>OX235271.1:33238458-34534043 GCA_944472155.2 Trichobilharzia szidati | reverse complement strand
GTTGCCAACGGCTTCGGCGACAAGAGCGAAGAACTGTATAGGCGCAAGTAAAGGTGAATCGAGACATTTGGCCGTTGAGATCAATCGAGCATCTTCTTGAGTGGACCAGGTTTGAGGTCTTGGACGTACATACAGTGCTGATCTAATAGCATAGTTTTCATGTGATGATGCAGGTGAGGATGGCATCGAGTACGAGTCAATGGTTGATGCGGAGCGCGACGATGATGGGACAAATGTTAACCATTTGAGTGTTTGTAGACGGCGTCTGATGGCTTCAACTGAGCGATGTGGCAGATGGTCGTGTAGGTGTTGATACAGTTCAGCTTTGCTGTTGAATCGGTCGACTGCTGCATCTGCTAACATCAGTAAAGTGAGTTCTTCATTTTGGGACCAATTTCGCCGTGTTCGACAGTCGTTGAGGAGGCGACCGAGAAGGACCTCATTGTATTCGGCGGGGTGGATTTGACGCAGATGTTGAGTCAAACCTCTCGGAGAAGCGAAGTTTGAAGGACAGTATATACACAGGAATCTTGGAGATACGATTGAGGATAGGGATTGATTGGACCGCATGGAGTGAGGTGATGACGGATTGGATGTGAGGGGCGAAGGATGAGCTGCTGGCAATTGGGAGATGGAGGAAGGAGAACAGGAGGCTGTTGTTTGAGGGTCAGCTTGAATCATGGCTGAGGCCATGGATTTTGATGAGGGTTGGCTTGACATAGCTGACATGACTGGAGATCGCGGTATCGCAGGCTCGAGTTTGGAGGACAACCAACGATGGACTGTTAGTTGTGCCACGGACCGTTCATAGGCCCTCACCCGTGGCTTGACAAATGGTTAAACCAAAATCAAACAAAGCAAACAAAAACGAAACAAAACAGAAATAAAAACAAATGAAAAGAAAGGTACTGTTATACGATATTCCACGTAATCACTTTGGGATTGAAGCGAAAAACGAAAGCCGAAAATGAATGGGGAGGAGGAGGTGATATGAAAGAGTCCTCTTTCGAAAACAATAAGATGGAGATGCAGCGTGAGAATGATTATTGAACAAAGGAGCACGGAGAGAAGAGTCGAGAAATACCTAGAACAACGGAAGAGGTGAAGAAATGTGGCAGTTACAACACTTCGAGAAAGGCAACGAAATGAGTATAATGATGACGCAATGGGAGGATGTCGATAATCAAAAGTCAAAACTGTAAGAGATACGGCGTCAAAATGGGTATCAAACTACAGATCTTGATGAGAGGAGTCGGAAGATGCCAAATACAACGGTAAAAGAGGAAGAAATGTGAAAGTTACAGCGATGCGAAATAGCCAGCGAAATAGAGGTGGGGATGACGTAGTGGAGAGTGGTTACTTTTGAAGACGAAGACTATAGAGGATAAGATGATAATATAGCTTTCAATCGATAGAACTTGAAGAGACGAGCAGAATGAGTACAAACACGGGGGGTGAAAGTAAAAGGGTGCGGAAGTTACAGGGGTTTAAATGTGATAGGTGGGTGGGGCGGGATGACGTAATGGGAAAGTTGATGAGTTACAGAATCACAGAAACTACAGGAGATGGGCTATTGATATGGGTATCAATCGACAGGTCTTGACGGGAGGAGTACAATTATACCAGGATCAACTTCAGAATCTGTAAGAATAAAGAATTACGCGGGTACAGAAGGAAATACAAGAAAAGGCCACTCCCAAAGCCAACTCGAGAACGATGGGTGCTATGGTGATAGGAATTTCACGAGTCGATTCCTCGTGCCGAGAAACCTTGGGAGGGTCGTCGGGAACCAGCAGAGAAAAAGCCCAGGCCGAAAAAAATAAAGACAAACAAAATATTCAAGAAGAACACCATACACCTATACACCAGAATACAGCAGGTAGTATAGGCGTGCCCACCAATCAGAGTGGCTGATTAGTAGCTTAGCTCGCGATCGATAAGAAGTGAATAGAGCCTGTGGAAACGGATTTTGGCTGAATTTCGGTCAATGCGCAAAAGACAGCAAAATTACAGTAACTGAGAATGAGTGAAAGTTCGTGCCTGAGGCATAAAATATTGGTCTCAGTAGCAAGTTTGAAAACAAATACCGAAAAGCAGAAAAAAGCCAGGACAAAGCGGTTTGCTGGGAATGACAGAGCGCTGAGAGTACTACGAAAAACCGCAGAGTGATCAGAATATGTTGAGGACAACGAGGAGATATTTCAACGTAAACTTGGAAAACTGCGTAAATTTCCAGAGCAAAATTAACGAAAGTTGAGAATAATAGGGCCTATTAGGAATGGAAGCTACAGAAGGATGTGGTGAAATTTGAAGATGTACAGAGAATAGGCAGTGCAGATTTATGGAAATTAGATCAGAGGCTCAGAGGGATGAAAGGGACGAAGGTACAATTAGACAAACAGGGGGAGGAGCACAATATTTTTAAAGGTTGCTAAAATGTGGTCGAAAGCTACCCCCCGTTAAAAAGTTTGGGAGAAAGCAAAAAGCTACGGTTTTTTGTAAAAATAAAGAAATAGTGTTGACGATTTGGAATCTGAGATGTATGTACAAGTTTAGCTTTGGAAGGAGGCAGCAGAACTCTCCTGTTAGGGGGATAAAGTACTTTTTCGGCCGAAATGGCTAAAAGTACCAAAAACAAAATGATTTGGAAGAGAAATGGGTAAATAATGAGGATAAAATAGGTATCAAAAGATTCAGCTCGGCGATCTGCAACCGATTATTACAACTTCAGAAAGTTAGAATTAGACGAAAAAGAAATAATAGGTGAAAATAGTGAAAATTCACCGTTTTTCAGTCAGATACTGGAAGTTAATTAGCAAAAATCGTAAGTTGAAGGAATTCCTTGGTAAAAAGTATATGAAAAGAACAAGTCTGAGGACTAGTAACACCGTGTCAAAAATAATGGAGAAATAAGCTATAGTTCAGATGAAACTAACGAAAAAGTGAATTCCGAAAATCATGGTTTAAGGTAGATTCGGACTGTCACACAATTGAGACGACTGGTGATGAAAACGTCAGATTTCCAGTATAATCAACACTAAGTCAATAAAAATAAACCATTAAGAACAAAATCGACAACTATTAACAGATAACAATCCTCCTATTAGAATAATAGATACTTAAAAGGGGGCAACTTCAGTCAAGGGTGGAGTTCGTTAGAAAAAAATCAGAACTATAGATATAGCACTGAATAGATAATATAACACGCAAAACTTCGAAAAATTGCACAGACTCACCAAATTGAACCAGATATATCCCATAAAATATACATCCAAAACCTGCAGATGGCAGGGTCAGTGATAACAGAGTTTATATAATACTTCCAAGGAAAAATAGTATCTCACAAGTATTCTTATGTGTAGAATGTGAAAATTTAACAGTTTCCGGTAAAAATTGTGTGTAAATAGTTTGTATACGGTTTGAAAGAATCCGAACGAAAATGTAGCGTCTCAATTCCAATTGCGTGATAGCGTCACTACACCAGCTACCAGTGTGACTTGGCACAGTATGCAAGTAGGTTGTGTCGTTGTTGTCCTTGGACTCTATGTCCTTATTTTTGTTTTTAGTTTGGTCGCTAGCATGGTTTTGAATATTATTTACCTTAAAGCGTGAGATATTCTTGGGAGTCTGAATATGTTGGGGAATCTTCGCAACAAGTGGCGTATTTCGGCCTGTTTTGTTACCGAGTTCCATTTGCGTTGTCACGTTTTGGTTAAGAGAGGATGTTGTCAGCTTACAAGAGGGATTGATTACCATTTTATGGCTGTCCATAGACATATCTAGATCCACCGTAGAGGGAGGAGAGGTAACTTTAGGAGTAAGACTATAGCTCACAAGCCTTTCGTTTGGTTTCATTTTCTCTGGAGCTATTTTTACGGGATTAGAGAGGGGGGAGGCTATGAGTTCTACCGTGTTGGTAGTGTGTATATCTATTTTAGTGGCTTGAGGTGTCCTGCCATTTGGTTTATTAAGGTGATTGTAAGCACGCCTTTCAATCACTGTCTTATCTGCTACAACTTTTATCTGTTTGTAGCTTGTGTCCTGTAATAGGATACGTTGTGTGTTGGTGAATTTTTTAGCCTCTGTCTGCGTTTCGAACTGAAGGCGTATAGGACAGCAGTGGTTTTGCTGACTCTTCTTCAGTCTGTGACATTTTGTTTGGGAGCTAGGCATTTTCGCCGCCCTAAGTAAGATGCTTTGAACCTTTTTCAACCCCTCATTATCGGGTATATTGTAGACAATCACACTTAGTTTTGTATCAAGTCTTTTGATAACCTCTGTTGTGATGAAGTTTATCAAGGTGTCTATCTTAGATACTGATTCTGTGTCAAGTTCGCCAGGGTTTATGGTCTTAGTCAAGATGTTCAGAGGGGCAAGTTCACAGACCTGTGATTTTATATCACCAACCTGTGTTGATAGTTCAGATAAGTTGGCCAAATTTTCTGAAAATCCTGCATTCATATCTTTTCTACACCTTATGTCCCGCATCTCAGTCTTCAGTTCTTCTACAGCCAGCTTTAGTCGTTCTATTTCTGAAGCAAGTGTTGGAGCTGGACTTGGAATCTGAAGTTTTGTGACACGTACATAGGGTGAGGTGAAGAGGTTTATGTCAGGACCAAGTGTTGAGTTTGTAGAAGCGATGCTACTGCTGTTTGTCAGCAAGTTTTCGCCCTCAGTTTCAGCCACAGTAGATGGTAGTGAACCGGCAGCTGGACGCTTGCGGCGTATTGGCAAGCTGTGTGCCTCATTTCCATACTTTGTGGGAGTTGTGCTGCTCGTCGTTGCGAGCATATTTATACTATTAGACATCACGTTGACAGGTGACTGAGTTCGTCGCTTTTTTGTATGACTAACCATAACTAATTAGTGAAAGAGTTATTGGGTAAAATTATGGAACTGGAGAAACACTTGTGCGAGTCTCACAGTTAAAATAGAAATATATAGCGAATCAAGCTAAAATGTAACGCAAACGTTGAACGTACCGCTACTTAGATAGGTGATTAATATTGTGCCATCGTCTGCTTAACTGACTGCTTGGGCAGCAAACGTAGGTGGTTGTCATGATTATTGCAAGTGCAGTGCAGTGGAGGAGGCAATCACTCGTTTAAATTTCCTTACTGTGTCACCTAGTGCATTAATTCAGTGTATAGTATCATTATACGCATGGATTGTGTTGATTATGAGAACTGAATCTAGTCAGCTCTATTACTATCCATCTACTGTCTGTTATGCCATTCTCACTGGCACTGTAAACTTAAAGCTGCAACGTTTTTGATTACCAATAGTGGTGATGAATTTTTCCCGAATTTTCCATTAACATGAAGCAGTACAGATGCCGCATCACGACTGAAAGTTTAGGTTGCATTATATATCATTGTTATCCTCATCAACACAACAGGTCTGCGTATCTTACAATATTTCAAGTTTTTTCTCTATGTTGCTGACACTGTGCATAGCCGTTCAGAGTTGAAGCATGTTCAGCTTATATTTGGTGGCTACAGATTCCTTAATGTGAGAATGTAATTTCTGTAGGATTCATAAAACTATGCTCATTAGGCATTACTGAGATTATGGATCAATTTCTAAGTTACACATTTGCAATACTTCATTTAATGTAAGCGTGGTTAGCGTGAAGTTGATCTGTAAGTAATCAACAGTATGGATGCTTCAGATATTGTCTTGAAATTTGCGTATAATCCTCTTATGCTGGAAAACAACTGAGGTATATTTATGCAAACGGCGTCAGTATAAAAACCAGCTGTGGACTACAAATACTTTTATTTGCATGAAAACTTTGCTTAGTATTAATAGAATAATAATAATTTGCTTTATTCTGGAAACATTACTAGTGGTACAGTGTGGAATTTTCAGCACAGTGTATTCAGATTGTATACTAATATATAAAATTATCTTTCGTAAATTCATGTTGTGCTAGTACTTACATGTGCTTAATTTTTTTCAGGTATACGGAGGTTGGCAAATATGAAATCAGCGGAAATATCATTCGGCCAAACTAACGCTAATACCATTCATCGGGGTTTTCTTTTGTACATTGATGAAATCTTTAATAAACTCTTGATTTCTGCTTCCTCTCGACTTTAACGGTGCGTCGCTGTACTATGTACTTTTATAATAATAATAATTTATATTTGGTATAAACGGATAACTTTACAAGAAACGCATGCCACTTTTACAGGCACGACCAGTAATGTTATAAATTACAATCCTGAAGTATCATAAATTATTACTTTTTCGAATGTTTCAATTGTTCAATTTTTGTACAAGCAATCAGAACAGATTCTTATAAATGTTAATTTGTAAACAGTTCACTAAGGTCACCATCAAAGTTGAGCGACAACCCTCACTTCGTTCCGTTGTCTGCTGATAGTTATGGTCAATCAGTGAACAGCGTATATTTGGGTAATTGCTATGCCGCCGCGTGATTAAAAGCTGTGTGGGTTTTAATCAAAGTACCGAGGTTCAAACTTAGGCAGCTTTAAACCCTTACTATCACTAAACGGCGAAACATGAACATCAGACTTATCATGCTGAGCATCATACATACCATTACAATTAACAGGAAATTCATCGTTACTTACTTTTCTGTCTCCTTCCAAGGTGCCACGTCCCTTCTTTGCCCCACGCATCATCCAACGTCACCAAACGATCCAGATTGCGTTGATAATCCATGTCCGAAGATGCTGGCTGCAGACCCAGTAACTACTCCCAGGAGAGTTCCAGAAGGCGCTCCAGAAGCGAACAGAAAAATAAAAACTGTCAAGCAACTTAACCCTAAGTTCCAGTTGTTACGAAGACGCTCCGAACCGATAATTACTACTACTGATTCTCGACTTTAACTCCTGAACACCAGTGGTTGTAAGAAGGAAGTTGCATTATTTGGCAATTAAAATCTAAGTTATTACTTAGTTTTTATTCGTATTCTTTTGTTTTCTTCCAACTTGTACACGATTGAACCATTCTGTAAGGCCAATCGTCAAGCAATGATCTGAAACAGAGAGCAAAGCGCACGTTAGCAGGGTGATCACACAAGTGCCACGTGCTAGTAAGAACGAAGACTCAAGGTCAAGGAGTTTATTTACAACCAATCATAATACAATTAGGGGAGAGGGGAAGAGTCCTCCTATTGGTCATCCGTTGCGTCGTCTTGGGCGACCAATCCCTGTACGCTACGTGGCCAACCTGAAATTAGATAAACATACAGTTTAAACACTAGAAAACCGCTTACTTACCAGGCCTTACACTACCCCCTCTCCTATAGGAGCACTGTCCACAGTGCTAGGTGGCTGTTAGTGCGGGACTTCTCTGAACTAAGGCTTGTTGCCAAAAAGGTTTCAGTTTATTAAAATGTGTGACTAGACTATGAGCGGCATTGGGACCCTGGATCCTACATGTGCAGTCACTAAGTACCTCTACTACCGTAAATGGTCCATCCCAACGTTTATGGAATTTAAGAGCTTTCCCTTTAGGCGGTGCCTCCTTTAGTAACATTATCTTGTCTCCCGGCTCCACGGGTGATCCATGTGCTTCCCTGTCGTAGTATTCCTTCTGGTACCTCTGATTTGTTTGAAGTATATCCCTAGTCATCTGGTGTACCTTGTTTAGGTTACGTCTCAGTTTGATAACGTGTTCTGATGCTAACAGCGTGTGTTTGAAATTAAGTCAACTGGCAACCGGAGTTCTCTTCCGGTAATCATATAGTGAGGCGTTTGACGCGTAGCTTTGTGAATGCTTGCTCTGTACGCCATTAAGCACTGCGATAGAGATCTGTCCCATTCCCGAGGGTTGTTTTGATCTACAAATGCCTGCAGAAGTGATTTTAGTGTCCGATTAGTGCGTTCAACCAAACCATTTCCTTGTGGGTGGTATGCTGTAGTGCGTGTTTTACGAATACCCATTATGCGACAGAGTTCACTAACAACGATACTTTCAAAGTTGGATCCTCGATCTGAATGTAGCTGAAGTGGTGCCCCCCAACGGCTGACCCAGTGGTCGAAAATTGATTCTGCGATGGTTACAGCATCAATTTGAGGAATCGCGATAGCCTCGCACCACTTGGTAAAATGGTCTACCATGACTAATATATAGTTATTATTTCTAGAGGTTACTGGGAGAGGGCCAACCAAGTCTATTTGCACTAAGTCATTTGGATGGCCAGTTATAATGGGTTCTAAGGGTGCCCTATTATATTTGTGTGGGGCCTTAATGGTTTGGCATACCTCGCAGGAGTCACAGAAATCTACGATATCCTTTCTTTGATGAGGCCACCAATAACGCCTTTTAGCTGCTTCTGTCATCTTACCTGAGCCCGCGTGGCCTAAATGCTGGTGTAATGACAACAGTACCGTGGGTAGTGCCGACTGTGGTGCCACAACGCGGCGAGTATAAGTGGGCCCATGTTGGTAGTAAAGGATGTTATCGACAATTTTCAAATTGTCCCACAGAGCCCACAAACACCGAGTTTCCCATCCAAGCTTACTTATTTCCTGAGCTGTTGGTCGTTCGCCTCTACTTCGAACACGTTCGTAAATCAGGGCCAGTCCAGGGTCTGAAGACTGAAGCTCGGGCCAACTATATGAACTATGCGCCTCTAGTTGGAGCAAAGAAACTTGTGCTTCGGTGCATGATGGGCAGTCACCGTGATACCTAAGAGGTTTTCTCGATAATGCATCTGCATTTCCGTGATTTTTTCCAGGTCTGTGCTTGCACTCGAAGTCATACTCTTGCAGCTGTTCTTGCCATCTAGCAATCTGACCCTCAGCATCTTTAAAGTTATGTAGCCAGCTAAGGGCTTTGTGAAAAGTCCGTACTAAGAAATGTCTACCGAGGAGATATGCTCGAAAGTGTTTAACGAAATTGACAAGTGCCAGCATTTCTTTCCGCGTGGTGCAGTAATTCTTTTCACTCTTGTTGAGTGCACGACTTGCATATGCTACCACTCTCTCTACTCCATCTGCATCTTTCTGAGAAAGAACAGCTCCGATACCGGTGTCGCTAGCGTCTGTATCTAGGATGAAAGGACCTGCCTGGTCAGAAACGTTGGGGTATACCAGAATGGGAGGGCTACATAAACGGTCTTTAAGTTTCTCGAAAGCTTCAGTAGCCGATTTTGTCCAACTGTAGTCCTTCTTCTTAAGAATGTCGAATAAAGGAGCTGCAAGTAAAGAGAAGTTAAGTACAAAACGTCTATAATAAGAAGCTAACCCTAGAAAACTGTGTAGCTCGGAGGCTGAGTTGGATCACATTTAATGCCTTCGGCTGATACAATATGACCCAAGAAGCACACTTCTTTCCTGAAAAATTGACATTTATTTGGGTTCAGTTTTAGCCCAACTGCTTGCATTCGTTCTAGTACTTTAGCAATGTCACTTAAATGTTCATTCACTGTCTTGCTATGTATGATAATATCGTCTAAATATACCAAACACTTACCTGGTATACAATCGCTAAGGACCGTCTGCATGAGACGTTGAAATGTCGCTGGAGCATTTACCAGACCAAATGGCATCGTTTCAAATTCATACAGACCTGATTGTACAATAAATGCTGTTTTTTGTCTATCTTCTGGGTGTACTTCTACTTGCCAATATCCAGAAGCTAGATCTAAGGTAGTAAACCAATTCGATCCCCCTAGGGCATCAAATGTGTCGTCTATACGTGGTAAGGGGAAACAGTCTCGCCTAGTTACTTGATTCAACTTACGATAATCCACACACAACCGAAGTGTTCCATTCGATTTCTTAACTAACACTACTGGGGAAGCCCATGGGGATACAGATGGTTTGATGACATTCTTCTCTAACAGTTCATCCACTAACTTATTCAGCTCTTTCTGATAATGTGCAGGTACTCGCCGTGCAGGTTGTCTACAAGGTGGGGCGTTACCTGTATCTATGTGGTGTTGGATCAGTTTTGTTCTCCCTGGGTTTTTTCCATCCCAGTCAAAGCAGTCTATGTGAGTGTCGAGCATCTTATTAAAACTGGCTGTTGTCTCCAAGGGTAAGGTTTCCACCGTAGTTAACATTCTAAGTTTCTCTTTCATAACATGGCCCTGTACGCCAAACGTGCCGTGCTCTAAGTCGTTTCCTGGAATGAACGGAATGAAGCTGTCATTCAATATAAGAGTCTTCTGGCCACAGTCTATTATCCCGGACAGCTTTTCTAAGAGGTCAACTCCTAGGATTACTTGCCGCGGCACCTGAGTTGACACAACGAAAGCGTGCTGAAGTGACAGTCTCCCTAACTTTAGAGGTAGTATAACAACAGAAGTCAAGGGCCAGGCAACAGATCAGTTTTATTAAGAAAAAACCAACGGGTATTTTAAATATATAAATAAATAACAGTATATTCTCATTTTGTACATGAGGGACGCCAGTTTACAGGCATCATCAATATGATAAATTACATATACGATTAGTAAACATATTTAACAATAGTAATTTAATAAAATACATTTTTTCCTACCTGTGTAGGACACACCAATTGTACAGGCATGGATAAGTATTATTTAAATTACATAAATTTGGTTCATTGTAAAATTATAAGGTTGCAGTCATTTTGTCTATGGGAACAATATGATAACTAGTCATTCAATGGAGCACATCAAGAAATATAGAAATATTGTCTTCGCATTAACAAAAAAACCCAAGTATGTTTTGGATGGATTACAAATACTTGGGAAAAAATAAAGCTTGAAGTAATTCTTTCATATAACTTTGGTGTGTACGGCATCGAGTCTTATTCTTGATTTATATCCAAATTTGATAATAATTTAAAATAAGTAATACACTTGTATACTTTTTTCAGCATTTTCTTCGTAACGTCACATAATAATAATGACAGTTTATATTTTCTTATAAACGGGTGTTTTCAAGAAATGCAAGCTATTTTGCAGACAAGATCAGTTATGTTGTAAGTTACAATCGTGAAGTATTATAAATCAATGCTTTTTTATTAGTATAAAGGTATATTTCACAACTGTAATCCAGGGTGCGTCATTGGTGAAGGCAATGCGCAATTCACGAGGGAATTGTGAGATATAGGGCCAATAATGTTTGCAGATCATTTGTCATTGTAAATGGGTAAATATCTTCATTCTCATTCAGAAGGTCAAATGGAAGCTGAAATGGTGAGAGACAAAAGAAGACAAACAACAACAACGCAAAAGAAAGCAAGTGGAGTACTTAGGGAGTGATCAATATGTATATATCCATTTATATTCTGTTTAGTAATTATAGTTATTTTGGTGCACTAACTAACTATCCCCGTGATGCTAACTTTTATATTGTGTGAACTAATATTATTGTCCTGTGTAAAAATGTCTATCATGTATTTCCAATAATATAAAAATTTATAATTGCAGTTTGTTGTAACTACACGTTTAATGAACTTAAAATATCTATGTTGGACGAAAAGGTGGGTGTAGGATTCAGATGCAGAAGTGCACTGTCATCTTTGAGCAGTTTGGTGACTGAGAAGATGAACACTGCAAGTGTGTTTGCATCGCGCACATCACCTGGTAGTCTATTCCAAATGACTGAAAACTTATTTAAGAAGAAATTATACCGCATGTGAGTCTGACAATGCTCTATAGCAACTAGGTTGTGATGATTTCTAAGATTGTAACTGATGACAGCGGTAGGTTTAATTATTGGCTCGGAGGAGTGCACGAGCAGATTAGTTAGCTTGTAGTAAAAAATTAGGTTTAGCTTAAGACGTCTTTTCCAGAGTGGTTCTAAACTTAGTCTGTCGCAACGTTCATAGTATTGGAGACCACTTTCTAAACCAAGAATTCTTAAGGTGAATTGCCGTTGCACTCCTTCTAACTTAAGCTTGTCAATTTGTCTGAGTCCGCTAAGAATAAACGGGCAGTATTCTAAAATAGGTCGGACACATACTTTATATAATAAAACCCTAGTTTCACAACAAAAGAAATTGCGAGTTATGCATCCTAGGAGCCTTCGTGTTTTACGTCTGGCATAATCAGTTTCTTCAGAGAACGTTAGGTTACTAGAGTATCTGATACCGAGATCTACGACTGAGTTGAGCTTGGCTAGTTTACGCCCATTTATTTCAAGATTCAGGTCAAGGTTACTGTTTCCGATACAAATCCAGCCGCATTTATCAATGTTGAACTTTAGACAGGATTCAGTACACCATACTGCGAGACTACTTAGTTCAAGATGTACTTTATTTACCATATCGCTTAGTTCATGAGCGTAGCAGGAGTAAACGACTTTGAGGTCGTCAGCATATAGGAATGATTTACCTGAGGTGAAGCAGTTGCAAATGCTGTTGATGTATACTGTAAATAAAAAGTGGACCTAGGACACTACCTTGCACAACCCCACTTGTGATCTGTCTAGGATGAGACAACACAGATCCAACCTTGGTTATTTGTACCCTATTGCTTAGAAACGATTTTAACCAGCTAAGTAATGGATTGCGAATCCCACATGAATACAGCTTCTCAAAGAGAATACTGTGAGATACCATGTCAAATGCCCTGGATATATCGAAGTAGAGAACAACAACTAGCTTACGTGCTTCGCCACTACTAGTGATGCAGTTGAAAAAGTCGAAGTGGCAAGTAACGCAAGACCTATTTTTGAGAAATCCGTGTTGAGACCTTGTAACAAGATCTTCCTTAAGTAGATAGTCTGACAACTGATCTTTGACGACTTTCTCCATGACTCGCGAGACAACTGGGGTTATATTTATAGGTCTGTAATTGTGGACGTTTGCCTTATCACCGGATTTATAGTGTGGAATTATGAAGCTAGTTTTCCACTCATTAGGGTAAGTGCCAGTGTCCATAGATATTGAGAAGAATTTAAGAAGTAGTAGGGGTATATCACACCCACTGTTTTTGAAAATTATCGAAGCAAGGCCATCTGGTCCCGTGCTAGTGGAAGGTTTCAGGCTTTTAACTGCTTGTTCTATTAATTGGTCGGTGAACACTATGCTTCCGAGGAAAGAGCTAGTAAGTGGGCCGGTTTCACCAGGAATGTGCGTTTCTAAACTGAAGTTTGCAAACCACTCACTGAATATTTCACAGATAGTGGCAGGCACATTGTAGATAACTTTGTCATGAAGTAAATAGGGGAAGTCCCTCGTCGACTGTATTTTACGTACATTAATAAGGCTCTGCCCGCAGAAAGAAGGCGGTCTTCTGATTGGTTGTTTGCAAACAAACGCAGTCTTCTGCTTTCTCGTTTTTGATATTTCTCGGAAATGCGAGCCACTTGTCTGCGAATCATATTTGTCCACGTCTAGGTCAGCTGTGATCGGTTGTTGAATCAGCCTAGATTAATTTCCACCAATCAGCGTAGATCAATGTCTACCAATTGGCTAGCAGCTTGCTCTCACCACAGTAGTAGGACTACTCCCTGGGATTGCATGCAATCTCCGCTGGCTGTCGTAAGCCGCAACTTGTGATTGTCTACTTTGGGCCTGAAATTTTCTGGGACACATGAGGAATGTATAACGGAGCAATTTGCTCCTGAATCAACTAGCATTACACATAATCTGTTACCTATATACCCTGAAACTTTCGGGGAGGAGGTGGCGCCGATTAGGTTAATAGTAGGTAAACAATTCACATCGACATGTGACTTACCTGAATTGTGCCCACAAGTTCGAGCATGCTTACCAAACTGCCCGCAGTAGTAGCAATTGTTTCTTGAAGCCATTTGTGACTGTGGACGTCCTTTATACTGTTGTCTGGGCTGTTGAGTGTATTGTGCTGTCTTGTGACGGTAGTCCACTGCATTAACTGGTTGTGATGTGGTTCCTGGCTCTTCCAGGCTTTCCAGTAAACGTGCCTTGTTTTCCGCTTCTTCCATGGATGCCGGAGTATGCAAGATGAAGTCTTTCCTGTAACGGAAGTCGACACCTTGCAGGAACTTGCTGAAAACAACTTCTTCGACCTCTGTAAAAGGGCTGTTTTGCATAGCTTGACAAGCAAGCCTGCGTAGCCGTAGTGAAAATTGGTTGACCGCTTCCCCTTGACCTTGCCTGCACTCATTAAGGCGTTTCAATGCTTCTATTTGAGGCACTGGTGGTACTATGCGTGCTCGTAGAGTACTCAAAAGGGTGCCCATTGTCAGATGCACGTGGTCCAAACCTATCACGTGCATTTCCAAAGAACGTCCGACACAATCGAGGACAAACGCGTTTGGGTGAGGGACGTTCATCAGATCGACATATCGGTGAACCTTGTCCGACCATAGATCGAAGTCATCACCAACTTCTAATTTATGTGGCATGGGATGGACATAGCGCGATCCAGACTGATTTGATTGGAATGCTCTGGCCATGGCCACAGCTAGTTGATCAACAAGCTCGTTCGATGCTGTCTCCTGGACAGGAGAAGTGGTCTTGGAAGCCTCAGTGAGTCGAGACTTAGAAGAAGAGAGTTTTTTCGTTGGCAGGCTCGCCATTTATGTAAGGCCAATCGTCAAGCAATGATCTGAAACAGAGAGCAAAGCGCACGTTAGCAGGGTGATCACACAAGTGCCACGTGCTAGTAAGAACGAAGACTCAAGGTCAAGGAGTTTATTTACAACCAATCATAATACAATTAGGGGAGAGGGGAAGAGTCCTCCTATTGGTCATCCGTTGCGTCGTCTTGGGCGACCAATCCCTGTACGCTACGTGGCCAACCTGAAATTAGATAAACATACAGTTTAAACACTAGAAAACCGCTTACTTACCAGGCCTTACAATTCGCGCCTTCGAGTTGCCCGCCAATGGCGACCAAGGCCAACGAACCAACGTTCAATGTCCACTTCCATCGACAACATCATTGAAAGTAAGTTTACAAGATGTATACAAGGAGGAGATGGAGACTCCTTAGAATGATAGTATACATTTAAACAAATAAATAAATAAGTTTATTCTCATAGTACAGTACATGAGGGACGCCAGTTTACAAGCATCATCAAATTGTTACAGAAATAGAACCATATAATTCAATCACAATTTACAGGCGGTAGCAAGATATGCTTCACATGTTCGCTGGAGATTATACATACACTTGATAAATGTTAATCCCAGTAGCACAAAACAGCCTTTTCACTTATATACAACCATTTCTGTGCACAGATGCAATGTTTAATGCTAAGAGCAGTATGGCTCTTAGCATGGAAACTAGCTTTGCTGAAAAATCGGTACTGTAGTGTTCTTCATCAAAGCAACCGGCAACTCTATGAGAGGGTCCAAAGTGAAAAGAATAACGTAGGCAGATATGAAGGGGCAAATCACACTCATGACAAAGTGATTTAACCCAGATGCCAAATCTTACCTTGAAGGGATCATGTACTTGGGCGGCATCGTCCTCGGCGATTGTATTTAAGAGAGGAAATGTGGTCAGGAGGTGCCAGGAGTGGAAAACGAAAGGAGGATTATCATGTGGGAGGATTTTACGTCTTAAACAGTTTCCAGGGTTATATGTTAGCCACATAAATAGTAAATTTTAGGGAGATTAAATAGTTTGAACCACATATCTGTTATTGCCATCTGAAGAGTGTCAATTCTTCAGTTTCTCAGGGGACTATTTTGTCGCGCACCCGTCAGCGTGTCTACGTTCTGGGGAATGGGAGCTTTAAGCGCTTCATTAGCTGCAGCCAGGTAGGTTCCATTTCTTTCGCAGATGCGTCCGAAAATCTCAGACTGCGAGACCGGTTGTTTTCTGTCTGATAACAACTATATTCATCCTTCTTCTGGCTGTTCCGCTAAATAATTATGTCTGACTTAAAATGATTGCAAGAAAATTCGTGGACTTAGGGACTTGGTCTTAAACGAGTTTTCTGCACCTGAAGTGTTCGTGCACTTGCATGCTTACTTTATCACTGACAGTCTTTTCCATTGGGATATTTTGTTAACTGGATTCTTAACTATGCTACTAGAAGCTTATTCCATCACTGCTGCTGTAAAAAGCTGGCTAATCTTTCGTTATAATCCGTTCTGGCAAGCGCGTTTACTCGGGTAAATAAAATGTTCACTGAAACCATCATTATAAACCAGAGTACAAGACCTCATACTGATACTACCTCTGAGAAGGTTGTGTGTGTGGAGAGGACCTTTTCTTAATTTTTTGTTTTATAAAGTCGACCATACAGTTAACTGGGGTGGTCTTTTTTCTTAAATCGGCAGGGTCAGACAGAATTACCTCGAAAGCACTGAAATGAACCCAGAGACTGCTTCAGATGTGCTCATGCCATTATTGCAAAAGGTTTGAATGAAGGAAAAGGTGCCGACCAATTGTAAGAAGGGCTACCTTGTCAAACTACCAAAGAAGGGCCACTTAGATCTCGACAAGCGCTGGCGTAGAAAAATGCTCTCGTCCACTATAGGTAACGGGCTAATTCGTATCATCCTAGGGAAAATGAAAGATCTACTAAATGCAGAACACAGCCCGATTTCGAAAAGATTTTTGACAGCATTGACCGACCAAAGTTTGGAAACTACTTCAGCAATATGAAGTGTGGTACCACAAATCTTTATCAATCTCATTCATAAGCTGGATATATGACAATGCTACCTGTTACATGATCCACAGTGGAAAACGCAGAGAGGTCATCAAAATGAGTACCCTAGTAAGCAAGGCTGCCTGCCCATTATTACCGGTGATATTCATAATTTTGGTGGACCGCATTATGCTTCAAACTGTGCACGGGGAGTGAGAAGACAGGAATATGCTGGACCACCGATAAGAAGACTCTAGAAGATCTGGATTTCGTGCGCGAGTGATATGTTTTTTAATGTCACACGAGCTCAAGAAATCGCAGCCAAAAACCAACAAACTGGATGAAGAGGCTGGCAGCGAAAACGGAACTGCAGGTGAACACAGAGAAGACAGAGGTGATGAAGATAACCAACCAACCAACAGAAACAACAACAACCAGCACCAGTCAATCTCTTCAAATAAAGTGGAATTAATTTTTCCTATTCTGGAATATCGTGGTCCATATTTGACTACTATACAATTTTAACTGATATTGGTTGCACCGCCGGTAGCTTAATATCCAAATTTATCACAGCCAGAATACTGTTTGGATCCAGTGAAATTCGTGTGAATAAAGAGCCATCTATCATAAAAGAACTATAGAGAAGTCCTAGCTTTTGTGATCTATAATTATCAGAGTTAACTCGTTTGATGGAAGTCTATTTTTAGTTTGTATTTTGTACATTCATTCATATCGTTGTTTTATATATTTAGATAATATAACAGCATTTCACACACTTTTATCAGTTTTTGAGAAGTTGATATAATCTTTACCTCCATAATGGTCAAAGTTATTAAACGAGTTAGTACTGTTAAGAGACCAGCATCAAATAGTCAGCGGCTCACTAAAAACACTAGTGCTGATGACCAATTTGCACTAAGATCAATCGGTAAACCGAGAGTTACAGCACCAAACTTAATGGAAGAACTAATTGATAGTGTAGCCTGTAACACTAGTGATTTACAGATCCTTAAGAAATCCATATCAGACCTGCAGGATAAATTTGAAAGTATCACTCCTTTCATCCAACTTTGTGATCCATCACAAGAAATTTGCTTAGATTCACTTCTCAAATCTGAGCGCCTGCTAGACTTTTTGACTGCAGAGGCTTTAAAGAAGGTCATGACCTCACATACCAGACAATGTCCCTATTGTCAAACTTAAAGCAGTCTGTCTACAGGCGTGCGACATTTCACTATCTGACTGCCAGGTTCTGCGTCTTCGTAAGAACCAACCATGCACTGTACTTTTCAAATTGAAGTCTGTTGACCTAGTTAAGAAATTTTTGGAGTCTGGTAAAATTGACGGCTCCTCAACACCCTACACCAATATCAGGATTGTACCTGATTTAACTTCTTGCCAAAGACGATGCCGCGCAGGTAAACTAAATGAATATAACCCAAATAAGACAGCCGTTATTAATACTTCCCTCGTTGTATTGCCTAATGACCAAGAGCACCAGATGATATCGCATGCACAAACTAACAGTAGTCTAGTAAGTGTTGAAGACTCAGCTCTAAATACTGAAATCGCAGGCATAGAAATGTCAACAGTATTGTCGTGCATCCCTTGCACACTGACACGAGTGCCAAACTCTCGAAAACGTATGCGAAACATGGTTTTGGTATATCTGTACAATTTGTCGCCCTGGCACAGTCCCACAAAACGTGTCTGCGGATAGCAGAAAGAGCACGCCACTCTTGTGTCTCAACACAGTCTCATGCAGCTCCCAACCTGTTAACACCACACTACCAAAACTTGGTACAGACAGTTAGAAGGACAACTGACTGTGGATGCCAATCTTTACAAGGTGAAGAGTGCCAAGGTTGCACCTACAATATCAGGGAAAGATAGGATTGGAAAAGCACCACTTGCATCCACTAGCAAGCTTGGCAGCACAGCAAAGGCTGGCCAAAACTTAATGAAGCCCAAAGTTACTGACACTGCAAAGGAATACAAGCAGCCAAAAGCCAAACTTAAGTCTAGGGTTAGTCGGTCTTATTCTCTTATCCTTTTTAATGTACCTGTGAGCAAGGATAGCTTGCTTGAACAACGGGCCCTGTTTGATCATGAATAGTGGTCCAACTTGTGCAATAAATTAGGTCTGAACAATAGTTCAGCGAAAATGTGCAGGCTGATTAATCCGCTACATTTGCACAGTTACCTAAAACTCTGATTTTTGTGGAATATCTTGTCAAAAAGTTGCAAAAAACTATTACAATTATTTCCCTTTGAAACACTGAATCTTTGGATATAATATTGTACATCAGTTATACCTATAACTATCTATTTGCCACTCTGTGCTTGTTTAACACTAACTAATACCTATAATTGTATATATATTGATGGATTTACATGTTCAAGTTGGCTCAAGTCAGTGAGTCTATGATTTTGGTATCATTTTGGTTAACTGTAATTGACTGCGATATTATTATTGTTGTTGTCGCTTTTACCCTTCTTGTTATGAATTATTTTCCCGCGCTGGTGTTGTTCTGCTTGTTTATTCTCTGTTTTCCTGGTTTTTAAGGGGAGCAACCCACAAGGTCGCTTCTCTCTTAATTATAATTTAATGTAATAATCCCCCTTCTCAGGCGTGAGGGTAGCAACCCCACCCTGTAAACAAAGCTGCCACAGAAACTTCAGCACGATGAATCTCCTTGGCCCAAAAGAAAAAGTCTGTGTGGGGACATGGAATGTCCGCACCATGTACGAGATTGGCAAAGCTGCCCAGATCGCAAACGTAATGAAAAGATACGGAATTCAAGTACTGGGGACATGTGAAAGCAGATGGATCGGGAATGGATTCACCAAATTGTCAACGGGTGAGTCAATGATCTAATCCGGTCACCCAGAAGATAACCACTCGCACACCGAGGGCGTGGCTATCATGATGTCACCAACGGCAACGAAGGCCCTGATGCAATGGGAGGCGATCTCGCCCGGGATAATAACCGCCAGATTCAACTCCAAAGGAAGGAAAGTATCAATTATACAATGCTATGCACCCACAAACAACGCAGACCTCGAAACGAAAGAAGATTTCTACAGACAACTACAGGCAACAATGGACAATACTCCAGTTGGTGACATAAAATACTAATGGGAGACATGAACGCCAAACTGGGATCAGACAACACAGGAAGGGAACTCATCATGGGTAGAGAAGCTCTCGGAGAAATGAATGAAAACGGAGAACTCTTCGCCAACTTCTGCGCCTTCAATGAACTAGTGATTGGTGGCAGCATATACAAACACAAGGATATCCACAAGGCTACATGGGTGTCACCATATGGGCGAACCAAAAACCAAATCGACTTCATCTCAATCTCAAGGAAGTGGAGGCGCAGCCTGCTGGACACAAAAGTAAGAAGAGGAGCAGACGTTGGCTCAGACCACTATCTCGTACAAGGGACAATCCAAATCAAATTAAAAGCTTTCAGAGAATCGGGGGCTGCAGATAGACCACAAACCAAGTTCAACACTCAAAAACTGAAGGACCAGGATACAAAGGACATCTTCACTGCAAGTATAAAAGACAAAGCCGAGACACAAATCAACACTGGCGAAGAGGTCAGCGTCGAAAAGCACTGGAACAACTTGAAGACAGTGTGGAGTCAAACCTGAATGGAAGTTCTAGGCAGAAAGAAGAGACAGGACAAACAATGGCTCACTACGGACACTTGGAAACTAATAGAAGAGAGAGGGATAGTGAAACAAAAGATTCTCCAGTGCACCGATGAGCAACAAAAACAGGATTTGAATACAAACTACAAGACACTGAACAAAAGAGTAAAGAAGAGTGCCAGAGAAGACAAAAGAAAGTATTATGAAACCATGGCAAGTGAAGCAGAACAAGCTGCAGGCAAAGGAGACCTCGCAACACTCTACCAAACAACTAGGTATCTATCGAGCAAAAGTTTGACACAAATCAAGCCGGTGAAAGATGACAACGGAAAGTTACTCACCAAAGAAGCGGAGTAAAGGAAACACTGGGCTGAACACTTCAAAAGACTCCTAAATCGACCACCACCGACAACGCACCCAATAATAGCAACAACGGAGACATAGCTACCAGTGAACACCAACCCCCGACGAAATCAGAAGTCCTGAAGGCAATCAAGATGCTAAAAGCTGGAAAAGCAGCAGGACCAGATGGAATCCCAGCAGAAGCGTTGAAAGTGGACCCAGATACAACAGCGGACTTGATGACGCCACTACTGGAGAAGGTGTGGAAAGAAGGCAAAGTACCTGAAGATTGGAAGAAAGGATACTTATTCAAACTGTCAAAGAAAGGAGACTTAAGTCAATGCAAGAACTGGCGCGGAATTATGCCCCTGTCCATCCCAAGCAAAATACTAAGCCGCATCATCCTGGATGAAAAACTTCGACCGGAACAGGCTGGATTCAGGAGAAACAAGTCATGCATTGATCAGATCGCCACATTACGGATCATCATTGAACAAAGCTTGGAATGGCAGTCACCTCTCTATCTCAACTTCATCGACTTTGAAAAGGCCTTTGATAGCGTCGATCGAGAGGTGATTTGGCAACTACTTCGCTACTACGGGGTGCCACCGACAATTATACATCTCATACAACAGCTGTACGACAATGCTGCATGCCAAGTAATCCACAACGGGAAACTTACGGAATCCTTCGAATTGAGGACAGGAGTAAGACAAGGCTGCCTACTGTCGCCAATGATTTTCCTGATTGCAGTAGATTGGATAATGCGACAAACAGCAGCCAATGAGGAAACAAGCATAAAATGAACTCACACAAAAAATTTGGAGGATCTGAACTTCGCCGATGATATATGTCTGATTTCCCACAAATTGGAAGATATGCAAGCGAAAAGCAACAAGTTGGCAGAAGAAGCATCCGGAGAAGATAAGACTTAAGGTGTACATAGAGAAAACAGAGGTGATGAAGATTCCTGGGCAACACGACCAACAGCAACAACAACAACATACAACAATTAGCATAATTGGAAGGAACCTGAAAGAAACAACCTATTTTACCTACCTAGGAAGCATCGTTTCAAATACAGACGGAACTGACGAGGATATCAAAGCAATAATCGGAAAAGCAAGACAAGCTTTCACAACTCTCAAGTCTGTGTGGAGGTCAACGGCACTCAGCATCAAAAATACGATCCTGATTTTCACCTCCAATGTGAAGTCAGTCAGTGCTACTATACGGATCAGAGACTTGCACTGCGCGTCATAAAGAGCATCTCAAACAAACTACAGACCTTCATCAACAGTTGTCTTCGCTCAATACTCAAGATCAGATCGCCGGCCGGAAAAGATCAGCAACAGGGATCTCTGGAAATGAGCGAACCAACACAGCAGGAACCGATTGTGAAACAAATATGCAGAAGGAAATGGAGATGGATTGGCTGGCCATACTCTGAGGAAACCATCAAGTGACATCACTAGACAAGCCATTGCTCGAGTGGAACTCGAAAGGGAAGCGGCGAGTTGGTCGTCAGTGCAAGGGTGACTTGGACGAGGTCATGTGAAGAGGGGATGAAAGCGTGTGGGCAGACATGGAGCCAGGTGAAGACTCTAGTAGAGAACCGGACGCAACTGAGACGCTTGGCTGAAGCCCTATGTTCCCCTAGGAATTAAAGGAAACAATAATTATAATAATCAGCAAGGGATTTATGCCAGCAGAGCTTGATGAAATTACAGACGACACTTATTTGCTCTGATTATTATTTTTCTAAATATTTCATGGAAATATTCAAGTCTCTAGAAATCTACTATTATGTAAGCTGATTGGGTGATCGCAGTATGAAGTATATTTTAATCATTTCAACTGTTCATTTCAGAAAAAATGAAAATATATTGCAAGCCTGAAATCTATTTTCGTTATACTGTTATCGTTCCATATAATATATAAGTTGTGAATGTAAAGACAGTGGTGCAAAAAATTATTATAATAATGATCTTTCTATTCATAGTTTTTAGAAAAGAAAATCCTCGAGAATCATAGGACTTGGACATAACAAAGGATATAAATCATTCTAAATTATCTCGATATCCTCACGTGCATTGAAAAAAATGTTTGCAGTTAATTAAACTCTGCATGATCTTGTGGAACTTCTCATTCTATCTACAGTCCGTTTTTCGTAATGACGTAGTTCCAAACTTGTGATCAATGAGGTTTCTACGCATCCCAGTACTACGAACCATTCGCTCACTGCACTCAGTTTAAATTCTTCATATCCCTTCAACACAAATACAATAGGAAACATGTTTGAGAAGCAAGTAAAACGGAAACACGAAGTAATATATTTATATATATACATATGTGTATATATTTTTTTAATTTTGATTATAGCTTGATTCCACATCGTACTTTTGGTACAAGTATGGAATTTTCAGCATGTGATATCGGTAGCCAAAATATTGCAGGCCAACCATTGATATCAGGTGTGCGTTGGCGGGGGATCGAACCCAGGATTATATGCATGGTGAGCGAGCGTCCTAACCACTGTGCCAATGACGCACAGAGATAAAATATGCAATCATAGATTTCACCCTTTACAACTTTTAGAAAACTTAAAAGAGTTTTATATTAAAGTTCTATCAAGCGGATTAGACAAAGTCAAAGATGCAAGAGAATGGACGCACTAATTAACCTAAAGTGGCCAGTCAGAGTAAGCCGAACCAAAATGATTGAAATGGAAAAACCAGCGTATTTTTGAAAGAGATGTCTAGTATACTCCCTATCTTGTAGGATTATGGGTATCCATCAAAATGTCTATCCTGTAAGGCTGAGGGTTAGGAGTCAACGTAAGTATTAGGAGGCAGGGGTTACAATCAGATTCTAAGGACTTTTCCGAGACTAAATGTTCCAGGTAAATTCTGAAGAAAGTTTCTTAATAAAACTGACTTCAAAATTGTAACATAATGCCATTCTTTCCATAAGATCTGAATCACCAGAACACACCATTTCATTAGATTCTTGGTTTCTGGTTTCTCTTCCGTTGATTGGCTTGGAATATGAGGTCATTCAATGATTACCTCAGGGTATATCCGATTTATCTCCATTTCCATCTGCATATTCGTTAGACAACACGTTCTTGTCTGGCTGTTTACTGATTGATCATCCATTCCAACTGGCCATACCATCTTCACTATAGGAACAGGACCAGGTTGCCAGTGCAGATTTGCAGCAGAATGTTGGAAATGCCCTCAGTGATGCACACGGAAAGTCTTCAGACAGTACAGAAGCACTGATGTGACATTAGTGTTGAAAATTCCGATATTGTTATTCGTAATATGTGCTGTAACTCTCTAAACTGATTCCAGAGTAATAAACATCTGCCATGCTTTCTTCATGCTGGCTGATAGACATTTTCATTCGCATCGCTTGTAATTAAAACGGTCCTATGCAGATAAGACGACTTCGTTCGAATTCCTTCGGTTGAAGGTGATGGGTAATGACCTTTGTCACCTCTGTCTTCCCTATGTTCACTCGTAGTTCCGCTTTATTACCCCCTCTGTCAGCTTGATGCATTTCGTTTGTAAGCCAGTGAGTTTGTGTGAAATGAAGTACAAATCTAAACAAAGCAACAACTACAGATTTAGCAGAATAAAATGGTACCATATTTTATTTCGTCGCCTTCTCTTCAGCTGCTTACAGGGCAAAAACATTATTAAATGTATCTACAATAACAATTTATCATACTTACACAGAGTTCATTTTAAACAGAAATCAATCGATCAATATACACATACACTAATAATATATACATATATATATGCAATATTGAACACAATTCCGAGCAATAATAATCATACAAAATGAAAACTTTTCAGTATCTCGCATTAGGATGAAAAATATCCAGTTACCAGGGCAAAGAAAGACTGATAACTGCTTCTTTCTGAACGCACAAATCAGGTTTTAGGCGCTTGATGGAAAAGGCTTCAGCAAACTTAAGGAGCATTGAACTCTTTTGCTTATTGATAATTTTGAATGACTTTTCCACGTCCACCTCATGACCCGTGTCAAGAAGATGCCTGGCGATGGCACTGCCTAAAGCATTTGTTCCCTTTAGACGTAAGCTTTTTGGTACATGTTCAGAAAATCGTAGATATGCTCTTCTTTCTGTTCTTCCAATGTAACTGCTCCCGCAGATACATGTAAATTTGTATATACAGTTGGAGTTAACATGAGAAGGATATCTATCGATTTTTGATTGCACCAGAGAGCAAGTTGTTCGAAAGACGGGAACGAGCTTAGCTGCAGGATAGGCTATGGCTAGTGATGTACTCAGCCTTCTGTTGATCATCGCTGTAATGTTTTCGCCTTTATAATCAAGCTCAAAGTAGATTGGCTTTTTTCTTACTGTGATTTGTTTTTCATTTGCGACTGCAGATCTTCCATGCTTGTTGATGAACCTTTGAGGG
The DNA here is from genome assembly GCA_944472155.2 of Trichobilharzia szidati. NCBI lineage: Eukaryota > Metazoa > Platyhelminthes > Trematoda > Strigeidida > Schistosomatidae > Trichobilharzia > Trichobilharzia szidati. The sequence goes on along the minus strand of OX235271.1, from coordinate 34,509,094 downwards.
TACCCATTGCTCTTCAAAGTCTTTTCAAGAAACTCAAATTCTTCCTCTAGTTTCTCTGTAGAACATATTCTTCTCGCTCTATAGTACAGAGTCTTGACCAGTGCTCGTTTATAGCTATTTGGACAAAAGCTATTAAAATTTAAGTATTGTCCATGCCCAGTAAGCAGCTGAAGAGAAGGAGACGAAATAAAATATGGTACCATTTTATTCTGCTAAATCTGTAGTTGTTGCTTTGTTTAAATTCATTAAGGGGAACAAATGTATGAAGTACAAATCACCTGCAAAATCCAGATATTCTGTGAGCTTTATGTCAGTCCAACAAATGACCGCCTTCTCGCTCCCCATATCCTGCCGCATGATGCAGTCCAACACAGATAGGAAAGTGATCGATGACAGTAGGAGACCTCGTCTTACTCATATCTTTACTTGATACACTTCACTCGGCTATCTGTCGTGAATAAATTGGCATGCGCCGCCATCTTATAGCTTCTAAAGAGCGTTTGTAAACGCCTGAGTCACTGCACTTCGTCTCGTTCGGGTGGTTAACAAATTACTTCATGGTTGCCTCTATAGAAAGTCTTTCAAAATGGTTTAGCTTAAGGTAATTAGTTGACCGGACTTTCAGACTGTGTCTGATACTCGCAATTAGTATTGCTATTCAGAATTATACGATATGTCTTCACTGAATCCAGTCTGCATCTGACAGAATCCTCCATCTAGTGCATCTTTTTAATCTCCACGATAAGGTGGCTTAACAGTTTGCTTGGGTGGACAATAGCCACGTCAGTCTTTACATTGACGTCGGTTGCCTTTCTCTGACAGCTTGACAGAGTTACGTTTCTCGTAGTCATCAGGTACCTTTCTTTACTCCCAAACCTTCTTCAGTAGTAGAGTCAGTAGGTGGTCAACTATGGTTTCCTAGTCTGTTTTCAGTGTATTATTACATACGAAAACTTTGACTGGCTGCCTCCATATCATTCGTAATCTCGTCCTCTTGGAACACTAAACTAACCTGTACATATTACTTGACTTACCAGTTCATGTGGTTTTATATAGTAGAAGTCTTTCGCTTGCAAAAATATCAGACCAATATGATTGTAATATTTGACTGTAATATGGGAAAGTTAGACACGGTCGAAATTCAATTAGTCAAAGACACAGTAAAATACTTCATCAAAGAAACATTTGCTTATTTGAAATACCTACATAGTCAAACGATAAAATAAGAACTCTAAAGGTGGATAATTCAGATTCGACTTGTGCTATAACAAATAGAATTATCAAAGCTACAGTGTGAAATTGAATTTACAACTCAGGACTTCAAGCAACTTTTGTTGGTACTCTGTCTACTCTCATTAACAAAAATGCCTCAGGTGAACTTAACACCGAATCACTGAAGTTAGTCATTTCACAACTTATTTGTTCTTCAGAAAATAACACTGACTCTTAACAGTTCAATCTGTGGACTGGCACCAAAACAATTTGGAATCATCACTGAACCTTTGAGAAGCAATAGGTTTTGTAAAGTAGTAAGATCACTAAAAGTGTGCTAATAATGATTCTCAGTTAGCAGAATTTCAATAACCTCGTGAATTGAGAATGTCTATGAGTGCCTGGTAAATATACTCAGCTTGTTTCATTAATATAATTTTGCTTTGCAAAGAAAAAACATTATCTGATGACTGGTGAAATTATTTTTTATATAAATATTCAGATAGAAATACTCTCTTCGAGTGTGACTCACAAAAATATGCACCAAGAATCATCTGAATCCAAACAATTAATCTAGCCAAGAAAAACCATTTCCGTGGACGGAAAGAATATAAAACAAGCAGAGCACCCAATGGAATCGAAACGATGTGACAATAGAAATTCAGTAGAGAGAAGCGATAATGTATAAAATTGTGAGTTTTTGCCTGTAAAACAAATGGTGTTATCAAGTTATTGCATTATTCAAAAACTATGCTACAATATTTTGCGTAGCACACACTGCATGACAATGGATGAAATGTTAATGCGTAAATGTTTATATAACAGGAAGCCTAAATGATCCTGAAATCATTGTGATAGGAGCGATTACCCTAGAGAGAACCCAAGCTTCACATATATTACTACTATTATTATTAGCTAAATGGTGTAGTATGTGGTTCATTCCAAAATTTATTTGAAAGTAACAGAACGATGGAATCTTTGTCATTCGAGTAAATTTGTGTTGCATGAAAACTTTGTTCATTTAAGTAACACCAGGTCTCTAATGATGTGTCAAGTGAATCAAGTGAATCTGAAACACATCTAACAGAAATATTAGCTGATCATCAATGAAAGGCATTCAGAACACAACGACTACTGTGGCTTTCAATTCTGGCGCTGTAAAAGCCGCTTAACTTAATTTTCAAGCTTCTCCTGCTGTTGGAATTTCCACTCTGTGGGAGAGTGATTCTGGGAAAATACCCGTTGTATTTAATCTATATGGTAACAAATGAACTGAATGTAAGAGTGATATAAGTTATACTAACAAATGCACACATATTTTTAGCAATAGGAAATTTCAAAGTGCAGCAGTCTTAATTCATCTGCTTATGATAAAAGCCATCTGAGGCTACTCTGCAGTTTGACACTTGAAGTTCAAAGATCCGGACACGACTTCCAAACAAGTTGACAAGTAGACTTCAAGTCATCACACCCCATCAGCGCAAAAGTATCAGTTGTTTCAAGTCTTCTTAGACGAGCACACTCTCTGATAAGCGACGAGAAAGAAAAAGAAGAAGAAATTTCAAACACTACTGAAACTCTCAAGCAAAACAACTACCCATGGAACTTCATCAACAAAATCAACACAGACATTAAGTATGGCCGAAAACGCATTCCGAAAACATGGACATCAACAGTCGTCATTCCACATAGAGCAGAGACGTCAGACGATATCAGAAGAGTACTCAATCAGCTCGACATTAGAGTTTTCTTCAAAACATCAGACACACTTCAAAGCAATCTTGTCCATATAAAAGACGAAATCCCTGAAGACTCTCCATCTAATTGTGTTTATAAAATAAAATGCTTGGAATGTGATGCGATATACATCGGACAGACATCTCGAGAAATCAAAATCAGAAGAAATGAACACCGTAGAGCATTTCTTCGACCACCGAGAAATCCTGTTGAACTAGAAAAACTTGAAAAATCATCAGCCATAGGTCTACATGCTATAGAATCAGGCCACAAAATTGATTTTGACAATGTTGAAATAATCCAGAAAAACTTCAGAAATCACAAAGAACGTCTAATATCAGAAGCACTTCATATCAAGTGGAATCAAAATTGCCTGAATAGGAATGACGGACTAAAACAGGATCTGACCTGGTTACAACACCTCCCTCCCCCAATCAAGTGACAAAACCAACACGAATGTGATAAGCACTTTCATTATGTAAACACACGCTGCTTTTATAATCTTATACACTTATCAAATCCAACAATCTACACATGATGGTTTATCTTTACCAATTCACCAACTTGACAACTAAAAAAAATGCCCCAAGACAGACGAACGATGATCAAGTTAGTAAACTTTATTTTGATATCATAACAGACATATAATTACCTTTGTTATTTGGTTTAGTTATCTTCATCGCTATTTTTACTTTCAATATGTCCCTTTAACTTGACCTATGTCTATTTTATCACCCCCTAACTGTTTGTTATATATATGCTGAGATTTTGTAAATTCCGGTTTAATAATACTTTGATAAAGCTATTACCATTATATAGCGAAACGTCAGTAAAAACAGTATCGTTTTGTTTTTTATTCATTGGGAAATAAAAAAACCTTTATTATAATGAAGTTGACTTCTGGTAATCTAGTAATACATAATTGGCAAGATCAATAAACCCTATTTCACTATTTTCAATATTAAGTGGTGAATTTCGTTATTCCGTTAGTTAACGTGTTCACTTGAAAACACTTGGATAAGCGTTTTTACAAAGAAGACATTTGTGTGTGGTCAACTGTCTCTAGATATCTAAACTCAAACACATTTTTTGTCGATATTGATAAAAATAACTGGTTCTGGTCGAACCATTTTGTAGGTACATTTAGTTGAACGTAAACTCACTTGTTCACCTAACCGACAAATTACTGGGCCAATCAAACCACACTTTCTATCCATAAGAGAAACATTATCTGGCTACTTAAAATATAATATCATATATCATAATAAAATAAAATGAGTTCCGCTTACATCAATTATGGACAATGCTATTATGGATATGCCTGATATTGTGAAAGTTATTGGTACGATGATACATAGTAGTCCGCCAACCGGTGAACAAGCATTTCTCTCCGCAAGTCTTCTTCTCATCATTAAGTACCAAAACCATTGACTTATGATAACTAAAGTGAAAATGTATTCTATTTGTGTGAGCAATTAATTATCATCATTTGAATATTAAGAACCTACGAAAGATAAATTATCATGTGTCTGTGATTATTTGGTTAGATGGATGTCTCCAAAGGGTTAACTCAGAATGAGGATGTTCTTGAGACAGACGTGATGAATAGTGAGAAAGTAATGATAGTCACACTGAAGGTTTAAGATGTTAATTAGTAAATACAAGTATAACGGATGAAATGTGTGGAATTTGTCATGGATCAGTAATTCTCTGATCTCAATTACTCGGAGAACACGAGTGAATATCGATAAACACCGCCAACATAGATCGGTGCATCTTGAACTTTAAAGCCTATTCACGCACAATGTTTAAGATTGATGAAACCAGTTGAGTTATCACATGCAGCTACATCAATCACCATCATCTCTATTAATATCTCCTCTAAGAGAGTGTTCATTGAAACGCTAATCCCAGTAGAAGATGTGGCTCCAAGTGAAATCCTTCACAATCTCACTTCTCACTCATCTTTTCCGTTCATCTGTAAGTTTACTAATTAGTGGCGAAACAGTCTAGTATGAGTTAATCAGCAAAATATTTGTACATCACTGTGAGTAGAGTTGTTTCACTTATTATCAAGTAGTTTACATTTACATAAACAAACGTAAACACTTTCCATCCAGCTGAAAATATTCCTTTCAGAGATGAGAATTGTGAACTGATTTACCTAGGCTAGTTAATATACTTTTACTTAAGAATTTGTTTTTATAAATCCACCTTGAACACATTGTTGCAAAGATTAATGTAAACCACATAATTAGAAGGTCATAGTTTTCTTCTAGGTTAACTAAATAGGTATGTGTCCAACTCAGTTATCGATTACTTACATAGAAAATACAACTTTATCTTTTATTTACTTCTTAGAATATTTGAGCGATGCAGCTTTTGATAACTTTGTGAACCACTTGATTACATATTTTTGTCCGATGGCCACATCGATAAAATCCCCTGAGGAATGCCAATTTCACTGTTGCTCGACATAATATTGTCTCACAATTATGCGTCGTGTCTCAAAATGTCATGTCCATCTATCTATCTATCTATCTTTATATCACTGATCAATATATCTATCCATCTATGAATGATTAATTGAAATTCTTGTACCAAGTCAATCTACCTCATTCCAATCTATCGTAATTGATGTAACGAAGTCTCCTTGGCGGTCTGTTTGAATTTTTGGGCCTGCTACCATAAAATCTACATATTGCAGGCAACCTACCATTTACTCCTATAACTATTAAACTAAGTATTTTGAGTCCCAATAATAGACAATGCAGATACAGTTTATTAATAAAGTGGATATTCTACATAAAAGTTTCATGTGCTTACTTAGTACTCCAAATGATCCCATTGTAGACATAAAAATATATTTTTCCGGCGGATATAAACCAAAAGCGCTGAATAAAAGAAAATGGAGCTTTTAGTGTAAAGAGATTAAGTGTGTAGTGACAGTATCTTATTACCTAAGAAACATATCACATTCTATAGACAAACGCGGACGGTAATGGACAACATCCCGAATGGCGACATCAACATCTTAATGGGTCATATGAATGCAATAGGAGCATGGAGCAGACCATACAGGAAGAGAACTCATCATTGGTCGATAGGTGCTCGCTCAGCGAAAGAAATGAAAATGGAGAACTCTTCGCAGCCTTCTGCGTCTTCAATGCTTTGGTGATTGCAAGTGGCGTGTACTAATGTAAGGATATACACACGGTGAGCGAGATGGATTTCGCTTGATGGACACATCAAAAACTAGATATATTCCATCGCAATGCTGCTCAAAGAAGTGGAGAAACAGCCTGCCGGGCACAAAAAAGAGATAGGAAGCAGAAATAGGCCACACCATTATCTAGTTCAAGAAACCTTCAAGGTGAATTTGAAATCCTTCAGAACAACTGGAGACAGACCACTGTATTTCAAGTTCAACACTCAGAAATTGAAGGAAAAACTACAAATTAATCCTTCATTGCAGCCATCAGATCAAAGTCGAAGAAGCTTGAAGTTTCGGTAGCAGTGATGTTTGTTTTTACGTGATAGAGTTGCCAGCCTTACCCCCAACCTCCCCTCTTTACCAGTCTTATTACTTGCTTACTGAGGTAAAGGAGTGCGTTGGCTGAGAACCGAAACCTGGACTACATGCGTGATCGACGAGCATCCTACCGCTGTGCCACCGACGGACAGGAAAAATGATAAAAATCTACCAAATACGATGTAATGACTCTGAGGTCAATTACATAAGTCACACAAGTAGATCGGGGTCATCTAGGTTACTGGAACAAAAAATTTCAGCTAGACCTAGAATACTCCAACCTGGTAAGTTAAATAACCTAGAAAAAAGCTCAGGCATTGCACTGCATTCACTTACATGCAGTCTCAAAGGAGGGTAGACTAGGACAAGGTGAGAGTAATAAAAAGTAACATAGTTAGGTGTCAAGAGAGGCTTTGTTCATCGATTCAACACCGCATACGTGTAATCGGAATGACGCAACGCCTATACTGGAGATAAGGAAAGTGGCAGCAAACAAAAAATTAGTTGGATGAACAGAAAGAGAGCAAACATATACGAGACAAATTATGAGACAGTACGACTAAAATCGATATGATTATGAGCAACAATTTACTCTCGAAAGGTCATCCAGTTGTTAATACTGCATCACTGTATGATATTTATTAAAAATAAAAATATCTAATATGAAATTACATTACATTCCACAACAGTGCCAAAGATAAACACCTACATCAATGGGAAATATGAACGAAATAGATATGGTATTGGGCTTATATGAAGACTTCAGAATGCTCTTCAAGACGAACTCTCAACTGTACTTTCGAATTGTCAACCATTAAATAAGATAAACCATTCAGAAAATAAAAGCGTCCAAAGCATCTTATTCTGCACTGCCATGACTTATCCTAACATCGTGTAAAGTAGCTTTGCATGAATGTATAATATTATACCTATGCTTTGTGAAAATACAGCAATGTGCCACCCGTTTTTAGGTTTGTGTCACTACAAATTGCAGAAGAGATCCAGAAGTAAGTGTTTGATGCTTGACTTGAGGATGTCTTGGCAATTCGTTTGCCTTCTTAGCATTTGTTGTTTCGCTGACCATGTCTGAATAAGTACACAAAACCTCAATTAGATCGAACTCAATTTTCCTGAAAAATCACAGCTAAGGGGGTCACATGAGTAACCAGAACAGTTACAATCTTAGCTGCATATCTACATGCATTCATAAATATAATCTTCACTCACCTCACGTATGGAACAACTGCTTGTACATGGTCATAATAAGTCGCGATAAAATACCTGAAATAAAATGGGCAGATAAATATCTTGCAAATACTCCCTTTATACTCCCGCTAATTACCTTTAGATAGTAAGAAATATATCACCTTCAAAGTGCCATTTGATTATGTTTTTTGTGATTTCGTGGTGTAACGCGTTTCATCGACTTAGGTCGGCATCTTTAATCCCTCAGTAAGCAGTTCATATAGGATGAAATTACCTTACAAATTACACAATGATACTTTCAACTGGTTTTTTCACTATGTCCTACCTTTCCTGATTATCGAACTATTCCTGTGGAGATTCTTCGTCGGTTTGGAATACTACCTACCGTAGAACATCTAATACTTATATGTTAGAAAGTTAATTCACTTATGTGTTGATTTGTTATTTGCACTAATTTCATTATTTCTACTTTGATTTTTCGCAAATCAGCTTATGTGATATGCAAATATTTATCGGTTGAAAACAAAAAATGATTCAACTAATTTCAGCTTGGCATTCAAACTACTCGTATACAGAAAGCATTCGTTGAATTGCTCAATGCTACTCATCATTATTTCCTTTATGCTGTCGGTGACTTACATTTAATTGCTGTTACGGATAATAAAGCATACTGATTTGACAGAAATTTACCGAGGGTATCCGTTTACGAAAAATAGAAATATGAAACCGCTTTATGAATACACAGGGGACAATACAACCAGGTAAATAGTAGTCTAATTCAAAGTCCATTTGTACTTACGATACTGGCAACCAAAACAAAGCATGAATGACGGCAAAAAGTGGTATGCGAGATGGATAAAACTTGGGCCACTCCATTGGGAAAAGCTTTTGTATAATAAACTACCGGATATTTCTACATATGATGAAGCAAAAGAAGAGAAATAAGCACACACATATTTAATAATGTTTGTAAAACATTGTTAGTGTTATAACGACTTATTAGTCAGATTTCAGAAATCTAATTCAATACTGACTGACGCCAGATATCAACTATCCTTATGAGACGACAATTATTGCAACAGGGTGAAAAGAGGTTTTCTCTTTCAGAAATGCTGCGGAATTTTCTCATTTCAGCGTTTGTGGTGAATTCGGCACTTCAGAAGAGTCAGTTGTGACCTAGATTAGTCTAACTGCCATCAAGAAATGTTTAGTGGCACTCAAAACCCAGTACTTGCACAACAATTTGGATAGACCAGTGTTTCACTTTTATCCAGTCATTACCAGCAAACAGTAATTTGAAACAGAAGCTCTTATGTTACTCCTAACACTACTCGCACATTAATACACTGAGGCAAACACCTTACTTACAGGAAGTGATCGCAAACTGCAAGACTTCATTTCGAGTGACGTGGATGATTCCATAAACAAAAACAAAGAAGTATCATACACAATTAAACCTTTTATATGCACTATACACCACTTGCGGTTATCTCAGAAATCTTATCCAAAAATTCAGTTGATAAAGATTGGTTGAACCAAGAACATCCCTTCGATCCACTGTCAATGTTAAACGATAGTAGAAAGACTTCAAACGCTATAAATTTACTTGAGGCCTTTTGAATAATGTATTCAAAGTGCTGACAAGACTTTTGAGAGTAACAGCTATCCGTGTATGTTTCAAATGCTCAATCATGTTCGTGTAATTTCACATACTTCAAAGGAAAACGAATGAAGCTACTTATAGTAAACGTTATTAGTATTGACAGTTTAAAATCGCTGAATAACCGAAAACTTGATCAGCTCGTCTACAACATGAATGAAGCGTGGTCTGTTCCAGTAGAATTAATTTGACGTTGCTTTTAAACAGCCTCCAGAATGCGACTGTGGTAAATAATTTCCTGGCATTTCTAATAACTATTGACTAACGGAGACATCATGTGATTGATGTATATCAGTTTTATTTTGAATGAATGAATTAAACAGCCCAGAATAATTTCTGGATAACATATCCAGTTAATGTCGTCGTATACATTTGGCATCTCATTTAAAATTAACACATTTTGACAGTGGATGACATTACAGATTCATAAAGTCAAGTTTGTCAATAATTGAAGAAAAATGTCATGGGAAATTCGTTATTCTCTTGAAATAATTAATATATGGCGTGTATAAATTAGTTCTACTGAGGAAGGACCTTCTGAATTGAGTTTGCTCAAATTTTACTTGTTTAAGCAGTTTTCAATCAGTCTAATATGTATGTATATATATGTACCCTAAAACATCGCGTATTATTATGTTTGTCCACCGTATGAATGTTGTCTTCATGAAACCCCGTTATTCGCCTTTTCGTATTTTGGAAATCAACAATTGTTCATGATATGGAGATCTATATTCAGTCTGTCGATTGGCACTATCTTTCTTTAAATCAAACTATCAGTATTATATAGCTTTTATTATTTACCAGTTGGCATGCTTGTGAATACTTATTTTCTCTCTCGTTATGTGTTCTCTCTCAATCCATGATCACCGTAGCCTTACTGGTCACTCAATTTAATGTCAAGCAGGTAAATTAAGGAAAATATAAGAGTGGAAACAGTTATGTTAAATTCCTCCAAGCCGGACACATTCCACGAAAAACACATGCAAATTATGCAGTTGTTTATGCGCTCAGAAATTTCTAGTCTCCAATCATCCCAAGCTACACCGGCTGTAATAACTCCTCAGTAGATGGAATTTTGAATGTATTCCACTGTGATCTTGATGCCAATGTCATTTCTGAGACTTGATTGAGACGATTTGAAAACAATTTCAAAATAGATTTTGATGGCGAAGATGATTTTTGGAAAGTGCATCTCCTAATTCCGAAACCGGGTCCATCTAGAATTGACCAATATTTTAATATATTTCCTCTCCAAGGCACACTCGATCGAACCTTTGACGCCACACTGCAGACATCCAGACTACACTTTTGTGATCATTCCCTGCTCTTTAACTCATGATGTCGCTGTCTTAAGCCATCCAAGGACGAGAATGATGAATTTCTCACGCTTCTTCATATGTATCATTAACCTTAAATCTGACGATATGAGTTGAAATCTTTGACAGACGATCTATTAATTTCAATGATACTCATCTGTGGTCTGTTGTCACCCAGACTTTTTAGCATCAGTATGACGTTGCCTAGTAGCCACTAGCAAGACCTGATCATAACACTGAATAACATCTGTGCTGAGCATCAACGACTGACACACCTCCAGCATGATACACTCTGGTTCAATCAGCATGCTAGATACTAGAACCAACTACGATGGCGAATGCCTTCCGACAAAAAGACAACACGCAGTGGTATCCTAGATGCATTATTTAATCCAATGCGAAAAATGCCTTGGGACTAATGGCAGCAAAGTATCACCATGCTGGATTCGATCAACCAGGCGCAGGAAACAGAATATGGGCTTTCATGTTGACCCCACTCCATTCCGAAAGTTGAAGGTGATATGGGGATCTATATTCAAATCAATACATTACTACTATTATGCAATAGTTGACATGGGTGTGAATATTTGTTTCCTCCCTCTCGTCGTGTGTTCTCTCTCAATACATCATCACCTTGACCTTGCAAGTCATCCCATTTATTATCAAGCGTATAGCTAAAGAAAAATGTAAAAGTTCATTATAAACAGAAATGGCGTTTATTTCTGTCATAATCTGATTTCGTTTAGTTAGTAATATAACGTGAAAAATAATGTATGCTAAGCATGGTACAGCACTGGAAACTTTAAGATTTTTGTTTGAAGCAGCTCTATAACTCATTCAATAGTATGAAGTAAACAATATTTAGTACTGTTAAATAACATAAGCAACTACTACGTCTGGTCAAATTCTTAAATGAGAGATAGAGGTACAATTTTCAGATTTCAAACATCAGGATGTATAATAATCAAACAATCGAATCATACACTAACGGACACCTTTTGAGTAATCAATCACAATATAATTCATGTATTTTCAGCTCACCTGGTTACTGAGAGGTACAGTTCAATAGTCTAAATGACAAATATATTCCACTGTTGTTAGTGAACCGACCGTCTACACCTAGTCTAGAACTACAACAAAAGCGTTCATTTATACAATGATGTTAAGATTTTAGGCCAATTATAGATAAATAATATTCAGTATTCAGCTATACCACATAAAGCATACTAAGGCATTCATTAATCAATAATTTATTATCACAAATGAATCATAAAATGTGACCAATAAAATCAGTACAGTATTCAACAGAAAATGCACAAGTTAACCTGCTTTTGCTTTTCTGCAGCGACAAGCGATACGAAACAGGTTTCATAAGTAAATTCTTAAAAAAACTCTTAATTAAGTAATGAATGCTTTCTTGTCTTTGGCTTTGGTAGTTACGTTGAAAACCAAGACGAGAGTGTTTGAGAAGTTTCCTGTGCATCAAATAATCTTGAAAATCTTACTACTCACAGTAGTTCAGAAGGCACTGTCGTCAAGTCCTAGAGGTGAATTGAAACAGATGATTCCCCGTCACTTTCTATGCTTCTTCTGTGTGAGATCACCACATGACTGAATTAACCGTATGATCAGTCAAGTTTCCACAAACTGAACGAATGTGTGTTCTGTTGGTGAAAGTTAAAACTCGGACAAATTTTATTTGTAATCTTGCACTATTCTTTCTTGCTTACCTACATTCGGAATGAAAATCTATTCAGTGTTTAAGACTTTCCTTCTTCTTTGATCAGATAAATCGTTACTTCTTATTCTATGTACAAAGATGGAAAGGTGCATATTAGGCGTGTTTGCTTTATTAATCACACAGGGATTCACCATATTTTAACGTATAGCAGATAGATCAGTTCAGAATGTAACACTGAACTGAATCATTTTGAGCTATCACACTACTAAGTGGGACGATTATTAACAATGAAGGAGGTACACTGATATAAAATCAGGCTAACGTTTGCACAAAGAGAGACAAAAAAAATTTCGTCAGATTTTAGAAGAAATGTTCACCATTTCAAACATGTTTAAAAGAGAACAGAGTTGTACCAGTTTCATCGAACTTTAAATGTCTCAGCGGGGCTGTACAACCATCACTTCTTGTTCACATTTGCGAAACACGCTGAAATTATTTTCAACGAATTCTCAGTGATGTAATTCGGCTTGAAACTCTTATTGTTCCAGGATATTGTCAACATCAGTGGTTTGAATAGTTTCAAAATTAGTTCTTTATTTCTAAATGTTCCTAAACATGCATTCCAATGCATTTATCAGAGTTCAAACTAAAAGTTAGTGAATGCATTTATTTAGCCTGTTTTACTCTGACTAGGTTATTTGAAAAGGGATTATTTTATCGAAGCATAAATGTGATTCACTTTAAGCTAGCAGTCAAGAGAAAACGATCACCACACTCTCCTCTTGCAGATCACATCTATAGAAACAGTTCAGTTTTTAAGAAAATATCATTACTTCTCGTCATGCAGCGTCAGCAGAGACTCGATTCATTCATTTATCAAGTAACATCCAGGTGGTTCAAAAACCTTTCGCTTACACCTTCTTCATGAAGCCGAAATTTTAACTTTCCAAAATGAAAAACCTGAAATTGGTGTTCAAAAACACTTCATCAAACCTCGTTTACTACCATGTCTTTAGTGTCAGTTGTATTTTTTTGACTGGTTGTATAACAATCTCTGTCATCTTCCTACTTTTTATTATTTGGGACCCAATTTCAACTTTTCGCTCTCGTTCCCTCTTAATTATTTCTAAGTGACTATTCATCACCTAACCAACTGGTCGCTCATCTTCTCAATTGTGTGAAATCATTCACTGCCCATCACAGATTGTTATTTCTCATAGACTGATTCATTTTTGTTACTAACTGACAGTAATATCTGAACTTCATTGTGAATGAATACTGCAAATGTACAGCCGTAAATAACTGTACAGCTTTGAAGAGAAGTTACGAAGGCGATCTTTATGCTGATATATGTGTGCTTTTAGTACGTATCACACATGGATTGTTCATATCTTGAATAAACATCTGGTATCTAAAGTGCATGAAACGCAAGTCAAATATGCCTCAATTTGTTTTCCGTATTTTATTATTATTATTATCGTTATTATCACTAATATCCATTGTATTTCCATTTTGTGTGACTTTGCCGCCCACACATTCTATAACAGGCAGATGTTAATTTCACTCAATTTCGATTTTCCTGTCAATTGATTAGGCCAAAGTGCCCGGTGTCAGGGTGACATGTAGGCTGCTTGTGCAGATGCTTCGATGATATCTGGTCATGCAACTTGAAGTCAATTGGTTGAAGCGTCCCAAATAGAACGAAATGTGAGCTCCTGGTTTCCTCTGTTAGTCACCATCAGTCAACTGACTTCAGACAGATGTTGTATAAGGAGGAAATTCCAGAAAAGCTGAAGAAGAGCAAGACAATACCCATCAGTACATTCATAAGGATTATTCTATGAAAGCTTACGGAAAGCCATCCATAGCTAATGCGATATCGGCTGAACATTATTCACAGCTGCAGATTCTCATAAGAGCAGTTGGTCCAAGGTGAACAATGCCACCTGTTGGACTAAATACGTAGTGCAACAGTTTTTCATGATCTGACAAACTATAAAGATCTAACTGTTTTCTAGGCTTAAAATCCACCTGATCCTCTTCGTTTCAAAAAGATTTCAAATGACAGCTTCATTATTCTTGACAAAAGCTTTTCTACCCGGAATGATTAACGACCAGAAGCTGTCTGGTGAAAATATGTGTCTAAAACTTGGGCGATGTAGTAGGATGTCATTCCATATTATTTTTTTATTTATTAGCTATATCTCACAGTGAAAAAGTAGTAGTTACTGGATGACGTTTCGAACACAATTCATTGTTCATAATCATGTCAGTTATAATCACACGACTCCGATACTTCAGGTCTCAACTTCCGATTTATAGTTTTCCTTGTTTTCTCCTATTTGTCGTATGGGTAACAGAATTCTCTAGATATCTGGGACAGGTGTTGAATCATTCCTATTACACGTGTTTGCAGTTGATTCGATAAACAAAGCTTCTATAATCAATCTCTTATTCCACCCTGTTACATTAGATTTTAAAACTGTCATCTTATCCTCTCCTATCGTATGTTTGCATGTAATTGCATGAAGTGAGTGCTATCTGCGGCTGAACTATTCTCCAAATTTCTAATCTTGTTAGGGTCAACTAACCTAGATTTTTGCGCCCTGCCACCCTGACTGCCCCAGTTCTACTACTCTGACCTATGTATTTGAACTGACAATCATCCCAACAGGGTATTGGATAAACTCAATTGCTTCACTTGATTGACTCCACAGCGTCAATCCTTTGACAAAACCGACAAAACTTGTTTCTAATTGAGTTTGTGGGTTTGAAAGCCAGTTCTATTTCTGCATTGTAAAGAACTCTCCGTAAGTTTTCCGAAGTTCCTCCATTGTATGGAAGTACTACTGATGATTTAAACTCCCTATAGCAGCTATTGTCATTATACCGTGGATGTTTGAGATACATATCATCATTACATTTTTTATTGTTATCACTGTCCTCACCATTATTAATAATTTTATTTTTACATTTTTCTACATACTCCCTGATTTATTTGTTGGGGTAATTATTAAGTTCCAAAGCTTCTCTTATATGCCTCACTTCCTGTCTTAGATTTTCCTTGGTGCTACTTAGTTTTTGTGCCAAATTACTTGAACATTTCACCAATCCTCTTTTTACTGACATAGAGTGGGATGATCTGAAATCCAAATATCGGTTTGAATGTGTTGGCGTCCTGTAAACATTGATGTTTTACTTCCACCTTCTTATCCATTCACGCTACAATCTAATATCGGAAGCTTCTCTTCCCAACCCAAGACTGCCTTTGTCGTGCCCACTGGATATATTGAATTCAAAACCATGCCATTTGGCCTGTTGAATGTCCTCGCTACGTTTCAACGGCTCGTGCGAGCAAAGACTGCGGGTTTAGTTCCTAAACGGTGCCTCATCTATTTGGACGACATCACCGTGTTCGGCAGTTGCTTGAATAGCATCTTGCATGCCTCGAAGCCGTGTTTTGACATTTAAGGGAGAGTAACGATAAGCGAAAAGCCTCAAAATGTCATTTCCCGACGAAGGCTGACACATTGCGTGGTCATAAGATTACTCCATAAGGGGTAGCACAGGTAGAAGCAATATGCAAGCGTTCCTGAACCGGCCCACATAGAAATCGACAGCACATTTATGCAGATTTTGGGTCTTGCTTTATATTACTACTGTTTCGTTCACAATTTTGTCAGTGTGTCAGCCTCTCTTCGTCAATTAACGCCAAATTGACAGAAGTTTGCTCGGACTAGCGGTTGTTAGGTGATATCCAGTACGGTCTTATCATTTCCAGATACATTGCCTAGTAGCGGCCATTTCATCCTGGATACTGACGCTGATGCACAGGCGATAGCATCTGTTCTCGCACAGGTCACGTCTAACAGGCAAGTGTGAGTTATAGCATACGCTAGCCGGACTCTGGACAAGAGAGATATGCGGCATTCCACGAGTTACCGTGACATGTAAGCTGTTGTGTATTTCTTCAATTAATGCATGGATATTCCCCATCCAGGCATTAATGAAAGCAAAACACGTAGTTCAGCGAAGAGTCTCTTTTCGGTGAATTCATTTTCTTACCTGTGCAATCACGAATATGTCCGAGATATTTTGTATGTATCTTTATACTGAGTTTTTCGAATAGAAATACAACTGGTCATGTTTAGTTTAACTAAACAGCTGAAAATAAGTAAGTTTTGGTTGAGTTACGTAACACAAAAACGGTCAAGAAAATTGGGTGTTAATGGAACTAGTGTAGTAACAAAGGTGATGAGTTGTCAAAAACAGTTGATAGAAAGGAATTACGTAGTGACACGGATAGTTTGATGAATAAATTGTACTCAGGATGCATATAGAAAAAGAGTAGAGAATACGAAGTTACCTAAGGGCTTCAAATGAGTGCTAGAACTATATGCATTTGAAGAAACAGGCAAACAAACAAAAGTAAGTCAAAATTCAACAAAGTTGTTACCATGATAGTAGAAGTCGTTGAGTAATACTCTTTTTTATGCACAGCTCCGGGTTTTCTATGAGAATAGTCAGAGCTTCAGCGACACAAAGTAGACGAAAGCATATTGCCTTTTGTAGGTTATTCTTGACTCTGTAGATTACTTTGAAGTAGACATTTGTTGAGAAAATCATCTGTTGTGAACAGATGATAAAACTAAACATTACGGAAGAGAACAGGACAAAATGGAGATACGCCGCTGGAGTTCTATGTCCCACCCGGAACCTACGGGAACAACAGTAATATAGTAAAAATATAATGATCACAAACTGATATCAGTTAGAGGAGCACTGTAAACGACGCGGGCACTGGACAGCTATTTCATCCTTATTTGGGACTCTTCATTAGTAGGCACGAATGACTCCATCCTGAGGGTTCGAACCCAGAACCTGTAGATTATGAGGCCAAACCTGTTGACCAAGCAGCCACTTGCACTGGGATTGAATAACTCGGGAATTCTAACTTCAGTCCATTCGTAATTTTAGCGTGACACCCAGCCAATTTTATTGGTGAGTGTTTGTCCTCATACGTGACCCGACGGACTCCACTGGTCTCACTAGAACTTAAGGCGAATTTCTCCTGTAGCCAGTCACTGGTGAAAATCAGATCTCTGCAAATTAACGCTTAACAATAAATAAATCAAATGCTACATACCTTTTGGACTGTCTATTTCGTCTGATCACTTTTCCTGGTCTTCTCACATCATGTTGGTTTCCAGAAAGATATTTCGTTTAACGTTCTACGTTAGGAAGTGGAGACAATCTGGTATCACTCAATCTCTACTTTCTAAGTTTTATAGTTCTTGTATTCTGTCTATTCCTCTTTACTGCTCCCACCTCCTAATCTTTACTAGGTTACTTAAAAAAATTCTTAAGTATGTTACTTAAGGAAGACTTTGTTACACTGAGAAGGGCAATAAAAGTTGTCAGAAGGGCAGTTGGGGTGTCGCTAAACCAAATTAATAATACTATTGTAGATCGTGGACATCTTCTCTACATACAACTTTCTTTGCATCTCACCACTCAGGAGAACTAGATGCTATAGTATGTTTATAAGGATTAGTTTTGTTTTTACGACTTAATCACGGATTGATATCAGTTAGAGAACCATTGATAACCAGGGAGTACGGAACAAGAACAACACTGGTTTGTGCAGAATAATATGGTACCATCTTTTATTTCGTCGGCTTCTCATCAGCTGCTGCTTACAGCCTAATTAAATTATCATTATTATTAGGGTTCATGTACAGAAGGAGTTTAAGAAACTTGCAAATTTTACATCATGTCAGTTGACAGGAGGTTCCGAACTTAGTGAACAGTGCTCAAAATATTGCGCTTATATAGTTTTTACACATGCAGTTCAAGTTTAAACTAAGTAAATGTGTGCATACAGCGGTGAAGAAGTTACGTAATAAAGACGAGAGATGCGTAGGATTCTGAGTGACTAATCAATTAGGTAACAATGTACTGAGTTTAACTCAAATCAGAGAAAACAAGAGACGAGCAAAAATACAAGTTAAAGCCAAAGATTACGTGATCAAATGAGAGAATAGAGACTTCCAGTTACTAAGTTGGTAAGGAAGCATTGATAACTGCTTTTTTCTGAACACATAAGTCGGATTTCAGGCGTTTGGTAGAGATTGCTTCGGCAAACTTGAGGAAAATCGAGCGCCTTTTTCTGTTGATAATTTTAAAGGATTTCCTGATTTCCACCTCTAGACCCGTATCGAGGAGATGTCTGGTAATAGCGCTATTATAAGAGTTTGTTCACTTGAGATGTAGGCTTTTCGGCACATGTTTAGAAAATCGGAGGTGTGCTCTTCTTTCTGTTCTCCCAATGTAACTGCTCCCACAGAAACACGTAAATTTGCATACACAGTTGGAATTAACATGAGAAGGGTATCTGTCGACATTTGACGGCGCCAAAGAGCATGTTATTCGATAGATGAGGACCAACTTAGATGCAGGATAGGCTCTGGCTAGTGACATACTCAATCTTCTGTTGACCATTGCTGTATTGTTTTCACCTTTAAAATCTAGTTGAATGAAGACAGGCTTGTTTTCAACTGTGATTTTTCTGTGTGAAAAAAGCCACGCCACGACATCGCTCGAGTGGAAGCCGAATGGGAAGCGGCGAGTTGGTCGTCAGTGAGAGGGTGACATGGAGGAGGTTATGTGAAGAGGAGATGAAAGCATGTCAGTAGAGGTGAAACCAGATGATGGAGACTTTGGCGGAGAACCGAACGCAATGGAGACGTATGGCTGAAGCCCTATGTTCCCCTAGGAATTAAAGGAAAGAATAATAATAATGACAGTAATAATTTATAATATGAAGACTAATACTAAAAAGAAATCAAACCTGAACTAGAAATTATCTCAGGACACGAACTATTACACTTTAAGCTGAGTGCTTTATGAAGAGTCTTGATCAGACAAATGCACCTCTACAAGAGACACGTAGATGATGCTTTTATAATCTCCAGATACACCTATCAATAAAATTCATCCAAGAACGTGAATCAAACGTGACATTCCCATTCCTGGATGTAATACTTGATAGAAGACAAGACTGCTAGATCCAAAGATCAATATAACGCAAACCAACATGGACTGAACAGTTTATCAAATTCCAGTGCTTCCTCTCACTAATCCTAGAGTAAAACTTTGTACATACCTTGAACTCGAGGATTCGAAAAATCTGTTCAGAAGATGCGGTAGAGAATGAATTAAAATCAGAACGTCAAACCCTAATAGAGAACCGGCGTCTACCCAGATTTACCCATAAAAACATGAAAGAAAAACATCCATTGCTGAAAGTTGCAGCTATTCCTAAGGAAATTGTGTTCATTAACCTCAAGTTCAGAGGAGACACTGAAGCGGAAATCAAGGTGACAGTGGTTGTCATTTCCATGTTCATTCACATCCTCTCTAACAAATGCTTGCTGAATCTATTCAAGTATGTTAGATGAAGCAAAAAATGATATTCCCTGTTAACCTGATTTCAAATAAGTTTAACTATCTTTCAAAATGAATATCTTCCATTAGTCTTATTCGAACTGACCAATACTTAACAGTGACGTACTATTAAACTCAATTGTTTTCGTGCTTCAGGTTTCGTGAATAGCAGATATTTCAGCATATGCTTTTTAAAATAAGCTCTGTTGACAGAGTTATATTTCAGTGTTAAACACATTCCGACCACAACTCTTCCAATATTCTTCTTTGAGTTTAACTTCCCCATCATTCAATGTACAGCAATTATTTTAAATTTATCTCAGGCTTGATCACAAACAGACTTCACCTAGAGAAACATCAGAGAGCAGGGAGTATTGGAAGCCTGGTTCAGCTCTGTTTGGAACCATTCATCAGGACGCACGCATAACACCAACAGTGGTCGAAATCAGGGAGACATCTCGTTTGTAACGGTTTCCTTACTGAAGTCAATTCATTGTCAATCTTGAAATCTATCGAACGCATCCAAACCAACACTTAGAACAAAGTTTTATCACAACATCGTGACATTTGCTTCGATTCATTCTCAGATGGTCGTTTTAGTGGAACTTACTTTAAATCGTCTGTTTCATCACATACACACATTCTCATAAGTATTCCACAATAAGAATTATTTTGATGAGAATAAGTGTTTGTAATCAATACCCTTGAAACTCTTCAGTTATATTATTATTGTATCCTTCAATTCCTAGAGGAACAGAGGGCTTCAGCCGTGCGTCTCCATTGCGTTCTGTTCTCTGCTAGAGTCTTCACCTGGCTCCAAGTCTGCCCACACGTTTTTATCTCCTCCTCCAAGTCACCCTCACCTTTGCACTGACGACCAACTCGCCGCTTCATTTTCGGATTCCACTCGAGCAATGGCTTGTCTAGTGATGTAACTTGATGGTTTCCTCAGAGCATGACCAGACAATCCATCTCCATTTCTTCCTGCATATTTGTTTCACAATCGGTTTCTGATTTGTTCGCTCCCAGAGATCTCTGTTGCTGATCTTTTCTGGCCACGATCTGATCTTGAGTGGTATTTAGCGAAGACAACTGTTAATGAAGGTCTGTAGTTTGTTTGAGATGCTCTTTATGACGCGCTGGCCAAGTCTTCGTATAGTGGGTAGCACTGACTTCACATTGGAGTTAAAAATCCAGATGTTATTTTTGATGCTGAGTGCTGTGGACGTCCACACAGACTTGAGAGTAGTGAAAGCTTGTCTTGCTTTGATATCCTCGTCAGTTCCGTCTGCCTGTAGTTGAAACTATGCTTCCCAGGTAGGTAAAAGAGGTTGTTTCTTTCAGGTTCCTTCCATTTATCCTGATTGTTGTATGTTGTTGTTGTTGTTGCTGTTGGTTGTGTTGACCAGGAATCTTCATCACCTCTGTTTTCACCTGAAGGAATTCTTCTTCTTCTGCCAACTTGTTGCTTTTCGCTTGCATATCTTCTAGTTTGTGGGAAATCAGACATATATCATCGGCGAAGTTCAGATCCTCCAAATTTTTTGTGTGAGTTCATTTTATGCTTGTTTCCTCATTGGCTGCTGTTTGTCGCATTATCCAATATACTGCAATCAGGAAAATCATTGGCGACAGTAGGCAGCCTTGTCTTACTCCTGTCCTCAATTCGAAGGATTCCGTAAGTTTCCCGTTGTGGATTACTTGGCATGCAGCATTGTCGTACAGCTGTTGTATGAGATGTATAATTGTCGGTGGCACCCCGTAGTAGCGAAGTAGTTGCCAAATCACCTCTCGATCGACGCTATCAAAGGCCTTTTCAAAGTCGATGAAGTTGAGATAGAGAGGTGACTGCCATTCCAAGCTTTGTTCAATGATGATCCGTAATGTGGCGATCTGATCAATGCATGACTTGTTTCTCCTGAATCCAGCCTGTTCCGGTCGAAGTTTTTCATCCAGAGCATGTTTGATTCTCTCCAGGATGATGCGGCTTAGTATTTTGCTTGGGATGGACAGGAGCATAATTCCGCGCCAGTTGTTGCATTGACTTAAGTCTCCTTTCTTTGGCAGTTTGAATAAGTATCCTTTCTTCCAATCCTCGGGTACTTTGCCTTCTTTCCACACCTTCTCCTGTAGTCGGGAACATAAAATGATCCACCTTTACTCCTACCAAGCTAAAACCATTTGTAGCACTTCGACCGTAACAATTATCAGAGTTCAATATTTACTTTCTGCCATGCACACAGTTATAGTATGTGAATACACCTACAAATTATAACCACATCGTATTTAACTACAGGAATACAGGAAATCAACTCACTTGACTGGCAGCCAGAATAGTGTGTGTAAGACTGTGAATAGTGGAAGTCTGCACCAACAATTACTATAATTTTCTCATCAGGTTCCCACTTATACATGCATAAAATTCAACGAAAAACTTTTACTGACAATATTGATGCATTTTAAGTAATATTGAGCTGTTAAGATTATAAGTTTACAGTTCTGCAGGATGAGTGTGTGATAATGCACATAAATCTGTAATGCTACATTGAATGTCAGATAAGAGATGAAAAAGAATTAATGTGGCAAGAAAATAGGGTCGTTATAACAATAATAATAAGAAGAAGAAGAATCAGAAGAAAGCTGGACTAAGCCCACAGACTCAATCAAACTAAAAGTTTTCCAGGATAAGATCTCATCCAGCGGCTTAGACAAAATAATTTACTATTAAAACTTTCTACTGAATCAAAGCAAAAACGCTCACATTGGGACAGACACGATGTCAGCTCTGGATAAATTTCAACTTTTACTAAGGTAAAACGTAAACGTAGGGCTCAGTAGTGAGTGACTACTGAAACTGAATATGTAATTAGTATATGCAGATGAAGAGGGCAAAATAATTGTGCAGTCAGAGCAACAACAACTTTTTAGTGACTATGATGGAGAGGAAATCATAGCCTTCTCACATTTACGAAATGATGGAGAGGATAAGAAAATCGGCTGTACGAACTTCTTCTGAACACACAGGTTTGACTTCAGGTGAACTACGATAGCTTTAGCAATCCGAAATGAAGATAAGTTGGAATGCTATAACCTCTAATGCCTTGCCAACATTAACCTGACTTTCACTATCAACAAGGTGTGTTCAAACAGAACGTCGAATGCACCTGATGTTCAGAAATCCGATACTAAACTTGCCTTATGGTATGCCTAACTCTATTTCTCTTCAAAGAAAAAGTCAAACCGGTGGACACACACTCAGCCGTCAAAATCAGGTAGTTCATCTTTGCTTCTCGAAAGAGAAATTGCAGTGGTTGTGAAAAGACAGTGAAACTCTGCTGTATTGAATGCTCACTTTACTGAATTCTTTACACTCTGTGGTATTGCTATTTCACTGATGTTATCACCAAGGAACTGAAGTTTTGAGAGCAGTGAGTTCTGTGGAGCACTCGATATTCTTGCTTGTCTTGGCGTTGAATTCATAGCTTTGTCAAGAAGTTCTACCAAGTATTTCTCTAATAAACTTGAGTTTCTAATTACGACAGTCACAAGAGCTGCTTACTCTTTCACTGTGAATTTAGCACTCTTCAGAATCGCATTCAAATTTCGAAGGCACAAAAGTAAAAATTTGAGCCACGTGGCCGGCTGACAATTTGATATCTACATTCACTCCATTTTGTTGGAATGACAACAGTCCTCAATCGACTCTACTCACATCTTTTTTATATATGACTAGGTGATAAATGACGACACGGCAAGTAATACACCAATCATGAAAAGACTCTTGACCAATAATGAACGCCGAAAGCTCTAAACGATTTTGTGGAGTTAGTCTCTAAAAATGCTGGACTTGGGTTTACAGCTTGCCGTTACATTTCAACAAGACCCTTATTTTAGCTCTGTGCCTAAGCTCAAGCCACCCTGTGACAAAGTCAGACAATTTAAAAGTGTGCATGCAATTCACGTCATACTAAACGATCTCTAGGATTGAGCTAGATGTGTTAATCAATCTTCATATGATGTTAGATTGAGTTACATGACAGAATCATGTATGTACACTGGTTACACCGAAACTAATGTTACCATACACGTAGATTTAGTCTACTTCTATCATCATCTACAAAAAACTAATATTAACTACTGACTAATTCCTAGACGATTTCATTTTTATAGCCGTCCCGTATCATCTGTCTATGACTCACAAAAGACAATAACAACAAAGCAGTTTAGTTTTAATTGAATTTAAGATTTTTCCCGTCGATTGATTGGACCGAAGTGCTCGGTCTCAGGTTGACATGTCGGCTTCTTGAGCAGATGCTTCGACGATGTCTGGGCATTTAATTAGTATTTAATTGGTGGACGGTGACTAGCAGTGGAATCCAGGATGCGCATTTCGTCCTATTTGGGACTCGTCACCTGGATGTACCTGCATTTCTCAGTGAGGGAGGATGTCCAATCAATCGACAGGAAAAATCTAAAATTCAATTAAACCAATATTACAAGAGGTGGCTCTCGTGGCCCAAGTGGTTCAGTGGATAACGCTTTGGCGTTGGAAACTATGGGCACTGGGTTCGAGCCTCGGTGGGAACATCATCACTCACTGAGAAATGTAGGTACATCCAGATGACGAGTCCCAAATAGGACGAAGTGCGCATACTGGATTCCACTGCTAGTCACCATACACCAATTAAAGCAGTTTAGTTGTTTCTAGAACACAATTTAACCAAAAACGTGTTTTTGGAAATTTCTCATCCCGATTGACAGTTACACAATCACAAATATTTTTCATAGACATCTGTGGTTAACATAATGAAAAATCAGGCGTGTGAATTAGTGGATGACAATCAAGGGGATCAGAATAACAATAACAAGGACACACATTCACTCAAGTGTTTATTCAACCAAGGTAACCAACCACTGTGTAGGCAAAATGTGTACACTTGTAAGATTGGCGTGGAAATTAACTACTGTCTCACGGCGATTTGGTGATAGTGTTTACTTTCATAAGTTGTTGTGCAATTACGATTAAAATATGTGATTATAGCACAGTAGGACACTGATAATCAAGAGTAAGTTAACAGTACAAATAAAGATAATTTGTACAATCATCTAGTGTCACTTTTCTAGGTAGTGGTTGAAGGACATGAGAGGGTCAGACTGGATAAACGTTTTCTGAATACACAAATTAGTTCGAGAATGTCTTGTGGCAACTGTCGCTTAGCTGTCAACAGCTTACGAATCTAGAGAATTCTGATGGCATCTTCTATCGAATTGTAGAGGCTGAAATGTTATCAGTTTTGTGCTTCGTATCCACGAGGTTGTCAGCATGTGAATCCCACTCAAGCAGACGATGGTGAGCTAGAAAAGTCGTTCTCCCTATGTAACTGTTTCCACAGCAACAGTCAAATTCATGGACCCACATTGAAGTGGCCAAACTCGGCAGCTTATCATTCACAATGAGTGGTGAATATTAAACATAGTGTTGCGGAAAACAATGTTTTAGTAAGTGCGAGTGGACACTTTGGGCACTGTATTAGAATATAATTCCAATTTAAATAAGTTTATTTATGCAACACAGTGACATCCAGTGATATGATTATGGGCAATAAATTGTGTTCGAAACGTCCTCCATTTAATAATATTGCACCTCGCCCACTTATCAGGAATGTATCTTTGTATGCTATATAAACAGAACTTATCCAATATGAATATTTAAGCTATTATATTTCTGAGTTTTGAGGCCACCGATTTAGTGCCTACGCCTCTGTCATACGACGAATTCATGTACATACGTTTCTTCTACACAGTTCGTAAGCGTTACTCCTCATCTGTCCTCACTATGCAAACTTTAATAAATTTCCCATCTCACATAATTGATTTCCTATCTTCCTTATTTCGGCGTCCAGAGTGTCGGTCGTACAAATTCCTCTGGCATGAAACACCGTAGTACTGTTGAGAGATTTCGTTTGCGTGCAAGAAGAATAAACAATCTGAAGTGAGTGTATTGGCTAGCCCATTACTCCTTCTGAAAATTATCCCACATAATACTGCCATTTGGTCTTCTTGTTAGTAGTATATCAAGGAATGATAAATTATTATCTTTCTCCGTTTCACATGTGAACTCAAATTTTGGACGTGGCATATTCAACGTTTCGAGAGGGAATACGGTACTGAGTAAATTCTTATGTAAGATGAAAGTACTGTCCATATGAATTAATAAAAGAAGGTCAAGACAAAGTTCAAATAGATGGTAGAAAGATTAAGTACGTCAGGAAATGTGGATATGTATAGATAAAATTTGTCTTGTTCAAATGGCATAAAATGGTAAAATAAGATAATTGAAGTGTCGTCAACAAAACTCCTGAAGTTCAGGCTTTAATTTTCGTATTGCCAGAACCTCCGTTAAGCAAAGCAGATGCACTCATGTTCGAACCTGTAGATCAGGGTCATTCATTAAAATGGAATTGTCGAAAAGACAATTTATTGTGTTGAATCATTTAACTAAATGTTATACAAGGATCGAATTCAGTTCATCTATACTCAGAAACAAGCTGGTCTTATTACTCCAGCATATTCTATAGTGAAACAGTTAAGGGGATATTTGTATTCTTTTCAATTGTTTAGTGCGAAGAACTGTTTCAAAACGAGAAATCCGTAGCAGTTAGCATAATCCTTTGTGGATATTTAAGTATTTATACATGTGCATCCAAATAAGCATACATTTTTATGTGTACATGTATGTGCGTGTTTACATGCATATATATCGACTAATACCATGCAAAACCAAATCGATATTGCCTAAATGCAACGCCTACTTGGAATAATAATAAACAACAAATCCATTGATTGCGAATTTAGCACAACAATGTTTTAAGTAGAAGACTCTCATATTGTTTGAGTTTCATCGTCATTTCTCTGCACTGATGACAGCTACTTCAGTTAGCCTATCTTTCTACCAACTAACAATAAATGATTCGTGTGAAATTATAGACCACACATTCACGTAACATCTTTTTCAAAACTATTTTACAGTCGATCAAGGGCTTTCTCAGACTACCTAATTTATTGGCTTATTTGTTTGAGAGATCCGCGACTTCGTTGACAGATATACCTCCACGATCACCTATAGCGATGGTAATATTTGGCGAAGAGTATGAAGAGAATGACTCAGTAAGTAAAGAGGAGCTGACTTGGATTTCAAAGTATGTACAAAATCAGTGTTTAGTAATGTGAAGTCAAAATTATTATCGGGGAACAATTGCATGTCAAGTAGAGTTTTATGAATTAACCTATGTTATTATATCAAAAAGGAAAACATTTCATACGTTCATTTATCCCGATGAAGTCATAGGGGAAGTTTTGTCACGTGGTGTTTGCTACAAAATATTATACATGTATACAATAGGCAGTTTAGTAAAGTAATAAAGTTAAAGGAATCATTATTGTGTAAAAAGAATGCAGCAGAGTTTAATATCGTCCAGGTGAGTTCATTTAGCTTTCTTCAATTGCTTCTCATCTTCCAAAGACATGATATAAATCTGCACCGACATCTCACGTAGACTCACAGACGTAAATTTTCATTTCGTTCTGAATTAAGGAAGAAACCGTCAATATGCTTTCCAAGGAAACTGAACCACAAATTCTCACCGACACATAGCATCTTATTTTTGCGGAATCGGGGAGAGAAGAACGCCACTAGTAACCTGAAGTATACAGAGAAATAGTTTCTGTCGAGACGTTTTCCACGACATCATCTGTTGTAAAGGCACTACAAATAGTCTCAACTTTCACATTCCACTGAACATCAGGTGATTCAGTACATTGATAGATGAAATGTTATTCTTTGGTTTTCAACTCTTTCATGTTTAAATCATTTTTGCTGTGTTCTGGTATAAGTGGAATTAAAACTTGATATGCTTAGCTTGCATTCATCCACTCAATATTATTCCACTCTCTTGATTGTTTGGCTATAACTAAATTTCAGCCATGGTGCTTATATAGTTCAGTATCTAAAGTCTTGATCTCTCAATATATAGTGACTGCACAATTTTGTGGAAGTTGTTCAGCTGATCTGCAGATTGAACTACAGATTGAACTGTCGATTTGTACATTGGATGTCTGTTTGCATCAGAAATTATCACATAACATACAGGTTAAGCACTTTTGCATCTCGTCAGATATAAATGATATGAACGAAGGAAAGCTTTGTCAAATTACATTAACTCAACAACATTAATACGTGAATGTTTTCATTAAACACAAGTCTCATTATTTGTTATTTCGTGACTTCCAATTTATAGAAACAAAAGTCGTAAAATGTATGTTCTTTTGGGTTTCTGTCTGAGTGCAATTTCATTTTCACTATTGTGATGGGAAACACACAAAGAACTGAACTGTTGCGGTCTACTATCTGAAGAATTATTATATCCTTATAGCTTATATTATTCATGGATACAGTTGATTATTTTCAGTCCATCAGTTTCCAGTGAAATAACCTGATGTAGCATATGACTTAAACTAAATCAAGTAGTAGTCAGTGAAAACTACTCAAAAGACATCGAGAATCTGATACTCCGGTCACACTGTGGATTATTCACCAGTCAGATTGTGAATGGAGGGAAGCAAAGTTTTGTTGGTGAGACGAGGTAATTTGTCTGAAAGCTCTAATGTATTCGCACAACACACTCCAGACAATCTGACCACACACGCACTTCCCACACATACTTATATGAAAGGCAGCAAGCAGACCATCAAGGATGACAATTTATACCAATATATGTTTACAGGTAGGAAAGTCTAAGTTAGATAAGTGAGGTGAGGATAGAGGGGGCATGGTGAAATTTCATATCATTGTTGTTACACATAGAAGACGTGCACGTTATTATATGGCAAAAGTTTCAACGAATTCACGTAAATGACCCACACCGGTTTTAATATTTGGATTGAAAGGCACTGCTGAAACCCAATATATGACTTTCTGCATAATATGCTTTGCGATATATGACGTCGAACATCTATCTGCAGAAATATTTGAATAAGGGGATTATATTTGTTTTTGCAGTCACTGAGGAATGTGTCTGGTAGCTATGACCCACAGGGATCGATTGGTCCTTTGCGTTCACGTGTTAACTGGTGAACACAATGGGGTGTGACAATATCGTTGGGCTGTTGTGAACATTTACAGGACAACATAAAACACGTTTACTCTATGAAAATGAGTTTTGCTGTTTAGTGAGCCTTGTTGAGTGCCACACATCAGTCTTTGTTTAGTCATCAAAGCTAAGTGATCACCCAAAGATATTTGATAATCTTGTTAGGAAGCCGACTGGATTGGTGGAGCCATTTGCTTGATGCTACTGCAGCGTTTCATGAATATCATGAGATAGTTATAGTTATAAACGAATACTATCTCAGTCGTGTTTTGTGATACCCCGTCAATAGTATCCTCTGCACACATATGTTGAATGCAAGTGAACAAGAACTTGAGCAACGCAAGCATTCGCTATTTTTTCCCACGAATGTTAACGACATTCTATTTTGTACCGTATTCATCCAGTCAAAAATATCTGTGGCATCTCTCGATTTATCTCAAATATGTATGATGTCATCCACGTACCTCTTATGAAAATAATCTTTCTCAAACTCATCATCATCATCAGGGGTCACATTATCTGAAGTAAAGCCATCGGCTAATTATGGAACTCAAGGACTTTCCATGGCGACGCCACTCACAGAACAGAAATGCTCACCCTCACATGCGAAACTAACATTGGTAGTAAGTGGAAGTAGTAGCTCTTTCAAATAAGTCATAGGATGTCAATTGTCTATATTAGTCGTACATTAGTAAGTAAACAATGAACATCAAGGGAGAACACAGCTTCGTCACTTACATTAATTTTATGAAGATTCTCCATTAAGTCAAAGGAAATTACAGATACTTCATCCAACAGCATCTAATATTTCCACCAAGCATTTCGAAGTATCACGTCCGTACAAAATGGTAGGCGTGTTTAAAATGTATTACACTACTACGACTTATGCCTGCATCTTCAAAGCTGGAAGTGGGATTTCGATTTTATTCGTATCGCTATTTCTATACTACATACTACTGAAGTGATTCCACTTAACGTTGCCATAGCTCACACTGGTTTCTTAGTGGCAAAGTATATGCCAACTGGACCTTATGAAGTAAGGTTTACGACTTGATAATTTGAACTGGACGGATCTGAGTTAGTTTGCGCAAATTCTTCTTTGACTAAACTGCATTTGCACTACCTCAGAATGTGATATCGATCAATGAATAGTTTTCAACTGTTTTCATGACATTCTTGAAACTATTGCTAATCATAACATATTAATTATTTAGAGATGTTAAGTGTCACTACGAGAAATGTCTTAAATATCAGAAATGAA
The DNA here is from genome assembly GCA_944472155.2 of Trichobilharzia szidati. Classification (NCBI taxonomy): domain Eukaryota; kingdom Metazoa; phylum Platyhelminthes; class Trematoda; order Strigeidida; family Schistosomatidae; genus Trichobilharzia; species Trichobilharzia szidati. Next base: position 34,478,894 of record OX235271.1, on the reverse strand, counting down.
TGCGGTGAAATCGAATTCTCACATGTGAGTTTGTGTGTGTGTGATTGCCCACAATGTGGTAACTACTGGCAGCAGGGGAGTACTGGACAGCTGTTTTCTTCTAGATTCCTTTGTCTTCAACAGCACTCATCCACGATCTCACCGGGAATCTGAACCAGTACTTTCAGGTTATTAGGCCAGCCTTTCGAATATTCAGCTGCTTTGGCTAGAGTCCTTTGACCCTTGCGTTTCAACTTCTATGAATTTACGACCCCTAGATTGACTGCCAACCAATGACATTGGCGAGTATTTGTTTATGTGACATTTTGGACTCCTATTAAGGAAACAGAGAGTAAAAAGACAGTTGCAGTAAAGAAAATTTTCTTTTCGACGAAGTCATCATCTAGGCTGTACATTCGTATACTTATATCAAATGGATGGGATAGTTCCAGAAACATTTCCGGTTAAGGGTCAAATTAATAAAAATTACAATTATGAATTAGAATGCCATAATAAACAGGGGGACGGGTAAACCTCAAACAAAGTAGCATAATAACTAAGAAGATTGGCATTGTGCAATTGGGGGTTAGAGATGTAGAAATGACAAAATAGACAGGATGTTTGAATAAAAAACCAATGTGATGAATAATTGTTTATGCAATCAGGGTTTAAATATGTAGAAATAATAAAAGACAAAATAAACAGGAAGTGTGGATATGAAAATATGGTAGTGTAGACAGGGATTAAGAAAAACTTAAAATAACATGAATAAACAGGAAGTTTAAATAAGAAAGGCGATGGGATGGTCATTATTAAAAAATTTACCTGTTTATAAGGGCCATGGCAGGGAAAGGGGTTGGATGTATTTCTTTTGGATACAAAGAGTGAGTTTGAGTTTTTGGGTACCTGGCGCCTCAGCTATGCCCAGATGTCTTGATTTCACTCCCTTTGATAGGTTTGATTGAATCTCATATATTACTTTGAAGGATTTTTCGAAAGACGCTGAATGTCCTGAATTGACCAGATGTTCTGTCACCGAACTGTGTACACACTTTTGGTCTCCTTTTACGAGCCAGGCTGGGTAGTGTTCGCGAGCGCGTTTTCCAAGTCGGCGCATGGTACGGCCGATGTACTCAGCTCCACAAGAGCAAGTAAACTGGTATATGCACGTTGAGGTGGCCCAATGCGACAGTTTGTCTTTCGCGTTCTGGTTGAACAGATTCTTGCAGGAAAGCGTCAGTCATAGGCTCGTGGCGGAGTATGTCTTCCTCAGCGATTTGGAGAGGCGTTAGCGGAGGATTTCTGCTTCAATGTCACCGTTGAACTCCAGGTTAAGCAGCATTTTTTTTAGAACGGTTTGAAATTGTTCGGAAGTTCTCTTCAATTTGAGATTCTTACCTATGAACCTGGGCGGGAAACCGTTTTCCATGAGGGTTTTTCGGAGATTACGCAGTTCTTCTTCAATCACTTCCTCACTGCATATCTTCCGAATCCTCGAGGAGAGAGCGTACATCATGTTCCTCTTTCTGCTTAGCAGCACGAAGCTGTGAAAGTTGATGAATTGTCCATTCCATGTAGGCTTTTTGTATATGGACCTTCTCAGAGAGTTGTTGTCGTTTCTTGTCAGATGGACGTCCAGGAAGTGGAACATTCCGTCGGATTCAGTCTCAAGTGTAAAGTCGATGTTTGTGTGGGTGTTGTTGAAGATTTGAAGTAAGTTTTCAAGGTCCAGCTTCTCATCACAAATGGTGAAATTATCATCGATGTATCTCTTGTAGAGATGAAGGTCGTCGATAGTTGACGATAAGGGGTTGTTTTCGAGGCTGGCCATAAGCCAGTCAGCCAGGAGTGGTTCGAGTGGGGAGCCCATTGCTACGCCATCAGTTTGCCTGTAGATTTCATTGTTGAATCTGAAGTAGACGTTGAAGGTACAACGTAGTAACAGCTCCTTTAGATAATGGATTGGAATGCCAACATCTCTGCTGTTGCATTGGATGAAGTCACACAGAAAGCATATAGTTTCTGTCAGTGGAACATTTGTGAACAGGGAGAAGACGTCTAGGGAGACCATATTTTTATTTGCGAGGTTGATATTTTTAATTGAATCCACGAAATCGAATGTGTCACGGAGGTTGTATCTCGACAACTTTTCTTTCACTGGTCCAAGAATTTCTACCAGCCACTTCGCGATTAGGTGATATGGCGAATTGATCATATCAAATGTTGGGCGTACTGGGACGTCCTTTTTGTGCACTTTTGGTAGTCCATACATTCGTGGCGATGTAGAACCGGATTGGTGAATTTTTTCATATAGTTCTGTATTGATAATCGATTCATCTTTGATTTTTTCAATAATTTGGTTAGCTGGAGCTCCATCTGTTCAGATGGATCTTTTTGGATCGCCTGGTTTTGAAATTTGTTGTCACCAGATAGAATTGACGAGAGTTTATTCACATAGTCTGACTTGTTAAGCAGAACAATTCCAGAACCTTTGTCTGGTCGGGTTATTATCAGGTTTTCATTTGATTTCAATTCTTTGAGTTGCTTTCGGTGTTCTTTTGAAAGCATATTACGAAGTCTAGGTTTTTTGTTGATGTAGTCGAGGCAGCAATTCAAAACAGTTGATTTGAAGTGTTCTGCATTAACATATGAAGCTGGGACCAGATCATTCGTCTGACTAATCAAATTCTCGAATTGTACTTTGGTGTTCAATTCGTTTACTTTTGATGATGCATCACAAAATGCATCTCAAATGGTCCAGCAAGTGCCAAGACTTACATAATCCCAACTACAACAATATTTAGTACGTCTTATTCGTACAGACTTGAAGAGGTTGTTACATACAACTATTCCACCAAAAGTGATCGGCACATGTCATCACAATTTAGACAAATCAGACATCAACATCTGCATGGGTGCTTCGCACCTTTTAGAGAATTAATCAACCATGCTGTTGGAATATGTGGATAGTGTGGCGAACAACTAACACTCTAGACTTACTTCGATATTTTGTTAAACGGAAAGCGATCATCAGACAGTCTCTGGTTTTGAGGCTTGTTTTGAAGTGGTAAGAATGCCAAAAGTGAGTCAAGTATTGACAAATAATACAATACCCGTGTTTATCCCATACATTTAGATAGAATGTATTTGACTTCCAGAATATTTAGATTTGGTCCGCTGGAAATTCTTCATTCAGAATTCAACTCATGTCACTTTATATGTTTCCATTAATAATAAGTATTATGAGCTGGGATGAATGGAAATGTAATGGCCCGTTCAGGATTTATCCCGATGATCTAAATGTCCTACACAACAGGGGTTGAAGTTTTCATTTTTCAGCAAGCAGACTCTTTAAATGTATAGGTTAAGGATTGAGATGTGACATTTTCTTTTGAACATTCTTTGTTATACATACGCTAATGACTCTCACCACTGATTCGCATAAAATGACTCTTTTATTGCTGGTTGTAATTTAACTGTGAACAACTCGAATGAAGCATTTTCCAAGAATGTCACCTTTCATTTTACCCGTCGTTTCCCACCGACACATGTAATCATATAATCAATTCACACGCAGTTTCTTAGGCACTCATGAAACATTCACATCTGTGTGATCTGTTAGATTGCAATAAAATAAAGCAAAAATTATTATTATTATGCGAGGGAAACCACATGATATTTTCACCAACTAACTGTACCGACCTGAGTAGTCGAAGCTTCCTTCCGTCCATAATATTCTTCATAGTAAGGAAAGTGTGTATGCGACAATATCACAAAATTGTCTAAATAGGATGGCACTTTACTCGTTTCAGCTTATTCCATTTCTCTCCCAATTGCACTTTTCATATCACTCACCGGACTTCCCATTTTCGGAGTGTTCTTTCATTTCGCGAAATACAATAGATAAAGAAGAACAGTGACAGTAGTAATAAATGCAGACATCAAGACACAATAGAACGTTTATGTGCACACAACACAGGAATTGATAATTATCACACTCATCATGATTTATTTTTGTCTCAAGACTACAACTCGTTTTCTAGTAATATGTGATTTGAAACCGGGAAATCAGATAGTCAAATTCCTCAAACAGAACTGAAAATACAGCCATCGGGTTCACGTGTTTAGATGTAGGCGATCATTTTGTGATTATGCTTATGGATTTACTGAGTGAGACACATATGACTGATGTGTTGGATACTTGTTAACTTTAATACCGCTATCTGTTGACCTTAATATTTACTGGTAAAGTTATTCTGAAACACCACGACTAAAGTAATGGAATGTTAACTAAAATCAATTTTATAAGTGCGTGTTTATTTTGGACACTATCAATTACCATTGTTTGCTTCTTATCATAATCACGACAGAAAACTATGTGATTTCGTGAAACAATGAGGGCGGAGAATGCATACCTTATGGAGAATAATTAAAATCTTAGTATATGATCATTACATCTTAATTATGCTCTTCTGTATAGTTGGCATGGTTTGACTGATTGGAGCAACAGGCTCAGTTAGCTAAAATTACTGAAAATGGAAAAGACTGTGAATAAGAAGCTTTCCTTATTAGTTTGTTTATTAGATGTATTACACAGTGAGACAGTATTATTTACTGGATGACATTTTGAACAAAATTTATCACTACATGCAATAAAATGCAAACATACGACAGGATAGGATGAGATGACTGTTTTGAAATCTAATGTAACAGGGTGGAAGGAGATATTGATAACGGAAGCTTTGTTTATCGAGTCAATTGCAAACACGTGTAATAGGAATGATTCAACACCTGTCACAGATATTTGGAAAATTCTCCTACCCCTAAAACAAATGGCAAAGAATAAAGAAAACTATAAAATTGAAGTTCAGAACTAAAGTTTTGAAGTCATGTGATTATAACTGACATGATTATGAACAGTGAATTGTGTTCGAAACGTCATCCAGTAAATAATACTGTTTCACTGTGTGATACTTCTAATAAACAAACTAATTTGGAATTACTTAATAAAACAGTCCCCACCTTTTGCACATATATTAAGAAGTTGTACTGCAGAAACCTAAGAAAATATCGACCTCGCTGAAACGTCTTCTTGAAAGGATACAAAGTTGATAGTGGAAATAAACCATAACGCGCGCTGTTTGGAAAAGGGAGTGCTTTTTTCACGTATTTCCACGTATTTGACAAATCGCTGTTTTTGTTGTGTTATTCCCTTCAAGAATATTTTTTAAACTTTAACTTGACTTTTGTCTGTTAAGTTTTGATTTTAACCACTTATATAGTCTATATTGGTTAAATTGTCTTGGCTGTTCCAGTAGAAGTTCATTATGTCAAAAGTACCACATAAATATAATAGGGCGGAGTGTTACTTTTTGGTAGATGATGGAATACAGTGTAATAACTGTAAAAAGTGGTATCATAAGATGTGTACTGGATTACGTCCACCTGCATACAAACGTTGTAGTGCTCCAACATCCAACTGGATGTACAGAATGTGTTGCTCCCCAAAGATGACTTTGATAAGGGAGGCTCACGAACTACTGTCTACAGCCATGGAACTTCCTGATGATAGTGCGGCTAGTAATAGTGGCACAGACTGCCCGTCTGAAGATGACGCAGTAAGTGCCATCATGAATGTTACCACACCGGCGGTTACTATTCCAGTTACCCCGGAAGCAAAACCTACTAGGCGTTCGAAGCGTCTTAGTAAGCGAAAAAGTAACGAAACTGAAGTTGCAAACAGCATCTCAGCACCAGAGAACACTGTAGGTGAAGTTCACCATGAAGGTGGTGCAGACACTTATCTCGATTGTACCATCAAAAACTGCAGCAGCCCTGAGAAGCAACTGCAGGCAGATGATCAGTGGGTGACGAAAATAAGCAATCGGAAGAAACATAGTAATATTAATGGTAGGCAAACGTCTGTCACCCGCAGCCAGGCTGCATCAATAGTGGTGAGAAAAGACGTCGCCACTGCTGAATACGACAAGCTCTGCTTAGACTCTAACATAATTGTTGGAAATTTAGAAGAGTCCAGAGAACCTGCTCCCGTAAAAAGGCACGATCACGACCATAAATTAGTGAGTAGTATTATAAGGAAGATGCTTCCAGAGAATTTCCCTGGAGTATCCATTAAAAAGCTGATTAGAATAGGCAAAACAGATGATGAATGTTCTAATCAGAGAAGATTGCCTAAAGTGGTCTTAGGTTCTCCTGATGAACGGAATCATCTACTGGCTAATATACACAAGCTTTCCGGGTCAGGAATTTCAGTCAGACCTGGTTTATCTCATGAAGACAGACTTAAACGAAAAGAAGTTTTGTCCCAGCTAGAAAGAAGACGTAAAAATGGTGAGACTAACCTTAAACTGGTGGGTTTTCAAATAGTCAGGTCTTGGAAACGTATGCTTCCATGATCTGTGTGGATAAGCCGGACCGCATAGGAAGCATAAAGGTAGTGTACACTAATATACGTAGTATCGGGAACAAATTTCATGAGCTAGGTGTATTAGTGGAAGACCTTAGCCCAGGTATTGTGGCCATTACTGAAACATGGCTGGTTTCTGGATTAGATGACACACCTCAGCTATGCGGATTTAGTTGCTTGCGCAGCGACAGGGTTAAGGGTCATAGAGGTGGCGGGGTTGCTCTGTACATCAACAACTCCCTACATGTTCGTTCCGTGAAATCTGAAGCGCATGACAGTGGGACAAGTGAGGTAATTAGCTGTGAAGTAAGCTTTGCAACTCGCACTCTACTCATTGGAGTTCTGTATAGAAGTCCCTATTGTCAGTGTGATGACTTTATTTTATATCACCTCAAACAATGGAGTAAACACAGTAGCTGTCTTATTCTAGGTGACTTTAATGCACCTCATATAGACTGGGTAGCTGTCACATCTCCAGGATCCGCTAATAAGTTTCACAGCCGGTTACTCTTGACTACCATGGAAAATGCCCTGACACAACACGTCTTAGGTAGTACAAGATTCGGTTCTACCCAAGGATCTTCCTTGCTGGACTTAGTGCCTATTCATGACAACGACGATGTGGATGGTCTAGTTATTCATCCACCTCTAGCAAACAGTGATCATGGGGTGTTAGATTTTAAGGGCTTAACTTAAGGGCTGGCAATTTAGCCAGTTGTCAACCCAAATCCCGACCTAGTGTTTGGCATGCTGACATAGTCGCTATAAAGGAGCGTGCTTCAACTGCCGACTGGTCAGTCAATATTGTCTCATCCATTGAAGATGAATTGGATAGACTTAAGAATACACTTGAGAGGGTTACCACTGATTTCATTCCCTGGAGGGTCCCTAAAAGGCCAACAAATCGGCCACCATGGATAAATAGACAAGCTATAACACTCCTAAGACGGAGAAAACGGTTCTGGAATCTCCTTGTTTCTACTGGGCTACAGCAGTTGTGGCTGAAATACTGTGAAATCAGAAACCAGTGTAAAACTTTGATTCACCAGTCAAGGACAGCTTACGAAACCCAGTTAGTTAAAAGTTCACCAGGCTGCCCAAAAAGACTCTTCTCATATATCAAGAGAAGAACACGTAAGAGTGATGCTATCCCACCTCTTATGCTTGAAGATGACCAGACAAACATGGCTGAGGATAACTTGACTGAGGCTGAGGCTTTGTCCCGGCACTCAAGTCAAGTATTCTCTGATAATATTGATACCAGTTTTGTAACTTTTCCAGAAGGTAACTTGAAAATGGCACCCTTATACATTGGAAAGGATACTGTCCTAAAGTACCTTCTAAGGCTCAATCCTGGTAAGTCCAGTGGCCCTGATGAACTCCACCCACGTATATTAACAGCATTGGCTGAAAACATAGCCGAGCCATTGTCAGTAATCTTCAATATGTCTCTGGACCAGTCTAAATGTCCAAGAGACTGGAAAGATGCCATCATTAGTCCGGTCTTCAAAACCGGATCTAGAAACTTAGTTCAGAACTATCGTCCTGTTAGTTTGACCAGTATTGTTGTTAAACTACTAGAAAGAATAATTCGTGATGTTATCATTCAGTTTGTTGAAGAGAACAAACTTTTCGCTGTGGAACAGCATGGTTTTAGAGCAGGTCATTCTTGCTTGACCAACCTTCTTTTGGCCAGAGAAAGTTGGGCAAGCTCATCTGATGCTAATATACCGGTGGATGCCATATTCATCGACCTTAGCAAGGCGTTTGACAGGGTTTCTCATTCAGGTCTTCTAGTAAAGTTGGGTAGTATGGGAATCAATAAAGTGGTTGCCGACTGGATTCAAGACTTTCTAAAGGACAGAAGACAAAGAGTACGAGTTAACAGGGTCTTATCAACATGGGAATCGGTTAAGAGTGGCGTTCCTCAGGGTACAATTCCAGGCCTACTTTTCTTCCTGATTTATGTTAATGAGATTCCATTGATAGTTAAGTCATCCTGCTTACTGTTGGCTGATGACATCAAGATATGGAGGGCTTTACACGATGACAGTGATCAACTTGCTTTGCAGGAAGATTTAAACTTGTTAAGTGATTGGTGTAAGCACTGGGCCTTGGAGATTAACTTAGGCAAGAGTGTAGTTATGCATGTATCTCATAGTCACGTGCACAATTACTCAATGAATGGCATTACTCTCCCAGTGGTCAGTGAGTACAAGGACTTGGGAGTGGTTGTGCAGCATGGCTTGAAAACAGCAACAAACTGTAGAGCTGCAGCCACTGAGGGTTTTCGAATATTATGGGCCATACGCAAGGCTTTTGCGAATTTTGACACTGAAATATTTCGTATATTATATCCGACTTATATCAGACCTCATTTGGAATATGGGATCCAGGCAGCGAGCCCGTGTTTCAAATACGAAATAGACTTATTAGAAAGGGTGCAAAGAGTAGGAACTAAGCTAATAAAGGGTTTCTCAACCCTCTCATATGAAGAGAGGTTAAGTCGACTGGGTTTATTTCCACTGTCATACAGACGACTTAGGGGTGACCTAATACTAGCATACCGTATCCTAAGAAATGATTTTGGAGCAAATTTATCTAATTTATTTCTTCCTTCTAGCACCAACCAACTGCGAGGACATCACCTCAAGGTTCAAAAAGCATGGTCATATTGTCTGTGTTTGGAGATCCGTTTTTCGCATCGAATTGTGAACCATTGGAACTCCCTACCGGAACACGTCGTATAAGCGCCATCCGTTGATTCATTCAAGGCGAGATTGGACCTCCTGTGTGTAACAAATCGAAAGGATTAACACAGGCATATAGCCTACTATCTTAAATAAATTGTAAACTGTAATCCAACACCACTCTCAATTCACAACCGAGATATGGTGGCTATTGCATACGGAGTTATGAGTAGATTCCAACATTTATTGGCGGAGGATACTGAATATACTAATCTGCAAACATAATTGTCTTCCGTGAAATCTCAGTCACTAACAACACGATCATACACAAGTTTCTGATGATAGCTTAACGGCTGCATTTGAGTGCGCGATAGTTCATTAGTGATTGTCAAACGATTGCGTGATACTCGAACATAAGCAACATAGTCGATTTTTTCAAATGGCATAGATGCCACTTCTTCTTCAACAGGGAGATGAAATTGATGACGTAAGAAAATTAGACGGAAGAAAAACCCATGGATGAGTAGATGGAAAAGCGGTAGGCAGGGAGGCACTGAGCCAGTGCATCGTTCCAGATGACAGCAGACAAGCGGCTGAGAGAAGCTCACAAAATATTCTTGATTGCTTGATTCGTACGTTCCACCAGGCCGTTTTCTTCTGGATGATTGACAGTCATGTGTGTCTTCCGATTAGGGAATGCCTTGCAGATGTGACGCGCAAGATGGCTCTCGAAAGCAGTAACTTGGTCGAGATGCGATGATTGTGGGGCACCAGAACTAGTTATCAAGCTGCAACGGTGATTGCATCTTGTTGTTGCGAATGGACTGCTTCATAGCATTTTGGAAAATAATCAACCGTCACTAACATGTATTGCTTACATCTTATTGAGATTGTAATCAGCCTCATTATGTCAATGCCAATGCGCTGATTTGGCGCATCAATCAACATGGGTACGAGAGGTGCTATGGACAACTGTGTGGGCTGCTTATTCCATCTACAGTGGTCTTAATTTTGACAGAACTCGGTCACACCTACAATGAAGCAATGCAAGCCAGAACCACTGATGGATGGTGTGTTCCGTTAAATGTTGACCAGCATGACCAAGTTGATGATGAGCTTCGTTGATGAGCTCCCCTTCTCTGGATTTGGAACTAGTAGACGTGGGTTTGAAATCGGTTCCACTATGTAGTGAACATCGTCTTCTGGGAGACATAGGCCTGATTTACCAGAGATGCATCACGCATCTGGCGGTAGATCTAGTAATTCCTTTTGCATCGGTTCTTACTAGCGGGCAAGTTGGCTTTCTGCACCGTTAAAATTCTCCAACCACAGCAACACCTCGTGATCCAGCCGGAACTGAAATTCACTACCAAGTAAATAATTGTGAAAGTGTTTGGGAAAACAAAGCATAAAGTTCAGCGAAGAGTCTCTTTTCAGCGAATTCATTTTCGCAGCTGTACAATCGCGAATATGTATGGGTTATTTTGGATGTACGCGTACATTCATACAAAACAACCCACTAAGATTCGTCGAAAAAATATTAAACCAAGAATTTGAAGAAATGAAACTTCACTTGCACCGATAAAGAAACTTTACATGAGCTTGGATTTCAAGGGAGATTTAGCAAGCTGTATTCTCCAAAGAAGAATCACATCAACCTTGAAAGGAACATTCTTTGCAGCAATGCTGAAAATAGTGCTCACCAGTCGCCCACTGATCTTCAGAAGCCTTAAGAATGCACTAGTGTTTAACTTCTCATCTTCTTTCCTCTTTACGTTGCAATCTAACTTTGGGAGCTCCCCTTCCTGATTCTTCAATTCATAAGTGAATTGAATTGCCTCAACCTTCGAGTTTATGTGTTCGAAAAACCTATCTATATCTTGTGTTCTAAGTACAGTGAATGTGTCATCTACGTACCTCCACCATACTTTTGGGGTGGGGGTGAACGTTTCAATCGCTATGCTTTCCCACTTATTCATGAATATATCTGCTACCACTGGGGATATTGGTGATCCCATGGCAACTTCCTCAGTTTGTTTGTATATTTTCCCTTGCAATGTAAATACTGTGGAAGTCAGGCGTAGCTGTACTCCCAGCATTATGTCCTCAAGTGGCACTTTTGTCCTAAGTTCGAGGTCTTGGTCAGAAATGAGTTCGTTTCTGACTGCCTCCGTAGCCATATTTATTGGTATACGTGTGTATAAACTGACAATGTCAAAACTAACCATTTTTTCTTCCTTATCTAATTTTAAATTATCTAATCTATGTTTGAGTTCATAAGAATAAGTTAGTCTAGATTTCGAGTGGATTTTAAGGGGATTTAATACCATGGCTAAATATTTATATAATTCATAAGTAGGTGAATTTCTAAAATCAACTATAGGCCTAATAGGGTATCCTGACTTATGAACTTTAATAACACCATACATCCTACTGGAGTTATTAGTTTTGGGCATTAAATTAAACCACTTAGACTCACCTAGAAACGGCTTCATTCGGCGTATGAGGTCCGCTATGGATTTCTTAACTTTATTCATAACTGTATCTATTGGTTTATTAATTTCCTCATATATGGTCCTGTTTGTATGTGAGTATTTACCTTGTCCAAATAGTCTGATTTGTCTAATACTACTGTTGCATTTCTTTTGTCTGACTTTGTGATAACTATATCCTTGTTATTCTTAAGGTGTTTCAGGGCTTCTATCTCTTCTTTCGTCAGGTTAGGCTTTCCACACTTTTGTCGTTTTAATATTAGTTAATAGCAAAATCTAGATTGTTTGACCCGAATAAAATACGAAATCTAGAGAATAGTTCAGCTATAGCACTACATGCAGTCACACACAACCATACAATAGGATGGGATAGGATGACAGTTTTGAAATCTTATGTCACACGGTATAGGGAGAGATTGATAACAGAAGCTTTGTTTATCGAATCAACTGCAAATACATGTAATAGGAATGATTCATCACCTGTCCCCGATATCTGGAAAATTCTACTCCCCCTACGACAAATTGGAGAAAACAAAGAAAGCTATAAAACTCAAGTGTCAAAGTCGTGTGATCACAATTGATATGATTATGAACAATAAATTTTGTTCGAAACGTCATCAGTAAACATTAATGTATAACACTGTGAGACTTTATCAAAACAAAATTTTCCCATAACCCTAACTTATCTAGTTCAGTGTCTAAAGTCTTGATCTCTGAATATAGTGACTGCACAATATTGTGGAAGTTGCTCAGCTGATCTGCAGATTGAACTACAGATTGAACTGTCGATTTGTATATTGGATGTCTGTGTGCATCATAAATTGTCACATAACATACAGGTTAAGCACTTTTGAATCTCTTCACATATAAATGATATGAACAAAGGAAAGCTTTGTCAAATTACATGAACTCAACAGCATGAATACGTGAATGTTTTCACTAAACACAAGTCTCATTATTTGTAATTTCGTGACTTCCAATTTATAAAAACAAAATTAGGAAGAAGTATGTTCTTTTCGGTTTCTGTCTGAGTGTAATTCTATTTTCATTATAGTGGTGGGAAACACACAGAAAGAACTGAACTGTTGTGGTCTACTGTCTGAAGAATTATCATATCCGTATAGCTTATATTATTCGTGGCTACCGTTGATTATTTTCAGTCCATCAGTTTCCAGTGGAATAACCTGATGAAGCATAAGACTTAAACTAAATCAAGTAGTAGTCGGTGAAAACTACTCAAACGTCATCGAGAACCTGATACTCCGGTCACACTGTGGATTATTCACTGGTCAGAATGTGATTGGAGGGAAGCAAAGTTTTGCTGGTGAGACGAGGTAATTTGTCTGAAAGCTCTTCTGCATTCGCGCAACACACTCCAGACAATCTGACCACACATGCACTTCTCACACATACTTATATGAAAGGCAGCAAGCAGACCATCAAGGATGACAATTTATACCAATATATGTTTACAGGTAGGAAAGTCTAAGTTAGATAAGTGAGGTGAGGATAGAGGGGGCATGGTGAAATTTCATATCATTGCTGTTACACATAGAAGACGTGCACGTTATTATATGGCAAAAGTTTCAACGAATTCACGTAAATGACCCACACCGGTTTTAATATTTGGATTGGAAGGCACTGCTGAAACCCAATATATGACTTTCTGCATAATATGCTTTGCGATATATGACGTCGAACATCTATCTGCAGAAATATTTGAATAAGGGGATTATATTTGTGTTTTGCAGACACTGAGGAATGTGTCTGGTAGCTATGACCCACAGGGATCGATTGGTCCTTTGCGTTCACGTGTTAACTGGTGAACACAATGGGGTGCGACGATATCGTTGGGCTGTTGTGAACATTTACGGGACAACATAAAACACGTTTACTCTATGAAAATGAGTTTTGCTGTTTAGTGAGCCTTGTTGAGTGCCACACATCAGTCTTTGTTCAGTCATCAAAGCTAAGTGATCACCCAAAGATATTTGATAATCTTGTTAGGAAGCCGACTGGATTGGTGGAGCCATTCGCTTGATGCTACTTCAGCGCTTCATGAATATCATGAGATAGTTATAGTTATAAACGCATACTATCTCAGTCGGGTTTTGTGATATCTCCTCAATAGTATCCTCTGCACACATATACTGAATACAAGTGAACAAGAACTTGAGCAACGCATGCAGTCGTTATATTTTCCCACGAATGTTAAAGACATACAGTTTTGTACCATATTCATCCGGTCAAAAATATCTGTGGCATCTCTCGATTTATCTTATATATTTATGATGTCATCCACATACCTCTTATAAAAATAATCTTTCACAACCACATCATTATCATCACCAGGGGTCACATTATCCAAAGTATACCCATCGGCTAATTATGGAACTCAAGGACTTTCCATGGCAACGCCACTCATAGAACAGAAATGCTCACCGTCACATGCGAAACTAACATTGGTAGTAAGTGGAAGTAGTAGCTCTTTCAAATAAGTCATATAATGTCTATATTAGTGGTACATTAGTAAGTAAACAATGAACATCAAGGGAGAACACAGCTTCTTCACTTACATTAATTTTATGAAGATTCTCCATTAAGTCAGAGGAAATTACAGATACTTTTTCCAACAGTATCTAATATTTCCAGCAACCATTTCGAAGTATCACGTGCGTACAAAATGACAGGTGGGTTTCAATTTCTTACACTACTACGAATTATGCCTGCATCTTCAAAGCTGGGAGTGGGATTTCGATTTTATTCGTATCGCTATTTCCATCCTACATACTACTGAAGTGATTCCACTTAACGTTTCCATGGCTCACACTGGTTTCTTAGTGGCAAAGTATATGTTAACTGGACCTTATAAAGTAAGGTTTACGACTTGATAATTTAAACCGGACGGATCTGAGTTAGTTTGCGCGAATTCTTCTTTGACTAAACTGTATTTGCACTACCTCACAATGTGATATCGATCAATGAATAGTTTTCAACTGTTTTCATGACATTCTTGAAACTATTGCTAATCGTAACCTATTACTTATTTAGAAATGTTCAGTGTCACTACGAGAAATGTCTTAAATATCAGAAATGAATGCGGTGAAATTGGATTCTCAAATGTAAGTTTGTGTATGTGTGATTGCTCACAATGTGGTAACTACTGGGAGCAGGGGAGTACTGGACAGCTGTTTTCTTCTAGATTCCTTTCTCTTCAACAGCACTGATCCACGATCTCACCGGGAATCTGAACCAGTACTTTCAGGTTATGAGATGTTGAGCTGCTTTTGCCAGAGTCCATCGACTTTTACATTTCAACTTCTATGAATTTCCGACCCTTCTGTCGACTGCCAACCAATGACATTGGGGAATATTTGTTTATGTGACATTTTTGACTTTTCTCAAGGAAACAGAGAGTATCATTTCGAATCAATAATTCTTGCAATTTCAAATTAAGGACAAACAATCACGAGCGTTAGAACCCTCTCTTCAATATTAATACCCAGTGCCTTGACAATTGGTCCAACAAGTGCCAAGATTTACGTAATCCCAACTAGAACACAATTTTATACTTCTTATTCATAAAGAAGTGGTTTCATACAACAATTCCACCAAAAGTGATCGGCACCTGTCAATACAAATTTAAACAAATCAAACATCAACATCTGCATGGGTGCTTCGCACCTCTTATAGAATAAATTTACCATGATGTTCGAATATGTGGACAGTGTGGCGAACAACTAACACTCTAGACTTACTTTGATATTTTGTTAAACGGAAAGCGATCATCATACAGTGTTTGATTTCAAGGTTCGTTTTGGAGTGTTATGAAGTGCTGAAAGTTAATCGACTATTGACAAATAATGCAAGACCCGTGTTTATCCCATAAATTTAGATAGAATGCGTTTGACTTCCAGAATATTTAGATTTGGTTCGCTGAAAATTCTTCATTCAGAATTCAACTCATGTCACTTTATGTATTTCCGTTACTAATAAGTATTATGAACTGGGATGATTGAAATGTAATGGCCTGTTAGGGTTTTATCCCGATGATCTAAATGTCCTACACAACAGGGGTTCAAGTTTTCATTTTCCAGCAAGCGAACTCTTTAAATATATAGGTAAAGGATTGAGATGTGAGATATTCTTTTGAACATTCTGTGTTATACATATGCTAATAACTCTCACCACTGATTCGTATAAAATGACTCTTTTATTGGTGGTTGTAATTTAACTGTGAACAACCTCAAATGAAGCATTTTTCAAGAATGCCGCCTTTCATTTTACGCGTCGTTTCCCACTGACACATGTCACCATATAATCAATTCACACGCAGTTTCTCAGTCACTCATGAAACATTCACAACTGTGTGATCTGTTAGAATGCAATGATGCGAGGGAAACCACATGATATTTTCCCCTCCTAACTGTACCGACCTAAGTAATCGAAGCTTCCTTCTTTCCATAATATTTTTCATTGTAAGGAAAGTGTGTATGCGAAAATATCACAAAATGGTCTATATAGGATGACACTTTATTCGTTTCTCTTCAAATGCACTTTTCATATCACTCACCGGACTTCCCATTTTTGAGTTTTCTTTCATTTCGCGAAATACAATAGATAAAGAAGAACAGTGGCAGTAGTAATAAATGCAGACATCAAGACACAATAGAACGTTTATGTGCACACAACACAGGAATTGATAATTATCACACTCATCATGATTTATTTTTGTCTCAAGACTACAACTCGTTTTCTAGTAATATGTGATTTGAAACCGGGAAATCAGATAGTCAAATTCCTCAAACAGAACTGAAAATACAGCCATCGGGTTCACGTGTTTAGATGTAGGCGATCATTTTGTGATTATGCTTATGGATTAACTGAGTGAGACACATATGACTGATGTGCTGGATACTTGTTAACTTGAATGCCACTATCTGTTGACCTTAATATTTACTGGTAAAGTTGTTCTGAAACACCACGACTAAAGTAATAAAGTGTTAACTAAAATCAATATTATAAGTGCGTGTTTATTTTGAACACTATCAATTACCATTGTTTACTTCTTATCATAATCACGACAGAAAACTATGTGATTTCGTGAAACAATGAGGGCGGAGAATGCATACCTTATGGAGAATAATTAAAATCTTAGTAT
Organism: Trichobilharzia szidati; assembly: GCA_944472155.2. NCBI lineage: Eukaryota > Metazoa > Platyhelminthes > Trematoda > Strigeidida > Schistosomatidae > Trichobilharzia > Trichobilharzia szidati. Next base: position 34,462,145 of record OX235271.1, on the reverse strand, counting down.
ATGATCATTACATCTTAATTATGCTCTTCTGTATAGTTGGCATGGTTTGACTGATTGGAGCAACAGGCTCAGTTAGCTAAAATTACTGAAAATGGAAGAGACTGTGAATAAGAAGTTTTCCTTATTAGTTTGTTTATTTGATGTATCACTCAGTGAAACAGTATTGTTAACTGGATGATATTTTGAACAAAATTTATCACTACATGCAAAACATGCAAACATACGACAGGATAGGATGAGATGACTGTTTTGAAATCTAATGTAACAGGGTGGAGGGAGAGATTGATAATGGAATCTTTGTTTATCGAGTCAACTGCAAACACGTGTAATAGGAATGATTCATCACCTGTTCCATAAATCTGTAAAAATTCTACTACCCCTACAACAAATAGGAGGAAACAAGGAAAACTATGAAACTGAAGTTCAGAACTAAAGTTTCGAAGTCGTGTGATTATAACTGACATGATCATGATCAATGAATTGTGTTCGAGATGTCATCCAGTAAATAATAATACTGTTTCACTTTGTGGCACATCTAATAAACAAACCAATATGGAATTACTTACTACCACATTGCCCATGTTTTATACATATATTGAGATGTTTTACTGCAGAAACCTAAGAAAATGTCGACTTCGCTGAAACCTCTTCTTGAAGGAATACAAAGTTGATAGTGGAAATACACCAACACCACTCTCAATTCACAACCGAGATATTGTGCCTATTGTATACGGAGTTATGTGTAGATTCCAACATTTATTGGCGGACGTTACTGAATAGACAAATTTGCAAACATAATTGTCTGCAGTGAAATCTCGGTCACTAACAACACGATCATACACATTTTTTTGATGATAGCTTGACGACTTCTTTTGAGTGCGCGACATCTCATTAGTGATTGTCAAACGGTTGCGTGATACTCGAACATAGGCAACATGGTCGATTTGTTCAAAAGGCAAAGGTGGCACTTGTTCTTCAACAGGGAGATTTAATTCGTGACCGAACAAAATAAGTCTGAATAAAAACCCGTAGAGGAGTAGATGGAAAAGCGTTGGGCAAGGAGGTACTGAGCCAGTGTATCGTCCCAGATGTCAGTAGACGGGCGGCTAAGGAAAGCTCACAACGCATTCTTGATTGTGGGATTCGTACGTTCTACCAGTCCATTTTCTTCTAGATGATTGACAGTCATGTGGATCTTCCTATTACGGAATGCCTTGCAGATGTGACGCGCTAGTTGGCTCTCGAAAGCAGTACCTTGGTCGAAATGTGATGACTGTGGGGCACCAGAGCTATAAGTCAAGCTGCCAATAAATACCCTAGCCACGGTGATTGCATCTTGTTGTTGCGAAGTCATTGCTTCACAGCATTTTGGAAAATAACCAACCGCCACCAAGATGTATCGGTTACTTCTTTTGAGATTGGAATCGGCCTCATTATATCAATGCCAATGCTCTGATTTGGCGCATCAATCAACATGGGTACGAGAGGTGCTCTGAACAACTGTGTGGTTTGCTTATTCCGTCTACAGTGGTCCTAATTTTGACGGGCATGACTGAGGTGATGATGCACTTGACTGATGAGCTCCCCTTCTCTGGATTTTGAACTAGTAGACGTGGGTTTGAATTCGGTTCCACTATGTAATGAACATCGTCTTCTGGGCGACGTAGGCCTCATTTACCAGAGATGCATCACGCATCTGGCGGTAGATCTAGTAATTTCTTTTGCGTCGGTTCTTACTAGCGGACAATTTGGATCTCTGCATCACTAAAATTCTGCGCCCATATCAACACCTCGTGATCCAGCCGGAACTGAAATTCACTACCAAGTAAATAATGGTGAAAGTAATTAGGAAAACAAAGCACGAAGTTCAGCGACGGGTCTCTTTTCAGCGAATTCATTTTCGTAGCTGTACAATCGCGAATAAGTATGGGTTATTTTGGATGTACGCGTACAATCATACAAAACAACTCACCAAGATTCGTCGAAATAATATTAAACCAAGAATTTGCAGAAATGAAACTTCACTTGCACCGAAAAAGAAACTATACATGAGCTTGGATTTCAAGGGAGATTTAACAAGCGATATTCTCAAAAGAAGAATCACATCATCTCTGAGAGGAACATTCTTTGCAGCAATGCTAAAAATAGTGCTCACAGGTCGCCCACTGATCTTCAGAAGCCTTAAGAATACGATCCCGCATCTGACCACTTCTATCTGCATACATCAGTTCACCTGCTTATGTTGAGCCAGGTACATCGGTCGTTTGACACGCAACCTGTGCAAGAGGATTCAAGAACACTATCCAGCATGACAATAGTGGTGCCAAATGGAGTACGACACTTGAACATCTGGTTAACACTGATCACTCCATTTCAACAAACTTCTCTTTCAAAGTAATCTAGAGAGTCAAGAATAACCTACCAAATGCAATATGGTAACGCCTTCTTAGTGTTGCTGAAGCTATGGCTATTCTCATAGGAAAACTGGAGCTGTGCATACAAAAGAGTATTACTCAACGACTTCCACTATCATGGTAACAACTTTGTTGAATTTTGATTACTTAACTTTGTTTGTTTGCCTGTTTCTTCAAATGCTTATACTTCTTGCACTCATTTGATGCCCTTAGGTAGCTTCGTATGCTCCACATTTTTCCTATGTGCATCCTGAGTACAACTTAGTCATCAAACTATTCGTGTTACCACGTAACTCCTTTCTATCAACTGTTTTTGACAACTCATCACCTTTGTTACTACACTAGTTTCATTAACACCCAATTTTCTTGACCGTTTTTGTGTTACGTAACTCAACCAAAACTTACTTATTTTCAGCTGTTTAGTTAAACTAAACATGACCAACTGTATTTATATTCGACAAACTCAGTATAAAGATACATACAAAATATCTCGGACATATTCGTGATTGCACAGGTAAGAAAATGAATTCACCGAAAAGAGACTCTTCGCTGAACTACGTGTTTTGCTTTCATTAATGCCTGGATGGGTAATATCCATGAATTAATTGAAGAAATACACAACAGCTTACATGTCACGGTAACTCGTGGAATGCCGCATATCTCTCTTGTCCAGAGTCCGGCTAGCGTATGCTATAACTTACACTTGCCTGTTAGACGTGACCTGTGCGAGAACAGATGCTATCGCCTGTGCATCAGCGTCAGTATCCAGGATGAAATGGCCGCTACTAGGCAATGTATCTGGAAATGATAAGACCGAGGAAGAGTTTAATTATTCTATAAGCGTACTAAATACCACCTAACAATCGTAAGCCCAAGCACACTCCCGGCAATTTGACGTTAATTGACGAAGAGAGGCTGACACACTGACAAAATTGTGAAAGAAACAGTGGTAATATAGAGCAAGACCCAAAAAACTGCATAAATGTGCTGTCGATTTCAGGGTGGGCTGGTTCAGGACCGCCTGCATCTTGCTTCTATCTGTGCTAACCCCTTATGGAGTAATCTTATGACCAAGGAATGTGTCAGACTTCGTCGGGAAGTGACATTTAGAGGCTTTTAGCTTATGGTTACTCTCCCTTAAATGTCAAAACACGGCTCGGAGGCATGCAAGATGCTATTCAAGCAACTGCCCGAACAGGGTGACGTCGTCCAGGTAGATGAGGCACCGTTTAGGAACTAAACCGCGGGCTTTGCGCGCACGAGCCGTTGAAACGTAGCGAGGACATTCAATAGGCGAAATGGTATGGTTTTGAATTCAAAATATCCAGTGGGCACGACAAAGGCAGTCTTCGGTTGGGAAGAGAAGCTTCCGATATTAGATTGTAGCGTGAATGGATAAGAAGATGGAAGTAAAACATCAATGTTTACAGGACGCCAACACATTCAAACCGATATTTGGATTTCAGATCATCCCACTCTATGTCAGTAAAAAGAGGATTGGTGAAGTGTTCAAGTAATTAGGCACAAAAACTAAGTAGTATTAAGGACAATCTAAAACAGGAAGTGAGGCATATAAGAGAAGCTTTCAAACTTAATAATTACCCCAACAAATTAATCAGGAAGTATGTAGAAAAATGTAAAAATAAAATTAAGAATAATGTTTGGGACAGTGATAACAATAAAAAATGTAATGATGACATGGATGTCAAACATTCACGGTATAATGACAATAGCTGCTATTGGGAGTTTAAATCATCAGCAGTACTTACATACAATGGAGGAACTTCGGAAAACTTACGGAGATCTCTTTACAATGCAGAAGTAGAACTGGCTTTCAAACCCACAAACTCAATTAGAAACAAGTTTTGTCAGTTTTGTTAAAGGATCGATCCTGTGGAGCCAATTAGGTGAAGCAATTTAGTTTATCCAATACCCTGCTGGGATGATTGTCAGTTCAAATACATAGGTCAGAGTAGTAGAACTGGGGCAGTCAGACTGGCGGGACTCAAATATCTGGGTTAGTTGACCCTAATGAGATGAGAAATTTGGAGAATAGTTCAGCCGCAGATAGCACTGACTACATGCAATTACATGCAACCATACGATAAGATAGGATAAGATGACAGTTTTATAATCTAATGTAACAGGGTTTAGGGATATACTGATCACAGAAGCCTTGTTTATCGAGTCAACTGCAAACACGTGTAATGGGAATGATTCATCACCTGTCACAGATATCTAGAGAATTCTACTTCCCCTACGACAAATAGGAGAGGACAAAGAAAACTATAAATCGGAAGTTGAGAACTGAAGTTTCGGAGTCGTGTGATTATAACTGACATGATTATGAACAATGAATTGTGTTCGAAACGTCATCCAGTAAATAATACTTTTTCACTGTAAGACATATCTAATAAACAGAGAAGTAATAAGGGATGACATCCTAGCACATCGCTGAAGTTTCAGACACATATTTTCACCAGACAGTTTCTGGTCGTCTATCATTCTTGGTGAAAAACCTTTTATCAAGAATAATGAAGCTTTTTCATTTGAAATCTGTTTGAAACGAAGAGGATCAGGTGGATTTTAAACCTAGAAAACAGTTAGATCTTTATAGTTTGTCAGATCATGAGAAACAGTTGCACTACGTATTTAGTCCAACAGGTGGCAATGTTCACCTTGGACCAACTGCTCTTATGAGAATCTCCAGCTGTGAATAACGTTCAGCCGATGTCGCATTAGCTATGGATGCCTTTCCGTAAGCTTTCATTGAATTATCCTTATGAATGTACTGATGAGTATTGTCTTGCTCTGCTTCAGATTCTCCGGAATATCTTCCTCGTACAACATCTGTCTGAAGTCAGTTGACTGATGGTGACTAGCAGAGGAAACCAGGAGCTCACATTTCGTTCTATTCGGGACGCTTCAACCAATTAACTTCAAGCTGCATGATCAGACATCGTCGAAGCATCTACACAAGCAGCCTACATGTCACCCTGAGACCGGGCACTTCGGCCCAGTCAATTCACAGGAAAATCGAAATTGAGTGAAATAAACATCTGTCTTCAAATGAACAGTCGTCAAGATTTGACAGAATAGTTCTAAAATATTTGGGCGCCGAGTGAGAAGTAGACATTTGTAAAAAATTATATTTGTAAAGTCTCAGCGAGATTGAAAAACGTGGGAATTACTCATTTCAATCTCGCTGAGACTTTACAAATATAAATTTTTTACAAATGTAAACATCTGTCTGTTTTAGAATGTGTGGGCGGCAAAATCGGACAAAATGAAAATGCAATGGATATTAGTGGTAATAACGATAATAATAATAATAAAATACGGAAAACAAATTGAGGCATATTTGACTTGCGTTTCACGCAATCTCAATACCAGAAGTTTATTCAAGATGTGAACAATCCATGTGAGATAAGGACTAAAAACACACATATATCAGCATAAAGATCGCCTTCGTAACTTCTCTTCAAAGCTTCACAGTTATTTAGGGGTGTGCATTTGCAGTGTTCATTCACAATGAAGTTCAGATATTACTGTCAGTTAGTAACAAAAATGAATCAGTCTGTGAGAAATAACAATCTGTGATGGGCAGTGAATAATTTCACACAATTGAGAAGATGAACGACCAGTTGGTTAGGTGATGACTAGTCACTTAGAAATAATTAAGAGGGAATGAGAACGAAAAGCTGAAAGTGGGTCCCGTAAAACACAGAAAGTAGAAAGATGACAGAGCTTGTTATACAACCAGTCAAAAAAATAGAACTGATACTACAGACATGGTAGTAAACGAGGTTTGATGAAGTGCTTTTGAACACCAATTTCAGGTTTTTCATTTTGGAAAGTTAAAATTTCGGCTTCATGAAGAAGGTGTAAGCTTTTGAACTACCTGGATCTTACTTGATTAATAAATGAATCGAGTCTCTGCTGACGCTGCATGACGAGAAGTAAAGATATTTTCTTAAAAACTGAACTGTTTCTATAGATCTGATCTGCAAGGGCAGAGTGTGGTGAGCGTTTTCTCTTGACTGCTAGCCTGAAGTGAATCACATTTATGCTTCGATAAAATAATCCCTTTTCAAATAACCTAAAAGGGTGCAAACCAAGTTCACTTTTACAGGAAAAACTTACTGAAAACAATATCGTTCTGTTTTTCATTTATTGAGAAACATAAAAGCGTTTATAAAACAGTGAATCAGTTATTCAGAGTAAAACAGGCTAAATAAATGCATTCACTAACTTTTGGTTTGAACTCTGATGAATGCATTGGAATGCATGTTTACGAACATTTAGAAATAAAGAAATAATTTTGTAACTATTCAAACCACTGATGTTGACAATATCCTGGAACTATATGAGTTTCAAGCCGAATTACATCACTGAGAATTTGTTTCAAATAATTTCAGCGTGTTTCGCAAATGTGAACAAGAAGTGATGGTTGCACAGCCCCGCTGAGACATTTAAAGTTCGATGAAACTGGTACAACTCTGTTCTCTTTTAACCATCTTTGAAATGGTGAACATTTCTTCTAAAATCTGACGAAATTTTTTTTGTCTCTCTCTATGAACACTTTAGCCTGATTTTATATCAGTGCACCTCCTTCATTGTTAATAATCGTCCCACTTAGTAGTGTGATAGCTCAAAATGATTCAGTTCAGTGTTACATTCTGAACTGATCTATCTGCTATACGTTAAAATATGGTGAATCCCTGTGTGATTAATAAAGCAAACACGCCTAATATGCACCTTTCCATCTTTGTACATAGAATAAGAAGTAACGATTTATCTGATCAAAGAAGAAGGAAAGTCTTAAACACTGAATAGATTTTCATTCCGAATGTAGGTAAGCAAGAAAGAATAGTGCAAGATTACAAATAAAATTTGTCCGAGTTTTAACTATCACCAACAGAACAAACATTCGTTCAGTTTGTGGAAACTTGACTGATCATACAGTTAATTCAGTCATGTGGTGATCTCACACAGAAGAAGCGTATAAAGTGACGGGGAATCATCTGTTTCAATTCACCTCTGGACTTGTCGACAGTGCCTTCTGAACTACTGTGAGTAGTAAGATTTTCAAGATTATTTGATGCACAGGAAACTTCTCAAACACTCTCGTCTTGGTTTTCAACGTAACTACCAAAGCCAAAGACAAGATAGCATTCATAACTTAACTAAGAGTAGTTTAAAAATTTACTTATGAAACCTGTTTCGTATCGCATGTCGCTGCAGAAAAGCAAAAGCAGGTTAACTTGTGCATTTTCTGTTGAATACTGTACTGATTTTATTGGTCACATTTTATGATTCATTTGTGATAATAAATTATTGATCAATGAATGCCTTAGTATGCTTTATGTGATACAGCTGAATACTGAGTAAAATTTATCTATAATTGGCCTAAAATCTTAACACCATTGTATAAATGAACGCTTTTGTTGCAGTTGCGTAAACAACAGTGGAATATATTTATCATTTAGACTATTGAACTGTAACTTTCAGTAACCAGGTGAGCTGAAAATACATGAATTATATTGTGATTACTCAACGGAGACCTTCCGTTAGTCTTTGATTCCATTGTTTGATTAATATACATCCTGATGTTTGAAATCTGAAAATTGTACCTCTATCTCGCATTTAGGAATTTGACCAGACGTAGTAGTTGCTTATGTTATTTAACAGTACTAAAGGTTGTTTACTTCATACTATTGAATGAGTTATAAGCCTGCTTCAAACAAAAATCTTAAAATTTCCAATGCTGTACCATACTTACCATACATTATTTTTCACGTTATATTACTAACTAAACGGAATCAGATTATGACAGAAATAAACGCCATTTCTGTTCATAATGAACTTTTACATTTTTCTTTAGCTATACGCTTGATAATAAATTGAATGACTTGTAAGGTGAAGGTGATCATGTGTTGAGAGAGAACACACGACGAGAGGGAGAGAACAAATATTTACTCCCATGTCAACTATTGCATAATAGTAGTAATGTATTGATTTGAATATAGATCCCCATATCACCTTCCCCTTTCGGAATGGAGTGGGGTCAACATGAAAGCCCGTATTCTGTTTCCTGCGCCTGGTTGATCGTATTCAGCATGGTGATACTTTGCTGCCATTAGTCCCAAGGCAGTTTTCGCGTTGGATTAAATAATGCATCTAGGAAACCACTGCGTGTTGTCTTTTTATCGAAAGGCATTCACCATCGTAGTTGGTTCTAGTATCTAGCATCCTGATTGAACTAGGGTGTATCATGCTGGAGGTGTGTCAGTCTTTGATGCTCAGCACGGATGTTATTCAGTGTTATGGTCGGGTCTTGCTAGTGGCTACTAGGCAACATCATTCTGATGCTAACAAGTCTAGGTGACAATAGACCACAGATGAGTATCATTGAAATTAATAGATCGTCTGTCAAAGATTTCAACTCAAATCGTCAGATTTAAGGTTAATGATATGAAGAAGCGTGAGAAATTCGTCATTCTCGTCCTTGGATGGCTTAAGACAGCGACATCATGAGTTAAAGAGCAGGGAATGATCACAAAAGTGTAGTCTGGATGTCTGCAGTATGGCGTCAAAGGTTCGATCGAGTGTGCCTTGGAGAGGAAATCTATTGAAATATTGGTCAATTCCAGATGGACCCGGTCTCAGAATTAGGAGATGCACTTTCCAGAAATCATCTTCGCCATCGAAATCCATTTTGAAATTGTTTTCGAATCGTCTCAATCAAGTCTGAGACATGAAATTGGCACCAAAATCACAGTGGAATGTATTAAAAATTCCATCTATTGAGGAGTTATTACAGCCGGGGTAGCTTGGGATGATTGGAGACTAGAAATTTCTGAGCGCATAAATAATTGCATAATTTGCATGTGTTGGTCATGGAATGTGTCCGGCTTGGAGGAATTTAAGATAACTGTCTCCACTGTCTCTTATATTTTCCTTAATTTACCTGTTTGACATTAAATTGAGCGACCTGTAAGGCTACGGTGATCATGGATTGAGAGAGAACACATAACGAGAGAGAAAATAAGTATTCACAAGCATGCCAACTGGTAAATAATAAAAGCAATATAATATTGATGGTTTGATTTAAAGAAAGATAGTGCCAATCGACAGAATGAATATAGATCTTCAAATCATGAACAATTGTTGATTTCCAATATATGAACAGGCAAATAACGGGGTTTCATGAAGACAACATTCATACGGTGGACAAACATAATAATACGCGACGTTTTAGGGTATATATATATACATATTAGATTTTTAAGTATTGGCTTTGTAGGGATTTTGTTTGATTGCATGGAGGATTTCATCAATAGCTGACATCAGTTAGAGGCCCACTGGAAAACCTGGGACTACTGGACAGCTGTTTCGTCCTAGTTTGGCTCACCTTGTAACCAGAAGTTCCTGGGTTCGAATCTCGGTTGTTGCGTATTTCTGAAGACTCCCAAACTAGGACGAAACAGCTGTCCTGTACTCACAGGTTCTCCAGTGGTTCTCTAACTGATGTCAGCTGATGACATATTAGACTGACTGAAAACTGCTTAAACAAGTAAAATTTGAGCAAACTCAATTCAGAAGGTCCTTCCTCAGTAGAACTAATTTGTACACGCCATATATAAATTATTTCAAGCGAATAATGAATTTCCTATGACATTTTTCTTCAATTATTGACAAACTTTACTTTACGAATCTCTAATGTCATCCACTGTCAAAATGTGTTAATTTTAAATAAGATGCCAAATGTATACGACGACATTAACTGAATATGTTGGCCAGAAATTATTCTGGGCTGTTCAATTCATTCATTCAAAATAAAACTGACATATATCAATCAGATGATGTTTCCGGTAGTCAATAGTTATTAGAAATTCCAGGAAATTATTCACCGTAGTCGCATTATCGAGGCTGTTTAAAAGCAACGTCAAATTAATTCTACTGGAACAGACCACGCTTCCTTCATGTTGTAGACGAACTGATCAAGTTTTCGGTTATTCAGCCATTTTAAACTGTCATTACTAATAACGTTTACTATAAGTAGCTTCATTCCTTTTCATTCGAAGTATGTGAAATTACACGAACATGATTGAGCATTTGAAACATACACGGATAGCTGTTACTCTCAAAAGTCTTGTCAGCACTGTGAATACGTTATTCAAAAGGCCTCAAGTAAATTTATAGCGTAAGAAGTCTTTCTACTATCGTTTACCATTGACAGTGGATCGAAGGGGCGTTCTTGGTTCAACCAATCTTTATCAATTGAATTTTTGGGTAAGATTTCTGAGATAACCACAAGTGGTGTATAGTGCATATGAAAGGTTTAATTGTGCATGATACTTCTTTGTTTTTGTTTATGGAATCATCCACGTCACTCGAAATGAAGTCTTGCAGTTTGCGATCACTTCCTGTAAGTAAGAAGTTTGCCTCAGTGTATTAATGTACGAGTAGTGTTAGAAGTAACATAAGAGCCTCTGTTTCAATTTACTGTTTGCTGGTAATGACTGGATAAAAGTGAGACACTGGTCTATCCAAATTGTTGTTCAAGTACTAGGTTTTGAGTGCCACTAAACATTTCTTGATGGCAGCTGGACTAATCTAGGTCACAACTGACTCTTCTGAAGTACCGAATTCACCACAAACGCTGAAATGAGAAAATTCCGCAGCATTTCTGAAAGAGAAAACCTCTTTTTACCCTGTTGTGATAATTGTCGTCTCATAAGGATAGTTGATATCTGGCGTCAGTCAGTATTGAATTAGATTTCTGAAATCTGACTAATAAGTCGTTATAACACTAACAATGTTTTACAAACATTATTAAATATGTGTGTGCTTATTTCTCTTCTTTTGCTTCATCATATGTAGAAATATCCGGTAGTTTATTATACAAAAGCTTTTCCCAATGGAGTGGCCTAAGTTTTATCCATCTCGCATACCACTTTTTGCCGCCATTCACGCTTTCTTTTGGTTGCCAGTAATGTGAGTAAAAATGGACTTTGAATTAGACTACTATTTACCTGGTTGTATTGTCCCCTGTGTATTCATAAAGCGGTTTCATATTTCTATTTTTCGTAAACGGATACACTTGGTAAATTTCTGTCAAATCAGTATGCTTTATTATCCGTAACAGCAATTAAATGTAAGTCACCGACAGCATAAAGGAAATAATGATGAGTAGCATTGAGCAATTCAACGAATGCTTTCTGTATACGAGTAGTTTGAATGCCAAGCTGAAATTAGTTGAATCATTTTTTTGTTTTCAACCGATAAATATTTGCATATCACATAAGCTGATTTGCGAAAAATCAAAGTAGAAATAATGAAATTAGTGCAAATAACAAATCAACACATAGGTGAATTAACTTTCTAACAAATAAGTATTAGATGTTCTACGGTAGTATTCCAAACCGACGAAGAATCTCCACAGGAATAGTTCGATAATCAGGAAAGGTAGGACATAGTGAAAAAACCAGTTGAAAGTATCATTGTGTAATTTGTAAGGTAATTTCATCCTATATGAACTGCTTACTGAGGGATTAAAGATGCCGACCTAAGTCGATGAAACGCGTTACACCACGAAATCACAAAAAACATAATCAAATGGCACTTTGAAGGTGATATATTTCTTACTATCTAAAGGTAATTAGCGGGAGTATAAAGGGAGTATTTGCAAGATATTTATCTGCCCATTTTATTTCAGGTATTTTATCGCGACTTATTATGACCATGTACAACCAGTTGTTCCATACGTGAGGTGAGTGAAGATTATATTTATGTATGCATGTAGATATGCAGCTAAGATTGTAACTGTTCTGGTTACTCATGTGACCCCCTTAGCTGTGATTTTTCAGAAAAATTGAGTTCGATCTAAGTGAGGTTTTGTGTACTTCTTCAAACATGGTCTGCGGAAAAACAAATGCTAAGAAGGCAAATGAACTGCCAAGAAATCCTCAAGTCAAGCATCAACCACTTACTTCTGGATCTCTTCTGCAATTTGTAGTGACACAAACCTAAAAAAGGGTGGCACATTGCTGTATTTTCACAAAGCATAGGTATAATATTATACATTGATGCAAAGCTACTTTACACGATGTTAGGATAAGTCATGGCAGTGCAGAATAAGATGCTTTGGACGCTTTCATTTTCTGAATGGTTTATCTTATTTAATGGTTGAGAATTCGAAAGTACAGTTGAGAGTTCGTCTTGAAGAGCATTCTAAAGTCTTCATATAAGCCTAATACCATATCTATTTCGTTCATATTACTCATTGATGTAAGTGTTTATCTTTGGCACTGTTGTGGAATGTAATGTAATTTCATATTAGATATTTTTATTTTTAATAAATATCATACAGTGATGCAGTATTAACAACTGGATGACCTTTCGAGAGTAAATTGTTGCTTATAATCATATCGATTTTAGTCGCACTGCCTCATAATTTGTCTCGTATATGTTTGCTCTCTTTCTGTTCATCCAACTAATTTTTTGTTTGCTGCCACTTTCCTTATCTCCAGTATAGGCGTCACGTCATTTCGATTACACGTATGTGGTGTTGAATCGATGAACAAAGCCTCTCTTGACACCTATGTTACTTTTTAATACTCTCACCCTGTCCTAGTCTATCCTCGTTTGAGACTGCATGTAAGTGAATGCAGTGCAATGCCTGAGCTTTTTTCTAGGTTATTTAACTTACCAGGGTGGAGTATTCTAGGTCTTGCTAAATTTTTTTGTTCCAGTAACCTAGTTGACCCTGATCTACTAGTATGAAATATGCGATTGATCTCACAGTCATTACATCGTATTTGGTAGATTTTTATCATTTTTCCTGTCCGTCGGTGGCACAGCGGTAGGATGCTCGTCGATCACGCATGTGGTCCTGCGTTCGGTTCTCAGCCAACGCACTCCTTTACCTCGGTAAACAAGTAGTAAACTGATAAAGAGGGAAGGTCGAGCATGAGGCTAGCAACTCAATCACGTAAAAATAAACATCACTGCTACCGAAACTTCAAGCTTCTTCGAATTTGATCTGGTGGCTGCAATGAAGATATCATTTGTAGGTTTCTGAGTGTTGAACTTGAATTACAGTGGTCTGTTTCCAGTTGTTCTGAAGGATTTCAAATTCACCTTGAAGGTTTCTTGAACTAGATAATGGTGTGGCCTATTTCTGCTTCCCGTCTCTCTTTTGTGCCCGGCAGGCTGTTTCTCCACTTCTTTGAGCAGCATTGCGATGGAATATATCTAGTTTTTGATGTGTCCATCAAGCGAAATCCATCTCGCTCACCTTGTGCATATCCTTTCATTAGTACACGCCACTTGCAATCACCAAAGCATTTGAGACGCAGAAGGCTGCGGAGAATTTTTCAATTTCATTCATTTCACCGAGCGAGGACCTATCAACCAATGTTGAGTTCTCTTCCTGTATGGTCTGCTCCATGTTCCTCTTGCATTCATATGACCCATTAGGATCTTTATGTTGCCATTACTGTTTGCGTTTGTCTACAGAAATCTTCCTTCTTATCTTTGTCTGAGATATTTGGAGCACTGTGCGTAGCATTGGACAATTTTAAGTGCACAGGCTTCATTTTGATTTGAATCTTGCTGTCACACTCCTTCATAAAGAGATTGGTTCCCACCTCATAATAGCATTCGCTGATGTTGTTTTTGTTGATGGCATTGGTGAGATTATGATAGCCACTCACTGCATCAGTGTGCTTGCGGTTGTCGTTTGGGTAACCAGACCGCAATAGATTTCTCACTCTCCAGTTGATAATGGGGAAAGTCTACATCTATTCCATTTGCTCTTTCAGATTATCAGTTCATCTATACCATATCTTCTCACTTCTTTGGCTACTCTGGCAGCTTTCACGCCATGGTTCCTTGTACATACATTCCATGTCACCATCCTTATCCTTGCTTTCATTGTGATCGTGTAGACAAGTCTGTTTAACATGTCCTTGGAGACTTCCACCAATCCGCGTCATTTCATCTCTCCGATTGCAGCGAAGAATATGTTTGTTATCGATATTTGTGTTGTGTGTGTTGTGTTGATGTCGCCATTCGGGATGTTGTCCATTACTGTTTGCGTTTGTCCATAGAATGAGGTGTGTTTCTTAGGTATTAAGATACTTTCACTACACACTTAATCTCTTTACACTAAAAACTCCATTTTCTTTTATTCAGCGCTTTTGGTTTATATCCGCCGGAAAAATATATGTTTATGTATTCATCGTTATTATTTGGAGCACTAAGTAAGCACATGATACTTTCATGTAGAATATCCACTTTATTAATAAACTGTATCTGCATTGTCTATTATTAGGACTCAAAATACTTAGTTTAATAGTTATAGGAGACTTCGTTACATCAATTACGATAGATTGGAATGAGGTAGATTGACTTGGTACAAGAATTTCATTTAATCATCCATAGATGGATAGATATATTGATCAGTGATATAAAGATAGATAGATGGACATAACATTTTGAGACACGACGCATAATTGTGAGACAGTATTACGTCGTGCAACAGTGAAATTGGCATTGTTCAGTGGATTTTATCGATGTGGCCATCGGACAAAAATATGTAATCAAGTGGTTCACAAAGTTATCAAAAGCTGCATTGCTCAAATATTCTAAGAAGTACATAAAAGATAAAATTGTATTTTCTATGTAAGTAATCGATAGCTGAGTTGGACACATACCTATTTAGTTAACCTAGAAGAAAAATATGACCTTCTAATTATGTGGTTTACATTAATCTTTGCAACAATGTGTTCAAGGTGGATTTATAAAAACAAATTCTTAAGTAAAAGTATATTAACTAGCCTAGGTAAATCAGTTCACAATTCTCATCTCTGAAAGGAATATTTTCAGCTGGATGGAAAGTGTTTACGTTTGTTTATGCAAATGTAAACTACTTGATAATAAGTGAAACAGCTCTACTCACAGTGATGTACAAATATTTTGCTTATTGACTCATACTTGACTTTCTCGCCACTAATTAGTAAACTTACAGATGAACGGAAAAGATGAGTGAGAAGTGAGATTGTGAATGCATTTCACTTGGAGCCACATCTTCTACTGGGATTAGCGTTTCAATGAACACTCTCTTAGAGGAGATATTAAAAGAGATGATGGTGATTGATGTAGCTGCATGTGATAACTCAACTGGTTTCATCAATCTTAAATATTGTGCGTGAATAGGCTTTAAAATTCAGGATGCACCGATCTATGTTGGCGGTGTTTATCGATATTCACTCGTGTTCTCCGAGTAATTGAGATCAGAGAATTACTGATCCATGACAAATTCCACACATTTCATCCGTTATACTTGTATTTACTAATTAACATCTTAAACCTTCAGTGTGACTATCATTACTTTCTCACTATTCATCACGTCTGTCTCAAGAACATCCTCATTCTGAGTTAACCCTTTGGAGACATCCATCTAACCAAATAATCACAGACAAATGATAATTTATCTTTCGTAGGTTCTTAATATTCAAATGATGATAATTAATTGCTCACACAAATAGAATACATTTTCACTTTAGTTATCATAAGTCAATGGTTTTGGTACTTAATGATGAGAAGAAGACTTGCGGAGAGAAATGCTTGTTCACCGGTTGGCGGACTACTATGCATCATGGTACCAATAAATTTGACAATATCAGGCATATCCATAATAGCATTGTCCCTGATTGATGTAAGTGGAACTCATTTTGATTCTATTATGATATATGATATGATATTTTAAGTAACCAGATAATGTTTCTCTTATGGATAGAAAGTGTGGTTTGATGCGATCAGTAATTTGTCGGTTAGGTGAACAAGTGAGTTTACGTTCAACGAAATGTACCTACAAAATGGTTCGACCAGAACCAGTTATTTTTATCAATATCGACAAAAAATGTGTTTGAGTTTAGATATCTAGAGATAGTTGACCACACACAAATGTCTTCTTTGTAAAAACGCTTATCCAAGTGTTTTCAAGTGAACACGTTAACTTACGGAATAACGAAATTCACCACTTAATATTGAAAATAGTGAAATAGAGGGTTTATTGATCATGCCAATAATGTATTACTAGATTACCAGAAGTCAACTTGTTTGGAAGTCGTGTCCGGATCTTTGAACTTCAAGTGTCAAACTGCAGAGTAGCCTCAGATGGGTTTTATCATAAGCAGATGAATTAAGACTGCTGCACTTTGAAATTTCCAATTGCTTAAAATATGTGTGAATTTGTTAGTATCACTTATATCACTCTTACATTCAGTTCATTTGTTACCATATATAATAAATACAACGGATATTTTCCCAGATTCACTCTCCAACAGAGTGGAAATTCCAACAACAGGAGAAGCTTGAAAATTAAGTTAAGCAGCTTTTACAGCGCCAGAATTGAAAGCCACAGTGGTCGTTGTGTTCTGAATGCCTTTCATTGATGATCAGCTAATATTTCTGTTAGATGTGTTTCAGATTCGCTTGATTCACTTGACACATCATTAGAGAGTTGGGGTTACTTAAATGAACAAAGTTTTCATGCAACACAAATTTACTCGAATGACAAAGATTCCATCGTTCTGTTACTTTCAAATAAATTTTGGAATGAACCACATATTACACCATGTAGCTAATAGTAGTAATAATATGTGTGAAGCTAAGGTTCCCTCTAGGGTTCTCTCTAGGGTAATCTCTCCTATCACAATGATTTCAGGATCATTTAGGCTTCCTGTTATATAAACATATACGCATTAACATTCCATCCATTGTCATGCAGTGTGTGCTACGCAAAATATTGTGGCTTAGTTTTTGAATGATGTAATAACTTTATAACACCATTTGTTTTACAGGCAAAAACTCACAATTTTATACATTATTGCTTCTCTCTACTGAATTTCTATGGTCACATCGTTTCGAATCCATTGGGTGCTCTGCTTGTTTTATATTCTTTCCGTCCACGGAAATGGTTTTTCTTGGCTAGATTAATTGTTTGGATTCAGATGATTCTTGGTGCATATTTTTGTGAGTCACACTCGAAGAGAGTATTTCTATCTGAATATTTATATAAAAAATAATTTCACCAGTCACCATTCAGATAATGTTTTTTCTTTGCAAAGCAAAATTATAGTAATGCAAACAAGCTGAGTATATTTACCAGGCACTCATAGACATTCTCAATTCACGAGGTTATTGAAATTCTGCTAACTGAGAATCATTATTAGCACACTTTTAGGGATCTCACTACTTTACAAAACCCATTGCTTCTCAAAGGTTCAGTGATGATTCAAAAGTGTTTTGTTGCCAGTCCACAGATTGAACTGTTAAGAGTCAGTGTTATTTTCTGAAGAACAAATAAGTTGTGAAATGACTCATTTTAGTGATTCGGTGTTAAGTTCACCGGAGGCATTTTTGTTAATGAGAGTAGACAGAGTACCAACAAAAGTTGCCTGAAGTCCTGAGTTGTAAATTCAATTTCACACTGTAGTTTTGATAATTCTATTCGTTATAGCACAAGTCGAATCTGAATTATCCACCTTTAGAGTTCTTATTTTATCGTTTGACTATGTAGGTATTTCAAATAAGCAAATGTTTCTTTGATGAAGTATTTTACTGTGTCTTTGACTAATTGAATTTCGACCATGTCTAACTTTCCCATATTACAGTCATATACTACAATAAGATTGGTCTGCCAATTTTGAAAGCGAAAGACTTCTACTATATAAAACCACATGAACCGGTAAGTCAAATAATATGTACAGGTTAGTTTGGTGTTCCGAGAGGACGAGATTACGAATGATATGGAGGCAGCCAGTCAAAGTTTTCGTATGTAATAATACACTGAAAACAGACTAGGAAACCATAGTTGACCACCTACTGACTCTACTACTGAAGAAGGTTTGGGAGTAAAGAAAGGTACCTGATGACTACGAGAAACGTAACTCTGTCAAACTGTCAGAGAAAGGCAACCGACGTCAATGTAAAGACTGACGTGGCTATTGTCCACCTAAGCAAACTGTTAAGCCACCTTATCGTGGAGATTAAAAAGATGCACTAGATGGAGGATTCTGTCAGATACAGACTGGATTCAGTGGAAACAAATCATATAATTCTGAATAGCAATACTAATTGCGAGTATCAGACACAGTCTGAAAGTCCGGTCAACTATTTACCTTAAGCTTAAGCATTTTGAAAGACTTTCTATAGAGGCAACCATGAAGTAATTTGTTAACCACCCGAACGAGACGAAGTGCAGTGACTCAGGCGTTTACAAACGCTCTTTAGAAGCTATAAGATGGCGGCGCATGTCAATTCATTCACGACAGATAGCCGAGTGAAGTGTATCAAGTAAAGATATGAGTAAGACGAGGTCTCCTACTGTCATCGATCACTTTCCTGTCTGTGGTGGACTGCATCATGCGGCAGGATATGGGGAGCGAGAAGGCGGTCATTTGTTGAACTGACATAAAGCTCAGAGAATATCTGGATTTTGCAGATGATTTGTACTTCATTTCACACAAACTCACTGGCTTACAAACGAAATGCATCAAGCTGACAGAGGGGATAATAAAGCGGCGCTACGAGTGAACATAGGGAAGACAGAGGTGACAAAGATACCAACCAACAAATATCATTACCCATCACCTTCAACCGAAGGAATTCGAACAAAGTCGTCTTATCTGCATAGGACCGTTTTAATTACGAGCGATGCGAATGAAAATGTCTATCAGCCAGCATGAAGAAAGCATGGCATGTGTTTATTACTCTGGAATCAGTTTGGTGAGTTACAGCACATATTACGAATAACAATATCGAAATTTTCAACACTAATGTCACGTCAGTGCTTCTGTACTGTCTGAAGACTGTCCTTGTGCATCACTGAGGGCATTTCCAACATTCTGCTGCAAATCTGCACTGGCAACCTGGTCCTGTTCCTATAGTGAAGATGGTATGGCCAGTTGGAATGGATGATCAATCAGTAAACAGCCAGACAAGAACGTGTTGTCTAACGAATATGCAGATGGAAATGGAGATAAATCGGATATACCCTGAGGTAATCATTGAATGACCTCATATTCCAAGCCAATGAACGGAAGAGAAACCAGAAACCAAGAATCTAATGAAATGGTGTGTTCTGGTGAAGCCTTGTGTACAATTCAGATCTTATGGAAAGAATGGCATTATGATACAATTTTGAAGTCAGTTTTATTAAGAAACTTTCTTCAGAATTTACATGGAACATTTAGTCTCGGAAAAGTCCTTAGAATCTGATTGTAACCCCTGGTTCCTCATCCTTACGTTAAATCCTGACCCTTAACCTTACAGGATAGATATTTTGATGGATACCCATAATCCTACAAGATAGGGAGTATACTAGACATCTCTTTCAAAAATACGCTGGTTTTTCCATTTCAATCATTTTGGTTCGGTTTACTCTGACTGGCCACTTTAGATTACCTAGTGCTCTCATTCTCTTGCATCTTTGACTTTGACTAATCTGCCTGATAGAACTTTAATATAAAACTCTTTTGAGATTTCTAAAAGTTGTAAAGTGTGAAATCTATGATTGCATATTCTGTCTCTGTGCGTCATTGGCACAGTGGTTAGGACGCTTGCCCACCATGCACATAGTCCGGTGTTCGATCCCCTACCGACGCACACTTGATATCAATGGTTGGCCTGCAATATTTTGGCTACCGATATCACATGCTGAACATTCCATACTTGTACCAAAATTACCATGTGGAATCAAGCTATAATCAAAATTTAAAAAATGTATACATATGTGTATATTATTATTATTGTTCCCTTGGGTTCCTAGTGGAACATAGGGCTTCAACTGCACGTCTCCACTTGCTTCTGTCTTGTGCTGTTCTTTTCACTTGCGTCCATGTTATTCCATACTGTTTCATCTCCTCCTCACACGATCTCCTCCATGTCACCCTTGGACGTCCCACACGCCGCTTCCCTTTCGGGTTCCACTCGAGGGCTTGACGCGCGATGTCACTCAACGGCCTCCTCAGCGAGTGTCCAATCCATCTCCACTTCCTCCTGCATATTTGTTGGGCGATTGGTTCCTGTTTCGTTTGTTCCCATAGCTTCTTGTTTGTGATTCTTTCTGGCCATATAATCTTCAGTATGGAGCGAAGATAGTTGTTGATAAAGGTCTGCAACCTGTTGAAAATATTCTTGGTGACCCGCCAAGTTTCTGATCCGTAAAGCAAAATTGACTTGACGTTTGTATTGAAAATCCGAATTTTGTTGTTGATGGTGAGTGACGAAGATTTCCAGATTGGTTTCAGGTTGATGAATGTGTTTCTCGCCTTCCCGATTCTCGCTCGATTTGACATCCTCGTCCGTTCCTCCTGTAGTTGAGACAATGCTCCCCAGATAAGTGAAAGAAGTGACCTCTTTCAAATCCCTCCCGTTGATGGTGATTGGCACTGGATGTTGCTGCTGTTGTTGGTTGGTTATTTTCATAACCTCCGTCTTGTTTATGTTCACCTGGAGTCCTGTCTTTGCTGCTTCTTCGACCAGTTTGTCGGTTTTTGCTTGTAAGTCTTCGATTTTGTGTGATATCAAACATAAATCATCCGCAAAATCCAGGTCTTCTAGGTTCTTCACGTCGGTCCAGGATATCCCTGTCTTCTCGTTTCCCACTGTCTGACGCATAATCCAGTCCACGACAATTAGGAATATCATTGGTGATAATAAGCACCCTTGTCTGACTCCTGTGTTTACTCCAAACGCTTCGCTGAGTTTTCCGTTGTGGATCACTTGACATGTGCCGTTGTCGTACAGTTGTTGAATAAGGTTGATGAATATTTGGGGTACGCCGTAGTACTCGAGTAGTTTCCAAATTACTTCGCGGTCAACGCTGTCGAAGGCCTTCTCAAAGTCTATGAAGTTGAGGTAGAGATTTGATTGCCATTCCATGCTTTGTTCGATGATAATGCGTAGAGTTGCAATTTGGTCAGAACATGATTTGCCTTTCCTGAATCCAGCTTGTTCTGGTCAGAGTTCTGTATCCAGTGCGTCCTTTATTCTCTCCAGGATGATGCGACTCAGAATTTTACTTGGCGTCGACAGGAGCATGATTCCTCGCCAGTTCTTGCAGAGTCCTAGGTCGCCCTTCTTTGGTAGCTTCACGAGGTAACCTTTCCTCCAGTCAGTAGGCACCTTTCCCTCCTTCCAGACGTTTTGCAATAATGGAGTCAGCATATCTGCCGTCGTTTCTGGGTCCGTTTTCAGTGCTTCCGGGGGTATTCCATCTGGTCCAGCTGCTTTTCCAGCTTTCAGAAGCTTGAATGCATTCATGACTTCAGTTTTCGTTGGAGGATTGGTGTCAACTTGCAGTTGTGTACGTGCTGTTGTTGGTATTTCTGGACGGGTTGTAGGTGGTGGTCGGTTCAAGAGTCCTTTGAAGTGGTCCGCCCATTGTTTAATCTGTCTTTCTTCTTTGGTAATTGGGTTCCCTTGGCTGTCTTTTATAGGTTTCACTTGTGTTGATCTCTTCCCGCATAGAGACTTGGTTATCTGATATAGTGTCCTCAGGTCCCTTTTGCCTGCTGCCTTCTCGGCTTCAGTAGCCAGGTTGTCGTAGAATGGTCTTTTGTCCTTCCTGGCACTCTTCTTCACTTCTTTGTCCAGTGCTGTGTAAGTTGAGTTCAGCGTCTCAAACTCTTGTCCATCTTTGCATTGAATCATTTTCTCTTTCACTTTTCTCCTCTCCTCTATTAGTTTCCAAGTGTCTGTTGAGAGCCATTCCTTGTCTTGTTTCTTCTTTCTTCCTAAAACCGTTGAGCACGTTTCGTTGAAAATTACCTTCAGAGAGTTCCAATGGTCTTCCACGGATGATTCCTCAGTGGTGCCACGTAGTGTTTCCTGCTTTGCTCTGACAGTTGCAGTGAAAATGTCCTGTGTGATTGTGTCCTTCAGTTTGTGAGTGTTGAACTTGCATTGTGGCCTATCCCCAGGTATCCTCGAGGCTTTCAGCTTCACCTTGAAAGTCCCTTGTACCAGATAGTGGTCTGAACCCACATCTGCTCCTCTCCTCGATCTTGTGTCCAGTAGGCTCCGTCTCCACTTCCTTGAGATTGAAATGAAGTCTATCTGGTTTTTGGTGTGTCCATCTGGTGAAATCCATGTTGCCTTGTGTATATCCCTGTGTTTGAACACACTGCCACCAATCACCAAATCATTGAAGGCGCAGAAGTCTGAGAAGAGTTCACCATTTTCGTTCATTTCACCGAGGGCCTCACGACCCATGGTGAGTTCTCTTCCTGTATTGTCTCCTCCCAGTTTTGCATTCATGTCGCCCATCAGGATTTTGATATAGCTCTTTGGGACGTTGTCCATTACTGTTTGTAGTTGACTATAGAAATCCTCCTTCTTCTCATGTTCTGAGGCGTTTGTAGGCGCGTAGCACTGAATGATTGTAACCTTTTTTCCTTTTGAGTTGAACGTGGCTGTCATTATGTGTATATATATAAATATATTACTTCGTGTTTCCGTTTTACTTGCTTCTCAAGCATGTTTCCTATTGTATTTGTGTTGAAGGGATATGAAGAATTTAAATGGAGTGCAGTGTGCGAATGGATCGTAGTACTGGGATGCCTAGAAATCGAACTGATCACAAGTTTGGAACTACGTCATTACGAAAAACGGACTGTAGATAGAATAAGACGTTCCACAAGATCACGAAGATTTTAATTAACTGCAGACATTTTTTTCAATGCACGTGAGGATATAGACATAATTTAGAATGATTTATGTCCTTTGTTATGTTCAAGTCCTATGATTCTCAAGGATTTTCTTTTCTTAAAAATATGAATAGAAACATCATTATCATAATAATTTTTTGCACCACTTTCTTTACATTCACAACTTATATATTATATGGAAAGATAACAGTAAAAAGAAAATAGATTCCAGGCTTGCAGTATTTTTTTCATTTTTTCTAAAATGAACAGTTGAAATGATTAAAATATACTTCATACTGCGATCACCCAATCAGCTTGCATAATAGTAGATTTCCAGAGGCTTGAAAATTTATATAAAATATTTAGAAAAATAATAATCAGAGCAAATAAGTGTCATCTGTAATTTCATCAAGCTCTGCTGGCATAAATCTCTTGCTGATAACATTAAATGTGAATTAAAATCATTTGGGAAGCTGTAATGTGGTTGACGTACGTCGGTGGCATAGCGGTTAGGACGCTCGCCGACCGTGCACATGGTCCGGGGTTCGATACCCGGCCGACGCACTTCGTTACCTCGCTAAGCCAGAAATAAAGCTGGTTAAGGGGAAAGGTTAGGCATGAGGCTAGCAACCCCATCCTGTAAAAATAAACACTGCTACAGAAACTTCAAGCCACTAGCTTGAAGCCCTATATTCCATTGGGAACGTGAAGGAATAAATAAAATAATAAATAATAATGTGGTTAACGCACAAGATGGAATTACAGTCCATTAGTTTTTATTACAGTTTAAAGATATATAAAATATGTAGTCAGTGTGAACGTGAGATGAATGAGTTTAGCTGGCTGAGTGAAGTGTTTATGTGTTCATATTCAACAAAAGAATGGGCTTTAGAGAGTGCATTTTACTCAGTGGCGTGAAAGGTGGCACGAACACTACAAGGAAACAAATAAACAGTTGAGTGGGATAAGCTGAATGCGAGTTTGAGAAGTGAGAACTGACGATAGTGATAATAAAATTAGAAAATTAAGGCGATATGAACAGAGTTATCACACTGGTGAAAAGTAGTCAAGTAGTAAAGGTATATAACTAGTCTGGTGTGATATATGCTACTATTGTGAGGTCTACTGTGGCTGTAAGAAAAGCTAAGGTTAGTTCTTACTGATTCTCAAACGCTTCAGTGACGAATAGAAAATGAAATCACGAACGTTTATGCAGAATATTCTACATTCAATGTACGAACGTTAGTGCTTCCCCTGTCAACTAAATCAAAAATGCGATGGCACTGTTTATTGATCTTGTTACCCAACTTAGTCGATTTCCGAGAGTTCAGCTGGTAATCACTATCAAATAAAGATAAATTTGAACGATATTCACTTGATATCTAGTGAAAAATTTGAGCAAATGGTTTCCGTATTGATTCGTTTTGTATGTATTGTTATCAGCATATATATTTATATATATATACATGCATTTATACATAAGCAGTCAGATTTCGCAATATCCATTATTTTCTGGATAAGGATTATTACTACTTACTGATAATAGAATACATTTATTAGTAATACATACTAATAACACCACACACACACAATGCAGATTATATCACTGATATCTAGCACATGACTAACATAAGATTAAAACAAAATAAAGTTTAAGATCACGATCAACATCACCCGCTCAGATCAACTAAATATAAACTTCCTGTTAATATATATCACACATTTATTGATAAACTAGACGTGCTTATGTTTTAGCTAGCAAGTGAACTAGGAATTGCATATTCTTCTTTCACATCCCATGAGTATAAAAATTAGAAAAGTGAGAATAACTATGCCATCCAAACTATTTTAAAACAGCCTCGCACAACCAGTTTCTTTTTGAAGATATCTACTTGAAACACAGCATAACAGGACACTTTTTCATCCAAACTAAAACAGTTAATTGATATTTAGTACGAGGATAAACAGTGATATTTTCAAGAAATGATACATTTTTCATGTGGTTGTGTTCTCTGAGCTGGATGGCTAAACTGCGAAGCTTTCCTCACCCAACTAGGTAACATATTCAGCAAATAATTCAATTTGTTGAAGTGAGCTTTTAGATTTCTCCACGATTTTGTTAATCATCTCTCCTGGTGACCTGGACGTGATTGGTTGTTTCTGTGTGTTTTCACACCTTCTAGGCTACTTGTATTAGAACTGATTGTTACTTTGACTTGAACTTCGACCCTTTGTGCGTGAGGTTTCTTTCTTATCGGTTGATAAATTTCGTCAATCTCGATGTGTCTATTGATGGATGATTCACTGGAATGCCAAGCTTCTAAAAATTCTCTAGCACTTTTGTTGTTTCCTCTGTCTAATATTTGAACATTGTCCCAATCGAATTGATGCTCGTGGTTGTCTGTATGTAGTGATATGAGGGAGTGGATGTCATGTCTTCTGACGGCTAGCTTATGTTCGTGGATACGAAGATGAAGGGGACGTCCACTTTGGCCAATGTAGTGTTTTTCGCAGTTGTTACAATTTATCTTGTAGATGATGTTGGTTTTGTCTTCTTTCGCTGTTGAGTCTTTTGGTTGACATAGAATTAAGTGAAGTGATTTTGTTGGTTTGTGTGCGACGTCAATTCCTAAAGGTTTGACGAGTCTGGCATTGATTTCTGATATATCATTTATATATGGCAGGGCGACTTTCTTTTTGCTTTCCTTGGGTGCTTTTGGTTTGATAGGTTGGCTTGAAGGTATATGTCTTTTGATGAAATTTCGTGGATATCCATTTTGTTTTGAAGACGTCCATGAGATATCTTTCTTCAATTTTCCTTAAGGTGGGAGTGCTGCAATGATTCCTGCCCCCTTTTGAATAGTGTTTGTATGCAATTCCTCTTGTGTGTTATTGGGTTGTTGCAGTTGTAATTCAGTATTTGTTCTATGCGAGTTGATTTTCTATGAACTTGAGTTTATAATTCCTCTGTGGTTGTTCTCTTGACTAAGACGTCCAAAAATGGGATTTTGTTCTCTCATTCCTCTTCTCTTGTGAATTTGATGCCGTTGAAGACGTTGTTTATTAAGTTGTGAGTTTTATCTAACTCGTTTCTTTTGATTATTACAAATATGTCGTCCACGTAACGTATCCAAATCTTGGGTTTGATCCCCGGTAGGATTATATTTTAGAGCCTTTGCATCACTGCTTCTGCAATCAAACCTGATATTGGCGACCCCATGGGTGTTCCTTTGACTTGTTCATATATTTAGCCGTTGAATTGGAAGTACGTTGTTAGGCATAGGTTTATGCACTTCATCCAGCTTGTGTGTTGCATTTTTGATCGTTGTTGGAGCTGTTCGTCGTTGATGAGTAATTGTTCCATGGTCTCCTTCGCTAGTTTTTGTTCGATTGAGGTATATAATGCTGTGACGTCGAAGAATATCATTATTTCTTGTTCATCTATTTGGATGCCTTTGATTTTCTCTAGAAATTGGATAGCAGAGTTGATGGAGTGATCGCAAGATTCCGTTAAAAGTTTCAGTTTTCTGTATAATTCTTTGGATAAGTTATATGTTGGAGTTCCTGGGAGCGATAAAATTGGTTGTAGTGGGATATTTGGTTTGTGTATTTTGGGTCTGCCGTAGAATCGGGGTAGGACTGGTTCACTGGATTTCATTCGCCATTTGTGAGCTTGTTGAGGGTCCTTTGGATGCGGTTGTCCAATGTTTGTGTGAGATTTGTTGAAAGTTGTTGGTATACATCCTCGTCTTTGAGTAGTTTTTCAGCTTTCTTGGTGTATTCTTCTCTGTCCATGACTACTGTTGTTCTTCCTTTGTTGGCTGGTAGAATGACGATGTCTTTCCTACTTTTCAGCTTTTTGAGGGCCTTTACTTCTTCAGAGTTGAGTTGTGTGTGTTGTTTTTTCTGCTTGACCATTGGTACAATTGTTTGACGTATCTCTCCCTGTGTTTCCTCGTTCAAGTTTTCTGATTTGAGTAATGATTCAAGGGCAGCGAAGAAATCAGTTTTCGAGGCATCTCCGGTGTTATAGTTTAATCCTTTTTGTAGTAGTTGTTGTTCCGTTTTCGATAGTGGTTGTTTTGATAGGTTGACTACGCAGTCAATAGGTGTTTTGTCTGGTTGTTATTTTCTAATCTTGGACTCTTCTACTTGACATTATAATCGTGGTGATCAGCGTCGACAGGCGTTCCTGGTTGAGGGTTTTCTCTAGTTTTTCTTTTTGGACATTTATTATTTGTTGATATTTGTTGATCCGATAATGTGCGTCTGTAATCATTAATTTTACCATTCGTCTTCCACATTGTTCGGCCAATTTTCATCCCAAAGAGGAGTTGACTGGTGGTTTGTATCTGACACTGGTCAGTAGGATTTGATGAAGAAGTCACTCATGGAGAAAGAATAATTGCTCTCTGGTGTATCCCTACCTTTTGGTGAAGTCTTCCCACTTTCGAACAGAGAGAAAGCGTGTCACGCTCGTAAGATTTAGATATGATGAAGAACATTTGTAGCTCAGGTGGATGATTTTGATGTGGTTAGGTTCTCCGAGCTGGATGGTTAATTTGCGAAGCTTTCATCACCCTACTAGGTGACATCTTCAGCGCATACTTCAGTTTGTTGAAGTGAGCTTTTAAGTTTCTCCACGAGTATATGATTCATCTCTCCCGGTGACCTTGGACGTGATTGGTTGTTTTTGTGCGTTTTCACACCTTCCCTTCACTCAGTTCAATGTCAACCAAAAGACTCAACAGCGAAAGAAGACAAAACCAACATCATCTACAAAATAAATTGTAACAAGTGCGAAAAACACTACATTGGCCAAAGTGGACGTCCCCTTCATCTTCGTATCCACGAACATAAGCTAGCCGTCAGAAGACATGACATCCACTCCCTCATATCACTACATACAGACAACCACGAGCATCAATTCGATTGGGACAATGTTCAAATATTAGACAGAGGAAACAACAAAAATGCTAAAGAATCTTTAGAAGTTTGGCATTCCAGTGAATCATCCATCAATAGACACATCGAGATTGACGAAATTTATCAACCGATAAGAAAGAAACCTCACGCACAAAGGGTCGAAGTTCAAGTCAAAGTAACAATCAGTTCTAATACAAGTAGCCTAGAAGGTGTGAAAACACACAAAAACAACCAATCACGTCCAGGGTTAGCGGGAGAGATGATTAATAAACTCGTGGAGAAATCTAAAAGCTCACTTCAACAAATTGAATTATTTGCTGAATATGTTACCTAGTTGGGTGAGGAAAGCTTCGCAATTTAGCCATCTGGCTTATCAGAAGAGGAAGTTGTGCTATATATGCTTTTCACAGAGGAGGAAGTGTGACAGATGTTTTGTAAGTTCTACAATTATTCAAATTTATGGTCGAATATATGGACAATTTATCTATGGAATTTTACGAACTCTATCATTGTTCCCTCCCTTATCCACATATTCATTCCGCCTAAGATGAGGAATTGTTCATCAAAGTTAAGATCAGTTCACCTGATATGTATATATCCTCAGATATTTCTCAATGTTTTTGAAGGTATTCGAAGGAATACAATCTCACTTTCTGCCTGAAAAGATCATATCCAGTTTCTCCGAAAGGATCTGGTGCTGACAAAAACTGCAAAGACTGGTCCAACACCACTACCAACGGAGGCAAACTGATACAGATGCTGTGGATAGAGTGATTAGTAGACTTTATGACGACTTTGACGCAGCTATAAAAACTCTACAACTGTAATTTTTTCACTGAACTGTTTTTAACTCTTTCTAGTGTAGATATGTGCTCTTTCAAACTGAATAATTTTTAATTTGATTGATTGTTGTTTCTTTCCAAATATATGCATTTATGTCGACTACCTTTGTCTGTTTTACTTATCTTTTCGAAGACATTGCGTAGTTAACGAGAATGATAGGCAACGTCGTAATATCATTCTATTTCACGGATTCTCATCAGCTACAAACTACCTGAAATTACAATGGTTATAAATAATAACATTTCATACTTCAATGTTTTAAAGGTAATAGAGAAAACATTATAAGGATCGGGAATATATGTATTGCAATTTATATTTTAAGTTTGCATCAATTTATATGCTACCAAACTATGAAAAAAAGAACGGGGTTGAGAGAACACAGAAAAAAGAAAAATCTAATACACAGTGTTAGCTTGTACATCAACATGGCAACTCAAGAAGTTCAAAGTTCATCAATTTGAAAGCTTTCTTAGTGAGTTGACCCCACTAGTGTGTATGACTAATCAGTGTAATGAAAGTGATATGGTTACCAAGGGAGTGAGAGATTGACTACACTCTCTTTCTGTGTGCATAATTTTGGTCTGAGACGTTTGATTGCAATCGCTTCAGCAAATTGTAGTAGATTCGCTGTCCTTTGTATGTTTAATATTTTGAAGGATTTGGAAATCTCGACAAAATGGCCTGTATTCGCAAGGTGTCTGGTAATTTCACTTTGTAAATATCTGCTTCTTTTTAAGCATAAGTTTCTCGGAATATGCTCTGAAAACCGGAAAGAAGCCCTTCTTTCTGTCCTTCCAATGTACTTGCTGTCGCAGGTGCACGTAAATTTATAAATTCAGTTGGAGGTAATATCAGCAGGGTACTTATCCAGTTTCGATTGGCTTATAGAGCATGTGGCACTGTATAATGTCACCAGATTGGCTGCAGGGAAGCATCTCTTTATTGCTCCTTTCATCATCTTTTCAATCTTTTGCGATACTGTTTCTCCTTTGAACACTTTCTTCTTTTCAACTGTTGGATGCTTCTCTTTCTCATCTCTTTCTTTGTTGTACTTAAGGATAAATCTTTTTGGATATCCGTTTTCAACAAAGCTTAATTTTTATTCTACCTTGTTAGGTGAACATAACTTCCTGGCGCAGTCGTACAGTGTCCTTACTAACCCCTGCTTATGGCTCATAGGGCAGAAGCTGATATAGTGAAGATATGGTCCAGTCCAGGTTTCTTTTCTGTAGATGGAATTTTCGACCGTTCCATAGTTTCTTCGTTTTACATTCAGGTCCAGGAAATTGAACTCGTCGTTGTGTTCGTATTCCGTAGTGAATTTAATGTTTGAGTGGATCTCATTTAGGCGGTCAAATAATACGGATGCCTGACTCATGTCGTTGCAAACAACAAAAGTATCATCAACGTATCGACAGTGGTTTGTTGTTTCAGTCAGTCGCTTCAGTTCGAGATAGCCTATGAATATGTCTGCTAGAATGGGTCCTAGAGGTGAACCCATGGCAACCCCGTCAGTTTGTCGGTAGAATTGGTTGTTGAATCTAAATTGGATGTTTTTGTGCAAAGAATTAGTAGTCATTTCACCTCTGTCTCCGGTAATGGCAAAGATCTGTTTGTTTACAAATGATATCTATTGTTCCCATCACTGGTACATTTGTAAATAAGGCAGTCACGTCGTATGACACCATTAGTTTATTGGATATGTCAACGTGATCGACTGCTTTAGAAAATTGGAAGGTGTCATCCAAGCTATGATTTGCAAAATTCTGTTGAATTGGTTTCAATGAATCAGCTAAACACCGAGCTAGTTTGTGGCATGGTGAGTTTATCATTGATAGTCTGAGTCTTAAGGGCACATCGGCCTTATGGATTTTGTGGAAGACCGTACATAAATAGGAGTCGTCCACCCTTTGATTTGAGTTCATTGTCAGTCAGTTTCTTGATGAGGAGTTCTTTGAGGCTTTTATTTACTTTATTTTCGAATGACGTTGTTGCATCCTTCTTAGTTTTGTCCAACTGAAATTTTTCGGAGTCGTTAATAATTATCAACATTTTATGTACATAATCAGTTTTATTCATTATTACAACTCCAGAGCCTTTGTCGGGTCTAAGCATGACGATGTCGTCATCTTCACATAGTCTTCTTAGTGCCGCTCCATGCTCCTCAGCTGATGAGAACCTGTGAAATAGAATGATATCATTTTATACTGCAAATCTGGTCTTTCTTTTTCTATCAAAATTTATCAAGGGAACCAAATGTCTGAAACGTCGTAATACTTATATGAAATGCCTTAGCCTCAAACTGTTATTATTTCCTCAATGCGTCATCAAGCCTTGTGTGAAGTGTTTCAGTTACGTTTAATCCGGCTGCGTATAACATTAGTACTCACTAGTATTAAGAAAATAGCCATTGAACGTGTGTTTGTACTGTAATAACGAAATATAACCTAGCAAACAAACGTAGGTTCAATACGCACACGACTTGTATTGCTAATCTAGGCACTTGGAGTACACTATGAAATGGATATTCTATTTATCACAAATAGTCTATTTTTCTTATGTTGGAGACAGAGCTACCAGTGAACACCAACCCCCCGACGAAATCAGAAGTCCTGAAGGCAATCAAGATGCTAAAAGCTGGAAAAGCAGCAGGACCAGATGGAATCCCAGCATAAGCATTG
Source organism: Trichobilharzia szidati (assembly GCA_944472155.2). NCBI lineage: Eukaryota > Metazoa > Platyhelminthes > Trematoda > Strigeidida > Schistosomatidae > Trichobilharzia > Trichobilharzia szidati. Next base: position 34,430,558 of record OX235271.1, on the reverse strand, counting down.
AAAATGGACCCAGAGACAACAGCAGGCTTGATGATGCCACTACTGAAGAAGATGTGGAAAGAAGGCAAAGTACCCGAGGATTGGAAGAAAGGCTACTTATTCAAACTACCAAAGAAAGGAGACCTAAGTCAACGCAAGAACTGGCGCGGAATTATGCTCCTGTCCATCCCAAGCAAAATACTAAGACGCATCATCCTGGAGAGAACCAAACGCGCCCTGGATGAAAAACTTCGACCGGAACAGGCTGGATTCAGGAGAAACAAGTCAAGCGTTGATCAGATCGCCACATTACGGATCATCATTGAGCAAAGCTCGGAATGGCAGTCACCTCTCTATCTCAACTTCATCGACTTTGAAAAGGCCTTTGACAGCGTCGATCGAGAGATGATTTGGAAACTACTTCGCTACTACGGGGTGCCACCGACAATTATACATCTCATCCAACAGCTGTACGACAATGCCGCATGCCAAGTAATCCACAACGGGAAACTCACGGAACCCTTCGAAGTGAGGACAGGAGTAAGACAAGGCTGCCTACTATCACCAATGAATTTCTTGATTGCAGTAGACTGGATAATGCGACAAAAAGAGAGCAATGAGGAAACAAGCATAAAATTGACCTACACAAAAAACTTGGAGGATCTGAACTTCGCCGATGATATATGTCTGATTTCCCACAAATTGGAAGATATGCAAGCGAAAAGCAACAAGTTGGCAGAAGAGGCATCCAGAGAATGTAGGATTTCCTTCAGGTGAACATAGAGAAAACAGAGGTGATGAAGATTCCTGGGCAACACCACCAACAGCAACAACAAAAACAACAACAGACAACGATCAGAATAAATGGAAGGAACCTGAAAGAAACAACCTCCTTTACCTACCTGGGAAGCATCGTTTCAAATACAGGCGGAACTGACGAGCATATCAAAGCAAGAATCAGAAAAACAAAACAGGCTTTCACTACTCTCAAGTCTGTGTGGAGGTCAACAGCACTCAGAATCAAAAATAAGATCCTGATTTTCAACTCCAATGTGAAGTAACTCAGTGCTACTCACTATACGAATCAGAGACTTGCACTGCGTGTCATAAAGAGCATCTCAAACAACCTACAGACGTTCATTAACAGTTGTCATCGCTCAATACTCAAGATCAGATGACCGGCCAGAAAAGATCAGCAACAGAGATCTCTGACAATGAGCGAACCAACCCAACAGAAACCGATTGTGAAAGAAATAGGCAGGAAGAAATGGAGGTGGATTGGCCATACTCTGAGGAAACCATCAAGTGACATCACTAGACAAGCCATTGCTCGAGTGGAACGCGACAGAATTGGAAGCGGCGAGTTGGTCATCAGTGCAAGGGTGAGGGTGACTTGGAGGAGGTCATGTGAAGAGGAGATGAAAACGTGTGGGTAGACTTGGAGCCAGGTGAAGACTCTAGTAGAGAACCGGACGCAATGGAGACGCTTGGCTGAAGCCCTATGTTCCCCTAGGAATTAAAGGAAACAATAATTATAATAATGTTGCGCTTAATACCACTATCTCAAAGGAAATCATAAGGTAAAACGAGATAACTATATTACTCTTCTTATTATATTTCGTATCAATAGGCTCTTAGATGATCACATCGACACTTAGATTTGTGTATTAGTTGACCGCGTCTCTAAAATTCATTGATTATTTTGTTGTCATAAAATACTACAACACTTATTATATAGGCTTTTGTTGTGCACATCGCTTGTTTACGGTTCACAAGCGGAAGCAATTACTGAAGAGAAATAATGGTAATTCATCACGCCCAAATTCAATCACGTGCAAATATAGCATTTTACACGGATATTACGTCTTCTACACAGGCATCACTTTTCAACTCGAAAAATAGTAACATTGATATAAGAATAAAACTTGGGCACTATGGTAGAGTGTAATTCCATTATGGGTAAATTTTATTTTGATAGAGTCTCACACTGTTATACAGTAATATTTACTGATGACGTTTCGAGCACAATTTATTGCTCATAATCGTATCAAGGTAATCACACTACTTACTAAATTCATTTATATAGTTCCATTGTTTTTTCACTTGATTTTCTATTGATTTGATTGGTAGTATTATTTTCCATTAAATAACTCTCCTCTAAAATTCATTAGGAAGATTGAAAAACGCCAAAAGAAAAAGAAAAATAATTGTGAAACTAGTAATAATAATATAAATAAGAGAGAATATAAGTCATCTACAGTTATACCATATAAAGAGGGGACATCTGAGACCCTACGTAGGATTCTAAATAAAGCAGGAAATAGGGTGGCATTCAAACCTACAAACTCACACAGGTAGGACAAGCTCTATGGGTTAAAGGACCCAGTGGACCCAATTAGACAAAATAATATAATTTACAAAATACCCTGCAATGACTGTGAGGTCAACTACATAGGTCAAACTAGTAGGTCACGAATAGTCAGATTGTCAGAACATAAGAATTTAGCTAAGGTAAGAATGGTTGACCCAGAGAAGATAAGTAATTTAGAAAAAAGCTCGGCAATTGCAATACATGCATTAACACACAACCACACAATAGGGTGGGAGAGAGTTTAAATTCTAAAAAGTAATCTAGGTAGGTGAGAGGGGTTGATTACTGAATCCTTGTTCATCGAATCTACACCCAACACATGCAATAGGAATGATTCATCACTCATACCCGAAATATGGAAAATAATACTACCAATCAAACCAAGTGAAAATCAAGTGAAAAACAACGGAATTATATAAATGAATTTAGGAAGTCGTGTGATTACCTTGATATGATTATGAGCAATAAATTGTGCTCGAAACGTCATCAGTAAATATTACTGTATAACAGTGTGAGACTCTATCAAAATAAAATTTACCCATAACGAAAAACAGTAAGTATTAATAATGTATGAATAGAGTACAAAATTTTAAAAAAGATATTTATTTCAATAGATACATTCATGATATCACATATATTTCATCATTCACATACATATTATCCGTTTAAATCCCATTAGAATGTCAAAATGTACTGAGTGACTGCGGAAGTGAAGACCATAATCTGGAAAATTTTAAAAAAAAACACACAAAACTTCAGTCAAGAAATAATGAGTTGAATAAAAAGCTTAAAACGCAGTACACACCCGTTAAATGACTATCTCTCTTCCACCGTTATCTGACCAAATAACCAAGTCAGTTTTCTTTCTCACTGTAAAACTTTGAAAAAATCACACAATCATAATTACCTAGATACTCAGCATAGTTCAATAATGGGAATTATTTGGCATTTCCTATTATAATTGACATTTTACAACGAATTCTGACATTTCGTATGCACCTCAGCGTGTCAATTCGATGAAAAGACAGCAATTATTTTTCTTACATTTTCTTACACTTCTTTCGATAAAACACGGTATTTAAAACGCGATTCTGTCGAAAAACTACTTAAAAGCAACGTAGGATGGCCAAAACACAACAAGACGATAACACCTGATATCTTCAGCAATCAGCTTATTTGTGACTCTATCCTCTGGCCTTCACTTTAGGGTGAAGATAAACGCTATCACGTTTTAAATTTACCTCGCTTCTGGGTTACTCGTCTTTCATTGGCTATAACGGTAGCGGTCAAGTGGATTTTTGATTTCTCATAGGTAGGTGATGTCGTGTGCGATTTTGTGTGGTTGTGATATGCGTGGTTTGCAAACAGCTGTGATGAATCTAAATGCAACACTTGATTATCCTAACGTTGTTTCACCGTTTTTATTCGTTGTTCACTCTCTTGAAACTGGTTAGCCATAATGGTGGTTATCAGTAACTACGATCCCGTGGGTGTCAATGCATTTCTTGAGTTGTGGTGACACGTATAATTTCTCTTTTACTCACTTAGTGTAATATTCCTTATTTCTTGCGAATTGACTGTGACAAGCTGTGGTAATAATGTGCTTAGTTAACGAAGCCTTTTTTAGAAGTTCATCGCAGGTAATCAATGCTAGGAGAAGCAGCACAGATGTAAGAAGCTGAGAACTCATTGGAAGACTGTCAAAAAGTGAGAACCTTGCGAACTGCTAACAGTGTCACATACTACGTTCACATCCAATGAGAAAATTGGCGGATGAGATATATTGAATTGTAGTGAGAAAACTTTATGGAAATGTTATCTAGTGTGTATGTTTCTTTTTAACATTTCTGTCCCGCAAACCACTATCAAGGTTTTGTTAGATGTATTCTTGTAGTACGATTCGATAACATAATCATATCATTAGCAGTTAATCATACCATTTATGCCTAATTTTCATGATATTTTTCGGACCACTGATGTATTCCACACCTTCAAAGAAGTTGAAACTATGATAACTGAATTTACTGAGCACTTAAGTCACATATGGTTATGCGTGTTATTCATGTAAATGCGAATTTAGTCTGTATTGCTCTTGGGAATGTCGAGTCATAATGAGTTCGCTGAATTAAATTCAATGGGAAGCTGATGTAATCGCATTCGGACGAAGATATCCAAAGTCTACTAACGAGTTTTACGACTTATCAGTTGTAGGAATTGATTCTACATACAGCAACAAGGGAAGGGAAGTTCACTTGTAACCACGCAGATATTCTCCGCTCCAGTTTTTCATGACCGATAATTTATAATGATAATTTTAAATTTCGCATCAACGGATGTTTACAAGAAATACATGCCATTTGTACATGCACGATCAGTTATGTCATAAATTACAATCGTGGAGTACCATAAATTATTACTATTTCAAAAGTTTAAATTGTTCGAGTATTGTACAAGCAATCAGAACAGGTTCTTATAAATGTTAAATTGAAAACCCTTCACTAAGGTCACCGTCAAAGTTGAGGGACAACCCAAATTTCGTTCCGTTGTCTGCTGATAGTTATGGTCAATCAGTGAACAGCGTATATTTGGGTAAGTGCTATGCCGCCACGTGATTAAAAGCTGTGTTAGGAAGAGAAGAACGTCCTGGGAAACTGCAAAATGGCATAAAATACAATTATGGATAATACATCATTGAAAGTACGTTTATAAGATGTATACAAGAAGGAGATGGAGACACCTTGGAGTGATAGCATACATTTCCAATGTGTAATGCTAACCATATTGCTCTTAGCATGGAAACTATGACATTTTCGATGAAAGTATAGCTGTTCTCAAAAATTGTTGTTGTGTTCTTCATCAAAGCAACCAAACTTTAAGGAAGCAGCAAATATCAACAAACAGTAAGTTTTAGCTTTAATAAACGCCTAGGTAGTCAAGATAAAATGAGGTATTATAGTGCGTAAATAAAAAAGATTATCGTGAGGTAGATAAGTGATATTTAAGTGAGGAGTAAATTCAAAGATCTGGAAGATTAGAAGCCATAGGACAAGTTCACCTGTAAGATATCTCACGAATTTCTGTAGGGCCCATGGGGTAGCATCTTGACAAGAAGTTGAATAGGCTTGTAGATGGTAAGAGCAAATGCATTTTTTGTGTAATTTAGATCTGTACAACGCTTATTTTTCTTTTTTTGTTAAGGATCTAGACTAATGTTTAATTCTCGTATTAATAAGTTGAGCCTTCATGTAGTCATCATAAGAAGTACAATTCCACTGTATGTAATAGCATAAAACAAATGTACTCAGCAGGATGGCAGTCATACTTGATGAAAAGTAGTAACAAGTGATTCTGTGAACGCGATTGTTAGTTATAATTGTTTCGCCTGTATTGCACTGTTGTGACCAGGTTAGCCCTAGCTACTGGACTTCTAAAATTAAACAAATGAAGTGTACCATTGGTTATGCTGGAATTCGAAGAAAAAATACAAAAGTCGCATAATTTTTTACCTGTTTACGTCCTCTCACAACGATTCATCCCTTTTCTCCCACTGTGGTTATGACAGCATTTCTCCGTGATTTCAACTGTCACATTATTTGTCAAGCGAGCAGACGATGGCTTCATTTCTGGATATCATTTTTAACTTTGGAGGATAGTTTACACATCTAAAGAGCAGTAATTACTGAGTCTTCAGTAGCACATACTTGTATACGATCTAAGCATTCCTTCTGAAGAGTTTTCTTATCAAACATTTGTACCATTACCATTACTTTAATAGGAAGTTTCTTAGTCGCATTCATTTTCATCACCTGTGTCTTAAAGGATGATACCACCCATAACCACATATGCTTCCACGTTTCAACATACACTTCACGAGGTCTCTTCAGACCATATACTGCTTCAGATGTGGTATAAAAATATCAGTGGTAAGTGTAACTTCCATATCTATCAAAGACACAGGTATCTCCTGAAGAAATCAAAAATATATTAGTGATCTGAAAGTGAATAATTATTACAACTGATATGAATTACGTAACACGTTTACTAGTAGTAGGAGGTACCTGCAGCCTAGTCTTCGATAGAAAGGCAGTATTAACTGTAAGCAGTGTAACATTTCAGAAGGACTATGTATAGTATTCTTGTTATCCCAGTGCACACTGATATCAAGATAAGTCGATGCCGTTTGGTGCAGTAAATAGTTAATTTCTTCCAAAATTCCATGCAAGAGTGTAAACTCCACTAGTATCACATCTTAGATTGCGCAGTTCTAAGCATGAACTTCAACAAAACGCACATAAGCAATGCATAATTTAGGCGCTTGTGTCACTCACCGTATGATTTCTTGGATGTGTTACAAAAGATTTCACTCCTCATGCGTGAAAATAAAAGTACCCAGGCTCCTCAGAACAGATATCTTATTTGTGTATGTGGGCTTATTCTCTATAAAAATTCAAATCTAGTAGAATGTAGTGACCCATTTTATTATTCATCATCGTAGTAAACTTTCACTGTGTAATTGGACTTTGATTTGTTTATCAGTATAAAGATTGCGTGTTATCAATTGATACACTGTAGTCGCTCAAGTTTTGAATTTTGATTACGGCGATAATACACGTTCGAACTCCTTCTCAAGTGCCTTTTGATTTAAGTTATGGATGTCGAGTAATCACAACGTTAAGATACAATATTAAACGCGAAGAAGTACTAGGATATACCTGTGCTCTAGTTTGGTCAAATAGAGCACCACAACAAATGTGTGCTAGGTCTCAGACATCAGTCAGCAGCTGCATTCACTTGTTATTGGAAATGATATGCGACATGCGACTCTTGTGTGGCCTCTCAGTGAGCGTACTAAGAATCCATTGTCAACGAACACAAGTATTCTGAGGGAACCGTCATATTACGCCACTAATTGGGTAGGCACTCGAGTGAGACATGAATGTGACGTGGAGGTGACCATGTGAAGATGAATTGAAAGCCTGTGAGCAGACATGGAACCAGTTTAAAATGGTAACAGATAATTGAGTGGAATAGGAAAAAGCCGCTAAATCCCAGTGTTCTGCTGAGAACTCAAGGAATGGACACTAAGATACAGAATTCGTAGAGCAATTTATACTTTTCAGAAAAATGCTTTAAATATAACTTGCTCCATTGGGAATATCAGGTATTTTGATAATTGAAATTTTTTCGACAACACGAGAAGATACTTTACTCCATCCTATGATACCTCGAGCATTTGGGTGGTACTGTCTCCAACCATATTTCACTGATCTCGTATTTCAAATTGCTCAGTCAAATACTATCTTCAGAACCTGTGAAAACTGAGTAGTTAGGTAGATGTTTGGAAATAGTTTTTGGACCAGAGGAGGTTTCCATTTGACTGCAAACTCACTATATGCACATATAAATTACTACATGACAGTCTAATGTGAACAACATTTAATCGCTACTAATTAATATTTCACATTTGACCAAGGATTTATATCGGATGGAGGGCTACTGGGAGCCCGGAATTACTGTACAGCTGTTTCTTCCTAATCTGCGACTCGTCAACAGAAAGCACCCACAGGGTTTCGAACCCAGAGTTTGCTGGTTATATGGCAAACTCTTAGACTAGTAAGCCACTGGAACCCGAACCAATGGCCGATGACTTCTAGCTTCTACTTTATATCAATCCGTTACCAAATATGAAATAAATCAAGTCCCTACAAACAAACTGTTGATAATTCATATGTGATCTGCAGCTGAAATCCTTATATTTGCTAGTTTAAAATGCCGGATCAATAAAGTCAACATAGTGTTTATTGATTTTATTTAGGCCACTTGATATCTGTTATTGCTTTTCAACCAATCCCATTCAGGGTTACGGAGAATTCAAATGGAGTGCAATAAGCGAATGGTTTGTTGCCTTTGGTTGTGTGGAGATAACATTTATCACAGCCGTGGAACTACGGGAATTCGAACGGTTGATAAAGGTACTTATTCCGTTTCGATGAAAATCTTTCAATCTTTCTTTTCAGAAAATATGTTCTCTAAACTACCTTCACATTCAATTGCTTTAGTTAAACGTTATGTTATACGAATATAACTATTACAACAAAGTGCACATAAAGGATGGCTTGGGTTTAGCCATTCTGCCTTCAACTGACATTACAAGATAAGTTTAAAAGTTATCTACATTCCATCTTCCCTTTGAATCTTCCTCACACATGATTCACTGTGCGTCTTCTGTACATACATTTTTAAGATTTGTATGCAGTGGTAATCATTCCAAAGGAAATACTTCCACTCAATGGATGCAATGTACACCATATTTTCGCGAAGGAATGCTATATGTTTTTATTTTAATATGATTTTCATTTCTCACTGAAGAACATTACCATCCATATTGTCATGTGATATAAATAAAATCATGCCAGTTTCTGTTCAAATCTTTTCTAAATAGAGCAGCATGCATTGTTCAGTATTCCGAGAATATGTGTATACGATATGGATTTTGAAAAGGGGATTTCCTATTGTATAAACTAAACTTTTATTACTCCTTTATTAAACAGAGTGAGTTAGTACAAGTAACGTACGATGACACCCGAATGCAAAGTTATTTTTCACATATTGTCAAGTGTTTGTTAGTAGAGATTTGGCTGATTTAAATTTTCTCGAGAACCGACAGAAGTTAAGTAATTACTGGAAAACCACGGAGGGCTGCACAGTTATTTCATCCTAATCATGGACTACAAGCATGCATGACTCCACTGCCAGTCGGAATCACGACCATCCAGTCAATCACAAGGCAAGGGTGTAATTATTTAGCCAACAGGACGGAATCCAATAGTCCATGCCACTGTCCTACTCTGCCTTTCAGAAATATGTAGGAGCTTATTAGAAGTATTCACATACTATAACTGTGGGCATGGCAGAAAGTAAATGATAAACCTTAATCTTTGTGACAGTCAAAGTGTTACAAATGATTGTAGCTTGATGGGAGTAGAGGTAGATCATTTTATGTTCCCGATGAAGTCAACACCGAATTAATTACCACTGCTACTACTAATAATAATGTTTTTAGAAGTTTTTTCCCAAACAGATAAAGATGACTGTTTCCGAACTGTCTGATAAAAGTTTGATTTCGCAAATAGGAAATGTGATTGTTAAGATGTGGGAATGTGTGGGATGCACACTTTTAATGACCAAAAGGGAATTGTTGTCGTGTGAACGCAGGCAAACAGCCCATGCGTTCTATTGCATAACTGACTAAATCTCTCCTGTGTTTCGCGAAGTCAGAATGTGACGCAACAAAAGCAAACACACAGTAGTTTGAGATAAGTTTTATGGTATTATTGCACAATGACAATGATATCAAACACTACAAACTACCTCAATGGTGCCTCCAAAGAGAGAAACAGGCTAGATAATTCTCAGGTACAAAAAAATTATAGTAGAACAAAATTAGCTAACCAGCCTCAATCATGAGAGGTACCGCAGTACCAAGCAGAATATTCCCAACAAGTTGGGATTATGACTCTGTCAGCAAGAATCCGACGCCACATTTCTTGCAGATAGTCCAAGGTCAGGATGACCATGACTCACTCAAACAAAGCCGCATTTGTTACATAACATATTATACATTTCACAACACAACTACAATTAGAAGCATTAAAATTGGAGATTAAACACGAACAAAGACAGATTATGAGGATAAATTCATCAGATGATATGCAAACTTCAGAACAATGATACACATTCTAGGAGAAAAATAGATAGTGACTACAAAGCTAGTTGGAACCTGGAAATAAGTATCAATGTTGACACTTAAGTATTGCAAATGGGAAACATGTTCCTCTTGCTGTGAGTGTAGTGAATTTCTTCACTGGTTTCAGAGTAATGAAGATTTGTCTTGCATTTCTGACCCTGAATTTCACATCTTCATCCATTCCGCCTGCAGTTGAAACGATGATGTCTAGATGAGTGCAAGAGTTTATATTTCACCTATTGTTAGTGATTAGTCCTTGCTAATGTTAGTAAGGCAACTTCATCACCTCTGTCCTCCATATATTCCCTTGACGTTCACTGCAACAGTTGGAAACAAAACGATTTACTTGACACTCCAAATATATTGGCGGAAACTATTTACTCAGAAAAGCCGAAATTGGTTTTCACTCACTCAACAATTCGAAATTGAGTTATACTTCACTTATGACTGAAGAGTATTGACTACAAACACTTATTCTCATCAGAATTATTCTTATTAAGGAATACTTATGAGAATGTGTAAATGTGATGAAACAGACGATTTAAGGTAAGTTCCACTAAAACGACCATCTCAGAATAAATCGAAGCAAATGTCACGAAGCTGTGATAAAATTTTGTTCTAAGTGTTGGTTTGGACGCGTTCGATAGATTTCAAGATTGACAATGAATTGACTTCAGTAAGGAATCCGTTACAAACGAGATATCTTCCTGATTTCGACCACTGTTGGGGTTATGCGTGCGTCCTGATGAATGGTTCCAAACAGAGTTGAACCAGGCTTCCAACAATCTCTGCTCTCCGATGGTTCTCTAGGTGAAGTCTGTTTGTGATCAAGCCTGAGATAAATTTAAAATAATTGCTGTACATTGAATGATGGGGAGGTTAAACTCAAAGAAAAATATTGGAAGAGTTGTGGTCGGAGTGTTTAACACTGAAATATAACTCTTTCAACAGACCTTATTTTAAAAACATATGCTGAAATATCTGCTAATCACAAAACCTGAAGCACGAAAAGAATTGAGTTTAATAGTACGTCACTGTTGGGTAGTGATCAGTTCGAATAAGACTGAGGGAAGATATTCATTTTGAAAGATAGTTAAACTTATTTGAAATCAGGTTAACAGGGGATGTTATTTTTCGCTTCATCTAACATACTTGAACAGATTCAGCAAGCATTTGTTAGAGAGGATGTGAATGAACATGGAAATGACAACCACTGTCACCTTGATTTCCGCTTCAGTGTCACCTCTGAACTTGAGGTTAATGAAGACAGTTTTCTTAGGAATAGCTGCAACTTTCAGCAACGGATGTTTTTCTTTCATGTTTTTATGAGTAAATCTGGGTCGACACCCGTTCTCTATTAGGGTTTGACGTACTGATTTTAATTCATTGTCTACCGCATCTTCTGAACAGATTTTTCGAATCTTCGAGTTCAAGGTATGTACTAGGTTTTACTCTTGGATTAGTGAGAGGAAGCACTGCAGTTTGATAAACTGTTCAGTCCATGTTGCTTTGCGTTATATTGATCTTTGGATCTAGCAGTCTTGTCGTCTAGTAAGTATTACATCCAGGAATGGGAATGTCACGTTTGATTCACGTTCTTGGATGAATTTTATTGATAGGTGTATCTGGAGATTATAAAAGCATCATCTACGTGTCTCTTGTAGAGATGCATTTGTCTGATCAAAGGACCACAGATGCTGTTGTCAATACTCTTCATAAAGCACTCAGCTAAACGTGTAATAGTTTCGTGTGATGAAATGATTTCTACTTCAGGTTTGATTTCTTTTTAGTATTAGTCTTCATATTATTATTATTACTGTCATTATTATTATTATTCTTTCCTTTAATTCCTAGAGGAACATAGGGCTTCAGCCGTACGCCTCCATTGCGTTCGGTTCTCCGCCAAAGTTTCCATGATCTGGTTTCACCTCTACCCACATGCTTCCATCTCTTCTTCACATAACCTCTTCTATGTCACCCTCTCACTGACGACCAACTCGCCGCTTCCCATTCGGCTTCCACTCGAGCGATGGCATGGCGTGTGATGTCAGAGTATGGCCAATCCACCTGCATATCTGTTGCACAATTGGCTTCTGGTTGGTTCACTCTTAATAAACCCTGTTGTTGATCTTTTCTGGCCGGCCATATGATCTTGATTATTGAGCTAAGATAGCTGTTGAGGAAGGTCTTCATATAGTAACGGTTAAGCTATCTACATCTAACAGTGAGACAGCATTCAGGCATTTTAATGACAAGATTAAAGAAGAATCTATTGATCATAACATTTCATCGACATACCTAATGTTAGATGGACAGACAGATCATTTTAGAACCTGACAATATTTAGACTAGTGACCATCAAATTACTGGTTCACTGTTCCTCCAATCCCGCTGAAAGTTCCTGTTACCAATATAGTATCAATTCCATAAATTAGTATTCTATAAATATCGTTCAATGCTATTCACACCACGTTTTAACACTTAACAACATTGGCTATAGAAAACAAAAATGGATTCATCAAATTACTACTTTATTTCATTAAATTCAGTAGTTTAAATGATAATATTTTCTGTACAAACATAGAAATATGTTTCAACAAGTAAAAACACAAGAACAAGGAAAAAATACGCATGGATTATTTTCTTGATTTCTGATGCTTTTTATTCTTTCTTTTTGACTTTGATTTACGCTTATCTAAAAAAGGAAAAAAAATTGTGAAACTTCACGCATTTCCTCCCCTTAATGAATTTGAATAAAACAAAAACAACAATGGTTTGTGCAGAATAATATGGTACCATTAATAGCTACACGATAGGCTCTGGCTAGTGATATACTCAGTCTTCTGCTGACCATTGCTGTAATGTTTTCACCTTTAAAATATAGTTGAATGAAGACAGGCTTTTTTCACACAGAGAAATCACAGTTGAAAACAAGCCTGTCTTCATTCAACTATATTTTAAAGGTGAAAACAATACATATAGAAAATCAAAACAAATGATTCAGCGAAGAGACTCTTTTCAACGAATTTATCATCAAGCTGTACAATCGTATATATATGGTTTTTAAGAAGTTATATCCGGTGAGGGAATTGAAACAATACAGCAATGGTCGACAGCAGACTGAGTACGTCACTAGCCAGAGCCTGTCCTGCAGCTAAGTTGGTCCTCGTCCATCAAACAACATGCTCTTTGGTGCAGTCAAAAGTCGACAGATACCATTCTCATGTTAATTCCAACTGTGTATACAAATTTACGTGTTTCTGCGGGAGCAGTTACATTGGGAGAACAGAAAGAAGGGCACACCTCCGATTTTCTAAACATGTGCCGAAAAGCCTACATCTCAAGGGAACAAACTCTTATAATAGCGCTATTACCAGACATCTCCTCGATACGGGTCATGAGGTGGAAATCAGGAAATCCTTTAAAATTATCAATAGACAAAGGCGCTCGATTCTCATCAAGTTTGCTGAAGCAATTTCTATCAAACGCCTGAAACCAGAATTATGTGTTCAGAAAGAAGCAGTTATCAATCTTTCCTTACCAACTTCGAATCAGTATCACCCATTGCTGATGTCAGAGATATTACCACAGAATGTCAATCGCCAGCTCAAATGGATGAATGGTAGTGTTTTTGACTGCATCAATGAGTGAAATGGGTCTGAATCTCAGAAGGGACGTGAGTTCCTACAAGAATTCAGATACGCTTTGCTGACCGGTGAGCGCCAACAATCACGAAACCTAGGTCAAGCAGGGATTGCTGGTGATTACCTCCAAACACCTAGTAACAGAAAATCTCATGTGTTTCTGCTTAAACAAGATGTCGAACGTAGTTTCGGAATTCAGGTGTTCACATTCATGTTATGAAATTTAAGCTACCTTGCATAACTTCATTTTTTTACTTATTGTGGTTACTGCTCATAATTCTCATTTGACCATTCCCAAAAATAGTTCGAAATAATTGTTTTACTTTTTACTTAAAATGATAAAATGCAATCTTAGAGAACCACTGAAAAACGTGAGTACTGCAAGTTGTAACCAGAGGGATCCACCGAATCAAGTAAGAGAACAGTTAATAGGCCATGACACTGGATGGCAGTTGCGCTATCCATATCGTGAACTAGCAGAAGCAGGAGTTCATGGGCTGGTCAGTGGATCGGGTCTCAGAGACTGAATGATCTACCAGCTCTCCAAAATGTCCTGGGTTCGACCCTTTAGTGGGTCTGTACTGACGAAGAGTCCTAAAATTAGGATGAAATAGCCGTGCAGTACTTCACGCCGGTTTTCCAGTCGTTCTCTAACTGATGTCAAATCGTCATCGAACCCGTAACTAATCAAATCCCGGCAAATGAACACATGAAAATATAATGTGTCACTTCTGTATTTTCAAGTGTTGGTTTCATTTGACTATATTTTAAATAATTTATAGTAATATTTGATTGGACACTAGTAACTAGTGTGACGTATCTAGGCCTTTCTTTGGAGTAGACTGAATTCTATCATTCAGGTTTGCAATGTGGCCACCAATTCTAGGTAGCTCGCCATTACGGTGCACATTGATTTGATGAGATTAGACGGTTGGGGGCGATCAGTCAGAAGCCCTCTTTGACTTCGATTTCGTGCTAGTTGACACTACCCAATCAGCAAGGCGTATCTGTAACCTTGAAGGAACTCATGTCCCTCCTGAGATTCGAACCCGTATAATCCAGTGCTACAGTCAGAGACCTTATCACTGAGCTATTCAGGCTCGCAACTGACCTCCTGTAGGACTGTAGTGGGTAGTTTGATTGGACACTAGTGTAACGTGTCTAGTCCTTTCTTTGGTGCAGACTGAATTCTATCAGCCAATCTGACTGAACAGCAAAAATTATATATATACGAATGGTGGTGGCAGGCAGAGTGGAACGGATAACTCACATTCTAATCCACTTTCTGGTGGAGCAACAAGACAACTTGGTATCCTGTGAGCACAGGCTGGACATTTACGATAATTCACAGTTTGTGCTTCTTGAGGTGTTAACCATTCACCTGCAAATGTCAGTTCATTGCATTTTGGGCATTCCATTACACGTTTGTAGCATAGACCTAAAGGCATGAATAGAAAACTCTTAACAGATATTATGCATTAAAAGTGTATGCATCTTGATTTCAAAACTATAACTGTCAGAGAAAGCTTTTTATGATTTCCATAAAATCAACTCAATAGAGATAATTGTTCAGTGTATTTGTGTTCTGTGAGCTAGATGGTTTAATTGTGAAACTTTCACTGTGTCTTCATCAGTAACTTCAGTATGAAGTAAGCATTTAGCATCTTTCATGAGTGTAATAACCATCTCTCTTGATGATCTAAGGTTTGTATGTTTTTTTTCAAGTGGAATTAGTATCCGTAGTTGTCTTCATGCATTTATTTGAGGGAGTGATTATCATGTCGTTCGAAAGTTATTTAATATTCGTGGATAAGATGATGAAGAGGACATCCATTTTAACACCTGCTGCAATCTGACATGATGTTGGTTTTGTCTGCCTTTCCTGTGAAATCTTTTGTTCGACATGGTAAAAATTGAAAAGAAAAAAATCAGAAGAAAATCTTACGTAACAACTAGACACCTTTAAGGTCATCAGTAGAGACAGTTTATAACACTCATATAGAATTATAATTGTTCGCTTCTTATTAGGGTTACTGTTGAAGGGTCTTACTTCGGAAAAAGTGAAAGCTCTCTATTTAAACTATCCAACATGTTGGACACAAGTGCAGCGTAAACATCCACTTGAGCTTTAAATCATATCATACAACAACTCCCTCCCCCATGAAGTGACAAAATCAACACGAATGTGATAAGCAATATCATTACTTGAACATACACTGTTTTATAACTTTACACACTGATCAAATCCAAAAATCTACACTTGGTTTTGTTATCTTTACCAATTGACCAGCTTGACAAAGAAAAATGACCCCAGACTAAAGAACGATGATCAAGTTGGTAAACTTTGTTTTGATCCCAAAACAGATGTACTATTACCTTTGTTATTTGGTTTAGTGATATTCATTCCTATTTTAACTTCGAATATGTCCTTTTAACTTGACCTAAGTCTATTTTCTCACCTCCTTATTACATTTATGCTGAGATTTTGTAAATTCTGGTTTAATAATACTTTGATAAAGCTATTAAATAAAGCATTAAATAGCGAAACGTCAGTAGAAACAATATCGTTTTGTTTTTCATTCATTGGAAAATACGAAAACCTTTGTTATAATGCATATCCCTCATAATTTTACAATACTAATTGTCGTTATTCCAATTTTGATGGTTTATTTGATTGATTGCACCGAAATGCTAGGTCTTTGTCAGCGTATCAGCTCCTTGTACAGATGCTTCGATGATGTCTGAGGATTTCATCCTGTTTGGGACTTGTCAGCTGGATGTACCTCCATTCGCAGTGGGTGATTGGCAGTGTCCATCAAACCTAGCAGCCATGGTGGCCTGAGGAATCAAGTTGTTAACGCTTTGGCGTTTGAAACGGTGCAGATACATCCAGCCGACGGGTCTCGAAAAGGACGAAATTCGCATTCTGGGTCCCACTGTTAGTCACCATTCACTAAATTACTTCAATTTTATAATACATCTAACAATCAAATACATATAAGCAATGAATGTATCTCTTACAGGCGCATGGTTTGAATAAGTGTTATTCAGAAAATACTTGGCGGTTGCGCTTCAGAAATATCTTCAATTCGCTGCATACTACTTGCAAAGGGATATAAGTAGTGTAATAATTGCAATTCAAACGCGAAATTACTTGTTACAGTTCTACTGGAAATAAACTTCCCTTAGGAGGAATATTTAATATTTTGAGAAATGTTGATATAAGAATAAGACTTGGGCACTGTGGTAGAATGTAATTCCATCATGGGTAAATTTTTATTTTGATAGAGTCTCACAGTGTTATACAGTAATATAATAATATCAGTAAATATTACTGTATAACACTGTGAGACTCTATCAAAATGAAAATTTACCCATAATTGAGAAATGTTGTTAGCCTAGCGTTACAGTGATTCATTTTTCAACCAAACATGTTTACTATTGATTTGATATTATCACAGAAGCTGTTTATCCGTGTTAATTTCTACTTCACTTAAAATTTTAATGAATTGCCGATTTATTGAACAGTGGTCATACCGTGATACTGAGTAAAAGCTTTATAGTTATGAATAAGCGAGAAAATAAAAGAAAGATCTTGGTTTTTGCTGAAGCCTGCACAATCAGATTCAAGAAGCCGAATCTGTGTATACAAGAGGAGACAGTAGTTAGATTAAATCTACAGTGGTAGCATACTCTTACTTTATTTACCTTTATAACTTTCTTCGCCTTCCCTCTTCTCTTTAAAATTTTTTCTCCATTATTATTAATATTACTTCATCATGATTTTATCTGATATATTGTTAGTTTCCCTAGGCTGTATGCAAGCGGACAATTCTAATTGAGCATTAATCCTGGTGAGGAATGTTCAAACTATTTAATGACATTCGAATAAAGCTGGAACAACAGTGGTTTTTGAAGAATAATATGGTACCATCATTTATTTCGTCGGCTTCTCATCAACTGCTGCTTACAGCCTAAATAAATTATCATTATTAATAAGTTTATGTACAGAAAGGTTTTAAGAAACTTGCAAATTTTACATGATGTCAGCTGACAGGAGGTTACGAACTTAGTGAACAGTGCTCAAAAAGTTACCCTTCTCATGTTCACTTCAGCTATGTATACAAATTTACATCTATCTGCGGGAGCAGTCACATTGAAAGAACTGAAAGAAGGGTATACCTCCGATTTACTGAATATGTTCTAAAAAGTCAACTTTCCGAAGGAACAAATTCTCACAATGAAGCCATCGCCAGGCATCTCCTTGACACGGGTCATGAGGTGAATGTCGAAAACTCATTTGAAATCATCAGTAGGCAAAAGAGTTCGATTCTCCTTAAGTTTGCCGAAGCAACCTCTATCAAACGCCTGAAATCCGACTCATGTGTTCAGAAAGAAGCAGTTATCAATGCTTCCTTACCAACTTGGTAACTGGAAGTCTCTATTCTCTCATTTGATTACGCAATCATTGGTTTTAAACTCACCCCCTTGATACTGGGTAATCTTGATTGTCTCTTGTTTCTATGATTTGAGTTGAACTCAGTACATTGTCACCTAATTTATTAGTCACTCTGCATCTTACGCATCTCTTGTCTTTATTACGTAACATCCTCACCGTTGTATGGATACATTTATTTAGTGTAAACTTGAACTGCATATGTAAAACTATATAAGCGCAATTTTCTGAGCACTGTTGACTGTGTTCGGAACCTCCTGTCAGCTGACATCATGTAAAATTCTGCACAAACCACTGTTGTTCTTGCTTTATTCAAATTCATAAAAGGGAATAAGTGTATGAAGTATCTAGTGACAGTTTAGATCAGACATATTAAAACCTTGTAGTTTGGTCCTATACGGTTGACATATATTGCATTCATTTATGTGTGTTTTTTACGAAGTTTCTTTTTATTACAATTTTATTATCATATCAAGAATTTTATAATTGTATTAATTCTACAACAAGTTAAAATGATCACTAAACCAAATAAGAGAAGTAATAATACATCTACCCTGGTAAGCTTTTAGAATACGCAAAAAATAATGTCACATCCTGCTGTATTTACCAATTTGAATGTACACGTGGCCACATATACATAGGGAGAACTCATCGATCTCTGCAAGTAAGGGTTGGCTTCAGAATACATTCCTAAATGGCTTCAGAAGAAAATAGAATCCTCAGAACCCTTTACGAGGTGAAAACAGGAGACTTAACTCCTCTATTCCGAAACATATTATAGAGACAGGACACAAAATTCATGTTTACACCTCTTTGAAATCTCTATCTGTAGAACCTGTCTGGGGCTTATCCTAAAGTTTATGGAAGCCCTAGCTGGCAATTAGGAAGTTTAAACCACCGTTATGCATTCAAAAACAATTTGTCATCACGCTAAACCTCCCTTGGTAAAATTTGTTTTGCGAGTTTGACCACGATTGTTATCAGCTAGAGTACCATTGAAAACCAGGGAGTACTTGACAGCTGTTTCATCCTAGTTTGGAAGTCATTGGCAGTACGAACCCAGCACCAGGGTTCGAACCCAAGACATTCCAGTTGCAAGGCGATCTTGTATACTATTCAGCCACTGGGACCCGATTCAGTAGCCACTCGATGAATTCTAACTTCTACCAATTCGTGATTTTGTTACAGCTTGATTCCACACCGTATTTTTTGGGAAAGGTATGGAATTTTCAGCATGTGATATCGATGGCCCAAATTCTGCAGGCCGACCATAGATATCGGTTGTGCATCGGCAGGGGATCGAACCCCGGACTATGTGCATGGTCGGCGAGAGTCCTAACCACTGTGCCACTGACCACCAACCAATGTCATCGGTGGGACATCCATCGTCACACTTGACTGGTTGGACCTCACTGGTCATAACTTCTCACTAGAACTCCAGGAAACTCCGTCCTATAGCGAGTCACTAGCGAGTATTAAACTCGTAAAAACAAATCTAATCCCTACAAACCAACTCCTGAAAACTTTATTTTGATACCATAACAGATGTACTGTTACCTATGTTATTTTGATAAGTCCTTTTTTCCTTTTGACTTGACCTAAGTCTAATTTCTTACTTCGTAACTCTTCATTAATTTCATTTATATATATTTATTACTATGACCAGTCTGTGTGTGTGATCAGATTGTTCGAAATGTGTTTTGCGCGCAAATACATTACACGATTCAGACAAATTACGTCTTCCTTCTTATTGCTTTATCTAAATTCATAATTGGAACTAATTGTTTCTAAAAAAACTATAACAAATCCATCAGCATGTATTATTTAAAATTTACCAAGTAAAATGTACAAACTACTTAAGAATTTTCGCTTCACCTTATCCTTACCTTTATATGCCAGCAGAACTCCATCAAACTCTTTTAACAAAGGTAACATAAGTTCCCAGAGATCACTTTCTGAAATAGGCCAATTATGCCAATGACATTTTTGTTTACGCTTGTAATGTTTCCTATCTTTATGATCTGTAGAGGATATTACCTCAGAAATACCAGATCTGTCTGGAATAGAATTTACTTCTTTCTCGGTTTGTTCTGCGTTTGGCGTAGTATCATTTTGTTGACTTTTATTGTCAATTAAATTTGACTCAATATTTGTTCGTGGAAGTCCACGAAATTCAAACTTGATTAAACAATCTTCATTCGATTGATTTACTAATAAAAATCTGACTACTATACGATTCGAACTGCTGAACATTTGGACACCAGTCTTCCAGTGTGCTGTATATCGAAACTTAAAGACATAATTAAGAAACAAGTTATTATTGATGTTGATAAATGAAGAAGAAATAAAATAAACAGCAACTATTTATTGAATGATGGTTTAACACATAGATAAAATATGCTTCAGTAAAAGAGTTTATTTCACTTTATGGCTTAGACGCTTGATGCATTACTAAATGCATTATATCCAGCTGTCTGATGAAGAATTTTGATCAACACATGTCATAACTGGTTACTGAAGATTATATGTTCCGCCAGAAGGGCTAAAGAACAAGAAACTCTGTCAGGAAGCTAACCAGCAAAGAAACCTATTGTTAAACAAATGTGGCGGAAAGCAATTCGCATGAATTAAACACACACACTGAGGAGACATTTAAGTAATATCACAGGCCATTTAGAATGTCAAGTGAAACCCGAAAAGGAATCAACAGATTTGACTTGGGTGCAAGGGTCATGGGCAATCGTGGAAGCAGTAGGAAGTTATTATAGAGAAGCAAGTAGAATGTTCATGTGCTATGGATGCCCTATATTTCATTCGGAATACAAGGCGTGAATAATGGTAATATAAATTCTAAGGAAATTAAAGCATTTCACATTGGCTAAATTCAAATGTTGAATATTAGCTTGTTCTTCGATTGAACAGTAGTAACTAGTGTGACGTGTCTAGTCCTTTCTTTGGTGCAGACTGAATTCTATCATTCAGGTTTGCAATGTGGCCATCAATTCTAGGTAGCTCGTCACCACGGTGCACATTGATTTGATGGTATTAGATGGTTGGAGGCAGTCGGCAGGAAGCCCTGTTTGACCTCGGTTTCGTGCTAGTTGACACTACCCAGTCATCAAAGCGTGTCTGTAACCTTGAAGGAACTCATGTCTTTCCTGAGATTCGAACCCGTATAATCCAGTGCTGCAGTCAGAGACGTTACCACTGAGCTATTCAGGCACGTGGTTGACCTCCTGTAGGACTCTATTGGATACTTTGATTGGATTAGCTTTTTCTGTTTTGAGGTAGGATTAAACCTTAACAAAATTCTTTCTGTCTGTTATATATGATCCTTTTATTTAAAGAGAGATTGCAATTAATTATAATTAGCAAAGTTGAATGCTAAGTATTCAAGTGTTGGTTTGTAGAGATTTGATTGGTTGCAGGATTTTCATCATGAGCTGACATTGGTTAGAGAAACCTGGGAGTACTGGACAGTGATGTCGTCCTGGTTTGGGAGTCTTCAGCAGTACGCACCCACCGGGATTCGAACCCAGGGCCTTCTGGTTATAAGGCGAGCTCGTATACCATTAATCCACTGGGACCCGATCCAATCGCCCATGAATTCCAACTTCTGCCGGTCCACGATATAGCGCGACCCCTAGCCAATATCTTTGGCGAGTATTTGTCCTCACACCCGACCTGCTGCACCCTACTAGTCACATGCTAAGTAGCTAGTAGACATAAAATATACTTTGGCTAGGTTCGTCAGTTTCTCATTAGTAGACAAAAGACAAGTAGTTCAGCAAAGAGTCTCTTTTCGGCGAATTCATTTTCAAAGCTGTACAATCGCAAATATATATGGTTATTTTTGTGTATGTGTGTATACATTAAATTTGTCAAACGAAAATACGGTTAGTAAGTTCAAATGAATTGGATATTGATAAGAGGATAGCAACAGAAGTGATGAGTTGTCACAAATGATTGTTAAAAAAGAGTTACACAATGGCATGAATAGTTTGATGAATGCGGTGTACTCAAAGGGTGTACATGGAAACAAAATAATATACAGAATTACACAAAGGTTTTAAGTTAGAAGAATAAGCATACAAACAGAAGTAAGGTCAAATCAAACAAACAAAGAAGAGTTGGGTCAAATCAACGGAGTTGTTACCATGGGAGTAGAAGTGGTTGGATGATTTTCTTTTGTATGCATAGTTCTGGTTCCACCAACTGGATGGCTAGGGCTTCTGCGATGCAAAGAAGACGGAATCGTACTGTCTTTGGGAGGTTGTTCTTCACTTTGTAGATCACTTTGAAGGAGGCGTTCGTTGAGATGGAATGACCAATGTTGACGAGATGTTCGATTATTGCACTCCTTATATGGCCATTATTTCCTTTCTGTAGCCACGCTGGGTAGTGTTCTTTGAACCTTTTTGACAGGATGCGCGTTGAACGACCGATGTACCTGGCTCCACAGCAACAGGTGAACTGATATATACACATATAAGTGGTCATGTGCGGAATTTTGTCCTTTGGGTTTCTGTAGATCAGTGGGCGACTGGAGAACACTATTCTTAGTGTTGCCGCAGGGAAAGTTCTTCCTAAAGAGGTGGAAATTCTCCTTCTGAGGACGTCACTAAGTAGGTCTCCTTTGAAGTCTAGGTTCATATAAAGTATCTTTTTTGGCATGGATGGTGTCTCTTGCTTTTGGTTTTTCTGTTTGATGTTTTTGTCTACAAATCTTGGTGGGTAGCCATTTTGTATGAAGATTTCCCTCAGGAAGTTTAGTTCTTCTTCCATGGTGTCGGAGCTGCAGATGCGTCTGACGCGAGTGGCAAGGGATTTAATTAGGTTTCTTTTCCGACTGATTGGTACCCAGCTGTAGAAACTTGTTAATTATCCGTTTCAAGTCGGTTTCCTATGGATTGACCTTCTTAAAGTTCCGTCATCTCTCCTTGTAAGCTCAATGTCAAAAAAAGGGATTTTAGATTCATTTTAGTTTCCAAAGTGAACTTTTTTGGCTGGATGGCATTTGTTGAATATTTGCAGTAGTTGATTGAGATCGTGACCGTCATCACAGATGATAAAGATGTCGTCAACACATCTAACGTACAACTGGAAACTGTCGATGGTTGATTTGAGTGGGCCGTTCTCGAGGCTTGCCATGAAGCAGTCTGCTAGTAATGGGCCCAGTGGAGATCCCATTACTTCGTTACTTCAAAAATGGCCACATTCGTCTGCACTAAAATGTATGTCCTTAAAACTACTTTAATGCATTTCAGAGCAGAGTGAAGTCATTCGAACTTTCAAAATTATAGTCACGAAACTGAATTGAACTCTGTGCGGACTTGTTATGGATTGAAATGTCAAGCCTAATTAAATGGTTTAACTGTGAACCTTAGATTTAGTTAAACTTACAAAACAAAAGCACTTTTAAACTATATTGTGGTAGTAGAGTTTCCAAATGTTTTGACTTGTAGAGATTTTATTGATTTTAAATCAGACTTCGCCATGGACCAACATAAGCTAAGTGATCGTTAGAAACCAGAGACCACTGGAAGGTTGTTTCTTCTTTGCCATTTTTTTCCTGCTCAACGGTGCACCCTCACGATGCTGCCAGGGATCAAGCCCAACACATTTGAGTTGTCAGACGTATGCTTTGACCATTTAGCGGCTAGTGGATTGAATTTCAATGACCAGTCAGTTCTAACTTATGTAAATTCACAGTGTTACTCTTGTCAAATCATGTTAGCGAGTATCTGTCTTGAAAGTGAACTTGATGGATCTTATCGATTAGCACTTCTTTTTAAAACTGCGGGTAGTTCATCCTATAATCAGTAGCGAATTACCAGTAGGGGGCGTCGGTGGTTCAGTGGTGAGAATGCTGGCCAGCCAAATTTTATGTGGTCAGGGGTTCAGTCACCAAACGACTCACTACTAAACTTCACTAAGCCAGTAGTAGGACCGGTAACGGGGAAAAGTTGACCGTGAGGCTAGAAACTCACGCCGTAAAAACAAAACAACCCACTACTACTGTGACTTCAGTCCCCTTGCTTGAAGCCTAATTTTCCGTCCAGAAGGTAAAGAAATAAACTAAATGATAATGAAGATAATGGGCAGTAAACTGTCGAGTAGTGCGTCGGTGGCACAGCGGCAAAGTGCTCACCGACCATGCAGGTGGTTCGGGATTCGATCCCCGGCCGACGCACTCCCAAACATCGTTAAGCCAGTAATAAGACTGGTAAAGAGGGAGGGTTGGGCATTAGGCTAAAAACCCCACCCTGTGAAAATAAATAAATACCACTGCTACAGAAACTTCAAGCCTCTTACTTGAAGCCCTATGTTTTACTGGGAACGTAAAGACCGTCAATTGTTTTGAGGAAGTGTTTATAACAAATATATTCCTAATTTCCTTTTATCAGCATAATTAGAATTTTTTAATTGACTATATACATATGATTTCAACACTAAATTCAGATGATTGAAGTATGTCCTCTATTATAGAGCACATTGATATGCCTAAGTTTCATTTTCGATTGCACACTAGTCAGTAACTAGTGTAATGTGTCTAGTCCTATCTTCGGTGCAGACTCAATTCTATCAGTCATGTTTGCAATGTGGCCACCATGCTAGGTGGCTCGCCATTACGGTGCACTGAGAATTGTTGGTACTAGATGGTTGGAGGGCAATCGGCAGGAAGCCTTGGACCTAGGTTTCGTGCTAGTTGGCACTCATCAGCAAGGCGTATCTGTAACCTTGAAGGAACTGATGTCCCTTCTGAGATTCGAACCCGCATCACCCAGTGCTGCAGTCGGAGAGGTTACCACTAAGCTATTCGGGCTCGCGACTGACCTCCTGTGGGTCTGTATTGCATATAGACACTAGTTACTGACTGTTGAGTACCAACTAGCACGAAACCTAGGTCCAAGGCTTCCTGCCGATTGCCCCCAACCATCTAATACCAACAATTCACAATGCACCGTAATGGCGAGCCACCCAGTAAGATGGTCACATTGCAAATTTGACTGATAGAATTGAGTCTGAACCAACACCAGTGACTATACGCGTGTCATTAGTCACCGCCTAGTGTCCAATCAAAGTATCTAATGCAGTCCTTCAGGATGTCAATCACGAGGCCTGATAGCTCAGTGGTGATGACTTTGCCTGCAGGAATGACTGACCCGAGTTCGAAACTCAGAAAGGGATGGGTTCTCTCACAATTGAAGATCCGCCTTTGTGATGATTGCTGACAAGAACGAAAGCCAAGCGCTCAAGGCTTCCCGCCTAGTGCTTCCAATCGTGTAACAACACAAATACTCCAATAAAACTTATTCTGAAGTTACTTTACTTATGAGTAGTAAGAAACATTACTTTAAAAAAGGTATCCCTTCAAAGAGTGTTGTCATAAATATGAACACATCAAGTAATTGAATTCATATTTTTCTTTAATTGATTATATAACCCATTCTTCAATAATAAAGCCAGCATCCATTTAAACAGTTGAGCATTTATGACCTCATGGGTCAGGAAACTAATTATACGCTAAATACAATCAAACGTGGCAATCATTTTATACCCTCATTTGTTAAACACCAGATGGAATAAAATAAAACATTAAGTTATTTGGTTTATATGTCATAGAAATGCCTTTAGCATCAACCTATTCTAGGAATTTGTACAGTTCAGCACTGATCACCATCCAAAACTACAATCAGATGACTTTGAAATCCATAATGGTTATTTATCTTTCCACTGATGAAGAATTCATTGGAGAGTAGTTATCAGTTGTTTTGCTAATGCATGCAAAATCCCAATTCTGATTGTCAGCACTTTTGATGATCTTTTTATAGATCACTACTTAAATATTGCCTCACTGGATTCAACATTTAATTTTTCCCAAATATCTTAGTCAACTATGCAGTGGCACTCGGAAAAATTACGGTTTTTTTGCTGTATTCAAGTAAATCAAATGAAGACTGGTCACTGGATGTTTTTACTGCCCATCTGCAGTCTGTTTTACTGTTCCCCAGTCGTTGTATAAGAATTCAGTAGGTATGATATAAACACTTGTAAATAACTAAAATTTTCATTCTCACCACCTTACACTTATTCATTGTCTTTACTCCATCCATCTGTATTATAATTATGTTGATGCGTGGTGATTGTATGATTCACCTCTTGATTTTCTCTCCATTGAAGTGGATATTGCATAATAGGAATAACACAGAGTGAATGCTTATGTAAAAACGCTAAAAAATAACTTGTCAAATTGCTACTTTCATAACTACAGGTTTGGTCACAAGCTGACAGCAGTACTCCTATTACTGTTTAGCTCTAGTTTGGGTCTCTTCAGCATCACGTTCCCAGCGCCACCCGAACCCAGGACCTTCCGGTTACAAAGCAAGTTTGTGAACCATTTTTAGCTATTTCATAGTCCTCCTTCACCTTATTTTAACAGGAATTCGGACCGAATCAAATTCCTCAATATCCAACACTAATCACATTACGATTCCCCACATACCTCTCAATTAATTTTGAGAGTAAAATTCGGGTATGATATAATTCCATAGTAGATAGGCTTATGTGATGTTACATATTGTAATACAGTAATCACAACTGGATGACGTTTCGAATACAATTTAGCACTCAAAGGCGTAACAGTGTAATCACACTATTTGATAACTTGGTTAATGTAGCCTTGTTATTTGCTATTTTTTACCGTAATGTTCCATAAATCCGGAATAGAGGTTGCGCCATTTTGACTGCACATATTTTGTGCTGACTCGAAGAACAAGAAGAATAATAACTCTGTGATTATTCTCACTCTATCTATCTAATTATATTTCTATTCAATAATTTTACACTATCCTACCCTATTATTTGTGATTACATGCAAGTGAGTACAACACATTGGCCGAGCTCTTATCAGTATTGTCTATTGAATAATGACACAGCATCTACTAAGGCTAAATAAGGATAATATTCAATGTCGTGCTCAATCCTTGTTCTATATTTTTCTATGAACATTGTGTAAGATTTTCAACGGCTCTAACATCCAAACGACAAAATGGTAGATATTCAAATTATTGCATGGGACAGTTTTGTGATTCCACTTCTGTGCGAAAACGACCACCTGAATTTATTTTTTGGTGTTGCTTGTTCTCAACAGAACATATTTTTCTAAAAGGGATAATTTATCTTTGATTCTGTCAAACCTTTGGAATAATTTGTTTTGTTTTGATATAGCTTGATTCCACACCGAATTTTGATGTGGTTTTTTTCTTTGAGCTGGATGGCTAAATTGCGAAGCTTTCATCGCCCAACTAGGTGACATATTCAGCAAATACTTCAATTTGAAGTGAGCTTTTAGATTTCTCCACGAGTTTATTAATCATCTCTCCCGGTGACCCTGGACGTGATTGGTTGTTTCTGTGTGTTTTCACACCTTCTAGGCTACTTGTATTAGAACTGATCGTTTCTTTGACTTGAACTTTGATCCTTCGTGCGTGAGGTTTCTTTCTTATCGGTTGATAAATTTCGTCAATCTCGATGTGTCTATTGATTGATGATTCACTGGAATGCCAAGCTTCTAAAAATTCTCTAGCATTTTTGTTGTTTCCTCTGTCTAATATTTGAACGTCGAACTGATATCCGTGGTTGTCTGTATGTAGTGATATAAGGGAGTGGATGTCATGTCTTCTGACGGCTAGCTTATGTTCGTGGATACGAAGATGAAGGGGACGTCCACTTTGGCCAATGTAGTGTTTTTCGCAGTTGTTACAATTTATCTTGTAGATGATGTTGGTTTTATCTTCTTTCGCTGTTGAGTCTTTTGCGTCACACAGAGCTGGCTGAGTGAAGTGATTTTGTTGGTTTGTGTGTGACATCAATTCCTAAAAGTTTGAAGAGTCTTGCAATGATTTCTGAAGTATCCTTTATATATGGCAGGGCGATTTTCTTTGTGCTTTCCTTGGGGGCTTTTGGTTTGATAGGTATCAAGCCTAGTCAGAGGAAACAACAAGAATGCTAGAGAATTCTTAGAAGCTTGGCATTCCAGTGAATCATCAATCAATAGACACATCGAGATTGATAAGATTTGCCAATCGATAAGAAGGAAATCTCACACACTAAGGGTCAAAGTTCAAATCAAAGAAACAATCAGTTCTAATACAAGTAGCCTAGAAGGTGTGAAAACACACAAAAACAACCAATCACGTCCAGGGTTAGCGGGAGAGATGATTAATAAACTCATGGAGAAATCAAAAAGCTCACTTCAACAAATTGAAGTATTTGCTGAATATGTCACCTAGTTGGGCGATGAAATCTTCGCAAATTAACCATCCAGCTCAGAGAACACAACCACATCAAAATAAATCTCATTTAACCGATCGTACGTCCAGTAAAGCGGGAAGGCTGGGCATACGGTTAGCAACCCCACCCCATATGTATGGGGAATAACACCACTGCCACTTAAAATTCAAAGCTCACAGCTTGAAATCCTGTATTCTACTGGGAAGTCAAAGGAATAATTACAAAATAGAGTGTTAAGATGAAATGCTCTATCTAAATTTATAAATGCAGTAACTACTGTTCTTTTATTTACTTATTTCAACTTAATCACAGGGGTTGAATATCTGCAGTAAAACTGTGTGCAGCTCTTGTAATTACATAATTACTTACTTTAAAGTATTCTGGCCAATTCAAGCGTACTGTAGCCTTATCAAATAATTCTTGAGGTATACCATAAGAAAAACGATATACAAAGATAACTGGCCTCGGTCCAATTCGACAAACTGTCTCCCATAGATTAATGCTCATTTCATCCATTGGATTGGTACAGTTCTGGGGAATTAAGCATGGAAAGCATAAAGCTGGTAATCGTTCTGAACAAATCATCTCTTGAATTTGTTGATTTGTAGGTGACTGACGCGTATCCATATCGTCACTCTGATCTGTGTCTGACTGATTTTCATGTAATTCTGATGACTGGTCATTGTATGATATAATCCCACAGGCTAAAGCCAGCTCTCTAGGAGACGGAAACTGAGTTAATTAAGAAAAATGAAAAGTACTCACCATACAGTTTAATAAAAATGCTAGCATCGGACAACAATACAGCAAGATTGAATTATTATTTGATTACTCTATTCGGTATAAGTATAAAACTTGGGCACTGTGATAGAGCATAAATCCATTATGGATGAGATTTTATTTTGATAATCACATAGTGTTGTACAGTAATATTAACTGATGACGTTTCGAGCACAAACTATTGCTCATAATCATATGATTAATCTTTAGTTTCCCCTAAACGCTCTAGGTAATCCATATTTTTGTCAAAGTTACCAATAAATAAAAGCCCAATAAAACTGAATAATCATTTTTACGAGTTGATCACTGACTGATATCAGTTAGAGAACCATTGAAAACCAGGGAGTACTGGACAGCTGCTGTTTCATCCTAGTTTGGGAATCAACGGCTGGGGTCGCACTAAATCACGAATTGGTAGAAGTTAGAATTCATGACTCATTTAATCGGGTCCCAGTGGCTACGTGGTATACGAGGTTGCCTTGTAATCGAAAGGTCCTGGGTTCGAATCGCAGTGGGTGCGTACTGCCGATGATTCCCAAACTAGGATGAAACGGCAGCTGTCCAGTACTCCCTGGTTTTTAATGGTTCTCTAACTGATATCAGTCCGTGATCAACTCGTAAAAACATAACAAACCCTTACAAACCAAACTATAGAAAATGAATAATGATTATTATCCCCTAGGGTTCCAGGTGGAACATAGGGAGGGCCTCAACAGCACGTCTCCACTTTGTCTTGTTCTCCGCTGTCCGCTTTAGCTGGCCCCATGTATGCCCAGAAGCTTTCATCTCCTCTGCCCACGATCTCTTTCACGTCATCCTTGAGCAAATGCCCAACTCATTTGCTAGTTGGGTCCCATTCGTGCAATGGCTCAGGGTGTGATGTTACTCAACTATCTTATCAGCGTTTATCAAGTCCGTCTGCATTTTCTTCGGGATATTTGTTGAGATAGGTTCACTTCCAGTGTTTTTTGTTGTTAATTCTTCCTGACTATTTGATCTTCAGTATGGAATCAGCAAGGGCAGCTGTTGATAAGAGTCTGTAGCAGGCTGTCGGAAACGATTTACGCGACGCGCCAATTTTTTGAAACACATATAAGAATTGACTTAACACTCGTGTCCAAAATCTGAATTTGTTTCTTTTTAAGAAGTGCGGAAGACTTCCAAACGAATTTCAGAGGGATGAAGGTCTATCTTGCCTTTCCGATCCTGGCGAGCCTTGATATTCTCATACATGCTTTAGTCAGTAGTTGAAACAACGCTGCCTAGCCAGATAAGTGAAGGAAGTAACGTCTTCCAAATTTCTTCCGTTGATAGTGATTGGTGCTTATTGTTGGTTGGTTATTTCCATCACCTCTTTCTCCTCGATGTTCATTCACCCCATTCTCTCTTCGCTTCAAAGACATCACTGACTTTTCCGTTGTGGATCACTTGACATGTGGAACTGTTAAATAACTGCCGAATGTGGTTGATAAAGATTTGGCACACTCCGTAGTATTGAAGTAGTTTCCAAATTATTTCATGGTCACTGCCAAATTACTTCACAGTCAGTGCTGTCAAAGGCCTTTTAAAAGATAATAAAATCGAGGTAGAAACTTGACTGCTATAGTCTGCCTTATTTGATCCGCACATGATTTGCCTTTTTCTAAATCTGACTTGTTCTTGTCGGAGTTCTGCATCCAATAAGACTTTTAGTCTCTTCAGGATGATACGACT
Organism: Trichobilharzia szidati; assembly: GCA_944472155.2. NCBI lineage: Eukaryota > Metazoa > Platyhelminthes > Trematoda > Strigeidida > Schistosomatidae > Trichobilharzia > Trichobilharzia szidati. Next base: position 34,399,572 of record OX235271.1, on the reverse strand, counting down.
TAGTATTTTAATTGGCGTGGACAAGACCATGATTTCGTGTCATTTCTTTCAGAGGTCTAAGTTTTCCTTCTTTGCAAGTCTGACAAAGTAGCCTTTCTTCCACTCAACAGATAGCTTTCCTTCCAGACCCACTGCAATAATTGCGTGGGCATATATGCCTCAGTCTCTGGGTCCATTTTCAATGCTTCTGGGGGAATCTCGTATAGTCCTGCCACCTTCCTCGACTTCAGTAGCTTGGTGTCATTGAAGACTTCTACTTTTGTTGGCAGCTCTGTGCATACTTTTGGTGGTATTTCTGTACGCCTTGCAGGTGATGATTAGTTCAAAAGTCTTTTGAATTCATCAGTGAAACAAAACAAATCTTTTTCATCACAGAAATTTATTTATTTGGTAAAAGAGCACAGTGATACAGGAGTGTTTACTAATGACGTTTTGAGCACAATTTATTTCTCACAGTCATATCAAAACACTCACATAATTATCCAACTTCATTTAATAATAATAATGATAATAATTTGCTTTATTCCAGAAACAGTACTAGTGGTACAGTGTGGAATTTTCAGCATCTCTGCATTATTTCCACACCTCTGTTACTGGCATAACATCATCACTATTGAACGTGTTAGGTGATGAATACTTGACGAACAAAAATTCAGTGATCAACCTCTCCCACCACCTGCCTATGTTACTTTTCAGAATTGTAGCTCTGCCGCCCCCCCCCCTTACAATGTGATTGTTTATTAATGCATACATCGCGACTGCTCAGTATTCCTCTGAACTGTTCGTTTTCGTGAAGTTAACCATTCTGTACTTAGCTGAATGCTTATTTAATTAATTTAATTTTCTTAATTTTTTGATTACAGCTTGATTCCACACCGTATTTTTGGTACAGGTATGGAATTTTCAGCATGGATATCGGTAGCCCAAATTTTGCAGGCCGACCATAGATATCGGTTGTGCATCGGCAGGGGATCGAACCCCGGACAATGTGCATGGTCGGCGAGAGTCCTAACCACTGTGCCACCGACGCACCTTATGTTCTGATAATCTGACTACCCCTGATCTACTGATCTGTAACTTTGTAATTGGCCTCACAGTCACTACAACAAGACAATCTGCAGACTACATTAATTTAACTAAACTAGGTCAATAAGGTCCTTAAGTCTACAGAATTTGTCCCTGAGTGAGTTTGTAGGCTTAGATGCCTGCCTTACTAGGAATCTTACATAAGATTTCAAATGTCCCGCCTTTATAGATTAAAACTGTAGATGCCTTAAATTATTTCTTGTTTGTGATATGGTCAAACGTTCCACTACCATCTTTCCTTTCCTCATGAGCCTTTTTGATCTTCTTCCATCTGTTACATCTCGTTACTTAGGTTTTCTGAGGCACTATTCAGTAGTAGTACATAACCACAGTCCTGCTCGTAAGTTATGATGGAGACATGTAGACAACACATCCATTGGGGATATCCCTAAGTTCTTCATATATATATATATAAAGTCAATAGTAGATGGAATCCGGTTCATTTATAAGTAAGAAAATGATGAACAGAATGAGTTAGCTACACTAGACTGGAAAATCAGACGAAAAAAAGATTCGCATTTTCAACACATATGTCAAGTGAGTCTCTCTATACAGGTCAGAAACCAGCGTTTCACGAAAAGCATTTTCAACAGGCTACTGCACACTTTCATCAACAGCTGCCTTCGCTGGTTCCATAATGAAAATCAAATGACCAACCAGAAGGAATTAGCAACAAAACTCTGGGAACAAACCAACCAAGAGCCGATTACTCAACAAATATGCAGGGGGAAATGGAGATGGACCCCGCATACTTTGAGGATGCACCCAATGACATCGCACGCCAGGCTCTCGAGTGGAATCCCAATGGGAAGCGACGAGTGGGTAGTCAGTGAGAGGGTGACATGGAGGAGATCGTGTGAGGAAGATATGAAAGAATTTGGGTAATTGTGTGGCTAGCCAGTTGAAGAGGACGGCAGGAAATAGAATCAAGTGGAGATGCGTTGTTGAAGCCCTATGTTCCACTTGGAACTCAGGGGAACAATGATAATAATATTTTATTCAGAAATGTATGAAGACCAACAAGGAAAATAAGAGTAGTGATATACATAGTGAAAATGATTTAAATATTAGGGAATTTAAAACCTCAGTAGTACTGTCATGTACATAAAAAAAACAACTAGAAACCCCACGTAGGATTTTTATTGAGCCTGGAATCATGGCGGCATTTAAAACAGTTACCTCTATCAGCGACAAACTTTGTCAACTCGTGGAGCTGACAGAACAAACAAAGCAAAATAATATAACATGCCAAATACCTTGTGACGGCTGTGAGGTCAGTTACATAGGTCAAACTAGTAGATCTGAGCTAATTAGATTATTGGAACATAGAAATTTAACTAAAGCTAGACTGATTGACCCTGATAAGTAAATAATCTAGAAAAGAGCTCAATCATCATAATGCATTCACCCAGTAAAGCGTGACTGGATGAAAGTAGTAAGAAGTAAAATAGTTAGGCAGTTAGAGTAGCTAAACACCAGATCTTTGTGCATCGCACCAATGTGAAAAACGTGCAAGAGAAATGACTTAACCTCTACACTTGATATATAGAAAATTACAGTGAATAACCAAGGGAAGAGAACAAATTTATAAAGACGTGTGAACATATTACTGGAATGATTATGAGCAATGAAGTTTGCTTGAAACGTTGATCAGTTACGAATACTGTATCTGCAGATTTCTCCTTAGAATTCTGGAGCAACCATTCCAATCGATTAATTAAACCACACGTTGATTGACGCGTAAAATTCAAATACAAAGTTTTGTCTGGTGTACGCTAATATATTACACATAAGATAACGAAGAATAACGTGCAAATCTTAGACTGCAAGGTGTCTGTGGTTAACTGCCGTCAAATGCCCAGTCACTGTTCGTCAATGTAAAAAATCCCAGCAAAGCTGTGTCTCCGGTGATCCACAAGTAGGTTTAAACAGCTCACGAAATGCCATACAATGGGGAGGGGTATATAAATCATGCAGATGTAGCAGATACCGCCTAACCATAAGAAGATAACTGCTATGCATCAAATAAAATATTAATGCACCAAGTGAAATAAACTTCAGTATGAAATAACACTTATGGTAAACAATTTAAGAAAATTAGACTACTTAATAATAATAAGTAGTATAAATTTTAGCACAAAAGAAAGGGTAACAAAGGATCGGTAGGAAAGGAATTAACAGTATAACCATCCGTTTCATCCAATAAACTTATCTACTAGAGAATTACATTCTACACTGGTGCCCAAACTCTACATTTACATGGATTTCTTCCTTGTACCGAAAACAACATAATTTTTAGCTTGCGAAAGAACTGAGAAAACTTTGGCTTAATGAGGTTTTTAAGTTAGTACATCCAGTTTCTCCACTCATTGTTCATAATTGAAATACTGTCCTGACGTTTTATCTCTGGAATATTAGGAGACAATCATATTTCCTGTACTTGGTGGTTGGCTACCTCTATGTTACCTTTGATCATTCAACGTCTAACACAGCACAAAAACATAACACATTGATAACATCTAAGCCTGTACATGAATTAGTCACCTAATGATCGGCAATAAAGTGTTCCGCCGCTCATGTTCGCAGCGTGACTACTGATCCAAATGGCATGACATTGTTGTCTGCTGCGGTGCGCTCAATTTTTTTAAATGTTAGATGGATAATAAATAATAAATAAATAAAATGGTTGGAATCCGATGTGATTAACATCGAAAAAACATCACCAAAGAGAAATCAAAATCAGAAGAAATGGACACTTTAGAGTATCTGTTCATCCACCGAGTAATCCAGTCGAACTAGAAAGGCTTCAAAAGTCATCAACGATAGGTCGTCTACATTCTATAGAACCTGCCAACAAAATTGATTTTGACAATATTCAAATAATCCAGAAAAATTTCAGAAATCACGGAGAACGTCTAGTATCAGAAACACTTCATATCAAGTGGAATCTAAATTGTCTGAATAGGAATGATGTACTAAAGCAGATTTTGACCTGGTTACAGCACCTTCCTCCCCCATGAAATGACAAAATCAACACAAATGTGATAAGCAATATCATAATATGAAAACACACGCTGTTTTATAATTTTACACATTTATCAAATCCAACAATAATCTACACCTGGTTTTGTTATCTTTAGCAATTGGCCAATTTGACAACGGAAAAAATGACCCCATGCTGATGAGCAATGATCAGGTTAGTAAACTTTGCTTTGATACCATAATAGGCGTACTATTACCTTTGTTATTTGGTCTAGTGACCTTCATTGTTATTTTTACTTTCAATATGTCCCTTTAACTTGACCTAAGTCTATTTTCTCACCCCCTAACTGTTTGTTATATATAAGCTGAGATTTTATATATTCTTGTTTCATATTACTACTTTGACAAAGCAGAAACAATATCGATCATTGTTTTTCATTCATTGGGAAATACAAAATAACCTTTATTATAATGAATATCATGTACTCAGTGACCAAATTTTTTCAAACTGTCAAAAGTGAGTCTGGTTTGGACATATATAGCCCATAGAGTAAGTCTAGAAAAGACGAAAGGTAAGAAGTTAGGCCAAGGACACAAACCAGCAGAAGTTATAGCAACACAAAGGCTACTGAAACTACAAAACCTGACATCTTATGTAACGGAATAGTCGTTCGGAAAATTCCTCCTAAACGATCTAATCAAAATATTTAGGTGTTTCAGATAACTTTGCAGTTACCATCCGTATTTCTGCTAGACTGCTGTTTATCGTTTTTCTGACATTTGCACAGTATATGCTGATTTAATCCTTATTATTTGTCATTTCCACTGTTCAGTATCTAATTTTAATACTTCTCTTTGTGGTTATGTGATACATTGACAATGTGTTGTTTCATAATGTGATTTTGTTTGAATGAATCAAGTTGATTCTGACCTTGAACTGTCTGCGGGAAGAGTCAGTGTGTTTTCTTTGTGGAAAGAGATTTTGATCCCATCTTGTCGGGAATATTCCACTTGATTCTAAGGCACTTCTTACAGCTGAATTTTCGTTAAGTTACTTTGTTTTGCAGTACTTTTTTTGTTCTTAGGAAGTTACCTTATCTGTATAGCTTCCTAATAGTACTGTTAAGGTAATTTTGATTTTTTTTATTACGTTATCAACTTCGTCGACTTGGAATACGCCTTCGACAGACGGCGTTGACCGAGAAGTAATTTGGAAACTACTTCAACACTACGGCGTACCTCAAGTCTTTTTCAGTCTCATTCAACAGCTGGCTATATGACAATGCCACGTGTCAAGTGATCCACAGCGGAAAACTCAGAGAGGCGTTCGAAGTGGACACAGGAGTAAAACAAACTGGTTGCTTATTATAACCGATGGTATTCTCAATTGTGGTGGACTGGATTATGCGTCAGACTGTTGGATGTGAGGAGTCAGGAATACGCTGGACCACCAGTAAGAAGACTGTAGAAGATCTGGATTTCGCAGATGATATATGTCTAATGTCACACAAACTCGATGACTTGCAGGCGAAAAATAACAAACTGGCTGAAGAAGGCGGCAGCGAAGACAGGACTGCAGGTGAACGTAGAGAAGACGGAGGTGATGAAGATAACCAACCAGCATCAACAACAACAACCAGCACCAATCACCATCGACGGGAGAGATTTAACACAGGTTACTTCCTTTACTTATCTGGCTAGGAAGCATCGTTTCAACCACAGGCCATTGGGAAGGATGAAAATGTAGTAGCTAGCCAGAGTAGGAAAGTCAAGACACGCCTTCATCAACCAGAAACCAATTTGAAAATCTTCTGCACTCGACATAAGGGACAAGATTCACATTTTCAACACCAATGTGAAGTTCGTCCTTTTATACGGGTCAGAAACTTGACCAGCGTGTCACGAAAAGGATTTCCAACTGCCATCGCTGGCTGCATACTGGAGATCAAATGGCCAGTCAGAAAGGATTAGTCACAAGAAACTCTGGGAACAACTTGACCAACAGCCGATTACTCAACACATGTGTAGGGAAAAATGAAGATGGATCGCGCATACATTGAGGAGGCCGCCGAATGACATCGCATGCCAGGCCGTCGATTGGAATCCCAATGGGAAGCGACATGTGGGTAATCAGTGCGAGGGTGACATGGAGGAGATCGTGTGAGGAAGATATGAAAGAATTTGGGTAATTGTGTGGCTGGCCAGTTGAAGAGGACGGCAGGAAATAGAATCAAGTGATGTGTTGTTGAATCCCTATGTTTCAGTCGAAACGCGATGGAATAATAATAATAATAATATATAATATAGTATGTTGTCATTGTTAAATATTACAACAGCTTTCATCATAATTACCGGCTTTCGATTTTCATAGGAACAGTTTTGTACTGTGCATGATTCAAGGATCTTTTGGTCAGCAATACAGTAGAACGCAAAGATTGGTTTCCTGTATTCTGAGCACACCAACACGTCATTTTTGCATTGTTACACCCTACGTATATTCCACTCAAAATCAAAATAATACGAAACAAAACTTTTAAAAATCACAATACAGAAAAAAATTGCACTTACATACTTGAATTTCCATGTTGGTGACTTCATCCCATCTGGTGATATATCAGTTCGAGTCAAGTCAGAGTCAAAATTTGCAAACAATTCTGGTTCAGGTACTGGATAGGCCAACTCCAACCATCTCCATAGTATTTCAACATATGACTTGCCAATATCAAGATTATTTTTTGTCACATATAAATGATTGTATTCCACTAATGCAATCCATAAATAAGCGCTTACAATCCCTGAACCTTTATTTAACTCTGAACAACTTTGTGCTAATCGATTTATTGCACCTTGTCGTGTAGCTGAATAAAAGTGTCTAAGTAATTCTTTTTGAAATGTTTCAGGTACACAAGGATCTTTATACTGTGTTTTATTACTATTAGTATTGTGTTGAGTTGTATCAATAATAGATAGGAGGTTAGGATGGATTAAATATTTAACTGATTCTAGGAATAAATCACAATCAATTATCACATAGGCCTTTGGATATGGTCGAGTAAATGATTTCATTGTTGTATTCAAATATTTCTCTTCTTCTTTTGATAGAAAAGCATCAGGAATTAATATTCTCCCTGTATTATTCAAATATATAAGTAATTGTTTTAAATTTATTGTATTCAAATTAAATTTATTTTGTAGTAACTGGCTAAAATATGCTTTAGACAAAATGCATGCATTCACCTCATTGCTGAGCTTGTTTAAATTTGAATTATAATTATGTTTTATATCATCTAAATACATTTCAATATCAGACCATATATGTGGTAATGCAGTTAAACAAACTGGTAAATGCGTAGGCGTTTTAATCACGAAATCAAATAGTGTATAGCATAATTGATCGAAATTAATTAGCGGGGGATTTGAAAGCTTTGTTAAATTGATTGGGATCACATTAGGATAAATAGAAATGTAGGCATTTTCATAAATATTATTTAAGTGTTCATAGTATTGTGAAGTAGCTTGTGATATTTGAATCGATGATTCTATCCGGGTAATTTGATCTTTTAACCAAAAATGTCGTGTTTTTAAATAATTTGATGTTTGACTGTATAAATGTTTCATTCGTTGGTCTAATTCTTTTTCAGATGATATAAGATCACATTTAGTCGCGAGTAGAATAACCTTAAGAAAGTTTAATCGGTACATAACAATGTCAAGCCAGATACCAATTGACTTGTAGAAGTAACTGTCAGAGGTTTTAATGCTTATATTGTCTGTACCAGATGAATTATACTCAAACTTTGTAATATCGACTAGAATTGTAACGACAGTTGATAAGGAAGTGAAAAATGATATCAATGGTGTGTAAGCCATGTGTCCAGAACAATCCCATAAAGTGATAGTTGTTGGACGAGTGTTCATTGTTTGTGACTTGAGTGTTGTTTCATTATCTACCTGACTTTTGCATACTTTCGGTGTCAGCTCTACAGCATCATAATGTATCATGTAAGAATCAATGCTGTATGTCATCTCTTCTCTGCTCTCTGTCATATGTGTTTGTCTGTCTAGTATACTCATAGCTAGACTGGATTTACCAGAATTTTTAGCGCCTAAAAACATTGTCTTTATACCATAATATGATTGTATCTCAGTTCTTGATTCTAAATAGTACTCTATCATAGCGTTTATACCAACTTCAACAATATTAGACGGTGGCCATATTATAGGATTGTCGTTTAAATCAAGTTGAATAATTTCTGAGGGTTTTTTATTCCTTATCTTTGTCATATTTGCAATCATTTTAAGCAGTGAGGCAGGAAATATTCTCAGCTTATTTCTACTCAAATCCAAGTGTTTTGTTATTCTAAGCAGTCCATCAGATATTGCATTGATTTGATTATACGACAGATCAATTGATTCGATTAATTCTTTTGAAATTCTTGAATTTGATCGAATTGTAGGCAGACTGTACAAATTATTATGATCAACTTTCAATGTTTGTAAACAAGGCAGATTGAAGATAACTGCTGGTAAAAAAGATAAACCATTATAAGATAAATCAATAACTCGAAGATGATTTAAATATTTTAAACGAATACCAGATATTGGTTGTGTGATACGATTATGTGAAAGATATGCATATTCAATCTTTTTCAAACTGAGTACACTATCATTTATATTAGTGATTTTATTAAAATCAGCTCTGATTACACGCAAGTGTATAAGGCTATGCAAACCTCTCAGACTAGTTATAGCATTATTTTGAATAAATAACCTTTTCAAACCAGTCATATAATGAACTGCTTCTTCAGTGATGACATCTTCCAGGGCATTATGATCCAAGTGTAATTCATTCAGCGTTTGTAACCAACAGTCGTCTTGTCTAACTTTATTATCATCGCGTTTTTGTCTCCTCTTCCATAAATACACTGATTTAAAATCTTTAAATATGCTCATTTCAAACTGATTAAAGCTTAAATTTAATGAAAATAAACGTGTAGAAAATTGACTCAACAAGTCAAATGGTAGGTTGGTCAAATTAAGATTTGACAAGTTAATCTGCTGTAAAACTGGTGCTATTTGACAGGTTAATTTTAAGATATCATTATTCCATTGAATCAGTTGTAAGCCTATACAAGTATCATAGTCTGACAGTGTAATAATAGTCCATTGAAGAAATTTATTCTTCTCCAATTGTCTTAGGATATTGTCGAACCATTTAGCAGTTGTTCTCTTAGGATATCTAACCGGTAGAAAATGTTTATATCCATTAGGTCGAATAAAAAGATTTGATGAGAATGCATAATCCTCGTTGTTGTTGGTGTTGTTATTGTCGCCATTGTTGTCACCACTATCACCATTAATCAGCAAGTCTTTCGTATCAATCGTAGAAGGTAACAGTTTCATCATTTTTCACTGTGAAAAGAAAATTCATTCATATCGAAGAAAGAAAGAGTGAATTATTTCTGCGAAAGATTATTTTTCAGCTGAGTTTTTCTGTTTATCTGTTTGTTTTGACAACGAAAATGCTAATAAAGTACAAACAGTAAACAAAGGCAAAACTAAAAAATTTTGTGCTTTCTTCTCTCTTTACAAATTTTCTCATTTGTTAATTTTTTTTTAATAGTATCTGATCACTATTTGTCTATATAGTTGATGCAATATCGATTATTTTTCGATGTGAGACAAAATTGGAATGTGATTGGCTGAAATGTGTAATCTTTACGTTGTATATCCGTATAAATCAGTTGTAAGGTCTCTCTCTTTATAGTTTTATTATCACTTCTTAGAGAACTTAGAGAACCACTTACAAAATAATAACCATAATCAGTAATAAATCCTTAATTAATTATTGGTGTAGTTAACTCATGGACACGTGACTAGTTCCGAAATTGTTAAAAGTAGAAACAGAATGCACAAATCCTAGAGACAGAAGCCTTATGAATTTTGTGTTTGTATAATTTGTACAACCTACAAACAATCTATTATGCCGTAACATTACCTCTAAAGCGTCTTTTATATTTACTAAAGATGATACTTATCCACTGGGTCCACTCACTTTCTCTCGTGCTCTATCTGTGTATGAGCTGTTTTGCGCAACGGATAGATAATCACGGGTGAGGACAAACGCTATCGTGTTTTAAATTTACCTCACTTCTGGTTTTCTCGTCTTTTATTGACTTGAATAGTGGTGGTCAGTTGGATATTTGGTTTGCCTTAGGTAGATGCCGTCGGTGGCATAGCGGTTAGGACGCTCGCCGACCATGCACATGGTCCGGGGTTCGATCCCCGGCCGACGAGGCACTCCTTTACCTCGCTAAGCCAGAAATAATGCTGGTGAAGAGGAAAGGTTGGGCATGAGGCTAGCAACCCCATCCTGTAAAATAAACACAGCCACTAGCTTGAAGCCCTATGTTCCACTGGGGAACGTGAAGGAAAAAAAGGTAGATGCCATCGTGTAGGGTTTTGTGTCTTTGTGTTATCCGCGGTTTGCAAACAACTGTGATGAATCTAAATGTGACATTTCACCGTTCTGATGTTACTCTTAGTTGCTTTTATACAGCGACAAGGCTTGTTTCGTCATTCACTCCGTTGAGATTGGTTGGCCGTATTGATGATGCCTGTCAGTGACTACAATCCTGTGGATTCTTGGGCTTTTCTTGAGTTGTGTTTATACGCGTGATATTTTCTTGATTGATATTTCTCACTCATGTAGTGAAATATTATGTGTTTTATCGAATTAACTTTAAGTAGCTGTGGTAGTAATCGATACTAATGGACGAAGCCTTTCTAGAAGTTCATTACAGGTAATCAGTGCGAGTAGAAGCAGTACAGATGTAAGTGAAAGTTTTCGTGAAGTGATGCAGAGAAGGCGTTTTTCAGTTGAGGAGAATCGGAGAATTCACTAGAAGAGCTTCAAAAAGCGATGAAGTCATTTAATGTTAACAGTGTAGTCGTCCTGCCCTCACTACATCCATATTCACATCAAAACAACGGGGGATGACAGGTTTAAGTATTTGTACGTCGCCTTTAAATGTACTTTTGGAGTTAAACGTGTAAAACGAGACCTAAAATTGAGGAACAAGTCGTAAGAGAAAGTACTTTATGTTACTATGTGTATTTAAGGTCTAAATTTGGCAACTGTCTTCATTTCGCGTACTTTTGCATTGTAGTGAATACCTAATGACGTCCTACAATATGTTGCATAACCGTCTGCGCACCGCAGAATGATCCACGGTGTAGACGACTAAAAGTAGAAGAGGAAGAAAATGTGGAATGACTTCTTCAGCAACTGCACTCATCTGATGAAATAATGAGGCATGTTAAGGAGAAATTTCACAAGGATATCACCCTTAATGACGTTAAAAAATGTGAAAGCCTCCATTAATAAAAGTAAAGTGGACTTCATGTGTAATAACTTCAGGAGTGTCTAGTCGTAATGACATCTTTCAGTTACTGAAATCCTGTGAGAAGTTGATAGAGTTTAATTAGGACGAAATTCACCTGGGACAGTTTGTTTTTCAACTTATGAGCAATCAGAATTGTATAAACAGTTCCCGAAGGTTGTGGGTATCGATTCCCGCATACAATACAAATAAAAAGAAGTCAGTTTACTCATTCAGTAATAAATATGCAGGTATTCTTTGTTCCAATTTGTTGTTATGGATAACTTTGGTAGTGGGCCACCAGTCATATTTCATTGGAGTAGAAAGGAATTTGAACGTGAGGTAGTTTGAATTCTAGATGGATTCCGTCAAACAATGGGAGACACTTCCAAAACGGAGACTTTCATCATGGACTGTGCACAGTCAGAAATTGCTGCAGTCAAGTTAACCCACAGGCAAGCACATATTGTGCTGTGTTCTTCTCATGTTTCCCGTGCATTATGGAGTAAAGTAAGTTCTTTGTATATGTAATAAAAAGTTCAAATGTTGATGAGGAATCCTACTGTGAAGAATTACTAATTTCGCTTAGTTCACTGCTAAAGGACAGAAGAGTAATGCCTTTAATATTCTTATTTTTTAGATTTAATTTCTATTTCAGAATTATAAGCAGACTGCGTGTAAGTGTTAATCAGCAGATACAACGGTGTTGGATAAGTCAAAGACACTTGTGGCCAGCAGCTTTCAATGGCCATGTGGTAGCTTTGGGTAATGTTACGAATAACATGGTTGAAAGTCCGCATAACAAAATGAAGCGTCACCTACAAACATCAGATAGTCTGTACAAAAGTATGTTGAAGGTATATAATTGGCGTAAACAAAGTTCTTCAAGAATATACCAGGAGGCTATGACAGCTAAGTCAAGATGTTTCACTTATGACTGCTCACAACGTCTACTACCGTTTCTACGACGACTGACGCCATACGACTGGCGGAAAATGATCCTTGAATATAAAAGGCGACGATGGGCTTCCATAGAGGTTGAATCTTATAACTACATCTTCTTCAAAGGCAGTGGGATGAGAAAAGAGGTGGATCTGCTTGCATGCACATCCACATGTAGAACGTTCCAGACTTGTCGGTACTCTTGTAGACATTTGCTGTTAGTTCACTTCTGAAAGGCGCGTTTTGTAAGTATATTTACATTTTGTTTACATTTATATTTACATATATTTATGAGTTACTATGTCGCTAGCTAAATAATTAGCCCTTTTATTATCTTCTATTTGTAATCTATCTACCTCAATTAAATGACAATCTTAGGTACTTAACTTATTATTATTTGCAATCTTTTGCACGTGCACATGACATTTTATAGTCACTACAAACAGCATATAAGAACTGTCATTAGCAATCCTGTAGTATTATGTTTACAGTTATATTTGCGTCTCCTATATTGCCATTTGTAGTATGTCATGTGCTAGAGAAGTGTCAACGATGGACATATTCACGCAGTTCATACGCACCTCCAAGCACGTTAACAGTTTTCCTACAAAAACCCTGTGAGAAATACCTCACTAACACCAGGCTCATGTATGCTTACATGAATAAAATCCTAGAGAAATCTGGAAGCAGAATTGCAGCAGATTACGCTGGAGTAGTGGTAGCAGGAATGAGATGTTTTCTTAATATGTAAATAAACTAATTTTGTATTGTAATAAAAATAAAATTTCCTATCTTTAACTTCACATGCTAATGGTGGGAGTATGGCATGCTAGACTGATACTTTCTAAAGTGAGAACTTGCAAGTATGCGTAAGTGTAATCCTGTACGATCACAACCGGTTCATATAAACTTCAGTCAAGCCTTTGCACTTCAAATCTTAGGATAGAAGTTAGTCTCTGTGGTATTAATGCAATATAGGGCAAGTGTATTCAAAATTACTTCATTGCTACTGCTTTTACACTTGTTCTAGCATCCGTGGAAATATCAACAGAATTGTAAGTTAGACTTACCAAAATAAATCGCATTATTTGTAGGGTGTCTACCTTAACGTAATACTGCGACGTAGTGCATTAGACCTTTGCATCTACTTCAGTTGAAGCGTTAATTCAACTGATATGACTGAGGGTGTTAACATAGAATTTCATACGACCTTTGCAGTAGATGAATAATTGAGCAAATTCAGGACAGCACTATTTCAATTACACTGAACTATTCCAGCAACTACTGTAAAGAAGACAAGACTGAGGAGGCTGAAAGGAATGTTCATTTGGTGAAATGTATGGTAAATTGCTAAATTTGGAATACCATATTCTCAACCGGCCATTTGCACATCATTTACCACATCCTTGACGAATTGGTCGAATATCGTCTCATTCGATAGCTTCTTGGATTTTGCATTCTATGACAACATTCTTCTCATGGTTCTCTTCTTTGATTGCTCTTTCCAGTATGCCAAACATATTGTTACTTCGTTTCTGATATACTACTTATATCGGATTATAAGTAGCACTCACCACACTACCTTTTCACTTCTTATTAATAAGTCAACCCTTCATGCTGTCATGATAAGAAGTCCAATCCCACTGTATGTAATAGAATAAGACAAATCTACTCATCAGGATCAAAATTATATTTAATATTTAATGAAAAACAGTAACAAGTAATTCTCTGTACTCAACTGTTAGTCATAATTATTTCGTCTGTATTGAACTGCTGTGACCAGGTTGAATGATGCTACTGTGGTGAGAGCTGGCTGCTAGCCAAAGTTGGTAGACAGTAATTGATGTCAATGTTTATGTCCCCAATATTGGTGGTGAGAAAATGAGAACAAAGGCTTTGCGTAGGCGGATACAGTTAGCGTATGGATGATCTGACACAGCCACAAAGAGATGCAAGGTTAACTGTCTGTGAGAAACAACCAATCAAAAGACTGTATTTTCTACTAACAATAATCTACAATAATGTACATTAAAATCTATAAATATGTGTTGACTTTCCATAATAAACGATCTGTTGCCTGACCCTTGTCTTCTGTTGTTACACTACTGGACTTCTGAAATTAAAAGGATGAAGTGTACGACTGGTTATGCAGCTATCCGATCATGCACATGGTCCGGGGTTCGATATTCGGCCGACGCACATCTGACATCAATAGTCAGCCTGCTAAATTTGGGCCACCGATATCACATGTTGTAAATTCCATAGCTGTATCAAAATATTTTGTGGAATCAAGCTACAGTAAAATTAAAATAAACAAGTAAATAATAAAATAGAAGAAAGAAGTATAAAAGTCGTATAATTTTTTACTTTATTACTTCCTCTCACAACGATTCATCCCTTTTCTCCTAGATTAGAAATAGGAAGTGAAGTGGTAGAACACGTTGACCGCTTCACTTACTTGGGAAGTACCATCAGCCCCAACGGGTTGATCTCCGACGAAATTTCAGCACGAATACAGAGGGCTAGGTTCGCATACGCCAGTTTTCGCCGTCTCTGGCGTAGACGCGATATCCGACTATCGACCAAAGGGCGTGTGTACTGCTCAACAGTCCGCTCCGTCCTCCTTTATGGCTGTGAGACCTGGCCATTGAGAGCAGAAGACATGAAAAGATTAGCTGTCTTCGATCATAGGTGTCTGCGTTCTATCTCCCGCGTGAAGTGGTATAATAAGGTGAGCAATATTGAGGTTAGGCGTCGAGTGCTAGGTAAGGCGGGGAAATCAATCGACGAGACTGTGAAATTACATCGACTGAGATGGTTAGGACATGTGCTACGTATGCCTAGTCATCGCGTTCCTCGACGGGCAATGTTAGCTGATATAGGGTCAGGCTGGAAAAGAGCTAGCGGCGGTCAAACCAAAACATGGCACCAATCAATGAAATCCACAACAGTTAATCTAAGCCACGTAGGAAGATGTAGACTTCCTGGTTGGGGCCCTCGGGATGGTAAAAACCAATGGTTGGAAACAATTGGTGACATGGCTCAAAATCGTTCTCAGTGGCGCAGATGCATCCACTCCTTGTGACTTATAATTTCCAATTAAACTTTTGTTCTCCGTTATTACTATTCCTTTTTCTCACACCTCTGTTTACTGTCTATATTATGCATTTCTTCTACTTTCTTCTCTTGCTTTGCGTGCTACATAGATTGTGGCGACTTGAACTGCCGCACATATGTGCAAAGTTCTATGTCGAAAACCGACCGACCGACCGACTGTGGTCATGACAACATTTCTCCGTGATTTCAACTGTCACATTATTTGTCAAGCAAGCAGACGATGCCTTCATTTCTGGGTATCATTTTTAACTTTGGAGGATAGTTTACACATCTAAAGAGCAGTAATTACTGAGTCTTCAGTAGCATATACTTGTATACGATCTAAGCATTCCTTCTAAAGAGTTTCCCTATCAAACATTTGTACCACTACCATTACTTTGATAGGAAGTTTCTCAGTCGCATTCATTTTCATCACCTGTGCCTTAAAGGATGACACCACCTATAACCACATATCCTTCCGCGTTTCAACATAAATTTCACGAAGTCTCTTCAGACCATATACTGCTTCAGATGTGGTATAAAAATATCAGTGGTAAGTGTAACTTCCATATCTATCATAGACACGGGTATCTCCTGAAGAAATCCAAAATATATTAGTGATCTGAAAGTGAATGATTATTACAACTGGTATGAATTACGTAACACTTTTAATAGTAGTAGGAGGGACCCACAGGCTACTCTTCGACGGAAAGGCAGTACTAACTGTAAGCAGTGTAACATTTCAGAAGGACAATGTATAGTATTCTTGTTATCCCAATGAACAGTAATATCAAGATAAGTTGGTGCAACTGGATGAGGTAAGCAGATACGTTCTTCCGGTATTCCATGCAAGAGTGCAAATTCCACTAGTATCACACATCAACTCCACATCTTCCACTATGAACTTCATCAAAATGGACATCATCACAACAAAATTCAAATATTTGTCTCATTCAGAATAGAATTTCTGGCAAAGTTCAAGAATGGCGTCTCAAGGGATGCAAACGCACGAGTGACCTTCAGCCGACCAATCATAAAATTAAGTGACTTTAGCACACAAAATGATGTATATTTACAAGAAAATGCATGAAAACACATTACGCAGGGTATCTTTCATTGACATGACTTGAAAAATACGTCCCAGCTATAATGAGGAGTATCAGTTGCTAAGTCAGACTACTTTCTGTACATGTATTCACTAAGGTGACCAAAGATGAGCTGCCTTTGTGAATTGTTTGTCTCTTTTATTCTCTTGTGCAGCCTTCCCAAAAAGCCCTCGGTTGATTTACTATGGTTTCCAGTAAGAGGATCGACGGCTACTTACCAGGAAAATGGGAGTAATAAAACAAATTAAAATAATGACATCAACTCTAAATCTATCCTTAGTCGTGACCCTAAACTTAATCCTGCCCCTACCCTAATTACAACCCTTATCCTAACCGTAAACCTAATCCTAATGCTAATTATGACACTGATACTAACCCTAGCCCCAATACTTACCTTAATTCTAATCGTAACCATAACGAGCTATTACCAGTTTATCCCAACAATACATAAGGACGGGATCTGAGTGAAATTTGCTGCTTAGTTGGTGAATAGCGTTGATATTTCAGCTGTCATAATGACAGGTACCGTCAGCCAACGACTAGCATGCATTCAAGGCCATTGGAGCGTTCGCACTCCTAGCACTTTACTGCTGAACTTTGACGCTCCTCAGAACAGATATCTAACTGATGCCTGAAAAATCATTCTTCCAAGTAATCATGGTCTCATGAACAACTGCCGTAACATTAACCGTCGTCAGTATTCAACTTTAGACCGTATAATCTCTAACAATTCACAAATATGGGACTCTTGAGGTCTGCAAACAAAATTAAAAGTCGTTTCTGTACATAATTTCTCTTAGTTCATTCCTTTTTCGTAAAAATTCATATGGCAGACCAAAATAGTCGTATCCAATATCCACTATCGTTTTTACGAGCTAGTATAAACCAATTTGATTTCTTTGTGCTCGCCTCTTGATTGTGAGGTAGAGGTCCCTGATCTTCGGTAAACGTCTGTGTAGCTCGTCCCGCCACTCGACTGTCGTAGCTTTGGTTGACTCCGAAAGGAGTAGTGCAGGGATTAATTATATGTGGTTTGTAGTATGAGGTGTGTTAAGACTGTTACTACTGTGAATGGAGTTGATCCTTTCACCAGTTGGTCCTTCGGTATCGTCGTCAATAGAAAAGAGATAATAATATATATAATGAGTGAAGGTATTCAGACTAACATACAGAAAAAGAATAAGAAAACGTAACAACAGTCAGTCAACCGGTATATATATATATATACCAGTAATAATGATAATAATAATAGGTGTAGTTAAAGCTGTCAGGAGAGCAAGACGGAAGAAAATCTAAAGAAGTAAAACGACCAGTTTAATTGTCTACCTTTGAATGGTGTATGCGATTTTAAGGGGATAGGCCATTTGGATGCAGTCCTTGTGTCGCTGCATGGTTGACCAGCCTTCGCTTAAAGGCGTCCACAGACGGTGCCATAGCTACATCTTCCGGTAAGGAATTCCAGGGACGGCAAACCCGCAGGGAAAAGAAGTGGGAGCGCACCCGGGTCCTTGCCCTCTGATGAGCTATCCTTCTAGGATTTCCACGAGGAAGCCTATACCTACTCAATGGCAGAACACCTTTGTTTGGGTGATTCTGATCATTTCTTATTTTGTAGGCAGTAATTAAATCCCCCCTAAGACGACGGTAACTAAGTGTGAATAGTGTTGCTGCTGAATTTTGATTAAACTGGCATACACGTACATCTTAGTACTTCTTCGCGTTTATATTTGTGTCCTAACGTTGTGATTACTCGACATCCACAACGTAATTCAAAAGGCACTTGCGAAGGAATACGACAGTGTATTATTGCAGCAATCAAAATTCAAAAATCGAGCGAGTACAAAAAGTATCAATTGTTAACATGCATGATTTAGAGTAATAAACAAAGCAAAGTACAATTACACAATGAAAGTATAGTACGATGATGAGCAATAAAATGGGTCACTACAATAGCCTCTCCGTAGAATGCAGGTAAATGAGGTTTACCTGTATTCGGAATGATATTGTAAATTAAACGGACAAAAAAGATATGAAAACCGAATTGGGGCTTTTAGGTTTTCTGAGGTTCGATTATAACTGTATATATTCGAAAATGTTAACAACTTTGAAACGAACTAAAATGTTTAGAAAGTTGTGCAAACTGTAACAATAAATCCAGAAAAATTATTAGAATAATAATGGGGTTGTTATTGTAAAGAGTTACAGAATAGATTTATATCTTAACATACAGTTAATAGTACCGTAATAAGGTAGTATGGAAATGAATTAGAAATAAATTGTCTGTACAAATCTTTGTGGCCAATGTACTCGTCTGCCTGATCTTGTGATTCTTTCTGTTTTGTTAGACGGAATATCATCAGATTTTGAATCTTGAGAGCAGGAATCATTTTGTGGCGTAATTTTAGGTGATGTTGATGACTTGGGTAAACATTCAGTCACCTCTATTTCCATGAAAGCTGGTTTTACGCGATCGATGCTTACAATCTCGTGTTTTCCTCCGCGTTCGACAGTGATGATTTTGCTTGTTCTGCTTATTACTTTGAATGGTCCGTCATAAGGTGGTTGAAGTGGTTTCCTTACACCGTCGTGTCGTATGAAAACATGCGTGCAATTTTCTAGTTTTTCAGGCATGTATGCTTGGTTGAGCTGATGTCGCGGTGGGTGATATCTTAAAAGGCTCATATGTTGTCTCAGTTGTTGTACAAAAGTAGTTTCGTCAGTTGGAACTTCAGTGGCTGGGTTGAAATATTCTCCAGGTAGTCGTAAAGTAGTTCCATAAACTAATTGTGCTGGACAACATTTGATATCTTGTTTTATTGTCGAACGTATTCCAAGAAGTACAAGAGGTAATTTATCGCTCCACTTATCATCGTCCTTCACTGCCATCAATGATGCTTTCAGTTGACGATGAAATCTCTCCACTAAGCCGTTTGAACTGGGATGATATGCAGTAGTACGCATACGTTTGATTCCCAGTAGTTCTGTGAGTTGTTGGAACAAATGGCTTTCGAATTTGGCACCTCTGTCTGTAGTAATAATGGTGGGCACTCCGAAGTTGGAAATCCAATTTTGCATGATGCTCTTTGCAACAGTTTCAGCAGAAATATCAGGTAAGGGACAAGCTACTGGCCATCTCGTAAATCTGTCAATACACGTTAAAATGTACGTAAAGCCATTAGATGGTGGTAATGGTCCAACGATGTCAATGTGTATGTGTTGGAACCTACCATCAGGTTCTGGAAACTGTCCATTAGGCGAAACTGTATGTCGTTGTACTTTTGACTTTTGGCAGGCTAAACATGATCTGGCCCATTGTTTAATCTCCCGATTCATATTCGGCCATACATATCGGTCACTTATCAGTTTAACTGTTGCTCGGATGCCAGGGTGAGAAATGCCATGTACTTTGGAAAAAACTGATCTTCGCATTTCTAGTGGGACAAAAGGGCGCGGTTTACCTTTGGAAACATCACACGTAATAATTAGGCCTTCATCAAGCATAACATCTTGCAAACGTAAGGAAGTACTCGTGCTATTTTTTATTCTTTTCAGATCCTCGTCCATAGTTTGCAGTCTAGCCATATTTTTAAGATCAAACTGGTCTTTTTCTAAGGTATTTATATGGATGCGGGATAACGCATCTGCTACCTCGTTTTTATGTCCTTTTATGAATCTAATATCTGAAGTGAACTGAGAAATGAACTCGAGGTGTCGGAGTTCTCTTGGCGAGTACTTGTCGTGCTTTGCATTCATGGCCTTGGTTAGTGGTTTGTGGTCTGTGTAGATGGTAAACGGTATTCCTTCTACCATATGACGAAAATGTTTAACAGCAAGATAGACTGCTAGTAAGTCTCTACTGAATGCACTATATCTTGATTGAGTGGCGTCTAGACGTTTGGAGAAAAGGGAGAGAGGTTGCCATTTCCCAGCAGAAAATTGTTGAAGAACAGCACCGACGGCGACATCTGATGCATCTGTCATAATCGCTATAGGAGAGTTGACGTCACGACGTACTAGTAAAGTTTCTGAGCTTAGAGTTTGTTTCAGCTTTTCAAATCCCTCGACTGCTGAAGTACTCATGTGCAGCGATTTTGCATGACCTTTTAGTAAATCTGTCAGAGGTTGGGCCAGCTGTGCACAGTGAGGAATGAAACGGCGATAAAAATTGACGAGACCAAGAAATCTGCGTAACTTTTTGAAGGAATCTGGAATCGGGTATTCTTTTATGACTTGCAGCTGTTCTGCTATTGGTCGAATGCCTTGATTGTCTACCTGATGTCCCAAAAATTTTATAGTTTTCTTACCGAATTCACATTTACTTGGTTTAATGACAATTCCATATTCGGCTAAACGTTTAAAGAGTGTTTCTAAGTGATGTTGGTGCTCCTCAGGGGATTTACTTGCAACCAGTATATCATCGATATAAGCGTAAGTGAATGGGAGGCCGTGCAATACCTGGTCAATGAATCTCTGAAATGTTTGAGCTGCGTTAGTCAAGCCAAATGGTAGGCGGACGAACTCGAATAAGCCAAAAGGAGTGGTCACCGCCGTTTTGGGGATGTCCTTGGGCTCGACCGGTATATGGTAGTATGCACGAACGAGGTCAATTTTGGAAAATATCTGAGCACCTGCCATGTTATGGAAAAAATCGTGGATGTGCGGAATTGGGTATCTATCTGCTATCGTCTGCTTATTTAAAGCTCGGTAATCTCCACATGGTCGTATCTCTGTTGAGTTTTTCTTTGGTACCATATGCAGTGGTGATGACCATGGGCTGTTTGACGGTCGTATTATTCCTAGATCCAATAATCTGTTGAACTCTGCTTTTGCTATTTGCATTTTAGCTGGATCTAAACGACGTGGTTTTGCTGGGACCGGTGGACCTTTAGTTACAATATGGTGTGTAACGTTGTGCTTGAGAGAGGCTGTGGAATAATCGCTCTGTGTCAGTTCAGGAAATTTCTTTAGCAAAATATCGTACCTGGATAATTGATCTGTTGTGGCTACCATCAAGCGAATACTCTCGACATCTGTGGAGATGCCTGAAATCGATAGTTTACGACTGGTATCTATCAATCTATGGTGACTAGAGTCAACTAGCAATTCGTAGTGTTGAAGAAAATCTATTCCAATGATAGGAAAGGTTACGTCGGCGACTACGAACTCCCACTCAAATGGTGTACTGCATCCAAAATTAAGTTTTTGCCTCCGAGTTCCAAATGTTTTTATGGTAGAATTGTTCGCAGCCTTGAGAACTAATGCTGGGTTTGGTTGTAAGCGTTCGTTGGGTGTTGGGGGAACTACACTAATTTCTGCACCGGTATCTACCAGGAATTGTGCCCCCGTTGTTTTGTCTGTCACCCTGAATAGACGGCTGTAGGACGTGTGTTGGCCAGCGACCGCAGTCGTCACCGACCGCCGGCCTTTTCGTTTCCCGACGCCACCGTTTGTTGGAAAGCACAAGGTTGTGTGCACCGTTTTGCGTGTACCCCAAATTTGCGATGATACCAGCATATATTCTGCTGTAAGCTATATTTACGCCTATTGCGTGAGTGGCTACGTTGTCTTCTGTACATTGTGGTAGGTTGTCTATTAACCCTCATTGCCATTAATTGCTCAGTGAGCACGTCGATTTTACGTTCTAAGGCTTCTATGCGTTCGTTTGACGTTTTTTCGACTCTGATGGCTTCTGCTTTATTCAGTGGGTCTATCGTGATAACTTTATCTGGTATTCTGCTAGTGGAAGCGACAGATTGAGGTGTTGACCTCTCGTACATGCGATCCGCGATTTCAGTGAGCCTTTCTATGTCAATGTCATCGTCTCCGAAAGCAAGAACCTGCTGGATGTTTTGAGGAAGTCGTCGCAGCCAGATTAGATAAAAGAGACGTTTATCAATTTCTCTTCCTGCAACTAGGCTTTGCATATGCCTCATGAGTTGAGATGGGGTTTTATCACCTAACTCAACATTGCTTAACAGGCGATCGAGTGCTTGCCTATCTGAAAGCGAAGTGCATCGCAGTACCTCTTCCTTCAACTTGTCGTAAGGTGCTTCTGTGCTGGGATGAACGATGTATTGCCGTACCCGCTCGGCGACTTCGTCTGGTAGTACTGTACTCAAAATGCCAAATTTAGCTGTCTGTGACGTGAGCTTATTGCTAGCCAAATAATGTTCCAGTCGAGCAAACCAAAGATGAGGGTCTCTGGGCTTAAAAACTGGTACAGTAAGAGAGATAGCACTAACAGATCCCAGCTCCAAGTTATCAGAGGTATTGGAAGACATGTTACAATTCGTAAAAAATTGGTTTAAGAGTAACAAAATAGCAAAATTTGCGCACAATAAGAATATGGCAAAACAGAAAAATGCAATGCAGGTGCTTACCACAAATTACTGCAGGTTGTGCGATGAGCAAACACAAGAAAGAGTTCGGAATATGTAATACATATATAGATCCACGAAGGTTAAAGTTTTATTAATCCAACAAGTGTAACAACGCGTCGAGGTCAAAAGTCGTCGTCGTCGGAGTCAGCAAGTTATCGTAGGGCTCACCAATTTGTTGCTACTGAATTTTGATTAAACTGGCATACACGTACATCTTAGTACTTCTTCGCGTTTATATTTGTGTCCTAACGTTGTGATTACTCGACATCCACAACGTAATTCAAAAGGCACTTGCGAAGGAATACGACAGTGTATTATTGCAGCAATCAAAATTCAAAAATCGAGCGAGTACAAAAAGTATCAATTGTTAACATGCATGATTTAGAGTAATAAACAAAGCAAAGTACAATTACACAATGAAAGTATAGTACGATGATGAGCAATAAAATGGGTCACTACAATAGGCCTAATTTCTCCAGCCTTTCATTATATGGTTTATTTCGGAGACCAACCACTCCTTTTGTTGCCCGTCGTTGGACCCTTTCCAAGAGGTTGGCATCTCTTCTAAGCAGTAGGGGTGCAATGATATTATGCACTTCAAGATGCGGTCTGACGTATATTTTATACAACCTTAGAAAGAGCTCGTACTCGTTATCCCGAAAATAATGCACACACATATCATTTATTTCCAATGCATTGACCAAAAACTATCTAAATACACTACACTTGCTCAAAAACAGACTTTAAGAACGCCCGTTGGGCATGAACACGATAACACATGATTTGCGCGAAAATACAGGCATACAGGACGTAATTTGTTGTGCCCGCGAGTGAAATAAACAAGTGATTCACTCGCTTGTGATTTGCCAGTTTTTCATTAGAGTTGCGGTAATTCCAAACATTATTTAGCCTCTTGGTGAAGTTCGCAATTACCAGGAGCGTTTCATCGAGTCCGGTGCATAACTGACAACACATACTATTACAGCTCAGGAGAGAAATAATATACCAGTGGATTTATTTGCTGAATTCAATGGATTCATCCCATACCAAGATCTAAGGACTTGACAGGAGTGTCAAGAATGCACCCAATGTTCCAAAGAGGTGATAAATTTATGCAATTTCAATTATCGCCTGACTGTTATTTTCCTTATCCCTAATTTAGTGTAAGATACACAGCAGTTTGGTTAATCGTGATGAAAACGGCAGCTTATAAGTGCCTAAATATAGTGCGTTCTTGTCACAAAAATTGGAAAGCGGGCATCAAACGTCACAGTAAGCAGCATTATGCAAGAAGGCTTCATGCTTCTAGTCGAAACACATTGGGTCTCCATTCATTTACACAGGTAATCTTGAGTTCAGTTGGAATAAACTAGTTGACCCCATCAGTGTTGAGATATTACAGCATTGGAAGTAAGTAAATACCTCTTTCATAAGATAAGTGATACATTTAATTGATATGATTGTATTATTAGCAGTCGTCTATCTAAGTTAATGATGAATTCGTTGCGATAATAATACCTATTATTGTTTTTATGGTCACTGTGAACATTATTATTGTTGCTGTCAAGACTCTAATTATTTGTCATAAAGCCGTTGCCATTTTTATTAAAATCTTTGTACAAGCTTTGGAAACTACTGCACAACTTATTGTTAAATAATTTTATCATTTCTTGATGCTTCGGTGGATCCACTACATATCGACCAACGATAAATTGCGATGTCCCTTAAGTTTAGCGAAATTATTTAGCTGCTCATATGCATTTATTGTTTGTAAAATGATTGCTTGGTAAGGCTTATCAAGCAGATGCCTGGAAACATTTTTCAAATCATGCATGCAGTACCCTTGTTAATAATGCTTTTCTGAAACCTTTTCATACTTATGGAGAAATATAAATGTGCTGTGTACTCAGACGGAACTAACTGACAGTAACAGAGGACTATTCATCTGAATTATCTGTACATCTGAAATCTAAATTTTGTTTAATGAACGCTTTTTCAGTGAATCCGTGTTCCTTATGTTGTGATGCGATTGTGTTCCAGTAAAATTAGCAACAAGTGCTAAGGTATGAATGGAGAGTAAAGTATTAGGAATAAATGCGGAGTCTGGGAAACATTTTTAAGTGATTACATGAACAGATAGAAATGTACCGTGTTCTGTGGCTGCCAACCGTAGCCATTCTGTTTTAAATTATTATAATAACCGTAGTTGCACTGAGTTATAAGTCAAACAGTATAGGCACAGTCTATCCTCACAGTATATTGCGAAACGTAGAAATCACAAGCACACTATCTCAGGTGAACTTATTTTTACTTTGTGATTATGAATCTCGAATCAGTTTATGTGTTCTGCTAAGACGATAGATAACTCGAAAGGGCTTTTTAATCGCAATACCTATCCTGAGATTTGGACATATTCACTTTATTCAACTACAACATAATCTATTTACCAATAAGCTTCTCCAAATATCCACTCTCACTTAGTATTTCAAAGATGGTCTCATACACTCTGAACCTCACAACTTACTCAAAGGCTAATATTTGGTCTTATCAAGTGGGATATGCGAATGAACAACGAGGGATAAATTTATTAATGAATCAACATGTAATAAAAAATCCTTGACACTGTGGATCACCCAACTCCATGAAATCCCCGAAATTAGCTATCACCTGAAAAAGAAATTAGGCATTCCAAAGACATAGACACTGTTGCCATTATAAATACAAAATCCAAATGAAATAAAATACCAAATAATGAGTCAAATTGTCATTTTTACGTCAGTCAATATTTTTCAAGCAGACAAACTGAGCACTGAACCTGCCTGTAAACACCAAGTCTATGCAGCAAAAGAGGTAAATGCCATGTCAAAATAATTCCAGAGTCTTTCTATAGACTTCCTTTAAAGAGATGCAAGTAGGGGAGCTTTGAGACCATCAGCAAAAGTACTACAACAAATTAAGTGAAAATAATTATATTCATAATAATAATTTATATTTCGTATAAACGATTACTGCGCTACATTTGCATAGTTACCTAAAACTCTGATTTTTGTGGAATATGTTGTCAAAAAGTTGCAAAAAAACTATTACAATTATTTGCCTTTCAAACACTGAATCTTTGGATATAATACTGTTTATCAATTACACCTACAACTATCTATTTGCCACTCTGTGCTTGTTTAACATTAACTAATACCTATAATTGTATATGTATTGATGGATTTAAATAAATAAATAATAGTATATTCTCATTTTGTACATGAGGGACGCCAGTTTACAGGCATCATCAATACGATAAATTACATATACGATTAGTAAACATATTTAATAATAGTAATTTAATAAAATACATTTTTTCCTACCTGTGTAGGACACACCAATTGTACAGGCATGGATAAGTATTATTTAAATTACATAAATTTGGTTCATGGTAAAATTATAAGATTGCAGTCATTTTGTCTATTTACATGTTCAAGTTGGCTCAAGTCAGTGAGTCTATGATTTTGGTATCATTTTGGTTAACTGTAATTGACTGTGATATTATTATTGTTGTTGTCGCTTGTTACCCTTCTTGTTGTGAATTATTTTCCCGCGCTGGTGTTTTTCTGCTTGTTTTATTCCCTTTTTTCCTGGTTTTTAAGGGGAGCAACCCACAAGGTCGCTTCTCTCTAAATTATAAATTAATGTAACAATCCCCCTTCTCAGGCGCGAGGCTAGCAACCCCACCCTGTAAACAAAGCTGCTACAGAAACTTCAGCACGATGAATCTCCTTGAACCAAAAGAAAAGGTCTGTGTAGGGACATGGAATGTCCGCACCATGTACGAGATTGGCAAAGCTGCCCAGATTGCAAACGAAATGAAAAGATACAGAATTCAAGTACTGGGGATATGAGAAAGCAGATGGAACGGGAATGGACTCACCAAATTTTCAATGGGTGAGTCAGTGATCTACTCCGGTCACCCGGAAGATAACCACTCGCACACCGAGGGCGTGGCTATCATGATGTCATCAACGGCAACGAAGGCCCTGATGCAATGGGAGGTGATCTCGCCCAGGATAATGACCTCCAGATTCAACTCCAAAGGAAGGAAAGTGTCAGTTATACAATAATAATAATAATATATTCTCATTTTGTACATGAGGGACGCCAGTTTACAGGCATCATCAATATGATAAATTACATATACGATTAGTAAACATGCTATGCACCGACAAACAACGCAGACCTCGAAAAGAAAGAAGAATTCTACAGACAACTACAGGCAACAATGGACAATACTCCAGTCGGCGACATTAAAATACTAATGGGAGACATGAACGCCAAACTGGGATCAGACAACATAAGTAGGGAACTCACCATGGGTAGAGAAGCTCTCGGAGAAATGAATGAAAACGGAGAACTCTTCGCTGACTTCTGCGTCTTCAGTGGACTAGTGATCGGTTGCAGCATTTGCAAGCGCAAGGATATCTACAGGACTACATGGGTGTCACCAGATAGGCGAGCCAAAAACCAAATTGACTTCATCTCAATATATGTGTAAAACTTGGGCACTGTGGTAGTAAGTAATTCCATATTAGTTTGTTTATTAGATATATCATACAGTGAAACAGTATTATTTACTGGATCCACTGTGTGATATATCTAATAAACAAACTAATATGGAATGATTTCATCTCAATCTCAAGGAAGTGGAGGCGCAGCCTACTGGACACGAAAGTAGGAAGAGGAGCAGGCGTTGGCTCAGGCCACCATCTCGTGCAAGGAACACTCCAAATCAAATTAAAATCTTTCAAAGAAACAGGAGCTGCAGATAAACCACAAGCCAAGTTCACTGCTCAAAAACTGAAGGACCAGGACACAAAGGACATCTTCACCGCATGCATAAAAGACAAAGCCGAGACACAAATCAACACTGGCGAAGAGGTCAGCGTCGAAAAGCACTGGAACAACTTGAAGACAGTGTGGAGTCAAACCTGCATGGAAGTTCTAGGCAGAAAGAAGAGACAGGACAAACAATGGCTCACTACGGACACTTGGAAACTAATAGAAGAGAGAGGGATGGTGAAACAAAAGAATCTTCAGTGCACCGACGAGCAACAAAAACAGGATTTGAGTGTAAACTACAAGACACTGAACAAAAGAGTAAATAAGAGTGCCAGAGAAGACAAAAGAAAGTGCTATGAAACCATAGCAAGTGAGGCAGAACAAGCTGTAGGCAAAGGAGACCTCGCAACACTCTACCAAACTACTAGGTACATATCGGGCAAAAGTTTAACACAAATTAAGCCAGTGAAAGATGACAACGAAAAGCCACTCACCAAAGAAGTGGAGCAAAGGAAATACTGTGCTGAACACTTCAAAAGACTCCTAAATCGACCACCATCTACAACGCGACCAACAATACCAACAACGGAGACAGAGCTACCAGTGAACACCAACACCCCGACGAAATCAGAAGTCCTGAAGGCAATCAAGATGCTAAAAGCTGGAGCTGGAAAAGCAGCAGGACCAGATGGAATCCTAGCAGAAGCATTGAAAATGGACCCAGAGACAACAGCGGACTTGATGACGCCACTACTGGAGAAGGTGTGGAAAGAAGGCAAAGTACCCGAGGATTGGAAGAAAGGATACTTGTTCAAACTACCAAAGAAAGGAGACTTAAGTCAGTGCAAGAAGTGATGCGGAATTATGCTACTGTCCATCCCAAGCAAAATACTGAGCCGCATCATCCTGGGGAGAATCAAACATGCCAACCTGGATGAAAAACTTCTACCGGAACAGGCTGGATTCAGGCGAAACAAGTCATGCACTGATCAGATCGCCACATTACGGATCATCATTGAACAGAGATTGGAATGGCAGTCACCCCTCTATCTCAACTTCATCGACTTTGAAAAGGCTTTCAACATTGAGAATACAGAGGTGATGAAGATTCCTGGGCAACACCAACAGCAGCAACAACAACAACAGGCAACAATCAGCATAAATGGAAAGAACCTGAAAGAAACAACCTCTTTTACCTACCTACCTGGGAAGCATCGTTTCAACTACAGGCGGGCGGAACTGACGAGGGTATCAAAGCAAGAATCGCAAAAGCAAGACAAGCTTTCACTACTCTCAAGTCTGTTTGGAGGTAAACAGCACTCAGCATCAAAAATAACATCCGGATTTTCAACTCCAATGTGAAGTCAGTCAGTGCTACTCACTATACGGATCAGAGACTTGCACTGCGCGTCATAAAGAGCATCTCAAACAAACTACAGACCTTCATTAACAGTTGTCTTCGCTCAATGCTCAAGATCAGATGGCCGGTCAGAAAATATCAGCAAAAGGGATCTCTGGGAGCAAACCATCTCAGCAGGAACCGATTGTGAAACAAATAGGCTGGAAGAAATGGAGATGGATTGGCCATACTCTGGGGAAACCGTCAAGTGACATCAATAGACAAGCCATTGCTCGAGTGGAACCCGGAAATGAAGCGGCGAGTTGGTTCTCAGTGCAAGGGTGACTTGGAGGAGGAGATGAAAGCATGTGGGCAGACATGGAGCCAGGTGAAAACTCTAGCAGAGAACAGAACGCAACGGAGACGCACGGCTGAAGCCCTATGTTCCTGTAGGAATTAAAGGATACAATAATAATAATAAACGTGTAAGTTTACAAGAAATGCATACCATTTTTACAAGCACGATCAGTAATGTTAGAAATTACAATCCTGGAGTAGCATTAATTAATACTTTTTCAAGAGTTTGAATTGTCTAATTATTGTACATGCAATCAGAACAGGTTCTTATAAATGTTAAATTGTAAACCGTTTACTAAGGCCACAATCAAAGTTGAGCGACAACCCAAACTTCGTTCCGTTTCCTGCTAATCGTTATGGCCAACCAGTGAACAGCGTATATCTGTGTGAGTGCTATGCCGCCACGTGACTGAACGCTATTTCAGGAAGAGAAGAAAATTCTGCGCAGCTGCAAAATGGTATAAAATGCAATTATGAATAATACATTATTGGAAGTATATTTACAAGATAAATACAAATAGAAGAAGCTAGATAGTACTTGAAATGGTAGTATGCATTTGCAATGTTTAATGCTAACCATATTGGTCTAAGTACGGAAACTATCACGTTTCCGATGAAAATATGGCTTTGTTCAAACATTGGTGTTGTTGTGTTTTAATCAAGGCAAACAGACTTAAAGCAAGCAACAAATATGAATAAAGAGCAAGTTTCAGCCTCAATAAAGGCCTAGGTAGTTAAGATCAGATAGAGTATAATAGTGCGTAAATAAAATAAAAAGATTATAATGAGGTAGGTAGGTGATATTTAAGTGAGGGATGAATTCAGAGATTTGGAAAATTAGAAGCCGTAGAACAAGCTGACCTGTAAGATGCCTCACGAGTTTCTGTAGGGCCTAACGGGTAACTTCTCGACAAGAATCTGAACAGGCTTGTACATAGTAGGAGCCAAAGCACTTTTTATTTATAATTAGATCTGTACAACCCTTATTATTGTTTTTTGTTGAGGTTTAATTCTCGAGCTGTCAAAAAATGCATGTTGCTGTCCTGCAGACTGGGGTGATTCACAACTGTGACCACTACCATATCTGCTGATCAGCATGCGCCACCCTCGCCTCCTTTTTTGATGTTAAGCTCTGGGATATTTTTGCAAACTGTAGTTGCAGTTTACATTGCTTTGAGCCCATCCCAATTATACAGTATGCTGCACATTAATAGCTTTCATGACAAGCGCTTCCCATTAGGTCACCAGATACATCGATACCTGAGGATATTTTTAGCAGTATCTATTGGTATCACCTTTGTACATGTATACAAGTATTTGTAACAAACGCTTCGGAAATTGCGTTTAAGGAGTATAGAGTATAGAAGTAGCTAGTATTACAGCAACTAAGTTGTAGTCTATTTAGCAGAGTAAAAAGTGTAGTGTAATTAACAAAACGAACTAGCCTGCCTCATTATATCGATGTCTAAAAGACACAAAAAGTCGTTATAATGCGTGTCTTTAACTAATTGGGCATTTTCTAAAAGAAACAGCACGTATTTCAACTATTTGTAAGCTGGCCGTAAATTACGCCTGGATAAGGACACCATCATTTGCCATTTATGCTAAAACCACTTTATTTCATCAACTTTTAGCAGCAATACAAGCATAAAAGTGTGTAACATAACGAATACTTACCTAACTTTGAGGTTTTTTCAATAAGTACTGTCTGTAGACATCAGCTGACCAAATGACCAATATCCATATACGGGCTACCAAAAATACGTCGCGATAGCGTTCATCCCCAATCATAATCACCAACATACACATTTAAATATGAATGGAAGTTTTCAAACCATAGTAGCCTATTAACTTGTTTATCGAAATTGATCTATCAGGACTTATGTGGTTTATAAGAAGCCCTAAACAGGGCTGTCGTGATTTCTTGCAGACATTATTACTAAAAATTCCATTAGGAACTACCATTCACATAGTATGAACGGAAGCATCATTTAGCTAACCCATGCCACTTTTAATCATGTTGAAAAAAATCGTTTACCTTTACTTCGGGTCAATGTCTATATTATTATGTGGCAGACAGTAATGAATAAGTTGATTTACTGAGCGTGTTGAGGTAACTAACAACCTAAATCTATAGCTGCCGCCATTCACCATCATGTGATGACCTTGTTTGTACAAATGTAAGCCAACATTCCTCCTCACAGTGTAACACGGCGTTACGTTTCATTCTGCACCCCTCTATTCTCTAATAGAGATTTGTTTCGAAGCTTTCCTTAGATTAGGATACATACAACAGAGTAAACAATTGTGCTAGAAGAGATATCATAAGCGTCGAATCTATGCGAAGTGTAGTTGGAGATGCTGGAAATTTAAACTTAGGCAATGAATGGATTGATGTTAGGAAATGAACTGTTCTGTAATACTTGTTGGTACCAGTGGAGTGGTCATACTCATTACTTATTCCTTCTATTTGGCTGTCTTCCGATTCTACACTGGAATCGTGACTGGTTTGCTCATGACGAAGTTTGGAATCCAATTTGCCAGAAGGAGGGAAGATAGTAATTCGTAAAAAGCAAACGGAGGGGGAACACACTGAGGAACTGTCGTGGGTAGGTGACTCAACACCCGGTGTTTGAAAGGGGAATTGACCCAAATATGATTGGGTCATGTGACTCCAGAGACTTCCCGCCAACGACGGTGAACACCAAGCACACGTTCAACGAACTTACTGATTCTAACCAGTTTCCTGTTCGTTGGAGGTAACAATTCCTGTCATGGCTTTGACGTTTGCTTAGTGATAGAAGACCGGAGCGATACGATAAAAGTAATGATGTACATTATACCGATGCTATTTGCGGACTTTTTTAGTGTATTGATGGTGATCAACTGTAAAACACATGGTCATGCTACTGCATAATTAACTTGCTATATTGGCTTACACTTGGTTAGTTAGTAAATATTCGGCTTATTGTCCGTCTTTTAATACTGCTTGCGTTAAAATCGAGTTGGTTATATTCACAGAATGGTATTCTGAGTTCCGGAAAGTTGTCTTCCAGATACAGCAAATTTTCCTAATACCGTTACTGACACTCCTATAATTCAAATAAAGAATATAGGGACTTGTGAAGCAAATCAGCAATTACATTACATAATGGAGTGCAACTTACCACCCTTAAAAAGTTGAACAACAGAAACATAACGTAAATAAACTGATAATGTAACTGCGAATATTATATCCATGACTTGGTGTCAGCAAAGACATTCTTCAGGATGGATAAAGCCAGGGATTCTGATTTTACTCGCAGAATCTTTACGGTCTCTCTAATGTCTCCCATGTCTCGAAACGCATCTGCAAGAAAACCCAATCATCCAGGGCAAACGGACATATTATTCACACTCATCGCTGTATAGGTTTGTTGTGGGAAGCGCCCAACCTCCCTCCAGAGCGATGATGTATTGTCACCAGTTGGCTAATGTCTTTTCGTTTGGCGATTTGTTGGCTAAGTTATATGGGATTATGCCAACAGTTTTCCTAAACAACATGCTGTAAATTCCACACTGCTCCAAAAATATCGTTTGGAATAAAACCATTATTATTACAAACCCTATAATCACACAGCATGCGGCCGTTGATTAAGGAATGTAGAAGAGTGACACGATTATCAAATAATCAGTCTAACTTGTTCATTTGTTGTAAGGCTTACGTTTTGTAATGAACCGTATCGAATGATTATTTCTGTTACCTGTTTTTCACTGGGCCTTTTGCTTCACTGGTCTCCCAACTTACTGACAGAATAGGCGGTCAACAACATTTCTTACATTCTCAGTGTATACGAGCCATGGGTTCGTCATATTGTGATTATTTCGAAACATGATTTGGTCGCTTAATAATACCATTATCACACACTCACAAGCTAACGGTGACGCTACCAGCGCAAACAGCCTTCACAAGTTTGGTTTGATTAAAGGGTACTACCAAGGCCTGATTTCACTGGGACACATCCCAAGGACAGCCATTATTACCTCCTTTCGAATTCCTACATGTGTCATTTCATCTTCACAATGTAAAGCAAACATTCCAATGATACTTTGGTGACGTATTCTGGGAACGATCCGTTGCAACCACTTGAAAACGCTGGCCAACATTCTGTACAAGGAGTATTCTTGATCTGATTTAAAAAACAACTGGTTTTCAAACAGTTTTCAATGTATTACTCAACTTACATGTACAGTCTGCCATGCTGACGCAAATGGCGCAAATGGATAGTTCTAGAATTGACCCCATTTGATGCAGTAAAACAATTTAACATTGCCTTATCTAATTTTCGTATCAAAGATCAAATTTCTTTCCTATTATAAAACTACGATAAGAGGGCTGACAAAAATGGAATAAATACATTATTGAATCAAAATAATACGTCAATAAACTTTATCTCACGGATGCTGTTCACAACAAAGTTTTATAGAATTGACTTCAAGCTTTATTTTTCCCAGATATTTGTATCACATTCATCTGAAGTCTGGGTTTTTTGTTAATGCGAAGACAATATTTCTATATCTCTTTATGTGTTACACAGACAGACTATTTTGCAGACTGTTCTGACTGACTCTAATGTTAGATTGAACAAACAAACTGTAATTTATATAATAACTTATCCATGCCTGTACAATTGGTATGTTCCTGCATAAACAGGAATAAATATATATATAAACTAAGCTCCCCACATGCTTCCTTGGATGACGGTACCATAGAAAGTTCAAATAAGGAAAGTCGCAAACAGCTTTCGAACTTGGCACTAGACTTTTTGCGATATGGTGTAACTATACACGTTCAACAATGTTAAGTAGAAGTGAAGTTGCTCGTTTTTTCCGACATACCATCGGAAATAATTTTACGCGTCCGATGAGAATCTAGCTACAGACAGCTGTCAGTTGCTCTTCTTTAGGCTGACTCCTACTAGTCTATTTTTCTGTTGGTGCGTCAAATTTGGTTGTTGGTTGATTTTCATAGCGGATCCTTACCGCCAGTTAAAATTAAATATGTTCTTTAAAGCGTGGGAACAGTAGTAATAATAATATATATTTCGTATAAACGGGTAAGTTTACATGAAATACATGCCATTTTTACTGGCACGATCAATTATGCTACGAATAACAATTGTGAATTAGCATACATTATCACTTTTTTTTAAAAAAGTTCAAATTGTTGAATTACAGTGCAAGCAATCGGAACAGATTCTTATGATTGTTAATTTGTAAATCTTTCACGAAGATCTCCATCGAAGTTGAGCGATAACCCATACTTCGCTCCATTTCCTGGTGATAGTAATGACCTATCGATAAACAACGTATATGTGAGTTAGTACTGTGATGGACTCACTTTGTAAAATGATGACAAGCTATTGCAGCAGAGCCCAAGGGTTGTAGTTGCAAGCATATTGTGATAAGGACCAACTGTGAAAATACGTGACAGTATGGGAATGTATGTGTGAACTAGGTACATGAGGTAGTGCCATTGATGTTGCTGAAGTGGTGTGATTCATAATTCAACAACGTTAACACATGAAATTAGTGATCTTCTGAAAAGATCATATATGATCTTAAAGGGAGAAAAGATTGGTGGCAAGGGACAAGTTGCCAGATTGCTCAGACATATTAAAAAATAAATTGAAATTCTAGTTCGTCCACAATGCGCACAGATCCTACTAATTACCTATCAACGCTAATCTGTGCACTTCAGGAACTAATTTTTCTATTTTTTAATTTTGATAAGAGCTTGATGCCACACCGTATTTTTAGTACAAGTATGGAATTTTCAGCATGGATATCGGTAGCCCAAATTTTGCAGGCCGACCATTGATATTGGGTGTACGATGGCAGGGGGTCGAACCCCGGACCATGTGCATGGTCGGCGAGAGTCCTAACCACTGTGCCACCGACGCACTAATGGTTCATTTGAGAGTGGAAATAATTTTGAGATCACTCAAGCAAAATGTCTCCAGGATTAATCTACAAAAGAAAAACCATTCATCGTGGATGCATAAGTGGAAATACTGTAAATATATGCCTTTACATATCAATATGATGATGAAGTATCACGTTTAACTGCAACATCAGGATTTAGTGTCCTTTTAAGAGCTGACAGAACTATTTAACCGTTTTTGAGATTTTTTGAAGAATTTTCATGATTTAAAACTTGAAGCTTCATAATGAGAATTAAAATTATATCCAGCGACTAATAAGATGGTTTATTTTATAATAAAATGTCAAATGACCATAATATATGATGATCCCAACTGCACAACTAAATTGCTTATTTCCACAAATCTGTGAAAGCTGTTTAAACAGACACCAATTAGGCGCAGTAGATCTTCATTGGAATAAAAGGAACTGAACACACTAAAACATGCAAAAAGCTGATCACCTAATAGCTCAAATACCAGACCAGTCCACGAAAAGGAATGACCAGTCGATAAAACAACACACTGATAATGTTGAACTAGTCAGTATCATATTTCATCCAGTGATAGAAATGAAAAATGTAAATGGCCTTAGCGCTTGTAGTGATCTGGGAAGTTGATTCGACTGCTACAGACCATAAATCAGAATAAATTCACTACGTAGTCTCAACAAGGACTAAGAAGCCCGTCATATAGTACCTAAAGGTTACTGTCGTGATGTCTTCAATATGTTGCCAGAAACCTCTAGTTCAGGCATCCAGACCACATTTTAATTAACCTTGTGGGGTATAATTCTGTGCAAACCTAGATAGCTCAATAAAGGTGCAGGGCAACACACTATAGGAAAAGTTATTCTTCTACCTTTCTGTTACCTAATGTTCACTTTCGTTCATGTCTGCATAAATCTGGATGTATTTGTCCCACAATCAGATGGATGTACGTATATTTTTACTCGCCTCTGTCAATTTATCACGAGGTCTGGCGGAGTGCCCAGTGATTTCAGATGCCTATCTTCCACAACAACAGACTTTTGAGGGCAAACCGATCGAATTGCACCATCGTCTCAAATAACAAGCTAATGAGAGAATATCCACTGGTGCTGAAGGCTGTGACAGACATTGCTTATGAGGCAGATGTTCCAACCCAGGTGGTTCGGTAAATTGCCACTGTCTTCTTATCCTATACGCGTAATCGATCATTAGATTGGGTAGTTATTTTTATACCAGATTTAGCCACTAAGGTGTTCTCAAAACATCTTCAAGTATTTGTTTAACGTTCATATGGACTTGTTGTGACTGCTTGTATTATAACTCACTGATATAATATTGACTTACTGATATTTTCCGATTGTGATTTATATCATGCTTGATCGTGCCTGTAAACATGCCAAGCATTTCATGCAAACTTACCTGTTTATGCGAAATATAAGTTATTGTTAATAATTTTACGTTGCAATCTGTCTGAAGAAGTGCCTTCTCTTCGTTCATTTCTTTAACTTCTGCGTAGAGACAGTGATATTTTCCGGAAAAATTTCCTCATCTCCCTGTGCAGCATTTTCGAAACAAACGTGTTCTTACTCAGTATCCCTTACTTCACTTTTCAGTGCGAATGTCTATGCGTATTTAACAGCTATTTTAAGTAAATATTTATTCTCGTATAAGTTTTCAGCTCTTCTTTTTTTCTTTCATACAAGGTGGCCAATAGACAAGTAGAGAAAGACGTATTGGTTTCATAGGAAGAACACCTCCCAGAAGTAAAGGGCACCGATAACTTTACTTTAGTCAGCGAACCGGTGGCAAGTTATTTGGAAAGTCAACGCAAGAGAAGTTCTACAAACATTGCAGAGACTAGGTTTTTACCTCTGGTTGTTTAAGAAGGAGCAAGCTGTAACGGTAAAAAACAGTCGGTAGTTTATAGCGTTGTAACCATTCTAAAACGGTTGCTACACCTCATTATTGCAGTAAAGCCGTGTAGTTTAGTACTGTGTCGCTTTCTGGTACGCTGTCTTAGTACTGTTATTGTTCTTTCGCGAAATATGGTTACTTCAGGCAACACCGCTTGTATTTTCCGTATTTCAGAGTGTCCATTAGTTCTTCTCTGTCTTGAAAATTGCTTTACGGTAGTCACCAGAATGACACATCTTAGATGAAAGTTAGGAACCGTTAAGTGCATTCATCAATGTATCTCTCACTTCGCATACCGCACGAAGTTAGATGTCTTGAGATGAGTTAAAACCACCCTTCACGACAACGTGACACGCAGCCACTCATTAGGCTTGCAGTGCAGATACCATGAAAGCAGTAGTTTTCAAGTAATGTGAAATTACAGGAAATTCGTAGTTATTATTCAACATTTGGTGACAATCTTTGGGTAGATCACTAGATGTACACAGAAAAAATGTCAGTAAATTATAATGAATTTACTTCATTTTCAATCAAAATTACCTAATATCAACGAATTCAAAGTGCAGAAATCGTTTGATCGCTATATTTATACCGCATAGTTGCACATATCATACTAGCCACTTTACTTGTTTTAGCGTACGACATGATCATCACGGTATGACCTTGAAACAGGCGCCTTGCTTGGAGTAAGCAAATGTAAGTCAGATTTATTTCAAGTTTAGTGAGTAGTCAATTCGCTATAAACATTAATTGGAGCGTTATGTTTGTTTACTTAGTTTCCTTTTTTACTGACTGCTTTTTTAATGCAATATATCCCTATTTTTTATTGCGAATCTGAAATCTGTTTTTTTGTTGTTATCTTGTAGGTTATTTTGTGAAGTGAATATAATCTTATTACCTAATTTGACCGCTTATTTTCTTACGTTGACTTGAAAAATATGCGAATCGATTCACAATATTATCTCATGATTTACCAACCTGTGAACAATTTGGTGCCTTGTTTAATGATAATTTTTCAGTGATATGCGTGGGAATTACCACTCAGGTTAGTTGAATCTGTCTTTGTCTAGCAACTCGAAAGCTTTTCAGAATTTGTTGTGTATAATCGTAAGATATCTTATTTAACATGCTGTGTCGTTTCTTCATATATAGTGGTTAAATACTCCCTCATTTACTGAATTTTGTTATTGCATGAAAAGAAATGTTGTTAAATTTGAGACGTAGTTTTTACTCGGTATCTGATATCTTGACTGGAATTTAATATTTCTGTAAAGTCAACTAATAAAACAACTAGCCATAACAGAACATTTCAGAATAATTCCCTTGAAACAATAAATATGGGTTTTAATGTAACATAAACCTAAATAACCCTGTGATTATTTAGTCATCAAGTAAGACTTCATACTGTTGACTAATATACAAGTGAATTGACTTTGTTTTATCTTGAGTTGACAAAACTACTATTATGTGTACATTGTCAATTTGTATGTTCACCTGGACTTAGTGTTGACTTACCAAGAGTTTAAAGAATACACGTTTACAAACTCGGTTGAACTACTTTATTTAGGACTTTCTAACTACTATAAAACACGTTAAGTGTTCGTGTTGAAATTAAATTTATTCCTTTGATAGAGTCACTAATACACTAATAATATCGATTCTAATCTACGTCATTTAGTTTTTACCTCCATATTTTTTCCGAACTCTACTGAACAACATCAAGGGCAGGTCTATTTTCCACGTAGTACTGTCCCACTAATTTTTGATAATTGAGAGAGACGATGACTTTTCTATTAGTCAATATGTATATGAAATGTTTAGTGTATGAATAACTTGATCATTTTTGTCTTTAATAGTTAAACGGTGAAAAAGACTTCTGTGCCTGTTTAAAACATCTTGATCAATCGTGTGTATGAATGGATCACAAAGAATCTAACAGAAGAATTGGAGCTCTGAAATCTACGTCTTCTCTTGTGGAACTAACCAGTAAATCTGGTGATTATGCTGCTCATCCACCATTTACAAAAGGTGCGTCAACTGGAACCTATGCACCTATAAGGTCATCTGATGGTTGTTCGCCAAGTACATTTAGTTGTCAATTACCACGAACATCTCCCGAGTATTCAACAACATCTTCAAACCCATCTCGTGCTGCATTTCTTTCACGTCAGGCATCTTTTGATCAAGGTGGTGAGGGTCGTCTTTCTTCAACTCAAGTAAGTTCACTAGTTTTCAAGTTTCTAATATGGTTTCTGCTGTACGATAAGTATAAGTAGAAGATGTATGTTTTAGGTTT
Source organism: Trichobilharzia szidati (assembly GCA_944472155.2). Classification (NCBI taxonomy): domain Eukaryota; kingdom Metazoa; phylum Platyhelminthes; class Trematoda; order Strigeidida; family Schistosomatidae; genus Trichobilharzia; species Trichobilharzia szidati. Next base: position 34,359,918 of record OX235271.1, on the reverse strand, counting down.
AGTAGATTTGGTTTCCTGCTCAAAAATAATTCATCCGTTGAATTCCTAACTTGATGCATAAATAAAAATTTATATTTCATTTGAAATATTCTTACTTTCTTGTGGGTAGAACGAAACTAATCATTAAAGTATTTAGAATTTTATTCTGGTTTCTGTTACTCCACCATTGACTGACTGACTGAGTTTCAACATAAAACTGTGCACAGAAGCGAAGCAGTTCAAGTTACCGCACTCCATATAGTACACAAGTAGAAAAAAGAAAGGAAAAAGAGATTCAAAAAACTGTTATGAACAGGAATAGACGGTGGAGAGAATAGTAGTATGGAAAACCGTTAGTGTTTAGTGAATTTGGGCGATCATAAAAAGTGAATACGTTTGCTTGGTTGTAAACTGTTTCCAGCCATAACATCACCAGTTGCTAGCCACTGATTCATCACAGCATCCAGAATATCCTTACTTACAAGTCTACACCTTTCTACTTGGCTCAAACCAACTGTGACATACCTTATGGATTGATTCCAATTGTCGGTTTGACTATTGCTAAATATGTTTCATCTCAACCTTATGTCAGCTAACATTGCTCGGCGAGGAAGACGTTGGCTCGGAATGCGCAACACGCATCCTAGCCATCTCACTCAATGTAGTTTCACAACCTCATCGATTGACTTCCCTTCCTTACTTAGCAGTCTATGCCTAACTCACACATTACTGACCGTATAATGTTACTTGACCTGGGATATAGAATGCAAGCGCCTTCAGTCAAAGACATCTGGCTTCCTCATATCTTTCAGTTTCAATGACCACATCTCACAGACATAAAAGAGGATGGAGTGAACTGCTGCTGTGCAGTACACATGTCCTTTAGTCGATAACCAGATGTCACGTCTACACTAGAGATTACGTAAGTTAGCAAGTGCTGCGCGAGTCTTTGTTTCCTTGCTAAGGTTTTGCCAGCAATCAACCCGTTGGGTCTGATGCAACTTCCAAATAGATGATGTGGTCAACACGCTCCACCACTTCACTCCCTATCTCTAAGCTAGGAGTCGGTGTAGTCCAGCCCTTCAGTACCATTGCGCATTTGGCAAGGTTGCATGGCATATTAAACATACTAAAACTTTTGCTGAAGGTGTGCAGAAGACTCCGCATTTTGCCAGTATCTTGATCTAGGAGGACAATATAATCGGCATACTCTAGGTAAACAGGACTGTTCCTTGGTAACAAGTCAATCCCTAAGTCGCTAAGGTCAAATAGGGTCAATTCCATTAGTATATATTTGATGAAATTAAACGAAAATAGAGATAGTGGGCGTATCTGACGTATACTACCAATTTTCATCACTTCAGACAACAATCCTCCGTAAGGTCTTACACGACATTGTGAATTCGAGTAGAGTGCCTTGATTAGTGTGATATATATATATGCTTCGTTCTACATCTGACTGAAGTTATGCTATTGTAAAATACATCTGATATACTAAGATTTGAATTATGAAACGGGTGCAAACCATTACCAGTTTTCTTGTTCACTAAACTTCAACCCTTCCAAGCACCCAATGGGCCAGGTAAAGCATTGGGGATTTTACAAGATTTTTTTTGTGTCAAGAAAGGTTTTTCCTGGTATTCAAACGTATTCTTTTCTGAAGTTTACTACAAAAAGTAGTCCAGTGTGTGCTTTGTTGGCATTCCATGTAGCCTTCATCTATGATTACTGGCATATTTATTGATCATGAATGACTTACCGGTTTTCTTTGGCGTGCCTTTATTCGCGGGGCTTATGCTTCAAGTAGAATGAAGATCCACACTTATAGAAGGCAAAATATGAACCTAGTGTATCGAGTACACGATACATTTAAAAAGAAAGTTGAACTTAGCCATTAGGACTGCTCATATTATTATTATTCCCTTGGGTGCCGGTTGAAACATAAAGCTTCCATAGTACATCTTCATTTCATCCTGTTCTCTGAAGTTTTCTTTAGGTGGCCCTAGGATTATCTACAAGTTGTCATCTCCCTCACACGACCTCCTCCATGTCACCATCGGATGCTTAACTCACTGCTTTCCACTCGGTTTCCACTTGAGTAATGACGTGGCGCGTGATATCACTCATCAGCCTTCTCAGCATTTGTCTGATCCATCGGCATATTTATTGGGCTGTAGATTCCTGGTTGGTTCATTCCTAGAGTTCACTGTTGCTAATCCTTTCCGGCCGGCTAACTGATCTTGAGTATCAAGCGAAGGCAGCTGTTGATAAAATTCTGCAGGGTAACCTGTCGGAAATATTTTCTGTGATGTGCTTAGTCTGTGAAATGTGTAGAAGAACTGACTTACTTGACGGTGGTGTTGAAAATCCGAATCTGCTCTCTGCTAATTGCAGCAGATTTCCGCACTGATCTCAGAATAATGAATGTATCTCTTGCTTTTCTGGTCCTGCGTTTGACAACCTCATCCGCACCGCTTATAGTTGGAATGATGCTTGTAAGCGCAATATCGCTTGAAATTAAGTCACGCGTAGATAAAGGCTATCCCGGTCCAGAACAAACAAGAAGCCGGTCACTGTTTCTACGGTACTATTAATAAACAAATCAATATATATATATATATATATATATATATATATATATATATATACAACAAACCTTAACGGTTTCAAGAGTACAAAACACAACGCTTAACAGAAAGCAAAGTACCGCTATCAGAGCGAAATAACGTTAAATAAGTGAAGAAAGTGATCTCATTGAAACTCCTGCTGTTTAGGGTGATCAGTTCTTGGTGTTGTTGTTGGTTGTGGGGTATCTTCCTCACCTCCGTCTTATCTGTGTTCACTTAAAATCCTATCTTTACTGTCTGCCTTCTTGTGCCAACTTGTTGGTTTTCGGCTGTAGATCTTCGAGTTTGTGTGACATTAGACATTAGAAATCATCAGCAGCAATATGTCCAGATCTTCTCAAGTCTTCTTATCGGTCCAAAGTCTATGCCTTTTTTTTCTCACTAGCCATGATCTTCCACATGTTAATATTAATGCATGCTAAGTACTAATCATACTTTACATTCATTTGTTTTTTTGATGTATCCTACATTTTCACATTTCCATGGAGCTAGACACAGTTGTAATTTTCAGACTAAGTTGAAACACCTCACATCACCATAGTAACAGAAATGAAAATGGAAAAATATTGTTTCAAAAAATAATAAAATAATGATATCCATAATGTTACAATGAAACCTGGATACTTTGGTAGATAGATAGGTGAATTTATTTGTCATTTGGGAATAAATGTATCACTGTGTGCTATACATAACACGAAAATAACGCAACTTGGAATTACAGTAAAATGTTAGTGAAGTGAAGTGAAGAGATGCTAATGAGGGTAGGAAATAAAATATGTAGAATAACAGTATGCTCAAAATTTATGAAGGATTATGTCATGAGGGTACCAGTGCCTATATTACTACTACTACTACTACTACTACTACTACTATTACTAGTATCATCCACCCTCGCATTTTTGTTCTGGGTGAGCATTGCTGAAGACTCCTAAAATGGGATTAATAGCTGTCTGTTGTTAGCTAGTTAGGGACAGTCGTTAGGAAGCCTTGCTCGACGTAGACTTCGTGCCCGTTGACACTCATCACTCAGAAAAGCGTATCTGCAGTCTTGAAAGAACAACTCATTTCCCTTCTGAGATTTGAACCTGGGTTACCCATTGCTGCAGTCAGAGATGTTACCACTGGGCTATTCGGACTCACGATTATCTTCCTGTGGGACTGTAATGGATAATTTGATTGGAAACTAGGTAGTAAGTAACTAGTGTCATGTGTGTCCAGTCCTTGGTGTTTGCACAGACTGAATTTTATCAGTTGAGTTTGCAATATGGCATGTACGGAGTAGTCGATGGGAAGCCTCGCTCGATTTAGGTTCCATGCTGGTTGGCACTTGTCAGCTCTTCAGTGCTACTCGATTTTCTGTGGCAGTCTAATTGTTATTGATTTGTGATGAAAACAACTTTAAAATCCGTCAATTCTTCACCGACATCTAGGATATTTTGACTGTGGTGGAATATCCGAGCCTGATTTCTGAAGCTTTTCATGTTTTACTCTCCGTATACTATTTACTTAGTATTATTTATTGTGGAGTTTATTAAAGTTAGTTTCCTAGGCATTCCTTTGCATAACCCAAAATCCTTCCTCTCTCTCTCTCTCCCTCTCTTTCAGGTTAAACAACGTTTAAAGGCTTATCTGCTTAATCGTCGGCGTGGGCGTGTCCTTGCTAACAGACACTGGAGAGCAGATGGTAAAGTATGCGGCTCATCACAAAATCCCTTCACCGAATCAGACTTTGATGAAAGTTTAGAACACTCAGGAAGTGAATCATGTCAACAAGGAATGTGTCATATAGGTGATCACTGGCACAGTGCTGACTCTCCAGGTTTCAGTGAATGGGATTTAGGTATGTTAGACTTTCACTTTTCCATTTGTTTTTCTTTGTTTGATTTTTGCTTTCACTTGAAATTCTTTTTCTTTCGGGACAGATTGTCACAACTATCCCAATTGTTGCAAAGGTGACTCTAACTGCATGTAGAAACGTTGGTAGTTTATTCAGAAATAAAATTTCAGTTTCCCAGGTTTCTATTTTTGTTCGTTTTCAGAACATATCCGCTTAGGTCAAGATTAATGACACCTTACCTTGTCCTATTCCCCAGCCCCACCTACTTACTTAAGCAAGAACACACAACGACGTGAGCCGAAAGTATATTTCAATGTCAGCCATAGTATATATTTCACAAAAAAAACCAAGGATATGTCAATTAGTCTATAGTCATGATAGATAAAATAGTGGGCATTATTTTGCGTCGGTCGATTCTGATTGGTTTATTTCCGGGCTGACCTTGATCACCATATCACCAATAAAGGATACTCTATTGTTTATCTATTTACACATCACCATGTTACTATTTTTTTTCTGTGCTTTGAAGTTTAACGGAAGACGGGGTTGTCTTTGTGGGGTGGCTTTTCTAGTCTGTATTCTTTCCTATTTATTGTAGGGTTGGGGGTTAGGGACAGTAGAAACCAACAAGATTGTTACCATGATAGAAGTAGTTGAATAATTTTCTTTTGTATCCATAGCTCTGGTTTCTCTAACTGGATGGCTTAAGTTTCAGCGATGCAAAAGAGCAGGTTATTCTTAAATTTGTAGATTACTTTGAAGGAGAAAACGTTCGTCATGTTGGAATTACCAACACTGTTGCCAGTTTACGCCGTCTCTGGCGTATACGTGATATCCGACTATCGACCAAAGGGCGTGTGTACTGCTCAACAGTCCGATCAGTCCTCCTTTATGGCTGTGAGACCTGGCCATTGAGGGCGGAAGACATGAAAAGATTAGCTGTCTTTGATCATAGGTGCCTGCGTTCTATCTCCCGTGTGAAGTGGTATAATAAGGTGAGCAATATTGAGGTAAGGCTTCGGTCGAGTGTTAGGTAAGGCGGGGAAATCAATTGACGAGGTTGTGAAATTACATCGACTGAGATGGTTAGGACATGTCCTACGTATGCCTAGTCATCGCCTTCCTCGATGGACGGGCAATGTTAGCTGACATAGGGTCAGGCTGGAAAAGAGCTAGCGGCGGTCAAACGAAAACGTGGCACCAGTCAATGAAATCTACAATAGTTAGTCTAAGCCACGTAGGAAGGTGTAGACTGGCTTCTTGGTTGGAGTCCTCGGGACGGTAAAAACCGATGGTTGGAAACAATTGTTGACATGGCTCAAAATCGTTCTCAATGGCTGGTGCAGATGCATCCACTCCTTGTGACTTATGATTTCCAATTAAACTGTTTTGATCTTCGTTACTACTATTCCTTTGTCTCACACCTCTGTTTACTGTCTATATTATGCATTTCTCCTACTTTCTTCTCTTCCTTTGTGTGCTACATGAAGGGAGTGTGGCGACTTGAACTGCCGCACATATGTGCAAAGTTTTATGTCGAAAACAGACAGACAGACAGACTGTTTTGCATATTATTAAGTCAGTCCCCACTACAACTCACTCATTAAATTATCCAACTTATTAAGTAACCCTAGTACACTTATTAAACTCCTCTTGTGCATTGACCAATATTAACCAGTGTGATTATGACAACGCATCACTTTTGTTACTGCCCTCTTCCATGGAAAAGGAGATTGTGCAGCTAAAGAGGAGAATTGAATTCTCCGAAAAGAGCCTCTACGTGTTTTGTTTTCGCTAATCTCTGGCTAGATGGGGATTATTCATAACAACTAGGCATAAAAGTCATCATTTCAAATTATGATATCTGTTGGCATCCATCAGTAATAAGATTCATTGGATATTGAATGATTGACTAGGGTTTAGAAGAATTAGACTTAAAAAAATAAGTATTTCTCTTTGACTAAGTCTATATAAGCGTAGACCGACTGTTTATGCATTTAACATTATTATTATTATTATCCGACTAGGATGGTGTATTTGTTTAATCCAGAATATGCTTTCATTCATCAGATTCACTTCTACATATAATACTGTTAGGCAAGCATATCCATTTATGTTATAATTATAGCAGTAAAGCTGATAATCAATACATTTTATTATTTTCATACCTTAAATATGATTGTATGTAACAGTGTGTGTGTGTGTATGCATTTGTATGTGTGTACGTGTGTGTGAGTGCGTGTGTATCTCAATGCCTATGGGTGTGCAAACTAATTAATTGTTTTCGACATCTATTTTAAGCAAGTTATAGTTAATCATCATTAGAGTAGTAGTTGCTGGTGTTGTTGATCGCCTTGGCGATGCCACAACTGGGAAATGATAACATGTTTTGTATTTTTAGCAGTGTAGTAACCATGTGAGCCTCAATATATGTATATATGTATATATATATATATATCAGAAAAGATGATTTATTGAGCAAACAATTGTTTTTAATAACTGCATTTTCTATAGTTGGTTTGTAAGAGTTAGTTTTATTTTTACGAGTTGATCACGGATTGATATCAGTTAGAGAACCATTGAAAACCAGCCACATGGAGTACTAGACAGCTGTTTCATCCTAGTTTGGGAATCATCGGCAGTACGCACCACCTACCATCACGGTTAGAGCCCAGGACCTTCTGGTCACAAGGCGAGCTAGCTCGTATACCATTAAGCCACTGGGACCCGATTCAATGGCCAGCCAGTGCATGAACTCTAACTTCTACCAATTCGTGATTTAGCGCAACCTTTACAAACCAACTATAGAAAATTAATCTGATGGTCGCTGGTGACTTAATACAGGACGGAGTTCTGTGAAGTTCTAGTGAGAAGTCGTGACCAGTGAGGTCCATCTAGATGCCACGTTAGAGGATGGATGTCCCACCGACAACATTGGTTGAGGTTGCGCTAAATCACGAATTGGTAGAAGTTAGAGTTCATGCACTGGCTGGCCATTGAATTGGGTCGCAGTGGCTTAATGGTATACGAGCTAGCTCGCCTTGTGACCAGAAGGTCCTGGGCTCTAACCGTGGTGGTGGGTGGTGCGTACTGCCAATGATCCTCGAACTAGGATGAAACAGCTGTGCAGTACTCCATGTGGCTGGTTTTCAATGGTTCTCTAACTGATATCAATCCATGATCAACTCGTAAAAATAACTGCATTTATGAATCCATGAATATATTAGAGGACAAATAACCAGTAAAGGTAAAGGAAAATTATATCAGAAACTGTATTGTTGGGTTACATGTATATCATGGAATGATAATCCGTTAATTGATACTGTCAACTCAATATATATATATATACATATATATATATATATATATATATAATGAACAGTCGATCAAAGTGGAATAAAGTATGAATAGACAACTGGGTGATATATTAATATATTTATGGTTAACAGAATATAGGTTTCTTTGAGGAGGGGTGGTGGTGAGTTATATCCAATGATGTGACAGTAATGTGATTACTACAAAAGACATAGAAACACATGCCAATAAACGCGGAATACTGGATGTAAGTTCAAGAGCTGTTAGGATAACAAGTGTAATGATAAAATAAAGTGGTTAAATTGTGGACTGTAATAAAATTCTAGAGATATGATAAACTTAGTGTAAATGACAAAAGTTGTGCGTTGGTGATTTAGTGGTGGTGAGCACGCTCTCCAACCATGTCTCACGTGGTCCAGGCGTTCAATCCCCGGCCGATGCACTCCTAAACTTCTCTAAGTTAGCAGTAACTCCATAATGGATAGGATTTTATTTTAATAAATCACACAGTGTTGTACAGTTAATTTAACTGTACAACACTGTGTGATTTATTAAAATAAAATCCTATCCATTTTGGAGTTATACTGTACCACAGTGCCCAAGTTTTATACTTATATCAAGTTAGCAGTAAGGCTGGTAAAGAGGGAAGATTGTGCATGAAGCTAGCAAACCATCCATCCTAGTAAAAATAAAACAACTGCTACAGGAACTTCAAAGCTCTTCCTTGAAGCCCTCCCTGTATTCTACTCGGAATGTAAAGGAATAAAATAATCAATAAGTAATAATAATAATAAATTACAAAAGTTGACACATAATAATAGGGATAATAACCGAGTGAAGTGAACTAGGTAAAAGGGGAATAAGAAAGACATAATAATATACGATGAAAATATATTTGTTGATTATGTCGCTGTGATGATCTTATCATAGACCAGAGGAGGATGAATGTACTATTTTTCACATGTCGGTCAGGTTGCTTCTTCTTAACCTCTGTGGCTTCAGTTATGGCTAAGATATGTAACCGTGTGCCTTTCAGCAGATTTTTCAGTACTCAACACACAGTCGTAAATGACTCATCTATTTTGATGTTGGTGTTCATTATCCACTGCATGAGATAAAATGTCACTATTGATTGATTTATAGCTACTCTTTTACCAGGCCGAAACGGAAACATGTTCAATGAGTGCGTAAAGATAAATTTCTGTGAGTTCGATCTACATAACTAGCTCCGTAGGTGCAGTTGAATTTTTTTCCACACATTGATTTGGCCATTTTGGGTAATTCATCTTCAGTGCACTGTATCAGTATCAGTCTGATTGAGGAATTGATGTGTATTTCTGAAGCACTGAAAGTTTTTTTTTCAGTTGATCTGATCTATTATTCACAGTATTCTTGAATCATAATCAATACTACTCAAAAGTCACCATTTTCTCGTTAAATAGTCTATAAATATCTCCAGTGAACATTTATAATCGGTTCACTATAATTAGATTTGATGAATACGATTTTATCCCTGACCAAAATAAAGATTAGCGACCGAGAAGAGCGAACGCATCAATGACCTGCTAAAGGAGTCCGCTTATTAATTCAGATCAAGGTAGTGAGACGAGGTAAACATGAAAACCCAGCATATTTGTAAAAAAAATGATAATAATCATAATAGTGATTTGATTATGATACAACGTGGAATTCTCAACATCTCGTGCAATATTGCATCTAATATCATCAAAACAACAACAAACACACAAAAAAGAATCTATACTACAAGGTATAGGTCACCAAAATTGATGATAACAGCCTTTTGGCCTTTAGCAGTACCAGTTAAGTCAGATATGTAGAAAATGTGTAAAATGATGAGGATGATAATAATAGTAATGTTTATAAATGAAATTACAAAATAAGTGAAATAGTATCAAAATAAATTAGAAATAAAAGAAGATAAAAGAGCCATTTATTCTGCTGGTTACACATAGTAATTTCTAAGTTTCCCACATTACACTACCTCTTTTACATACATAGAACGCGGTCGAAATACTCTGTCGTTGAGTTATTGTACTTGGTTCTACGAGAATATCGTCTTTCATAATGACTTCTAGGTCTCCATGATAAGAAGCCAGATGGGGGATAGTTGTGAATAGACAGGGTGTTCAGTGTCAGACAGTCGTTTTTGAGTGGTATCCGATGAAAGACTATGGTGGGGGGGGGGAAGCAATAAAGGACAATAAGTAAGATGTAAGAGTTAGCGAATTGTAATGTAGAGAAGATTAGATGGAACATTTTCTTAGAAATCAACATAATATGGTATGATGAAGAAAGGTCAGAGAATTGAAGTATTCCAAGGTATTTTATGCTTGACTTAGTTTCAAGCATTTGGATCACGTTTATACATTAAGGCGAAGTTAACTGGCTGACATTTAGGGGGATTTAAGGTTAGACCATTGAGCTTCAACGACTGGCTGATATCCATCAGAAAGCTATTCACTTTGGAACAGTCAGATCATCAGCGTATTCGACAAAGTTGATTCCTTTCGAAAGAGGTAGATTATGTAAGACGAGAGAGAAAAGAAGAAGTTAAAACAGAGAACACCTCATGAAGATAAGTTTCGTGTAGCGTGATTATAAGTGTATTGTAGTAAATATCAGAAGATGATAAGAGAGATTGCAAGTACAAAATCTTGCTTGACAGAAAACGGCAAATGTTACTTGATGATAACTGGCACTGTAGTAAAATGTATGGGTGTTCGTTTTAAATCTCTTTTTCAACCCCCGTAGTGCTTTTTCGTAGAAACATGAAAGTCATTTGGTCTCAAATACGATTTGAGGTCATAGTTTGTTACACAAAGACAACTAAAACACGATATATTAGATACAATATCTAGATGGAAGTTTAGATAGCCCAGTGTTTAAGCAGACCACCGTTTCAATGCTGAAAAAGAGAAGGAGGAATAAACAGGATATATTTGTATCTTTATTATAGATACTTATCTCCGTTTCTCTTCCTTCTTTCACCTGAATCGACCGGTTTGATTCTATCTATTGGTCGTTTGAAGGCTATTCAATTCACTGGAACCTAAAAGTGGAAAATTAATATGAAGGAAAGTAAGATAAAGAAAAGGAATTTAGACATTGTGTACCTGACTCAATCTTTTCTCTCCGTTGTTCAGTTAGGTTTGTATAACGCTTTTCTAGATTGCTTGATAATAGATATAATGGAGAAGATTTGTTGTTCAGATGGATGTTTGATGTTAATTACTTTCATACACACGGTTCCCTTGATAATTTTCGATTAAATGAGAAAAAACTGAATTTCCAGAATAAAATGATATGATTCTGTTTGACAGGTTCTCATCAACTGCTGACCACTACCTAAAATTACAATGGTTTGTAAAAGATTGAACGAAAGTAGCATACTTCAACGTTTGATTGGTAGTAGAGAAAATGTTTAAGTTACTATCAGTTTATATGCCTTTGAAAGTAGGAAAGGTAGGAGGGAGAGGATAAGGCAGAAAAAATCTAATAAACAGTGTTAGCATATAAGTCCGCATAGCAACTTAAGAAGATTATAGTCCATAAGATTGAAATTTACTCAGTGAGCTGAAGTCACTGATATGGATGACCAGCCAATGTAATCAGAATGCAGTTACCAAGGTAGTGAGAGATTGATTACACTCTCTTTCTGTATTCATAAGTTTCATTTGAAATGTTTGATTGCAATTACTTCAGCAAATCGTAGTAAATTTGCTATCCATTGAAGCATTTAAAAATCTCGACGAAATGACCCGTGTCCACAAGGTGTCTGATAACTGCACCTTACAATAATCCGCTTCTTTTTAGGCATACCTTTCTTGGGAAGTGCCCAGAAAACCGGATATAAGACTTTCTCTCTATCCTTCCAATATACTTACTCCCACAGGTGTACTTAAATTTATCAGCTCAGTTGGAAGTGACGTCAGCAGGGTAATTATCCAGTTTAGATTGGCTCATAGAGTGTATGTTGCTGTATATATTGTTCCAAGCTAAACTACAGGGAAGCATCTTTTTTATTTCTCCTTCCATTCTCTTTTCAGTCTTTTGTGATATTGCCTCTCCTTTGAATGAGAGACAAATGAACACTTTCTTGTTTTCCACCACAGTTGGGTGTTTGATTTTCTCGTCTTTCGCTTAACTGTATCTGTGGATGAATCCGTTTAAATACCCACTTGGATACCTATTGGGTATTTTTCAACTAAGTGTAATTCTTCATCCAGGATGTTGGGTGAATATAACATCCAGACTCTGTCGCATACTATCCTGATTAATCCACGCTTATAGCTTATAGGACAGAAGCTGTTATACTGTAGATATTGTCTGGTCCAGGTTTCTTTTCCATAGATGAATTTTTCGATCGTACTGTCGTTTCTTCTTCTTCTTCTTACATTAAGATCCAAGAAATTGAACTCATCGTTATGTCCATATTCTTTGGTGAATTTAATGTTACGGTGGATCTCATTGAGATGGTCCAAACATTAAACATACGTGATTCATATCTTTGCGAAAAAAAACAAACGTATCACCAACATATCGGTGATAGTAAATTGTCTCATTGATAGGAGAAGTGATGCGCATGTGTTCGTGATAACCCCCATGAAGATATCAGCCAGAATAGGTCTCAAAGGTGAACCCATTGCAATCCCATCAATTTGTCCGTAAAACTGGTTGTTAAATTTGAATTAAAAATGTCTTTTGCGCTTCATTTCTGGTAGTAGATTTGTTTGTTGATAAATGATTTCAATTGTTTCCATCAATTATTATTATTATTGTTTCCTTTAATTCCTAGAGGAACATAGGGCTTCAGCCACACGTCTCCATTGCGTTCGGTTCTCTGCTAGAGTCTTCACCTGGCTCCAAGTCTACCCATACGTTTTCATCTCCTCTTCACATGACCTCCTCCAAGTCACCCACCCTCGCACTGACGACCAACTCGCCGCTTCCCTTTCGGGTTCCACTCAAGCAATGGCTTGTCTAGTGATGTCACTTGATGGATTGTTTCCTCAGAGTATGGCCAGCCAATCCATCTCCATTTCTTCCTGCCTGTTTGTTTCACAATCGGTTCCTGCTGGGTTGGTTCGCTCATTGCCAGAGATCTCTGTCGCTGATCTTTTCTGGCCGGCCATCTGATCTTGAGTATTGAGCGAAGACAACTGTTAATGAAGGTCTGTAGTTTGTTTGAGATGCTCTTTATGACGCGCAGTGCAAGTCTCTGATCCGTATAGTGAGTAGTACTGACTTCACATTGGAGTTGAAAATCCGGATCTTATCTTCGTTTTGATGCTGAGTGCTGTTGACCTCCACACAGACTTGAGAGTAGTGAAAGCTTGTCTTGCTTTTCCGATTCTTGCTTTGATATCCTCGTCAGTTCCGCTGGCCTGTAGTTGAAACGATGCTTCCCAGGTAGGTAAAAGAGGTTGTTTCTTTCAGGTTCCTCCCATTTATACTGATCGTTGTCTGTTGTTGTTGTTGCTGTCGGTGGTGTATTTGTAAATAAGGTGATCATGTTGTACGATACCATGAGTTTACTTGATATATCGCAATGAACTACTTCTTTGGAAAAGTGATAGGTGGGTATCTTTCAAACAGTGCATTGCACACTTATTTTGAATGAGCTTCAGAGAATCAGTTAGCCATCGAGCCAGCTTGTGGTATGGTGAGTTGATCATTGACTATATGGGTCTTACAGGTGCTAACTTAAACTAAAAAAGTGTAATGCTTGCATTTCGGATGTGTTAATTTTTTTTAGAATATCTTCTCTATTCCCATTCAAACAGTGTAGTATGTTATCCTTCATTCTTTTGTAACTATAATAATTCAAGGTAGTGGTCTACTGCTGATATGTGGATCTGAGGAACAGAATGATGTCATTTTATACTGAAAATTTGGTCTCTCTTTCTTTGATCGAAATAATTTCTAGGAATAATGCTTCACTATTGCCCTCATATACAGTAAGCTCGAGCTGCTTTCGCTAACTTACACCATCTCTGGCGTAGGCGTGACATCCGGCTATCAACTAAGGGACGTGTGTACTGCTCAGCAGTTCGCTCCGTCCTTCTCTATGGCTCTGAAACATGGCCAATACGAGTTGAAGACATGAAAAGGTTGACTGTTTTTGATCATAGATGTCTACGATCTCTTTCTCACGTTAGGTGGCATAATAAGGTAAGTAATGTTGACGTTAGGCGTAGAGTGTTGGGCAAAGAGGGAAAATCAATCGACGAGGCTATATAGTTACATAGATTGAGATGGCTAGTTCACGTCCTGCGCATGACAAACCATCACCTCCCCCGACGGGCACTACTGGCTGATATAGGTGCATGTTGGTTGGAAAAGAGTAAGTGGTGGCCAAACAAAAACATGGCCTCATCAATCCATGAAATCCTTGACAGTTAAACTGATTCAGGTAGGGAGGGAGATGCAGACTTCCGGGTTGGGGCCCTCGGGACTCTAAGAATCAATGGCTGGAGACAATAGGCGACATGGCTCAAAATCGTTGTCAATGGCTGACGCAGATGTATTCAGTCTCTTTAATCTTTCATATTCCTTTCTACCATTACTCATTCTGTTTCACTCTTATACTTGTCAAAACTCTATTGATTCTCTTCACTCATCTTCTTATCTATCTTTGTGTGCTATTTGGAACGTGGCGACTCAAACTGCTGCACTTGGGTGCCAAGTTCTATGTTGAATCCAGACAGACAGACAGACATCTACAGAGCACGAATCACTATTTGTAGGATAAACCACTATAAACTACACGTGGGGCTATCTCATTTATCTATATACGCTTGACCAGTCGGTCACCAGTCCAAACCCTCCTCCACCTACCTACCGTGGTTTTGGTAATCAGGTAAACTATGACTAGCTCCTATACACAGTAGATAGTATGGCTCATTACCACCAAGTGCACAGAATCACAAGTGGTTGGGGAATATCGTTTCATTTCATTTTAGTCATTTTTTTCAGCCTGCATAAAAATGAGATTATCTTATGATGTTTATATACATTGTAATTTATTGTAAGTAAATTGTTTTATTCTCCATCCCTTCAGTTGTCTACACATTTTTGACGATAATATATGACTGTAAATCGCTTTTTTTTTCTTGAGTAAATAAAAACGACGAATATAGGTGTGTTACTACATGTAGAATTTCTGCTTGTTAACTACCGCCATAACCACCACCACCACCACCACTAGTGGTGGCTTGTTTTTCATTATTAAATCAACATGTGTATCAGTGGAATAAGGTGTTGTTTGTATAACGTGAAATAAGCCTTTATTATTATTACTTGTAAGAGGGTGTGTATTGTAGTTCCCTGAATATTGGTTTTTGTGCTCGTGTGTTTCGGATGTTGTTTTTTGTAATGTTAACAGCGACTCTAGAATATTTGATATATATTGGTTAGGTGATGGCTGTAGACTGTGACGTAGTATATGGATGATTTTATTAGGATGGTGAAATGTGTGTTTGTTGAAGTGCGTGTGTGTGTACCTGTACGTACTGATGGATGTGTGAGGATTTGTGGTGATCTGTCTTGTGGGGCATGTCTAGATTGAGTGTTGTCTGTAAGTGACGGATCGGTATAGAACTTCTCAGAGAAATGTAGCAGCACGCACCCACTGGGTTTTGAAGCCAGGACCTTCCGGTTACAAATCGAGCTCGTAGACTATTCAGTCACTGGAATCTGACTCAATGGCTTGTGTATTCTGGCGTCTACAAATTTGAAACTCGGTGGGTATCTACTGCCGATGGGTCTCAAACTAGGAGGAAACACCTGTCCAGTACTTTCTGGTTTTCCATGGTTCTCTAACTGACATCAATCTGTGATCAAATTGGAAACTAATTAAATTCCTACAGACGAATTCTTTGAGTTCCGTGTGAAACATAGGGCTTGGCGTTCCAGTAGCGATGGTGTTTTCCTTAAACGGAGTGAGATTGTCAGCCTTATGCTCGACCTTCCCTCTTTTCTTAGCTTACTGTATTGTTGAGGCAAATATGTTCGTTGTACCTTGACTACACATCCGCTTTTAACTCTGTACCCAGATGTCTTTTGTTAAATAAGCTTTCCTTGACACACACACACTGAGTCCTGGGCTATTAACTGGCTGTATTTTTATCTCTCTAGCAGAATAGATTATACTATTTATAGAGGCAAATCTTCCTCTGTTTTACTTACTGAAGCTGCAGTCCCTCAAGGTGCTGTTCTCCCTTCTTGTTTTTTCTTTCTTCATAAATAACTTGTCGCTTTCGGAAGAAATCAACTTCGTTGAATACGCTGATAATCTGACTTTCCCGTTGCCAGTTACTTCCTCATCTGACTGTTCCAAACTGAATAGCTTTCTGTCGGACATCAACCAGTGGTTCAAGCTCAATGGTCTAACCTTAAATCCCTCTAAATGTCAGCCAGTTAACTTCGCCTTCAGGCGTAAATGTGATAGACCCATGAACTCATGCGAGATGTGATCTAAATGCATACTGTCTGACTCTCAACACCCTATCTATTCACAACTATCCCCCCATCTGGCTTCTTATCACGTAGACCTAGAAGTCATTATTAAAAGACTATATGCTCGTAGAAGCAAGTACAAAAACTCAACGACAGCGTATTTCGACCGCGTTCTATGTATGTAAAAGAGGTAGTGTTAAGCGGGAAACTTACAACTTACTATGTGTAATCAGCAGAATAAATGGCTATTTTATCTTCGTCTATTTGTAATTTGTGGTGACACTGTTCCAAATATCTTATTATTTTAGTAATTAACCGTAGTATTGTTATTATTATTATTATTACTACTATTATTATGATCATCATCATTATCATGTACACTTTTTGTACATATCTGACTTAACTGGTACAGCAGATACCAAAAGGCTACTATCATCAATTTTGGTTACCTCTACCCTGTAATATAAATTCCTTTTTGTTTATATTGTTGTTGTTGTTGCTTAAATTAGATGCAGTATTGTAAAAAAAATGTTGAGAATTCCACACTGTATTACCGGTACTCTTTTGGAATAAAGTAAATCATTGTTATTGTTGTAAACTAGGTGAGGTTTCATTTTGCTTCAGTGGCCGAAAGTGAAGTCCATAGAACGTGCATGGTTTTTTTTCAAAGATTCTACCATTGAAGCACTGATGCATGTAGAACTCGTAAGTTAGGTTGTCAACAGCCCACTAATTGATGTTGAAAGACTTATACTATGCGAAGTAATGGAGAAGATTTATAGCTTATGTGGATTCTTGGTAGTTTAAATGTTAAGCATTGATTGTCACTCTGGACAACATTTTTTAAAATTCCTTTACGTTCCCACTGGAAGATAGGACTTCAAGCTAGAGGTCTGAAGTTTCGGTAACAGTGGTATTTATTTTAACTGGATGAGGTTGCTAGTCACATGTCCAATCTTCCCTCTTTGCCAATCTTATTACTTGCTTAGTAAGGTAAAGGAGTGCGTCGTCAGTCGGGGATCGAATCCCTAACCACCTGCGTGGTCGGTGAGCATTCTACCGTTGTACCACCGACGCACAACATCTGGAAAACATCTTTTTTCAGCTCTAACTTTAATTTGAAGTCACATTGAAGTTATCGCTGAAGGTGTTGTCCAGAAGGAATATTATTGAGAGAATGAACTTTGCAATGTTAATATCCTAACATCACTTGTTCTCAGATTACTATGGATAATCGTTAAATTGACTACTACTCCTACTAATAGTATTGTGTCTCATGCAATCAATAGTTTTAATTTTTTCGTTTCTTTGTTTGTTCTTCTACTCAATACTACGTGAGGTTAAGCCTTTATTTACAATTTTTCGATGTCGGTCAACTGTGTTATGGAAATCTTTTTGTGATGTTGATGACTTCATCTATTTTTAACTTTGATAAATAATTACCTATTATTTATTGGACTAACAAACAGTATTAATAATAACAATGGTAAACTTTGAGAATATTAATAATAATAATAATAATAATAATAATAATAAATACCATATTCACCCTTTCTCTTTGTAGAATATTGTCTTTGGATTATTTATTATTATTATTATTATTATATTCTTAAAATTTTGTTTGTTTATGGCATTGTTATCCACACTGGTAAGTAGATGAACTAGAAAAGGTTTAAGTTTAGCCCACACGTTTCTGTACTTATCTGTCTGTCTGTTTGTCTCTCTCTCTCTCTCTTAATTATAATAATGATAGTGATGGTGTAGTGGTTAAAAGTTAGCCTTAACTTGTTTTAATTTTACAAATAAAAGTAAATTATGACTACTTGGATAGGTTTCCTGAAGCTGCGCATTAGGAAGTCATGAGACAGACCAGTGGGATGATGAAGTGCATTCTCATGGTAAGCAGTGATTAGTGAGTGAGTGAGTGTAGCACTATCTCACTTATTTTTTTTATTTCCTTCACGTTCCCCAGTGGAACATAGGGCTTCAAGCTAGTGGCTTGAAATTTCTGTAGCAGTGTTTATTTTACAGGATGGGGTTGCTAGCCTCATGCCCAACTTTTCCTCTTCACCAGCGTTATTTCTGGCTTGGCGAGGTAAAGGAGTGCGTCGTTGGCCGGAGATCGAATCCCGGACCATGTGCATGGTCGGCGAGCATCCTAACCACTATGCCACCGACGCACATATCACTTATGGATTGACAGAATTAGAATTTTCGCGTGTCTAAATGGGGTGTGAATAATGGAGTCGCAACGAGCTTGGTCTTGGGTTCAATTCATGAATGTAGTAGAATTGTGCGTCCTCACTGTCGAGGATTCCTAAAGATGGAGGACGAAACAGAGCTGTCCAGTTCTTCTTTGTGATTTTCGATGGTCTCTCTCTTTGACTTATGCTTGTTTGTGATACCAAGATCTAATAATTGAAGTTAATTTCGAATCCCTATATTCTGAATAGCTATAGCGTCGGAGGCATAGTGGTTAGGACGCTCACCGACCATGTACATGGTCCGGGGTTCTATCCCCGGCCGGCGCACTCCTTTACCTCCCTAAGCCAGAAATAATGCTAGTGAAGAGGAAAGGTTGGGCATGAGGCTAGCAACGCCGTCCCGTAAAATAAACACTGCTAAAGAAAGTTCAAGCCACTAGCTTGAAGCCCTATGTTCCACTGGGGAACGTGAAGGAAAAAAAATATTCTGAATAATGAAAGGGAAGTAGAAGTAGTATTATATTACTAATCCTAATGTAACAAAGTCATCATTATACGTCTATTTATACTGTAGTGTATTGTATTTGATGAATTCTATTCTGTAGATATGCTTAGTTAAACTGTTATTTTATATTTTATTATAAACACAAAAAACTTGGTACTATATATGGTACGAAGAAGATGCGCCACACAATAATAATAAAACAACAACATATAAGATAAACAGTACTTCAGCTGGGAGGAAAACAGTCATATTTTACAAGTTCAAATAGCATTCGTCAAATATTGTCGGAAAGGGAAGAAAAAAAGGAAATCGCAGCACGTTCGCCATTGAATGCGATTCTTGGTCATATCCGATGATGTTTCGAGCCACCGATTCGAGGTATCTCTTCGACTCCAAGCAGGAAGTTGTGACGCACCAACCGATACTAACCTAACACACAAATATCCTTCATCCCACGACGCCACGTCATGGCCTGACCACCTCTCCACTTTTTACATCCCATCTCACAGCTAGCGAACATGGGCATGCGTGGAAGCCTCTGAGATGACATTCGTAGTGCGTGTCCAAACCACCGAAGTCGGTGTTTCCAGATGACGATACTGAACGATCCTGGCCAACATCAACAGCAACAACCGACAACAATCAGCATAAACGGGAGGAACCTGAAGGAAACATCTTCTTTCACCTACCTGGGAAGCATCGTCTCAACTACAGGAGGAACTGACGAGGATATCAAAGCCAGAATCGGAAAAGCAAGACAAGTTTTCATTTCTCTCAAGTCTATGTGGAGGTCAACAGCATTCAGCGTCAAAAATAAGATCCGTATTTTCAACTCCAATGTGAAGTCAGTACTACTATACGGATCAGAGACTTGGCGTGTCACAAAGAGCAGCTCAAACAAGCTACAGACCTTCATTAACAAATGCCTTCGCTCAATACTCAAGATCAAATGGCCGGAGAGGATCAGCAACAAAGATCTCTGGGAGCGAACCAACCAGGAACCGATCGTGAAACAAATAGGCAGGAAGAAATGGAGATGGATTGGACACACTCTGAGGAAACCAGCAAGTGACATCACTAGACAAGCCCTCGAGTGGAACCCGAAAGGGAAGCGACGAGTTGGTCGTCCAAGGGTGACCTGGAGGAGATCATGTGAAGAGGAATTGAAAGCGTGTGGGCAGACTTGGAGCCAGGTGAAAACTACAGCAGAGAACCGAACGCAATGGAGACGCATGGCTGAAGCCCTATGTTCCTCTAGGAATTAAAGGAAATAATAATAATAATACTGAACGAATGGTGATCTCCACTGTGTCCAAACACACACTTCCGGATCTCAGGATCATTCACGCAGTGATGACATCGAACATAATCAACCCTACGGAGACAGTGATGATCGAATACGCAGAGTCGCCGCACATCTTCAACTCGGAGAGGTCAGGTTTCATAGGCGTAGAGCAAGACAGCACACACCGAAGTATTGTAAACCTGACCTTTGACAAATGTGGCTCAATTTGACATATACCATCCTTGCTTTCATGATATAGTTGGAAATCTCATCCGTCACGCCTCTGCCAGCACGCACACAACTACCCAGCTACAGGAACTTATAGACAACTTGAAGCTATTCACCTGCCAGAGTGAGTGTAGGTACAGGTTCCTGCCAATCATGCAACAGTACTTTGCACTTAGACGGCGTAAAGCACACACCATACTTACAGACACTGATTACCAACTGACTAAGTGTGACTTAGGCAGGCTGCATCCTGTCGCACAGTAAGACGAAAAGTCTTTCTCCAAGGGGCAGATCTACACCACCTTCATTCACGTATTATATTACTGATCCTAATATAACAAAGTCATAATTGTATGTCTATTTATACTGTATTGTGTTGTATTTGATGATGAAAAGTGCCAAATTATTACAATATAACAAGACACTAAATAGGGATTTTTGCTGTATTGATTTCTATTCTGCAGAAACGCTTACTTAAAGCCTATAGGAATAACTTTACATGAACTTGTCGACTTGTTTGGTTACATTTTGTGTAACAACAGAAGACAAGGGCCAGGCAACAGATCATTTATTAAGGAAATCAACGCATATTTATATATTTTCATGTACATTACTATGGATATTTAAGTAAACAAACACAGTCTTCCGATTGGTTGTTTCTCACGTAAAGTTAATCTTTCATCTATTTGTGACTGTTTCTTGAATGTCAAATCCTCTATGTGTTAACTGCATCCGCCTACGCAAAGTCTGCTGTGGTCGGTTTTGAATCAATCTTTGTTCACAATTTCTCACGACAAATCTTGGGAACGTAAATATTGACGTAAATTACTGTCTACCAATTTGGCTAGTAGACAGCTCTCACCACATTTGTACTTATCACCTTAATAGTAATATTAATAATAATGGTAAAGTGGAAACTTTAAGGGGAGTGTCATGTCAAATAAATGGTAAATATATCACATACCACCAGAATGTGAACAGCTGGGAAGTAATAACCACACATACACATACACACGCACACACACCACAAAACTCTTTCAACACCCAAGTAATAAGAGAAGAAAGGATATTAAATGCATACGATAAGTATTACAGTTCTTCAATAAAGGAAACTCATGAAAGTATTTATCAGAACACAAAAAACTAAAATTAGAAGACATGTGTTGCTAAGTCAATCAAAAGACTGGATTAAAGGAGTTGGATTAGTATACTAGCAACAAGGAATTCTGTGCTGGCAAAGAACTAGTTGCCTCCGAAGAAAGAGGAGATGGATGGATAGATGGCTAGACACATGCTGAAGAGAACGTTGAATGACATCAAGTGCCAGGCCATCGCTCAAGCAGAAGTTGGATCGGAAACGACGAGTTTGGTGTGAGTCAGAGGGTGACACATGGAAGAGACAGTGTGAGGAGGAGGAGGAGATGAAAGGTTGTGGGTGATCGTGGAGCCAAATAGAGAGGCCTATGGAGAACAGGATAAAATGGGAATGTGCTGTTGAAGCCTTGGGTTCCACTCGGAACCTAAGGGAGTAATAACAGTAGTATAATAATAGAACTTGTGCAATGAGGTAGAATATGATTCCATGGTGGATAAAATTTATTTTGATAAAGTCTCAGTATTGTTATACAGTAAGTAATATTTACTGATGACTATGTTTCGAGCAGATAAGTGGATGACACTTTCACAGTGTTAAAAAACCGAACATATGTCTACCTTCCTCACACAAATAAACTCACTAACTAGTAAAGGGAATAACATTCACATTTGAGTCAGAAAATGAATAAGGGGAATTAGCTATGCTTTTAGATTGTAAAATAAAAGCGAACAGAAGAAGGTAAATTGCACACTAGCGTTTATAAAAAGCCAACGCATTCTAGTAGATACTCAGACTTTATTTAATCCATCTCATCCGCCATACCTAAAGGCAGGCTTAGTTAAGCGTCTAACACACAAAGCAGTAACACTAAGTAGTACAACAAAAACCTAAATGATGAAATGAAACATATAGAAGAAGCGGTGCTGTTAAATAACTATCCTATAAAATTCATTAAGACGATCAAAGAGAGTTAGAAGCAAAATAGAAATAATGGGGAAACTAATAATGATAACATAAATAAGAGAGAACATAAGGGACATCTGAGGCCCTACGTGGTAGGATTCCTACTAAATCAGGAATTAGAGTGGCATTCAAAACTAAAAACTCACTCAGTTAGGACAAGCTCTGTAGGTTCAAGGACCCTGTAGGTTGACCCAATTAGACAAAATAATATAAATGACAAAATACCTTGCAATGACTGTGAGTTAGGTGAACTGCATAGGTCAAACTAGTAGATTAGGAGTAGTGAGATTATCAGAACATAAGAATTTAATTACTAGGGTTAGAGTGGTTAACCCTACCCGCGAAGATTAGCATTTTAGAAAAAACAACAACAGCAAAAGCGACAACATTCTTTATCAGACAATAATCCTTGGTTGTATTCTAGTTACCAAATTCTCAGAAATTGAAGCCATAAATGAAACAAATCTGACTGTGTCTATGACCTTAGCCACAAATTCAGCCACAAATAATTAAATCAGAAACGTTCCAATAAGGTTATTCCCGTCAGTACATGCAAAAATCATGACCTCATGGCCAAAAAAAGAAGCTTGTCCGTTCTAACAGAAAGTAAGAAATACAGTGTATAGTATATCAGTTTATTGGTGTTTCAGAATCTGTATCTGAGAGTGATTAGCGAAAATTCACCTCTATCCTAGTTCAGAAATCTAACCTTATTTTTAGTAGTATATATACACTTTTGCAAATCACCAATATGTTACAGGATTTTCATCATTAGCTGACATTAGTTAGAGAACCATTGGAAAACCTGAGAGTACTGGACAGCTGTTTCGTCCTAGTTTGGGACTCTTCATCGGTACGCACCCACCACAGGGGGTTCGAACCCAGGACCTTCTGGGTTGGTTTGTAGGGATTTGATTGGTTACAGGATTAATGAGATGCTCACTAGCGACTTGCCCTATTCAGGTAGGTAGTTACCTGGGGTTCCAGTTAAAAGTCGTGACCGGTAGGGTGCAGCAGGTCGAGTGTGAGGACAAATACTCGCCGAAGACATTGGCTAGGGGTCGCGCTATGTCGTGAATTGGCAGAAGTTAGAATTCATGGGCCATTGGATCGGGTCCCAGTGGCTTAATTGTATACGAGCTCGCCTTGTAAACAGTAGGTCCTGGGTTCGAATCCCGGTGGGTGCGTACCGCTGAAGAGTCCCACACTAGGACTAAACAGCTGTTCAGTACTCTAAGGTTTTCCAATGGTTCTCTAACTAATGTCAGCTCATGATGAAAATCCTGTAACCAATCAAATCCCTACAAACCAACACTTGAATATCACCAATATGTGTCTGTGTTACTGTGTTTTCTACGCTCATCTAAATGACTCAATTTGATACTGGAATAAAACTTAGCATACAGATAATTTTAACTGGTCCATCTTCCTGTCTGGCATGGTTATTTGGCTTATTAATCACTCGACATCCAGGATTGAATTCCGCTCCACCTGCTTTCAGCCTTGGGAACTACTACTGAGTGATATCACAAACCCTCACAATGAACGATAAAAGACCTGTTCCGGAAATTGAATTCATCTTCTTGTCTGTGTGAATTGTCTTAATCTTTGTTGGTTGTTGTTGCTGTTGATCTTTCAAGTTTACCCCCAGGTGATTTATACCTTAATGTTGTAAATGTTATATAAAGTTTTGAGTAGTAGTTGGCAGTGAGTGGGACTGAAGATGGATAGTAGTCAAACCATTACAGTATCTTTGTTCGATTACATAATACATCATGCATTGTATTGACTCATCCCGTAGCTAGCTGTAGGGCGAAACAACCTGCCAGTGTGTTCTTTGGTTATCTTTTTGTAACTTTTCAGTGCGTCGGTGGTATAGTGGTTAAGACGCTCGCCGACCATGCACATGGTCCGGGGTTCGAACCCCGGTCACCGGCGCACTCCTTTACTTCGCTAAGCCAGAAATAATGCTGGTGAAGAGGAAAGGTTGGGCATGAGGCTAGCAACCCCATCCTGTAAAATAAACACTGCTACAGAAACTTCAAGCCATTACTTGAAGCCCAATGTTCCACTGGGGAACGTGAAGGATAAAATAAACTGTTTTTAGTGATGTTAGTTTGTGATAAAATCTATCTGCGCAAAGGATTGCAAAAATAAAAAAGAATGTTATTCAGAAATAAAACTAGGCATTATTTTTTTTCAGGTGAATGGAAAGGAAAGCAGACAGAAGATGATTACCTGATTACACTGATATGCCTTTACTTAGTGTTAATAGCTTTAGCTTTATCTAAGTAATTGTTATCATCAAAGTAATCGTTATTTTATAATTATTACTTTGCATTAAGAAAGATGAATGCCATTAAAATGAAAGATGTCTGATTTTGTTTTGTTTTGTTTTTCATTTATATAAAGAAGTGCAAAATGGCGTTAAGAATCAAAACAGTAAGCTAGGGGTCGCGCTATTTTGTGAATTGGCAGAAGTTAGAATTCATGGACTGGCCATTTAATCGGGTCCCAGTGGCTTAATGGTATACGAGCTCGTTAGCCTTGTAGCCAGAAGGTTCTGGGTTCGAATCCCGATGGGTGCGTACTGATGAAGAGTCCCAAACTGGGTCGAAACAGCTGTGCAGTACTCCCAGGTTTTCCAATGGTTCTCTAACTAATGTCAGCTCAAGATGAAAACCCTGTAACTAATCAAATCCCTACAAATCAACACTTGAGTAAGCAAAATGTCTTTTAGACAGTTACGTTTACGAACGAAGGGTTAACGTCGGGTGGTTTAACGGTAAGATGCTCGCCAGCTGCTCATATGACAGCCGGTTTTCAAAACCCGGCTGATGCACCTCGCTAAACCGGTAGTAAGGCCAGTACAGAGGGAAGATTTGACAAGAAGCTAGCCACCCTAGCCTGTAAAAATATTTTTAAAAGAAAAACTGCTATTGAAACTTCAAAGCGCATACTTAAAGCCCTATAATCCATTCGAAACGTGAAGGATTGAATGGAATGATAAAAATAAGTTTATGAAATAAAAAATCTTGTGTCTAAATTAATAATAATAGTAATAATAATAATAATAATAATAATTGCTTTTAGATTCAGACATGACAGAACATTATTCTGAGTTTTGTATGCTAATTGTTGCCTTCTTAAGTTCACTGAATACCCTACCAACTCTATTCACCTGATTACTAGAATCCATACCTATTTTTAAATTATGACAGTAATTTCAAAGCCTAAGTCCCCGCTCAATCTTCTTAGTGATTTTTTGCTGACCTGTTGGTGGTGTTCCATTCAAGTATATTGTTTTCCAAGTATTGGTTTGTAGGGATTTGGTTGATTGGTTACAGGATTTCATCATTAGCTGATATTGGTTAGAGAACCATTGGAAAACCTGGGAGTACTGGACAGCTGTTTTGTCCCAGATTGGGACTCTTCATCAGTATGCACCCACCGGGGTTCGGACCCAGGACCATCTGGTTACAAGGCGAGCTCGTATACCGTTAAGCCACTGGGACCCGATTCAATGGCCAGCCAGTGCATGAATTCTAACTTCTGCCGATTCACGATATAGCGCAACCGCTGGCCAATGTCTTTGGCGAGTATTTGTCCTCACACCCGACCTGCTGCAGCCTACTGGTCACGACTTCCATCCAGCTGTTATGGCTAGATCACTGAAGCTGTCTTATTGGTCTAGTTGCTCCACTCTCAACCAATGAGTCATGCGTTCGAACACTGCTTCATTTACCGTGATTTTGACAGTCAAGTAGAGTATCACAAGCCCTCATACAGTAGGTATAGCTTACTGCCAACTGTATGGAATCACAAGTGACATTTTTCGGTAACATTTCATTTGAAGTAATTTTTAGTAGATGGTGACCAGCGGTGAAATCCGGGGCATGCGCATTTCGTCCTATTGGGGACTCGTCACCTGGATGTGTCTGTACTTCCCAGGGAGTGATGATGTTTCCACTAAGACTCGAATCCGGTATCCATCGTTTGAAACTGCAAAGTGTTATCTACTAGACCATTTGAGATACAACAGTCATGGGCATCGGTTATTATTTGTTACTAATTCAATTTTAATTTTATGAAGAGGTCTAGTGGATAACATTTTGGCGTTTAAAAAAATAGATACTGGATTCGAGTTTCAGTGGGAACACCATCACTCACTGGGGAATGCAGGGACATACCGATGACGAGTTCAAAACAGGACGAAATCCGCATTCTTGATTCCACTGCTAGTCCCCGACCGATAGCTGTTACCTTGACATGGTGGTCGGGCTTGCGCATCACAATGACCCAACAAGCTACACTGGCTAGAACTATTGTTTCTGCAGGTCATACCATGCCAGGAAGGTTGTAAGGATAGCGATTAGACTAAAAGCAGGTACCGGCTTAGTGTAAGAATTTTGTTTTTACACTATACTGGGGGTCTGTGGGCGAAGTCGTACTGCTGGGGGACAGGAATGTAACAGCAGTGAGGTGTTTCCCTCAGGCGACTAGCATGCTAACCACCTATACTGTCTCTCCACTCTGGAGAGAGAGGGTTAGAAAAGGTCGACTCCAACAATTGTACATCCTGACTTACCCTACGGTGATCCGTAACCAGCGGTAAGTTTACTAATACGGAGCCAAACCAAGAAACCAGTTCATACAGGCCGTGTGTGACCGGCCAGCGTCAAGCAGTTGTCCCCTGGGCTCAGCGGTCATGCAACACTAACCCTCTTTCTGTTCCAGATACCCGAATAATCAATCGACTTCTAAGGTGTGAGCAGCCGGGGAGTAACAACCACCCACACACTTCCAAGAGACAGACAGACAGACATATAATTGAGTTTTGAGTTCAACATTCTGCAGATACATGGCTGAAAAAGAGATTAGACTGAGATATCCGAAGAAAAAAATAGCTACAAACGAAACAAAATTTAGATAGCCATACACACTGAAGTCATAAACTGTCAAGTTTTTCCCTAAAACCCAAACTGAAGGTGTCTTAAATAAAGTTCACGACAACAAGTACCAAACTAACGATTATTACTGTTTGATAACAGTTATCTAAATACACTTGTGCCTTATCTTAATCAGTCTCTAAACTAAAAGAAAAATTATAACATAGAAATTTTTCTACTTCAAGGTATATTCGTAGCCTCCTTCCCTTCTGCATAATGCCTCCTTCTCACTAAGCTAAATTATTTCGTGCAACGAAGTGAATTGACATGAGATAATAAATACAAGGATCTAACAATAACTATTATTATTATTGTTATAATATTACGGTCTATTTGTAAGAGGGTGTGTATTGTAGTTCCCTGAATATTGGTTTTTGTGGTCGTGTGTTTCGGATGTTGTTTTTTGTAATGTTAACAGCGACTATAGAATATTTGATATATATTGGTTAGGTGATGGCTGTAGACTGTGGCGTTGTAAATGGGTGATGTTAGCAGGATGGTGATATGTGTTTGTTGAAGTGCGTGTGTGTACCTGTACGTACTGATGGATGTGTGAGGATGCGTGTTGATCTGTCTTGTGTGGCATGTCTAGATTGAGTGGTGTCTGTAGGTGATGGACCAGTATAGAACTTTCCAGAAGATTGTATTATCAAAAAGAAATAAGGATGCACACTCCTTCCACGTTTACTTAACTATGTAGGGATCTGTTTACTCCAATTATGGTTTTTACAAATCTTATTCTCCTTTTGAGAGGTATCTGAATCAACTCAGTATACACGAGCAACAAGAGACTATAGTAACTAAAGTCATTTTGAGAACTTTCTCACTGTCTTTCTTATCATGTAAGTGTGCTTTGTTACTTTATGACTACCCTGTATTGATATTGTGAAATTGGTTATTGCGTGTGAAAGCTGTTAAGCTCTGGGTGCTCACTTCATTCATTTTTGAGGGTTATGTGGGCTGTCGCATATGAATTTAACTGCTCTGTCTTGTCGACATGAATACTCCATTTCACTTAGTGCCGGTTCATCATCGATGCAGTGTAGCATTAATTTTTATTATGGTAGCTTTTATCAAGTCTGCATACTGTATCACAATTTGTGTTTATGCCATTCATAAAGGTTTTTAAAATGTATTGGGAATAATTCACCTAAAGCTGCTGATTCAGCCTAAGTGTAGAAGTTGGGTATTGTGGTAGAATGTGGTAGAATTCCACATTAGACAAGTTAATCTGAATATAACACACAATAATGCAGTATTAATAACTGGTTGACGTTTGAAGCACAAATTATCGCTCATAATCATATCAATTTAGTCACATGGCTTCGTAGTTTGTCTTATATATATATATATATATATAAATGTATATATATTTGATTGCACACTAGTCAGTAACCAGTGTAATGCGTCTAGTCCTATCTCCGCTGCAGACTGATTTCTATCTGTCAAGCTTGCAATGTGGCCACTATGCTAGGTGGCTCGCCATTACGGTGAACTGTGAATTGTTGGTATTAGATGGTTGGAGGTAATCGGCCACAGGAAGCCTTGGACCTAGGTTTCGTGCTAGTTGGCACTCATGGGACATGAGTTCCTTCAAGGTTGCATATACGCCTTGCTGATGAGTGCCAACTAGCACGAAACTTAGGTCCAAGCCTTCCTGTGGCCGATTGCCTCCAACCATCTAATACCAACAATATATATATATCTTCCCCTTGTTGTTTGTTACCACTTATCCATATTTCCAGTATAGGCGTTGCATCAATTCAATTGCACGTGTGTGGTGTTGAATCGATAAACAAAGGTTCAGCTACTAATAACATCTTTCTCTACCGAACCATATTACTTTTTAATACCTTCACCCTGTCCTACCCCACGTATCGTGTAATTACATTCAAATACTGCAGTAGCTGAACTTTCTTCTACGTTATTTAACCTAGTAGGGGGGTCAATCATTCTAGGTCTAGCAAAATTTTCATGTTGCAATAATCTAATTGGATCCCGACCTACTAATCCAAGCTTATTTCTATGCTGTGCAAAAGAAAAATAACGGAATACCTTAGTAGGAAAGGCCTTGTGTTATCGACTTGTATGATGCTCGTTAAGCATAGATTATACGCTGTTGTTGTTTTTCTTTTAAATTACAATTGAATTTGTGTCAATTGATAAATTCTTTCTTATATTTTCACTGGTTTTCTTTTTTTTTTAAAAAAAAAAATTATCTTAGCTGATGAAAATGTACCGGTACATCAGCATCATTCATTGGACTTAGATATGCAAAGAAAGCTAGTCGATTATAATGCTTCAATAAAGCCAACATGTCTTTCATCGAGTGTTGAACATGCCACCTCTCATACACCATCATTTCTTCAATCTGATCATATAACATCTATGCTAAGTCCTGTACATATCCAATCATCATCATCATCGTCACAACAACAGCAACATCCACAACAACATCAACAACACCAACAATCTCAACTAATAGATGATGTGGACTTGAAAAAATCCAATGAATTCTTGGAACGTTTACACTATCATTTAGTTTCAAAGTATAATGATCGGTTAACAAGTGAACAGATACAAGCAATGATTGCACTGCTTAAAATGATTAGTCAATCGAAACGACAGATAAAAAAGATTTCGTCACAATCAGATGCTTTAGAGGAAGAGGTAATTTTCTTTAGTCTTCTTTTGTTTTGTAGTTTTCTGTTATAGAATTTTGGTAATAATAATAATAATAATCTACTATATCCCAAAAATAGTACTTATATTACAGAATGGAATTCTCAACATTTGTCACAATATTGCATCTGATTTACCCAAAATATAATTAAAATTAAAAACTAATACAAAATTAACCGGAGGAATTTGTCCACATTTACGATATAAAGTCAAAAATATTCGAAGCACGAATTGAGAATATTAAATACAATAATAATAACAGTGAGTTTGTTTCAAACAGTACTGTCGATTCAGTTTGGAAATTTAAGCATGTTATACAGTATTGGATCTAATGTTCTGTTGATATAGTATAGTGAGGGGAAACTCAAAATTAACAGTTATAACACAGCTTAAATTATGTCCACACTTATGAAAAAAATAAACAAAAACAAAGAATTGAGAGGATTATAAATATAAGAAGTACAATAACAATAAAGTTTTATGTTGTAAGGATGGAGGAAATGGTTTATTAAGTGGTGCAAAGAAGGTTAGTTAGTTCATCCGTGACACTATTTTCATCACATAAAGTACGTGCCAAATATGGTATAGTGGAATTTTTATACTTAGATGTACGTGCATAAAGTCTTCTGAACAGATTTCTCGTTTTACCTGAGGAGATACAAGGTTGGAGCTGCGGGTAGAGTGGATGCTCAGAGTCTGACAAAATTCCTTTAGCGAATTTGTTGCATGACATCAAGTACCTGTCAATGATATGGCCCAACGGGATACCACTCGTTCTACTGACAGTCTTTAGAGTTCTACGAAGTATGACATAGTCTTTTTTAAGCAATTCAAGAAAGAATAAGGGTGAACAGTAAAGAAGAATAGGTAAAATACACAAGTTGACAAACTGTAAGAGGAGTGGTTGAGTTATGCCCGAGTGCCTCAACTTTTTAATGTAAAAAGTCAGACGAAATATTGTTTTAGAAATCGCTAAGACATGAGAGGACCAGGATAGGTCAGAAGAAAGAATTAATCCAAGATACTTAACTTCAGACTGGGTTACTATATCAGTATCATCAATTTTGCAAGGGCCATAGGAACCAGTGGCTTCATTTAACTTTCGTTTACATCGGAAACTGAAGTTGACAGTCTGACATTTGTAAGGATTAAGTTTAAGGCCGTTAGACGAAGACCATTTGCTAATTCCTGATAGAAAGCTGTTCATCTTAGTACAGTCTAGCTGGGAGTTGACAGACATTGAAATACTTAGATCACTACTGATGGTTTCTTCCAGTGAGCATTATTTCTATTTTTATTTATTATTCTCTTGGGTTCCGAATGGAACATAGGGGTCTACAACAGTACATCTCCATTTTGCCATGTTCTATGTGAAATCCTTTTTTCTTCTTAGTTGGCTCCACTACTACCCATAAGATTTCATTTCCTCCTTGCGTGGTCTTCTCAACGTCACCGTCGGATCAACGTTAAACAACGCTTATCGTTTCCGGTTTGAGTTCCACTAGGGTGATGGGCTGGCGCTTGCGTGATGATGTATCACACAATGTATTGTATGTCCAATGCATCTGTGTTTCTTTCTGTTAATTTATTGACCGATAGGTTGTTGGCTGATTCGTTACCAGAGTGTAACTTGTTGCTTATCTTTTCTAGTTGGCAT
Source organism: Trichobilharzia szidati (assembly GCA_944472155.2). NCBI lineage: Eukaryota > Metazoa > Platyhelminthes > Trematoda > Strigeidida > Schistosomatidae > Trichobilharzia > Trichobilharzia szidati. The sequence continues at coordinate 34,328,113 of OX235271.1, read as the reverse complement.
CTTATCTTCAGGATGAAGCCAACGAAGCCAGATTTTGATAAACGGTTGAAGTAGTCTGTTGGAAAAGTCTTTCGTGACGAGCATGCTCTTTAACAATTATGCATAGACACTGATTTGAAATTTTTAATGTTAAAGATCTGGGTATCATCATTATCATTGAGTGAGAGTATTAGCTAATCAGATGTTAAATAATTTCCCACTTTGTAATGCCTTTGTGCACTTTAAAATTGCACATTTGATGAATGAGGTGAATAATTGTTTGCTTTTTTGTTTGTTTTCACACCTGTAAGCCAGCCCCCATGAATTCTAACATTCACCAATTCGCGATTTATAAAGCAACTAAAGTAAGAGGACAGAGTTGGTCTCCCATGACATTGACTAGCGGTTGCGCTACATATTTCGCGAATTGGCAGAAGTTGGAATTCATGGGCTAGCAATAGGCTCAGGCCCCAGTAACTGAATAGTTTACGGGCTGGTCTTGTAACCAAGAGTTCCTAGGGTTCGAATCCCAGTGGGCGCGTACTGATGAAAAGTTTCAACTAATTGACTGACTAGTTTCAACGTAGAACTCTGCATCAGTTCGAGTTGCCATTCTCCATGTAGAACACAAGGCAAGCGTTAGGCGTCGAGTGCTAGGTAAGGAGGAGAAATCAGTCGACGAGACTGTGAAATTACATCGACTGAGATGGTTAGGACATGTGTTACATATGCGTGCCTAGTCATCGCCTTCCTCGACAATGGGCAATGTTAGCTGATATAGGGCCAGGCTGGAAACGAGCTAGCGGCGGTCAAACCAAAACATGGCACCAGTCAATGAAATCCACAACAGTCAGTCTAAGCCACGTAGGAAGGTGTAGACTGGCTTCCTGGTTGGGGTCCTCGGGACGGTAAAAACCAATGGTTGGAAACAATTGGTGACATGGCTCAAAATGGTTCTCAATGGCTGGTGCAGATGCATCCACTCCTTGTGACCTATGATTTCCAATGAAACTGTTTTGTTCTTCGTTATTACTATTCCTTTGTCTGATACCTCTGTTTACTGTTTATATTATGCATTTCTCCTACTTTCTTCTCTTCCTTTGTGTGCTACAAGGAGGGAGTGTGGCGACTTGAACTGCCGCACATATGTGCAAAGTTCTATATCGAAAACAGACAGACAGACAAGGCAAGAGAAGAGAGTAAAGAGAGATAAACAGAAATGTGAGGCAAAAAGAATAGCAATATGGATGAACAAAAGAGTTTTATTGCAAATGATAAACCACAAAGAGCAAATGCAACTTCGCCAACCAGCCATTGAGAAGGATTTTGAGACATATCATCAGTTGTCTCCAGTTATTGGTTGTTACTATCCCGAGGACCACCCCAACCAGGGAGTTTACACCTCCTTATCTGACTGACTCAAACTAACTATCAGATATTCAATGGACTGATTCCATGTTTCTGTTCGACCACCACTAGTTCCTTTCCATCCTGATCCTATATCAGCTAACATTGCCCGTCTTTCGAGGAATGCAGTGGCTAGACATGCATGTGTAACACATTTTTTTTAACCATCTTAATCGATGTAGCCTCAGAACCTCATCGATTGATTTCCCCTCGACCGAAGCCTAATGTCACTATTACTCAACGTAATGCACCTAACACTCAAGATAGAATGCAGAAACCCATGATCAGGGAGAACAAGTCTAAAACTAGAATGTGAAACAGTTGTGCAGTACTCCTAGGTTTTCCGATGGTTCTCTCTGATTGATGTTAGATTGTGGTCAAATCGGTAACCAATCAAATCCCTGCAAACTAACACTTGACAATTAGGAGTAGTTTGAAAATGCATGTCCAATGACTAAATTCTACTGAATTGACCTGCCTTTATATCGAGTAGTAGTTTCTATGACTTTGGTGTAGATGAATTAACATTGGTAACTAGTATATTATTCTTTTACATTTTCATAGGTATTGATTTCTCTTTATTGGAATATTCTTTAATATACATTGGTTACATTTGTAGTACACGGGGTTTATTTTATATATAGAAGGAAGTGTGTGGATAAAGAAAATACAAAGGTAACACTGTCTCTTACAAACTTGTAACACACATGCCAGGCTTCTTTCACCCGGAAAAAGATATTTTGTGTATTGCGATATGATCCACACTTATTGTGTATGCAGGTCGATGATGATACTCCCTCTCTCTCTCTCTCTCTTGCTCCAGATAATCTCACCTGTAGTAAATGCAGTGCGATCCCTAGAATCCTTGACGTTACCGTCTGAAAGCTGAATGCTTAATCTAACCTGGATATGCAACTACTGAACAGTATAAACTTTTCATTTGACTGACAATTTGAATAAATTCCAGTTAATATTTAATAAATAGGCATCATATCATATCACTGACTGCTTTTTTTCAACTAGTGATTACCTTGAAATGAGATGTAAATTAAAGTAGCCAAGGTTGACAAGTAATTTCTATGCATGAATTTATATATTACCTTTAGACAAAAGTAGAATTGGATGGAGGACTTCATCATGAGGTGACCTGGGAGTACTGGACAGCTGTTTCGTCCTAGTTTGGGACTCTTCATCAGTACACACCCGCCACAGGGGGTTCGAACTCAGGTTATAAGGCGAGCTTCTAGACCATTGAGCCGCTGTGACCCGGTTCAATGGTCCATGAATTCTAACTTCTGCCAATTCACGACATAACGCGACTATTTCATAATATCTTCTTCGATGAGCTACTGCCTCATCTTCAACCTGGATCGAGTCTCAGTGGCTGAATGGTCTACAAGCTCGCCTTGTAACTAGAAGGTCCTGGGTTCGAAACCCCCTGTGGGTGGGTGTGTACTGATGAAGAGTCTCAAACTAGGACGAAACAGCTGTCCAGTACTCCCAGGTTTTCCAGTGGTGCACTAACTGGTGTCACCTCATATGATGAAATCCTCCATCCAATCAAACAAAATTCCTACAAAACCAATACTTGAAAAGTAGAATTGGCAAATCTACAAGTTTCTCAACGATTGATTCATTCCATACTGTGATCCCAAAAAGACAATAAAAGCAATAATTATATATGTAAATTATTTTTCCCACATAAATTCATTCTGCCTAATATTGTGAAATATATTGTTATTATTAGAAGAATTGAAATACGATGAAGCTTAATGACTTTATATAGGATAGATAAGTCTCAGTGATTATTATCATTATTATTAGTCAACTATTTTTTAATTGCCAAACCCAATGTTTATATATGTTGCTTAGCTACACGAATGAATTATAATAATAATAATTATGTAAATTCTAAAAATATCTCTGGAATTAGGAGTATGTTTATTTATTTGTCTTAGTTTCAATGTGTACTGTTTGATCAGCGTTTTTATATTCATGTACAGGCGTGACTGATAGAATTGCGTTTTGCACCAAAGAAAGGACAAGACACATCACGCTAATTACTAGTGTCCAATCAAAGTACCCACTACAGTCCTACAGGAGGTCAATCACGAGCCCGAATAGCTCAGTAGTAGCGTCTCTGACTGCAGCACTGGGTGACGCGGGTTCGAATCTCAGAGGGGACTTGAATTCTTTCAGGGTTGCAGATACACCTTGCCCTGACCGGTGAATGCCAACTACCAACAAGGCTTCCTGTGGCCGATTGCCTCCAACCATCTAATATCATCAAAGGTTGAAATATTATCAGTATTGTTCCCTTAGGTTCCGAGCGGGGAACATAAACCTTCATTAGCACATCTCCACTTCATTCTTTTTTCTGTAGTCGTCTTCAGCTGATTATACGATTACCCATAAACTCGCATCTCCTCTTCCTCCTCCTCCTCCGCACAGGATAGCCTTCGTGTCACCCTCGGATCCATTTCCAGCCTATCATTTCTCACTCTGGTGCGACGCCAAGGGTATGCGTGAGGCACAATGTCATTTGACAGTCTCCTTAGAGTATATCCTGTCTTCATTTTTTTCTGCATTTCGATTGAGCGACAGGCTGTTGGTTGGTTCATTTCCAGAACGCCTTTTTGCTAGTCCTTACAGACTGGCCATTTGATCTTCCGTATGGAGTCATCGAAGGTAGCTGTTGATAAAAGTCTGCAACAGCTCGTTCGAAAGGCTTTTTGTGACATTCACGTCAAGTCTCTGAACCATATAGAATCACTGGCTGACTTGACATTCGTGTTGAAGTAGTACTAGTATGCAGTTGTGTTAATGTGTGTCACTTCCAAAAGATTTAAGTGTTTGACAGCCAAAGAAAGATGTACAAAGGGACGATTGACTTTCTAAAACCTTAATGTCGAACCTTAATCTCAAAGTTTGACTTCGCACCTTTCGGCTGATTAAATTAACTAGACCTGACTATCGTAGATTTTACGGATAGTTGTGAATGTTTTGAAGATATATGGGAATTTCTGTAAATTAAGTGGCCGTTTTCTTTTTTGTCCCATACTATCTTGGGCTATTTAAGGTGTTAGAAACGACTTCTTTGCATTGCCATGAGTTTTATTTTTCTCTGATTAGTGTAAATTAATATTGCTAGTTGATGTAGTATACCAACCAACAGCCACCCACCAGACCATCGTTCGAGTGGAATCCCAGTGCGAAGCGACGATTAGGTTGGCGGTGCAAGGGTGACATGGAGGAGATTGTGCGAGGGGGGGGGGGGGTCAGAGATTATAGGCAATCGTAGACCAAGTTGAAGAAGATAGTAGAAAATAGAACAAAGTAGAGATGTGTTGTTGTGAAGCCCTGTCTGTCTGTCTGATCCTATATCAGCTAACACTGCTAGTCGGTCGAGGAAGACTATGGCTGCGCATACGTAACACATGTCCTAACTATCTCACTCAGTCGATGTAACTTCACAACCTCGTCTATTGATTTCCCTTCCCACCTACCTAGCACTCGACACCTAACCTCAATATTAGTATTAGTCAATCATACACGGATGTAACACAGTGAGTTTCTACATGATTAATCACAATATTGAAAGGCGATGCTCAACTCGACTTGATATCGAATACACAACTGTTCTCCCTCAGATTCCTTCTGTTTCATTGATGCATGGAAATTCCGGAAGACAAAGACTGACATGTGTGAACCACCTTGTTAGACAAAAATGCTATTGCTGTATACATTTCCAGAACGCATAAAATCATTTACTAGGTCTTATAAGGGGTCGAAGGCAAGACATGAAAGCCGCGTTACATTTTCTATTGATCAAACCTCTGTTTATCTATCTATACAGTTTATATTCTTTAACCCATCACTGGGTGTGTGATTTTGGTTTACATTATAATCAACATGAAATAGAATGTTGAAATATATATGGTATTCCGTTTGCTAATGCAATACATTGAACTGTAGGAATAGTATTTAGACGTTAACACCAATAAATAAAATGATTCTTACTGTGAGAATAATATTCCGTTGGAACGCATTGTCTGTATGTACTACACCACCACACTATGACATTAAAAACTCTCAAATAAAATTAATATTATGCCCACATAACAACATAATTATAAAAAAAGAAATACAAAATACTTTACCTCTGTAGCCCAATTGCTTTAAAATATCGATTTTATTTCTAGTCACCTCCTTTCATATATGTGTATTATGTTAAGGACTGCATGATCGTCAATCCTCTCTAGCTGGGGAGATGGGGGAGGGTTGGAGGGCGCGAGATTCGAACTGATGATGCATAAGAGATATGCTTAGGTTCTGTGTGTGTCTGTTGATGTTTTCCTTACAATGCTAACACAGTTAACGCACTATGTTTTCTTACTTTACCGTTGTTAATGTTTTATTCTTTCCATTATGGGTAAATTTTGTTTTGATAAAGTCTCACAGCGTTATACAGTAATGTTTACTGATGACCTCGTTTCGAGCACAATTTATTGCTCATAATCATATCAAGGTAATCACACGACTTCCTAAATTCATTTATATAGTTCCATTGTTTTTCACTTGATTCTCACTTGATTTGATTGGTAGTAATATTTTCCATATTTCGGGTATGAGTGATGATTCATTCCTATTGCATGTGTTGGGTGTAGATTCGATGGACAAGCATTCAGTAATCAACCTCTCTCTCCACCTACCTAGATTACTTTTTAGAATTTTAACCCTCTCCCACCCTATTGTGTGGTTGTGTGCTAATGCATGCATTGCAACTGCCGAGCTTTTTTCTAAATTACTTATCTTCTCTGGGTCAACCATTCTTACCTTAGCTAAATTCTTATGTTCTGACAATCTGACTACCCCTGACCTACTAGTTTGACCTATGTAGCTGCCAGAACTTAGTCATTGCAGAGTATTTTGTAAATTATATTATTTTGTCTAATTGGGTCCACTGGATCCTTTAACCTACAGAGCTTGTCCCTGAGTGAGTTTGTAGGTTTAAATGCCACCTTAATTCCTGCTTTATTTAGAATCCTACGTAGGGTCTCAGATGTCCCCTCTCTATATGGTATTACTGTAGATGACTTATATTCCCTCTTATTTATGTTATTATTACCCAACACATGCAATACGAATGAATCATCACTCATACCCGAAATATGGAAAATATTACTACCAATCAAATCAAGTGAAAAACAATGGAACTATATAAATGAATTTAGGAAGTCGTGTGATTACCTTGATATGATTATGAGCAGTAATAAATTGTGCTCGAAACGTCATCCGTAAACATTACTGTATAACAGTGTGAGACTTTATCAAAATGAAATTTACCCATAATGGAATTACACTCTACCACAGTGCCCAAGTTTTATTCTTATATCAGTTTTGTTCTTTGTTCTTTTGAATAGCATATAGTTTTGATACTGGATCACATTGATCCATTATTTCTTTCCGTGTTTCTTTGATTCCTTCTCTTTTACAGAATTATTAATTACTTCTAGCTAGTTTTTATTATTATATAACTGAAATCTGTTTTAAGCAGCATATTTGTCAGTGAGAAAGAGAGGGAGAGATAGAGAGTCTGGCATATATTTAGGCAGCCTGACAGGATAAGTTGTCATTTGTTATGCCATGGATGTCTAGATGTGTGTGTGTGTTTATGGTATGCACGGCGTTTGTCTTTCCTCTTACCGTTGATTCTTATTTAAATCGTTTTCTTTGTCATTTGTTTTTTAAGAAAAAAATTTTTATAAATTGAAATGAATTGTGTCTGAATTAGAAATGATGAGATAGAAAGTTGGGCTTATTTATGTAGGCAGTATATTGACCACCAGTAGCCTAACACTGAATCACCTAATAACTTCAGGGAATTTAAAACTGGACAACACAAGCATATAGTGCAGCTGGATTACCAAATAGTTGCATTCCTACTTCACCTACTCTAACTGGTGTTCCTCAGCGACCTGTTCTTTCTCCTTTTTTTGTTGTCTTTCTTCTTACATGACTTACTTGCCCCATTCTAACGAAGCCAATCGCGTTAAGTATTCCGATGATCTAACAGTTTCTGTACAGGCGATTGCTTCGTAGTTAGATTGTTCCAAAATAAATAACTTTTTATCAGAAATTAGTCAATGATCCTCGTCAAATGATTTTTAAGCTGAATCCCTCGGAATGTCAGGTGGTTGATTTCACTTTCAAACACAAGTAATTTTCCATAGCTTTTGGTGTGTAATAGTTAGTTTTGTTTTAATGAGTTGATCACGGATTGATATCAGTTAGAGAACCATTGAAAGCCACTAGGGAGTACTGGACAGCTGTTTCATCTTAGTTTGGGTATCATCGTCAGTACGCACCCACCACCACGGTTAGAGCCCAGGACCTTCTGGTTACAAGGCAAGCTCGTATACCATCCAGCCACTGGGACCCGATTCACTGGCTCATGAATTCCAACTTCTACCAATTCGTGATTTACCGCGACCCCAACCATTGTCGTTGGTGGGACATCCATCCACACACGTGACGTCTAGTTGGACCTCACTGGTCACGACTGGTAACGAAGTTGGAATTCATGAGACATTGAATCGGGTCCCAGTGGCTGGATGGTATACGAGCTTGCCTTGTAACCAGAAGGTCCTGGGTTCGAACCCTGGTGGTGGGTGCGTACTGCCGATGATTCCCAAACTAGGATGAAACAGCAGCTGTCCAGTACTCCCTGGTTTTCAATGGTTCTCTAACTGATATCAATCCGTGATCAACTCGTAAAAACACAAGTAAGACTAACATGAACTGGTTAGTTCGCATAGTTCCATTATCATTGGTGCCAATGAAGTTGAAACCAAATCGAATGTTCAATACCTTTAATTGTGTATGTCCACTGATCACCTTTCATGGTCTTCCCACATCATGTCAGTTCCTATAAGAATGTTTCCTTTAAAGTTCTACATTAAGAAGTTAAGAAAGTCTGGTATCATTATGTTTTTACTTTCTAAGTTTGTTAGTGCTTGTTTGTATTTTACTCATTATTCTTTATCGCTTCCCCCTAATTTCTCTTGGGCTACTGAGGAAATAATTTGTTACACTGAGAGAAGTGCAGTAAAAACTGTCAGTAGTGCGATTGGGCTGTTGCTAAACAAACTCGTTAATACTGTTATCGATAGACACATGGACTCATACAAGAAATTAGCGAATATCATCCTATCAGAGCATCTTATCTGTACACAATTAGAAGCAACTATTGAAGACGGTATACTCGGACAACTATCCATAAAAACTCTACAATACCTTATTTGGTAGGCACACATTTTATAAGTTGAGAAAATAGTAAGTAAGGAAATTACCAACTTACTGAGACACTAAGTAAATGGCATTTTTTATTCTCATTGTTATTATTATTATTGTTTCCTTTAATTCCTACAGGAACATAGGGCTTCAGCCAAGCGTCTCCATTGCGTTCGGTTCTCTGCTAGAGTCTTCACCTGGCTCCAAGTCTGCCCACACGTTTTCATCTCCTCTTCACATGACCTCCTCCATGTCACCCTCGCACTGACGATCAACTCGCCGCTTCCCTTTCGGGTTCCACTGGAGCAATGGTTTGTCTAGTGATGTCACTTGATGGTTTGTTTTCTCGGAGTATGGCCAATCCATCTCCATTTCTTCCTGCCTATTTGTTTCACAATCGGTTCCTGCTGAGTTGGTTCGCTCCCAGAGATCCCATCCTGTCGCTGATCTTTTCTGGCCGGCCATCTTATCTTGAGCGGAGTATTGAGCGAAGACAACTGTTAATGGAGGTCTGTAGTTTGTTTAAGATGCTCTTTATGACACGCAGTGCAAGTCTCTGATCCGTATAGTGAGTAGCACTGACTTCACATTGGAGTTGAAACTCCGGATCTTATTTTTGATGCTGAGTGCTGTTGACCTCCACACAGACTTGAGAGTAGTGAAAGCTTGTCTTGCTTTTCCGTCTTGCTTTGATATCCTCGTCAGTTCTGTGCGTCTGTAGTTGAAACGATGCTTCCTAGGTAGGTGAAAGAGGTTGTTTCTTTCAGGTTCTTTCCATTTATGCTGATTGTTGTCTGTTGTTGTTGTTGCTGTTGGTGGTGTTGCCCAGGAATCTTCATCACCTCTGTTTTCTCTATGTTCACCTGAAGTCTCTCCTCTCATTGATGCTTCTTCTGCCAACTTGTTGCTTTTCACTTGCACATCTTCCAGTTTGTCGGAAATCAGACATATATAAGTCATCGGCGAAGTCCAGATCCTCCAAGTTTTTTGTGTGAGTCCATTTTATGCCTGTTTCCTCATTGCCCGCTGTTTGTCGCATTATCCAATATACTGCAATCAGGAAAATCATTGGCGATAGTAGACAGCCAGCTTGTCTTACTCCTGTCCTCACTTCGAAGGACTTGATTTTATTTTATAGTCATTTCTTATTGAACAATATTATTCATCTAAATGCCCTATTTCTAATTACTGCCCCTGCAATATTGTATTACATGCTGAAAATTCCATATTTGTACCATAAATACTTTTGGAATAAAGCTATAGTAATAATAGTTATGATTATCGGACATACTCCCGAATAAAGGTCAACCGTTTACCTTAATTTTGTTCACTTTTGAAATGACGCTTGACAGCAATGACCTCAAAATAGTTTGATAAATGCTTTAATACTACAAAGTACTGCAAATGTTTGTTAATCTCATTCACAACAGCAGCTATATGCAGAAGTCACATGCTAAGTGATTCACAGTGAGAGAGGCTCACCGAAGGGTTTAAAGTGAACACAGGAATAAATCAGACAAAGCTTCCTTCTATTATTTTTTTATATTTTGATTTACAGCTTGATTCCACACCGTATTTTCAGTACAAGTGGGGAATTTTCAGCATGGATATCGGTAGCCCAAATTCAGGCTGACCATAGATATCGGGTGTGCGCCGTCAGGGAATCGAACCCCGGACCATGTGCATGGTCAGCGAGAGTCCTAACCATTGTGCCACCGACGCACAAATTACCAATGATTTTCATGATTGTGACAGAATGGACCATTCTGTAGACAGTAAAGAGCAGGAAAACAGTCATACCTGTTTCTTAGATAAAATGACCTTAAAAAATCTGATTTTAGCAGATGATTTATGTTTAATGTTATGTAAGCTCAAAGATATACAAGTGAAAACCAACAAAGTGGTAGAATAGGCTGTCGAAACAGGACATCAGATGAGTCCAGAGATGATAGAAGTGATACAGATACCCAATAACTAACAATAAAACACTGGAATCACCATGAATCGAAGAAATCTAAACGAAAGTCGACTGTTTCACCCATCAAGCCTGTACAGCATCTTTTTGAGTACAACTAGTACGTTTGAGAATGTCAGAGCCGCCAGTTAGTCAGGTTGCATCGGGAAAGCATGAATACTTTGATATCAATGTGAAGAGGCCTACAACAGTCAGCATAAAGAACAAGACCCTAATTTTTAACCGTAACGCCAGTCACCTTTGCTAGCGCGATACGAAAGATCAGGTAGCTAGTCAGAAAGGATAAACAACTGAGAACTCTGATTGACAAAGAACCAGCTAAAAAACTATCGCCCAACAAATATACCGAGGGAAGTTGAGGTGGATAGGATAAACTTTGAGAGGATCGTTCAGTAACATTACACGCCAGGCCGTTAGTTGAGTGGAATCCGAATGGGAATTGATGGATCAGGTGTCCTTAGATGATACATCGAAGAGATCATGTGAAGAGGAAACGGAAGCTTCTAGGCAGTTGTGAAGCCACCTGACATTAATAGCAGAGAGCTGAGTGCATTGGAAATGTTCAACTGGAGCCATGTGTTTCACTCGGAAAGCAATCATTACCTAAAATACATTATACTTTGGAGAAATAGACTGTAGTATTATAATAATAATAATTAATAATAATAATAATTGTTGTTGTAGTTAGATCCTTGTATTTATTATCTCATGTCAATTCACTTCATTGCACGAAATAAATTAGCTTAGCGAGAAGGAGGCATTATGCAGAAGGGAAGGAGGCTACGAATATACCTTGAAGTAGAAAAAACGACTATATTATAATTTTTTTTATAGTTTAGAGACTGATCAAGATAAGGCACAAGTGTATTTAGATAACTGTTATCAAACAGTAATAATCGTTAGTTTGGTACTTGTTGTCGTGAACTTTATTTAAGACACCTTCAGCTTGGGTTTTAGGAAAAAACTTAACAGTTTATGACTTCAGTGTGTATGGCTATCTAAATTTGTGTTTCGTTTGTGGCTATTTTTGTCTTCGAATTTCTCAGTCTAATCACTTTTCAGCCATGTATCTGCAGAATGCTGAGCTCGAAACTCAATTATATATCTGTCTGTCTGTCTGTCTCTTGGAAGTGTGTGAGCAGTTGTTACTTTCCGGCTGCTCACACCATGGAAGTCGGTTGATTATTCGGGTATCTGGAACAGAGAGAGGGTTAGTGTTGCGTGACCGCATAGCCCAGGAGACAACTGCTTGATGCTGACCCGTAACACACGGCCTGTATGAACTGCTTTCTTGGTTTGGTTCCGTATTAGTAAACTTACCGCTGGTTACAAACCACCCCCTCTCTCCAGCAGAGTGGAGAGACAGCATAGGTGACTGGCATGCTGGTCGTCTGAGAGAAACACCTCACTGCTGTTACACCCTTGTCCTCCAGCAGTACAACTTCGCCTACATACACCCAGTATAGTGTAAAAAAATTCTTACACTAAGCCGGTAACTGCTTTTAGTCTAATCGCTATCCTAACAACCTTCCTGGTATGGTATGACCTGTAGGAACATTGGTTCCAGCCAGTGTAGCTTTTTGGGTTTTTGTGATGTGCAACCTCGACCACCACGTCAAGGTAGCCGCTATCGGTCGGGTCAATTATATATGTTCCTCAGTAAATGTTTATAACGATATAAATAGTCTTGGTGGACTGGATTATGCAAAAGCCAGTGCGTAGGAAGCGAGAAGACTGGAATACGTTGAACTAACAGAAGACTCTTGAAGATTTAGACTTCGCAGACGATTTATGTCTAATTTCACACAAACTGGAAGATCAGCAGGCGAAAACCAACAAGTTGGAAGAAGAGACAGGACTTTAAGTGAACGTAGAGGAGACAGAGGTGATAAAAGTATCTAGCTACCAACAACAACAAGCATCAATCACTATCAATGGAAGAAATTTGAAAGAGGTCACTTGCTTCACTTATCTAGGCACCATTCTTTCAGCTACAGGTAACAACACAGATGATAATGTCAAAGACAGTCAGCATGGGAAAGCCAAGGCAGACGTTCATCCCTGCGAAATCAACTTGGAAATCTGCTTCACTTAGCATAAACAACAGAAATTGGATTTTAAACAGGTCGGAAACGTGGCCAGCTTGTTGCGAAGAGCATTTTGAACAGGTTGTTACAGACTTTCATCAATAGCTGTCTACACTCCACACTAAAGACCAGATGGCCAGAAAGCCTAAGCATTAACAGAAAAGCTGGGAATGAATCAGTTAAAGGCCTATCGCTCAAGAAATATCCCGAAGAAATTTGGAGATGGATTGGACAAACTCTGAGGAGACCATTGAGTGACATCGTGCACCAGACACAATGTTGAGTGGGACCCTGAATGAGAAATGACAAGATGAATGGGGATGCAACAGTGACAAAGAGGAGATGGTCAGTCGGGGGCCGAGCTAAAGAGAGCTGCAGAGAACAGAATGAAGTAGAAATGTGCTGTTGCAGTCGTATGTTCCACATTTGGAACTGAGGGGATTTATGATAATAATTACCCTACATGTGATCCTCACATTGCTTACACTGTGATCCCACTGGGTTGCAAATGATTTTAAAAGTCGCTAGTGATGGAATACCCGAAGTTTTCTTCTTGTTTTCTTTAAACCCCGTAGTTATTGATAGGTTTTAACTGTACCTTAGAATTCAGATAGTACTCCCCAATATCACTTGCGTCTTTAGAAGTCAATGAATTCCGGTGAGTACTGTTTCTGACTAGATAAGGTGATTCCAACACATCTAATCTGGGCTTTTTCTACTATCAATCCCTGCATTGTTTTTTCTCATTCCGAGTGGAAAGTACGGCTTCAAGTTTGAGCTTTAAAGTTTCAGTATTATTGAAGTTTTTATTTTTTTATCCCGGGGGGTGGGGGAGGCGGGCCTGTCGAGCCTGAATTCAATCTCTTTTGAACGTGTACTTCTGCTTAAGACTTTGAGGTTTCGCAATAAATCAGCCCCTAAAATCAATCGTCTTAGGGTTGTAATAGCTCACAGAAGTTTTGTTCATTCTCAATGAAATCCAGTTTTTTTTTGAAAGAGTCAAATTAACAACTTTATACTTCGATTTGTTAAAGAACAGTGTAAAAATTGGTGATTTCATGCATTTAAACATCTGAAATCAGATAGTTTGAAGTGATCCAGTTGTCTGATCTGATTTAAATCGGATGTGTAAACCACTAAATGAGCATTTTCTTGCAAACTAGTGGTGAAACAACCAGCTTGTGTTTAAATCATTTCAGTAATCTGGGCAGCTAGCCAAGCATTTCTGGTATAGTACTACTACTACTACTTCTACTACTCATCTCAATCAATCAGTAGTATATGTTTTCATTCACTGATTGTTGTTGTTGTTGTTGTTGTTGTTGTTGTGGTGGTTATTGTTTTGCATGAAATATTCAATTACATATCGCCTACACATTTTAAATTCTTATTTTGATTTTATGGATATTTTTATAAAATAACAATAATAATAGTAGCAATGAAAATAGGCGGATTGTTTTGATGAATAAGTCTTTTGATTTAAAAATAGGTCTTAACATGACTGACTGCTACTGTTATAACTACTGTTTATGGTGATTATTATTAATACTACTACTACCACTATTTTTAGTAGTATTTAGCAATTTCTTTCATTTGCTGATACTATTTTCAATTCAGCAATTAAATTAAAAGCCTTTTCGTTGCCATGATGCTTATTGAAGACTCTAGAAGAAAAGATAATTAGAAAAAAACTCATTTACCTTAATTTCTCTATGTGTGTGTGTGTAGACACTTGAATTCGATTTGATGAATAGCACTGTCAGACCAGCTGAATGAAATTAAAGTGGAGGAGACGGGGATGAGAAAAAGACATTAATAATGATTATTATTATTACTGTTTCCTTTAGTTCCTAGAGAAACATAGGGCTTCAGCCGCACGTCTCCATTGCGTTTGGTTCTCTGCTAACGTTTTCGCCTGGTTCCACGTCTGCTCAAATGCTTTCATTTCCTCTTCGAATCACCGCCTCCTCCATGTCACCATCACACTGATGACCAACTCGCGGCTTCCCATTCGAGTGATGGCCTAGTGTGTGATGTCACTGGATGGTTTGTTTTCTCAGAGTATGACCAATCCACCTCCATTCCTTCCTGCATATTTGTTGCACAATAGGTTCCTGCTGGGTTGATTCGCTCATTACCAGACATCCCACCCTGTTTCTGATCTTTTCTGGCCGGCCATCTAATCTTGAGCTAAGACAGCTATTGATGAAGGTCTGAAGTTTGTTCAAAGTGCCCTTCGTGACGCGGTGCCAAGTCTCTGATCCGTATAGTGAGTAGCACTGACTTCACATTGGAGTCGAAGATCTGAATCTTATTTTTCATACTGAGTGCTGTTGACCTCCATCGTGATAATAATAATAATAATAATCTACTTTATTCCAAAAACAGTACTTATAATACAGAATGGAATTCTCAGCATTTGTCACAATATTGCATCTGATTTACCCAAAATATAATTAAAAATTGAAACTAAATTAACCGGAGGTATTTGTCCACATTTACGATATAAAGTCAAAAATATTCAAAGCACGAATTGAGATTATTAAATATAATAATAAATAATAATAACAGTGAGTTTGTTTCAAACGGTATTGTCGATTCAGTTTGGAAACTTTAGCATGTTATAGATTATTGGATCTAATGTTCTGTTGATATAGTATAGTGAGGGGAAATACAAAATTAACAGTTATAATACAGCTTAAATTATGTCCACACTTATGAAAAAAATAAACAAAAACAAAGAACTGAGGGGATTATAAATATAAGAAGTACAATAACAATAAAGTTTTATGTTGCAAGGATGGAGGAAATGGTTTATTAAGTGGTGCAAAGAAGGTTAGTTAGTTCATGCTTGACACTATTTTCATCACATAAAGTACGTGCCAAATATGGTATAGTAGAATTTTTATACTTAGACCTACGTGCATAAAGTCTTCTGAAAAGACTTTTTGTTTTACCTGAGGAGATACAAGGTTGGAGCTGCGGGTAGAGTGCGTGCTCAGAGTCTGACAAAATTTGTTGCATGACATCAAGTGCCTATCAATGACAATGTCAATGATATGGCCCAATGGGATACCACTCGTCCTACTGACAGTCTTTAGAGTTCTACGAAGTCTGACATAGTCTTTTTTAAGCAATCCAAGAAAGAATAAGGGTGAACAGTAGAGAAGAATAGGTAAAATACACAAGTTGACAAACTGTAAAAGGAGTGGTTGAGTTATGCCTGAGTGCCTCAACTTGTTAATGTAAAAAGTCAGACGAAATATTGTTTTAGAAATCGCTAAGACATATGAAGACCAGGATAGGTCAGAAGAAAGAATTAATCCAAGATACTTGACTCTAGACTGGGTTTCTATATCAGTATCATCGATTTTGCAAGGGTCATAGGAACCAGCGGCTTCATTTAACTTTCGTTTACATCGGAAACTGAAATTGACAGTCTGACATTTGGAAGGATTTAGTTTAAGGCCGTTAGACAATGACCATTTTCTAATTCCTGATAGAAAGCTGTTCATCTTAGTGCAGTCACAATCATCAATATGATGATAATAACAGTTTTATTCCAAATAGTACTTTTAGTACAAATGTAGAATTCTCAACATTTAGTATAGTATTACATTTAATTTTCTCATTATAGAAGTCATAACTAAACAGGACATTTACACATTGATAATATTTTTCAATAATAATATATGAATATAGAAAATTAGATTGAGTGAAAATATTCACAACAATATAATAATGAAAGAAAGAATAAAAGGGTCATTTAATTAGTGTTTTTGAGTGAGCTAGTAGTGTCCTGGCTTACACTCTTCTCATTGCATAAAATGTATGCCTACCACATAAGATATTGTCGGGTTTTTATAAGCAGCTGTCTGAGGTTATATATATATATATATATATATATATATATATATATATATATATATAGTCTTCTACAATTGCTTCTAGTTCTCCTGCCTGATGAGATGCAAGGAGAGAGAGAGTTGTGTAGAGATAAGATGGCGAGGGTCTGACAATATAATATTCGCTAATTTGTTGTGTCTGTCTACAACAGTATTAACGGGTTCGTTTAGCGACACCCCACTCACCCTAGTGACAGTTTTTACTGCCCTTCCCAGTGTAAAAAATCTTTCTTGAGTATCCTAGGAGAGATTGAGCTGCTTGGGGGTGGGTGGCAATAAAGAAGAATGGGTAGAATGCAAGAACTACTAAACTTAGAAAGTTGAAACCGAGTGATAACAGATTGTCTTAACTTCCTTACGTCGAACTTCAAACGAAATATCTTTCTGGAAAGTAACATGATGTGAGAAGACCAGAAAAGGTGATCAGAGACAATACACAGTCGAAGTTATTCAGCATTCGACTTAGTTTCAGTTTTAGTTCCATGGATGACAGTGAAACCATGCGAACTAACCAGTAGCGCTTGTGTTTGAAAGTGAAATTAACCACCTGACATTTGAAGAGATTTGATTTAGCTTCAGACCATTAGACAAGAACTTCTTACTAATTTCTAATAAAAACTTATTTATTTTAGAGGAATGAGCCAGTTCATGTAACAAGAAAGACAACACAAAATTAGAAAGAACAGCTTTTTGAGGAACACTAGCTAGAATAAGTGAAGCGGTGTATAATTTCCCATCATATACAGTCTGCTGTTTCCTCTGAGAAAATTAAGAATGCAAGCATTTGATAATCTAGCACCCTGCTATGTCACAGCAAGCTTGTTTAACCAAAGAGGCCCAGGTATTGGTATTGAGTTAAAGGTATATGTGTAATCGAGGAAGACACACCGAACATATTTAGCACCTCTGTCTAAATTAGAGACAGTATTATGATGTAAGACAATAATGATGTCTAAAGTACTCCCACCATGCTTATAAGGAAATTGTTTAAAATGACTAAAAGCCTCCAGTAAAGGTTCAAGGTTATGTAAAAGCAGTTTTCCCATCATTTTAAAGAAACGGGGGATAATGACAATAGGTCTAAACTTAACACTTGATCCAACTGATGATTTCGGCACAGGAACAATTTTAATATTCTTCAAAGAAGCAGACACAATGTTAAAAAAGTGAGACACAATTCCAAATATGAATCTATGTTGACAACGACAATTTTTATTATCAATATTCGTGTTAGCGGTGTTCTGTTGACGTCGACTGCATAGACTATTTTATCTTGAATTATGTTGAAGTATTTGTGTGTCCATTTTTTTATTCCTTCACGTTCCCAGCGGAACATGGGGCTTCAAGTTAGAGACTTGAAATTTCGGTAGCAGTGGTGTTTATTTTTACGGGATGGAGTTGCTAGCACCATACCCAACCTTCCCTCTTTACCAGTCTTATTACTGACTTGGCGAGGTAAAGAGGTGCGTCGGCCGGGGTTCGAACCCCGGGCCACATGAGGTGTGGTTGGCGAGTATTCTATCACTGTGCCACTGACGCGCTACATTGCAAAGTTGACTGATAGAATTCAGTCTGCAGTAAACACAAGACTAAACACATGAAACTGGTTAGTATCCAATCAAAGTACTTACTTCTTTATTTTTATACTGTTTTGTTCCCATTAATTTAATATATCGGCGACTCTGGTTGTTGTGTGTGTGTGTTGGGGGAGGGGGGTACATATGACTACGATTTGTCAATCCTCTGTGTTCGCTGCTTTAACTACCTTTTTGTTCAGATGAACACTAATCGACTTTAGTGTATTTCAAACACTCAACACCATACTGTATGCAAAAGTTCGTAAAAAAGTCAGCAAGTAAGCCTTTATCAAGTATAGTAATGGACGAAGAATATTATGTTATATAACCTTAAAATATATATAGTCACTGTTTCGTCGTTTTTCCACTAGTTCCTGTCCATTCTACACAATCATATTGATTATTATTAAGTCATACAAAATTCTGCCTCGTCGAAAAGCAAAATTTTCTTCACTGTTTACGTTATTTTTCTTATTTACTGTTCCAATTATTATGTTTTCGTTTCACGAACCAACCTATTTCTTTTACACGTAGAACACCGATTGATTTAGGCGAATTTCTCATTGGCCTCTCTACTATTTGGAGTGTTCAGTATCCAGAGGCCTTTGGTAATTTATTCCATACCCGACAGATGGCCTGTTTGGACGATGTGATCTAATGTAGCACTGTTAATGGTATTCACAACACTTTTATTTAACCACACTAGTAGGTGGTCCTAAGCACGAAAAATTAAGGTTAATTGTGTGCAACTGCTGGCTTCACACGAAGGGAGCAGTTGAATTAATAGATACGATAATAGGTGGCTGGCTGGCTAGTGTGGGTAATTCATCTTTTTTAGTTTCGAAATCACAACCGGTTGTGTAGAAAATATAAGCTTCAGCTTAGTGGTATTAAACGTTCTGTGAATCGATTTTCTCAAGTTGTTGATTATTTATTATTTCACGTGGTATATCACTTTTGAATTGTAGTCATATAAATGTAGGGGCTTCTTGTTATAACAGATAGACAAGAATTCTTTCTACTCTCTTGACCATATATGTTTTTTGATGAACTAACTACTCAGAGTAGCTGTTTTCAGTTCACATGTCGTATACAATTATTGATATAAGGATAAAACTTGGCCACTGTGGTACAGAGTATAATTCTATTATGGAGAAAATTTAATTTTGATAAAGTCTCACAGTGTTGTTATACTGATGACTACGTTTCGAGAACAATTTATCACTGCTCATAATCATATCAAGTTACTCATACAATTTACAAAATACTTTGAAATGACTGTGAGTTAGTTCATCTACATAGATGATACTGGTAGATGGAGAGGGGCAGTCAGATTGTCAGAATATAAGAATTTAACTAAGGTTAGAATGGTTGACCCCACCAGCGATGATAAGCATTTTAGAAAAAAGCTCAGCAATTGCACTGCATGCATCAAGAACGCACAATCACACAATAGGGTGGGAGAGGGTTAAAATTCCAAAAAGTAATATAAGTAGGTGGAGAGAAAGAGAGAGGCTGATTACTGAATCTTTGTTCATAGAATAATCTACACCCAACACATGCAATAGGAATGACTTATCATCACTCACAGCGGAAATATGTAAAATACTACTACCAATCAAGTCCAGTGGTGAAAAATAATGGAATTATGTAAACTTTTATACTAGATAAGAAGAAAAAGGAAGCTGTGAAAATGTCTATATGTGTGTCATTTTGTCAACAGCATGTCTATTAAGGCAATTTTACTCTGAGATTCTTTTTCACACGTGGATTCGATACCTGAATGTACTTCATTATTATTAATAAGATATTAATACACCTTTATGTTCAAATCATTTTCACAAAGGATGAATTGAATATCAATTAAGTTTATGTTATTTATACATTTAAGTAACTTGAAAATCCCCATTCAGTCATACAAAAGAAAACAAGGCGTTCAGCGAAGAGACTCTTTTCGGCGAATTCATTCACTGAGCTGTACAATCTCATTTATATACAATTTTGTTTGTGTGTGTGTGTACATTAGATTTATAAAGTTAAGATAATTATGTAATATAAGTATTATTTGGCTTGGAAACAAACGTTAAGATAGAAAATAAAGTAGAATTGATTAAGTGAATTGGATGACGTAATACAATTGAGTAGAATTCAGAGTAGGTCAGGTTGGCAACAGTGTTAATGAGTGGCGGTTAAAATTAAATAAGGGTGGGGGTAGAGAATAATACAGTTGAAAATTAAGTAAGTTAATTAGATGACGTAATATAGTTGACTGCAAATTGGACGTGGGTCGAGTTAGCAACATTGTTAATGAAGGCTTAGATTACAAAAGGGTGGGGTAGAGAATAATACAAATGAAGATGTGGAATAATAAAATGCAAAAGACAAAATAATACAATTAGTAAAACTGAAATTAAGAACGATTACGTCCATTGTAGATTTAATGAATGGTTTCACTTGTGTGTAAATGATGAATGATTAAGAGACTTGTGATCATGAAAAGTAGACTCAACAATCCTGATTGATCGCTTTTTTCTACTTGTATGTGCTTCCTTTTAAGAAAAAATATTTTAATTACTCCAGCCAATCATCATTCATGTGTTAGTGTGTTCAGTGTACTACAAATGGAATCTCTTTGATACTGTTAACATTTACACATACATACACACATAAATACATATAGAACTCTATATATTATTACAGTTGCCTCATCCTGTGTCTCTCAACAGTTAAACTTGTGTTCATCGCTCTCTCTCTCTCCCTTCAGTTATTCTTTGGTATATTGTTATTGAAATATAAAAGTAGGATTGTTTGGCAATGTATGTATGTGTACACTATTCATTTCAGTGTGCGTGGGTGTAACTTACACTGAGTCATGATAGGTTGCGTAATAGCCAGCCCCATATTTATTAATTCTGCATATGAATATTATTAATAAGCTAAATTATACAGGCAGAAAGTCAATCTTAAAGCAGATTGTTTAACTGATATATATATATATATGTATATATATATATATATAAGTATTGTATTGTATTGTTCCTGTCTTTCCTATGGGAACATGAGACTTTATCAGTGCCTCTGTACTGCAATTGATTCCCTGTTGTCACTTCCAGCTACTCGATGTCTGACTGATTGATTGATTTTCAGCGTAGAACTTTGCATAGAAGTGTAACAATTCAACTTGCTACACTCTATGTACCACACATACACACAAAGAAAGACAAACGGGGGAAAACCAAAGAGATTTGAAAGAACGATAATATGCAGAAATGTCAAGGAGAAGTAATAGAAACCTGGAAAAACAATAAGGTCTAGTAGTTATGTGCGAGATTAGAAAGAACGAATTTCTTTGAGCCATTGAGAACGGTAGTGATCCGTATCACCATTAGTCTCTGTGTATTGATTTTTAGAATCCTGACTACCTCAACCAGTCAGTCTACACCTCCTTTCGTGGCTAGCTCAAATATTTTTTAAAAATTATTAGGTACCCTAATACACCTAACACGAACATAGAATGGAGACACCTATGATCAAAGACAGTTAGTCTTCTATTTCCAATGACCATATCTCACAGTTATAAAGGAGGATGGAGCGAATTGCTGAGCGGGATACACATCCTTTGGTCGACAGCCGGATATCACGTCTTCTCCAGAGATGCGGTAAACTGGCATATGCGAACCGAGCCTTCTCTGTCTGTGCTGAGATTTCGTCAGCGACCAGCCTGCTGGATCCGATGCAACTCCCCAAATAAGTGAAGTGGTCAACGCATTCTACCACCACAAGGGGTTCGAGCCCAGCACCTTCTGGTTATAAGGCGAGCTCGTTGACCATTGAGCCAGTGGGACCTGATCCATTGGCCAGTCCATGAATTCTAACTTCTGCCAATTCACCACATGGCGCGACTGATGAAGATTCCGAAACTAGGACGAAACAGCTGTTCAGTACACCTAGGTTTTCCAGTGGTTCTCTAACTGATGTCACCTCATGATGAAATCCTCCATGCAATCAAATAAAATCCCTATAAAACCAATACGTGAATATAGGGTGTATAGCAAAGCAGCATAGTATATATAACATATAAGTTGAAATAACCTGATGTATACCTTATGCCTTGTTTTCGTTGTGTATATTATTTTTACTTTATTCTATTTTTGTTTTATTACTTTTTTTTTCAATTAATAGAAGACAGAATCGAAATTTGTCTAGGGGTCTAAATTAAAACATTGGCTTTGTTCCACAATAGACAGCAACAACAATATGAATGTTTTGATTTAACCTAAGCGCATGCATATGTTATATAGGATTGAAATGAATACAGACAAAGAGAATCAATGCTAATCCTTTGCTTAGTCTGTGTGTGTCTGTGTGTGTGTGTGCGTACCTATTTTCATTTGAATCCATTAGTTTGTCCCTTATTTTGTCCTCATAAGTGTATGTGTGTGGATGTGTTGATGTGTATTTATTTGGCGTATCCAGTATATTGTCTGGTTAATAGAAATTAAATATTAATTTAGAGTCATCTCTAGTTCCTTTACTTTCTTAATCAGCTAAACAACCACTGCAGTTGTAATGTCCGTATCATCAGTCAGATGTCTGGCATTTGCATTTGAGGAAGCACTTTGCTATCTTTCTTTCACATACGAATACTTTTAGGGATGATGTGTGTTTAGAAAATCAAGCTGACGCTCTCCTTCCTCTGGACTTGCTGCACCGTAAGTGTAGCAGGTGAATCTGCAAATCCAGTTCGAGTTGACGCGTGACCAGGATACTTTACTACTTTTCACTGAATCGAATTACCTAATGAGAATATTGTGTTGCAGAGAGAGAGAGGAATCAATCAGTCTGGCAGTGTGGAAAATAGTTCTCTCTTCAAGGCACCCTTGATTCTTTTTTCCTTCTCCCTTTTTTGTCAGTTCTTGTTGATACTTCTTTCTTTTGTTGTGTACACTAGAGACAGGTAAAATCTAGTTTCTATTCATCACAACGATTTCAGTCTAGACATTCCAAAAATTTTTTTTCAATATAGAAAAAAATGTCACATTTTGATTGCAGTATTATCCACCTACTAATCCATTGTTGAGAATCTATCTGTCTACAATCATCAATAAGTCATGGTTATGTCTTAACTACTACTACTACTAATTAACTAATGATACAAGCTTTATTGTGGAAATTATGTTGGCGACTATGGAATGTGAAAGCACCAATCAACCTTGAATGCATGCCCTTGGTTGTTGGACTACAGAATCTACTGTTGTTATGACAGCGCCAGTATGAAAGCTGAGCACGAATTGAGGTGCAAACTTCATCCTGATTTAGTGGTTTTAGGTACTGTTTAGACTAGACAACGCGTTGATAACATGTGTTAGTGTTAAGATAAGTATTCGTGTTAGGATTAAGGCTAGGATAAGGGTTGGAGGGTTTTTTATTATTTATTGCATGGAGGATTTCATCATGAGCTGACATCAGTTAGAGAACCACTAGAAAACCTGGGAGTACTGGACAGCTGTTTTGTCAGCCTAGTTTGGGACTCTTCATCAGTCCACACCCACCACAGAGAGTTCGAACCCAGAATCTTCTGGTTACAAGGCGAGCTCGTTGACCACTGAGCCACTGGGACTCGAACCAATGGTCCTTGAATTCAAACTTCTGCCAATTCACGATATAGTGCGACTATTTCGCAATGTCTTCTTCGATGAGTTACTGCCTTATCTTCAACCTATATTTTTCAAGCGTTGGTCTGCAGGGATCTTACTGTTATCATCATTTCATCATGAGCAGGGAGAGGAGTATTTCTTTGTTCACATATAAACGAAAACATTTTGATATCTATGAAACTTGGAAACTGATATCCTTTCTTGTAATTGAGAAGTAGTTTTCAGATAATCCAATGAATGGAATGCGTTCAAGGTCATCAGTGCGTCCACACACCATGGTCGCCATTCTTTATGTTTGTCGTCTTGCTTAAATGCAACACAGAATTCTCAGCGTGTAGTTTTCTTTTTTTGAAAAAGACTCACTCCATGTACCGAATCTTCAAGTTGGAATATTCGTTATTCAACGTCACCCTCTATGAAACAAGACTCAATTCTCTAGGATATTTTCCCCGTCATTTTCTTCTTGAAGTCTACAACGCTAGGTTGCTTGTCATAGCCTGATGCTGCAATCCAAAACCTTAATCGTAAGATTAAAAAAACTACAATAAGAACGGCAGAAAGTAGATGAATTATGCTGATGGACGGAAACTTTGAATAGCTCAGTGGGTTAAACAGGTCACCAGCTTTTTTTCCCTCCTTTTTCGACCAAGCTTTATTTATAAGCAGCGTGGATAAAAAAAACATTGACGAAATGAAATGAAATGATTCTGTTTTGTTGTTGTTTTCTGCATTTATCTCTGTTGGTTAGTGTATATTTCCTAAAAGGATTAAATTAACGGCTAAAAATTCCATATCAGAAGTGGAGTCACGCAAAATGGTCTACTAGTCACTTTTTTTGTTTTATCTAATAGTTATGATTATTATTTTTTGTATTATTTTATTCCTTTTGCGTTCTGAGTCGAACATAGGTCTTCAAGCGTCAGCTTTGAAGTTCCAGTACCATTAATGTTTTTACGGGGTAGGTAAGGTTTCTAGCCTCACACTCAACCTTCCCTCTCTGTCCGCCTTACAAACAGGCTAGGATAAGTAAACATTGTTTGCCGGTCGGGAATCGAACCACGGACCACGCTCACGGTTGGTGAGCATTCTACCTCGGAACTACCGACGCATTTCTTAACAGTTATGTATATATATATATATATATATATATACATATATATATCAAGAGTTAGTTCTCAAGGATTTGATTGGTTACAGAATATTTCACGAGTTGACATCAGTTAGACAACCATTGGAAAGCCAGTAGGGAATACTTCACAGTTATTTCGTCCCTGTTTGGGACTCCTCGTCAGTACGAAAACTCTCGGGGTTCGAATCCGTTACCTTCAACTTACTAGGTGACCTGGTAGACCATTCGGACATTAGGACTCGAACAAATTTCAGTTCGTGGTCAAACCTGTGACTAATCCAATCTCTGATAGTTAATCTTATGCTCTCTAGCAACTGGCTCTTCACAGAAAGTAACCTGGAGTTCAAGTAAGACGTTATAACCAGCGGAGTCCACCAAGTCAGGTAAAAGAGCAGTTACTTGCCTGTGACATTGACTGACAGTTGCGATATATATATTACGAATTGATTGAAGTTGTCTCTCTGTCTGTCTGGGTTCAACATAGAACTTGGCATCGAAGTGCAGCAGTTCCAGTTGCCACGTTCCAAATAGCACACTAAGGTAGACAAGAAAATGAGTGATGAAGAGAATTAATAGAGTTTTGACAAGTATAAGAGTGAAACAGAATGAGTAATGGTAGAAAGGAGTATGAAGGTTAAAGAGACTGAATACATCTGCGTAAGCCATTGACAATGATTTTGAGCCATGTCACCTAGTGTCTCCAGCCATTGATTCTTAGAGTCCCGAGGGTGGGTCCCAACCCGGAAGTCTGCATCTCCCTACCTCACTCAGTTTAACTGTCAAAGAAGGATTTCATGGATTGATGAGGCCATGTTTTTGTTTGGCCACCACTTACTCTTTTCCAACCTGCACCTATATCAGCTAGTAATGCCCGTCGGGAGGGGGAGGCGATGGTTAGGCATGCGCAGCACGTGACCTAACCATCTCAATCTATGTAACTTTATAGCCTATTCGATTGATTTTCCCTCTCTGCCCAACACTCTACGCCTAACGTCAACATTACTTACCTTATTATACCACCTAACGTGAGAAAGAGATCGTAAACATCTATGATCAAAAACAGTCAACCTTTTCATATCTTCAACTCGTATTGGCCATGTTTCAGAGCCACAGAGAAGGACGGAGCGAACTGCTGAGGAGTACACACGTCCCTTGGTTGATAGTCGGATGTCACGCCTACGCCAGAGATGGTGTAAGTTAGCAAAAGCGATTGAAGTTGTATATATATGTATATTTGACTTCTTGGTGTACATCGTTCTTTCTTTCTTACTTGTGTTGTAGATGCGGGTGACTGAAAATTGTGTTGAAGAACAAGAGTCTGTTCCTGTGTCTGATGTCAGTACAGAAATGAACTATCATAATGGTATGTTGTACGTCTATTGATTCGTTCTCTTTAAACCTACAACCTATAATGATAATAATAGTGGTGGGCTAGACATTAATGTCTGTAGGAAACTGACACATTCTAATAAATACTCATCACACGCAGAATCAATAAAGGTTGGGCTTTTATTTGATCGAGCCAGAAACCTAACTAGTAAGTGAAAAAAATTGAATAATAAAATTAGGCACATAAAGAAATCACTGCTAGTGAATAATTACGCACCAGAATATATTCAAAAATGTATGAACTACCTAGACTAGCTACCAATTCATCTTCACTTGTGAACCGAGTACTGTTGGTCGTTGCTCTAGGAACTTGATTTTCCATGCTAACTCGGGAACATCTACCAGAGTGGCTAAGTAAAGATGTAGTAAAAACCATCAACCATTAGACCACCTGGTCCAAACCGGCCACAAAGCCAGCCAGCATTGAAGAATCCTCCTCAATCATCTACTGGGTGCCAAATAAATTGCCAAAACCATCGAGATACCGTATACTCCAAACAGCAGAGGCTATCGCGATTCGCCCTGAACAATCAATGCTCTGTGTGCAGAAGAAGCAAGTCCAGCTACTACCACTACTACTGCCCTGGCTGACCTTCAGTGGAGACTATAAATTCATGAATTTGTATTATTATCTTTCCTAAGTTTTCTGATATTCAGTGTTTAGTGTTGTGTAGATGCTATCGCACTGTAATTCATCGATATTATCACAATTGATTAGTTGTTGTTGAAACAGCACTATTGTTGTTTTGATAACACGAATTCATTGACCATTATGTGTATACATAACTGTAGAACCTGATGATGGTGAAATTATCGAAAGAATATTCTTCGTTCAGTAACCATTCTTTTGAAAAACTTTAATGGTCACTTCTAATCAGTTAACATAAGAATAGTAATATTAATAGTGAGTATAATAGAAAATAATAAGGAATTTAAGGTCTCGACAGTACCGCCATGTAAATGGGCGGGGGGGGGACATCAGAAGCCCTATGTGGAATTTCTAATGAGATTGGAATTGCGGGTGGTGGTATTTAAGCCAATTAACTAAATCATTTAGAGACAAACTTTATCAGCTTATCGACTCGATAGATCCAATTAAGAAAAATAATATAATTTACCAAATAGCATGCAATAATTGTAAGGTCAATTACATAGGTTAATCAGATTATCGGAACATAGAAATTTAGCTAGAGCTAGAATGAATGACCCCCGACCGATAGCTGCTACCTTGGCGTGGTGGTCGGGCTTGCACATCCCGATGACCCAACAAGCTACACTGGCTGGAACCAATGTTCCTGCAGGTTATACCATGCCAGGAAGGTTGTTGGGATAGCGATTAGACTAAAAGTAGTTACCTGCATAGTGCAAGAATCTTTCTTACACTATACTGGGTGTATGTGGGCGAAATCGTACTGCTGGGGAACAGGAATGAGGTGTTTTCCTCAGATGACCAGCCTGCCAGCCACCTATGCTGTCTCTCCACTCTTCTAGAGAGAGGGGGTTAGAAAAAGTCGACCCCATTAATTGTACATCCCGAGTTACCCTACGGTAGTCCGTAACCAGCGGTAAGTTTACTAATACGGAACCAGACCAAGAAACCAGTTTATACAGGCCGTGTGTGACTGGCCAGCATCAAGCAGTTGTCTCCTGGGCTCGGCGGTGACGTAACACTAACCCTCTTTCTATTCCAGATACCCGAATAATCAACCAACTTCCATGGTTTGGGCAGCCGGAAAGTAACAACCACCCACACACTTCCAAAGACAAAATAAATGACCCTGCTAAGTTAAACACGTTGAAGAAAAACTCGATCATCACAATACATTCATTTGCGTGGAATCACACAATAGTGTGAGACAGAGTAAAACTAATAGAATAGAGATAGAGAGACACAGAGAGGTTAATAGCCGAATTATTGTTCATGGACTCAACATGAAACACAAGCAATCGAAACGAGGCAACATCCATACTGGATATTTGCTAAATTGCAATAAACAACAAGGGTAGAGAGAAAAAGTACATATGAAGCAAATTATTAAGTCGTGTGAATGCTTATTAATATGATTATCAACAATGAATTGTGCTCGAAATATGATCACATTATTATTTCATCTAAATTTATCTAATTTGAAACTAATGGACAGTTGTTTCGTCCTATTTTGGAACTCTTCGGTATTACGCACCCAACGGGCTTTGAACCCAGGACATCCCGATTACAAGACAAGCTCGTAGACCATTCATTCACTGGGACTCAATCCAGTCAGCCAATGTTATCTGCGTGCAGCTATTCTCATGACCTAACTGAGTGGACCCCGCTAGAATTCATGAGCCATTGGGTCAGTCTTAGTGGGTGAATAGTCTATGAGCTTGTTTTTGTGGTATTAAAGTCCTTGGTTCAAACTACGCTTGGTACACCGCATTGAAGAGTCCCAAATTAGGACGAAACAACCATCCAGTACTATCTAACTGCTTTTCCAGTAGTTCTCAAACTGATATCAACTCGCTGTTAAACCTGTCAACACTTGAAAAATGGAAGTAATGAATGATTGAATGGACGAATGAACCAAAAAGAAACTACCACTGTCAACAGAATTCGAACTTAATGACTGACGAAATGTAATGTATGACAGGTAGTGGAAAAAAATGTGAAAATCTGATTTAGAATTTTCTTTCGGTGCCACGGATCAATCATTGGTTGTTCCCTTCTAACTTCTCCTCCTTGTTGGTACCAATATATATCACGAAAAATACCCATTTATTCATAAGTAAAAACACAGTTTTTGTTCAGTGAAGAAATTTCTTTTCAACGACTTCATTTTCAAGCTGTACAGTCGTATTTATATCACAGAAAAGGTCAATAAGTGGCACTAAATAATTGCTCAGTCAATATACATATATGTGATAAGAATAACGATAATTAAAATGTTATAAGGGGTAGAGTTGAAGTGGATAAATTACAAAATTATTAAAGATTGTTTTATAAGTGAATTGATATCAAAAATGTTTTTTGAAATGTCAAGTGTTGTCTAAAAATTTTAAAAAATTAAGAGTACGATTACGATAAGAATGAAGATGTGAAGTGAAGTGGAAAGAATTCAAGTGGTAAAATGAAATAAAGTAAAAACTAGAAAGAACATTACTATGACCAAGGTAAAGAAAAGGGTTTGACAAAACGTTTTTGAACACATAATTTAGGTTTCTGTTCATGTATAGCTAAAGCTTCGGCTATGCATAAGTGAAGAAAACGTAAACTTTTGGATCGATTCGATTTTGCCATGTAGATAACTTTGAAAGATGAATCACGTGGGGCTAAATGACCTGACTCTAACAGGTGATCACAGATAGACGACTTCGCAGTTCTACGTTCGCCTTTCATTAATCAGACTGGATAGTGTTCAGCTACACGTTTTCGGAGATTACGCTTACAACGTCCAATATAAACAGCTCCACAAGAGCAGGTAAAAGAGTAAATACACATGGATGTGGACAAAAGCGGTAATCTATCCTTGACGCATTGTCTAATCATATTTCGGCTGGTAAAAACTAGTTGTAAGTCAGCTGCAGGAAAAGTACGTTTAATACATTTAGATAAACGATTTTTAATCAATTCCGAAATGGTGTTACCTTTGAATGCCAGACTCATAAACAGTTTCTTCTTTGGCACTGTAATTTGTCTGGGGGTGTGTTCTTTCTTAATATTACGTTCGATAAACCTTGTAGGATAACCATTATTAAGGAGATTTGACCGAAGCTTATCTAGTTCACTATCGATTGTCTCTGCAGAGCAGATTTTACGAATTCTAGAGCATAAGGAATGAATAAGATTTCTCTTTCTCCCTAACGGTACCCAACTGTTGAAGTTAGTGTACTGCCCAGTGAATGTTGGCTTTCGGTAAATCGACCTTAGCAACGTACCATTCTCTCTTCTAGCCTTACATCAAGGAAGTGAAATGAGGAATTCGACTCTTCTTCGACAGTGAAAAGCAAAGATTTTTAGATAACACTTGACATTTCAAAAAACATTTTTGATTTCAATTCACTTATAAAACAATCTTTATTAATTTTGTAATTTATCCACTTCAACTCTACCCCTTATAACATTTTAATTATCGTTATTCTTATCACATATATGTATATTGACTGAGCAATTATTTAGTGCCACTTATTGACCTTTTCTGTGATATAAATACGACTGTACAGCTTGAAAATGAAGTCGTTGAAAAGAAATTTCTTCGCTGAACAAAAACTGTGTTTTTACTTATGATTCGTGATTTAAAAGCGTGCAAGGACCGATTGACAGTAAAGGGACTTAGTGAGTTTCTTCGATATTCTGTCAAGCTTGCGAAAGCGAATGCTAATTCTGATACCAATATATATATATATATATATATATATGTAATGCCGAAGTCGCATATAAGTGTAATCAAATGTGATGTATATTCAGGAGTTTTTAAATTCTATAGTTCTAATTTTTGAAAAAGAAACATTATATATATATATATATATATATATATGACATCTTGTGATCACTACATCTAAACTGTAAATAACTTTTACTTCTATTTATAGAAACCTTGATGTCACTATCATTAGTTGTACACATGTGATAACATGACTGTTAAAATAGCGTGCTTTATCTTATTAAGATTTATATTTAATATCTTAAGATTGATAATATGTGCATAGTTTTTTGTTATTCTAATTTTAAAAAGGAATTCACATTATTAACAATAATTGATAATGATGATTAGATTTAACATTATTAGCTTTCACTACTCTCAAGTCTGTGTGGAGGTCAACAACACTCAGCATCAAAAATAACATCCGGATTTTCAACTCCAATGTGAAGTCAGTGCTACTCACTATACGGATCAGAGACTTGCACTGCGCGTCATAAAGAGCATCTCAAACAAACTACAGACCTTCATTAACAGTTGTCTTCGCTCAATACCACTCAAGATCAGATGGCCGACCAGAAATGATCAGCAACAGAGATCTCTGGCGATGAGCGAACCAACCAGGAATCGATTGTGAAACAAACAGCCAGGAAGAAATGGAGATGGATTGGATTGGCCATACTCTGAGGAAACCGTCAAGTGACATCGCCAGACAAGCCATTGCTCGAGTGGAACCTGAAAGGGAAACGGCGAGTTGGTCGTCAGTGCAAGGGTGACTTGGAGTAGGTCATGTGAAGAGGAGATGAAAAGGTGTGGGCAGACTTGGAGCCAGGTGAAGACTCTAGCAGAGAACCGAACGCAATGGAGACGTGTGGCTGAAGCCCTATGTTCCTGTAGGAATTAAAGGATACAATAATAATAATAAGCTTTTATGACACTTTATATTTGTTTGTCTCTTAACACTTTCCCCTTTATCTCTCTCTCTCACTCCCGCTCTCTCTCCATCTGGATGTGTGGCTGTCTGGTCTACATTGTTCAGCTTTATCTGTGCTTGTAAAAATGTGTCAAGGATCATCAGCTCAATCGAATATTCTAGAATCGCATTATCATCATCATCATCAGACTGCAATGCATACATCGCCAACTTTATGCTGTACTACAACATCAAATAATGATGAAATGGATTGGGAGAGTCAATTGGCAAATTCTAATATCCGGAATATTGTATACAACACTTCACAAGTGAATCCATCGATTGATGTACACCATCTATTAGCCTCTAATAATACTAATAATGGTTCTAATATTCTTGGTAATTGTAATAACGAGAGATGTGGTGGTGATAATGATAATCATCACAGTGTCACCACTGATACTGACGTTTCAAATAGTTCTAAGAAAAATAATAATAATAATGGCATCAATTCACAGAATATATATAAACTAGCTTCAGATATTTGGTCTGCTCTCCCTGAGAATGACTGGCTTCATTACAATCGTGATACAGATGTAAAAACTGCATCTTGTTATCCAAGGTTAGTCTATAGTTGTCGTGTTTATTTTATACTATAGTCTTTCAGTGTTTGTTGATGTTTTTTTTTAACTCTTAATTCTATCTTCATTCAAAGTTTATTAATTATCCTATCGACAACGATTGCAGTATAATTAATTGATATTATGAATGGCTATATGCCACTCATATTATTAACCAAGTAATACTTACGAGGCAGATCCTTGAAGTGATCTCAGCATCGATATGAGCAGCGATTTCGCTCATTAGCGGTGTCTCCGATTCACCTCAGCCCAAGTCATTAGATGATTTCTCGTTAGCTATTTGGGTGAAATGGTAAATTGTAAAAATGAAATTTTGCGTCGGTGGCACAACGGTTAGGATGCTCGCCGACCATCCTATATGGTCCGGGGTTCGATCCCCGGCCACGGACGCACTCCTTTACCTCGCTAACCTAGTAATAGAACTGGCAAAGAGGCAAGGTTGGGCATGAGGCTAGCAACCCCATCCTGTAAAAATTAAACACCACTGCTACAGAAACTTCAAGGCTGTAGCTTGAAGCCCTATTTTCTACTGGGAATGTGAAGGAATAAGAGAAAAAACAAACAAGAAAAAAATAAATGAAATTCACATTTCACAAAGTAATTTATGGTGGAATTATTCACTAAAATAGGTAGCCATAATTTGAATGATTGAAACTGACTCAACTTGTTGAGCTGAACTGAGTCAAACATGTCAGACGGCTAATGAATGAACTCGGCATCAAAAACAAGCGAAATGACTGTCCGGTGTTTTGGTCATTTTGGTGATCTGCCTAGCTAGAACTACTGGTCAATATGATGCTATCTAAGTACTTATATCAGTCATTCAGTAGTATATGTCAACCGAATTTTTATTTTATTTACTGGGACATCATTACTCATTATGGAATGCAGGAACGTCTAGGTGACGAGTCTTAAACAAGATGAAATGCGCATCCTGAATACCACTGCCGGTTGCTATCTACCAAGTCACTGATTTTTATGTTCTTCAACGCTGTGTTGTATTGCGATAGCGTACAAGTCGTTAGCCTTGAGTGAGATATGCTGTCCAACTGCTACAGCGAAAATCCCCATTTAGCAAAGAAAAAGGAATGAGCGAAGAAATACTTACTTCTCACTCAGATCTTCATGTCTGACTTACCTTATGATACCACTTAACACGATAGATAGAACGGAGACACTTGTGTTCAAAGACAGTATGGAACTGTGAATACACTTTTTTTGTCACAGCCTTTCTGATATTATATTTATTTTCAACAAAACAATAAAAAGACGTAATTTATGTGAAATATGTATTGTATTTGGGCAACACACTTCGGACATTCTGATGTAACACATCTACTTGTCATATATACATTTGTATAGAAGGCAACAGAGCATAAATGATTACACTAAAGGTTAAATGGTGTTCACTGCAGGGTTACAAATAAAAGAGGTAGGAAGTTGAAGTAAGAATATGGAGTAAGAAAAAAAAGAAAACGAACAGGATAGAAATAGTATTAAGTAGTAAATTGAACCTTAGTTCTGAATTGAATTATTCAAGCAGGTACGGAATAATGAAAAATCACTTTTGAACGCATAAAACAAGTGTAAGCCGTTTTATGACCAAGAGGCTTCAGCGAATTTAAGTATGTCACCCATATGTAATTTATACATGGGTTTAAAGGCATTATTGAAATCACCTTTTGGAGCATTTCTATGATGTGCTTCGCGATAGATAATGTAGGACATCTATTTCCAGGATTAATTTGTATCCAGCGATTTTATTTGTTGTTGGAACCATTTCCGAATGTGTTCTGTAGCCTTAATATTACATGTCTACTAAATTGTTTTTATCAAAATTCATAAAAGGAATTAATTGCTTTAAATGTTTACTTTCGCTTTTTTTCGTTGTTTCTGTCTAGTGTCGTTTCCAATGACAGTTCGATAACTGCGATAGCCTTTGATCCAGATATGCTTGAACATAAATGTATTTGTCCTCATGCTCATGATTCAACTATTCATCCTGAATGTCCAGATCGATTAACTTTTGCTCTTCAGCGTCTTGTACATATACCTCTTCGTATCCCTTTACATATGTTACCGTATGCATCGAATAATTTAATTGAAAATTTAAAAACAACTGTATTATGTGATAATCCTGATTTACAATATGATTTTAGTCAATTTTTAAAAACTCGACCAGATATGGCAGAAACATTAGTTACACATTTACCATTGTTGGCATTTTGTCGTCTGATTCGTGCACGAATGGCTACAGAAGTGAGTTTTTTGTGTTTGTAATTTGTGGAATTGTATTGCCGTCTAGACTTTTCTAGATAATAATAATAATTTTTGCTTTATTCCAAAAACAGTACCAATGATACAGCAAGGAATTTTCAGCATTCAGTACAATATTGCATCTAATTTACTCAAAACGACAAAAAATAACCAATTACATAATAATAATAATAATAATAATAAAACGCTGTTATAGCAGCTATGTAGCAATTACAGTATGCGATAAGGAGAAAAATATGCATAAAGTATAAAATTGTAGTAATAATAGTAATAACAACTAATATAAAATATCTAAGTTATAATTAAACGATAGAAAGGGTGACACCATAAAATTACAAAAAGATGACTGATGAAAGGGTCTTGAGATGGTTTGGCCACGTGCTGCGCATGCCTAACCATCGTCTCCCCCCCCCCCCCGACGGGCATTACTAGCTGATATAGGTGCAGGTTGGTTGGAAAAGAGTAAGTGGTGGCCAAACAAAAACATGGCCTCATCAATCCATGAAATCCTTCTTTCACAGTTAAACTGAGTCAGGTAGGGAGATGCAGACTTCCGGGTTGGGACCCACCCTCAGGACTCTAAGAATCAATGGCTGGAGACAATAGGTGACATGGCTCAAAATCGTTGTCAGTGGCGCAGATGTATTCAGTCTCTTTAACCTTTCATATTCCTTTCTACCATTACTCATTCTGTTTCACTCTTATACTTATCTAAATTCTATTGATTCTCTTCTCTCATTTTCCTGTCTACCTTGTGTGCTATTTGGAACGTGGCAACTGGAACTGGTGCACTTCGGTGCCAAGTTCTATGTTGAATCCAGCAGCAGCAGCAGCAGATGAAAGGGTCGATTCACTTTGCTAATTGCATAGTAACTTATATGCTTCACGTCTAACAGTGTTTCCATCACATAAAATACGGGCTAAATAGGGTATTGTAGAATTTTTGTACTTAGTGGTGAGAGCATATAACTTCTTGTATTGACTTCTCGTCCTACCTGATGAGATGCAAGGGGATAGTTGTGAATGAAGGGGGTGCAGAGGGTCTGACAGTACGGCCTTTGCCCATTTTGTACAGGAATTTATGTGTCTCTCGACTATAGTTTCGGAGAACTCACGCAGTGGCAAACCACAAGCCCTACTCACAGCATTTAATAGACTTTTTGAGAAGCCCAGGAAAGATTAATGGAGAGCAATAGAGTACAATAGGTAAAATACAGGAGTTTAAAAATTGCAGAACTAAAGGTTGGTTGATACCTGATTGCCTTAACTTTTTAATGTAGAAGGTAAGATGAAACATTTTCTTAGAGATTGATAATATGTGGGATGACCATGAAAAGTCAGAGGAAAGAACTAATCCAAGGTATTTAATGCTTGACTTGGTTTCAATTTCAGTGCCATCTATGCTACAGGTATCATGGGAAATAACTAGTTCATGTATGTCACGTCGATGCTTGAAAGTAAAGTTGACTGCCTGACATTTGGAAGGATTTAACATAAGACCATTCGACTAAGACCACTTGCTGATGTCCAACAGAAAGCTATTAAGTTTGGAGCAGTCAGACTTGGAAGTGATAGGCAGTGATACAGTCAGATCATCAGCATATTTGACGAAGTTAGTTTCGTTTAATTGAGGCAGGTCGTGTAGGAAGAAAGAAAAAAGAAAAGGAGAGAGGACGGCACCTTGAGGAACACCGGCTTTTGTAAGCGAGGCAGAAGATTTGCCATTATATACAGTATACTGCATTCTATCAGAAAAATAAGAATGCAACCAACTCTTAGCCCAGGATCCTGTTTGCGTCAACGAAAGCTTATTTAATAAAACGCCCCTAGTTGCAGAGTCAAACGCAGATGTGTAGTCTAGGAAAGCACCACGAACATATTTGGCACCTTTGTCTAAAAAAGAAACAACATTATGATATAAGACAACTGCAGCATCCAAGGTACTTCTACCATGTTTATATGCAAATTGTTTTGGATCACTAAAAGGTTTCAATGAAGGTTCAAGACGAAGTAAAAGTAATTTTTCCATCAATATTAAAAAAGGAGAAGTAATTGCAATGGGCCTAAATTTAATATCAATACTGGAAGATTGTTTTGGTATAGGGATAATTTTAATGTTTTTCCATGCAAAAGGTAGAACGTTACTGGAAAAGGAAGCATTAAAGATGTTAGTAAGAGGGTAACACAAAATATCAGCTCAGTTCCTGAGGACAATGGCAGGTACGCCATCAGGACCAAGGCTTTGGGAAGGCTTAAGAGAACGGAGACATTTAAGCACATAAAGGGTATTAAAACCACTAAAATTATTGTCTATATGATTTGTATCATTAGGAAGGATATCGACAGAAGAGTGTATGAAAGACTTATTAGGAGTATCAACATTAAGAAATGGGACAGAAGTACACCGCTTACCGCTAGTAATTTCTTTGAAAAGTTTCCACAAACTAGAAGGGGTTTTACATGACAAGAATCTTTGGTTATATAAAACATTTAGTCCTTGCATTTCGAGTTTTTTTTTTACACCTGACTTATCATTTGTTTTGAACAACAGTTCTTTATCTCGACGTAGCTTTTTGAGATTTGGAGAAGAGAAACGGTCAAATCGAGTGAATAATGTTTCTTTAGGACAACATATTTCGAAACAGAATTTAAGATAATCTGTAGTGTTTGTGATTGTGTCATTTAATGTTTGTTCTGTAAATAGGTCCCAGTTAGTGTCTTTCAACATGCATCTGAGCTTGCTTAGGTTGTCTTGTGAGTAGCATCTCCGTTGAAATTTACTGTAGAGGTGAGAGAAGACACGTTTGTGTGATTTGGAATATATTTTAGGCAGTACACGTATGATGCAGTGGTCAGAGTTCAGTACAGGAGCACGTTTGCGAGCTTCATATACACCAACATCATTGATGAATACTAGATCTAGTGTTTTACGAAGATGGGTAGCAAAGTTAACAATATTGTCATGACCAAGTGATATAAGGAAGGAGTGATCGCATGAGTTAAAATCGCCAGTCACTATTGATAAAGAGTTCTCGAAGCAAGGTGCAGCAAAAGCGGTGAATTCATCTGCGAACATAGATAAATCCGATATGGTACAGCCAGGAGAGACATAAACATTAGAAATATAAATGAATTTGTATTTCGACAAGTGTTTCGGGCGACATCTCACATTGATGCAATCAATGTAGTCATTCGAGAATTTGAAACAAACTTTGTTAGAAATGAACCATTTAGAGTGAATAAAAGTTGCAACACCTCCGCCACATTTTTTCTTGGAACAAACACGGTCTTGTCGGAATACATTAAAATCATTTAAAGACACTACATTGTCATCATATGAGTCATGGAGCCAGGTTTCTTGTAGAGTTGTAACAACAGAAGACAAGGGCCAGGCAACAGATCGTTTATTAAGGAAATGAAAGCATATTTATATACTTTCATGTACATTATTATAGATTAGTTAAGCAAATAAACACAGTCTTCTGATTGGTTGTTTCTCACTTAAAGTTAATCTTTCATCTATTTGTGACTGTTTCTTGAATGTCAAATCCTCTATATGTTAACTGCATAGGCCTACGCAAAGTCTGCTGTGGTCGGTTTTTGAATCAGTCTTGTTCATTTTTTTCTCACGACCAATCTTGAGAACGTAAACATTGACGTCAATTACTGTCTACCAATTTGGCTAGTAGACAGCTCTCACCACAAAGTGACAATGCCAGTATTGTGATAAGTTTCGGACAACAACAGGGACTGAAAATCCAGAATTTTGTTAGGCAAGGACCGGCATTTGGTACTATTGATAACTGGAACAGTGGTTTGATGTATGGGTGTAGATTTTAAAGCACGTTGCCAACCACCATGGTGCTTTTTCTTGAGTTTATTGCAAATATGAACGTTTTTAGGTTTTAAGCATTTTATATAATCCCGAAAGTGAATGACACGATTAGAATGCATAATTTTAAATGTTAACGTCAACAAAATATGAGTAAATAGATGCAAAAGTGTACATGGAATATGGTAGCCCAAAATTTTCAAACAGGCCGCCAAGGTCAAGTTACATAGTTCATTGATTCACCCATCCATTTATTCCTTTGCGTTCCCAGTGGAATATAGAGGGCTACAAGCGTTGGGCTTTGAAGTTTCGGTAGCAGTGGTGTTATTCCTTTTATAGGGATGAAGTTGCTAGCCTCAAACCGAACCTCCAATCTTTACTCAACCTACTAGCGGCTAATAAGCAAGGTTTAGGAATGCGTTGTTCCACTGGGAACGTGAAGGAATAAAAAAACAGCTCTTAGGAAGTAACAAAAACTATTTCAGGCTATGCTAGGCAACCCGTTTTCTACCTTGGAATATTTCTCCAGTATACACGTATTTATTAAACATTACTTGGAATCATCACTGCATTCAACTCTTGACCAACTTAGACACCTTACTACAAAAGATTAAAGGTTCCAGTTTTATAGATCTAGACAAATCTGTTCTGATTATTTTTTTGTTTTGTGTATACATAGAAGCCGTTGATTCTTTATTACTGAATTTTACTTCTTACAATTATGTTTTTCTTTGTGTTTACAGGATGAATTACGCATATTCCATACACTGGACTATGTTCAAGCATTTGGATCTGTTCCGAATAAAAACGCATCTATTCATCCTGAAAGTGAGGCTAAAACTAGAACTAGCAGATCTCAATCGTTAGATTCACAAGAAGAAGCATTATCATTCGGTTGTACAACTGGTGATCATGGATTGTCATTATTAAATTCCTGTACTAATACTAGCCTGTCAAATCGATTATGCTCGCTAGCCTGTGGTGGTGTCGGTGTTGATTCAGATACAGTATGGAATCCTAAGAAGACGGCACGTGCTGCTCGATTAGCTGTGGGTCAAGTGTTGTGTTTAGCTCATCGGTGAGTTCATTATTATTCCTCTAACTCAAGTTGAAGTCATTATATATATATATATATATGTATATATATATATATATATATATATATATATATATATTACTATAATTATTATTGTTCCCCTGGGTTCCGAGTGGAACATAGGGCTTCTCCACTCTGTCCTATTCTCTACAGTTCTCTTTAGCTGGTCCCATGATCGCCCCTTGAGACAGTCATCTCCTCGTCGCATGATCTCCTCCATGCCACCGATGGGCCAACGCCCAACTCGTCGTTTCCCATTCGTGTTCTACTCGAACGATAGTCTTGCGCGTGATGTCATTCAGTGGTCTCCTCAACATGTATCCGATCAATCACGATTCTCTGTATCATGTTGATTGAAGAATAGGTCTTGGTCTTCTAGTTTTCTGGGCTTGTCCTAAACTGGGAATAAGAGGGAAGTTTGGCGCTGAGGCTATTGACTCTACTGTGGAAAATCAAGCCTATCGCTACAGAAAATTTTGCTGACTGACCATAACACTAATTAATGTTACTGTTGTCAGTTTCCTTGATACCCCAGCGATTATTCATCCGTGAGTGTCTTAAATATCCTATGTGTAGAATTGGCTTACACTTCCCTATTTATTGCAGACGTATTGTTTATATTTTACTTTTGATTCGATCTTCAGGTAATGTATCATTTTTTAAAGTAATCCTTTTCAGTATCTATTAGAAGAGAATACTTACTTTTGCTTTACTTCGGCTATCTCCTACGGGAGGATGAGCCGGCTTCACGAACAAGAGTTCATGAAGTTTCATGGGAATTTGGTACGAGTGATGTCCCCAGAATCGCTCGGCCTTTTGTTTGAGAGTGCAGCTCTAGCCTTTACACAACCAAGTGTGACCTACAAGGCAGTAGGAGTGGAGTAGGGAGTCCACTATCCATTGTCAGCCGGTGGCCGAAGTTCGGTTCATACGCCTTTTTGAATGGGGCCAGACATACAGGACATCCAACAAGCCCTTTGTCCATACGTCTGCCGGTGAGCTCCAGTGAGCTTCATACGCCAGTCGTTGGAGGTTTGGAATCAGGGTTTAGCCATCTCCCCTAGACTGTCATCCAATAGACAGTCAACTCGGTGAAGAGCGCCGGGCATCCGCTTTCGCCCTCTCACTTTGGTGAAAAACACCTCCGCCACGTGAAGGCAGTGAGTAGGACTTCCTCAGGAGAGGCTATGTAAGACGCCCGGTCATATGGGAGCATTTCAAGAGGTGTGTGGAGGGGTGGCCAACCCGCAGCGCAAGGCACCCACCCCCGACCATCATTCCCCGTGGACATGGAGTTCAATTTGAACGATGTTAACGCATACATTTAAATTCACCAGTTTCAGTGAAGAAGTCTTGCTAGTCTGCTACAGTAAATATTGTTACATAGTCTTATGTAGCTAGCCAATAGGCTTGAGAATTAAGTAAACGTATAAAGTTGCATCTTTCATTGTTTCATGCTAGTGTATTTGTGACCTATTGCATCAGAAATGCATCGTTTTTACTAACATCCTCATACTATTATACTATTATTGTTTCCTTTAGTTCCTAGAATAACGTAGGGTTTCAGCTGCACGTCTCCATTGCATTCGATTCTCCGCCAACGTTTTCACCTGGCTCCAAGGCCTGTTCCTATGCTTTCATCCTTTCTTCACATGACGTCCTTCATGTCACCCTTCCACTGACAACCAACTCGCCGCTTCCCATTTGGGCTCCATTCGAGTGATGGCCTGCTGTGTGTGATTTCACTTGATGGTTTGTTTTCTCAGAGTATGGCCAATCCCCCTAACTCCATTCCTTCCTGCATATTTGTTGCACAATTGGTTCCTGCTGGGTTGATTCGCTCCCAGAGATCCCTGTTACCGATCTTTTCTGGCCGGTCACCTGATCTTGAGTATTGAGGGAAGACAGCTATTGATGAAAGTCTTTAGTTTGTTCGATGTGGACTTCGTGACGTGGTGCCAAGTCTCTGATCCGTATAGTAACACTGACTCCACATTGGAGTTGAAAATCCGCATCTTGTTTTTTGTGATGATTGACGTTGATCTCCACGCAGACGAGAGTAATGAGAGCTCGCCTTGCTGTCCCGATCCTAGCTTTGATGACATTTTCATCGATTCCGTCCGCATGTAGTTGAAACGATGCTTCCCAGGTAGGCAGGTAAAGGAGGTTGCTTCTTTCAGACTCCTTACATTTATGCTGGTTGTTGTCTGTTGTTATTTCTGTTGCTGTTGGCCAGGAATCTTCATCACCTCTGTTTTCTCTGTGTTCACCTGAAGGAAGCCCTATTTTCTCTGGAAGCTTCTTCTGCCAACTTGTTGCTTTTCACTTGCATATCTTCCAGTTTGTGGGAAATCAGACAGAAATATATCATCGGCGAAGTCCAGATCCTCCAAGTTTTTTGTGTGAGTCCATTCCGTGCCTGTCTTCTCGCTGCCCGTTGTCTATCGCATTATCCAGTCTCCCACAATCAGGAAAATCATTGGAGACAGTAGTCAGCCAGCCAGCTTGTCTTACTCCCGTCTTTACTTCCAAGGATTCCGTAAGTTTCCCATTGTGGATTACTTGGCATGCAGCATTGTCGTACAACTGTTGGATGAGATGTATAATTGTTGGCGGCACTCCTTGGTAGTACTGAAGTAGTTTCCAAATCACCTCTCGATCAACGTTTTTGAAGTCCTTTACAAAGTCGGTAAAGTTGAGGTAGAGAGGTGACTACCATTCCAAGCTCTGTTCAACCATGGTACGTATATATATGGAACGCGGCGAGTTGGTCGTCAGTGCGTGGATGACATGGAGGGGATCATGTGAAGAGGAGATGAAAGCATGTAGGCAGACGTGGAGCCAGGTGAAAACGTTGACGGAGATTCGAACTCAATGGAGACATGCGGCTGAAGCCCTGTGCTCCTCTAGGGATTAAAGGAAACATTAGTAAAAATAGACATATGCATGCGACCTTTGGACACATCCCATTTAGGTTCCACTCCGCCGAAAGCCTGTCGCGTGATGTTCTTCAGCTGTCTCTTCATTTTGTCTTTGAATCATCTCCACTTTCTTCTGCATATTTGTTGGGCAACAGTTAGTTGGTTGGTTTGTCGCAAGAGTTCTTTGTTGCCAAGAGTCTGAAGCCTGCCCGTGACACACTATATGAAAGGACTGATTGACTCGATATAAGTTGTGAGAATTCGAATGTTTTTTTTAATACCGAGTGAAGTAGATTTCGATAATGGTTTCAGAGTAATGAAGGTCCACCTTGCCTTTCCGATTCTGGCTGGTTTCGACATCTTCATTCGTGCTGTCTTCTTGTGGTTGAAACGATGTTATTTAGATGAGTGAAAGAGGTGACTGCTGAATTACTTGTGTTCTGTGAGCTGGCTGACTCAACTGCGAAGTTTTCGTCGTCCATCTAGACATATTCAGCATAGTTTTTAGTAAAAAATAAACGTATTTGAATTCTCCGTGAAGGATATGTTATATCATTCATCTGAGCTACAAATTTGCATTATTTCGAAAGTGGTGACTTTCTGTGAATTCCTCCCGTCGATGGTGATTGGTGCTTGTTGTTGTTTTTGGTTAGTTAACTTCACTACCTCTGTCTTTTCTATGTTCAGGTGAAGTCCTCGTTTTACTGTTTCTTCCGCCAGCCTGTTGGTTTTCGCCTGTATATCGTTGAATTTGTAACTTCAGAAATCAGTTATCAACAAAGTCGAAATCTTTTAATATCTTCTTACTTGCCCAACATATTCCTGTCTCCTCGCTCCCCTGTCACGGCCTGCCGCATCAACCACTCCACTACAATCAGGGATATCATCGGTGAGAGTAGGCGGCCTTGTCCTAATATCTTCATTGTCTTCACTTCAAATGGCGTCAGTGTGTGAGTTCTCCGCCGTTGACCACTCGACTTGTAACATCGTCGTATAGCTATTTGCTTGAGGCTGATAAAGATTTGGGGCACTAGACTCCGTAGTACTGAAGCAGTTTTCAAATCACTTCGCCTCTTCTTTCTTTTCAGAAAGTCCCCGTGTTCTTTCACACAGGATTCCTCAGTGTTGCTACATTATGTCTCTGGTTTTTCTTTGATAGCTGTAGTGAATGTGTGTCATTTTGTAGTTTTGTCCTTCAGTTTCTCTAGTGTTGAACTCGAATTATTATCTATCTCTAGCTTTTTTCTGAAGGTTTCCAGTTATTACCAGTATAATACTGTTACATGTAGAATAATTTGCTTTTAATTGATTGTAGTAGCGTTTGAATGGATATTTTAGTCCTAAAGTATTTGCAAATACGATTGGCATTTTTAAACTGCGAAATATCTATTTTTACTGTCGACTAAAATAAATGATTGACACTTTTGACATATATATATATATATATCTCGTTGCATTGTTCGTCGCATTGTCACGAGTGCTAGTTGAGTGTGCCAGCTGAGTGTGTGTTGTATGCTGTCATGAACTGTAACATCTTGGCATCACTTAACAATTTATCATCATCTAGATATGGTACCACAGTGTTACTTTATTTGTAAGTTCTCATCGTTTGCAATTATCTACCTCCCTACAATATAATAATTTTTAAAAAAGGGCGTTTT
This sequence comes from Trichobilharzia szidati, assembly GCA_944472155.2. Lineage (NCBI taxonomy): Eukaryota > Metazoa > Platyhelminthes > Trematoda > Strigeidida > Schistosomatidae > Trichobilharzia > Trichobilharzia szidati. The sequence goes on along the minus strand of OX235271.1, from coordinate 34,283,977 downwards.
TTTATTGTCTAACAGCACAACATGAACGGATAGTTGAAGGGTAATCTCATTCGTCTACAGGTGTGTTTACCTAACCAGATTTGTCCTACTCATATATTCGATGCTTGGAGGTACTTAGTAGGCAACTTCTCTTGACACAGGTATCGTGACTGTTGACATTTGTCATCAAGATGTATCTGTAGTCTTGAAGGAACAACTCATGTCTCTTCTAAGATTACATACAAACCAGTGCTCCAATCAGAAATGTTACCACTGTGCTATTTTGAATCGCGATTGGCCGTCTATAGGACTAACTGTATTAGATACTTTGATTGGACACTAAATATTAATTAGTGTCATGCGTCTAATCCGCCAGTCATCTTTTCATTTTGGTCACTATGTTAGATGACTCACCACCATGACACACTCTCTGACTGCAGTGTTGGATGATGACCCAGGTACGAACCCCCAAGGGACGTGAGTTTGTTCCCTTAGAATTGTAGAAATATAACGGCAGAAAACAAAGGCCAGGCAAAAGATCGTTTATTGAAGAAATCAAGAGATATTTATATATTTTTATGTACATTATTATTTTTTATTATTATCAGAGAAACAACGTCTTCTGATTGGTTGTCTTCTCGCTGAAAGTTATTCTGTTATCTCTTTGTGGCCATTTCTTTGAAGGTCAGACCATATATCTGCGAATCGTATTTGCACACGCAAATTCTGCTGTGATTGGTTGTTGAGTTAGCCTTTGTTCTTGTTTTTTCCTTATGACCGAGGTTTGGGACGTAAACATTGATACTTGAATTGCTGTCTACCAATTTTGGCTAGCAGACAGCTATCACCACAAGTACACCTTGGTGACGAGTGTCAAGAAGCACGAAACCTAGGTCAAGCAAGGCTTCCTTGCTGATTATCTCCAAGCGTGTGACGACAATTCACAGAACATGGTGATCGCCTTCCATATTGGAAACTTAACTGATTAGTTATCACCATCTAAGGTCCCATTAAAGAACTAACTATGCAACATAAATGCAGATAGCTAAACATATTCAATTGATCTTCGAACACAAGTTTAATTAGATCCATTTTTTAATGTAGATTACAGTTGACATTACTTCAATTCGGTTTTGCCAAATGTCTTAATCATTCTGGGTGATTTCCACCTACCCGTCTTATTCAGTAGTATTGTTAGTTATCCTGTAACACCGATTGAATAGTTTTCAATATCAACACTATCCACATGAGAGGAAAACAACTGCTACACTTCAAGAAATATGAATCTGAATTATGCAGTTTGTGAACAGATTGTTGTTTAAGTTAGCTGTCATTTGTTGTTGTTAAAGATTCATTCTATACCGTCTTCAGAGAAGTTTAAGAACTTGAAATTTATCAGTGATGTCTGACATTCGTATCTTGTCAGCTGTAATGCACGAATACTACATAACCATTTTGTTGTGTTCATCTCATTCTCTTTCTGTTTTTTTTTTATCAATAGGGTAGCTAAACGTCAATTCCGTAATGGATTCGCTATTGTCCGCCCCCCTGGTCATCATGCAGAACCTGATCAAGCCATGGGATTTTGTTATTTTAATTCTGTTGCAATAGCTGCACTGCATTTACTCCGTGAAGGTATTGTCTCAAAAGTTTTAATTCTTGACTGGGACATACATCATGGCAATGGAACTAAGCTAGCTGCAACACATCCTGGCCTAGTTTATTTAAGTCTGCATAGATACGATGGTGGAACATTTTTTCCTGGTACAGGTTCAGTCAATAATTGTACAGATGAAAATCAAGCAACGCTAAAAATTTCTTGTCAAAGTGATACAAGCACTACTACTATGACTACGACTACGACTAATAATAACACGACAACTCCTGTGATCACCTCCTCCCATAATCCCAGTGTTAATACTACTTCCGCGAATTTGTCAAAATCATTCGATAAAGATATTGGCCAAACTGTGGAGACAGATATCCTTAACCCTACTGGTCTGCTGAGTTCTGATGATTTCTCAAAGAAACCTATTCCAATGTCTCAGGTGATAAATATTGCATGGGAAAATCCACACAGCAGTGTCGGTTGCCCTTGTTGCGGTAACTTAGAGACTGTTAGATCACAAATGAAACGTCGATCAAGTGCTGGTACTGGTAAAGCTTATAGTGTAGACGCTGTTGAACGGAGGAAAAGATGGTTTCAAGTAGGTTATTTTCATTATTATTTTGTTGTATTGAGATATTCTATAGTAATAATCTATCTATTTGTATTTGTGGTGAATAAGTCATGAGTTTAAGAAAATCTTTGCTTTGCTTTCCATATTCTCCCTCAGAAAAGTTTCTAATGTAAAGTTGTCCTGTGAAATTGTAGCAGCTGGCGCTGTCTTCTCTTATAATTTTAAGGCATGGCCATTGAAAGTGGAAGATATGAAAAGGATTGCTGTCTTTCATGATAGATGTCTGAGTTCTATCTCCCCTGGTAGGTGGTATTTAGGTTAGGCGTCGAGTACTAGGCCAGGAGCATAGTTCAATCGATGGGGTTGTGGAGCTGCATCGATCAAGATGGCTAGGACATGTGTTACATATGCCTTCCTCGGCGGGAAATGCCAGGTAACACAGGATGGATCAGGCTGGAGAAGAGCTAGTGTTGGTCAAACAAAAACATTGCATCAGTCAGTGAAATTCACTACGCTTAGTTTAAACCAGCTTTGCTAGGTTGTGCAGCCTGGCTGGTTGAGGTCCTCGAGATTAGCCATATCACTTTTAGTCTCCAGCCATTAGTTCTTGACATCTCAAAGAGCTCACTGAGACAGTCGGCACTTCCCCTACGTGGCTAAGACCACACTAGCCAGGGTCTTCGTGGATTAATGTCATGTTTACGTACGAGAAGCCCTAAATCCTTTTCAGCACAGTTATGTATCAGCACACATTGCCTGTCAAGGAAAGCAGTGATACAGCATATTTGATATATGTCCCCACCGTCGGTCGAGAGATCGATGCAGCTTCACAGTCTCTCAAGTTAACTTCCCCTCCTCATCTAACACTCTGCGCCTATCCTGATTATTAGTGACCATTTGTGCCACGTAACGTGATGCATAGATCGCAAACATCTATGTTCAGAGACTACCAGCGTCTTTATCTGTTCCATTCTCAATGACCATATCCGATAACCTCTAAAAATGTGTGGGGCGGACTGTTATGCAGTGCATACCTTTGATAGATAACCACATATCACGTCTAAACCAGAAGGTGACTCAAGTCTAGAAATTTCAGATGAGCATTTAGTATTCACGCAGATGATTATGTCAGGAATCAGTTCATTTTAGCTGACAGAACTTCCTAATTAATTGAAGTGATGAATATGGTCAACCATTTCACGCACCTCATCATTAAAATAGGATTTGGTGCAGACTAGTGCTACAGTATTATCAAGTCGCTAGAGGGTTGATACCATGATAGTGGAAGTGGTTAAATAATTTTATTTTGTACGCATAACTCTGGTTTCTCCATCTGAATGAGAAAAGCTTCAGTAGTGCAAAAGAGACGATAGCGTATTTCCCTTGGCAAGTTATTCCTCACTTTATAGATTACTTTGAGACAGCGGTTTGTTGAGGTAGAATGACTAATGTTGACAAGGTATTCAGTTATTGCACTCCCTACAGAGCCACTACTGCCTTTTCACAAGCAGGCAAGATAGCGTTCTTTAAACCTTTCAGACCGGATCATCGTCGAACAACCAATATACCCAGTCCTTCAGCAACAGGTGAATTGATATATGCATACATGTAGAAGTAGTCAGGTGCGAGATCTTGTTCTTCAGGCTTTTGCAGAACAGTGGACGACTGCAGAACACCACTCCTAGGATTTCAGCGAAGAATATTCTCCTCAAGAATGCTGAAATTCTCCTCTTAAGTTTATCACATGTTACGTCCGCCTTGAAAAATCCTTGTTCGCGTAAAGTTTCTTTTAGGTACAAGTGATATTTCGTTTCTCTGAACTTTTGACTTGATATTCTAGTCAATAAATCCTAGTGGGGTATCCATTTCGGAAGAAGATTTCTTTCAGAAGATCCACTTCTACTTCTAGGGCGCGTGTCAGGACTACAAATGCGTTGGATGCAAGTGGCAAGGGATTTAATTAAGTTTTGTTTCCATTCATCAAACACACCAGTGGAAACTCGTTAGTTGACCATTCCAAATGAGTTTCCTATGAACTGAACTTATTATTAAGGCTCCCATCAGTTCTTCTTGTTAGTTCCACAACAAGAAAGGAAATTTTGGATTGGTGGTTTTCCATTTCAAGAGTGAATTTTTTAATTGCCGGATAGTAGCAGTTGTTAAATACTTGCAGCAATTAACTGAGGTGTTATAGCGCTATTGTTGCAAATGATGATGCAAATGTCATCTAACTACTTTGTGTACAGTTGTAGATTGATAATAGTCGACTTGAATGAACCATTCTCGAGGCTTACCATTCAAAAGTTTGCTCTAATGAGAGACCCAAGGGACACCCACCTCATTGCAATACACCATCTTTTTTTTCGGTATATGGTGTCATCGAAAGTGAATTGTACATGTAGAGAGTACACCTCAGTAGAAGTTCCTTCAACAAAAAAAAGTTGTTGGTAGGTATTCCAATGTTCCACTACTGGTTATCATCTGTATATGTTTACATATAAAACAGACAGTTTCTGTAAGTTGAACATTAGTGAAGAATGATTCTACTATCATCAAATCAATGTGCACCGTGATGGTGAGCTACCTAGAATGGTGGCCACATTACAACCTGACTGGTAGAATTCAGTCTGCACCAAAGAGAGGACTAGACACATCACACTAGTTACTAGTGTCAAATCAAAATATTCACTACAGTCCTACAGGAGGTCAATTGCGAGCCCGAATAGCTCAGTGGTAACGTCTCTGACTGCAGCACTGGGTGACGTTGGTTCGAATCTCAGAAGGGGCATGAGTTCCTTCAAGGTTGCAGATACACCTTGCTGACGAGTGCCAACTAGCACGAAACCTAGGTCCAAGGCTTCCTGTGGCTGATTGCCTCCAACTATCTAATATCATCAAAAGAGTGATTCACTGTTGAAGGATAGGCATACTTTTGTTTTTGTGTACCGTCCATGTCTTGTAATGTAGTCGGTGAGTTGGAAAGAAGTGTCACAAGGCTCCAGTACATGCATAGATGTTTCCTTACAGGTTCCAGAATATTATTATTATTATTGTCGTGAGAATAGTGACATCTGAAACATACATCTCCCTACTACAGTTAAACTTGTTAGTCATAATGAAAAAGAAAAGGTTGAAAAAAAACAAAAAACAAAGTGAGATTTGAAAATCTCTTGCTTGAGACACTTTTAAACTAGTGAGTAGTAGGAGGTAGCAACAGCCTATATTTCCACTGAAATTATTGATTCTTGGTTATTTTAGCTTAGTTGTATGTTCATTTTACATGTCACAGTATGTTTTTCCTCGAAAAGTGTGCGTTTTTTGATCATTATTTATTATGTAACCGCGTGTTTGTGTTTTTGTGTGTGTGTGTGTGTGCGTTTATGTGCAACTGATATCTTCATTTAATTTGTTTAAAGGATTCTGCGAATCGATCGATACAGCAAAAGGTGAGTTAATTTGAGTAAATGTTTTTTTTTAATATACATATGTCAGTTATGCTAAATTACGAACAGAAACAGTATATATATATATATATATATACGTTTCTTAAAACAACGAAAACGAAAGGGAAAGTTTTTAGTTTTGTATTAACCTCGGTGGCACAGTGGTTAGGACTCTCGTCGACCATGCACATGGTCCAGGGTTCGATCCCCTGCCGGCGCACACCCGATATCTATGGTCGGCCTGAATTTGAAAATTCCACACTTGTACTGAAAATACGGTGTGGAATCAAGCTGTAAATAAAAATAAAAATAAAAATCAGCGAGTTACCGATTTCAGATGGACACTAAGTTGAAAGAACTTTCATCAATAATACTGTGCTTTGTATGACCTTGGAGGATTGAAAATTATCAGAAGACTTCCGTGGATCCAGGTTTTTCTGCTAACTGACATTAAATGTTTCAGTATGCAAATATAAACATATTTCATACATACCCGCCAGAGGTCGAACCCATGACCCTCTGGTTACACGGTCGGTCGGTTTTCGACATAGAACTTTGCACATATGTGCGGCAGTTCAAGTCGCCACAATCTATGTAGCACGCAAGGCAAGAGAAGGAAGTAGAAGAAATGCATAATATAGACAGTAAACAGAGGTGTGAGACAAAGGAATAGTAATAACGGAGAACAAAACAGTTTCATTGGAAATCATAAGTCACAAGGAGTGGATGCATCTGCACCAGCCATTGAGAATGATTTTGAGCCATGTTACCAATTGTTTCCAACCATTGGTTTTTACCGTCCCGAGGACCCCAACCAGGAAGTCTACATCTCCCTACGTGACTTAGACTAACTGTTGTAGATTTCATTGATTGGTGCCATGTTTTGGTTTGACCGCCACTAGCTCTTTTCCAGCCTGATCCTATATCAGTTAACATTGCCCGTCCGTCGAGGAAGGTGATGACTAGGCATACGTAACACATGTCCTAACCATCTCAGTCGAAGTAATTTCACCGTTTCGTCGATTGATTTCCCCTCCTTACCTAACACTCAACCGTAGCCTAACCTCAATATTGCTCACCTTATTATGCCACTTCACGCGGGAGATGGAACGCAGACACCTATGATCGAAGACAGCTAATATTTTCATGTCTTCTGCTCTCAATGGCCAGGTCTCACAGCCATAAAGGACGGCAAGCTTGTAGACCGTTCAGACTACTGAGTCCGGACTCTTTGGCCCATGAATTATAAATTCTATAAGCCTACCTTTTAACCGAAAGGTTTTGAGTTCGAACCCCAGTGGGTTTGTACTGATGATGAGTCCCAGTACCCCGGCACTCACTGGTTTTCAATGAGTTCTCTAACTGATATTGATCCATGGTGAAACGTGAAACACATCAAATCCCTACAAAAATTAACTCTTGTAGATATTTCATGCATTTATTCCTCGTTATAAATTTAAATAAAGCAAGAACATGGGTCGGTTTCTCGTCAACGTCAATACAGTCTGAAAGCAACTGTTGTTTAAGTATATGTCCAGAGAAATTGTTAAAGTACTCGCAAAGGTAATGTTAGATTAGTCAATGAAAGACTGGAGAAACTATAATAAGTGTTGAAAAGTTACACTAACAAATCATAAACCAAAGGTTCAGGTTTAAAGTGAAATGGATACATTGAAGAAGACAATGTAGAATAAATACAAGAGATTGATTGGTTGGTGAAAAGTAACTTAAAAGTTGGCGGAAACAATCACCAACAAGAAACTATGGGAACAAACAAAACAAGAACCAATCGCCCAACAAATATGCAGGAGAAAATGGAGATGGATTGGACACTCGCTGAGGAGGCCGCTGGGTGACATGGCGCGTCAGGCCAGTGCTCGAGTGGAACCCGAAAGGGAAGCGGCGAGTGGGACGTCCAAGGGTGACATGGAGGAGATCGTGTGAAGAAGGGTTGAAACAGTATGGACTAACATGGATGGAAGTGAAAAGTACAGCACAAGACAGAAGCAAGTGGAGACGTGTAGTTGAAGCCCTATGTTCCACTAGGAACCCAAAGGAACAATAATAATATAACTAAAAAGTTGTGTAATAATGCGGTGAGTCAACTCAAATAATAAAAACAGAAACAATATCAAAATATTATAATTTACCAAAAAAAATGAGTAACTTTAATAGGAGAAAGAGTTTCTGAATACGAAAGTTGCGTTTTAACGCTTTGATGATAGCGATTGTTTCAACAGTTTTGAGGAGAATTGAGCTATATTGTCTATTGATAATCTTCAAGGATTTCAAGATGTTCACTTCATAAAGAGTACTATCGAATTGCCTCACAATAGCACCGTTGAAACTGTTTCTTTCTATTGAGATGTAGACTTTTCGGTACATGCTCAAATAATCTAAGGCGTACTCTTCTTTCTGTTCAGCAAAAGTGACAGGTCCCTCCTGTTACATGTAAGTTTGTGAACAAAATTCGAGTTAAAATCGAAGGGATACCTGTCAATCTTTAATTTACGCCAAAGACCACGTTGTTTTGTGATAAATTGAAACTGACTTGGTTGCAGGATAGGTTCTGGCTAGTGAGTGAGATATTCAGTCTGCTATTGACTATTCCTACAATATTATCGCACTATGAAAATCAGGGTGTGTGAAAATAGGTTTCTTATTCGTTTTGCCTTATTTTCCAATTAAATCTACGAAATCTTGTTTTAGAATTTCTGAGGGTAGTGGTTGTTTTTCAAGACTTTCTCAAGATTCGGTATTTCTTTCAATGATTTCTCTGGTTCTCTGTAAAGCAGAGTTTTGAATAATGTTCGTCTATAACCGATTCAACAAAAAGAAACTATAGCTACACCTTTATTTTGACGATAGAGAGTGTTATCATTATTATTATTGTTCCCTTGTGTTCCGAGTGGAATATAGGGCTTCAACAACACACGTCTTCACTTTTTCCTATTCTCTGCGAACCTCTTAAACTGGCCCTACAGTTTTCCATAGTCTCTGATCTCCTCCTCGCGTACAATCTCCTCCATGTCACCCTCGGAGAAACGCCTAACTGGTCATTTCCAATCGGGGTTCGATTCAAGCGATAGTTTGGCCCGCGATGTCATTCGATGATCTCAGTATGTGTGTGTGTGTGCAGTCCACCTTCATTTTCTTCTACATATTTGTTGGTTGGTTTGGTGTCAGAGTTGTTTGTTGCTAATTCTTTCTCGCCACTTGCTCTTCAATATGGAGTGAATTTAACTGTCGGTAAAAGTCTACCTTAGTCTGTTTGAAATGCTTTCGTGACGAATTAGCCAATCTTCTGGATCAATTTAAAGAAGTTACTGACTGACTGGCTTAACACTTCTGTTGAAAATCCGAATCCTGTTGTTTATACTGAGTGCAAAAGAATCACAAACTGATTTCATAGTGATGAAGGTCTGCCTTGCCTTTCCCATCCTGTCTTCAGCACCTCCATCTTCTCTATTTCCACTTGAATTAGTGTTTTTGCTACCTGCCTCCTCTACTAACAGTTTGTTGGTTTTCGCTTGTAAGTCTCCCAGTTCGTGTGATATTAAGCGTGAATCATCCGCAAAATCCAGAATTTCTAGAGTCTTATTATCACCTCCCCCTCACCCCCCTCGCAACGTATTCCTGTCTACACACTACCTACTCACAGTCTACCGCTGTATAATCCAGTCGACCACAATCAGGAATATCATCGGTGATAGCAGATAGCCTTTTTGAACACTCTTGTATTCACTTCAAACGCCACACTGAGTTTTCCATTACTGATCACCTGACACATACCATTGTCACATCGAGCTGTTGAATGTGGGCACTGCACGCCACAGTGATGAAGTAGAATCAGAATTACACGTCTATAATACACATTATTATTGTTATTATTAGCAGGCGTTTAAATTCTGGGACTAACAGAAGGAGAAAATCAGAATTTTGATAAATAGAATATTTACAGTTCCTCTGTACATGCATCGGTGGGTGGCATAGTTGTTAAGACTCTCGCCGACCATACACATGATCCGGAGTTCGATCCCCTGCCGACACACACACCTGATATCAATGGTCGCCCTGCGAAATTTGGGCTACCGATATCACATGCTGAAAATTCCATACTTCTACCAAAAAGTACTGTGTGAAATCAAGCTATAATCAAAAATTAAAATTAAATTTAAAATATATATTTTTTTATTCCTTCACGTTCTCAGTGGAACATAGGGCTTCAAGCTAGAGGCTTCAAGTTTCTGTAGCAGTGTTTATTTTTACAGGATGAGGTTGCTAGCCTCATGCCCAATCTTCCCTCTTTACCAGTCTTATTACTGGCTTAGTGAGGCCGGGGATCGAACCCCGGACCATGTGCATGGTCGGCAAGCGTCCTAACCGCTGTGCCACCGACGCATATATATATATGCATAGTTAATAATTGATTATTTAGGCTACATGTTCAGATGATGAGAAACCGATGAAACAAAAAACAACACGGCATGTTACTTAAACTGTCATTCTTACTTTATGTTGGTGTGAAAGACGCAACTTAAATGCATCACTGACTCAATGAGTAAGTAGGTGGTAACTAAGTGGATGTGAATTAGAGAAAAAACAAACACTAATACATCTTATTTGAATTCTTTAAAAATGCATACTACTATGTTTAGAAATGCAGTAGTCTTTATTGATTCGAAAAATGGTTCTTATTAGACATTTTTTTAGAAAAAACAACACATCAAGTTACCATTTAAGAGAGTATATATATAGCTGAGTTAACTTTATGAAAGTGGCAAGAATTATCACAAGAGATATTCTTAATTATTATCACTATTAATAATAATGCTACTAATTATAATAATTTTCGTTCATATTCATATATACATGTACTATGAATAGCAAGTGCTGTGCAATCCTGGTGATAATGTCGTTGAAGGTGCTGTACCACCATGTAGACAACATCATCAAAGTTATTCGGATAAATCAAATTCATCTGAACCAGAGAAATCTTCCTCTTCATTATCCTCATTTTCATCATCATCATGTCGATGTTCAATACAATGTCGACATGATACTGTCGACTTACCATATTGTACATGTTCATCAGCATTGAATCAACAAACAAGTACAGGTGGTGGTGGTAGTATTAGTAGTAATAGTAGTGGTAGTACTCAGATGTGTTCATTTTGTTTATCGCAGTCAATTCGTTCGTCATCACCACCACCACCTTTATCATATATTCAAACAAATTCTGGATTATTATTTAATGCTTCACAATCGATTGAATCATGTTCTGATGATAAATCAGATATCCTGTTATCGGATACAAATCAATCCCAGTGTCAATGTCACTCACGTCATCAACAACAACATCACTATCATCATCACCACCATTATCATCATCAATATCAACAGACAGAAAGGAAATCACTGCCTCATCAGTCGTCATCATCAACAACATCATCGTCAGCTGCGGCAGCACAACATCGTCCTATGAATGAACCTTTACTGGGTTTAAGTGATGCAGAATATTTAGCTGCAATGCGATCTGTTGTTATACCTGTTGGACATGAATTTCAACCAGATATTATCTTAATCTCAGCTGGTTATGATGCTGCTTATGGTCATGGGGAAGCACTCGGTGGTTATTCTGTATCAGCTGGTCTGTTCGCATGGATTACACATCAGGTAGGATATGAGGAATTTTTATTATTATTATTGTTCCATATCAGATAAGTTTATTTGAAATAACACTTAGTGATGCAGTAGTATTCTCTTTCTCTTGTGATTCGTTGTAATTCTCCAATATATATCCGGGTGTTGGGTGTTGCGTCATTTCGATTGCATGAATGCGGTGTGCATTCGCTGAACAAAGAAAGATTCCGTGATTAACCTCTTTGTCTCTCCTCCTCCTCCTCTCCACCGAACTATATTACTTTTTAATACTTTCACCCTGTTCCACCCCACGTATCGTATGATTACATGCATGTGAATGTACTGCAATCGCTGAACTTTATTCTAGGCTATTTAACTTAGCAGGGTTAATCATTCTAAGTCTAGCTACATTTCTACTTTCCAATACTCTAAATGACCTCGACCAACTAATATGGGAAGTCGTGACCAGTAGGATGCAGCAGGTCGGGTGTGAGGACAAATACTCGCCGAAGACATTGGCTAGCGGTTGCGCTACATCGTGAATTGGCAGAAGTTAGAATTAATGGGCCATTAGATCGGGTCCCAATGGCTTAGGAGTATACGAGCTCGCCTTGTAACCAGAAGGTCCTGGGTTTGAACACCGCAGTGTGGGTGCGTACTGATTAAGAGTCCCAAACTAGGACGAAACAGCTGTCCAGCACTCCCAGGTTTTTCAATGGTTCTCTAACCAATGTCTGCTCATGATGAAATCCTGTAAGCAATCAACCAAATCCCTACAAACCAATATTTGAATTATATATATATATGCATGAAACAGTATGGACTAACATGCATGCAGGTGAAAAGTACAGCAGAAGACAGAAACAAGTGGAGACGTGCAGTTGAAGCCCTATTTTCCAGTAGGAACCCAAGGGAACAATAATAATAATAATGATCATTATTACTATATATATATATATATATATATATATATATATATATATGGTTTTTAAGAAATCATATCCGGTGAGGGAGTTAGGTCAAAGGTGTGAATACATGAAATAATAATAATAGTATGAAATGCAATTAAAATATTTGTGATTATAATCATAGTTAAATGTCAAACGGCAAAATAATTAATGTCGTATATAGAATAAAAAATAAGGTGTATGGATTTTGGAAAGGGGTACATAATTGTAAGATTAGTAGACGAATATAAAATGTTACATAACAAGGTGTGAAATTAGATAAGATAGAATTCAATATTGTAAAAATAAAAAAATAAAAAAATAAATAATTTTGGGTTTAAAATGTCAAGTGGGTCAAGTGGAAAAGATTCAGGGTGAGAATAGTAATAATGATAATCGTAGTAATAAGAGAAAAGTACATAGAATAACTAAATAAACAAAATAAATAATTGTCTGTCCCTCTACGGCCAAGGCAGAAGTAGGAATTGTACATACTTCTTTTGTACACAAAGGTCCGGCTTAAAGTCATGAATTGTCAAGGCCTCAGCTGTCTTTAGAAGTCTGTAACGAAGAAAACGCGGGAAGTTAGTATGGATTCAGTAGATGACCTTGACAGAGTGACAGAAGTCGGTCAGGTGTTCCAGAATAGAGCTTTGCACACACTTCCTTTCTCCCTTGTAAAACCATGCTGGAATATGTTCTCGTATCCGTGTGGAAAGCGTCTTCTGACTACGGCCAATGTACCTTGCTCCACAAGAGAAGGTGAACTGATAGATGCACATGGAGGTGGCCAGACGGGGTAGCTTATCTTTTACAGAGGTAGAGAACAGCTTGCGGCTAGTGAACGTCATTAAATTATATATATATATATATATATATATATATATATATATATATATATACTATTAACAAAGGAAGAGTTTCAGCTGACATTTAATCAACAGTCTCAACAGATTACATTTCGAAAGCATCAGTAAGAGACGGATAATTCACTGTTATCTAACACTAGACTGACTAAATATCAGATAATTTTGGGGAAGTAAGACAGAACTCATGAATTTATAGGTTGGAGGGCAGCCGATGGCAGGGTTATAATAGTGGTCGATTGGACCGGTTTCTTCTGCACACACAGCTCCGATCGATTTAAGCGAAGTGCAATGGTGTCTCTGCTCTCTTCGAAGTGTTTCGCATCTGGAGACCTTTGGTAATGTATTCTGTACCCGATAGATGATGGAGGAGGACTCTTCAATCAGTGTTTGCACATAGTAGTCAAATACGGAACTGTTGATGGTTATAACAGCACTTTTACTTAACCACACTGGTAGGTGTTTCCAACAGCCAACATAACTGGCTTCATAGTTAGTTGTGTGACTGGGTTGTTTAGAAAATATAAACTGCTTCTTGTCGGCATTAAGCGTTCTTCGGATTGATTTCCTCAACTAGCTGGTTATAATTTCACCTGGTACATCACGTTTGAATTGTGTAGTCGTGTCTATATAGAGGCTTCTTGTTAACAGATACAGAAGACTTTTTGCCTACTCTCTTGGCCATGTTTTAAGTGATGGGCTGACTACCTGTCATATACAACTCCGTAAACCCCGTCTTCAGCTGCATCTTCTGAACAAAACGTCTGATGCTGTAATTGAGGATCTTTACCAAACTGCTTTTACACCAGGCAGGAGGAACAAAGCTGTGAAAATGTGTATATTGACCGGTTCAATTAGCTGTTTTTTTTCTTCAATGCAAATTCACTTATCATATGCTACTGTCTGATCTTTTTGTCAGTAGGCTGTCTAAAGAGACAGTTTTATTGTAAGATTTTTATATTCAACACATTACTTCCTTTAACTTATCTGATATTTAGTCAGCTTAGTGTTGCGCGCCAATCACCATCAACGGGAGGGATTTGAAAGAGGTTACTTCATTCAATTATCTGAGGAGCATTGTCTCAACAACAGGTGGAACGGATGAGGATGTCAAATCGAGCGAGAATCGGGAAGGCGAGAAACACATTCATCAACCTGAAACCAATCTGGAAATCTTCGTCACTCACTCAGGATCAACAACAAAATTCGTATTTTCAATACAAACGCCAAGTCAGTCACTTCTATACGGATCAGAAACTTGGCCAGTGTATCACAAAGAATATTTCCAACAGCCTGTTGCAGACATTTATCAATAACAGTCTTCATTCTTTACTCAAGATCAGATGTCCGGAAAGAATCACCAACAAGAAACTATGGGAACAAACAAAACAAGAACCAATCGCCCAACAAATATTCAGGAGAAAGTGGAGATGGATTGGACACTCGCTGAGGAGGCCGCTGGGTGACATCGGGCGTCAGGCCAGTGCTCGAGTGGAACCCGAAAGGGAAGCGGCGAGTGGGACGTCGAAGGGTGACATGGAGGAGATCGTGTGAAGAAGAGTTGAAACAGTATGGACTAACATGGATGCAGGTGAAAAGTACAGCAGAAGACAGAAACAAGTGGAGACGTGCAGTTGAAGCTTTATGTTCCACTAGGAACTTAAGGGAACAATAATAATAATAATAATTTGAAACAACATTAACGTCGTTATAACTGTGTAGAATGTGATGAGGAATAAATCAATGGAAGTTTAAATTATCCTTTTTTTTCTAATGATAACGAGTATAATTTATATAACTGCATGCGTTATATGTGTCCATTAATTTTTATTTTTATTTGATTTGTTTTTGTTATCTCATTCCAGTGTATGTCCATATCAAACAGTCGTATAGTCTTGGCTTTAGAAGGTGGTTATTCTCCGGCAACAGTAGCTGATTGTATTACATCATGCTTAAATGCTTTATTACTTCCAGCGTCACAAACTCACTGGATACCTGTCTTGAACGATGATCCATCGAATCAATGTATTGATGTTAATGGTGCTCAAGAGGCATGGATGAATGCTTCTTATTGGATACCAAAGTCTGAGTTAATTCGTCCGCCTAGACCAGAAGCTGTTGTCAATCTGATGACTACAATACGACATCATGCTAAAACTGGTTGGAAATGTTTTACAAATGTATCTGAAGAGATTGTTGCAATGTAGGTATTAGAAGCGGGGTTTTCTTTTTCTTTCTTTCTCTCCACTATTTTTGTCTTTTCCTCGACAATATTCATGTATGCAATAATATTTATAAGTTGGCGTTGAGAAATAAACGCAATGTGGATTTTATATATGGATCAGTTGTAGAATTAGATCTCACTACTTCTTGACGATGCTATTTAAATCGTTTAACAACATTGTATAGTATGCCGACAATAGGTGTGTTTGGCTTTCTCATTAAAATGATAGTATAACACTGTTAGGAATTTCGTCCTTTTCATACACAATTTGTTCAAAATAAGATGGTACCATCATAATTTTTTAAAATTTCATTGGCTTCTCGTCATCTGCACACAGTCTAAAGAAGTTTTTAAGTTTATGTACAGGACGATTTTAACATATTAACAAATTTCATCGGTTGGAGAACCATTCAAAAACTTGGGGGTACCAGGTAGCTTTTTCATCCCAGTTTGAGACTCATTAGTAGTACGCACCCAACGGGGTTCGAATTCAGGACCTTCTCGTTACAAGGCGAGGTCGTAGACCAACAAGTCACTGGGACGGGATATAATGACCCATAAATTTCAACTTCTACCAGTTCGCAGTATGCAGCGTGATCGCCAGCCACAATCTTCTGTAAGTACCTGTTCTCTCTTATGGTAGGTGTGAAGACAAATACTCGCCGAAGGCATTGCATTAGCTAGTGGTCGCGTTATATCGTGAGCTGGCAGAAGTTGGAATTCATGGAATGGCCATTGAACTGGGTCTCAATGGCTGAATGGTCTGCGAGTTCACCTGGTAATCGGAAGGTCCTGGGTTCAAACCTCTTCGGCTGGATGGTTAGTACTGAAGGGTCCCGAACTGGTACGAAACAGATGTCCAGTACTCCCAGGTTTTTCACTGGTTCTCAAACCAAACAAATTCCTGCAAACTAACACTTGATAGCCTAGAAATGTCACATAATGTTAGTTGACAGGAGACTCCAGAGTTAATATACTATTCAGAAATCAAAATTATACAGTTTATTCCCAGAAAGTTCAAGTTTAAACAAGAGTAAACGTTTGGATAAAATGGCAAGAATTACGTAATGCGTTGGTGGCACAGCGGTTAGGACTCTCGCCGACCGTGCGCATGGTCTGGAGTTTGATCCCCTGCCGATGCACACCTGATATCAATGGTCGGCCTGCAAAATTTGGGCCACCAATATCGCATGCTGAAAATTCCATACTTGTACCAAAAATACGGTGTGGTTTCAAGCTTTAATCAAAATAAAAAAGTAATAAAGAAAAGAGACGAATAAGATAGGTGATGAGTAACTAATGAGTTCAATAAGAATATGAAGAGTTCAACTCAAATTATAGAAAAAAGAGACTAGCAAAGTTACATTATGTCAAATGGGAAGGGGGAAAGGCTAAAATCAAAGATTACATGATCAAATGAAAGTGAGAGAGAGAGTAAAGACATCCAATTGCAGGGACAACGAAAGACTGATAATTGCTTTTTTATGAACACATCAACCGGGTTTCAGGCTTTTGACAAAGCAGGTTGTCCGATAAGCGGGAACCAACTCTTAGCTGCAGGATAGATGATGGCTAGTGTGGTAATCAATCTTCTGTTAACTATTCCTGCAATATTATCACCTTTAAAAAATTGTGTTTGTATTAGATAGTTGGAGGAAATCGGCCACAGGAAGCCTTGCTTCACCCAGGTTTCGTGTTAGTTGGCACTCATCAGTCATCAAGGCGTATCTGCAACCTCGGATGTACTCATGTCCCTTTTGAGATTCGTACCCGCGTGACCCAATACTTCAGTCATAGACGTTACCACTGAGCTATTCGGGCTGTCGATTGACCTTCTGTAGGACTGTACTGGATACTTTTGATTGGACACTAGTTAGTAACTAGTGTAGTGTGTGTTTAGTGCATACTGAAGTGGACAGACAGTCAAGTTTGCGAAGTGGCCATAGTTCTAGGTGGCTCGCCATCATGGTGCTCTTTGAATTTTTGATATTAGATGGTTGGAGGCAATCGACAGGAAGTCTTTGACATAAACTTCGTGCTTGTATTCCTTGGTCAGTAAGGCTGGGACGCATGACATGAGCTACTATAGTGTCAAATCTTTTGTTCTTTGCATTCATAAATGTTGAAATCTTTTTTTCTTCTTCTTTTTCTTCCACTCCTAATTTTTAATAGCTACAATAATTTCTTTATCAGTGAGGGAAATTATTACAGCGAATTTGTTTTATTCCTTTACGTTCCCACTGGAACATTAGGCTTCAAGCTACAGCCTTAAAGTTTCTGTAGCAGTGGTGTTTAATTTTATTGGATGCGGTTGCCAGCCTCATCCCCAACCTTCCCTCTTTACCAGTCTTATTACTGGCTTAGCGAGGTAAAGGAGTGCCTCGTCGGCCGGGAATCGAACCCCAGACCACCTGCATGACAGGCGAGCATTCTACCGCTTTGCCAACAACGCACATTATAGTGAATTGGAAAACATTAATTAACCATTTTACCGTCACATGTGTATCACTGTGTGAGATCCAGGTAAATTTCTCCACCTCATAAATACTACCACATGTATATTTAATTTGCTAAGTAAGAGCAGTATGAATCTAAGTGAAATCGTCATATCTTTACCTTTTTTTTCTTAAGTATCTTATCGTTTTGTTTATTTTACACGTGTTCGTTAGGTAAACATAGAGAAAGTAAATTTATTACCGGCATTATATGAGTATACTTCAATCTTATTTTTTCTTTGTTTACTTTAATACGTCTGTCTCTGAGGTAAAACTGTTGAGAATTGTTTTTTTTTCATTAATAAATTCTACTAAAAAATTCATTCATTTACTTATGTCGGTGATTTAAAATTTCTCTTTGTCCCCCCCCCCCTTATGGCTGTGTTTTTTTTATTCCTTCACATTCCCAGTGGAACATAAGGCTTCAAGCTAGAGGCTGGAAGTTTCTGTAGCAGTGCTGTTTATTTTTACAGGATGGGGTTTCTAGCCTCATGCCCAACATTTCCTCTTTACCAACTTTATTACTGGCTTAGCGAGGTAAAGGAGTGCGTTCGTGGCCGGGGATCGAAACCCGGACCATGTGCATGTTCGCCGAGCGTCCTAACCGCTATGCCACCGACGCACTGGCTGTATAACCTTCCCCTTTTAAAAAGTGGAAGATATGAAAAGTTTGGCTAGCTGGCTGTCTTTGATCATATGTGTCTGCGTTTTATCTCCCCTGTTAGGTGGTACGGTAGAGTGAGTAGTATTGAGGTTAGGCTTCGGTCAAGTGTTAGGTAAGGAGGGAAAGTTAATGGGTGAGGTTGTGAAGCCATAACGATTAAGGAGATGGTTAGGACATGTGTTATCCCATGCCAGGCCATCAGCTTCCACGACGGGCAATGTTAACTGACATAGGATGGATCAGGTTGGAAATGAGCTAGTAGTGGTCAAACAAAAACATGGTATTAGTCCATGAAATGTCTAATAGTCAGTTTGAGCCAGGGAGGTGTAGACTTCCTCTTTGGCGTCATCAGGATTCTAAGAACCAGTGGTTAGAGGGTATTGGTAGTTACTGTTCAAAATTGTCCTCAGCGTCTCAGACATTGTGACCTCGCATATTCAGCAAGCCCTCCTGTTTTTCCATGTTACTTTCCTTTCTCCCGTACATTTCTGTAACTGATCTTACAGTCACTGCAAGGTATTTTGTAAATTATATTACTTTCTTTTATTGGGTCCACAAGATCTTTTAGCCTACAGACCAATTAAACAAAATAGTATAATTTACAAAATACCCTGCAATGACTAAGTTCAGGCAACTACATAGGTCAGACTAGTAGGTCGGGGGTAGTCAGATTATCGGAACATAAGAATTTAGCTAAGGTAAGAATGGTTGACCACGAGAAGATAAGTACATTATCTTATACTGATTTTATTCAAATGTCTAATTCATTTCACTCATGTATATAAACGAAGTAAAAAGTTGTGTGAGTGACTTGATATGATTATGAGTGGCAATAGTTTGTGCTCGAAACGTGGTCATCAGTTAATATTACTGTATAACAATACTGTGTGGATTATCGAAATAAAATCGTGTCTATAATGGAACTAGCAGGGGAATCCACGATGAGCATTTCGTCCGATTCAGGGCTCGTCATCTGGATATACCTGCATTCCTCAATGAGTGATGGTGTTCCCACCAAGGGTCGACCCCAGTGCTCATAGTTTCAAACACCATTCATTCATTCTTTTACAACCCCTCCAAATTTCAGGTAGTTCTGTGCAGCTGATGATGAGGACCTGTGAAACAGAATGATATCATACTCTGAATTTTGGTCTTTCTTTCTAGAAATGTATCAAGAGAAAGTAGTGGAGGAAATTATCATGACTTGGAGAAAATATGAATGTTGACGTACTAATCTCTCTCTCTCTCACTCAATGTTATGCCATACATGTCTAATTTCACTTCTGTAAACTTCTAGGATTTTTGACCTAACAGCCTACTTACTAGTAGTCTGTCTCTGAATACCTTCCCAGTTATTCTTATAGGCTATTAGTAGTAGTAGTATTATCATTCTGTGATCAAAAATATAGTAGATGAGGAAAAGAAATTGTAGTCTCTATGGTGATATTACTTGTTGTTTTCTCTCATTTCTATACGATAGATAATAAATAATCTTACTATGAAATAAAGTTTACCCTATGCTTGCATGTATGCATGTATTATTTTCACATCCTGTGTATCACTATTCAATGACACAGGGAAAATCAATTATAGATCAGAATTTCTCCGTGTTCTTTTTCTTTGTGCTTTAACTATCTACTGTGTTTTGACCCCTTCTTGCCCTTTTTGTTAAAAAGGAAACAACAAAAGCAGCTGAAATCATTATGTCTCCCTTTTACTCTACAATGTTAGCTGACATAAGGTCAGGTTGGAAAAAAGCCAGAGACAGCGTAAACTGGCGTAGACGTGATATCCGGTTATCAACCAAAAGGCGTGTGTACTGCTAAGCAGTCCGCTCCATCCTCCTTTATGGCTGTGAGACCTGGCCATTGTGAGTGAGTGACATGGAAAAGCTGGCTAGCTGTCTTTGATCATAGGTGCCTGCGTTCTTCCTCCCGTGTGAAATGGTATAATAAGGTGAGCAATATTGAGGTTAGGCTTTGGTCGAGTGCTAGGTAAGGAGGGGAAATGAATCAACGAGGCTGTGAAATTACATCGACTGAGATGTTTAGGACATGTGTTACGCGTGCCTAGTCATCGCCTTCCTCGACTGACTGGCAATGTTAGCTGACATAGGGTCAGTTTGGAAAAGAGCTAGCGGCGGTCAAACCAAAACATGGCTTCATCAGTCAATGAAATCCACAACAGTTAGTTTAAGGCGGACACGTAGGAAGGTGTAGACTGGGTTCCTGGTTGGGGTCCTCGGGACGGTAAAAACCAATGAAGGCTGGAGACAGTTGGTGATATGGCTCAAAATCATTCTCACTGGCACAGATGTATCCACTCCTTGTGACTTATTATTTCCAATAAAACTTTATTGTTCTTCGTTATTACTTTTCTTTTTGCCTCATATCTCTGTTTACTGTCTCTATTTTGTGTTTTTGTTTTACTTTCTTCTCTGGCTTTGTCTGTTGAGTCAAAGTGTGGCGACTCGAATCGCTGCACATCGGTGTAAAGTTCTATGTTGAAACCAGTCAGTTAGTCAGAATTGAGTAGTAGTTGTACACCACTTATATCAGTCAGCAGTGGTTGCTAGCCAGATAGATGGAGGGTTGTCCCACTTGTTTGGAAACTAGCTCATCCGTAGTCTACCCTGGTTAAACATAGCTCAAAGTGGTATTGTCCGGAAAAGTAATTAAAGTCTGTCAACAACGAAACATTGTCACTATCCTCAAACTAATGCATATTAAGTGTTACCATAGAGGGGAAAAAATAGAAAGACATTTGTAAAAAATTATATTTGTAAAATCTCAGCGAAATTGAAATGAGTAATTCCAACGTTTCGTCCGGCAATCTGGTCCGAACTTCTTTAGGGAAATTAGTCGAAATTAACATAACAGAGGTTTTTATATGAAAGGAACATCACTTGTTTTTAAAAACTTTGTCCAGTCATGAGTCATTCAACAAGTATAATAAACAAAATATTTATGAGCTGTGATCAAAATTTGACCTCAGACTTACAAATATTGGTCTACCTGTGTTAAACACTTTAAACAGAGTGTGTATGTGTGTGCGGGTAAACAGTTGTAAAACATTCCTTAACGTCTCCATAAGAAGATATGAACAGTCGAGAATTTTGACCAAGTATTAATAATTAGTGATACATATCCATTTTTATTTATTAATCAGGATTTCCTATGCATCAGCTAACATCACGCCTTCATGTCTGTTCAACAAATGATGTGCCTTTTATATATAAAACCTCTGTTATGTTAATTTCGATTAATTTCCCTGAAGAAGTTCGGACCAGATTGCCGAACGAAACGTTGGAATTACTCATTTCAATCTCGCTGAGATTTTACAAATATAATTTTTTACAAATGTCTACTTCTCACTCGGCTCCCAAATATTTTAGAACTATTCTGTCAAATCTTGACGACAGTTCATTTGAATGATCTTAACAAGATTTGAAAAATTTCTTAGTGTAATCCATTCACTATTGTTTTTTATATCTATCTATCATCTATCGCTGTGTTTCTCCTTCTCATTTCATTTCTCAAAGGTCATTTTCTGAAGCTATTCATATGGAGCATCAATTAATTGAAAGAAATAAAGAGACGGAACTTAGTGCAATAAAGAGTAGAAAATTAAATGACAATAATAATATGATGTCTTATGCCCCAACAACTACACCTACAACGACAGCGATGACGACGCCAGTGAATCCATCTGGCATTGCATCGACGATAGCAGCAACAGCAACAGCAGCCACAACAACAACTCCCTATGGATTTAGTAATTCACCTTTGTCTGATTATATGGCTAAATTACATATGGATCAAACTTGAATCGATTGCTGCTGATGTTATATATAGAGAACAGAAATTTACCCACCCCCACCTTCACGCCCCTCCATTAAAATGTTTATAACTTATCGTTATTTTTTTCCCTTCTCTATTGATTCGAAGAGATTCTCAAAATAAAACTGTAAAATGGTGACGATACATGGATATCACCTTAATTTATTGCGCTTAGAGGTATAAATATGCATTATATGTGGATGTTCGACTTTAGTTATCCCAACCTCCAAACACCTGCCCTCCTCCCCCCTAGCCCCGTCATTTAAAGTCGACATTAATATTATTATGAACTAATGTTTCAACCAACCAACTAATTAATCAATTTTATTTCATGTATAATAGTGTTTATTATGATAATATTATTATTATTTTACTTTATTTCTCTATTTATTATTATTGTTAATATAAAGTGATAGTGTTTTCTTTTTATGATGAAGTCGAAACGAATTGAATCGTGTAATGTGATCTGCTATCCCTCCTTTATATTGCCTAGTCCAAATACATCATATTTATGTACATTTAATCAATATATATATATATATATTTCTTGTTTAAACTAACAAACTAACTTTAGTGACAGACAATTATTATTATTATTATCTTGTTTATTCTATTGCCTTGGATATTGTTGTTCTCTGTCTTTCTCCACCCCCCCCATCTATTCACATGTGTCTGTGCGCTTGTGTGTGTGTGTTTGTTATGTGATATGAAATTAATCTTGGAATTATTTTCAACGGGGGGTTTCCAGCATTTTTTTATCCTGAAGTTTCCCTTAACTTGTTTACTCTTTTTTATAATCTCTTAATAAAATTGGATGCCTGTTGATTTGCTTGTGTGTGAGACTGCGTGTGAGCAAGCACTCCTTCATTCTTGTTTTCTCTAGCAATTTCCTTTTTTTGTATTTTCTTCCCTTTTGGGTGTTTTCTTATATTGTTAATTTAAAGAAAAAGTACAATTAATAATATGATAATAATATTTATGATAATAATAATAATAACAGCTGTGAAATATTTTAATGATTTGTTCAGTGTCTTTACACTTTTCTATATGTCTGCATTCTATACACAGGATTCATGCGTCTAAACTTTTGTATATTCCGCTGACTACTACTACTACTGCTGTTACGGCAAGAGACGAAGACTTCGTAAAGGAATGTTTATTTGGAAATTGGTATCTCTATATAGCCAAATTATATACACCTTTGAGCGCTTTACGTCGTATTTTCAACAAGGCCTCCAGAGAGGGCGGTACTATAATTCCCACAAACCCATTTTTCCCCAGAGTCAGTATCCCTGCTGAGTAGACAACACCTCAGCGACGTTGCAGCATGAAAATGAGCACCCTATTAACGCTCCTGCAGCGGTAGGTATTTTCCCAACCCCCACTGTCCGGTCTCAACTAAACCGTGGCTGCTTCTCAGATGTTACATACTGGCCCACCCCAGCGGGTCATGACAACTCACACAACCTGGTCACATAATTGCACTTCCACCTTGCAGGTAGCATACAACCACCATCCTCGGATTAGGGACAATTCCTTATATCGACATAAGGCCGGTAAGAACATCTAAAATGCCGACAATTCTCTGACCGCTGGCTCTCCTCCGCTGACCAAGACAAGAATGAATGAGGTATTTACTTTCACTGTTAATGGCCCCGCTCACCTCATCTTGACCCATGAATCCATTCCACATCCCGAATCAGCAGATGTCCGAAATGCTTCCTGAATAGAGACGGCAGTCATACACTCCTCTTGAGGCAGTTGTACAAAAAATGTTCATTCTGGTCTGAGAGACTGGGCGGGTGATTACTCCCACGGCTGCTCTGCTCCCACTAAATCATGGAGGAACCGTGACGCTTGCGCGCCCGAACAACTGGAGGTCGCGCCACCTACCTGCGCTGTATGACCTCACTGCACGGTTTTAAAGACCTACAATCAGCCGCACGACTGATCGCAGTTCGACGAAGCCTTAAGGGCCACCATCCACGAGCAAACTAGCCTTGGAAATGATCCCCTCGCAGGTCGTCCGAAGGTTCGAATCAAGCTGCCCCGTTGTTATAGGGATACGAGACTCTCCCCAACATCCTTCCCGCTTGGTTTTCATGACCAGACTACCGTTCGCAGTCAATGCCCCAGTGCACCCTAAGACGCCTGGGCACCAAAGAGGATAACAACCAGAACAATCCGGCATCTCTCTAGCCAAATTATGTACACCTTATCTTCAAACGCACAATTTGCACAGATCTTCGTGTTGTGTGGTAATTTTGGCCTTCATTGTTGTGTTTCTTTCGGCTTCTTTCATGTCTCTCATTTATCTCCACAACACTGCATCATTTTTACTTTCTCTGACATCAAAATCTATTTTCCTGCTATTTGATGTTTTTATACTACTGATAAATCTTATCAGTAGCACTCGCCACACTACTACTGCTATGATATATTTCTGATCTGAGAGACCTGTTTCTTATCTTCTTGTCCTACACGCACATTAACGAAATTGTTCACTAAGAAAGAAATGACAAGTATTTAGAATTCCATCGATTACCATGAGATAATTCATTTACGCTAACAAAGTAATAACAACATCTCAGATAAATGCAGCATGGTCGCACATACACTGTGAATTCTACAGAGCAGAGACGATGAACACGTCAGTGGTTTTCAACTTGAACTGGTCCCTCTTTCGTATTCTTGTCATAGCGTCTGCTGCATTTAGTAGTAATAATATAATCACTTTATTCCAAAGAACAGTAATAATTATACAGAATAGAATTTTTGGCGTTTGTAACTATTATAATAAATAGTAAAAATAATAAATTTTCTATAATTGGTTTGTAAGGATTACTTTTGTTGTTACGAGTTGTGATCATGGATTGATATCAGTTAGAGAACCATTGAAAACCAGCCAGAGGGAGTACTGGACAGCTGTTTCATCCTAGTTCGGGAATCATTGCCAGTAGGCACCCACCACTAGGGTTCAAAACCGGGACATTCCGGTCACAAGGCTAGCTCGTGTACCATCCAGTCACTGAGACCCGATTCAATGGCTAGTCCATGAATTCTATATTATTATTATTATTAGTCCCTTGGGTTCCTAGTGGGACATAGGGCTTCAACTACACGTCTCCACTTGTTTCTGTCTTCTGCTGTACTTTTCACCTGCATCCATGTTAATCCATACTGTTTCAGTTCCTCTTCACACGATCTCCTCTATGTCACCCTTCGACGTCCCACTCGCCGCTTCCCTTTCGGGTTCCACTCGAGCACTGACCTGACGCGCGATGTCACCCAACGGCCTCCTCAGCGAGTGTACAATCCACCTCCACAATCTCCTGCATATTTGTTGGGCGATTGGTTCTTGTTCTGTTCCTTCCCATAGTTTCTTGTTTGTGATTCTTTCCGGCCATCTGATCTTCAGTATAGAACGAAGACAGTTGTTGATAAAGGTCTGCAACAGGCTGCTGGAAATATTCTTCGTGACCCGCCGCCAAGTTTCTGATCCATCCGTATAGAAGAACTGACTGACTTGACGTTTGTATTGAAAATCCGAATTTTGTTGTTGATGCAGGCTGAGTGAGTGACGAAGATTTCCAGATTGGTTTCAGGTTGATGAATGAGTTTCTCGCCTTCCCGATTCTCGATTTGATATCCTCGTCCGTTCCTCGTGTAGTCGAGACAATGCTCCCTAGATAAGTGAATGAAGAAACTTCTTTCAAATCCCTCCCGTTGATGGTGATTGGCATTGGATGTTGCTGTTGTTTTTGATAGTTGAATTCTAACTTCTACCAATTCGTGATTTATCGCGACCACCAACCAAAATCGTCGCTAGTGACTTGTCAGAGGATGGAGTTTCCTGGAGTTCTAGTGAGAAGTTGTGACCAGTGAGGTCCATCCAGATGTCACGTGTGAGGATAGATTTCCCAGCGATGACATTGGTTGGTGGTCGTGTTTAATCACGATTTGGTAGAAGTTAGAATTCATGCACTGACTGGCCAGTGACTGAATGGTAAAACGAGCTTGCTTTGTGACAGGAAGGTCCTGGGTTCTAACCTTGGTTGTGGGTGCGTACTGACGACGATCCTCAGACTAGGATGAAACAGCTGTCCAGTACTCCATGTGGCTGGTTTTCATTGGTTCTCTAACTGATACCCATCCGTGATCAACTAGTAAAAATAATAAAGCCACAAAAACTGAAAGTTAGTAAAATATAATGAATAATAAATGAATAAGTAATATATATATAGTTTCCTTTAGTTCCTAGAGGAACTTAGGGCTTCAGCCGTGCGTCTCCATTGCGTTCGGTTCTCTGCTAGAGTCTTCACCTGGCTCCAAGTCTGCCCACAAGCTTTCATCTCCTCTTCACATGACCTCCTCCAAGTCACCCTTGCACTGACGACCACTTCGCCGCTTCCCTTTCGGGTTCCACTCGAGTGATGGCTTGTCTAGTGATGTCACTTAATGATTTGTTTCCTCAGAGTTTGGCCAATCCATCTCCATTTCTTCCTGCCTATTTGTTTCACAGTCGGTTCCTGGTTGGATCGTTCCCAAAGATCCCTGTTGCTGATCTTTTCTGGCCATCTGATCTTGAGTATTGAGCGAAAACAACTGTTAATGAAGGTCTGTAGTTTGTTTGAGATGCTCTTTATGACGCGCAGTGCAAGTCTCTGATCCGTATAGTGAGTAGCACTGACTGACTTCACATTGGAGTTGAAAATCCGGATGTTATTTTTGATGCTGAGTGTTGTTGACCTCCACACAGACTTGAGAGTAGTGAAAGCTTGTCTTGCTTTTCCGATTCTTGCTTTGATATCCTCGTCAGTTCCGTTCGCCTGTAGTTGAAACGATGCTTCCCAAATATGTAAGTAAAAGAGGTTGTTTCTTTCAGGTTCCTTCCATTTATGCTGATTGTTGTCTGTTTTTGTTGTTGCTGTTGGTGGTGTTGCCCAGGAATCTTCATCACCTCTGTTTTCTCTATGTTCACCTGAAGTCCTATCTTCTCTGGATGCTTCTTCTGCCAATTTGTTGCTTTTTATTTGCATATCTTCCAGTTTGTGAGAAATCAGACATATATCATCAGTAAAGTCGAGATCCTCCAAGTTTCTTGTGTGAGTCCATTTTATGCCTGTTTCCTCATTGCCCGCTGTCTGTCGCATTATCCAATCTACTGCAATCAGGAAAATCATTGGCGATAGTAGGCAGCCTTGTAATAACAATTCTGATTATGCTTTAGTGTTTGTTCATGTGATGAAAAAGTAGGCTTCTATAGCTCTCTTCTGACATTTGTCTCTTCATCAGATAAAACTTTCGCTAAATACGGTGGGTGGTATGGTTTGATTTTTTTTTAAATATTTAGTAGCTGAACAAGCATAAATTCTCTCATGAAATTCCTTCTGGTTTCATTCTAAGGTGTATTATAAGGAGGAAGTTGTGAGTGTGTGGAGGATGTTCAAGTATCTTATGTGATTGATGACTCTTAGCTAATTGTTTGCAAGAAGTTAAAATGCCTATCAACAAAAATGTCAGTTAGTTTTGATTTACAAGCACACCACTAACCCTACCTACTTACAGCCCTCAATGTTCTCTACATAATATGTGAGCAGTCAAAAATAATTTTCTTAGAAATCAACAAACAATATATGAGTCGGCCAACAGATATTCGAAGAGAGACTGACGCCAAAATAGGGAAGTATTCGATTTACTCTGTCTATCATCATAGTGCGGTCGATATTACAAAAGTCATAGGAGTGAATCAGTCCGGGCAAGTCTTTTTGGCGTCTGAAACTAAAATCGGAGGGTATAACATTTATAGAAGGATTTAGTTTAAGATAGTTTGAGTGAGACCATTGGTGGTCACCTTAGATAAGAATTCGTTTTTATATCGGAACAATCGAATGAACAAACTACTTGGACAGAAATTGTCAGCATATTTAATGAGATTAGCTTCCAACGAATACAGTAAGCCATGCTAAAGGAGAGAAACAAGAAATAGAGAAAGTACAGCACCTGAAAGGCATATCAACTTTCCTAAACAAGGAAGCGGAGCGCTTCTCATATATTATTATTATTATTATTATTATTAATTCCTTCACGTTCCCAGTGGAATATAGGGCTTCTAGCCTCTAGGTTGAAGTTTTTGTAGCAGTGTTTATTTTTACAGCATCGGGTTGCTGGCCTCATGCCCAGTCTTTCTGGCTTAGCGAAGTAAAGGAGTGTGCCGGCCGGGGATCGAACCCCGGACCATGTGCATGGTCGGCGAGCGTCCTAACCGCTGTGCTACAGACGCACTATGTTCCTCATGTAAAAAAACAACATATTCCTTTCTACCTGGAAAAATGTGGAGGACGACTGATTACCTTGTGACCCGGAACTCAGTGTGTGCTGAAATCAGCTTGCTTAATAAAAGAGGCAGCGTAGTCTAAAAAGGAGGCTCCAACAGACTTTGCACCTTGATTTGGCACCTGTTTGTTTCACTTGAGTGAATGAATTATGTCATCGTAATCGGTTGAATTCCAATTGGTGTCATTTTTCCCTTGCCGAACACGTTCTTATTCGAATTGACTTGAATTCAGTGATGTGTATACAAGACTAGTAAATGGTCTCAGACTAGAAATTATATATATATATATATATATATATATATATATATACAAGGGTAAAATAAGAGTATGTTATCAAGGTAGATTAGTAGGAATGAAGGTTACTTTCTTCACTCATCTAACCAGGCAGCATCATCTCATCCATAGGCTTACCGAACTGATGAAGATGTCGAAACCAACTATGATCGGAAAGACAAGATATGCCTTCATCAGACTGAAACCAATTTGGAAATCTTCTGCATTGCACTCAGCATAAATAACAAGATTCGGATTTTCGACGCAAATGTGAAATCACTTAGAGTTTCTATACGGATCTGAAAACTGGCCAGCGTTTAACGAAAGGGATTTCCAACAGAATTTTTTCATTCCTTCACGTTCCCAGTGGAACATAGGGCTTCAAGATTGAGACTTGAAGTTTCTGTAGCAGTGCTGTTTATTTTTACAGCATGGGGTTTCTAGCCTCATGCCCAACATTTCCTCTTTACCAACTTTATTACTGGCTTAGCGAAGTAAAGGGGTGCGTCGGCCGGGAATGGAACCCCGGCGAGCACTCTACCGCTGTGCTACCGACGCACTTTCCAACAACTTACAGGCTTTTATCAACAGCTGCCTACGCTGGCTCCATAGTGAAGATCAAAAGTCCCGCCAGAGGAAATTAACAACAAGAAACCCTAGCTGGGAACAAACCAACCAAGAGGCGATTGCTCAACAAATATTTAAGAGAAAGTGGAGATGGATCAGGCATACATTGAGGAATCCATCAAATGACATTGCGTGCCAGGCCATCAACTGAGTGGAATCTGAATGGGAAGCGACGAATGGGTCGTCAACGCAAGAGTTATATACAGGAGGTCGTTTGGGAAGGAGGAGATGAGAGGTTGAAAACAATTAGTCCCCTTCATAAATTTGGATAGTGTTATGAGAAGATGGAGATTATCTGAAAAATGTGATGTATTTGAGCCAAACATTTCGAACAATCTGATCTCTCACACATTTACTTGTCAAGTCGATTTATATGAAAAAAATTAAAGGCAATTAAATCCAAAAAAGTGACAAAATAGATTTAAGAATAATTGCATAGAATTTAACGTCGTAAAAAGGAATTGATTTAGAATGACAAGTGGAACAGGTGAAATAATACCGGGGACAATTAAAAGTGAGAGTATTAATGGTAACAGATCACGTAATAAGGAAGAGCATACAAATTGAATAGACAAAAGTGAAAAATTGGTAGAGCTAAAATATGATTGGGGATTACCATACTTTAGCATAGACGGATTAAGATCATGAAAGTTGGAGGGGTTGAACGAACTTTTTCTGTACACAGAGATCTGGCTTTTCTGTTTCGATAGCCAAAGCTTCAGCAATACAGATGAGTCGGGTACGCAGGGATTTGGGTAAATTACTCTTTGCCTTGTAGATGAATTTAAAGGCAGAGGCTATAGAGATAGGGTGATTATTATCGACCAGATGTTCAATGATCGCGCTTCTTATTGCCCCATTCCACCTTTTCGTAACCATGCAGGATATTGTTCTTGCACCCTCTTGGACAAAACTCGAGTCGAACGACCGATATATCTAACTCCACACCGGCAGGTGAATTGATGAACACACATAGAGTTGGTCAACAGCGGAATCTTGTCCTTCAGTTTACTGAACAGTAATGATTGACTAGTAAAGGCTATTCTCAGAGATGCAGCAGAGAATGTTCTTTTCAGGGACTGTGATATCCTTCGTTTCATGATATCGGAAGCTAAGTCCCCTTTAAATTCCAAGCTCATGTAAAGTATTTTCTTGAATACGGTTGATAACTAACGTTTTATAGGATTTGAATGTATATTCTTATCCATAAAACGTGGTAGAAATCCATTTTCTATTCGGATTTTCCTCAAGATGTATAACTCATCTTACACAGTATCAGGGCTACATATGCGCCGAATACGAGTGGCAAGCGACCGGACCAGGTTTCGTTTTCGACCAATGGCTACCCAGCTGTAGAAATTGGTCAGTTGACCATTCCATGACAGCTTACGATAAATTGATCTCTTCAGAGTTCCATCGGTCCTCCTTGATAAGTTCACATCGAGGAAATGAATGCTAGACTCGTTCTCCATTTGGTGTGTGAATTTTATCGCCGGATGGCAACCATTAAATACATTTAATATATTATTCAAGTTACAATCACTATTACAAATGATAAAGGTGTCATCTACATACCTTTTATACATTTTAAAGCTTTGGATTATAGGCTTAAGCTGACCATTTTTTAGACTGGACATAAAACAGTCTGCAAGGAGAAGACCCAAGGGAGTACCCATTGCAATACCATCCTTCTGTCTGTAGATTGCTTCATTGAAAGTAAACTGTACATTCTATGTACATCTCAGAAGTAGTTCTTTCATATCTGTAGTGGGTATCCCTATATTCAATTTGTTGTCTTCAATATATTTGCATATAAAACATATGGTTTCTGTCAGTGGAACGTTCGTAAATAGGGATTCTACATCGAAAGACAACATATGTTTATTCGACTCATTTATATCTTGTATACATTCAACAAATTGGAAGGTGTCCCGAAGGGAATGATTAGCACACAACGTTTGGTAATCCAATTTTGACCTACCTTGGTAATCCTTAAAACTGTAACATTAAATTGAACACCAATATGACAAAATAAATGATTATAAATGATAACGTATGTATAGTAATCAATTCGCATGAGTCATGTTTATATGAAATTCTTATTCACATTCGTAAAACGTTATATTTGTAAAATCTCAGCGAGATTGAAATGAGTAATTCCGACGTTTCGTTCGACAATCTGGTCCGAACTTCATCAGGGAAATTAATCGAAATTAGAAAATAGAAAGATTGAGCGAAGAAATATTTACTTTTCAATTAGATCCTCATCTCTGGCTCTACTCTAATATTTTTTACAATACACAACAATTTATCAAACAAGTGGTGGTATGTTTGACACTGTTTAATTATTGTTAACAAACATATCACCACTTGATTGGTAAATTGTTGTGTATTGTAATGAAAATGCTATGTATATTAGAGTAGAGCCAGAGATGAGGATCTAATTGAAAAGTAAATATTTCTTCGCTCAATCTTTCTGTTTTCCAAATGTCTAAATGGGCATATTTTCTATAATCGAAATTAACATAACAGAGGTTTATATATAAAAGGAACATCACTTGTTTTTGAAAATTTGTCCAATTATGAGTCATTTAACAAGTATCAAAAAGTATAATCAACAAAATTGTATGAGCTGTGATCAAAATTTGACTTCGGACTTACCAAAATTGGTCTACCTTTGTTAAACACTCTAAACAGAGTGTGTATGTGTGTGTGGGTAAACAGTTGTAAAACATTTCTTAACGTCTCCATAAGAAGATATGGACAGTCGAGAATTTTGACTAAGTATTAATAATTGGTGATACGTATCCATTTTTTATTTATTAATAAGGATTTCCTATGTATCAGCTAACATCACGCCTTCATGTCTGTTCAGACTGTTAGTATCTAGAATTTTATGATTAGACGTATTCACATTGTCTATAAACTTCAAATGGATGAATGAACATGTTAAGGACAGGGGTAGAGAAACATTTTCGGCGGTTGAACTTTATGTGCGTTGTATGTGTGTCAGTGTAAAAGTTAACACCACGTTTAATTTTCTATAGTTGGTTTGTAAGGATTAGTTTTGCTTTTACGAGTTGATTACGGGTTGATATCAGTTAGAGGTTGAGGTCAGGCTAAATCACGAATTGGTAGAAGTTAGAATTTATGCACTGGCTGGCCATTGAATCGGGTCCCAGTGGCTGAGTGGTATACGAGCTTGCCTTGTAACTGGAAGGTCCTGGGTTCGAACCCTGGTGGTGGGTGCGTACTGGCGATGATTCCCGAACTAGGATGAAAAAGTTGTCCAGTACTTCATGTGGCTGGTTTTCAATGGTTCTCTAACTGATATCAATCTGTGATCAACTCGTTTAAACTACAATTTAATAAGAAAAGAAAAGGTTAGTTAATACACGTGTAATGACAAGGGGTAGGGTAATTTATATGTACAGGATGGAAGGCCACATCAAAAAGGCCGATGTAATAAAGTATTTACGAATTTGTTAACTTCACAGCGGTCGACGGCAGTAACAGTGGTTGGACCTGTTTCTGTATATGTATGTAAGTGTGTGTATGTATGTATGTGTGTATGCGTTGGTGTACACACGGAGACAGAAGTGTATTTAAATCTACTTTCTTAACACTTATGATTATTGATTACACCTATTCTTATGTTGATACTGTTTTTCCTTTAATATTTTCTGATACTCACTACCTTTTATCATTTTTTTCATTCTTAATCGAATTTTTTTCAGTTATTTTTATTCAGTCGGTGGTTTGTCTGTCTTTTTGTTTGTTTCCTGAAACTATCTATGTAGGTGAACAGTCTTCATTAAGGTATCTTTCAGCGGCTTTTGTGTCGGTGTTTATTATTTTCTAACCGTTAATGATTGTCTTATTTTCTTTATGTGCAGCTAATGATGTGATTTCTTACTTTTTATTGTCCAACTAGTATGAAAATGGAAATAGAGGTGAGAATCTGACATACACTGAAGAACAAGACGTATAAGCGAACAATATTGTTAGTGAATTGGTTGATGGTGACTAGCTGTGGAATCTAGAATAATGTGCATTTCGTTCTATATGGGACTCGTCATCTGTATGTGCCTGCATTCCCCAGTGAGCGATGGTGTTCCCACCGACGTCCAAATGCCAAGCCGTTATCCACTAGACCAATTGGGCCACGAGAGCCGCCTCTTGTGCAACGGGTCATATTGATTATTTAATTCCACTTTAGATTTTCCCGTCGATTGACTGGACCGAAATGCTCGGTCTCAGGTTGACATATCGGCTTCCTGTGCAGATGCTTCGACGATGTCTGGGCACATAACTAGAAGTTAATTGGTGGATGGTCACTAGCTTACAACTAGCTTATACGTCATTAATAACCATGATTATAATGATAACAAAATAATGATGATACGGTTTTTTTCATTTAAACTCTGATAATCTGTCCAACTCATCTTTAGTATTACGTAGTTTTTTAGATTTGACCTAATTTATTTATTGAATTATCTACATATACACATATCATCGTTATGAGTGACGTTCAAAACATTTACCACACTATTATTATTATTTTTTGATCCACAAAATCACCGTCATTGGTTAAAATTTTTACATATAAATCTATGTAAATTAGAGTAAAGCCTGAAGACGATCTAATTAAAAACAACAATATTGTTTTCAAGCTTTGGTTTTTTTTAGTAGGGATTTAGTTTGATTCGTTGTTGGAGGATTTCGTAATGAGCTGATATCAACAGTGACCAGTACGCTGCAGCAGGTTGAAGATGAGGTAGGAACTCATTGAAGAAGATACTGCGAATTGGTAGCGCTGTTTCATGAATTGGCAGAAGTTAGAATTCATGGACCAATGGATCGGGTCCCAGTGGCTACTGAATGGTCTACGAGCTCGCTTTGTCATCAGGAGGTACTGGGTTCCAACCCTTCTGTGCGGGGGCCTACTGATGAATAGTCTCCCAAACTAGGACGTAACATTTGTCCAGTACTCCTTGCAGGTTTCCCAATGGTTCTCTAACTGACATCAGCTCATGATAAAATCCTCCAACAAGATATTTATTACTTAGATTTTTTTGTTCAGTATTCAATGTGAAACGAAAATTCACTCAGGTAAAATTTCAAGTCCTGTTGTCATAATATATATATATATATATATATATATATATATATATATATACTTCACGTATAATTATAATACTAATTCCCATTTAGACAAGTGTAACAGTGTAACTTATTTATATAGTGGCCTGCTTAAACCACTGGGCTACCTGAATTTTCTTTCCTTCAAAGTGCATCGTGTTTATTCCGTTTCATTTTGTTTTAATGATCTAGTTACCACATTGAGTCACAATTGATATTTGCGCACTATTTGAAATACGTTTCCACATACGGCTGGAAATTTTTCGTAAGAAATGGAGGCAGAACATTGTGATGCAGTAATGGAGCAAGCTTCCCATGGAACAATTTTGCTTCAGATGATATTATAATATCGATTATTATATTTATTTGAAAAATCTGCACAAGGAGTAAATATCTTACAATGAAACTCGCTGAAAATTCTGTAAATTGTGTATAAATGCACTTTTCAAAATAAAGCCACTACCATTATTAGTATTATTATTAAAACATGAGTGAGGTATTTTATATTTCAGTCAGCTCTACAATATTTGTTGCCTTTTAATGTATTCATCTATATATATTAGGAGGTGGGCAACAATGCATGTATCCGCCCACTTAAAACCTGGGTTACCAAAATCTTCCATCTCTTTATTTTGCACATATTTTCTCTCGTTCGGTTTGTTTTAATCGATCATGATATGACCTCTAATCATATTATCTATTCTTGTGTCTATTTAAAGTGCTTACAAGCTCCTGATTTGCAAGTTTCTACTAAACTCGAAGAATGGCCTGATTGTGGGTGACAACGTGTCTCAACAGGTCTCAAAATGTACTTCTGAACATCTTAAAATCGACTTTCAACTAGATATCATGGATTTCTTGAAGGAGATGAAGGAGATATATCATAATGGAATGGTTTGTACTTCAGCCTAAAGACCATTGTGTCACAGGATGTACTGTCAATGAAGATATTGAACGAAGGGAAAATATCATGCAATTAAAACTTCTCTGAAAATTCTGTACATTATTTAAATATTATTATTATTGTTTTCCTTAATTCCTAGAGGAACATAGGGTTTCACCCGTGCGTCTCCATTGCGTTCGGTTCTCTGCTACAGTCTTCACCTGGCTACAAGTCTGTCCACACGTTTTCATCTCCTCTTCACATCACCTCCTCCAAGTCACCCTCACCCTCGCACTGACGACCAACTCGCCGCTTCCCTTTCGGGTTCCACTCGAGTAATGGCTTGTCTAGTGATGTCACTTGATGGATTGTTTCTTCAGAATATGACCAGCCAATCCATCTCCATTTCTTCCTGCCTATTTGTTTCACAATCGGTTCCTGCTCGGTTGGTTCGCTCATTGCCAGAGATCTCTGTTGCTGATCTTTTCTGACCGGCCATGTGATCTTGAACATTGAGCGGAGACAACTGTTAATGAAGGTCTGTAGTTTGTTTGAGATGCTCTTTATGACGCGCAGTGCAAGTCTCTGATCCGTATAGTGAGTAGCACTGACTG
The DNA here is from genome assembly GCA_944472155.2 of Trichobilharzia szidati. Lineage (NCBI taxonomy): Eukaryota > Metazoa > Platyhelminthes > Trematoda > Strigeidida > Schistosomatidae > Trichobilharzia > Trichobilharzia szidati. Next base: position 34,247,820 of record OX235271.1, on the reverse strand, counting down.
ACTTCACATTGGAGTTGAAAATCCGGATGTTATTTTTGATTCTGAGTGTTGTTGACCTCCACACAGACTTGAGAGTAGTGAAAGCTTGTCTTGCTTTTCCGATTCTTGCTTTGATATCCTCGTCAGTTCCGTTCGCCTGTAGTTGAAACGATGCTTCCCAAATATGTAAGTAAAAGAGGTTGTTTCTTTCAGGTTCCTTCCATTTATGCTGATTGTTGTCTGTTTTTGTTGTCGCTGTTGGTGGTGTTGCGCAGGAATCTTCATCACCTCTGTTTTCTCTGTGTTTACTTGGAGTCCTGTCTTTGATGCTTCTTCTGTCAACTTGTTGCTTTTTATTTGCATATCTTCCAGTTTGTGGGAAATCAGATATATATCATCGGCGAAGTTCAGATCCTCCAAGATTTTTGTGTGAGTCCATTTTATGCCTGTTTCCTCATTGCCGGCCACTGTCTGTCGCATTATCCAATCTACTGCAATCAGGAAAATCATTGGCGATGGTAGGCAGCCAGCTTGTCTTACCCCTGTCCTCATTTCGAAGGATTCGATGAGTTTCCTGTTGTGGATTACTTGGCATGCAGCATTGTCGTACAGCTGTTGGATGAGATGTATAAATACTGTCCAGAATAAAGATATTATTATTTTGTCTGTCGAAAATCAGAAGTGCCCATAGGTCACAACAGTTTGCATAAAGTTTTCTTTATAGATGAATTATTGTGTGATTGATTCTGTTGTTTTCAGTTGAGGATCTCGTCATTTTAAATTTTGTTCGAATGACCTAATCCTCTAGATGACACTGGAAAAATACAGTGTGTATCTCTCTCTATCTGGAATTGGTTTCTCTTCTATCAATCAAATGTGAGTTAACCCTACAGGTCTGCATCGATTAAGCAGTTGAATGTATTCAAAACATTTCACTTATTTCAAAAGCTACATTATCCTAAAGGGGCTGGTGACTAACATAGTCTTGTGGTGAGAGCTGGCTGCTAGCCAAAGTTGGTAGACAGTAATTGACGTCAATCTTTATGTCCCCAATATTGGTGGTGAGAAAATGAGAACAAAGGCTTTGCGTAGGCGGATACAGTTAGCATATGGATGATCTGACACAGCCACAAAGAGATGCAAGGTTAACTTTCTGTGAGAAACAACCAATCAAAAGACTGTATTTTCTACTAACAATAATCTACAATAATGTACATTAAAATCTATAAATATGTGTTGATTTTCCTTAATAAACGATCTGTTGCCTGGCCCTTGTCTTCTGTTGTTAAAGCTTTAGTACAGATAAGAAGGCTGGTCCCACATTTGTGTTTTAACTTTAACGCCCACAAGATATTGCGTTACACAACATAAGGCATATTGGTGAAGTACAGTAATTTACCCCTTTCCTGCTTTATGCCTTTGTGCTGAGTGAGCTTTCTCAAAAGTGGAAGATATCAAAAACCTACGACCATAAGTGTCTTCATCAAGTCACTCATGATATGTGGAATAAAGTAGTTAGTAAGTGTGTGTTAAGAAGAGCAAGCTTCTTTGTTAGCTATGAAGTCATGATTTATGCATGTACTGACATGATGACCTTATTGGACAGTTTTAATTTGTTTATTTATAGATCAATTTCCTGAGGTCATATTGTAATAGCAGAAGGCAAGACACGGAAGCAAACGTATAATTTCAGGTGATATATATATAGTTTTATATTCGTTAACCAGTCACTGAGCGTGTGATTTCGGTGGTTCACACTAAACGCCATGAAATAGATTGTTCAAATACATATATTATTCTGTTGCTAATGTAGTATTGAACTGTGGAAATATGTGAGAATAATGCACGCAGCGCGACTGCTGAGTTTTTTTTTCTAAATTACTGATCTGCATGGGATCAATCATTCTAACCTTAGCTGAATTCTTTCTTATGTTCTGATAATCTCACTACATCTAATCTACTAGTTTTGTAACAACAGAAGGCAAGAGTCAGGCAACAGATCATTTATTAAGGAAATCAACGCATATTTATATATATTTCATATACATTACTATGGTTATTTAAGCAAACAAACACAGTCTTCCGATTGGTTGTTTCTCACGTAAAGTTAATCTTTCATCTATTTGTGACTGTTTCTTGAATGTCAAATCCTCTATATGTTAACTGTATCCGCCTACGCACAGTCTGCTGTGGTCGGTTTTTGAATCAATCTTTGTTCACATTTTCTCACGACAAATCTTGGGAACGTAAATATTGACGTAAATTACTGTCTACCAATTTGGCTAGTAGACAGCTCTCACCACAGTTTGACCTATGTAGTTGACCCAACTCACAGTCATTGCAAGGTATTTTGTAAATAATATTATTTTGTTTAATTGGGTCCGCCAGCCTACAGAGCTTGTCTCTGAGTGGGTTTGTAGGTTTGAATGCCACCTTAATTCCTGCTTCGTTAGCAGCCCTACGACGTAGGGCCTCAGATGTCCCCTCCTTATATGGTATTGTAACGACAGAAGACAAGGGCCAGGCAACAGAACGTTTTTCGAGGAAATCAAGAGACATTTACAGAGTTTTATGTACATTATTATTAGCAGAGAAACAGCGTCTTCTGATTGGTCGTTTTCTCGCTGCAAGTTATTCTGTCATCTCTTTGTGGCCGTTTCTTATACAGACTGCAAATCGTATCCACCCACGCAGTCTCCTGTGATTGATTGTTGAGTTAGTCTTTGTTCTTGTTTCTTCTCATGCCCAAGATATGGGACCTAGACATTGACGTAAATTGCTGTCCACCAATTTTGGCTAGCAGACAGCTCTCACCACAGTATAACTGTAAATGCCTTATATTCTCTCATATTAATGTTATCATAATTAGTTTCACCATTTTTTTATTTTGTCCTTTTCTGATCTTCCTAAGGAATTTTATAGGATAATTATTTACTACCAACGCTTCTTCTATCTGTTTCATTTCATCATTTAGGTCTTTTTTTGTACTATTTAATGCTGTTGGTTGGTTTGTTAGACATTAAACTAAGCCAGCCTTTACAGATGACGAACGGATGAGATGAATTAAAGTCTAAATATCTATTAGCAGAATGCGTTGGCTTTTTATAAACGCTATTGCGCAGTTTACCTTCTTCTGTTCGTTTTTATTTTACAATCTAAAATCATAGCTAATTCCCCTTGTTCATTTTCTGACTCAAATGTGATTGTTATTCCCCTTACTAGTGAGTTTATATGTGTCAAGAATCTAGAAAGAGATATGTTCGGTTTTTTAACACTGTGAAAGTGTCATCCACATATCTCCACCATATTTTTGGAGTGGGATTAAATGTATTTTTAGAGAAGTATTTTTCCAGCTGTCCATAAAGATATCTGCTACGATAGGGGATATTGGTGATACATCACGTCGCTACATCATCTATTTGTTTATATATTTCACCCTGGAATTTAAAGACAGTAGATGTGAGGCAGCTTGTCTATAATATTCATATTATCCAAAGTTGAAAAATAAAATACAATAACATCTCATCCTGGTTCTGAACTTCATTTGATCTTAGTTTGGCATGATTATTCACTATACTAGGTTTATTGTGGTAGTCGTCCTACGCAAGCTGTACATATTGTAACACGGAATAATTGTTTGGAAAATGTCTTCTGAATCATTGAATTGCAATATTTAGACGTTTCAACGAACTTTGTTATTATTATCCCTTTGTCTCCTAAAGTGTATATCGCTATCCTGATATTTGTATATCACCTATTGATCTGATCCTTATAATTTGTCTTTGTCCCTGTTTAATCTATGGCTTGCTTTGTTGTTAATAACATAATTTTAAGCTCTTTTATTTCTCTCTTATTTTGTATACTATAGTGAACACCTTCTTAAACATACTTAGCTACCTAAATTATTAACATTGGCTTACTTTTTGTACTTTACTGTATTCCTTCTTTGGTGTATCTACTGGTTCCGACTATATTAGCACTATGGGTAGTACAAAATTGTCCTGTCATTAACCATCATGTAATTATTAGTTTTTGTGGTGGTTTTTCTTATTTTTTATTTCTTTCGGCAATATTAAACTGACAATCATTGGTTGTGAACGCCATTGTCACCCTTAAAATTTTGTATTATGCAGGATTACTCACACTACCACTACAAACACCGCATTAGACCTAACAATAAAAAACAAAAAAACAACCCTGAAATGTTATTTTATGATTGGTTAGAATTGTTTCAACCAAATTAACTGATCATCTTGCCGATAAACATTCTTAAATATCAGTTCATAACTTCTTGTATGACTAATAGCTTTACTGTCACCATGCTGAATCATATCATAGCTTCCACTACCCAATACTGAGTTACTATTATATGCTGTTTATTTTCCTTTCTACTTCTTCGTATTTTTTCGCATTTTTTAAAATTATTTTGTTTTTCCTGTTTCTTTTGCTGTTGGTGTCTTTGTATTTATTTTTTTGAAAATACTCCTTTTAAACGTTGGACAGAGTTATTGATGTCACCTTTTTAGAAGTATTCTTTTTGGTTGTAAGTGGTCGTTTTGTGCTTAGACTTGATTGTATAGTTCCCTAGCGGCGCTGTTGAGGCAATGTTGAATAGAACTGCAGATTATTGAGGAATAATCGTCTTTTTGCTGTCTTTGAAGAGATTCGTGATTGCACGTGTGCGTCGGTGGCACAGTGGTTAGGACTCTCGCCGACCATGCACATGGTCCGGGGTTCAATCACCTGCCGACACACACCCGATATCTATGGTTGGCCTGCAAAATTTGGGCTACCGATATCACATGCTGAAAATTCCATACCTGTACTAAAAAATTCGAACAGCTAGCTGTACAGGAAGTAGGATGCAGACATCTGTTTCCTGAGCTTATTTCTCTCAATAATGATTATCCTATTATCTTTCTTATCCAAACTTCCTGTGAATTTTACGTATTTCGATCTCTAATTGCCCTATTGTGTTTTTTCTTTATCTGAACTCCCTGTCTATTTTGTCGTCAGTACTAGGTTTTTAATACCTAATTGCACGAAAAAGTCAGTTTTCCCAGTAGCTATAATTCTATTATGCTTTCATCCCTATCTTCTCGTTTATTTTGTTATTATTATATTCTAATCCTTATTTGTACTTTTGTTAACTTGAACCTTGACCGGAACGGATCTGGGAGTTTCTCACCTATTTGCCGCATAAATACACGAATGTATACAGCCTAGTTGATGACTTCATCGAAAACAAAACAAAAAATTTTTCTTCACTGCAACCGTCTTTTTAATTTATGGAATCATTGAAATCCTACTCCGTTCAGACGATTCTGTTTTAGTAAATAGTACTTCTGCCTTAATGGTAGGTAGAGTGCTCACTAACCTAGTGCCAGGTCCGGAATCTAATCCCACGCAGACGCACTTCTGAGCCTCAGCAAGTTTACTATCTCATAATAAGTATGGAATGGAGGGGAAGGTTAGCCGTAAGACTGGCAAATAAAAAGAAACGCCAGTGCTTCAAAGATTAAAGTTTTATTACGTAATTCATTTACGACTTTCACACTGATTGATTGAACCGAAGTGCTTGACCTCAGTAGACATGTTGGCTGCTAGTGTGAATGCTTCGCCGATACCTGAGAATTTAACCTGAAGTAATTTGGTGCAGGGTAGTGACTAACAGGGGATTCCAGACTGTATATTTCATCCTCGAAAGCTGGATGCACTTGCAACACAGGCAGGATATTTCTTCTACGGGAAAGTCAAAATTGATTTGAATAATAACTAATACCTATTGGACAAGAGGTGGCTTTCGTGGCCCAAATGGTCTAGTGGATAACACTTTGACGTTTGAAACAATGGGTACTGGGTTCAAGTCTCAGTAGGAACACTATCACTCACAAACTGGAGAATGCAGGTACATTCAGATGACGAGTCCCATTTAAGACGAAGTGTGCATCCTGGATTTCATTGCTAGTCAACATCCAACAAATTAATTAAAGTATTATTTTTATTTTTTTATTATTTTTGATTAAAGCTTGATGCCACACCGTATGTTCAGTACAAGTATGGAATATTCAGCATGGATATCGGTAGCCCAAATTTTGCAGGCCGACCATAGATATCGGGTGTGCGTCGGCAGAGGATCAAACCCTGGACCATGTGCATGGTCGGCGAGAGTCCTAACCACTGTAGGGAAGGGATTTAATTGATTGTGAGCTAGCATCGGCCAGAGAACCATTGGAAAACCTGCCATGAATACTGGACAACTGTTTCATCCTAGTCTGGGACTCTTCAACAGTACGCACCCACACTGCGGTGTTCGAAACCAGGATTTTCTGGTTACAAGGCGAGCTGGCTCGTAGACCATTCAGAAGCCACTGGAACCCATATCAAATGCCCGTGGACTCCAACTTCTGCCAATTGACGACATAGCGCAATCACTTAGCAATGTTTTCTTTGATGAGTAACTGTTCTCACCTTCGACCTACTGTACTCTACTGGTCCCGACTTCCCACTAGAACCTCACGTAACAATTACCTAGCTGAATAAGTCCAGTCGCTAGTGTGAGCATCTCATTGATATTCGAGTATTCGTTTGCAGGGATTTGATAGATCGGTTACAGGATTCAGGTTCTCTGACCGATGTCAGCTCATTAATGAAATCTTGTAATCAAATGAATTGAAGCCTTATGTTTCACTTAGAAATCAAAGAATGACAACAACAAAATGAATCAAGTTTTTTCATAGTTTCTTTTAAAAAAAGAAAAAATTCATTCACAATAATGAAGTAAAAGACAGACCAATGAAAGATAGACATTAAAAATTGTCAAAATAAACAACAACAGTTAGTTGTCTGTTGTTGATTTTCAAAAGAGAAAGAGAAGTACAAAGAATCACATAATAACAGACTTCCTATATCTACACTACAATGATGATTACAAATAGAAATGAACACTTGTAGTAAGTAGAAAAGGAAACGCCTATGTGTCGGTAGGCTAGTAAATAGGTAGGTAGATAGGTGCGTATATGCGTGTATGTATGTATGTGTGTATACACTTCCTCTTGACTTCGTGTCTATGTCATGGATGGATGCATGAATGTATCAGTAGACATTCATTGGGGAAAATACATTCAACATTAAGAATAAGAAGTAATACAGAAATGATATTAGCCAACAAGACAACAAACACACACACGCACAAATATACGAACATACACGTACACACAACCAAGGAAACAACATAAACAGTAGAAATAAATGTTAACAATAAGCAAGAGTAATGTCGCTTAAAGTATATATATGTCATAGGAGAAATGCGTACAAGTTGAAATCAGCAGTTAGACATCTATCTCACAATTAAGATAAAAGCATCAGTATCGTTAATAATTAATTAACCAATCACATTTTAATAAAATAGATACATAAACTGACCGGTTGAATGAAGTTATATCTTATGCTTCAGTATTATTATTATTATTACTGTTATTATCGTTAATGGTACCTAGATAATTTCGAGATTTCTTTTAGCTGAGCATTTGTCATGCGAAATTATTATTATTATTAGCAGTATTATTATGAGATATAAAGAAATTAAAATTGAAATAAAATTACATATACAATATTATCATGAATGAATCATGCCCATGCATACTCTCTTATGGATGATAATTAACACATTTTCTTTCCTTCTTTCTTTCTTTTTCTCTCTCTCTCTTTCATGTTTCATCTTCATAATTGATGTGGTACATCTACTGGTTGCCAACTGGAAATGTCTGATTTGAATAAAACTTTTTGTGGTAGAAGGCTAAGTCTGTTTTGAAAAGATCAAGAAAGACGAGGGACGGGTTGGGAAAAGTGAAGGGGAATATTATGAAACATAAAAAAACGACACAAATGTTATGCAATCTTATTTTGTATTTATACAAGCAAGAAATGCTTCCCTGTTAAGGCTAAGCTATAATACTGGTGAAAGTCGTGTCAATAGAATCATCTAATTCATGTATAAATACGCATGGTTTTTACAAGAGTTATTATTTGTAACAAGATATCTAAGGGAATAAAATTGTTTTCATCATGAGCTGACACTGGTTAGAGAACCATTGGAAAACCTGGGAGTACTGGACAGCTGTTTCACTGGAACTACAGGAAACTCTGTCCTGTAGCAAGTCACCAGCGAGCATCAGATTAATTTTCTATAGTTAATTTGTAAGGATTAGATCTGTCTTTCGAGTTTGACCACGGATTGATATCAATTAGAGAAACACTGAGAACTAGGGAGTACTGAACAGTTGTTTCATTCTAGTTTGGGAATCATCGGCAGTAGACCGATTTTTATTCTATCTTATCCGCTTATGTGAAAACGATTCATATTCTTATCTTTGTTAAGTTAACATCCCCGATAGAAATTATTTTTAGGCCTACTGTTTTCTCTTCTTATGAATGTGTATTCTGAGATCATAGAATAGGTGATGTCCCGTTCAACATCAAGACTATCTCAAGTTTGATCACGGAGTGTTGTCAGTGTGAGAACCAATGAAAACCAGCTGAGAGTACTCGATAGATGTTTCGTCCTAGTTTGAGACTCGTCAATGCTTCCCTAACTGACATCATTTCGTAATCAAAATTCCAACTTTTAGTGAGAAGGTGTCACCAATAGAGTCCACCCGACTGGGCATGAGGACAAATACATGCCGATGACATTGGCTGATGGTTACACTGAAATCACGAATTACTAGAAGTTGGTATTCATTGACTAGCCATTGGATCGGGTCCCAGTAGCTAATTTGTTTTGCGAGTTTGCCGTGTAACCGGAAAATGACTGGCTCAAATCCCAATGGGTGCGTATTACTGACGAGTCCCAAACTGGGACGAAACCGATGTTAAGTACTCATAGCTGGGTTTTCAATGGTTCTCTAGGCTGATATAAATCTGTTTTCAAACTTGAAAATAATTAACTAACTACAAAACAATACTGACAGACATGAATAATTTATTGAGGCAGCCATTGGACTCACCTGTTCAATAGTAACCAGACTACAGAGCCTGTTGTATTCCATAAGACAATAGCACTGACGTAAATAAATATACAAAATAAAAAATGACCTAAATAATCACGAGCAGTTGATAACCAATTCTCAGATTGTATTACAACTTCAGCAAAGTACAATGAAGCATTATATCTAGTAGAAGGAAAGGATAAGAAATATAGAAAAAAAATTAATGTTGATAAAATTAATGACAAGAATAAAAAGTACACGTGTTACTATGGTAATAGGAAATGTGTAGATTACATTTCTCTGGGTTTTTCTTGTTTTTTTTCTACACTAGTGTATACAATAGACTGAATGAACCTTTGAAAAAAATGTACAAATGTGCATAGTTTGTAAATACATTGATATGAAGAAAACCGCATACAGATTGTCACTATAAACAATGAAGAGAAAAAAAGGTCGTTAGTGATCCACTTATTTGTAACATTCCAGGCATGCCTTCATCGACTCTGAAAAAGCCTTCGACAGCTCTGACGACGAAGTATTGTGGAAACTACTTCAACACTATGGAGTGCCTTAAATTTTTATCAACCTCATTCAATAGCTCGCTAAATGACAATGTCATATGTCAGGTGACTGAAAACTGAAAACTCAGTGAGGCGTTTGACGTGAAGACAGGAGTAAGAAAAGGTATAACTCTGACGGTGACGTAGAGGACACATCGTGTAAGAAGGAGATGAGGATTTATGGTATATCGTAGAGCTCGGTAAAGAGGACTGCAGGAAACGGGGTGAATTGTAGATGTTCTGTTGAAACCGTATGTTTCACTCGAAACCCAAGAGAATAATAATAGAGAGAAGACTAGTAGTTCAGCGAAGAGTTTCTTTTCGGTGAATTCATTTTCATAGCTGTACAATCGCAAATATATATGGTTATCTTGTATGTGTGTGTACATTAAATTTGTCAAACGAAAATACAATTAGTAAGTTTTTGGTTACAGAATTTCATCATGAGCTGACATTGGTTAGAGAACCATCGGAAAACCTTTTTTTTATTTTCGTTTACAGCTTGATTCCACACAGTACTTTTGGTATAAGTATGGAATTTTCAGCACGGATATCGGTAGCCCAAATTTTACAGACCGACCATAGATATCGGGTGTGCGTCGGCAGGTAATCGAACCCCGGACCATGTGCATGGTCGGCGGGAGTCCTAACCCCTGTGCTACCTGGGAGTAATGGACAGCTGTTCCATTAGCCTTGTTTGCGACTCTTCATCAGTACGCACCCACACTGAGGGGTTCGAACCCAGGACCTTCTGGTTACAAGGCTAGCTGGCTCGTAGACCATTCAGCAACCACTGGGACCCGATCTAATGACAAGCCCATGAATTCTAACTTTTGCCAATTCACGACATATCGCGACCGCTAGCAAATGTGTTCGGCGAGTATTTGTCCTCACACCCGACCTGCTGCTCCCTACTGGTCACGACTTCCCACTAGAACCTCAGGTAACTACCTAGCTGAAAAGGGCCAGTCGCCAGCGAGTACTCCCAGGTTTTCCAATGGTTCTCTAACTACTGTCAGCTCATGATGAAATCCTGTAACAAATCAATCAAATCCCTACAACCCAATACTTGAATATCAATGAGATGCTCCCACTAGCGACTTGTATATAGTCGACGAATTGAAAGGTGTCACAAAGCGAATATTGGCATATCTGTTTTCTTACACGCTCTAAAGTATCAGCTAACCATTTCACCATTGAATGGTACGGTGAACCTAACATATCTAAACTTGGACGCAATGGGAGGCCGACTTTATGTATCCTTGATAAGCCGTGTAGTCTTGGTATTATTGATCCTGTTCGGTCTTAAATGATAAACAACATCTCAAATAAACACTTATAAGTGAGCTATGGAATGTAACGCTTTATTTTGTTAACACTTGTGAGTATTAAAGAAGATGATTGCTATTTTATGCTAACAAATACAAGTAGTATATCTATACTACATCTCAAGAGGAGTAATAAAGGTTGATCTTCAACTGGTAAGTGTTCTAGACATAGACACAAAACCTATCGATAAAATGAAACAATATAGAAGTTTTTAGAAAATGGAATAACTGTTATCAAAGATATAAAAATGTGCGTCGGTGGCACAGCGGTAGAATGCTCACCAGCCATGGAGGTGGTTCGGGGTTCGATTCTCGGTCGACGAGGCACTCCTTTACCTCGCTAAGCCAGTAATAAGACTGGTAAAAAGAGGGTGGGTTAGGAATGAAAAAAAGAAGATACAGAAGGCTGAAATTGACTTTGCTAACTGGATTGAACGTTACAATGTCTTATATTCTACTGAGATTTTATTATAATTTGCTGTAACAACTAAGGCTTGTCTGCTAAATAAATGGTCTCTTTAATCAATATACTCCGACACATTTTATACACTTGTTCCCATTTATGAATTCGACAAAAGCGAAGACAACAATTTGTACAGGAATAAGGTAGTACCACCATCATTGATTTCGTTGGCTTCTCATCCTGTCTTGTCACTCTCTATGCACAGTCTGCTACATAATCCAGTCCATCACAGTTAAGAATATCATCGGTGATAATAGACAGTCCTATCCTACTCCTGTATGCACTTCGAACGTCTCGCTGGGTTTCCCGTGGTGGATCACCTGGCACGTGGCATTGTCATATAGCTGTTGAATGAGATTGGAAAAGACTTGAGGTTCGCTGTAGTGTTGAAATAGTTTCCAAATTACTTCTCGGTCAACGCCGTCTGTCGAAGGCCTTTTCGAAGTTGATGAAGTTGAGGTAGAGTTTGACGATGCGTAGAGCTGCAATTTGATCAGCACATGATTGGCATTTTCTGAATCCAATTTGTTTCGCGCAGAGTTCTGTATCCAGTGAATCTTTCATTCTTTCCAGGATGATGCCACTTAGTATTTTACTTGGCGTCAACAAAAGCATTATTCCATGACAGTCGGTTCTTGCAAAGGCGTGAGTCGCCCTTCTTTGGGAGTTTGACAATCAGTAGGCACCTTTCCTTCTTCCCAAACTTTTTGCACTAATGGAGTGAGAACATCTGCCGCAGCCTCTGGGTTTGTTTTCAGTTCCTCGGAAGGAATCGTGTCCGGTTCTGCTACCTTCTCGGTTGGTATTCAGTAGCTTGATTGCATTTAGGATTTCTTCTTTCACTGGAGGATTAGTGTCCACTGGCAGTTCTGTGAGTGTTGTTGGTGGTATTTCTGGGCGAGTTGCAGGTGATGGTTGATCCAAGAGCTCTTTGTAGTGATGAGTCCATTGTTTTATTTGTTTCTCCTTCTTAGTAATCTGGTTTCTTTGAGCATCTTATATTGGTTTTATCATCTGGGTTGATGTTTTTCCGGATAGAGACCTGGTTATATGATATGATGTCCTGAGATCTCTTTTGCCTGCAGCTTGTTCTGCTTCAGTTGCCAGCCAGTGTGTCATGGAATTGTCTTCTGTCTTCCTACTAACACTCTTCTTCACTTCTTTATTCATTGCAGTGTACATTGAACTCAGCTTCTCCTTCTGTTACCCATCTTTGCATTGAGTCATCATCTTCCCTTTCACCATTCTTCTCTCCTCGATTAGCTTCCAGGTATCCGTTGAGAGCCATTCCTTGTTATGTCTCTTTTTTCTCCTTAGAACATTTTTACACGTTTCTTAATTGTATAATATTCCCCCCAACCCCTAACCCATATTAAATCTCTACCCCTTATTACTACTGTTATTAACTTGACTTTTGTTAAATTTTAATTTTAATTGAGCTCCATCAATTAGGTTGCGTCACTCAATTTGCTTATTCAACCTTATTTTAGTTTTTAACCCACTAACAGGCGAAGTACAAGAATAGAGTCCCAGGATTGTAAATGTACCACTGACCTTGTGAATGTTCCAATGATACTAAACGCATGCTAGTCATTGGTTGAGGAAGCTTACCATTATTCTAGCGCTAAAATGAACCCTGTTCATGAGCTCAGATGCAAATTCCATCCAGATCACGTTTTCCAGTACTGCCTAGATAATGGATTGATAGGACATACTCGGATATGCGGATGTGGTGCTTCCATGAACCTCCAGTCGTATACTCAGGTCACTGATGGATATGTATTCAGATGTACAAAGGGGTTTATCGAGCTGATTCTAGATACGAGTGCTGATACACTCCTCCCTATTATTCAGCGTCTCGTCTTACCAGCCACCACCATTCACACAGATGAATGGGCAGGATACAACCGATAATCGTAACTGGGTTATATACATCATCGAGTCAACCATTCTGATGACTTCGTCGACTCCAGGACCGGTACTCATACCAATTCAATCGAAGGCTTCTGGGGAAGACTGAAAAATGGAATCAGAGCGATCAACAGATCTCAAAATGAAGTTGTTTTCAGTCACCTAGATGAATACATGTATAGAAATTGGTTCAATTTAAAAACTGAAACCCCCCTACAAAATTGGGAGATTTTTTTATCTCATATTAGAGAAAAATATCCCGTTTAATTTTTTTTATGCTTTTTTTTATGTAAATATACGTAAAATTTTATGCAAAAATCGTCATTTTTCCTGATTGGTCGGCTCAAGGGCACTCGTGCGTTCGCATCCCTTGGGACTCTATTGTAGATCTTTGCCCATTAATGGATGCTTTCAACAATGTATGATAATATTAATAAAAAATTTTTTTTTGATTATAGCTTGACTCCACACAGTATTTTTGAATCAGGTATGGAATTTTCAGCATGTGGTATCGGTCGCGCAAATTTTGTAGGCCGACGACTGATAACAGGTGTACGCCGGCAGGGGGTCAAAACCCGGACCATGTACATGATCGGCGAGAGTCCTAACCGCTGTGCCACCAAAGATTATAACTTTCACAAAAAAAGAAAACATTTTAGCAGTAACATACTCTTTAAATAGTCTTGGAACAATCGGTTTCAATGGACAATAGGGAATGTCTAATCGACGTGCTTCAGCCATTTCTATATCACGTTCAGACTGTGTCATTCGACAGTGTTTCGGTACAACAGCATCAGCAATATTATTCACAGTAAACGAAGATGATGCAGATGAAGAAGTTGATGATGATGATGATTTAGAAGAGGAAGAAGACGAATGAGACTTCCAATCTGAGGTTGATCTTTGCTGTTGTTGTTGTTGTTGTTCCTTATTTATCATATGAATAGGTAAATTTAATTTCGCCAGTGCTGAATTACGATTTAACTGTGCCAACATTTTTGTACGTAAATTTTGAGCAGCAGCCTATCAAAATAAATCAATAAAAAGAAAAAAGAGAGAATAGAAGAATAAAATGCTTGATTTTAATCTTTATAATAATTAGCGTTATATCAAGTAATAAGGCGAGTATTCATTATTACTATTTTATTCCTTTACGCTCCCAGCGGAACGTAGCGGAATTCAAGCTAGAGGCTTAAAGTTTCAGCAGCACTGGTGTTTATTTTTACAGGATGGGGTTGCTTCCCTTCTTTTTACCAGGTTTATTAATGGCTTAGCGAGGTAAAGGAATGCCTCGTCGACTGGGAATCGAACCCCGAACCACGTGCTGTGTGGGTGGCGAGTATTCTACCGCTGTGCCACTGACGCGCAACAAGGGAAGTAAGAATGTCATCAAAACCAACTAGTTATTACTGCTATGAACAGATACTTGAATTTAGGTAAAAGAAATTGGTGAACATCATCTTGTCGGACTGTGAGTATCCTCTTTACACACACACAGACACACACACAACGCTTCCCTTGTATCTCTGCAGGTGGAAATAAAAGTAACCCTATAGAAGACTTTATGCTCAGATGACTAAGTATAAAACCTCTACGATACCTTATATGGGATGTATTTTATATGATGAGAAAATGTTTAATAATAATAATAATTTTTGCTTTATTCCAAAAACAGTATCAATGATACAGCAAGGAATTTTCAGCATTCAGTACAATATTCCATCTAATTTACTCAAAACGACAAAAAAAATAAATATTACATAATAATAATAATAATAAAACGTTGTTATAGCAGCTATGTAGCAATTACAGTATGCGATGACGAGGAAAATATGCATAAAGTATAAAATTGTAGTAATAATAGTAATAACAAATAAAATTAAATCGCTAAGTTATAATTAAACGATAGAAAGGGCGACACCATAAAATTACAAAAGGACGAACGATGAAAGGGTCGATTCACTTTGCTAATTACATAGTAACTTATATGTTTCACGTCTAACAGTGTCTTCATCACATAAAATACGGGCTAAATAGGATATTGTAGAATTTTTGTACTTATTGGTTCGAGCATATAACTTTTTATATTAACTTCTCGTCCTACCTGATGAGATACAAGGGGATAGTTGTGAATAAAAAGGGTGCAGAGGGTCTGACAGTACGGCCTTTGCTCATTTTGTACAGGAATTTATGTCTCTCGACTATAGTATTGGCGAGCTCACGCAGTGGCATACCACAAGCCCTACTCACAGCATTTAACAGCCTTCGTAATATGATATAGTCCTTTTTGAGAAGCCCAGGAAAGCTAATGGAGAGCAATAGAGTTCAGTAAGTAAAATACAGGAGTTAACAAACTGCAGAAGTAAAGGTTGTTTGATACCTGATTGTTTTAACTTTTTAATGTGGAAGGTAAGACGAAACATTTTCTTAGAGACTGATAAGAAGTGGGATGACCATGAAAGGTCAGAGGAAAGAACTAATCCAAGGTATTTAATACTTGACTTGGTTTCAATTTCAGTGCCATCTATGCTACAGGCATCATGGGAACTAACTACTTCATGTATGTCACGTCGATGCTTGAAAGTAAAGTTAACTGCCTAACATTTTGAAGGATTTAACATAAGACCATTTGACTTAGACCATTGCTGATGTCCAACAGAAAGCTATTAAGTTTGGAGCAGTCAGACTCGGAAGTGATGGGCAGTGATACAGTCACATGAAATAAGCATCTTTCTGAGAAATAATAATAGTAATAGTGATCTGCTTTGTTCCAAAAACATTACTTATAATGCAGCATCGAATTTTCAGCATTCGTCACAATATTGCATTTAATTTACTCAAAATATAAATAAAATTAACCATAGGAACGTCTCCACATTTACAGTAGGAATCATGCCAGAAATATGTAAAGTATAAAATGAGAATAATAACTATAATAATAATAACAGTGGGTTTGTTTCAAACATTATTGTCAATACAGTATGGAAATTTTACTGTATCATAGAGTACTGAATCAATTGTTCTCTTGATATAGCATGGTGAAGGGAAAACAGGAAAAATAACAATTATTACACAGCTTAAATGATGTTTACAGTCGTGAAAAAAATGAGAGTACTATAAATACACTAAGGATAATAACAGTTCAAAAAATATGCAGGAGAAAGTGGAGATGGATTGGACACTCGCTGAGGAGGCCAATGGGTGACATCTTGCGTCAGGCCAATGCTCGAGTGGAACCCGAAAGGGAAGCGGCGAGTGGGACGTCGAAGAGTGACATGGAGGAGATCGTGTGAAGAGGAGTTGAAACGGTATGGAGTAACATGGATGCAAGTGAAAAGTGCAGCAGAAGACAGAAGCAAGTGAAGACGTGCAGTTGAAGCCCTATGTTCCACTAGGAACCCAAGGGAACAATATTAATAACAATAATAACAGTTAGACTTGCTGGTATAAGGATGGAGAAAACTGTTTATTTACTACTGGAAAAAAGGTCGGTCAGTTAGTTTGTGACTGACACTATTTTCATCGCATATAATAAGAAATACTAAAAAGGGTATCATGGAATTATTTCTATACTTAGACGTGCGCGCATAAAATCTTTTGAAATGACTTCTTGTTTTGCCTGAGGAGACCCAATGTGAAAGCTGCGGGTAAAGTGGATGTTGACAGTCTGACAAAATCCCTTTAGCAAATTTGTTGCATAAAATCACGTGCCTATCAATGACGATGTCAACAATATGGCCCAATGGGATACTAGCACTCACCCTACTGACAGTCTTCAGACTTCTACAAAGTAAGACATAGTCTTTTTTTTAAGCAATGCAGGAAAGAATAAGGGTGAGCAATAAAGAAGGACCAGAAAAGATCAGCAACAGGGATCTCTGGGAGCGAACCAGCCAGGAACCGATTGTCAAACAAATGGGCAGGAAGAAATGGAGATGGATTGGCCATACTCTGAGGAAACCATCAAATGACATCACTAGACACGCCATTGCTCGAATGGAACTCGAAAAGGAAGCGGCGAGTTGGTCATCAGTGCAAGGGTGACTTGGAGGAGGTCATGCGAAGAGGAGATGAAGGCGTGTGGGCAGACTTGGAGCCAGGTGAAGAATCTAGCAGAGAACGCAATGGAGACTCTTGGCTGAAGCCCTATGTTCCTCTAGGAATTAAAGGAAACAATAATAATAGTAATAAAGAAGGACAGGTGAGCTGCAAGAGTTGACAAAATGTAAGGCGAGGAAGAGTTGAGTTACCCTCGAGTGCCTTAATTTCTTAACGTAAAATGTCACATGGAATGTTTTGCTAGAAATACCTAAGATATAGGAAGAACAGAATAGATCAGAGGAATGAATTACACTAAGATACTTAATGTCATACTTGATTTCTATGTCACTATCATCAGTTTTACAACGGTCATGGGAATTAACAGCTTCACATTTTACTTTCTTTTACGTCGAAAACTGAAATGAACAGTCTGACATTTGGAAGGATTTATTATAAGGCCATTAGACAAAAACCATTTGCCGCCTCAGTCTTTCTACGTATCCTTATTTTTACATTCATATTATTACCGAGATAAATAACAATGTAAATGCTCAGTTAAATTATTCACCCCACTCAGCCCCCACTTCACTACGTGATGTAATGAGAAAAATGAGATGCGATATTAAACTATGTGTTGAAAATTTCACATTGTATAAAATGTAATGTTTGGAATAAAGCCATTACTATTATTATTATTATTATTAGTCTACACCACAAACCAAAGTAATATACTCAATAATTAAGAACCACAAAACAGTGAACTGTTATTTCTCCTAAGTTCGTGACACTTGAACATTTCGAAACGACTATCTTATTTACTAGGAAGACTGTTGACTATCTGCTGAACATTGTTGTTAGACTACCAGATCAGTCGAAATGCATTTAACCAGTGTTTTAAGGATTCTTTCATATCGTCAATTAAAAAAAATAGATTTTCATTCGTGAGTAACTGTCCTCTCATCCGACCACCCCATTGACTTTGTAAATTATATTTCCATACGAGAAGTGAGAGATATCTAATGTTAATAACAGCTACTGATGGATATTCAAGTGGCACATTACACTCACACAGTTAATCATCATCCACAGAAGCATCGATGAACAGTTGTGAAGCTGCAAATCTTGAAGTAGAGCAAATGACTGAAGCTCTAATCGATATCTGTTTACAAGGTTGCGTAAAACTAAACGTACTGTAATATTCAAGGGTTTATTCGTAGGGGTTTGATTTGTTTAGAGTTTGGTCAGGGATAGATAACAGTTAGAGGAACGTTGGGAAACCAGCTGGGAGTACTGGACAGCTGTTTAATCCTAGTTTAAGACTCTTCAGCGATACCCACCTGCCGAGGTTTGAACTCAGGACTTAACGGTTACAAGACGAACTCGTATACCATTCAGCCCTTGTGGGACCTGATCCAATGACCAGTTCATGAATTCTAACTTCTACCAATTTGTGATTTTAGTGCGACATCAGTCAATGTCATTTGTCAGTATTCGTCCTCATACTCGATGTGGTGGACTCTAATGGTGACGACGTTTCGCTAGAAGTCAAGGTAAGTTTGTCCTGGAGTCATTGAATTAATTTTCAAGAGTTACTTTGTAGGGATAAGATTTGTTTGAAATCTGGTCACGGGTTGATATTAGTTAGAGAATCTGATACTCGCTAGTCACTGGCAACAAGACGAAGTTCTTAGGAGTTCTAGTTAGAAGTCATCACCAGTGGGCTTTCTCATGTCAACAGTGACGACAAATACTCGCCGATGACACTGGCTAATGGTCACACTAAAATCACAAATTGGTAGAAGTTGTAATTCATGAATCGGCCATTGGATCAGGTCCCACAAGGGCTGAATGGTATACGAGTTTGCCCTGTAACCGTTAAGTCCTGAGTTCAGACCTCGGCAGGTGGGTACTGATGAAGAGTCTTAAACTAGGATTAAACAGCTGTCCAGTACTCCCAGCTGATTTTCAATGTTTCACTAACTGGTATCAATTGGTAATCAAAGCTAAACCACTGTAGTATATTAAGCTGTTTGTAATTCAACTGTGAATTCTCTTCAGTTTACAAATATGCATAGAAAACAATAATTTTTTAAAAGTATGCCAAATAATTAAGAAAAAACAAATTATTCAAGGAAGTATGTGAAATTTGTGTAAATATCATATAGGTAAGAAACAAACAAACAACACAATCAAATATAGTTTACCGAAATAGAAAATCACTCTCATTTTAATTTGTATCAATACCATGTCTGTGTTTTTTTTTTTAATAAAGCACACAAGAAAGGCAATCAACCTGAACAACTGTGGAATTTCGTCTCTTTTACGTATAAGCCCAACACAATTTCAGCTATAAGCAATCGATCTTTAGAGGTGAGCAACAGTTGCTTCAATATTAATATATTATAATTATTATTCCTAGTGGAACATAGGACTTCAACAGCATGTCTTCATTTCAGCCGGTTCTCTGCACTTCTTTTTACCCTGCTCGACGATTGTCCATAAACCCTCATCTCCTCTTACTTAACGGTCTCCTCAGGGTGTATCCTATTCAGCTCCATTTCTTCTCGAATATTTATTGGGTAATAGGCTCTCGGTTGGTTTGTTAACAACCAGCCAGAGTTCCTTGATGCTTATCCTCTCTCGTATGACATCTGATGTTCAGTACTCAACCAGCCAGGCCAGCTCTTGATAAAAGTCTGCAGTAGCCTGTTCGAAATGCTTTTAGTGACGCACCAAGTATCTAACTCATTTAGAAGCACTAACTAACTTCACATTTGTGTTGAAAGTCCGAATCTTATTGCTTATGCTAAGGCTGAGTGCAGACGATTTCCAAATTGGTATCAGGTTGATGAAGACGTGAGCATCCTGTCTTTCCGATTCTTGCCAGCTTCAACGTCTTCATCCATTCTGACTGTCTGTGATTGAAACCGTGCTTCCTGGTCAAATAAGTGAAGGAAGTAACCTCATTCAAATCTCTCTCGTTGATGGTGATTGGTGCTGGCTGTTGTAGCGGTCGCTGTTCGTTGATTATCTTCATCACCTCCGTCCCCACCTTCTCTATGTTTACCTGGAGTCCTGTCTTCACTTCTCGCCACTTCATCCAGTCTGTTGCTTGTCGCCTGGAAGTCTACGAGTTTTTCCGACATTAGACATCAATCATCAACGAGCGAAATCCAGATCTTCTAGAGTCTTCTAATCAGTGGTGCAGCGTATTCCTGTCTTTTGACTCCCTATGCACAGTCTGCTGCACAATTCGGTGGACCACAATTAGGAATATCATCGGTGATAATAGGCAGGCAGCCTTCTCTTACTGCAAACGCCTCACTTAGTTTTCCATCGAGGATCGATCACCTGACATGTGTCATTGTCAAATATATCTGTGGAATGAGGATCCACCAAATTATTTCAAATAAATCCTCAGACATCGTCGAAGTATCCGTACTAGGATCTGACATGTGTCAACAGACGCCGAACATCTCAATTCAGTCAATCAACGGGAAAATCAATATTGAAGTAAAAACAAATAAGAACTGATGCGCATTGCAGAACAGGTGGTCCTAATACTCCAAGTGGTCTAGTGGATAACACTTTGTAGTTTCTTACGATCAGTACTAGGTTCGAGTCTCTCAATCGGAGATGCAGGTACATCTAGTTGACGAGTCCCAGATGGGACGAAGTGCGACCACCTGTTCTGGTTTCATTGGACACGTATGCAGCTGAAAATAAAACTATACATTAAAGTAATAAGCATCCTTTAAATAAAAATCAGATGTTTTCAACGGACCACTAACACGACAAAACACAACAAGACAAGTCAGTTATTTCTATTGTTTGTTTTATCATATCAATTTGAATGATTGACGTCAACACTGCCTCATTTTTAAGAATAAACTAAAAGCATATCGTGATATTCATTCAAGAAAATTTCTGTCTAGAAAAAAAACAAAAAGGTAACACGATTAATTATCGACTGTAGGACATTGTAGTAAACAACGAAAATCTACTTAGTGAAAATTATATGTCCATTATTTTTTATGATTGCTTTATGAAACTCATATAATACAGACCAGTGTACGCAACTGGATTAGTAGTCGTAGTAGATGTTGTTGTTGCTGTGTCTGAGATTCATATGCTTTTAGTTTATGAGGTGAGTATTACTCTGATTAACTGACTGATGCAATTGTATAACAGCAGCAGAAATACTCTGGGAAATTTTATGATAAAACAAATCTAGGATGTAATGTAAGTGTCGAATTTGGGCATTGTGGTAAAATGCCATTTCATATTAGATAAGTCTATTTCAAATATCATACGGTCGGTCGGTTTTCGACATAGAACTTTGCACATATGTGCGGCAGTTCAAGTCGCCACACTCCATGTAGCACACAAAGCAAGAGAAGAAAGTAGGAGAAATGCACAATATAGACAGTAAACAGAAGTGTGAGACAAAGGCACAGTAATAACGAAGAACAAAACAGTTTCATTGGAAATCATGAGTCACAAGGAGTGGATGCATCTGCGCCAGCCATTGAGAACGATTTTCAGCCATATCTCCAATTGTTTCCAACCATTGGTTTTTACCGTCCCGAGGACCTCAACCAGTTAGGAAGTCTACACCTTCCTATGTGGCTTAGACTAACTGTTGTGGATTTCACTGACTGGTGCCATGTTTTCGTTTGACCACCGCTAGCTCTTTTCCAGCCTGGCCCTACATCAGCTAACATTGTCCGTCGAAGAAGGCGATGACTAGTTATACGTAACACATGTCCTAACCATCTCAGTCGATGTAATTTCACAGTTTCGTCGACTGATTTCCCCGCCTTACGTAGCACTCGACGCCTAACCTCAATATTGCTCACCTTATTATGCCACTTCACACGGGAGATAGAACGCAGACACCTATGATCAAAGACAGCTAATCTTTTCATATCTTCCGCTCTCATTGGCCACGTCTCACAGCCATATAGGAGGACGGAGCGGACTGTTGAGCAGTACACACGCCCTTTGGTTGATAGTCGGATATCACGTCTACGCCAGAGACGGCGTAAACTGACATATGCGATACTAGCCCTCTGTATTCGTGCTGAGATTTCGTCAGAGATCAACCCGTTGGGGCTGATGGTACTTCCCAAGTATCATACAGTGAATGATGCAGTAATAATAATTGAATGATGTTTCGAGCTCATAATTATACCAGTTTAGTTACATAATTTGTCTTGTATGTATTTTTTCTCTATTTCTCTCTTACTCTTTATCTCCCTCTTCCCCTTGTCGTTTGTTGCTCCTTTCCATATCTCCGGTATAGGAGTTGCGTATTTCCGATTGCGCGTCTGCTGTGTTGAATCGATAAACAAAGATTCAACGACTAGTATTCAAGTGTTGATTTGTACGGATTTGATTTGATTGGTTGCAGGATTTTGTCATGGGCTGATGCAGGTTAGAGAACCATTGGAAAATGTGAGAGTACTGGACAGCTGCTTCGTCTTGTCAGTCTGAAACAAACTAGCAATTGGCATTATTCAGGTAGGCAGTTATCTGGGTTCAAATAAGAAATCGTGACCATTGGGGTAAGGCACGTCGGGTGTAAGAACAGATCGAATCAGGTCCCAGTGGCTTAATGGGACGAGCTCGCATTGTAGCTGAAAGGTCCTGGGTTTGAACCCCATTGATGGGTACGTACTGCCGAAGAGTGCGAAACTAGGATGAAACAAATGTACAGTACTCCCAAGTTTTCCAATGGTTCTCTAACTGATGTCAGCTTATAATGAAATTCAGTAAGCATTTAGTGATTAACTTTTCTGTCTCTTCACCTAACTTTATTACTTTTGAATACTTTCACTCTTTCCCACCCACGCTATTTCGTGATTACATGCAAGTGAATGTAGTGCAATGGCTGAGCTTATTTCTAGATTATTTAACTTAGCCGGGTCAATTATCCTAGATCTAGCTAAATTTTTGTATTCCAATAATGTAGTTGACCTCGATCTACTGATTTGATCCATATAATTGACCTCAAAGTCACTGCAGCATGGTATTTGGTAAATTATATTATTTTGCCAAATTAGATCTATTGGGTCGTTAAGCCGACAAAGTTTATCTCTCGAAGAGTTGATTGGTTTAAATGTCACTCTAGTTCCAGCAGCCTCATTGAGAACTTTACGTAAGGTCTGTGATGTCCCTTCTTTATACGGCAGTACTACAGAGACTATGAATTCTATATTATTTTCATTATTTTCGTCACTTTTATTGCTAGTCTCCTTTTATTCTATGGTTCTTCATATATTTCTGAATAAATTTTGGTGGGTAGTTACTCACTAGTAATACTTCCTTTATTTGTTTGATTTCGTTATTTAGATCTTCTGGCTTATTAGTGAGGCTGTTGGCTCGATTATACATTTAACTAAACCTATCTTCCTTTACCGATTCTGGATGGGATGAATTAAAGTTTATTTATCAGTGTGTCGGTTCCCTATAAATACTAGTGTCTAACCACCCAACATCTTGTTTTCATTTTATTCTACAGTCGATTATGGCCAATTCACCCTGTTCGTTTTGTAACTCAGAAGTGAATTGGATTCTGTCGACTGTTGAGTTATATGTGTGAAAAAAATGGAGGAGATTTGTACCTCAGGTGGCTGATGTTGAATTAGTTGTGCTCTCTGAGCTAGATGATTTAACTGCGAAGCTTTCGTCGTCCAGCTAGACAACAGCTTCAGTGCAGGTTTTAGCATAAAGTGGACTTATTTAAATTCTCCATGAATGATGATGTAATTGTATCTCCTGGCAACCACTGTCGTGACTGCTCGTTAGCTTACGTCTCTATTGATCAATTTTATTTGACTTAGAATTCGAACTTTGTTGTCATGTGATTTACTTTTTATTAGCTGATAAATTCATATTATTATAATAATTTCCTTAGGTTCCAAATGGAACATAGGAATTCAACAACACATCTCCCCCTTCTTCTATTTTCTGCTGTCCTCTTCAGCTGGTTAGCCACAGGATTGACCACAATCTATCATCTCCTTCTCGAACGACCCACTCGTCGTTTCACATTCGGATTCCACTCGAGTGACGGCCTGCATTGCATGTGATGTCATTCGACGACCTCCTCAGTGGCGTATGCCCGATCAATCCATCTCCACTTTCTCCTACATATTTGTTGAGCGATCGCCTCTTGGTTGGTTTGTTCCCAGCCAGCCAGCCAGAGTTTCTTGTTGCTGCTTCTTTCTGCCCAGCTGGCTGGCCATTTCACCTTCAATATGGAACCAGAAAAAGCAGCTGATGATAAAGGTCTGGAACTTGTTGAAAATGCTTTTCGTGACATCTAGTGCAGGTTTCTGACCCGTAAAGAAGCTCTGACTGACTGACTGACTTCACATTTGTGTTGAAAATCCGAATCTGCTTCTTTATTCTGAGGTTGAGTGCAGGGGATTTCCAAATTGGTCTCAGGTTGCAGAAGGCGTGCTTATCTTGTCTTTCCGATTCTGGCCAGCTTCAAAGTCTTCATCCATTCCAACTGTCTGTGACTAAAACCGTGCTTCCTGGCCAAATAAGTGAAGCAAGTAACCTCATTCACATCTCTCTCGTTGATGGTAATTGGTTCTGGTTGCTGTCGCTATTTCTGTTGGTTGGTGATTTTCATCACCTCCGTCCTCACCTTCTCTACGTTCACCCGGAGTCCTGTCTTCACTTCCCTCCACTTCAGACAGTTTGTTGCTTGTCACCTGCAAGTCCACGAGTTTGTCTGACATTAGACATCAGTCAGCAACGCGCGAAATCCAGATTTTCTAGAATCTTCAAATCGGTGGTGGTACTCCTGTCTTTTGACTCCCTATGCACAGTTCAGTCCATAACAATTAGGAATATTATCGGTAAATTTAGGAAATTTGCTGATAACTTTGCTCTGTATTAATATGTTTATTAATCTCTGGATGATTCACTTGAGTGCCAGGCTTCCAGGAATTCCCTGGCATTTTTGGTGTTTCCTCCACTTAAAATATATCTACGATAACCCTTGTTGTTCAATACAACTTTCAGTATTTTCAACTGTTTGTAAAGCCAATTTAGAGTGGTGACAGGGAATTAAATGCAGTGTAGATATATTCCACTGAAGGCCACTGAAGTCGATTCGAAATGCAGAGAATGAATAATACCAATAACAATGATAACAGTATTGCAATATTTTCTCTTACCTTATACGCAAGTAGTAAACGACACTGTTCTTGTTCAATATCATTTAACCAAAGTGTCCATTGATGCAGTAGAAATTGTGTCTCTCTTAATCTACGGCTTACTTCTGATTCTAAACTTGCTAATTCATAATGATTTAAACGTTGAGCAGAACGTGTTACATGTACATTGACAAGACGAGCATGTAAATGTACTGGTAGAACCTATAACAACAAAAAAACACAACAAAAGAAAACGAAGAGAGAAACTGTTATATCAAGGCAGTGGTGATTTCCACTTGCTTATTTATAATTAATAATAATAATAGGCTTATAGTACTGAAATCAATGACATTGTTATTAATTTTATTATCATATTATATTGCTCGATGGTGACTGGCAATTAATTACGGGATATGGGGGCTTGTTGTCTGAATCTGTCTGCATTTCAGTAGTTTTCAGTCCCAAATCACTTTATTACAAGTGTAGAAGAACACTTGAAGATACGTTGCTGGGGTAATTTGACCGAAGTTAAGGAAAATTTTGAAATTCTTCCGGAAACACTGTGGTAATAAGTAATTCCTTATTAGTTTGTTTATTAGATGTATCACACAGTGAGGGAAACAGTATTACTTACTGGATGACGACGTTTCGAACACAATTTATTGTTCATAATCATATCAGTTATAATCACACGACTTCGAAACTTGAGTTTTATAGTCTACTTTGTTCTCTCCTATTTGTTGTCGTAGGGGTAGTAGAATTTTCCAGATGTCTGGGTGGACAGATGTTGAATCAATCCCATTACAGGTATTTGCGATTGATTCGATGAACAAAGCTCTCGTTATCAATCTCTCCCTATACCCTGTTACATTAGATTTTAAAACTGTCGTCTTATCGCATCCTATTGTATGGTATATACACATATAACTACACATATAACCTCTACCTCAACTTTATAGACTTTGAGAAGGCTTTCGACAACGTTGACAGCGAAGTAATTTGGAAACTACTCAAGTACTATGGCGTACCCCAAATATTCATCAACCTTATTCAACAGCTAGCTGTACGACAACGGCACATGTCAAGTGATCCACAACGGAAAACTCAGCGAGGCGTTTCGAGTAAACACAGGAGTCAGACAACGGTGCTTATTATCACCGATGATATTCCTAATTGTGGTGGACTGGATCATGCGTCAGACAGTGGGAAACGACAAAACAGGGATATCCTGGACCGACGTGAAGAACCTAGAAGACCTGGATTTGGCGGATGATTTATGTTTGATGTCACACAAAATCGAAGACTTACAAGCGAAAACCGACAAACTAGTCGAAAGAGGTTACTTCATTCACTTATCTAGGGAGCATTGTCTCAACTACAGACAGTCGGAACGGACGACGATGTCAAATCGAGCGAGAATCGGGAAGGCGAGAAACACTTTCATCAACCTGAAACCAATATGGAAATCTTCGTCACTCAGCCTGCATCAACAACAAAATTCGGATTTTCAATACAAACGTCAAGTCAGTCACTTCTTCTATACGGATCAGAAACTTGGCGGCGGGTCACAAAGAATATTTCCAACAGCCTGTTGCAGACCTTTATCAACAACTGTCTTCACTCTATACTGAAGATCAGATGGCCGGAAAAAATCATCAACAAGAAACTATGGGAAGAAACAAAACAAGAACCAATCGCCAAACAACAAATATGCAGGAGAAAGTGGAGATGGATTGGACACTCACTGAATAGACCGCTGGGTGACATCGCGCCTCAGGCCATAGCTCGAGTGGAACGGGAAAGGGAAGCGGCGAATGGGACGTCGAAGGGTGACATGGAGGAGATCGTGTGAAGAGGAGTTGAAACAGTATGGATTAACATGAATGCAAGTGAAAAGTACAGCAGAAGACAGAAGCAAGTGGAGACGTGCAGTTGAAGCCCTATGTTCCACCAGGAACTTAAGGGAACAATAATAATAATTATATTGCTCGATGGTCACTGGTAACTAATTACGGGATATGGGGGCTTGTTGTCGGAATTTGTCAGCATTTCAGTAGTTTTCAGTCCCAAATCACTTTATTACAAGTGTAGAAGAACACTTGAAGATACGTTGCTGGGGTAGTTTGACCGAAATTAAGGAAAATTTTGAAATTCTTCTGGAAACATAAAACGTGGTCAGTGTACGATCAGTTAACCAGTCCCACAGGGTATGAAGTACAGAGCCCACAAATCACTATCGAGTGTGTAAATGCGTAAAACTTGGGTACTGTGGTAGTAAGTAATTCCATATTAGTTTGTTTACTAGATGTATCACATGGTGAGTGAAACAGTATTATTTACTGGATGACGACGTTTCGAACACAATTTATTGTTCATAATCATATCAGTTATAATCACACAACTTTGAAACTTGAGTTTTATAGTCTACTTTGTTCTCTCCTATTTGTTGTCGTAGGGGTAGTAGAATTTTCCAGATGTCTGGTTGGACAAGTGTTGAATCAATCCCATTACACGTGTTTGCAATTGATTCGATGAACAAAGCTTCCGTTATCAATCTCTCCCTCCACCCTGTTACATTGGATTTTAAAACTGTTATCTTATCGCATCCTATTATATGGCATATACACATATAACTATGCATGTAGAGTATTCATTTGGCAACATCTATCTAATATACGTGTAAAACGTGGACACAGTGGTAGTAAGTAATTCCATATTATATATATATATATAAGGTATAGTAATAATAACAGTAGTAATATTAATGACGACATGCGTATCAAACATGCGGAAGACAACACCAACAATAAGGAATCTTCTATAGTTTGGTTTGTAAGGGTTAGCTATGTTCTACGAGTCGATTACGGACTGATATCAGTTAGAGAACCACTGACCAATGAGGTCCAACTAGATGTCACGTGTGTGGATGGATGTCCCACCAACGACAATGGTTGGGGTCACGCTAAATCACGAATTGGTAGAAGTTAAAATTCATTAGCCATTGAATCGGGTCCCAGTGGCTGAATGGTATACTAGCTTGCCTTGCAACCGGAAGGTCCTGGGTTCTAACCTTGGTGGTGGGTGCGTACTGCCGATGATTCCCAAACTAGGATGAAACAGCAGCTTTCCAGTGCTCCCTGGTTTTCAATGGTTCTCTAACTGATATCAATCCGTGATCAACTCGTAAAATAAGGAATCTAAATCATCAGTAGTAATTCCACACTAGAAAGGAACCTCGTAAACCTTTCGCAGAATTCTTAAGACTGTATAAATTAAAGCGGCTGGCATTCAAACCTACAAACTCAGTTAGAAACAACCTTTGTCGGTTGAAGGGTCCTGTGGAATAGCCCATTAAACAAAACATCTATCAAAAGAGATGCTACGTTCAGCGATATCATGGTTTTGTCATTTATATTAATAACTTTAATTCTGTCTATGAATCCAAATACATCTTTCATACTATATTTTACTAGCTTTATGGATCAGAGACTTGGCGCCGCGTTACGAAGGGCACTTCGAACAAACTAGAGACCTTCATCAACAACTGTGTTCGCTCAGTACTTCTCTCAAGATCAGATGGCCGGCCACAAAAGATCAGCAGCAGGGTGGGATCTCTAGCAATGAACGAATCAACCCAGCAGGATCTAACTGTGCAACAAATAAGCATGAAGAAATGGAGGTGGATTGGAGGCCATACTCTGAGAAAACAAACCATCAGGAGACATCACACGACAGGCCATCACTCAAGAGGAAGCCGAAAGGAAAGTGACGAGTTGGTCATCAGTGTAAGGGTGACATGGAGGAGGTCATGCGAAGAGAATATGAAAGCATACGGGCAGACGTGGAGCAAGGTGAAAACCTTGGTGGAGAACCGAACGCAATGGAGACGTGCAGCTGAAGCCCTATGTTCTTCTAGGAACTAAAGGAAACAACAACAATAATAATCACTAGCTGTTCACGTTCTTTCTTCATTATACAATCTTTTAAATATTCACTTTATTGAAAATTGAAAGACATCCATGTATAACATTTCTTGTTACATTGTAAAGTACCAGCAGTTGATGATGTCGCAGAAGATCGAATCAACTGCTTGTCAGACAGCACTGACTTAAAATATGAATCACTTGAAAAAAATTAAAGAAGACATACCAAATTATCATAATATCCCACATAGTCCAACATTTCCTGCGATAACAACCGATCCAAATGTGCCGAAGCTTGAGTAACAATGAGGAGGGCGAGGACACTGGCGCACAGTTTACGAATTGTACTGGGTTGCATAATCTGTTAACAGTAAAATCAATAAATTTTAGCATTTGGCAGTAAGTATTACATTATGAGGTGTACAGGTCAAATAAAGCCAAAAAAATATTTTTAGTTAAGACGACGGTGCCACCAAGTAACTCACAACACAAAGCTTAGCGAAGCCTTTGTAGTGAAGACATAAATAAGTCAGTCATTCAAGGCGCCCTACATTCGCCGATGATCTCCTTGATGGTGGTGGGCTGCATCACTTAACAGACTGTGAGGAATGAGAGGATGAGAGTCTGTTGGAACAACTAAAATACTCTAAAGAAAAATATAGACATCATGGATACCGAATGTCTAATGTCATACAAATTCGAAAATTTAGAAGTGAATATACCAACAAGCTGACAGAAGAGGCAGAGAAGATGGGACTTCAACTGAACTTAAAGAAGAAGAAGATGATGATGATGATGATGAAGGTACCCCACAACTAACAAGAACAACAAGCACCAATCACTAACAACGGCAGAAATCTAAGACAAGCCATTACTGTCACTTATCTAGGTACCATCATTTACAAATACAAGCGGAATAGATGGAGATGTCAAAGCCAGTTGCTATCGCTAAGACAAGACAGACCTTCAATATTCTTAAACCAATGTGGAAATATAGTCCACTAAGCATGAAGAACAAGATTAGGATCTGTATAGTTCAGAGACTTGACACGTATGTCAACAAAAGCATTCCCACCAGGGTGTAAACTGTCATCAGCAGTTACCTTCACTCCACACTGAAGGTCATATGGCCAGTCTGATAAGATAAGCGACAAGGAACTCTCATAGTACAGTGAACCAATCAAGGACCTATCACCCAACAAATATCCCGAAGGAAATGGAGATTGATCGGACACACGATGAGTAGACTGTTGAGTAACATCATACCCCAAGCCATTGCTCTAATGGAACCCGAATGGGAAAAGACGAGTTGAGCATATGTCCAAGGGTGACATGGAGGAGATCACGTGAAGAGGAGATGAATGCTTGTAGACAATCGTGAAGCCAGCTAAAGGGGACTGTAGAGAACTGGACAGAATGAAGATGTAGTGTTGGAACCCTATGTTTCACTTGTAACTTAATAGAATAATAATAATAATAATAATAGGTGATTGGAATAATAATTTATTTTAACAGGTGGTCTGATTTTCGAGCAGTTTAAAATAATTATAATTACAACTTTCACTTCAAATACCATTCAAATTATCTGAACATATTGATTTTTATTATTTCACATTTGATCGGACGATATGATATTCCACTTTCACTCTGAGATGCCTACTCTCTTATGAATATAACCTTGACACTTATACGTCTAACCGGTGAAATAATTAATTCTAGGTGAAACAGAATTATATGCTACAAATCTACGTTTTTTTTTTCTCATTAAACTATTTTCTTTAAAATGTGTATTTTACATCTCTAAGAGATTAGATGTAGTGAAAGATAATCTGGCCATGCGTAAATAAACTTATTTGGTTGTTCTTACTCAACCTACAAATTGAAACGTATCTTTGAAGAAGTGCTTGACCATTAGCCTTCTTACACAGATGCTAAAGTTTCCGCTAACCATCATGCTAAGAGATGATACTGTGATTTAGGTATGTAACTTACACCGTCTCTGGCGTAGGCGTGACATCCGGCTATCAACCAAGGTACGTGTGTACTGCTCATCAGTTCGCTCCGTCCTTCTCTATGGCGATGAGACGTGGCCATTGAGAGCGGAAGACATGAAGAGATTGTCTGTTTTTGACCACAGATGTTTACGATCTCTTTCTCGCGTTATGTGGTATAATAAGCTAAGTAATGTTGACGTTAGGCGTAGAGTGTTGGGCAAAGAGGGAAAATCAATCGAAGAGGCTATAGAGTCACATAGATTGAGATGGCTAGGTCACGTGCTGAGCATGCCTAACCATCGCCTCCCCCGACGGACGGGCATTACTAGCTGATATAGGTGCAGGTTGGAAAAGAGTAAGTGGTGGCCAAACAAAAACATGGCCTCATCAATCCATGAAATCCCTGACAGTTAAACTGAGTCAGGTAGGGAGATGCAGACTTCCGGGTTGGGGCCCTTGGGACCCTAAGAAACAATGGCTGGAGACAATAGGTGACATGGCTCAAAATCGTTGTCAATAGCGGAGATGTATTCAGTCTCTTTAACCTTCATATTCCTTTCTACCATTACTCATTCTGTTTCTCTCTTATACTTATCTAAATTCTATTGATTCTCTTCTCTCATTTTCCTGTCTACCTTTGTGTGCTATTTGGAACGCGGCAACTCGAACTGCTGCACTTCGGTGCCAAGTTCTATATTGAATCCAGCAGCAGCAGTTTAGATATGTTTAAGATCTGACTCAGGGCTATAATCCTAAACATGTCCAGATCATCCTATCATTTCATAGCACTGTTGGTTAGCTGAAACGTCGGCACTTGTTGAAAAGTTGATGCTGAAGCACTCCTTCAAGGATATGTTTGAATTTGTGGATTCAATATGTTAGGTGAATGTATTTGTGTTAACATTGGTAGAACAAAAGGGAGGGCATACCTCCAATTTTCTGAACATGTACCAAAAAGCCTATGTCTTAAGGGAACAAATGCTTTCAACGGTGCCATCGCCAGGCACCTCTTTAACATGGGTCATGAAGTGGACATCACAAGATCGTTCAAAATTATCAATAGGCAAAAGAGTTTAATACTCCTTAAGTTTGCCTAAGCGATCTCCATCAAGAGACTGAAACCTGATTTATGTATTCAGAGAGAAGCGGATATCAGTCTTTCCTTGCCCTGCCTGGCAACTGGATATTTTCATACTCTCTTCCATCTGATTACGTAATGCCGGAAGTTTCCATTGTGCATGAACATTATTGTTCGGAATAGTGTTTAATATTACTTAATTATACATATATATATATGTATATTGTATGCATATATTGATTGATTGATGTTTAAAAATGAACTCTGAGCAAGTATTTTAAAATTCTTTCTGTAGATTTACTTAATAATGACTTTGGTCTGCAAGCAACTGTGCTGATGAGAAACCAACGAAATAAACAATGATGGTACCATTTGATTCTGTAAAAACTGTTGTTCTTGCTTTATTCAAACTATGGCTTCGTTGAACATATTCGCCCTATTCACCAATGTCCCCTTATTCAGTTGTATAAACCAATATTTTAAATTTTAAAAAATTACAACAGTAAAGGTAAGAATAACTGTTTTCAATTACTCACTATTTGAAATGCATGTTTGAAACCTTTACGAAGTTTACTTCGTTCCGCAAGTCGACGTCGAAGGCCTATGAAATTGGCAATTTGTAAAAAAAACAATAACAACGGCAGTTCAGTATACCAAGTATAGTTAACAGACAGTCAACTCTTGTATTCTAACCATCCCTCTTTACTGCTCCCCATTAATATTTCCTGGACTACTTAAGAAAGATTTTGCTTTGCTGCGTAGGGCACTAAAAGCTGTTAGTAGGGCAAGTGGAATTTCGTTAAACCAACTGGTTAACACCATTGTGGATAGACATATAATGTCATGTAAGAAACTAGCGAATACTATATTGTCAGACCACGAACACCCTCTCCATACGCAGCTCTCTCCTTGCATTTCATCTGGTAGAACTAGAAGCAACTATAGGAGGCTATATGCTAGGACTACCAAGTACAAAATCTCCACAATACCTTATCTGGCACAGCTGTTATGTGATGAGAAGACTGTTAGGCATGACACGATCAACTTACTGCGGCACTCTAACAAATAGTTCCCATGAGCTTTTGTTCTCCTTTCTTTGTTACTATTATATTGTTGCTCACACATTCTATTACACACTAATTTTATATTTCATATCCTTTGGTGCATTGTTTAAAATGTGAATGCAATGCTGTTCTTTTTTATTTTTAAAATCTTATAAAATTTATGAGGTAATTAGATGCAATATTGCAATGCACGCTGAAAATTCCATACCTGTACCACAAATACTGTTTGGAATAAAGCTGTTATTATTATTACAAATGGAGAAGAAAAATACTCCAGTTAGACCTAGTATTACTGCCTAAACGTCTTAGTTGTTATAAATCCTGTGAAGTTACTAATCAACTAGGCTCTATTGATCTAAAAATACTTTGACTGAACACTAATTGGTAACTAGTATCATGCGTCTAGTCTTCAGCGTTGGCGTAGACTGAATTCTATCAGTCAAGTGTGACCAGCATGCTGGATGGTTCGCCGTCATGGTGAATTGCTGTTATTAGATGGTAAGAGGCAATTGGCAGGAAGCCTTGGATCTAGGCGAGTCACAAGTCCGAATAGCAGCTCAGTGATAACGCCTCTAACTGCAGCACTGGATGACACGTATTCAAATCTCAGAAGGGAGGTGGAGTTGTTCCTTAGAGATAGCAGATACACCTTTATGACTACTGGTGAGTGCCAACAAGCACGAAACCTAGGACAAGCGAAGCTTCTAATTGCCTCCAACCATCAAATAATCTTAAAAAAACACCGAAAATCGAAGGAGTATTTTGAAAGGAAACATGTTGAACTATAAAAATCAGCAGGAGGTTTGTTCCTCCTTAACAAGTAACTTTCATCGTAGGCGCGTTAATGAAGGGATGCATTAAGACAATCGGCTTGGAATATGTTAACCAACGTGTCACATGTAGAACTCCAGGTCTGATGATGAGAATTCATTGACTGTGTATTGTATGACAGTCCGGACCACACGAATTTGTGCTACCAAAAGTCGAATTCATAATTTACTAATTACTTAGCAATCTGCAATGAAAACAGTTCGAGGTGTGTGGTACTCAGTTGATGAGCTCAGCGTTGAAGGAGTGAAACAACCTTTCGGTGTTTAGATCACCTCAATCCGGCTGGTTAGCAAGCAATAATGGTTGTTATGAGTGGTATGCAACTACTCATCTTAACCACTGAGTAGTATATAGTCTTATGCATATACGCACAATTCGATAAATAACTAATATAGTTGTTATATTATCTCTGTTATATCTATCTTATATGCATGATAGTTTATTAACTGGCCATCATATATATAAAATATGTATTTGATAGTCACTTGTTCTGTCTTCTTATGCCTTTTTACTGGTAAAAGCTTCACTTGTCGCAAACAGGTATCAGTTTGGTTACATCGTATTATCATTAATTCCTTGAGCTCCGACTGGAACATACGGTTTCAATAACACATCTCCACATCGGTCTATTTTCTGCCGTCCTCTTCAGCTGGTTAGCCACACGATTGACCATAATCTCTCATCTCCTCCTCGAACGACCCACTCGTCGTTTTTTCATTCGGATTCCACTCAAGCGATGGCCTGCATTGCATGTGATGTCATTCGATGACCTCCTCAGTGGCGTATGCCCGATCAATCCATCTCCATTTTCTCCTACATATTTTTTGAGCTATCTATCACCTCTTGGTTGGTTTGTTTCCAGCCAAACACAGTTTCTTGTCGCCGATTCTATCTAGCCGGCTGGCTTTCCATTTCATCTTCATTGTGGAGCCAGCGAAGGCAGCTGTTGATAAAATTCTGTTGGAAATGCTTTCCGTGATACGCTGGTCAAGTTTCTGACCCATGTAGAAGCTCTAACTGACCAACTGACTTCATATTTGTGTTTGAAACTCAGAAAATTCTTCTTTATGCCACGGACTGCAGGGGATTTCTAAACTGGTTTCAGGTTGATGAAGGCGTGTGTATTTTGCCTTTCCGATTCAAGCCCTCCTGGATATCTTCATCCGTGCCGTGTGCCCGTGGTTGAAACCATACTTCAAATGATATCCTCTCTTGTACATCATAAATATATATATTTCAGATTACAGGATTTGTAGGGAATTCGGATTAGTTTCAACGATAACAATTTGCGTCACAAAATAACATCAGTTAGAGAGATCACAGAAAGCCAAGGAACACTGGACAGCTGTTTCGTCCTATTCTGGGACTCTTCGGAAGTACAAACCCACTGTCCCACCAAGAATAGAATCTCGCGCATTTAGCTTTCGAGACTGAATTCAATGACCATTCAGCCACTTGGGCACCTGGGCTACCCTCACCAGCAATGGCTTCAATGAGCATTGACTTCACCAAGACATAGCAGACCAGTTTAACTGGTCACGAATTCTTACTGCAACCTCAGGAAATCCATCCAATAACCATCACTTTATAAACCAGTTTAAAAAGTTAATCAGTTTGAAATAATTAAGCAAAATTTAAATTCTTAAAAATAGTGTCTACCTTCTTCAGTTAAATCGATAAATACAACATCACCGTATAGAATACGTTCAGCAGTATCTACAGTATGCAGTACACGGTGTATAAGCCATAAAGCATCCAAAAATAATGCAGCGCCTAAAACATGTACCCAGCCTAAATCAAAATTTGAAAATATCCAATTGTCTTCACTGTTTGATGTAGTTGAATCACCGTCAGTATCACCATAACCATTTAAATTATTATTATTATTATTAGCATGTGTTCCATTAGAAGATGATGTCTGTTGTGAATTGATATCACTACTGATCGGTTTATCCAAGAATTCGCCAGCTTCATCTAGATTGGTTAATGAGTCCTGAACACTATTGGGTGACCAGAATTCTCCGCTTGTCTCCTAAACAGGGAAAAAATGAAAACAAATCAAGCAAATAAATAAGTGGGCATTGTGATGACAGCAGTGGATTTAAGGTACAACTGTGTGGAACCAATATTAAGTTAGAGAAACACTGTAGACTATTGAGAACTAGACAGCTTATTTGCTCTCTTTTGTGAGATAATTCAAGAGTGTGAAGCTCCAATCCCATAAGGGATAGACTCTGCAGGACCGTCATGATTAGCACATTACCGCTGATGCCAATGATTTGGAATTCACTGACTCTTAAATTCTAACTTCAAATAGTTCACAGTTTAACGTCACCACCTATCAACGTCACAAGATGTTGATTGTTGATGAATATCAAAATGTGTAAAGCGATTAGTTCCCTTTATGAATTTCGACAACACAACAAGATGTAGTTAATCTGAAACGTATAATATGTATTTGAGCAACACAATTCGGACATTCTGATCACACACACACACGTATTTGTCATGCATAGTTTTTATAGAAGGCATGAATAATTACAATCAGGGTCAGATTGTGTACAGGTCAAGGTCACAAATAATGGGTAGGGAGACGCAGAGGTGTGGGTAAGGAAGATAAAAAGACCAACATAACCAACTAATGACTTCTACACCACCCCTTACTTATATTTTCAACCCGTCTCTTATCATCCCTTAATCGCATCACATCTTCATTAAAAAAGTGTTTCATTTCCTTCCCTTACAATCTAACATTACTTAATCGGTTCATTTGTTTTTACTAGCCTTTATCGACTACTTCCACCCGAACATGTGTTTGTTTAATCATGCTGTTTTTCATTATTCGTGTTATCACAGATTGCCGCATTTTTTCATCCCCATCATTGATAAAACCATTATTATTATTATTATCATCATTACTACTATTATGACTAATTGCACAATTTATATTCACCATCTTATTATCCTATAGACAAATCACCGTGATTGGTTTATATTTGAATTTTTATTTGTAAACTTATGTATATTAGAGTTAAGCCTGATGAGATCTAATTGGAAACAATATTGTTCGCTTAAATGTGTTGATCTAAAAAGAGAAAAAACAAAGCAAAGAAGGGGTTGAAAATATTATGAAATAAATTGGTCCTCGGTTCTAAATTCAGTTACCAAGGCAGGTTTAAAGTAATAACAAATAACTTTTGGACACATAAGACAGGTTTAAGTCTTTTTATGGCTAAGGCTTCAATGAATTTAAGTATATGGCCCAACCTTGTTTTATATATGGGCTTAAAGGCATTGTTGAAATCAACCTTATGACTTGTCTCTATCATGTGCTTCGCTATAGATGATGTTGGACATCTGTTTCCGGGGTCAATTCTGTCTGGCTATTTTATTTGTTGTTTCAACGAAGCACATTATAGAGACAGGTCATAAGGTTGATTTCAACAATGCCTTTAAGTCCATCGGTCGGTCGGTTTCCGACATAGAACTTTGCACATATGTGTGGCAGTTCAAGTCGCCACACTCCATGTAGCATACAAAGCAAGAGAAGAAAGTAGGAGAAATGCATATTAGAGAAAGTAAACAGAGGTGTGAGACAAAGGAATCGTAATAAAGGAGAATAATAGTAATAATAGTAATAACGGAGAACAAAACAGTTTCATTGGAAATCATAAGTCACAAGGAGTGGATGCATCTACGCCACTGAGAACGATTTTGAGCCATGTCACCAATTGTTTCCAACCATTGGTTTTTATCGTCCCGAGGACTCCAACCAGGAAGCCAGTCTACACCTTCCTACGTGGCTTAGACTAACTGTTGTGGATTTCATCGACTGGTGCCATGTTTTCGTTTGACCACCACTAGTTCTTTTCCAGCCTGGCCCTATATCAGCTAACATTGCTCGTCGAGGAAGGCGATGACTAGGCATACGTAACACATGTCCTAATCTTCTCAGTCGATGTAATTTCACAGTCTCGTCGACTGATTTCCCCGCCTTACCTAGCACTCGACGCCTAACCTCAATATTGCTCACCTTTAAGTCCATATATAAAACAAGGTTGGGTCACATACTTAAATTCATTGAAGCCTTAACCATAAAAAGACTTAAACCTGTCTTATGTTTCCAAAAGTTATTTGTTATTACTTTAAACCTGCCTTGGTAATCCAATTTAGAACCAAGGACCAATTTACTTCATAATATTTTCAGTACCTTCTTTTGCTTTATTTTTTCCCTTGCGTCATCTCGCTACCCACTATTTGTGACCTTGACCTGTACACAATCTGAATCTGATTGTAATTATTCATGCCTTCTTGCCTTCTACAAAAACTGCGTATGACAAGTACGTGTGTGTGTGTGTGTGTGTGATCAGAATGTCCGAAATGTGTTGCTCAAATACACATTACACGTTTCAGATAAACTACGTCTTCTTATTGTGTTGTCAAACATCAAAATAAGCAGAAACATTTATCACTGCTGTCTACCATTCAACGGTCCTCCAGTTAGTATCAACTCTTGACGAAATCAACTTAGAAATAGATAATATTTATCAGTGTAACCGATTAGTCTCACAATGAATACAATAAAAGTTTACAGAGAAGGTTGTAATTTTTATTTTTGAAGAATCACAAAAATTAAGCAAATATTTGCATAACTGATGCATATATGTTCACAAGTTGAGCAAATAATTCGTCCTCTCTGTCAATCTTCTTTTTGTTTGTATACTAATTTTTAGAATGAAAACCAGAATTATCGGATCAGTAGTGCTTTTGTAGTGGATGACAATTAGATCAATCATTATTTATTCAAAAAAAATATAGACATATCTTATTATTATTGTTTTGCGACGATGCTTCTTAGGTAGGTGGTAAAGGAAATGGCTTCTTTCAGAATCCTCCCATTTATGCTGATTGTTGTCTGTTGTTGTTGCTGTTGCGCCTGGCGAGGAATCTTCATCACTTCTGTTTTCTCTATATTCACCTGAAGTCCTGTCTTCTCCGGATGCTTTTCACTCGGGTATCTTCAAGTTTGTGGGGAATCAGACATATATCGGCGAAGTCCAGATCCTCCAAGTGTTTTGTATAGGTCCATTTTATGCCTGTTTCCTCACTGCCCGTTGTCTGCCACACTATCCAGTTTACCACCAACAATCAGGAAAATCATTGGAGGTAGTAGGTAGCCAGCTTGTTTTACTATCGTTTTCACTTTGAAGGATTCCGTGAGTTTCTCGTTGTGGATTACTTGGCATGCACAATTCTCGTAGAACTGTTGAACATATCTGGAACTTGTAAACTTGGAGACAGAGTTAGAATTTATTGCCGAAGAGCTAAAATTCTTTGCGATTTACCGACTACGGGTCTTTACTTCGGAATCATGTGGCTGACTAATGCATCAATAAATTTAGGGTATCAAGCTTGAGAGCCAGTGAAAATGAGTAAGTTTGAACAGCTGCTTCATTCTAGTTTGAGGCTCTTCAGAAGAATGCAGCCAAGACCCTACCTTCAGTTTAAGAAGCGACAGCCTAAGATGCAGTTCAATGACACATGAATTCCAACTTCTGTTGAGTTGTGATACATAGAGCGACCTCAAGCCGATGTCATAGGTGATTATTTGTCTTCACAAAGGAATTGATAAACCTCACTAGTTACAGCTTCTAGCGAGAGGTCTACTAGTGAGTGTTAGATTTATTTTCAAGGGATTTCATTGATGATTTCGAGTTATACCACGAACTTACATCAGTTAGAGAAGCACTGAAAAACGGAGAGTATTGAATAGCTGTTTCGTCACAGTCTGACGCATAAATAAACCGTTTACATCATCCGGTAACCGACAAAATGCAGCAGACGATTTCTACTATAGGAAATATGCCAAAACAATGCCATTTGAAGGAATCTAATGTTTAAATGATAAACTGTTTCATACTTAAGGCAGAGCCGAAATAAAGCTGACTTGAACGAATTTTCCTGTAGGTTTTAACATGTCAGAAACACAACTGGATATTGGTTTGACTAAAAGAAGTTGCCATAATAGTGTAAATCATTTACATTCTGTGGGAGATCTCAGACTGAAGTTGTACTCCTGACAAATACGGAAGTAAAAGCAGTAAGGTGTTTCCTTCAAATAAACAGCAAGCTAGCTATACTAGCTATCTCTCTCTCTCTCTAGAGAGAGAGAGAGTGGGCTAGAAAACAGATCGTGTGCAACCAGCTTCAAGTAGTTGTATCTTGGGCTCTGTGGTCACGCAACAATAATATACCTTCTGTTTTAACCACCCTAAGAAGAAATCAACCACAAACTTCCATTAGCTCAAGAAAACCTTCCTAACCATCACTTATCTTCACTCCGAAATATTCGTAATCTAGGCTGTCAATATTTACAGCTAGCTATACTGACTTATCATAACTGTAAACTAGCCGACCATAAAATCCAATCGTATTCGTAAAAAATTTGCTAAACTGTATAATAGCTCACTCTGAACACCTAAGTGATAAGGGAAAAATATTTTCTGTCAACTCAAGTGTGCGTAAGACGGTTAAACGAGTAAATATTAACTTTT
Organism: Trichobilharzia szidati; assembly: GCA_944472155.2. NCBI lineage: Eukaryota > Metazoa > Platyhelminthes > Trematoda > Strigeidida > Schistosomatidae > Trichobilharzia > Trichobilharzia szidati. The sequence goes on along the minus strand of OX235271.1, from coordinate 34,206,930 downwards.
TGGCTAAATATAGTAAATATACAGTTTATTCATCGAAATTTTGCAATGGTCAACAAAAAGTAAGACGGAAGTAGCAAATTAAGACAGTCACACTACAGATTCCACATGACATCAAGTTTTTTTTTACGAATTTAGTCAACTGATTCAAGAACATTTCATCACAGATGTTGATGATTAACGAATGGGAAGTAAGCAAACGATTTTAGAGCACAGTCATTTGTCCATTTCATGGGATTTATTAAACTATTACTATTAATATTATTATTCCCTAAGGTTGCGAGTCAAACACAAGGCTCCTGATGCAATCTCCTTCATGTTACCCTTGCAAAGAAGGCCCAACTTGTCATTTTCTACTCGAGTTACACTCAAGAGATGGTCTGGTATACGACATCACTCAACAGTCTTCTTAGCGTATGTCCAATCCTTGTCCACTTCCTTAGGAATATTTACTATGTTCTCGGTTGGTTCATTCCCAGAGTTCCGTGGTGCTAATTGTCTCCAGCCTGTGATCTGATCTTAAGCATGGAGCAAGAGAAGGCAGCTGTCGATAAACGTATGCAGTAGCCTGTTCCAAATGCTTTTCGTGACGCACTAAGATTCTGACCCATATAAAAGAACTGACTGACTTAACATTGGTGTTGAAAATCCGAATTTTGTTCCTTGTGATGAGTGCAGCAGATGTCAAAACCGCTATCAGAGTAATGAAGGTCTACCTTACCGTCACAACACTGCTTGGTTTTGACGTCATGCCACATGTAGTTGAAATGATGGTGTCTACTTAGAATTTTTTCCGTTGAAAGTGATCAGTGCAGAAGGTTGAATCAATCAATTATTGATTTATATTTTTAAACTGCTCATTTTTATTTCTTGATGGAACTGATCGATTTTATTTTGTTACATAAAATCTATGAAGAAAAAACTTCAAGTGTGTGCAGATAACATCAAAATCATACTAGTTCTCCAAGAATTGGCTTTCATGCTTTATCAGCTTAGTGGGTTGAGTTATAATGTTTGAAACAGCGACTACTGAGTCACAATCTCAGTGAGAATATACCCAAGGTAGGTCTCACCACTGTCTCCTAATCAAAATCACAACTAGCTGCAGTCAAACGGGAAAAGTGAAATTATTTCAAATTAGTATATATATCAAACTTACAATATCTATCGGTTGTGGTACAAACGGTGCATAAACTGGTCCATATTCTGGTTCATCAATATCGGATAATGTCCCGTGGGTTGCTGAAGTTCTTTTTATTGTCGGTGTAGGTATAACAAATTGTTCTGGTTCTAATGATGGTAAATTTATAGGCAATGAAAGTTGTGGTGTTTGTAGATTGTTTAGATTAGTTTCTGGTGAGATCAGTTTAGCCCAAGCCAAGAATGAACGTGTTGGATCATTTGGATCTGGAGTAAGAGCTCGCAGACGAACAATCTCGGAATAGATAATACGAGCACCTAAAATTATTATTAAAATATATATTTAGAAAGATATGAATGAGGTTTAATAAAAATTTTTATGAATGGTGTTTAGCTTAGTTAATACCACAAAAATGTTTATCGAAATGACACTCATAAATAGGACAAATAATCCAAGTATAAAATTTTAAAGATAGCAGTAGTTCCTGAGAGAATCGCTCACTACTTCTGAAACTGAGTATTTTATGAATATATCTAATAATATCAGTCTGAGTATTACCTTTAATACAGCTTCCTCACGTGAACATATACATATATATGTGTATATTCATACATAAGTTCAAAACGAAAGCATCCACAATTCATCTCTGATATGTATTTGAACAAATAATTCTTCAAAATACTTCCAAGTGACTTATTCAAAGCTAATACTTTTACAACAAAACTTATACTACTTATAAGTAAGTCATTTGGATAGAAGGAAGTTTCTGACCTCAATGCATAGCCAGAGACATATATCCAGACATATGAGTATGATTCTCAAGTTGTTCAAGGGATTCTTGATGAAAATATTCTAATTGGTTTATCAGACAATGTCATAGACAGACTCCTTTTGCATTTGGCTGGGATGAAACTGTTACAAAGTAGGAACTATCCCCCTCCAAGTTGACTTTTCATAAGTAGATCTGTCTGTTGAAGTGAATATATTTATGGTGTCTAGTGTTGGTTTGTACGGATTTGATTGGTTTCAGGTTTGATGACAAGCTGACGTCATTTAAAGCAGTTTTTGAAAAATCAGGGAGTACTGGACAGGTGTTTCATCCTAGTTCAGGTTAGCATCTACCAAATCAAGTAGGAGGACAGTTAGTCGACGACGACATTGGCTGGCGATTGTGTTATACATCACGAATTGGCAGATATTCAAGATTTCTAGTCGTATAAATATTCTACGGTCTGCGTACTCATAATATTTTAAAATTTTCACCATGGAAAATGTATGTTATATGTGTTAATGTGTACTTTTATGGAAATTGTCTTGTAATTTTTCCTATGATCCAATGTGTATATATTCCGTGATCACACATCAAATGGAATGGGTAATTATTTTCTGCCACTATGTTTATGTGTTTGTGTGTACCTTAACCTTATGAATTGATTTAAACAGTCAGTTTACAGTTTGTACAGATTCTGATTACTTTCCGTGCGTTGGTGGAACAGCCGTTAGGAATCTTGTCGACCATATATATAGTCTGGGGTTCGATCCCTCGCCGACATACACCTGATATCAATGGTCGGCCTGCAAAATTTGGGCTAGCGATATCACATCCTGAAAATTTCATACTTGTACCAGAAAATACAGTGTGGAATCAAGTTATAATCAAAATTTAAACTAAAATTAATTTCTTCATGAACCAACTTCAATAAGAAAATCATCGAGAGCCAGGGAACACTTGACTGCTGCACCAAACTAGTTTGGAACTTTTCAGCAGTATGCATCAACGATCGAACCAATAACCCGCAGGTTTTGAAGCGACCACGTTGCCCATTCAGCTACATTGAAGTAAATAATCATGTCTGAAGAGTATTCAGCTGACGAATGCTTTCGAAATTTATGAATTCACTAAATCCTGCTTTTTTTCTGTTTATTTAGGTGGTCACGAACTGAGTTAATTTTCCTACGTGACGTGTCTCTAAGCCAGAAATTTGACCCTAACGAAGATTAAAGGTCAGGTCAGTAAGTGGTTCATTGGTATTTATGCTAATCGGAGAAAATTGTCTTAAACTTTTGATTTATTGGTTGTGTAAAATAGCTATATAAATAGGAAATAAAAATCTTCAAGTAGCCATTCGGCCTTCTACGCCTTCTTAGTGGAACAGCCAATGGCAGCCAAGTGATCAATAGTATTTTGTTGTCGTGCATTAAGGTTCCAGTTACAACATTTTCACACTTACCGCTCATTTCAAATTTTCAGGCATTAGTTTGTAGAGATTTGAGTTTGATCATGGATTGCCAGAGAACCATTGAAGAGCCCCAAAGTGCGACGAAACACCTGTCCAGTACTCTCACCTGGTTTTCAACCATTCTCTCACAAATAATAATCAAATCCCTACCGATTAACTCTTGAAAATTAATCCCATGCTTGTCAGTCAGTGATTAGCTTCAGGACAGCGTTACCTTGACTTCTATTAAGGAGTTGTAACCGATAGGGTTCACTGGTTCGGAAGTAGGTAGAAATACTTGCCTATGACATTGGCTGTAGTCGTACTAACAGTACAAATTGGTAGAAATTGGAATCCACAGGTCGCTGGACCGGTCCCTAGTGGTTGAATGGTCTACGAGACCGCCTTGTAACTGGAATCTCCTTGGTTCGAACCCCAAAGGATGATTGCTGATGAAAAACTAGGGCGAATCAACTGTTCAGCATTTCAGATTCATTATCAGTAATCATTTTAAGAAAGTATAAACTACTTTTCTAGGAATGGAGGGAAAAATATATTATATTCATGCAAAATGCAATGAATTACAGTAATCAATAAAAAATAAAAAATCACCTGTAAGCCAATCAGAACTTCCTAAAGCTTTTTCAGTTTCAACTAAATCAGCCTGAAGACGATTCATAGCCCATTCAGCTGTCTCATTGAATGTAATCAAACCCTCAGCTAATTGTAATGCTGATGCTGTAGCCGTAGCTCTTGCTAGTTCAGCAACTGCTTGTGATAAGAGTACTCGACTACGTCTAGATGCTGCTAGACTTGATACAGAATCTAATCGCTACATTAAAAAAGTATGAGAAAAAAAATAAGGATATATTAAACACATATCAACTATGTTAAAGTTAAATTGAGAAAAAGGTTATCTGTACTAAGTCACTGAATCAATATATTCATATCACCCGGAATCGGTAAAGACAGGTTTAGTTAAAGACCCACTGGACACAATTAAACAAACCAATATAATTTACAAAATACCTTGCAATGACTGTGAGTTAAGTCAACTATATAGGTGAAACTAGTAGATCAGGAGTAGTGAGATTATCAGAACATTAGAATTTAGCTTAGGTTAGACCGATCAAAAAATAGCCAGCCAGCCATTAAGAATTAGCAACAAACCAACCAAGAGCCAACTGCTCAACAAATGTGTAGGAGAAAATGGAGATGGATCGGACATACGTTGAGGAGGCCGTCGAATGACATCGTGCTCAATACAGGCCATTGCTTGAATGGAACCCATATGGGAATCGATGCGTGGGTTGTCAGTGTGAGGGTGACATGGAGGAGATTGTTTGGGGAGGAGGAGAAAAGAAATTATGAGCATTTGTGTGGCCAGCCAGTTGGTGGGGACGGTAGAAAATAGAAGAAAGTGGAGATGTGTTGTTGAAGCCTTAGGTCCCACTCGGAACCCAAGGGAATAATAATAATACTTTGGATTCATCTGATTGGTCGATAAGGGTTTATAAGATCATTATGACGGTGGTTCATTTGGATCGCTAAAGTTTAGAGTTACCCAGTAAATTCATAAATGGAATGAAACGTGAATTATCAGAGGATAAAAGTTAGAACTCCTACTTCATCAAATAAAGGCATCAGTGAGTGGATGTAGCGGAACTCAAGGGAGCTACTGTGTTCCTATTGCCATCTCAGACTCCAGGACGTTATTCGGTCTCTTAATGAATTGTCAGTTAGATTCTGAGGAGTTAGCATTAACTGCTGATACGAGATTTTGTAATTTCCTCCACTAGCATTTTTAGGACAGTAATGCATTGCTCCCGAGTTCATGGTGTCTGAAATGGTACGCCATGCCGGAAGTCCTTAAAGAATGTTAACCCTAGCCCTGTCACCAGGCAACATCAAGCAAACTACATAAAACTAAAATCACAACAGCATAAAGGTAACCATATAAAGATATCAAAATACCAACATAAACCGATGAATCAGATTTAACAAAATAAGCTAGAGGGGAATTACAACGCTTAATGTGATAATCGTCAGCATCAATATGAGGATGACGAATGACTTTTTAATGACAAAAAGACAGAAATAACAAACAAACAAACAATAATGATGATGAAATTTACTTTATTCATTTGTTCAAACATCATTTCCACTCCACGATCACAGATATCACGTAGTTGTTTAACTTCTGTCTGTTGTCTGATTAATTCATTTCTTAAATGAACATCCATAGCATCTTGTAATAATTTTTGTCTTGTTAAACTAGTCCCCATTAGTTGACCACCAGACTGATCGTTTAAACTATTCCATTCAGGTAAATTGTTTAATTTGTTTGCTGATTCACTGAAATTCAGGTAGAAAATAAAGCATAAAAACAGATATTACTTTCAAATTTATAAGTAGACAGTTTAAGACTGCTAAAATTATATGAAGAAACAATAAGTGATCAAGTAGACGCAACACAGTCCGCGCTTGGATGACAGACGTTGCAACAAATCTCACGCATACCTGTTAGCTCAGAATTTTCTGTGAAGTTAGTGGGATATGGAAAACAAGTGTGCGAATCCTTTGTTAAATTTTCAGATATCATGCTCTATAGTGAGTTAAGCGACCGATTCCAACAACAAAGACCTTCACAATCGTGCATTTATATTCGATAATAATATCAAAGGATTTGGAAATATTCACTGGATGGTAACTTTTTCTGTCATCAAGCGAATTATTCTTTTGTGTTTATTCCATTCATCAGAAGTAAACGTCATTCACTTTCAGAAACCAATTCATTGTATCTCAATGAAATTTGTACAATCGTCGTCATCACTTACAATGTCAGCACTAAGTGACTACCAGCTGGCCATAGTGAACTAGTGCATCTGGGCATTCTACCTGCCTCTCCTCCCCACTTGTTCAGTAAATGCTTATTCACTTTTCTTTAAAATTATTGCCATCTTCAAGTCGACTGGTGGATGGTGACTAGCAGTGGAATCCAGGATGCGCATTTCATCCAATTCGGGACTCGTCAGCATCTGCATTCCCCAGTTATTGACGGCATTCCCACCGAGGCTCGAACCCAATGCCTGTAGTTTCAAGCACCAAAGTGTTATCCTCTAGACTACTTAGGCCACGACAGCCATCTTTTGTGCAAAGGGATTTATTAATAATTTAATTCAGTCTAGATTTTCCCGTCGATTGATTGGACCGAAGTACTCGGTCTCAGATGACGAGTCCCGTAGAGAACGAAATGCACATTCTGGATTCCACTTCTAGTCACCATCAACCAGTTGACTAAGAGTTACATGGTCAGACATCGTCAAAGCATGTATACAAGGAGTCGACATGTCAACCTGAGACCGAGCACATCGGTCCAATCAATGGACGGGAAAATCGAAATTGAACTATATAATGAATATCATCTTATTATTGGGCAAATAATTATTATTTGAAACTTCAATAGTTGTGGTGTTTATTTTTTTTGAGGGAGAGATCGGGTTGCCAGCCTCCCTCTTAACTGGCCTTACTTCTGGCATAGCAAGGTTGAGGAGTGAGTCGGCTGGGGATTGAACCTCGATATCATATAATTACTGGCATTTTTTACAATTTCTTGTCATTAATCTGTAGATTGTTGCAAACCTTGATAACTTAAAATTCTAGCAGTCAAGTTTGCAATATTTCCAACGATGCTAGGTCGCTGACAATCATGGAACTCTATGAAACGACATTAAATATTTGGAGGCAATCACAGGTAGCATTAAACATTGCAAACTCGACAGGTGGAATTCAGTCTGCATCGAAACACCAAAGACTGGATTCATGACCTAGGGTTTCAAATCAAAGTATCCATTACAGTCGTACAGGAGGTCAATCACGAGTTCAAATAGCTCAGTGGTAACCTTCCTGAATGCAGCACTGTATAGGAAACTTAGAAGGGATATGAATTCCCTCAAGACTGCAGATGCGCCCTGACGACGATTGCCAACAGATAGGAGATCTAGGTGAAGCAAGGCTTCCTACCGATCGTCTCTAGTCGGTGGCACAGTGGTTGGGACTCTCGCCGATCATTCACATGGTCCGGAGATCGATCCCCTGCCGACGCACACCTGATGCCGATGGTCGGGCCGACATCACATGCTGAAAATTCCATACTTGTACCAAAAATACGATGTGTAATCAAGCTATAATCAAAAAAAAGAAATCTAATATCAAAGACAACATTTTGCATAAAATAAAAGAATTTCTTACCTAGTCATATAACGAATTATAATAGCTAAAGCTGTTAATGTCACACCAAATGTGTAGGCGGATTTCAAGCATAAATAACCCATAAGTAGAAATACACGAAACCAACGTGATATACAACTGTTATAATGATGACGAATTGGATTTGAAACTAAAGCCACACGATCACCATCCAGATTTGATTGATTCTCAAATGGACTTAATTTAACCCATGCCATTGTAGGATCTTTAGTTGTTTTTTTTTTTTAAAAGAATCAAAACAAGATTTGGTTAAAATATAGAAAATAAAAATTTCTCTATGAAGTTTGATTATGAGTTGATTTTTAATTCGATAATGTTAGAGGACCACCAGGTGAAAGTTAAGTCAACACAAAAGTTATGTTTGAAAAAATCCTTAGCGATATTGAAATAGGCGATTCCAACGTTTATTTCATTAGGAATCAAGTTGACATTGGATTATCAATCATGAACTTCTAGATTGGGAAGGACATTAGAAAAGCATCTGTTTTACGTCTATAAGTGTACTCCTGATCGTTAGCTGCTAACTTGACGTGGTGGTCGGGCTTGAACATCACAATGACCCAACAAGTTACTTCGACTGGAACTATTGTCCCTGCAGGTCATACCATGCCAGGAAGGTTGTTAGGATAGCGATTAGACTAAAAGCAGTTACCAGCTTAGTGTAAGAATCTTTCTCACACTATGCTGGAGGTCTGTGGGTGAAGTCGTACTGCTGGGGAACAGGAATGTAACAGCAGTGAGGTGTTTCTCTCAGACGACCAGCATGCCAGGTATGCTGTCTCTCCACTCCGGAGAAAGGGGGTTAGAAAAGGTCGACCCCAACAATTGTACATCCCGACTTACCCTACGGTGGTGCGTAACCGGCTGTAAGTTTCCTGATACGGAACCAACCCAAGAAACCAGTTCATACAGGCCGTGTGTGACGTGCCGTGACCATTATTGTTCGGAATAGTGTTTAATATTAAATATATACATATCTATACTGTACGCATATATTGATTGATTTTTGTTTAAAAATGAACTCTGTGCAAGTATGTTAAAATCGTTTCTGTAGATATACTTAATAATGACTTTGGCCTGTAAGCAGCTGATGAGGAGCTAACGAAATCAACAATGATGGTACCATTTTATTCTGTACAAAACCGCTGTTGTTCTTGCTTTATTCAAATTCATTAAGGGGAATAAATGTATGAGAAATGAACTAGTTTTACAAGTTTATTTTCCAGTAAAGTAATAAATTTCCGCCCTTAACAGTTGGAAGTTTGAAATAAACTTTGAAAAAAGAACGGTACTCTCCAAGGGGGGGGGTATTATCGATTCAACAAATGATAATCAAGGTTAACAGAAAAAATACCAGTATGTATATGTCTATGCTGAATCATTCAATGTGACCTTAAAAAGTTTCGAGCTTATAATTAACGGTAAAAAAAAGAAGACGAAAGTTAAAAGAATTCGTGTCTCAGTATACACTACCATATATTTTCTTGTATTTTATTTTTAATTCATTTGAAGATGATTTTCTGTATGCAGTTAAGTGGTTTATATTGATAGTTCTGTATCTTAGTGAACAGAACACGCATCTAACTATTATTCCGATCAGGTTCTACAATCTCATCTCTCCGATGACCGTGAAGTTCAAAAATAGTCAAAAGAAAATATTAGTATTACCTAATTCTTTTCATTCGTAACTTATAGGCATAAATCTGTATGCGATAAAATTAAATAGGCATTCATCGTATACTCATTACTATCTCACTGCATTCTATCGCCCATGTGAAATGGTATAATAGGGTGAGTAATATTGAGGTTAGGCTTTGGTCGAGTGCTACGTAAAGAGGGGGAATCAATCGATGAGGCTGTGAATTTACATCGACTGAGATGGTTAGGACATATGTTACGCATGCATGCCTAGTGTATCGCCTTGCTCGACCGACTGGCAATGTTGGCTGACATAGGGTCAGGTTGTAAAAGAGCCAGTGGTGGTCAAACCAAAATATGGCTTCATCAGTCAATGAAATCCACAAGTTAGTTTAATCCAGCCAGTCACGTAGGAAGGTGTAGACTTCCTGACTGGTAGGGGTCCTCGAGACGGTAAAAACCAATTAAGGCTGAAGACAATCGGTGATATGACTCAAAATCGTTCTCAATGGCGCAGATGCATCCACCCAATGAAACTAATTATTCTGCTTTATTACTATTCCTTTTGTCTCATAAACCTGTCTACTGTCTCTATTTTGCATTTCTCCTACTTTATTCTCTTGCTTTGTGTGCTATAAGGAGGGAGTGTGGCAACTGGAACTGCTGCACATCGGTACAAAGTTGAAAACAGACAGACAGACTGGGTTCTGAGTGGAACAATTAATCCTGTTCTCTTCAGTCCACCTTACAATTAGCCATGAGCTCTCATCTTCTCCTGATATGTCCTCTTCCATGTCATCGTCAGACACACACCCAACTCGTCGTTTCCCTTACTGGTTTCACTTGACCAATTGCCCGGTGTGTGATATCACTCAACGGTATTCTCAACATGCATCCGACTCATCTCCATCTCTTTAGGCATATTTTTTGCGTAGTAGGTGGTTATTGGTTCATTCGTTCCCTACAGCTTTTTGTTACTAATCCTCTCTGACCACCTGGTATTCAGTATGGAGCCAGCAAAGTGGGCAGATGTTGATAAAAGTCTGAAGTTTGTTCGAAATGCTTTTCATGACGCGCTCATCAAATTTTTGACCCGTATAGAAGAAGAAATGAAAATCCGAGTTTTGTTGCTTATGCTGAGTACAGGAGATTCCTACTGATTTCAGAGTGATAAAGATCCGTGTTGCTTATCCAACTTTCGCTGGTTTTGACATGTTCATCCGTTCTGTGGCGTATAGTTGAAACAGTGTTGCCTAGATAAGTGAAAGGAGGTGATGAAGATCACTTCCGTCTCTTTTCTAAGTTCACTTGAAGTTCTGACTTGGCTGCCTGCAGCTTCTGCAAACTTGTTGGTTTTCACCTGTAAGCCTTAGAATTTATATGATATTCGATATAAATTGTCTGTGAAGTCCAATCTTCTTATCGATGCATATGTGTTCCTGTCTTCTCAATCTCCAAGCATGGTCTTCCTCATATAATCCAGCCCACCACAGTTACGAATACGATCAGTGATGGTACGCAGACTTGTTTTACTCTCCTGTATTAACTTCAAACGCCTCACTAAGTTTTCCGTTGTCGGTCACCTGACGTATGACATTGTTGAGAACGATTTAAGGCACTCAGTAGTATTAGAGTAGTTTCCAAATTGCTTCACCGTCAACACTATCGAAGGGCTTTTCGAAGTTGAGGTACAGTAAGAGTTTCGACTGCCATTCTATGTTATGTTAAATGAAGATGCGTAGGGTTGAAATTTAATCAGCACATGATTCGCGTTTCCTAAACCCAGGGCTGGCGGAGTTCTGCACCCAGAACATCTTCTAATCTCTCCAGGATGACATGAATTAATATTTTGCTTGTTACGGACAAAAGCATTATTCCTCACTAGTTCTTGCAGAGGCTTAGTTTTCCCTCCCTTGGGAGTTTGATAAAAGATAGTCTTCCTTTGAATCAGTAGGAACCTTTCCTTCCTTTCAAACGTTTTTGCAATATTAGCATGAGAATATCCACTGAAGCCACTGGATCCCTTTTCAGTGCTTCCTGATGAAATCCATCTGATCCTGCTGCCTTTAAGGAACTTCAGTGGCCTGACTGCATTGAAGACATCTACTCTTGCTGGAAGATTAGTATCTACTTGCAATAAACTATACTAATTATGCTTTTTTGCTGAAGGTCATCTCTTTGTGGCCGTTTCTTAGAAAGTTAAGCCATATATCTGCGAATCATATTTGCACACACTAAATCTGCTGTGATTGGTTGTTGAATTCCTCAAAGTTAGGCTATGTTCTTGTTTGTTTTTTCATGACAAATTTTGGCTTGCAGACAGCTCTCAGCACAGTTTTTTTCATAAAACCCAGCTACTATTCATCCACGTCCATTTTCTTTTCAATTTACTACGATGATAATCTGGATGGAGACATCCAGTTGAGCATAGTAACGATGATCTCACAGTCAGGAATCCATCACTCATATTGGGCTTAACAGGAGTTCTCGCTAACCGAGAAAAAAAACAACCTAATGAAAAGCTGAGTTATTCACAGTTTTCAGAGTGTAAAGTATCAACAAACACTAGATCGATAGTATTTATAGAAAAATTCGATGTTTGTTTCAGCTCCGATTATTACTGCATAGCCAACTTATATCCTGTGACTTTTTCTCATAGAAGCAGGATTGATCACGAGCTAACATCATTCAGAGAGTCATCAGGAAACCAGGAAGAAGTATTGAACATCTGTTTCATACTAGTTTGGTACTCTTCATCAGTATGCATCCACTGTGATGCCAACCGGAGCTCTTCAGGTTACAAGGCAAGCTTGTAGACAATTCATCAACAGGGATCCGATCCAACGACCCACGACTTCTTATTTTTTACCGATTCACGATACAAAAATAACGCAACCACCAACGAATGTCATCGAAGAGTGACTTTCCTTTTACCTGACTTCGTGAACCCTAGTGGTCACAACTAACTTCTCAATAGGAGTGAGTCTAGGTGACTTTCTCTATAGAGCCAGTCGGCGTTTGATTGACTACACGTGTGATCATGAATAATCAAACTAAAAATGGTACACCGTTGAAGAATTAAAACTCTCCCTGTCATACACATATATATTCAAAAATCATTTGTACAATATGCATCTTAACCAAAGTGAATTTCTGCATTTTCAGAGAACTTTCATTCAAATATTTGTAGCTTCACGTGTTGTGCAATAATTATTCAGAGGATGATAATCATATCTGATTGAAATAATAATTTAACGCTATAGTCTGTCTGCATCGGTGTCAAAGCGGTAGGATGCTCGCCGACCACGCCTCACGTGGTCCGGGGTCCTACCCCCAGCCGACGCACTCCTTTATTTCGCTATCCAGTAGTGAGACTGGTAAAAAGGGAAGGTCGGGCACCAGGCTAGCAACCCCATCCTGTAAAAACTAATCACCACTGTTACAGAAACTTCAATCCTCTATGTTCCACTGGAAACGTAAAGGAATAAAAAGATAGTTTGTCTCAATACTAGATAGATACTAAATGAAAGTGGAACATGTACAAGTTAGAATCACTAACTGGTAGAAAGAGGAATTCATGAACCATTGAATCAGGTCCCAATGGATGAATAATCTACGAACTGGCCTTGTATTCGGAAGTCTCTGGGTTCAATCTCTGGTGTAAGGGTACTACTGAAGAGTCATGGACTAGGATGAAACAGGTATCCATAACTCCCTGCTTGGTATTCCAACTGTTCTTTACCTGATTGATACCAGCTAGTGATCAAACTTGATACAAATCAAATCCCTACAAACTAACCCTTAAAAATTAAGTTATAATGAGTAAACCAAAAAAAAATCTTAATAGTGCGATAGTGTACATACCAGGCTCAGTGACATAACCAATGAATAGTATAAGTGAAAGTAGTAAAAGTATACAAACTACAGAATAAACAAGTGCAGATGATGGACCGAATGTGCTTCTCATTACTGGTGATGACGAGGATGATGATGGTGATGACGAGGATGCAGATGAAATTTGATCACTTGTTTTATCAGATCTTGTATTCATTTTTTGATCATTAGTAGATGAGTGTGGATAATTGTTGTTGTTAGCTTCTCGTTTAGAAAATTTCCTATCATTAGAATTTTCATAGGTGTAATCACTTTTTTCTGAGCTTTCTTTCAATAAACTATCTTGAATTGCTTGTTGCCGTGCAGCTAAACTCGGCAGTAGATCAACTAGAGTTGGCCGACCATCACCTAAAATGAGTAGAACAAAGAAATATTCGAATAAAAGTTTGCATAAAGCTATATATATATATACTACTGATTGATAGAGATGAGTAGTTGTGTACCACTTCTATCAACCAGTATTCAACACAGACCTACAGGAGGCCAATCGCCATATCAATATATGTGTAAAACTTGGGTACTGTGCTTGTTAGTAATTCCATATTAGTTTGTTTATTAAGTATATCACACAGTGAAACAGTATTATTATTTATTAGATGATAATATTTCGAACAAAATTTATTGTACATAATCATATCAATTGTAATCACACGACTTTGAAACTTGAGTTTTAAAGTTTTATTTGTCTTCTCCTATTTGTCGTCATAGGGGTAGTCGAACTTTCCAGATATCTGGGTGGACAGGTGTTGAATCATTCCTACTACGCGTATTGTTTTCAGTTGATTCGATAAATAAAGCTTCAGTTATCAATCTCTCCCTCCACCCTGTGACATTAGACTTTAAAACTATCATCCTATCCCATCCTAATTTGTGGTGTGGTTGTGTGTAATTGCATGTAGTGAATGCTATAGCTGAACTATTCTCTAGATTTCTTATCTTATTTGGATCAACTAATCTAGATTTTCCTAAGCTTTTGTGCTCGGCTAGTCTGACTGCCCCTGTTTTACTGCTTTGACCTATGTATTTGACCTGAAAATCATTCATTCCAGCAGGGTTTTAGATAAACTAAATTGTTTTGTCAGATTAGCCGAACATAAAATCCTAGCAAAATCTAGATTGGTTAATCCAAATAGGATAAGAAATCTAGAGAATAGTTCAGCTATAGCATTCACTACATGCAATTACACACAACCACACCACAAATTAGGATGGGATAGGATGATAGTTTTAAAATCTAATGTCACAGGGTGGAGGGAGAGATTGATAACTGAAGCTTTATTTATCGAATCAACTGAAAACAATACGCGTAGTAGGAATGATTCAACACCTGTCCACCCAGATATCTGGAAAGTTCGACTACCCCTATGACGACAAATAGGAGAAGACAAAGAAAACTATAAAACTCAAGTTTCAAAGTCGTGTGATTACAATTGATGAAATGATTATGAACAGTAAATTTTGTTCGAAACGTCATCCAGTAAATAATACTGTTTCACTCACTGTGTGATAAATCTAGTAATCAAACTAATAAGGTCAATCGCCAGTCCGACTGGCTCGGTGGTTACCTCCCTGACTGCAGCACTGGGTAATGCAGGTTCGAGTCTCAAGAAGGGACATGAGTTTCTTCAAGGTTGCAGATACAACCTTGATGATAGGTGCCAACTAGCACGAAACCTTGGTCCGAAGTTTGCTGCTGATCATACTATATTTGCATTAACAGCATTCACTTATAGGCTAAGTAAAATAATTGAAGTAGTTCCTAAATACTCTTTATTTTTTAAAAAGAAAAACAGCATACAGTGAAAGAGTAAAATAATAATAATAATTTACCGTCAGAAAGTTGTCCATAGATTCTGCGTAACGCCATTTCATCTGGTGGTTGAACAGCTCGTTTAACTCGAATATCTAAACGATTACTAGCGTCCAGGATGACAAGACGAAAAGCTTTCTCATAGTCAGGTTCACTAGTAGGACCAGGGATAAGAATGCGTAACTGAAGATAAGAAAAATGCACAAGATATTTTATATATAGTAATAAGATCAGACAACTATTAGAATCAAATGATAATAATAATAATGTACATCTGTTGTTCTTGTAATCTACACTTCGCAATAGTAAGGACTGAAAGAGGTGTCTATATGTTAAACAGATAAATGCCTACGTGAAGTAGTTCTGTATATAAGGCACTCACTCAAAAGACTTTCTAACCTCGTTTACTTCTCTGATAGGATGCAGTACACGGTATACAATGGTGTATCTTCCTCTCCTTTGCTTACTGAAGCTGGAGTTCCTCAGGGTGCTGTTCTCTCTCCGTTTATCTTTTCCTTCTTCTTACATGACTTACCTCTTTCAGACGAAATCAACTTCGTCAAATATGCAGATGACCTGACTGTTTCGCTTCCCGTTAAGTCTCAGTCAGACTGTTTCAAATTAAACAGCTTCCTGTTGGACATCAGTCGGTGGTCTAAACTAAATGGCCTCATGCTGAATCCCTCAAAATGTCAGAGTATTGACTTCTCCTTTAGGCATAAACGAGATCTACAAACACTAGTAAGTACTCATGAAGCCTGTTGCACTGAGGGGACTAAAATTGAAACTAAGTCTTGTGCAAAATACCTCGGTCTAGTTCTATCTTCCGACCTTACTTGGACATCTCATATCCTAATGATTTCTAAGAAAGTGTTATGTCTAACCTACTACATTAAGAAACTTAGACAATCTGAAATCACCCAACTTCTACTTTCACAATTTGTCAACTCTTCTATCTTACCTATTCTACTTTACTGCTCCCCGTTAGTCTTTCCTGGGCTACTGAAAAAGGACTACACCATCCTGAGAAGGATGTTGAAGGTAGTTATTAGTACTAGTGGTGTAAAACTCAGTCAGCTCGTCACTAAATTAGTTGAAAGGCATCTGAATACATGCGAAAAATGGTCTAAAAGCATACTCTCCGACCCCCAACACTCCCTCTATTCCCAACTCTCGCCTTGTCAATCATACCCTACTTAGCTCGTGTTCGGTGCGATAAAGAAAGCATTAGGCGTGACACCTATAATTCATTCAATAGTCAGTAGAACAACTGGGCCTCGTGTTTCCAACTCATATCATTTATAGGTGCAACATTTTCTTTCTTTCTTTTCCTTTTTTCTCTCTCTCTCTCTTTTTCCGTTATGTGCTGCTTTGTTTCTTTCTTCCGCTTACTCCAGTAAATATGATAGCACCTACTTTTCTAACACCTTCAAACACTGTTCAATTTTGGCTTAGCTACCGACATGCCAATATGTTGTTGTCATAATGAACTGAGATTTCCTTAATCTATGTAGAATTTTATTTATTGATAATGTACTAACTGGATGCAATACTGTAGTAAAAATGCTGAGAATTCCATTCCGTATCACAAGTACTGTTTTAGAATAAAGTAAATTATTATTATATATCCCTTGATTTTATACATTTGTTGACTTTGTAGGAGGGCTAAACGACCCTATTGACCCAGTTAGACAAAATAATTGTAATCTATAAAAATATATCTCCCAATAAATATGAAGTCAGCTATATAGGTCAGATCAGTTGACCGGAGGCAGTCCGATTATCGGAATGTAGGAATTTAGCTAAGTGCAGAACGATTGATGAAGATAAGTCATTTAGAAAAGAACTCAGCTTATTACTGTGTATGCATTAACACATCATCCCTGACGGATCGGTTACAAAACAGAACTTTGCATAGAAGTGCACCATTTCAACTTGTCACACTGCATGTATCACACAAAAGAAGACATATCTGAGTGGAAAGACATTCAAAAGAATGGTAATAAGCAGAAATGTGTGGGGGAGAGAGAAACAATAGTAACATGGAAAAACAATCAGCTTTATTGGACATATCATACTATAAAAAAGAGTGAATGTATTTGAGCCAGCCATTGAGAACAACTTTGAGACCCACATCATCAATTGTCTCATGCCACTGAAGGAGCTGCGAATGTCTTGATCGAAAAAGTTATCAGTAAATAATACTGTAATACTCACTCACTCACTGTGTGATTTTATCAAATAAATTTACTCTATAATGGAATTCTTCAAGAGTTAATGAGCTGTCTGAAATTTCTTACTGGGAATATATGAATTGTTTTCCATAAGTCAGTCTTCAAAAATGCTGATCTATCTTTACCTCTCTTTGTTTTTCTAAGATCACTAGTGAAAATTTAGGTATATGTCATGGACGTATTCATGGAAATATATAAGAATGACTCTAAGTTCAATATGAAAATAGACTACTTTATTGAAGAAAATTGCATATTAAAAATGGGACAGATTCGGTGTCCAGATACAGTGAAAGTTTCTTCAAAGTTGTAAATGTCTGATAACGACGAGCACGAAACAACAATGAAGCAACGCCTTTTACTGACTAAATGGTAACGTCTTACGGAGGTGGCCTGCTTAAAAATTGGGCTACCGATAACCTCCATCAATATACTGTATATATAATTTGTTTGTTTAAATCTGGCAAAATATGACCTATAATAGTATTGTTTACCCTTTGTGAGTATTTAAAGTTAATTTAATTTTTTATTATGGCTTGATTAAACACAGTATTTTTGGTGTAAAAGGATGGAATTTTCACCATGCGATATCGTAGCCCAAATTTATCAGGCCAACCATTAATATCAGGTGTACATCGGCTGGGGATCGAACCCAGGGCCATATGCATGGTCAGCGAGCGTCCTAACCGTTGTGCCACAGACGCACAAGATCTTAGCTCTTAGAGCCGAGAAGCCAATGTTTTTAACCTGCTAATTGGTAAATTTCCACTACTAAACATGAGAAAAAGCTTAGTAGTCGTAGTAGGTGGCAGCATGTATACCAATACATGAGAAAACTGCTCCTGAGTTGCATCCTAGGTTCTCATAATATGCTCTTCAACGTTTTATTGTTGGCATTCAACCAAAATGTTGTGCATTTCTTGAAAGCGACAAAGAAGACGTATCATAAAAGAACAGGTTTGCGCTCCAGGTCAGTCAGGTCGAACCCCGGTGGGTGAGTACTGTGAAGAGTCCCAAACTAGGACGAAATAGGTTTTCCAGTGGTCCTCTAAATGATGTCAGTTCATGGTGAAATCCTCCGTGCAATTTTTTTACTTGAAGATCGTGAACCGAGGTAAAATATAATGCAATAAAGTCAGCTGAAAATTCTGTACATTATATAAACATTTTTCAGAATAAAGCCATTATTATTATTATTAAAAATTAATAGTGTATAACACCTGACGATGGTTTCATCTGACTTCAGCAAATTACGACATTTCGTACTTGATCGATGAACTATGCCCAAGTACCAGAAGAACTAGACACTAGCATCGACTATTATCTGATATTAGATTACGGACGAAATGGAGAAGTTACAGTATAGCGATGCAGGATTTTGAACGCATCAGTGCCCTTAGTTGCATACCACTCATTGGATAACGGGATCTACTGCTGCTATAGAACCATCATGAATGTGATGCAGGAATTGAGGTGCAAATTTCATCCCGACTTCGTTTTTAAGTACTGCTTGGATAATGTGTTGATAGCTCGTTAGCGTAGGTGGCACAGCGGTAAGAACTCTCACCAACCATGCACATGGTCCGGGGTTCGATCCCCTGCCGGCGCACACCCGATATCTATGATTGGCCTGCAAAATTGGGCTACCGATATCACATGCTGAAAATTCCATACTTGTACCAAAAATACGGTGTGGAATCAAGCTATAATAAATTTTAAAAAATGATAGGGGGTTAGGATTAAGGTAAGGTTTGTGGCTGGTACTTGGGTTATGGTGTTTTAGCTTTATCACCTGCATTTTCCTGGTAAATAGTTGTCAACGTCCTTACCTGGAATCTATACTTATTCAATTGAATGTTTCTGGGAAGACTTGAAAACAGGAAACTGGTTTAACCTAAAAAACCTAATACTCCTCGCATTATAATTAGGAAATCTTTTTAAGTCACGTCAAGAGAAAAAACCCTGTCCAATGTGTTTTATCCCTATTCTCTGTATTTCTCTTGTAAATAGATGTCATCTTCATGTAAAAATCACCCGTCTTTTTCTGACTGGCCAGCTCAAGGTAAGTTGTACATTCTCATTACACGGATCGTTATACTTTAACTTTGCCGATAAAATAGTGGAAAAAAATGAACAAACCTCTCTCTCCCTCTGTATGTGAAAAAAGGTTAATAACAAGAGAAACAAAAAAGTGAAAACGGGGAATTTTACCTGAAATTTACGTTCTTCAAAAACTCCAATATCATAATCTAATAATGGTTCATCTTCAGGTTCTTTTCCGCCTAAATCAATTCCAGAATTTAAAGTATCATCATCCCCGTCATCTTCAATTTCAACAGTAGCATCAACAGATGATGTGATTAGGTGGTGTGAATTTCGACGGCGTTGTTGTAATAGATAGTCTGAGCCCTTGTCTTTCATTCTACCGTTGGTCATCATGCTGTCATTTTTGCCGTTATTATTATCATTATTACTATTATCATCGCCATCATCGTCTATATTGTCTGGATAAACAAGAAGACGGAATAATCCAGGGAATTGATCCACTTGACCGGTAAGATCGATTACCCAAAATCTTTGCTTCTTTAAGGATTCTGTATTCATTGTTGATGATGACAATTCAGAATTTCTTAATTTTGTACTTGTCTTCTGACCACTACTACTACTACTGTCGATAAGAATATCACCATTTTTAATTTCAGGTTCTGTTAACCATGCTAAGGCTAGACTTGCTCGTAGATAATGTCCACGTTCCACAGAGGCTGGATAAAACACAGCACCGAGTAAAGATGTTGTTTTAGGTAGGCTAAAACTCAACTAGAAGACAAAAGGAAAGGAAATAAAGAAAAAAAATGTAAATTTGGCCCCTTTATGGTTTTAATAAAGTTTTAAGAAGGAACAAACTTTGCGGAAGATATTTAATTAGAATTGTAACTACAGAAAAAGTGAATACGAAAACAGTATACAGTAGTATAAATGCATATCATTAAAGTGTAACACAGAGACGAATTCATATTAACTAGGAACAGGATCAGAAAGTGAACAGCCACTCATACATAAACTAAGAAGTACTTTCATTGGACGCTAGACAGATAGTGACTGATATCATACGTCTAAGTCCTTGGTGCTGGTACAGACTGAGTATTGCCAGTCAACTATGTAATGTGTGGCCACGATGTTAGGTGGTTCACCATCACAGAGCACTCTGAACCATTGTTTTCAGATGGTTGGATGCAATCAGCAGTTAGTAAGGCATATCTGCAATCTTGAAGGGACTCATACTATCCATTCTGAGACTTGAACTAGGGTCACGTGATACCGCAGCAAAGATGCTGAGCCTCAACATCACGGTGGCTGTGCTGCTAACTTGACTGATAGAAAATTCAGTTTGTACCAACACACCAAGGACTGGATTCATGACCTAGGGTTTCAAATCAAAGTATCAATCCATGATCAACTCGTAAAAACAAAACTAATCCTTACAAACCAAAACTATAGAAAATTAATCTGATGCTCGCTAGTGACCTGCTACAGTACAGAGTTTCCTGGAGTTCTAGTGAGAAGTCGTGACCAGTGAGGTCAATCCAGATGTCACGTGTGAGGATGGATGTCCCACCGACGACACTGGTTGGGTTCACTCTAAATCACGAATTGGTAGTAGTTAGAATTCATGTACTGGCTGGCCATTGAATCGGGTCCCAATGGCTGAATGGTATACGACCCATCTTGCCTTGTAACCGGAAGGTCCTGGGTTCGAACTCAAGTGGGTGCGCACTGCCGATACTTCCCAAAACTAGGATGAAACAGCTGTCCAGATCTCCCTAGTTTTCAATGGTTTTCTAATTGATATCAATCCGTGATCAACTCGTAAAAACATAACTAACCCTTACAAACCAAAACTATAGAAAATATCCTTTACAGTCCTACAGGAGGTCGATTCCGAGTCCGAATAGCTCAATGGTGACTCACGTCTCTGACTGCAGGGGATATCAGCTCTTTCAAGATTGCAGATACGCTTTACTGACTAGTAAGTGCCAACAAGCACTAAAGCTAGGGTGAAGCCAATTGACTCCAAACATTTAATCAATTGAAATGTGTTTCTTTTCATTCCTCTATTTCATGTGTTAAAATCAGTAGTGGAAATCTACAAATAATTTTCGATTTCTCCATCATATCTAAACTTTATGATACTACAATATTCGATACTGCTGTTGAGTTATTACTTCATACTGTTTTCAAAACCCACTGGAAAGCCATAATGCACTAATGACAAAAACACCAGTTCAATGTTTGTTCTGAACTGTCTAATATCATATTCTGAATATCAGTCTGAACTTCTTCTGCCCAAAAAAGACACGCTGAGTATTGAAGCCAATATAGGACACGTGCTTTTTCATTTTTTTTTATTTTTGATTATAGCTTGATTCCACACCGCATTTTGGTACAGTTATGGGAATTTCAGCATGTGATATCGGTAGCCCAATTTCGCAGGCCGACCATAGATATCGGGTGTGCGTCGGCAGGGGATCGAACCCCGGACCATGTGCATGGTCGGCGAGAGTCCTAACCACTGTGCCACCGACGCACATTTGGAAATTTTCAGCATCCAAGTGTTTCTATGGTCACTCTCAAACTTAGAACCCAACGTTTCAAACACACAAGTGTTATCTACTAGGTGTTACTCGGCTGTAAAGAGCCAACACTCATGAAACGACTATCAGTTGTTTTGAATTTCATGCTGATTTACTGATTTTACTGAACTGCAATAATCGATTCCTGCTGACAAGTCAGTCACTGCAAGTAACTGCTTGTTTTTTTCGAAATAGAAATCGTCAGAATACTCCAATATAAAGGCAGTAAGTTTTACAAACACAGTAGGTCCATGCTTTAGGAAGTAGCTAGTAAACGTTTAAGGAATCTCATACTAAAGGAAACAGTAACTCAGTAATGCTTCTTGCTGTTTAGCTGTTTTCTGAATCGCGTTAGTTCAGAAGAAAACTGACTAAAATGTTAATAAAAATTATAAATAAATGCTGATACAGGATTTCATCATGAACTGAAATTTGGTTAGAGAACGATTGGAAAAACTGGGAGTACTGGACAACTGTTTCGTACTAGTTCTGGGATTCTTCATTAGTACGCCACCACCACACAGGGTTCGAACCCAGGACTTTCTGATTACAAGGCCAGCTCGTAGGCCAGTAGGCCTCTGGGACCCGATTCAATGTCCCGCGAATTCCACCCTTTGCCAATTTATGATATAGCACGACCACTAACCAATATCATCGCTGGCGAGTATCTGTCCTCACACTCGACCTGCTGTACCCCACTGGTCACGACTTCCCACCTGAATAGGGCCAATCTCTAGTGAGCGTCAGATTGGGGACAGATACTCTCCAGAGATGATACTGGCTAGTGGTCGCGCTATATCATAAATTGGCAAAAGTTAGAATTCACGGGCCATTGAATTGGGCCCCAGAGGACTACTGGCCTACGAGCTGACTTTGTAATCGGAAAGTCCTGGATTCGAACCCTCTGTGGTGAGGGCGTATTATTATTATTTCCTTTAGTTCCTAGAGGAACATAGGGCTTCAGCCATGCGTCTCCATTGCGTTCGGTTCTCTGCTAGAGTTTTCACCTGGTTCCAGGTCTGCCCACATGCTTTCATCTCCTCTTCACATGATCTCCTCCACGTCACCCTTGGACGACCAACTCGTCGCTTCCCTTTCGGGTTCCACTCGAGGGCTTGTCTGGTGACGTCACTTGCTGGTTTCCTCAGAGTGTGGCCAATCCATCTCCATTTCTTCCTGCCTATTTGTTTCACAATCGGTTCCTGCTGAGTTGGTTCGCTCATTGCCAGAGATCTTTGTTGCTGATCCTTTCCGGCCATCTGATCTTGAGTATTGAGCGAAGACATCTGTTAATGAAGGTCTGTAGCTTGTTTGAGGTGCTCTTTGTGACACGCCAAGTCTCTGATCCGTATAGTAGTACTGACTTCACATTGGAGTTGGTGAGGGCGTACTAATGAAAAATTGTCCAGTACTCCCAGTTTTTCCAATCGTTCTCTCACCGATGTCAATTCATGATAAAAGCCCATAACCAATCAAATTAAATTCCTACAAACCAACACTTAGATATTTATTTCTGTAGTAGCACAAGATTACTACTGCTGTCAATATATCTGACGAAATCTAAGCACAAATACAAATGGTTCGTGTGGGATTCGCCAACCTTCATCATCTCTGGTATCGACGTGCTAATCAACTATCGATCAAAGGACATGGGTAACATTTCGCTCTGTCCTCCTTTATGGCTGTGAGACATGGTCATTCAAGCGGAAGATATGAAAAGACTAGCTGTATTCGGTCATAAGCGTCTGTGTTGGGTCTCCGTTGTTGAATGGTGTAATATGATGAGTAATATTGAGGTTAAGTGCAACGTGTTAGATAGCAGGGGGAAGTCAGTGGATGAATTCATGAAGCTACATCTACTGAAACAGCTAGGACACGTGTTCCATATTCTGAATCATTGTCTTCCTCAATGGACAATGTTGGGTTAGGTTGGAAAAAAGTTAGTTGGTGATGGTCAAACTTAACAGCTGGTTTGAGTTTTGTTAGGGAGGTGTAGGCTGACTGTTTAGGGGTCATTGGGATTCTAAAAGCCATCGGCAGGTGATATAGCTCGAAATCATTTTCAGTGGCACAGATGCGTTCACTCACTGTGATCCTCTATATCCACTAAACCGTTATGTTTTTCCCATGTTACTATACTTTCTTCCTCACATTTTCGCTTTTTACCGTTCTTTTGGATCTCCTATTTTCTATATTCTGTCTACCTTTGTATATGCGTGTGTGTGTGCAGAGAGTGGCAAGTTGAACTACTGCACTTCTACATAAAGTGCTAAGTTGAAACTGAATCACTCAGTCTGTCACCACGAACAACACAAAAGATGGTTAGTTATCTGAGAACTGATGGTGCAGCATTTCTTTAGCAAAAAGGACTTGGATTATCAGTTAAACAAGTGTAAAGCAACAAAAATCTCCAATCTGTAAATTCATACGGTCAGTTAATGTAATCATAAAAATAAACAATTGAGGGGACAGACAACATGAGCCGGTGATTCAGACATCAAGCTTCGATTCCTTACCAACGCATTATTCCTAAACCTAACCTTACTGGTAGTAAGCTGGAAAAATAGGGAGGATTGGACGTGAAGTCAGGAACCTCACTTCGTAGAAACAACATCATAGTTACTGCTACTGAAACTTTACCCTTTGAGGTCCTACATTCCATTCACGAAGTAAAGGAATGACAGATAAAGATACACTACAGTTAATGAAAGCAGTAAGCTTGAGAAAAATGCGCCAAACATAAATAATGCATACAGAAAATGAAACTTACTTTTGGTCTGATTCTTGAATGGGATACAGCGTACAGATAATTACCTAAGTATTCAACCTGTGCACATAGAAAGAGGAAAAATAATAGATTAAAGTCTTGAAAGTTTGAAAATATATACTAAAACTGCATAGCGAATAACAACAATAATAAGCATGGTGATAACAGTAGATTATTTTTGTGTAGGTATCAATGGAAATAGGATTTCTGAGAGTATATAACTAACAAGACCATTGTGAATCTCTGATACCAACTAATGTTTGTTCCCAGATGTCCTTAACATCCATAGGACTGGAGAAATAACTTGATGTACTCAGACAGATATTATTTTGCCGACTGAATGACTTTCTTTGTTTAGGTCAGTTATCACTACTTATAAACACACACAGTATTATTATTTTTTTTAATTAAAGCGTCACTTTTAATCAGATATCGCTAGGAGAAGATCTACAGGTGGTCGTTCTCAAGTAAGACTTTATGCTTGTTACCACTCACCAGGAAAGTGTACCTAACAGCTTGAGTATACTCATATTCTCCCAGTATTTCGGACAACTTCAAAGTTGACCAGTCTCAAGCCACCGCTGTGCGTCGGTGACACACCAGTAGAAAGCTGGCCAACCACGACTCATGTGGTCCGGGGTTCGATCCCCGGCCGACGACACACTCCTTTACCTCAACTAAATCAGTAGTAAGACTGGTAAAAAGAAGGAAGGTTGGGCATAAGGCTAGCAATCCCATCCAGTAAAAATAATCACTAGCGCTATCGAAACTTCAAGCATCCAGCTTGAAGGCCTATATTGTACTTGGAATGTTAAGGCAATGCAAACAAAAGTCAGGGAAAGAAGGGAAGTTTGGGCATGGAGCGACCCCTGGAAAAATCAATTCAGTGGCTACAGAAACTTCAAAGCACAACAAAGATATAAAAAACAAACTTATTTCTCGCTGGAATCGGAGAGAGAAAATGATGTGGGCTGGTGAGAGCATTTCAGGAAGCTAGTCAACCCAAGATGCATTCTTCCGATGAGGAAGAAATAGGCATGGGAACGTGGAAATTTCGTACAGTGCACGAAGCTAGAAAAGCTGCCCAAGTTGGAAAAGGAATGAGAAGATATGGTGTAGAAGTGTTAGAAATCTCTGATATCAAGTGGAATGCAAGTGAACTCTCTAAATTGTTAATTGGAAAGCTAATAATTTACTCCAATCACTCAGATGAATAGCTTGAGCAGTATGAAAGAGCAGCTATCATGATATCACCAGCAGCAGTAGTAGCAGCAGCGGAAGTAGCAAAAGCTCTTATGTAAATCAAAAGCATGAAATCTAATTGATAACAAACTATAAATAAAAAGAGTATACAGCTGATTGAACGGTTATTACTCACTTTCACTTCACCCATTGCTATATATGGTGGTAATGCAGGAGTGTATATATTCAATTGTTCAATTAATGGTTCAGCTGTTGTACACGGTGCACCGCTTAATCGTGTCCACGCAGATGTGCTAACTTTCAATGGTTGAGAAGGCCATACTTGTAGGCTAGCAATTTCATTCGATACATCTGTTGGTGTATACAACATTGGATTGGAGTAAAATCTATCCGATGGTATAGTCGACGATGAAGTTGACGAGGAATGTGATGTTAAAGTATCAAAGGGAATACTTGTTCCACTGCCACTCACTAATGGTATAGTCTGAGAGGACAAAAGATGATAAAGTTAGCAAAAAGTTGAAGAAAAACAACACTTTTGGGGTATTTAGTTGAAAATCAAATAATGCATGACTATACTATTCCTTAGTACTTCTACTGTCATATTTTAATTAGTAATAAAGGTGTTTTGTATTTCCCAGTGAATGAAAAACAAAACGATATTCTTCTGTTTACTGACGTTTCACTATTTAATACTGCTAATAGCTTTATCAAAGTACTATCAAATCAGAATTTACAAAATCTCAACTTATATATAACAACTTAATCATCGTTCATCAGCATAGGGTCATTTTCGCGTTGTCAAGTTGGTCAACTGGTAAAGATAACAAAACCAGGTGTAGATTGTTGGATTTGATAAGTGTGTAAAATTATAAAAGTAGCATGTGTTTACATAATGAAATTGCTTATCACATTCGTGTTGATTTTGTTACTTCATGAAGGAGGGAGGTGTTGTAACCAAGTGAAATTATGTCTTTGTCAACCATTCCTATTCCGACAATTTGGATTCCACTTGATGATATGAAGTGCTTCTGATGATATTAGACGTTCTTTGTAATTTCTGAAATTTTTCTGGATGATGATTTCAATATTTTCAAAATCAATTTTGTGACCTGATTCTATAGCGTGTAGACTTATGGCTGGCTGTCGATTTTTCTAGATTTTCTAGTTCAACTGGATTTCTCGGTGTTCGAACACAGATGCTATACGGTGTTCATTTCTTCTGATTTTGATTTCTCTTTGGTGATGTGTTGTCCGATGTATATCGCATCACATTCCCAGCAAGCATTTTATTTCATAGATACAATTAGGTGGAGAATCCTTAGGGATTTGGTCTTTTATTATGTGGACAAGGTTGATTTGCAGTGCGTGTGTCTGATGTTTTGAAGAAAACTCTGATGTCGAGCTTATTGTAAAGGTAAACTACTCAAGATGTTTAAATTATTGGTTTCTTGTAAGGGATTTCGACCACTTTAGGTGTAGATTTCATCACGAACCAACATAAATTTTATAGATCATTGAAGACCAGGGAGCCCTAGAAGACCATTTCGTCCTAATCTGAGAATCTTCATTAGTGCACGTCAATAACCATGCCCAGAGTCGAACCCGGGACCTTCGGGTTACAAGACTTAACTCGTTGACCATTGAACCACTTGGGCTGGAATTCAATGACTGAAAAAGAGTCCCGTGCTGGGACGAAACAGATGTTCAGTACTCTTTGATTTCCAGTGGTCTCTTTAACTGAAACTGTCCATGATATGGTCACTGACATTGAATGAGCATTTAAATCTTTACAAGAATTAGAATGATCCCTAGCTTAATTCAATTTCTGAAGGATTGGTTTGGCTGCCATACAACTGATTGATACATAACTGCTTGTTGATAATCGAAGAAACTGTCCAGTAAATCTTTTTTCACATTGTAGGAAAATTATTTTTACTAATTATTAAATGAACTGATAGGTAGAGCTAAATTCTAAGTGAATTAAGTAAAAGTAATCTCCTTTAGTATGTTGGTCTTGTGCATAAAAAAGAAAACACTTGGGAATATGACTTGTTTGAATAATAATAATTTGCTTTATTCCAGAAACAGTACTAGTGGTACAATGTGGAATTTTCAGCACATATCTACAATATTTGCATCTAATTTTATCCAACGTTTAAAAGGAGTATTTCAAAAAAATAAATATAAAGACAACAACAGCAAAAAAACAAAAAAATAATAAAAAAAATGCGAAAAAATACCAAGAAGTAGAAAGGAAAAATAAACAGCATATACTAATATCTCAGTATTGGGTAGTGGAAGCTATGACATGATTATGCATGGTGACAGTAAAGCTATATAAATCGAAGCATCAATGTAATCAACGCTTGGTAAAGTATCTCAGCTTTCACAACTGCATTAACTCTTCATAATTCTAAAGCGCAGTTGATATTTGCAGTAATTATTTGAATGTAGAATACCATTCTTATTGTAATTAACGCCACTGTCAAGTCAAATTGCCACTTTCCTTTGCGTCCCAACTGAAACATGGGGCTTCAGATCTCAGCTGTGAAGTTTAGCTTTTATGGGGTTCGGTTGCAAGTCTCATTCCTCACCTTTCCTCTCTACTGGGCTTACTACCAGCTAAATGAGGTTTGGAAGTGCGTTGGTGGGGATCAATCTCACGCCTACACCCGACGCACTTCTACACACCTCGCTTAGCTGCTTGTAAGCCCGGTGTATAGACGGGGGAAGAGGTTTGGCAAGAGGCTAGCAAAGCCATCCCGTAAAAAAACTAAACACCAATGTTAATAAAAACCTCGCCTAGATTACTAGGTCACTAGTATTCTAGCCGGTCCCAAGCCCGGATAAAGAGGGAGGGTTGGGGCGTGGTGCTAGCAACTCCACCCCCAAAACTTAACCAAATTGCTACTAAAACTTCAACGCACAAATATATTCAAAATTCTAAAATTACAAATAGTGACCTTAGTTTTCTCTGGAATCGGGGAAGTGAAATGACGCGGGCTGGTGAAAGCCTTCGGGAAGCCAGTCAGCCGATGTGCCTTCTTTCGATGAAAGCGAAAATAAGGATAGGGACGTGGAATGTTCGTACAATGTACGAAGCTGGGAAGGCTGCTCAGGTAGCCGCAGAAATGAGGAGATATAGAATAGAAGTGTTGGGAATCTGCGAGAGCAGATGGAACGGATGTGGAAGGAGCCAACTATCAACTGGAGAGACAATAATCTACTCCGGTCACCCAGAGGACAATCACGAGCACACCGAGGGAGTAGCCATCATGATGTCACCAACAGCGGCTAAAGCTCTCATGCAGTGGGAACCAATCTCCTCCAGGATAATGACAGCCAGGTTCAACTCAAAAGGAAAAAAGGTTACAATCGTTCAATGCTACGCGCCTACAAACGCCTCAGAACATGAGAAGAAGGAGGATTTCTACAGTCAACTACAAACAGTAATGGACAACGTCCCAAAGAGCGATATCAAAATCCTGATGGGCGACATGAATGCGAAACTGGGAGGAGACAATACAGGAAGAGAACTCACCATGGGTCGTGAGGCCCTCGGTGAAATGAACGAAAATGGTGAACTCTTCTCAGACTTCTGCGCCTTCAATGATTTGGTGATTGGTGGCAGTGTGTTCAAACACAGGGATATACACAAGGCAACATGGATTTCACCAGATGGACACACCAAAAACCAGATAGACTTCATTTCAATCTCAAGGAAGTGGAGACGGAGCCTACTGGACACAAGATCGAGGAGAGGAGCAGATGTGGGTTCAGACCACTATCTGGTACAAGGGACTTTCAAGGTGAAGCTGAAAGCCTCGAGGATACCTGGGGATAGGCCACAATGCAAGTTCAACACTCACAAACTGAAGGACACAATCACACAGGACATTTTCACTGCAACTGTCAGAGCAAAGCAGGAAACACTACGCAGCACCACTGAGGAATCATCCGTGGAAGACCATTGGAACTCTCTGAAGGTAATTTTCAACGAAACGTGCTCAACGGTTTTAGGAAGAAAGAAGAAACAAGACAAGGAATGGCTCTCAACAGACACTTGGAAACTAATAGAGGAGAGGAGAAAGGTGAAAGAAAAAATGATTCAATGCAAAGATGGACAAGAGAAAGAGACGCTGAACTCAACTTACACAGCACTGGACAAAGAAGTGAAGAAGAGTGCCAGGAAGGACAAAAGACAATTCTACGACAACCTGGCTACTGAAGCTGAGAAGGCAGCAGGCAAAAGGGACCTGAGGACACTATATCAGATAACCAAGTCTCTATCCGGGAAGAGATCAACACAAGTGAAACCTATAAAAGACAGCCAAGGGAACCCAATTACCAAAGAAGAAAGACAGATTAAACAATGGGCGGACCACTTCAAAAGACTCTTGAACCGACCACCACCTACAACCCGTCCAGTAATACCAACAACAGCACGTACACAACTGCAAGTTGACACCAATCCTCCAACGAAAACTGAAGTCATGAATGCAATCAATCTTCTGAAAGCTGGAAAAGCAGCTGGACCAGATGGAATACCCCCGGAAGCACTAAAAGCGGACCCAAAAACGACGGCAGATATGCTGACTCCATTATTGCAAAAGATCTGGAAAGAGGGAAAGGTGCCTACTGACTGGAGGAAAGGTTACCTGGTGAAACTACCAAAGAAGGGCGACCTGGGACTCTGCAAGAACTGGCGAGGAATCATGCTCCTGTCGACGCCAAGTAAAATCCTGAGTCGCATCATCCTGGAGAGAATCAAGGACGCGCTGGATACAGAACTCCGACCAGAACAAGCTGGATTCAGAAAAGGCAAATCATGTTCTGACCAAATTGCAACTCTACGCATTATCATCGAACAAAGCATGGAATGGCAATCAAATCTCTACCTCAACTTCATAGACTTTGAGAAGGCCTTCGACAGCGTTGACCGCGAAGTAATTTGGAAACTACTCGAGTACTACGGCGTACCGCAAATATTCATCAACCTTATTCAACAACTGTACGACAACGGCACATGTCAAGTGATCCACAACGGAAAACTCAGCGAAGCGTTTCGAGTAAACACAGGAGTCAGACAAGGGTGCTTATTATCACCAATGATATTCCTAATTGTGGTGGACTGGATTATACGTCAGACAGTGGGAAACGAGAAGACAGGGATATCCTGGACCGACGTGAAGAACCTAGAAGACCTGGATTTCTAGCGTGGATGATTTATGTTTGATGTCACACAAAATCGAAGACTTACAAGCAAAAACCGACAAATTGGTCGAAGAAGCAGCCAGAGAAGACAGGACTCCAGGTGAACATAGACAAGACGGAGGTTATGAAAATAACCAACCAACAACAACAACAACAGCAGCAACATCCAGTGCCAATCACCATCAACGGGAGGGATTTGAAAGAGGTTACTTCTTTCACTTATCTAGGGAGCATTGTCTCAACCACAGGAGGAACGGACGAGGATGTCAAATCGAGAATCGGGAAGGCGAGAAACACATTCATCAACCTGAAACCAATCTGGAAATCTTCGTCACTCAGTATCAACAACAAAATTCGGATTTTCAACACAAACGTCAAGTCAATTTTGCTTTACGGATCAGAAACTTGGCGGGTCACCAAGAATATTTTCAACAGGTCGCAGACCTTTATCAACAACTGTCTTCGCTCCATACTGAAGATTAGATGGCCAGAAAGAATCACAAACAAGAAGCTATGGGAACAAACGAAACAGGAACCAATCGCCCAACAAATATGCAGGAGGAAGTGAAGATGGATTGGACACTCGCTGAGGAGGCCGTTGAGTGACATCGCGCGTCAAGCCCTCGAGTGGAACCCGAGGGGGAAGCGGCGAGTGGGACGTCCAAGGGTGACATGGAGGAGATCGTGTGAGGAGGAGATGAAACAGTATGGAATAACATGGACGCAAGTGAAAAGAACAGCACAAGACAGAAGCAAGTGGAGACGTGCAGTTGAAGCCCTATGTTCCACTAGGAACCCAAGGGAACAATAATAAAAAAATAATAATAATGTTAATAAAACTTCAAAACTCAAGCTTCAAACCTTACTTTCTACTTGGAACACAAAAAAACAAAATAACAAAAACGGTCGGATTCAACAATACTCGTTTGTTTCATTCAAAAGACATTCAATACACCGTGGAACTCTAAGCATTCGATACAATTTTGCATCTAATTCACTCAACAAGAGTAAAAAGACATTACTTGGTATAGGTAACCAAAATTAATAATGGCAGCTTCTTGACATTAGCAGTAACAGTAAAGTGAGAAATGTACCAAAACTATAAAATGATAATAATCATGTTAAGAACTGAAATACTCCCTAGTGGTTTTCAATGGTTCTCTAACTGATATCAATCCGTGATCAACTCCTAAAAAACATAACTAACCCTTACAAACCAACCATAGAAAATTAATCTGATGCTTACTAGTGACTTGCTACACTACGGAGTTTCCTGGAGTTCTAGTGAGAAGTCGTGACCAGTGAGGTCCATCTAGTAGGGAATAAGGATGCATTTCCTGCCGATGACATTGGGTGGTGCCAGTTACGAATTGGTAGAAGTTAGAATTCATGCACTGGCTGGCCATTGAATCTGATCCCAGTGGCTGAATGGTATACGACCTATCTTGCCTTGTAACCGGAAGGTCCTGGGTTCGAACCCCCTGTGGTGTGTGCGTACTTCCGATGATTCCCAAACTAAGATGAAACAGCTGTTCAGTATTCCCTGGTGGTTTTCAATGGTTCTCTAGTTGACATCAATCCGTGATCGACTCGTAAAAACAAAACTAATCCTTACAAACCAAACTACAGAAAATAACTGAATTTATAAGATAATTGAAATAGTGTCATCATAAATTACAAATAGCAGAAGGTAAAAGAGCCATTTACTTTGCTAATTACACAGTAAGTTGTAAGTTACACGCTTATCACCACCTCTGTCACATAGAACGTGGTCCGAATATGGTATCGTTGAGTTTTCGTAATTAGTTTTCTGAGCATACAATCTTTCATCATAATGACTTCTAGACCTACGTGATGAGATGCAAGGCGGGGAGAGTTGTAAATAGACAGGGTGTTGTGAGTCAAACCACATGCATTTAGACCATTTCTCACACCAGTTCAGATGTCTATCGATTATGACAGTAACGAGGTGACTTAAGGACACACCACTTGCCCCACTAACAACCCTTTACAATTCATTATAAATTATTTAAATTAATCCCAGCGTGTTAAGAAAATCAAAACAAGATTTTTTTTCTGAACGTTTCGCTGTGTAAGCCACAGCTTCTTCAGCAGATTTATTCGGAATCTGCTGAAGAAGCTGTGGTTTACACAGCGAAACGTTCAGAAAAAAAATCTTGTTTTGATTTTCTTAACACGCTGGGATTAATTTAAATAATTTATAATGAATCAATCTGACTCGGCGCTCAAATTATTTCAGGAAGTTCGTAACACCTACGGCCTGGAAACCTATAACCCTTTACAATATTACATAATCATTTGTGAATAGCCCAAGAAAGGTTAAGAGAGAGAGAAATAAAGAACAGTAGGTGAGATGCAAGAGCAAACAAATTGTAGAAGTAGATATTGATTAGATAGTTGGAGGCAATCAGCCACAGGAAGCCTTGCTTGACCTAGGTTTCGTGTTAGTTGACACCCACCAGTCAGCAAGGCGTATCTGCAACCTTGAAGGAACTCATATCCCTTCTGAGATTCGAACCCACGTCACCCAGTGCCGCCTGCATTCAGAGACATTATCACTGATGGAATTCAGTCTGCACCAAAGAAAGGACTAGAAACATTTCACACTAGTTACTAGTGTCCAATCAAAGTAGATATTGGACTGATTCTTGATTGTCTTAACTTCCTAATGTAGAAGGGGTAGGAAGAATTAAGCGACATATCATTGACACAAGCATCATTTCAAAATAAAGAAGAAGAAAGGAAGAAAAATTACTTGTTTACTCCAGAAATATGCACTTTGCATTGTATCCGTTCCACCGATTACATCCGGTAAATGTTCTAATCCTGAACTGTACTGGATATGCAGCAGACCTCTGTAGGTTTGTGTTATAGTCCCACCACTATTGGCTGATAATCCACCACCACCACCTGAATTCCATCCATTTGCATCTGGATAAATTAAAATAACATGAAAAAATAAAAATGAAATCACGAGAATATTAAAGAAATCTTTTTAAGAAGTATATACTTGATTCTCAGCCCTGAGAAAGTTGACTACCATTTTTTATAATAATAATAATACTAATAACGTCTGTATTCTGGACAGTATTTATAAAATGTACAGAATTTTCAGAGGAGTTTTAATTGCATGATATTTTCCCTTCAGACAATAACTTCATCGCCAGTACATCCTGTGACACAATGGTCTCTGAGCTGAAGTACAAACCATTCCATTATGATATATCTCCTTCGTCTCCTTCAAGAAATCCATGATATCTAGTTGAAAGCCGATTTTAAGATGTTCAGAAGTATATTTTGAGACACGCTGTCAACCACAATCAGGCCATTCTTCGAGTTTAGTAGAAACTTGCAAAATAAGGAGCTTGTAAACATTTTAAATAGACACAAGAGTAGATAATACCATTAGAGGTCATATCTTGACCGATTAAAACAAACGGAACGAGAGAAAATATATGCAATATAAAGAGATGGAAGCTTCTGGTAGCCCAAGTTTTAAGCAGGCCACCACAGCTGCTGCAGAATAGTGATAACGATGCTCTACTTAGATAACAGCTTATCAATTTTTAGAGGTTTCATTATAAAAAAAACGTATCTGTGTACATGTTTGACCACGAGCTAACACCAGCTACAGAACCATTGGAAAATAATGTTCAAAGAAATGAAACATTGCGTCTTCAGTGTTCAACTGCGAAGAAATGCTGGCAACTCGGTGAGGAGATCCATCTACAAAAATCCCGCATGGAATGCACGCTTTATCAAATTTTAAAGCTGTGCCTCTCTAAGCGGAAACCTCATATATTCATTTTAGTCAAGAATCCGAAAAATATGTATTGAGGAATCTATTAACGGAGAACTGCAAAATCTCCGAGGAGTTTTGATTGCAAACAGTTTCCCAGCTAGATACATAGACAAGAATCGAAGACCAAAGAAAGCTTCTGAACAGTTCCATGTAGCCCTCAAAAAGATGCTGATGCTTTATCTGAAATTTGAAGGTGATACTGAAGAAGAAGTTCTTAGTAAACGACTTTCATAGTCTCTCAGGAAAACATACTTCGTCGCCAGTCTACAAGTGACATTTTCTTGCAAGGAACTATTCAACCAGCAAGCAAAAGACAAGCTGTTGCACTGGACCAAAAATTCTACATGCACTCTACTCGAACTCATGCAGCCAGGTGAGAGCTTACGGCGAGTTGTCATCTAAAGTGGTGACAACCAGTGGTGTTTGACAGGTATGTCCATTATTCTCATTTCTATTCAATTTTATCATAGATGTACTAATGGACTTAACCCTAACTAACTTCAGAGACTCAGAGATTGACTTGTTACCACCAGAGAATAATATCGTTGACTTGGAATATGCAGATGATATAGTCCTTCTAGGTGAAGACGTTGAAATAAAAATAATACAGAGTCTTCTGAACACCTTGAGCTACAATTTATGAATAATTGGCATGCGATTCGCTCCCGCCAAATGTAAGATGATGTTACAGGATTGGACTACATTGACTCCTAGCTTAGAAATAGGGAGTGAAGTAGTAGAGCACGTTGACTGCTTCACTTATTTGGGAAGTTGCATCAACCAACGCCAGTGGGTTGTGAAGTTACATCGATTGAGATGGTTAGGACATGTGTTGCGCATGCATTCCTAGCCATTACCTTCCTCGGCGGGAAATGTTAGCTGACATAGGATGGATCAGGCTGTAGAAGAGCTAGCGGCGGTCAAACAAAAGCATGGCATCAGTCAGTGAAATCCACAACAGTTAGTTTAAGCCAGTGACGTTGGGAGGTGTAGACTTTCTGACTGGTTGGGGTCCTCGGGACGGTAAGCACCACCGGCTGGAGACAATTGTTGCTATGGCTCATAAACGTTCTCAATGGCTGGTGCAGATGCATCCACCGCTTGTGACTTATAATACCTAATAAAACCATATTCTTTTTCCCTCATATCCAAATAATTTTGCTGCTGTAGAAGCTGTGGCTTACACAGCAAAACGTTCCTAAAAATCTTGTTTTTATTTTTTTCTTGAACACGCTGGGACTAATAATTTAATAATAATATCACTTCTTTTGAATCCCCGTTTATTTACCTGACCAGTCTTAAATAGAATAACCAAATCTGTATTCCCGGTTGTACCGACAGTCCTCATAAAGCAGATCACAGGAGATCCCTATTTCAGTAGTATTGACTTCGGCATAGTCAATATCAAACTATTGTGAAGAGTGCTACTGACAAAATTTGTAAGTAGTATATAGATAGAGATAAAAATATGTGTGAATCATCAGCAAGAATATCGATTAGTGGAGGGAAAAGATTTCATGGTAAAGGGAATAAATGAATGATGTTTGCGAAGCAACAAGGAAAATGTGAAAGGAATACAAGGAGGCACGATACGGAAGACATGTACAAATTGTGGTTTTAAAAACCAGGGAGTACTGTACAGCTGTTTCATCCTAGTTTGGAACTTATCCATGATCAAACTCGAAAAACAAATCAACTCTTGAAAATTAATCTGATACTCGCTGGGGACTTGCTGCAGAACAGTTTCCTGGAGTTCGAGTGAGAAGTCGTGCCCCGTGAGTTCCGATCCAGTCAAGTGTGAGGGTGGAGTTACCACCGACGACAGTGGATAGTGGTTGCGATAAAATCACGAATTGGGAGAACTTACATTTCGTGAGCCATTGAATCAGATGAAGCTTTACTTTTGTGAAAACTTTGCATGAGACTGTGTGGAGAGAAGCTAAAGCAAACGTTTTCCTTCATCAGAGTCTATTGATGACGAAGATTATTGTGGCATCCAGGTACTAAACTTTCTGTCATAGAAGAAAATAAATCTTCAGAATGGGGATTCATTTTACACCATAACTGACAGGAATGGATGTTAACAATTTGCGTATTATCTTAATCTTCAACACGTCAAAGCATTAGTAATTTTAAAGTGCAAAAGTTTAGTTTACGAAAGAAAATTAGTGATACGGCTCAAAATCATTCTAAATGACGCAGATGCATTCACTCTTAATGGTTTTCCATGTCCAGCACTTCTGTGCTGCAATTCAGCCAGTCAGTTAACTAAAGCAACTTATCAAATGGATTTTCAAGTATTGGTTTTGTAAGGATTTCGTTTTATTGCATGGAGGATTTCATCATGAACTGACATCAGTTAGAGAACCACTGGAAAACCTGGGAGTACTGGACGGTTGTTTCGTCAGCCTAGTTTGGGACTCTTCATAGTACGCACCCATCAGGATTCGAACTCAGGACCCAGAAGTTAGAATTCAAGGACCAGTGGATCGGGTCCCAGTGGCTCAATGGTCTACGAGTTCGCCTTGTAACCATAAGTTCCTGGGTTCGAATCCCGGTGGGTGCGTGCTGATGAAGAGTCCCAAATTAGGACGAAACAGCCGTCCAGTACTCCCAGGTTTTCCAGTGGTTCTCTAACTGATGTCAGCTCATGATGAAATCCTACATGTTATCAAATTGAATGTCTTGTTTTAATGGAACATTAGATTCACCAAAATGTGGAACTCTATAAATCTTTATCACAATTACCATTACAAATAAATAAACAAGGTGAACAATTCACTTCAAATATGACCTTAACATTCGATGAACAAAGCCTGTGTCTAAACCAATCAGAGGCGAGGATGTGAT
Organism: Trichobilharzia szidati; assembly: GCA_944472155.2. Classification (NCBI taxonomy): domain Eukaryota; kingdom Metazoa; phylum Platyhelminthes; class Trematoda; order Strigeidida; family Schistosomatidae; genus Trichobilharzia; species Trichobilharzia szidati. The sequence goes on along the minus strand of OX235271.1, from coordinate 34,169,240 downwards.
GAGAGCTGTCTCCTAGTCAAAATTGTAGACACCAATTGACGTCAATGTTTACGTCCCGAATCAGGATCATGAGAAAAACGAGAAAAAGCCTAACCTTGAGGAACTCAAAAACCAATCACAGCAGACTTAACGTGTGCAAATACGATTCGCAGATATATCGCCTGACCTTCAAAGAAACGGCCACAAAGAGTTGACAGAATAACTTACAGCAAGAAAACAACCAATCAGATGACGTTGCTAACAATAACGAATGATAATGTATATAAAAATCTATAAATATCTGTTGATTTTCTCAATAAACGGTGTGTTGCCTGGTCGTTGACTTCTGTCGTTACATGGGGAGCAGTTTATGATCTTCGTAATTGTGAAGTTGACAGAAGATCAATTTGAAAGTAGTGTCTCATCTTCTTCTTTTAACATTCTTATAAAAAAATATGAGCTGTTCACTCACATTCCTTTCACATTTAATGACAGTGACCGTTAAACAATATAAATAAATACGAGTATGTAATAAACGCACAGATGATTTCTAAACTCACTTTTGCCTGAATTTTCACCTGACATTGAAGATAACGGTAGAACAAGTGATGCTGGGAATCGATCAGGTGTCAAGGGTCTACCTTGATATAATAAAGTCCAATGCAAACGATATATCGGTCTACTTGGTGCTGGTTGGACATGACACAGAAATTCACCTTGTTTAGGCCATTCCGGCGTTAGCGAGAAATCTAATCTTAAACCTGAAGTAATCAATAAAGTATAGGAGGACAAAAAAAATGATAAAAAGTGAAAGATAATTTACATCATTTGACAAAGAAGAAAAAAGTACACCCAACGACTCATGGTCAAGAGGAGAAAGATATATTCCTTATCTCGTGTTATTAACATTCATTTAGAATATGAGTCGGTCGGTCGGTCGGTTTTCGACATAGAACTTTGCACATATGTGCGGCAGTTCAAGTCGCCACAATCTATGTAGCACGCAAAGCAAGAGAAGGAAGTAGAAGAAATGCATAATATAGACAGTAAACAGAGGTGTGAGACAAAGGAATAGTAATAACGGAGAACAAAAGTTTAATTGGAAATCATAAGTCACAAGGAGTGGATGCATCTGCGCCTGCCATTGAGAACGATTTTCAGCCATGTCACCAATTGTTTCCAACCATTGGTTTTTACCATCCCGAGGGCCCCAACCAGGAAGTCTACATCTTCCTACGTGGCTTAGATTGACTGTTGTGGATTTCATTGATTGGTGCCATGTTTTGGTTTGACCGCCGCTAGCTCTTTTCCAGCCTGACCCTATATCAGCTAACATTGCCCGTCGAGGAAGGCGATGACTAGGCATACGTAGCACATGTCCTAACCATCTCAGTCGAAGTAATTTCACAGTCTCGTCGATTGATTTCCCCGCCTTACCTAGCACTCGACCAAAGCCTAACCTCAATATTGCTCACCTTATTATACCACTTCACGCGGGAGATAGAACGCAGGCACCTATGATCGAAGACAGCTAATCTTTTCATGTCTTCTGCTCTCAATGGCCAGGTCTCACAGCCATAAAGGAGGACGGAGCGGACTGTTGAGCAGTACACACGCCCTTTGGTCGATAGTCGGATATCGCGTCTACGCCAGAGACGGCGAAAACTGGCGAATGCGAACCTAGCCCTCTGTATTCGTGCTGAAATTTCGTCGGAGATCAACCCGTTGGGGCTGATGGTACTTCCCAAGTAAGTGAAGCGGTCAACGTGTTCTACCACTTCACTTCCTATTTCTAATCTAGGGGTCGATGAAGTCCAATCCTGCAGCATCATCTTACATTTTATAGGGGCGAATCGCATGCCAAACATGCGGAGATTGTTGCTCAGGGTGTTCAGTAGACTCTGCATTTTGTCAGAGTCCTCGCCTAGAAGGACTATATCGTCCGCATATTCTAAGTCAACGAGATTCTTCCCTGGTAGCAAGTCAATCCCTGAGTCGCTGAAGTGAGTTAGGGTTAAGTCCATTAGTACATCTATGATGAAATTGAATAGGAATGGGGATAAAGGGCATCCTTGACGGACGCCACTAGTCGTCACCACTTCAGATGACAACTCGCCATAAGCTCTCACCTGGCTGCATGAGTACGAGTAGAGTGCCTTAATCAGTGCAATGTATTTTCTCGGCATTCCCTTTACAGCCAAGCATCGCCAGAGAACCTCTCGGTCGACAGAATCGAATGCCGCCTTTAGGTCAAGAAATATAATGATTGTTAGACGCCGGTGGGAATGCCTATGCTCTAGAATCTGTCGAAGGGTGAAGATATGATCAATACACCCTCTACCTGGCCTGAAACCTGCCTGGTTTTCTCGTGTTTGTGTCTCCCGAGCACCACTTAATCTACGCAGTATTATTGAGCCTAGGATTTTAGATACTATATTAGTCAAGCTAATCCCTCTGTGATTATCACAAGACGACTTGTCTCCCTTCTTGTATATCGGAATGATCAGTGACTTACACCAACCCGATGGGACTTCCTCTGATTTCCAGACGCAGCCTAGAACCTCCGTTAACGCAGACAGTAAACTGTACTTAAATACCTCTGGAGTCAATAAATCAGGTCCCGCTGCTTTGCCTAGCTTCAGATTGGTGACAGCTTTAGTAACCTCGGTTAAGGACGGAGGACCTGTGTCTACCTCCCATTCAGGGAGGTGTTGGATGTCCGGTAGGTTAAGTGTGGCTGTGGGCCAATTAAACTGCTCCTCATAGTGCTCTTTCCAGCGCTCCAGACGTCTATCCTGGGAGCTAATTATGGTGCCATTTTTCTCGGAGATTGTTTCGCTTATCATTTGTTTTTTACCACCTGTTTCCCTGATAAGCCTGAATAGTTGTCTGGTGTTGCCTATCGCCGATGCTTTTTCCATCTCTTTCGCCTTTGTCAACCACCACTGTTCACGGTCTTTGCGGAGACTTTTCGTAAGTTTCCTCTTGTGCAGCTTTCGCTCCTCATTGAATTCGGAGCTCGCCGGAATAAGTCTTCTAGCATCTATCAGTTCGGATGAGGCAGTCGAAATCCAATGGTTTTTACTCACCTTTGGATTTACCTTATTCACAGCTTTTACAGCTGTATCTATGGCTGACTGAATATTCTTCCAGGCTTCTTCAGGGTGAGCGCAGCTGTCAAACTCAGATATGTGTTTAGCTAGTTCTTCCTCAAATAGGGACTTAGTTCCCTGGTCGAGCTGGGGACGAGATGGGTTTACCGCCAGCTGTTTCCTACGTCCGTTCAGTCGTAAGCACACACGAGCGCGGACCAGTGCGTGATCGGTATCTACACACGTGTTCCAGAAGGAGCGACAATCTCCTACCGACCCACGCCAACGATAGCTTATTGCTATGTGGTCTATTTGTGTCCAGCGTTGATTTGATGATGGGGGTCGCCAGGTCAAACAGTGTCTCTCCTTGTGTTTGAAGTTAGTGCTTCCAAGAAACAGATGATTATCTGAACAGAACTGTAGGAGACGGTCACCGTTGTCGGTTCGCTGGCACGGAATTCCGTATGTGCCACCAACATTCTTCTCAGATTGACACAATTTCCCTACTTGAGCATTAAAGTCACCAGCTAAAACGACTATATCTGAGCGTCTAGCCTTTCGCAGCAAACTAGACAGCTTTTGGTAGAACTCATCCTTCGTTTCATCCGAACTGCAGTCAGTGGGGGCGTAGGCGGAGATTACGAAAAGGCATCGGCGAGTAGTGCAGTCCTTTCTCCTTTTCACTGATCCGTTCAGGCGGACAGCGCACATTCGGCTATCTACCGGGATCCAGTCAAGTAATGTCTTTTCTGCTCTAGTACTTAAAGCTATCCCAACACCAGCTAATCCTCGTGAGCTAGCCGTCGCATCTCCTGACACCCTCAAGGTGAATTTTGCAGATTCATCCTGTTGGCCAGGTGGGGTTAGGTGAATAACCACACTTGGGTCTTGTATGCGTGTTTCTGAAACACAACATACATCAATGGCTCGGGATGCCAGAGTCTCGGCTAGTGATGCTTGTTGTCCTATTTGGCAAAGTGTCCTAACATTAAATGCTCCTATATAAAATTGGTGGCGTGGTTTTAGGAGACAATCGGTGGTGGCTTTTTGGCTTCCATCGTTATCAGTGCACACAGAGTGAAGGGGAAGTGAAGAGCCAACAAGTAGAGGAGTTGCATTGGTAGAAGGAAGGCAAGATAATAGAGATGAAGATGAAGACAAACATGAGCGAGGATTAGAGGGGTTTCGCGTGCACTTCGGATTGTGAGGGCGATTGGTACTTCCCGGCTGCCCACACCGTGGAAGTTGGTTGCGTGACCGCAGAGCCCAGGGGACAACTGCTTGAGGCCGGTCACACACGGCCTGTTTTTGTTTGTTCTTTTTTATTTGGTGTGTCTCAGTAGCGTATTTATCACTTCTGCCCTGTGACACGGCAGCAGAAAGCGCGGTCGTTGTTAATCCGGGCCCCGACCGATCCGGCATGATATTTTGTGATTTATTTGAAATCATAGGATTGGATTGGGTAACTGCTTTTAGTCTAACTGCTATCCAAACAACCTTTCTGGCATGGTAGGACCTGCAGGAACATAAGTTCCAGCCAGTATAGCTTGTTGGGTCATTGCAGTGTTCAAGCCCGACCACCACGTCAAGGTAGCAGCTTTCGGTCGGGAGAATATGAGTTGACGATGTATGAAGGATAACTGCCGGAGGTGAAGTATAAAAACCTAGAGAAACGAACATACCAGTGACACCAGACTCCTCAATTTGAGTAAGGGACTGAAAGCACGTAAATAATACTAATGTACGGTTACGAGACAATTAGAGTTTAATTAAGGCTTAGAATAGATCAGGGAGCAAAGTATATCGGCCGTAAGCAAAGTCAAGTCCACAAAAGTATTCTGGAACATTGTCCGGCGTGGTTAGCCAGAAGAGAAAAGAAAAATAGTAGCAGCTCCACATCTTGTCATCTCTGGACATCGAGCACCCTCACTTGCATGAATGCTTCACAGTGCTACACAGAGTCGCTCAATATCGTACAAGGGGACTTCGAATACGCAATCTGTACATGGCTGAATCATTAGCTATTCGGGATTTGAAACAAGACCTCTACATTCGAAAGCGCAACATAAATTCACGCGCCCTACTGTGACCAGAGTAACGTTATTGCTATGACTCTGTAAGTCTGTTATTATTATTGTTATAATCATTATTATTTCCATCATCCACATTTTGTTATCACTCTATAACTGTTTATCAATAACACTGAGTTTTCATACTGATTTTACATAAAAACACTTTATCGTTTTTCCACTAGTTCCTATCCTTTCTACACGAGCTTATTGATTAAACATTATCTTACACTTATTACGTCATGCCAGCTTCTGCCTCTTTTTTAATTTCCATTTAGTCATCCCTTCTAGATTACACCTTACATTACGTAATGCATTTTTCGAGGACGAATTTTACTAGTATCTGATTGGCCTTATGATTTCTTTGTTAAATATAATTACCAAGTATTGATTTTGTAGGGATTTTTGTTTAATTGGTTGGAGGATTTCATGACGAGCTAACATCAGTTAGAGAACCATTGAAAAACCTGCAGGGAGTACTGGACAGCTGTTTCGTCAGCCTAGTTTGGGACTGTTCATCAGTACGTACCCACCACCTGGGTTTGAACCCAGAACCTGCTGGTTCAAAGGCGAGTTAGCTCATGGACCATTAAGCCACCGGGACCCGATACAATGGCCAGCCCATGAGTTCTAACTTCTACCGATTCATGAAATAGTGCGACCAATTCGCAACGTCTTCTTCTATGAGTTACTGCCTCACCTTCAACCTGCTGTACCCTGTTGGTCACGGCTTCCCACTAGAATGCCAGGTTGAATGCTTGAATAGGGCTGATGAAGAGCCCCAAACTAGGACGTAACAGCTGCCCAGTACTCCCTGCAGGTTTTCTAATGATTCTCTAACTGATGGCAGCTCATGATCAAATCTTCCAAGCAAAATATAATTACGACTGTACAGCTTATGAAAATGAATCATCGAAAAGAAAATTTTCTTCGCTCTTTACGTCTTTTTCTTAAGACCAGGGTTAGGTGAAAGTAAGGCTAAGAAAACGTTACGGTTGATTAGGGATAAGATTAAGCTGGGGATAAGGTTAGATAACAGGTCAGCGAAAGTTTGCGGTTAAAGTTGAGTTAAGGATGTAAATCTGTCTCCTCAGCGCAACTGAGCTTCCCAAAGTCATCATTGATGCGTTTGTCCCTCTTGGTGTCCATTCTCTAACTGCTTATATCCACTAATATTTATATTTATTATTTCAGAGGCTTCGGTGGAGCCGACTAAGTTAGCAAAATCATCCATTTGTGAACATTTTTTGAAGCATGTTATTCAGCTGTTCCTGATTTATTTTGTAAGGTAATCCACCGGAGCAAACTTAACCAATCTTAGAGTGCGCTTTTTCTGGACTTCAATGACGAAAGCGATTTTATTACTTTGTTTTATTTCTCTCCACCTCCTTGTCTGTAATCGTAATTATCGCCATGATAATATTTCACTTTTTGATCACATTTAAACCACTTCATGTCACCTACATGCTGAATTAACACTAATGAGTCCAAAAATATGACTGTTACAGACACGAACTTACCATAACTACACAATTGCATATGACAACGATGTGCAGGATATTTGTCGCATACATCAGTACAATTATCTCGAGCACAACAATCAAAGCATGTTTCTAAACGTGGTGAACGACCATTATCAGCAGCTCCTGGAGTTGGTTTACACGTTAACGAACTGGATTTTAATTCTTCAGCACACGATGCTAAACAATGCTGACAGTCGAGTTTCAATTGACCACATCTTTGTAAAAGAAAATATCATGGGAACAGATAACAGTTTAAAATAAGAAATTGGTTTATTTCATATATATATGATAACACGACTCATTCAAAAGTTAGTTATATTCAGTAAATTTAAAATTACTCTGACAGAAAATATACTTAACCTTGATCAAGGTATAAACATAAATTAGGAGTATTTATCAGCAGTGTTAGGCGGATAGTACTTGGCAGAATGAGTTTACTCTACTCCTTAAAAAGTGCAGAATAATGCTAGCTTCACATTTACAAAATATAAAGACGACGAAACGAAGAAACACAGGAATTCGTCACGTTTACCATAGGAGAATAACCTAAAAGAAGTGCAATTCAGGTTGTCCTCGGGTGTTTATATCTGACAACGTAATGTCACCTTTAAATTTGTTAACAGGGAAACTGATTCTAATATCAACTAATAGTTTGTTCTCATGGTTTTAGGGGTGATTACGTTAGTGGTGTTGGTGGCACAGTGGTAGAATGCTCGCCAACCACACATGTTGGCGACCCCCGGCCGACGCACTGCTATTAGTGTAAGTGTAGAACTTGGACATTATGGTAGGATGTAGTTCCATGCTAGATAAGTTAATTTTATATATAACCGACAGTAATAGATCATTAATAACTGGTTGACGTTTCAAGCAGAGTTTATTGCACATGATCACGTCAGTACATATTCTGACGGCCTGACAGGTTGCTGTACATATATTTCTGTCTTTCTCTTCCCATTACTGTTTGTTGCAATTTTCCACATATCTAATATAGGTATTGCATCACTTCGATTTTTACTGTTCGGTGTCGATTCCATGAAGCAAGATTCAGAGATTAACCTCTCTCTCTTTCTGTCTACCTAGCTGTATTACTTTTTAATACTTTCACCCTGTCTTACCTTATTGTTTCATTACATTTAAGTGAATGCAATTCAATGGTTAAACTTTTTCTGGGTTAGCAGAGTCAATCATCTTAGTTATAACCAAATGTTCCCTAGCCCATGTTCCCACGATGTTATTGATCCCGATCTACTACTTTGACCTATGTAATTTACCTCAGAGTCTTTATATGGTAATTGGTAAATTATAGTGTTTTTCGTAATTGGATCTATTGGGTCTTTAGGCCAAAAAAGTTTGTGTCTGAGTGAGTTGGTTAACTAATTTAATGCTGTCTTAGTTCCAGCCTTGTTAAGAATCTTATGCAGGGCTTCCTTCTGTGTTGCGTTTAGTAATATAAAGGCCTTGAATTCTATATTATCACTTATTTTTCTGTGGGTCTTTGTACATTCAGAATAAAATCTGACGAGTACGTAGTCACTCCTATTGTTTTCTTCCTTTGTTCAATTTCAATGTATAAATCTTCTGACTTACTAGTTAAATTCCTGGCTGGATTATATAAACACATTACTAAATCCATCTTTATTGATTCTGGATGAATGCTTTCGTCTCATATCACGGTCTAGCGTGGCCACCTCACCTTGTTCGTCTTCCAACTGGACACCATCTACAACTGGGTTTATATATGTGAGGAACTTAGGGATATGTTCAAATTTCAACACAGTGAATGTGTATCATCTACATAACTCCACCAGAACCTAAGAGAAGGATTAGAACTTCTAAACGTTTTACATTCTCAACTATCCATAAATAAGTTTGAAACAACTACGGATATTGGTGATTCCATTGCAACGCATATTTGCTTTATTGCACATTTTATTCTGAAGCTTGAATAAAGCGGAAGTTAGGCATTAATTGAACAGTTATGAATATGTACAGTTATGAATAAAGTTAAGAAATCCACAGCGGATCTTATACGCCGAATGAAGCCGTTTCTAGGTGAGTCTAAGTGGTTTAATTTAATGCCCAAAACTAATAACCCCAGTAGGATGTATGGTGTTGTTAAAGTTCATAAGTCAGGATACCCTATTAGGCCTATAGTTGATTTTAGAAATTCACCTACTTATGAATTATCTAAATATTTAGCCATGGTATTAAATCCCCTAAAAATCCACTCGAAATCTAGACTAACTAATTCTTATGAACTCAAACGTAGATTAGATAATTTAAAATTAGATAATGAAGAAAAAATGGTTAGTTTTGACATAGTCAGTTTATACACACGTGTACCAATAAATATGGCTATAGAGGCAGTCAGAAACGAACTCATTTCTGACCAAGAACTCGAACTTAGGACAAAAGTGCCACTTGAGGACATAATGCTGGGAGTACAGCTATGCCTGACTTCCACAGTATTTAAATTCCAAGGGAAAATATACAAACAAACTGAGGGAGTTGCCATGGGATCACCAATATCCCCAGTGGTAGCAGATATATTCATGGATAAGTGGGAAAGCATAGCGATTAAAACGTTCACCCCCACCCCAAAAGTATGGTGGAGGTACGTAGACGACACATTCACTGTACTTAGAACACAAGATATAGATAGGTTTTTCGAACATATCAACTCGAAGGTTGAAGCAATTCAATTCACTTATGAATTGGAAAATCAGGAAGGGGAGCTCCCAATGTTAGATTGTAAGGTAAAGAGGAAAGAAGATGGGAAGGTAAACACTAGTGTGTACAGGAAACCCACACACTCCAACAGATATTTGGACTTCCGATCATCCCATCCTATGTCAGTAAAAATAGGATTGGTGAAATGTTTAAATGACAGAGCACAAAAATTAAGTAGTACCAAAGAAAATCTAAAACAGGAACTAACACACATAAAAGAAGCCTTAAAACTTAATAATTACCCGTATAAATTAGTCAGGAAATATGTAAGGAAATATAAAAATAAAATAAATAATGATAGTAGCGATAGTGATAATAACAATAATAATGATAATAGTGATAATAATAATAATATTAATGACGACACCAACAATAAAGAATCTAAATCATCAGTAGTAATTCCATACAAGGAAGGAACCTCGGAAACCTTACGCAGAATTCTTAACAAGGCAGGAATAAAAACGGCATTCAAACCCACAAACTCAATTAGAAACAAGCTTTGTCGGTTAAAGGATCCTGTAGAGCCTTTAAAACAAAACAATTTATTTTATCTAATACCCTGCCTAGAATGATTGTCAGGTCAAATACTTAAGTCAAACTAGTAGAACAGGGGCAGTCAGACTAGCCGAACATAAAAACCTAGCAAAATCTAGATTTGCTGACCCGAACAAGATAAGAAATCTAGAGAATAGTTCAGCTATAGCACTACATGCAGTCACACACAACCATACAATAGGATGGGATAGGATGACAATTTTAAAATCTAATGTCACAGGGTATAGGGAGAGATTGATAACAGAAGCTTTGTTTATCGAATCAACTACAAATACATGTAGTAGGAATGATTCATCACCTGTCCCCGATATTTGGAAAATTCTACTACCCATACGACAAATGGGGGAGAACAAAGAAAACTATAAAACTCAAGTGTCAAAGTCGTGTGATCACAATTGATATGATTATGAACAATAAATTTTGTTCGAAACGTCATCCAGTAAATAATACTGTTTCACTGTGTGATATACCTAATAAACAAACTAATATGGAATTAATTGAACACCTAATATTATTTCATCAACCGAGAATCTTATCCCATTTTTAAGTTCAGGACCAATGTACAGTTCATTCTTAACTGTCTCTAGAGCTGTATTAATTGGGATATTGATATATACACCAATATTCAGTGGAGGTTAGTTATAATCGGTTTGTGTATAATGAACAAGAAGGAGGAGAAAAGAATATATATATATTATGAAGCTCTGTGAATAACTTAATAAAATTATGAGTAATAAATTATCTAGATAAAGCAATAAGAAGACGTAATTTGTCTGAAATACGTCGGTGGTATAGCGGTTAGGACGCTCGCCAACTATGCACATGGTTCGGGGTTCGATTCCCGGCCGACGCACTCCTTTACCTCGCTAAGCCAGAAATAAAAGCTGGTAAGGAGGAAAGGTTGGGCATGAGGCTAGCAACCCCATCCTGTAAAAAAAACACTGCTAGCTTGAAGCCCTATGTTCCACTGGGAACGTGAAGGAACAAAAAAAATTGTCTGAATCGTGTAATGTATGTGAGCACAACACATTTCGAACAATCTGATCACACACACGCAGACTTGTCATAGGAATATATTAGAAATTAATAAAGAGGTAAGAGGTGAGAAAATAAACTACTTATGTCAAGCAGGTTAAAAGGACATATTCAAGGTCAAAATAACAATGAAGACCACTAAACCAAATAGCAGAGGCAATAGTACATCTGCTATGGTATCAAAACAAAATTTACCAAGGAAGGTTTAATGTGATGACGAATTGTTGCTTTGAACGCACAAAGGTGGTTTAAACTTTCTAATCGCCAGCTAGGGCTTCCACAAACTTTAGGATACACTCCAAACACGTTTCATAGATAGGTTTAAAAGATTTCTTAACGTCAATTTTATGTCCTATCTCTATAATATTGTTTAGCAATATAAGAGTTAGGTCTCCTGTTCTCACGATTAATGGGTTCTGAAGATTCCATTTGTTTCTGGAGCCATTCTGGAATTATCCTCGAAACGTCGTCCACTTATCAATACTGGATCACTGTATGTTGTACCAAATCAACTGATCCAATATATATGTTTCTTAGAACAGATGTTTACATTAATTTAGCAAATAAACAAACTTTATTTACTTGTTGGTACTTCTTCCTGCTGAACTCAGTACAAAAGAAAAAAATTCGGATTTTCGACACCAATGCCACCATGGTTGTTGTTTCATATAGGTTCGCTGGAGCCATACTGAATATCAGATGGAATGAAAGAATAAGCAACAAGGAACTCTGGAAGTTTAACAAACCAACCAAGAAGCTGTTGGCTAGGAAATATTCTGAAAGGAGTGAAGATGAATCGGACACACACTGTGGAGAGACCTTTGGCAGACATAGTGCGTAGCCAGACCATCGCTCGAGTGGAACCCGAGTGAGAAATGACGAGTCAGGTATACAAAGGTGACATGAAGGAAATGAAACCTTATAACCAGTCGTGGAGTCACATATAGAGGGATGCAGACAGCAGGATAAATTGAAGATAGGCTGTTAAAAACCTGTGTTCTTCTCAGGAGCCAAGGGAATGATAACAATAATAATACTGCTACAAAAATGAATAATCAAGTTAATCATCCTGAAAGTTTTGTGAATACTGTGAAACTTACAATTGCTTCTCTTCATAATAAATAGAACGCGGGGAAGCAAGTTCAGCATTCCAATGAGATCCAAAGATTGAAGGTAAACGACCAGGTTCTAGACAGGCGACAACCGCTGGTGTTGGACTTCCGCTGTTTGTTTTAGACTGATCATAAATACTTCTATGCTCTGATCCAAATGTTTGTGTATAGTGTTCTGATTCAGTTTGACGTGGAGTGAGTTCTAAAGGTGGAAAGTGTCCATGTTGTTTATATGTGCGACAACTGGCTAGAACAGGACGATGGCCTGGTAAACTGGCATCTGGTACTGTAGCAGTAGTAACATTCTATGCATAAGAATATTCGAGAAAATGAACAAAAGGACTGTCGTAAGTTTCATTGAACAGAAATAACTGATAAACCACATGACTAAAACCTAAGTCTAACAGTATGTATTTTATTTTATTTTTTTGTTTTATTGTAGCTTGATTCCACACAGTATTTTGGTACAAGTATGAAATTTTCAGCGTGTGATATCGGTAGCCCAAATTTAGCAGGCCGACCACAGATATCAGGTGTGCGTCGGCGGGGGATCGAACCTCGGACCATGTGCATGATCGGCGAGAGTCCTAACCACTGTGCCACCAACGCTGTTAGTTGATTGGACCGAAATGTTGGGCTTCTGTTGACATGTCACCTCCCCAGTACGGACGCTTTGACGATGTCTCAGGATTAACTTAAAGTGATTTGGTGAATGGTAACTAGCAGTGGAATCTACCAGGACGCGTAATTCGTCCTATTTGGGGCTTGTCACCTGGACGGCAATTTTGTCACTAACTTCTTTCATGAAAAACACATCTCATATAAGTGTGATTTTACACGTAGAGAGGAAAATGAATCCGCTGAAATGGGCCTCTTCCCTGAACTACGTATTTCGTTTTCATTAATGTCTGGATGGTGATTATTCATGACTTACTAACTGTTCGTTGGTTTTTATTTCTCACTGTTCAAAATAAGTCCATTTGGGTGAATTAGTTTCTGTTTCACTGTACGTTTTGTACATTTCTTCGGTTAATATTGTTATAACTGCCTGTGGAACCTAATTCTTAGTTATATATTCAAATATGTTCCTATTCTCGTCACAGAAGCACCGTGGGTGTTTTGCTCTCAGATAACGCTCTCTTATTAAGACCATGTTAGACATTTTATGTTTCCACGTGTCAACTCAACTTCATTCTAGCTATTCTTGTGTATATCATCACTCAAGTAAACTAAACTGACGGGTTTCGATATACCTGTTAGCGTCATAGTACTTAATGTTACACCTTGTCAGCTAAATGTAAGACTAATTAGAAACAGCGTACTATGCACAAATGAAGCATAACTAACTATATAAGTAAATATTGTTTGAATGTGTTGTGTCTTCACTGTTTTGTAAAAGATATAAAGAAGGCGAACGAATATATTAACTTACCCGATGAACACGCATACCAAGACGATAAAGCGGTGGGACTGGATAAGGGCATAACTTTGATAAAGTACTATTTGCTTTCAATGAATAAGCATGCACCGTATGATATTGACCAGTAGCAGATGACCATCTGTAAGAATCCGGCTCCAAGGTTGACTGATCCATCAATGATGCAGCTAACATAAATAGATGGTTGTCATTTCCTGATGAATGATCCACTGGACCCAAAACTGGCATTAAATTAAGGATTTCAAAATCCAAACGAACCTTGGAATAGAAATATTAAGAAGTTCTGTGTTGAGACTGAGTGAATTAAGTGTAGTAACACTGATAAAATTTATCAACAGTAAACAGTCAGACTTTTCATACACACTTCTTCCCTTCTATGAATATGAATAAGGGCAAGAACAGCAATTTGTTTAGAATAAGATGCTACCACCATCATTTTTTTCGTTGGCCTCTCATCAGCTGCACACAGCATAATGAAATGCACTGAGTTTATGTATTATTATTATCATTATTGTTTCCTTTGATTCCTAGAGGAACATAGAGCTTCAGTCATGCGTCTTCATTGAGTTCGGTCCTCTGCTAGAGTGTTAACCTGGCTCCAAGTCTGCCCACACGTTTTCATCTCCTCTACACATGACCTCCTCCAAGTCACCCTTGCACTGACGACCAACTCGCCGCTTCCCTTTCGGGTTCCACTCGAGCAATGGCTTGTCTAGTGATGTCACTTGATGGTTGGTTTTCTCAAAGTATGGTCAGCCAATCCATCTCCATTTCTTCCTGCCTATTTCTTTCACAATCGGTTCCAGCTGGGTTGGTTCGCTCCCAGAGATCTCTGTTGCTGATCTTTTCTGGCCAGCCATCTGATCTTGAGTGGTATTGAGCGAAGACAACTGTTAATGAAGGTCTGTAGTTTGTTTGAGATGCTCTTTATGACGCGCTGGCCAAGTCTCTGATCCGTATAGTGAGTAGCACTGACTGACTTCACATTGGAGTTGAAAATCCCGATCTTATTTTTGACCTCTACACAGAGCTGAGAGTAGTGAAAGCTTGTCTTGCTTTTCCAATTCTTGCTTTGATATCCTCGTCAGTTCCGCCTGTAGTTGAAACGGTGCTTCCCAGGTAGGTGGTAGAGTAGGTTGTTTCTTTCAGGTTCCTTCCATTTATGCTGATTGTTGTCTGTTGTTGTTGCTGTTGGTGGTGTTGCCCAGGAATCTTCATCACCTCTGTTTTATCTATGTTCACCTGAAGTCCTATCTCTGATGCTTCTTCTGCCAACTTGTTGTTTTTCGCTTGCATATCTCCCAGTTTGTGGGAGATCAGACATATATCATCGGCGAAGTCCAGATCCTCTAAGTTTTGTGTGAGTCCATTTTATGCCTGTTTCCTCATTGCCCGCTGTTCGTTGCATTACGAGTTTATGTACAGAACAATTTTAACATATTTGCAAAGGTTACTTAATGTCAGTTGACAAGAGACTCCAAACTTAGGAAACAGTCCTCACAAATTACAATTATTCAGTTTTTATCCACAGAGTACAGGTTTAAAAAAATTAGATGGCGAAATCAATTAATGGTAAAAGAGCCACGTAATAAAGACAAGCGGTGAATAAGATCATGAGTAACCAGTTAATTAAGTAACAGTGTGGTAGGTTCAACTCAAACCCCGGAAACACGAGATAGACAAAGTTGCACTACCTAAAAGAAGGGGAGGTTAAAGCCAAAGATTACGTGATCAAATAAAAAAGAGAATAAAGACATCCATCCAGTTGCCAGGGCAAGGAATGACTAATAACTACTTCTTCTTGAACACATAAATCAGGTTTCAGGAGTTCGATAGCGATTGTTGCAGAAAACTTGAGGAGAACTGAACTATAATTCCGAAGGATTTCATGGTGTCTACGTCATGGTCTGTGTCGCGAAGACGTCGAGCAATGATACTATTGAAATCGTTTGTTCCCTTGAGGGGTAGGCTTTTTGGCACATGTTTAGATAATTGATAGTGCGCTCTTCTTCCTATTCTCTAAATAGAACTGCTTCCTCAGATACATTTAAATTTGTATACGCAGTTAGAGTTAACAAGAGAAGGATATCTGTCTTCCTTTCATGTCGTCCGATAAGTGGGAGTCAACTTAGCTGCAGGATTGGTTCTGGCCAGTGAGGTTTTCAACCTTTTGTTGACTATTCCTGAAGTATTATCACCTTTAAAATTGGGCTGAATGAAGATAGGCTCCTTTACCGCTGTGATTCGTTTGGCGTTTGAGCCTACACATCTTCTGTAATTGTTGGTGAATTCCTGAAGGTGACCATTGATTATTTTCAACATCTTCCAGAGAATCAGAAATTATTCCTGTAATTTTTTTTCCTGTAGAGCATATTTTCCTACCTTTATGAAAGACTTTCAACCAGTGCTCATCTGTAGCTATGTGGACGACAACCATTAAAATGTAAGTATTGTCCATTTCATATAGATAACTAACGAACAGAAATAAAAACCAGCACCAATCACCATCGCCGGAAAAGATATAACAAATATTACGAATATAAAGAGTAGTAATGTACATAAAAATCTATAAATATCTCTTGATTTCCTCAATAAACGATCTGTTGCCTGGACCTTGTCTTCTGTCGTTACAATTGAAACGATGGTGCCTAGATAAGTGAAGGAAGTGACTTCTATCAAGTTTCTTCCTTTGATAATGATTAGTGCTTGATTAGCGCTAATAACACATTGCAAGTTTGACGCGCTACATAATCTAGGCAAAAAAGGAGAGGTACAAAGAAGACACAATAGTTTTTAATACATTATCCAGCATGACTTGAAAACAGCAACAAACTGTAGAGCTGCAGCCACTAAGGGTTTTCGAATATTATGAGCCATACGCAAGGCTTTTGTGAACGTTGACGCTAATATATTTCGTTTATTATATCCGACTTATATCAGACCTCATTTGGAATATGGGATCCAGGCAGTGAGCCCGTGTTTCAAATACGAAATAGACTTATTAGAAAGGGTGCAAAGAGTAGGAACTAAGCTGATAAAGGGTTTCTCGACCCTCTCATATGAGGAAAGGTTAAGTCGACTGGGTTTATTTCCACTGTCATACAGACGACTTAGGGGTGACCTAATACTAGCATACCGTATCCTAAGAAATGATTTTGGAGCTAATTTATCTAATTTATTTCTTCCTTCTAGCACCAACCAATTGCGAGGACATCACCTCAAGGTTCAAAAACCACGGTCGAATCGTCTGAGTCTGGAGATCCGTTTTTCGCATCGAATTGTGAACCATTGGAACTCCCTACCGGAACACGTCGTATCAGCGCCATCCGTTGATTCATTCAAGGCGAGATTGGACCTCCTGTGTGCAACAAATCGAAAGGATTAACACAGGCACATAGCCTACTATCCTAAATAAATTGTAAACTGTAAATTGTAAACCTCTGCTGACCCTGTGAAGCTATTCACAGAAGGAGGAGAACTTTTTCATAGCAATGAAAACATACCACTATTCTTTTAAAAAGTGAAAACAGTATTTATTATTTCATATTACCTGATAACCAGATCCTCTGTCAATAATAATAGACTTATTCATTGGTAAACGTCCAATATCTTCTGGATGAAGTGTAACTGTCGCTTCTTGTACTTTTTTACGATTTTCAAACCAAACATTCTTTTTATACGGAACAACTAATTCGGGTATAAGATCCTTACCTACAGGAAATAAAGTCATTAAAATAAAATTGAGATACTTTTTGTTTCTTCATTATTCCAGTTAATATTATAACATTTTGCAGCTCAATAGATTAAAAACACTAAATATACGGTACTAAGATTGTAGAGATTTGATTAGTTTCAGTGCAGATTACGTCATAGCCCAATGTCAGTTAGACATGTTGATGAGTCCCAGTACTTGGACAAAACAGCTGGTTGATTATTGCTTGTTAATTCTCAGAGATTCTGTAGAGAATGTTCATTCCTGATTATATCTCCAGTGAAACGAGTAATGACTGACTGGTTTCAACGTACAAAATTTGCACAGATGTGCAGCAGTTCGAGTTACCATATTCCCTCCATGTAGCACACAAAGCAAGAGAAGAAAGTAAAGAGACTTAAAAGAGAGAGATAATAAACAGAAATGTGAGGCATAAATAACAGTAATATGAAAGAGCAATACACTTTTATTGTATATAATAGATCACAAAAAGTAAATACATCTGCGCCACTATCAAGAAAGATTTTGAGTCATATCACTAATTGTCTCGAGGATGCCTACACCTCCTCACGTGGCTGGCTTAAACTAACTGTTGTGGATTTCCTTGACTGGTGAAGCCAAGTTTCGATTTGACCACCACTGGCTCTTTTCTAACCTCATCCGGTGCCAGCTAACGTTGCCAGTCGGCCGAGGAAGACGATGGCTAGGCATGTGTAACAAAACGAGTAATGGAGACTTAGTGTATGCTATCTAAAGATTAAACCATTCATTTCCCAACTGTGCGGAAAAGCAAGACACGCTTTCTTTACTCTCAAGTCTGTGTGGAGGTCAACAGCACTCAGCGTGAAAATGAGATCAGGATTTTCAACTCCAATGTGAAGTCAGTGCTACACACTATACGGATCAGAGACTTGCACTGTGCGTCATAAAGAGCATCTCAAACAAACTACAGACCTTCATTAATAATTGTCTTCGCTCAATACCACTCAAGATCAGATGGCCGAACACAAAAGATCAGCAACAGAGATCTCTAGGAGCGAACCAACCACGAACCGATTGTGAAACAAATAGGCAGGAAGAAATGGAGATGGATTGGCCATACTCTCAGGAAACCATCAAGTGACATCACCAGGCAAGCCATCGCTCGATTGGAAGCCGAATGGGAAGCGGCGAGTTGGTCGTCAGTGCGAAGGTGGGTGCCTTGGAGGAGGTGATGTGAAGAGGAGATGAAAACGTGTAGGCAGACTTGGAGCCAGGTGAAGACTGTAGCAGAGGACCGAACGCAATGGAGACGCACGGAATTAAAGGGAACAATAATAATAATAAATTCCCAACTGTTAGATAGTTTAATATTTAATACATCATCCTTGAGATATTTCCCAGTAAACCTTTCCGTGCACTGATCTGTTTTTTCAACTGCCTTCTCCTTGACTCAAAAGTATGCCTGAAACCCCCAAGTTGACTGCAGCATTCTTCCTCATAAGTAAGATTGGTGTGATTGTATATAGACATAAATCTATTTATTAGGCAAGTTGTATTTTCATGCTATTTATATTTGATAGTGATGTGGTCAACATACATCTTATAAAACGCAACATTAGTGATCGTCTAACAGGCCATATTTTCCACATATCACATGAAGGTACCATCCAACAATGTTTAGATGAACTTGGTCTTTAGAAGATGGTTGAGGGTAATTGGCTTAAAGCCTTGGATTTGGGTTTCATGCCTGTCAGAACTCGTCAGAAAGGAACAAGTCATGTCCCTCTGAAATTTGAACCCGTGTCACAGAGTGCTTCACTCAGAGACATTACCACTGAGCTACTTGAGTTTATGATTGACCTCATGTAGGTAGGAGTGCTGTGATTACTTTGACTGGAAACTAGGTAGTTAGTGACTTGTGTCATACGTCTAGTCTGGTGTTTGGTAAAGACTGAATTCCACCGGCCAAGTTTGTACTGTGACTATTCAAATTCAACAAGGGGGAGAATCCCACTACTTTATTATCAAATAATTATAAATTTTGTCTAAAATATCATAGATAAAAAATTAAACAATAAGAGACAAAGTGTGTGGATGCACGCGTTCAATTCTTTATTATTATTATTATTTTTTTAAGGCGGTCAATGTGTACTTACGTTTGCAGATACGATTACTTGATCCTTTGCATGGTGATAACTCGAATTCTTCAGAAATGCATAATGGACGACAAGCTATTCAAGACAGAAAATAATAAAATAATAATAAAAGTTATTATGCAATTCAAATTTAGGAAGGAATCATATGCGAAGACCTAATTACCTTTCACCCAGTAAGACTGTTGGTCTGGATTGATTGATTTCAGGACTGATTACGAAACCATTAGGAACCAGAGAGTGCTAAGCAGCTACTTTGGCCTTGTTTCTGGCTCTGAAGCAGTACGTAGCTATGACTCCACTTGGGATCAAACCCAGTACCTCCACGCTACAAGGCGTGCTCGTGTGATGAATCCAGTGACCCATCAATCCTGACTTATGTCACAATTCGAGATACGTAATTGAATATAAAACTATTTCCTGCTGATTGCTTTCGATGATTAGTTGCATACTACTTATACCAGCCAGTCGCCAGATAAAGTGACCTCAACACCAGAAGGCTGTTTCTTCTCGTTTGGGGCCGAACTCATCAGTGCTGTACAGTTTGACTCGACTCATAAGGAAGGCAGCCGAATAAATTGAAACCATATGATTTTTGTCTAGCTACTTGGGTGAACTTCTGATAGTATAAATGAAAACCACAATTTAGTATAAGTGGTATACAAGTACACATCTCAATCCCTCAGTAGTATGTAGCCCTGAGCAAATATGTTTACTTTCTCAATTACCATTTATGGTATCCAGCAGAGATTATATGCTGGGATCCAAATAATTTCGTTTCCAAAGGAAACTGCAGTTAAAATTTCACCAAACGAACTGTGTTCATTGCAAATTGCTCACTAATTCGCAAACTGTGAATTTCACTCCAGATGAATACCACTACAACCAACTATTATCAACCGCGAGTATCTGTGCTCAGACCCAACTTCCTGAACCCTCTTCAGAAATTTCATACATTTATTCCCCTTAATGAATTTGAATAAAGCGAGAAATTTCCTGAAAAAATCGTCTTCCCACCAAATCTTTCAAATCACTGAATCATGTGGTGAAAATTCCCTGCAGACTTAATAATGACTGTGGCCTGTAAGCAGCTGATGAGAAGGCAACGAAATAAATGATGGTACCACTTTATTTTGCAAAAACTCTAGTTCTCACTTTATATAATTTCCTGAAACCCGTTGGTGTAAACTTTTCACTAGAACTTAAGGCAACTTCGTCCTGTAATTATGTTACGACAGAAGACCAAAGCCAGGCAACACATCGTTTATTGAGAAAATCAACAGATATTTGTAGATTTTTATGTACATTATTATTCGTTATTGTTATCAGAGAAGCAAAGCCTTGTGATTGGATGATTTCCTGCTGAAGGTTATTCTGCCATCTCCTTGTAGCCGTTTCTTAGACAGTCCGGTGATGTATCTGCGAATTGTATCCTCCCACGCTAAGTCTGCTGTGATTAGTTGTTGAGTTCCCCAAGGTCAGTCTTTGTTCTAGTTTTTTCTCATGATCCCGATTTGGGACGTAAACATTGACATAAACTGCTGCCTGCTAATTTCGGCTAGCAGACAGCTCTCGACACAGTTAGAAATTAGTCAGCAATAGATTAATTTTTAAATATAGATTTCCAGGGATTTGCTTGATTTCAAAATAGAGTAGTAGACACCTACTTCCTTCTTGCACGAAACTCTTCAGTCGGAGCTTGCTTTATAATCTGAAGATCTTAGGTTCGAACCCTAATGATTGGGTCATGGATGCATTCTTCTGAAGAGTCCCAAACTGATAATACGCACTTTTCTAGAACTTTCTGTTTTCCAATGATTCTCTAACTAAAAGTCGGTACATGAACAATCTTAAAATAAGGTATTTTCTCATCAGATATTGTGATTTATACCATTCTTATGAAGACAAACTCAAATAGCACGAGTTTGCTTCACTTCTTCTTCACTCCTCGGTAAAGTTCAACAATAGCGTCCCAAGGGATGCGAACCCACAAGTGTCCTTGAGCCAACAAATCATAGAAATGAGGAATTTTTGTATGAAAAATTACGTATATTTACAAGAAAATGAATGAAAATACTTTGAAGAGGGTATCTTTCCCTGACATGACTTAAAAATACGTCCCAGTGATAATGAGGAGTATCAGTTGCTAAGTTAGACTAGTTTGTCTATATGTATACACCAGGTGACTGAAGATGAGCTGTTTTTGTGAAGTGTTTACCTCTCTTATCTTGTTGTGCAGTCCTTCCCAAAGCCCTCGGTTAAATTACCATGGTTTCCATTAAGAGGATCGACGACTATTTACCAGGAAAATGTGGGCAATAAAAAAAATTGAAATAAATGACATCAACTCTAAATCTATCCGTAATCGCATCCATAACCTTAATCCTGACCCAAACCCTGAACTTAACATCAAACCTAACCTTAATCCTAACCCTAATTACAACCCTTATCCTAACCTTAAGTCTAACCCTAATCCTAATTTTGACCCTAACCCCAATACTTACATTAACCCTAATCCTAACCCTAGCGAGCTATTACCACATTATCCAAGCAGTACTTAGAAACGTGATCTGGGTGAATATCACTGATATTTCAGCTTCGATAATGACAGAGGTGCCGTTAGCCAACGACTAGCGTGCGTTCAAGGTCATTGAGGCGTTCGTACTCTTGAGACGCTATTCTTGAACTTCTCCCACTCCAATAACAATAAAATAGTCAGACGTAAATTTAACATTGTACTTAATAAATGAACCAGTTTTCAGAAAGTTGATGAAATCATCTGAAAAAAAATTCGAATTTGTCTAGATGATAACTCATACTCAGCTATTAGTATCTGACATTGTACACAGCCTGCAAACATGAATGCCTAGTTAGATCAAGCCTTTATTAACAAGATTAAAAACCATTTTCTCCGTGAATTATTCCTGTTCCGAAATATTCATGTGATATTCCAAAACAATATTGCAATCGTCTACTCTATATAAGTTATGTATAATATTTAGTTATTGCAAAAAGAATGCAGCAGCCAGCGGTAAATGAAGTGAATACAAGGAATACATCTAATTTTACCGAAATGGTGACCAGACGGTAATTAGTCTAGCTGTCTCGACTTTATCAGCCAACACTGATCAAGGACACATTGAGTTCACTAAACTATATATATAACATAAATATGCCACTGACTGTGGAATTAATTAGTCCAGCCATCGATTATGATTACTTGTTTCTCCTGAACTTTCTGCTAGCGAAACCTTACAAACCAAGAGAAACTGTATGGTAAGAGCTGTTTGCAAGCCAAAATCGTAGACAACAATTAACGCCGGTATTTACGTCCCAAATCAGGGTCATGAGGAAAAATAGGAAAAAACCAAACCTAGGGGAACTTAACAACCAATCACAGCAGAATTAACGTGCGCAAATACGATTCGCAGATATATGGCTTAACTTTCTAAGAAAAGGTCACAAGCAGTACAGAATAACCTTCAGTAAGAAAACAAGCAATCAGAAGACGTTGCTTTTCCACTGACAATAATGTACATACAAATCTATAAATATCTGTTGATTTTCTCAATAAACGATGTGTTGCCTGGCCCTTGTCTTCTGTCGTTACAATAGTACTTAATTACAAAAAAGGAAACAAAAGAATGAACAAATGACAATCTATAAATAGCATATAACATTACAAGTGAGATAATTCTGGAAATTATTCAAAATGAAATTGATAATTAACAATCTACAACACTTTCGTTAACTGCGATAATAACGTAATTCTTGATGATGTCTTGTTTGCATTCAACAACTGCGATCCCTCTTTGGAATTCACCGGAGAAAAATAATCAGAACTAAGCATTCCATTTGTTGATGTGTGCCTTAGTAGACGTAATGACAGATCTCTCAAAAGACCCATCCACCAGAAGCAGTACATGAAATGAACAACTAGCTAATTTTTATAGTTGGGTTACTATTTCCAGGAAAAGGAACCTAATTTATTCCCTCTGTTTAAGGTTAGGAAATATTTGTAGTTCTGATTGCATTGACTCAGAACTTGCCTTCCTAAAAGCCACACTCACAGAAAACAGTTACCTGAACCGATTTATTGACAGTAACACGAAAGACAAACAGTTCAAACTGATCACCAACTCAATTCCAGAGGAGACCACATTTGTGAACTTAATTTCGAATTCAAAAGTGATCAAGCTTCAGATAAGCTCAAAAACCGTCTCTCTAAAGCAGGTAGTAAGACTTTCATTGCAGCAAAATTACAAATGACGTCCACGAGCTGTAAGTTGTTCTCCATCTCTGTAAAAAATAAGTTTCCTCGTCTGGCCACCTCCATTTGCATCTATCAGTTCACCTGCTCTTGTGGAGCAAAGTATATTGACTGTAAGCAGAGAACGTTTTCCACATGGATGCGGAAATATATTCCAGGATGGTATTACAAGGGAGAAAGGAAGGGTGTGCGAAGCTATATTCTAGAACATTTGATCAACTCCCGTAACTCTAATAACCCTGATCATGATTTTAAGATCATTAATCAAATCCATGCTAACTCACGGTGTTTTCTTCGTTATAAACTTCTAAAGATAGTAGAGGCCTTGACCATTCATGAATTTAAGACAAAATAATTATGTACAATCCCTACGTCTACCATGACCGTAAAGAGATAAACATTTATTTACTTATTTATTATTATTAATAACCGTAATAATAATATTAATATTAATGACGACATGCATGTCAAACATATGCAGGATAATGACAATACCAACAATAAGGAATCTAAATCATCAGTAATAATTCCATACAAAGAAGGAACCTCGGAAGCCTTACGCAGAATTCCTAACAAGGCAGGAATAAAAGTGGCTAGCATTCAAACCAGTCACAAACTCAATTAGAAACAAGCTTTGTCGCTTAAAGGATCCTGTGGTGCCTTTAAAACAAAACAATTTAGGTTATCTAATACCCTGCTGGAATGATTGTCAGGTCAAATACATAGGTCAAACTGATAGAAGAGGGGCAGTCAGACTAGCTGAGCACAAAAGCCTAGCAAAATCTAGATTAGTTGACCCGGATAATATAAGAAATCTAGAGAACAGTTCATCTATAGCACCACATGCAATTACACACAGGCACACCACACATAGGATGGGATAAAAACGACAGTTTTAAAATCTAATGTCACAGGATGGAGGGGAGAGATTGATAACAGAAGCTTTGTTTATCGAATCAACTGTGAATACATGTAATGGGAATGATTCAGTACCTGTCCCCGATATCTGGAAAATTCTACTATCCCTACGACGACAGATAGGAAAGAACAAAGAAAACCACAGAACTGAAGATTCAAAGTCGTGTGTTTATAATTGATATGATTGTGAACAATAAATTTTGTTGGAAAAGTCATTCAGTAAATAATACCGTTTGACTGTGTGATACATCTACTAAACAAACTAATATCGAATATATATATTTATATATATATACTATTGTACAGCTTGATAATAAGTTCGTTTTTAATGTTACAATCAGAATTATCAAATTATAATAAGCGAAGGATATACAAAAAGAATAAACAAAACGAAAAATAAAAATGGCCAAAGTATGATTGGAGATTATCATACTTTAGCATAGACGCATTAAGACCCTGATGTTGTGGAGGGAGAATTATATCTTCCAGGAATAATCTCAATAGAAAATGGACTTTCGCCACGTTTTATAGACAATAACACACGGTAAAAACCTATGAAATGTGGCTTAACATCTGTAGTGAAGGAAATGCCGCACATGAACTTGAACTGCTGACATTCTTAAAAGAAGGAACACACAGTCTCAGAAAAGGACATTCATTTCAACATCGTTAAGGATAACATTTTCCCGTCAACCACCCCTGATCAATAACTTGAAGGAAAGTTACCTCAGTTGACCAACTCTGTGTGAGTTTATCACTTCACGTACTCCTGTGGAACTGGGTATTTCAGTCTCTCGACTCCAGTCTTGTCCAACAGGGTGTAAGAACACCGTCTTCGGGTGGTTAAGAAGAGTTGGAAGTGGGGCTATAAAAAGCACAATCCCTGAACATCTAGTCGATAATGGTCACCCTGTCTCTACAGCCTTCGCCTTTAAAGTTATTTGCAAGGCGAAAAATAAGCTCGCTCAAATCACTAAATACCCAACTCATTTGTGTTGCTGAAGCTTTGGCCATAGAAGCAGAGAAGCCAGATTTCTGCATACAGCAAAACGGTTTGTTCAACTCCTGCGACTCTCATGATCTTAGTCAGTCTGTGCTAGAGTAAGATAATCCCCAATCATACTTTGGTCCTACTCATTTCTCGTTGTGTTTTTTTATTGAATTTGTATATCCATCCCTTATTACGTTGATTGTAATTATTATCATTAATTTTACTTTGAACAATTTCCAGTATTATCTCATTTGTCTCCTATATTCATTTAATTCAATATATAACAAATTCATTACCTCGACAGATTCTATCAGAGTATTGGGAACAGGGCTTGTCTTCATACATTCCAGCTGGACAGGATGTTGAACATGCTGAAATTTGAAGGAACAAAGAAAAAAACAAAAATAACTCATATGACTCGCAGATTTTAGGATAAAATCACTAAAATGAAAATATGAGTTTCATCGGGATACTTAGGCACCATACTACAACAGGTGGCTTAATATGATATATTTTCAGTTTTATGTATTCGTATACCTGCAAAATGCATCGTAATTAGTTCAATCTCTAAGACAAGCTTTTCATAATGAAGCCTGTGATTGCACTGGAGGATTATATTTTCTATCAAGCACATTACTACTGAAAGTAGCATAGTCATTTAAATCGAATTCACAGTTTGCAAATGAGTTAGCATCAGATGGTTGAAGACAATCGACAGGAAGCCCTGCTTGACCTAGGTTTCGTACTATTCGGCATTCACCAGTCAGCAAGGTGTATCTGCATCCTTGAAGGGACTCATGTGTCTCCTGAGATTCAAACCTGTTTCATCCAGTGCTGCAGTCAGAAACGTTACCAGTGAGGTTATTCAAGTTCGTCCAGTGGTAACGGCTCTGACTGAAGCATTGGGTAACACGGATACGAGTTCATCCCAGATTGCAGATACGCCCTGCTGACTGGTGAGTGCCAAATAGAACGAAACTTAGGTCAATCAGGGCTTCCTGCCAATTGCCTCCAACTATCTAATATCAACAATTGAAAGTGTACCGTGACAGTGAGCCGTCTAGAATGCTGGCCACATTGCAAACTTGACTGATAGAATTCAATCCACATCAAAGATAGGACTAGACACACTACACTAGCCATTGACTAGTATCCGATCAAAGTAAATCAGTTAGTAATTTGCAATATACATAGTTCAACGGGTGAGATTTTCACCACAGTTTATTTAGATCACACACAGAGTAAGTGCTCTGCTTGATATCATAAATAGTAATCGACAAAGCAAGTATATTTGCGCAAAACCATATACTACTGATTGATTGAGTTGAGTAGTTGTATACCACTAATATCAGTCAGAAGTGCTTGCCAGCCAGGCATATCGGACGGCCAAACTGTGTACATTGCTGACTACTAACTAACTGGCAAATTATGCATTCGATTTAATGGAGCACCCGTTAGCCCAAGTAGCTATCCAGAGATCGGATGATTCGAATTGATTCCACTATCTCAGGTAATTCAAACCGGGTAGAGAGCTGATATGCTCAGTTCCAGACGAACGAAACTGCTCTCCGGTGTTTAGCATCACTTCTATCTGACTGGCTGACAAGCACTACTGGTTGACACGCGTGGTCTACGACTACTATTCATCTCAATCAGTTAGTAATGCAGAGTTTCTCATGCGATATAGTCAATTAATACTCAAAAAGTAGTTAGTCCCTAGGAATGGCATAAATGAGTGTGAACGACTATAATTTTGAATTAATTATTTCAAAACGTGGAATTTTCCAGCTGGTTATTAGTATTCACTTTCTTAATTATCGAATTATTATGCTAATTAGATTCGGGGAGGATAATAATAAAGAAGCCTCAGTTAAAGTAGATTATTGTAAACTTGTTCAATGAAAAAAAATATTTAAAACAGCCCTTTCTTTTCTAGTTTATATAAAAATAGAATAACTTACGTTTACATTCAACGGATTGGTTTCTACCACAAACACCAGACATCCAATAGCCTTTAGGGCAGGTTGTATCACAGGCTAAAATATAATGGCAACGAGGAAGTAATTTTAAAATAAAACATATGAAGAAGTTATCTGACTATTCCGATTTAAATTGTATCCCACAAGAATGTGATAATTGCCATCCTTCGATTAAATTCACAATGAAATTAGAAAATACACCAAAGATTCCACTTCTGAATGTAGAATTGACAAGAAGAGATGATGGGACTCTGGAAACATCTATCTACAGAACACCATCATGGAACAAGCAACTGACAAACTTATATAGTTGACAAAGAGCTCTCATCATTTCACTGGCTCACCGTATCATAAGAATTTGAAGCATTCATCGCTTAGAAGAACTCTTATTTCTCAGAAATAGCCTGGCTCAAAATGGATACCAGACACGTCTCATGGAAAACAAAATGAAACCAAAGCCAAAATGAGAAGAATGCATTTCATTGCCGAAGAAGATACTGTATATGAGAATCTGGACTTCATGAGAAGTTTATTGGCAGATATTCTAAAGAGGAGAATCTCCAGTTCCCAAATAGCAAGACCAACGGTGACATTCTCTAGCGACTCAATGTTTTTAAGCAATGTGAAGTACAAACTTTCACATATGACCACTCTTATGTGGATATATCAATTTACTTGATCCTGTGGAGCTAGGTACATAGCTCACCTTATGCGCATCCTTTCAAAACGTGTTAGAGGAAGTTAACCAGTAGGGTTGCAAAGAGGTACTGGTTCAATCAGAAGCGCCATGGATGGACACCTCTTCAACACCTCCTACAGCATCTCAGCTGACTCATTTTCAAAGTACAAGCGAAAATCTAACAAATGCGGTATGTTTCCAACATTTCTGTACTGCAAGAGCTCTCACTATATGCATGGAAAAGCCACAGCTTCTTTGTTCAAAAGAAATTTACTATGGATTTAGTTCGATTTGACTCCTTATTTTCCGTTTATTTGCTTTTTCATTCCCTTCTTTTTTGTCATAAAAACTATTATTTCAGTTTTTGTTTCCATGCTCATGCAATGCACACATGTCTTCGTTGAAAACTATTTTGTCATCTGACATAACTTTTTCTGATCCTGTGTGGTTTTGTTTCTAAGCGTCTTGTGGTCTATGTCCACATATCATTATCAAACTCAAAATTATTATCACCTTTAATGCTAAACTTATGTATATCAATGCGATTGTCTATCTTCTTTTGAGGATGAAATTTCTGAGTCAGACAAAAGAAAAGGAGTTCTGACGATATCATTCTCAAGCTATGCGGTAGCATGTATATATATATATATATATATATATATATATGGGGAGAGAGTAAATTATCTTAGCAACAGAATTTTAATAATAATAATAGATTTATTCCAAACAGTATATGTGGTACAGGTATGGAATTTTCAGCGTGCATTACAAAAGTGCATCTAATTACCTCATAAATTTTATAAGATTTTAAAAATAAAAAGCAACAACAACAAAAGAAAAAAAAATAAAATAAATAAAAAAGAACAGCATTGCATTCACACTTTAAACAATGCACCACAGGATATGAAATATTAAATTAGTGTGTAATAGAATATGTTAGCAACAATATAATAGTAATAAAGAAAGGAGAACAAAAGCCAATGGGAACTATTTGTTAGAGTGCCGCAGTAAGTTGATCGTGTCATATCTAACGGATTTCTCATCACATAACAGCTGTGCCAGATAAGGTATTGTGGAGATTTTGTACTTGGTAGTCCTAGCATATAGCCTCCTATAGTTGCTTCTAGTTCTATCAGATGAAATGCAAGGAGAGAGCTGCGTAAAGAGAGGGTGTTCGGGGTCTGACAATATGGAATTTGCTAGTTTCTTACATGACATTATATGTCTATCCACAATGGTGTTAACCAGTTGGTTTAACGAAATCCCACTTGCCCTACTAACAGCTTTTAGTGCCCTACGCAGCGAAGGAAAGTCTTTCTTAAGTAGTCCAGGAAAGATTAATGGGGAGCAGTAAAGAGGGATGGGTAGAATACAGGAATTGACAAACTGAGAAAGCAAAGACTGCTTTATACCAGACTGCCTTAACTTCCTAACGTAGAACGTTAAGCGAAACATCTTTCTAGTAACTAGCAAGATGTGAGAGGACCAGGAAAGATCGGAGGAAATACTCAGTCCAAGGTACTTGACATTAGATGTAGTTTCAACCACTATGCCGTCAATGATATTGGGTCATGTGGGCTAGCTAGTTGTTGTATGTCACGTTTTCGTCTGAAAGTGAAATTTACTACCTGACATTTAGACGGATTTAGCTTAAGACCGTTTGAAGGGGACCACTGACTAATTTCCGACAGAAAGTTTTTTAATTTGGAACGATCTGATTCAGAGTTGACAGGCATAGAGACAGAGAGTCTCCAAAGATGTGTCACTAGAATTTTAAATTATAAATGACGTAATACAGTGAGCGTTAATCGAGTTTGGCAGCTATAGTCAGCGTTTTCTACCCAAACATAACATCGAACTCTTACCCTCATGGTTTTAAAAAGGATAAAAGAGCCCTTATACCTGCATCCGTATTGTGGAACATCTAATCGATTCTGAACAGCGTGCGAACCTGGAAACTAATTTCAGAGTCATCTACAGAGTGGGCGAAAAACTTGTGAAAGGAGTATGTATCAGTCTTCTTCAAATCGCAGAAACGACGGTTATGACACAAGAAGTTCAATGCTGTTTGTATTATGGAGTCGTTATCTAAAACTTAAAATGCTAACGATAAATCTTTGGAAACAATCCTTTATTTGTTAAGATAATTAGCTTTATATAGTTGCGATTGTATAGCTTGAGAATGATATCGCTGAGAAGAATAACTCTTCACTGAATGCCTTTTCTTTTGAAATGAGCTACATAGCAAACAATTCTACATGTGTATAACTTTTTATGTAACACAAAAGTCTCTGAATTACTAACAACAAATTGCAGCCACAGGATAATTATGGTTAGACGAAGTGAAAAAACAATTCAAAGAACTAGCGTACTTACTCATACACGGTTGACCAGTTGGACACAGACACGCGTAATCTCCAGGACGATTTGTGCATACACCTCCTAAACGAGCGCATTCTCGACGAAGATGAGGTTTATCGCATTCATCAATATCTAAACATACTCGACCTTGTACATTTTCCAGGGCTACATTACCAATGCCTGTAAAAGTGTTCAAGTAAGCATTCAAGAAGGTGAGTGGTCAATAAATGAATAAATAAATAAAATACAGGAAAACTGGACTGGACCCCATTTTGATGGGGTTGTTCAAACATATCAGTTTCTTGACTTAAACATCTCATAGTACATTTGGAAGTAACATCGCCCTGAACATACAAAAAGTTGAACGAAAGAATTATTTGGTTACAGGATTTCATCATGAGCTGACATCATTTAGAGAACCATTGTAAAACCTGCAAGGAGTACTGGACAGCTGTTCCGCCCAGTTTTGGACTCTTTGGCAGTACGCAAACGCATAACCTTCTGGTTACAAGGTGAGCTCGTAGACCATTACGCCATTGGGACCCGATCCAAGTATGTTTACAGCTTCTTCTTTTTCTTCCTTTACGTTCACAGTGGAACATAGAGCTTCAAGCTAGAGGCTTTACCAGTTTTACTACTGGTTTAGCGAGGCAAAGGAGTGTGCCGGCCGGGGGTCGAAACCCGGACCACGTGAGGCGTGGTCGGCGAGCACTCTACCACTGTGCCACCGACACTTAACAGTCTCTGTGATACAGTATTTATCATTTACTGGATGTACGCCGAAAAATATTATTTGTTAATATTCATCTTATCTACAATGGTTTTGTGCGTCATCGCTTCAGCGGTAGAATACCTGCTAGCTACATCTTACGTGATCTGAGGTTCGATCCTCAGCTAACGCACTCCTTAACTTCATCTAATTAGAAGCTAGCCCGATAAAGATGGAAAGTTGGGCTCTGGACCAGCAACCTCACCCAGTAAGGAAAACACTACCGCTCCTGGAATTTCAACGCTGAAGCTTGAAGCTCTCTATATTCCATTCAGAAAGCAAAGGAATAAAACAATAATAGGATAGTTGCGTTAGAGTCAAAGCAGTCATAAAAGTATCCGTCTAGTCTTGTTATTATTTCTCCATTAAATAGACTGTGAAGAAGTTGACAAAATGTTTGAAGTTTAATAAGGGTATGCTAACACCTGTTACTCTTCCTAACATTCTAAGTAAATACTCAATAGACGGATAATACGCTGATATATTCGAAAAAATTTAAAGACAAGGCAACAATTTCTATATCAGATATTCTTCAGACTGCATATAGTAGATATAGAATAACTGGTCAGCTGATTAATTTCTTTCCCAACTTCAAATAAACTTAGAGAAGACGAAGGTGATGAGGATACCTAACCATCATCAACAACAACAACAACAAAAATCTTCGATTACTATCAACGGTAAGAATCTGAAGGAAGTCACTACTTTCACTTATATAGGCACCATCATTTCAACTAAAGATGGCACGGATTGAGATGCAAATCAGCTACATCGGGAAGGTAAGACAGACCTTCAATGTTCTGAAATCAGTTTGGAAACCTACTGCACTAAGCATTAGAAATAAAGATAAGGATTTTCAACGTCAATGTCTAATCAGTCTGTACTTCCAGATGGTTCAGAGACTTCCTAGAGGTAGAGACAAAAGCATTTCCAGCAGCCTGTTGCAGAATTTCATCAAAAACAGCTGTCTTCGCTGCATACTCAAGATCACATGCCTCGCGAGAAAGGATTAACAACAACAACAAAAATTCTGGGAACAAACCAACAAAGAACCTATTATTATTATTTATTATTTATTCCTTCACGTTCCCAGTAGAACATAGGGCTTCAAGCTAGAGGCTTGAAGTTTCTGTAGCAGTGGTGATTATTTTTACAGGATGGGGTTGCTAGCCAGCCTCATGCCCGACCTTTCCTCTTCACCAGCTTTATTTGTGGCTTAGTGAGGTAAAGGAGTGCGTCTGTGGCCGGGGATCGAACCCCGGACCAAATGCATGGTCGGCGAGGGTCCTAACCGCTATGCCTATTGCTCAATATATATTCCAAAGTAAATGGAGATGCATTGGACACACCCTGATGAGACAATTGAGTGATATCGCGTGGAAATCAATGAGGACGTGTTTCCAAGGGTGACGCGAAGATCGTGTGACGAGGAGGTAATCATGAAGCCAGCTATAGAGGACTAAAGAAAAGTGGATGAAATCGAAATGTGGTTTTTAGGCCCTATGTTACATTCAGAACCCAAGAGAATAACAGTGATATAATAATTACACATATAAACAACTGTACACATTAAACCATGAACACCGGTTATTTGTTGTGTAGGGTGATAAACTAACATACAACATTAAAAGTACATCTATCACGAAAAAAAAATAATGCAGGTGAATTACGTAACAAAATAATCGAAATGTAGTTAATGGGAAAGACTGAAATGCAAAATCATGTTGCTAAACTCACGATCTCCCATAGATGCTAAACGTGCTCTATCTTTTGGTCCAGCCAAACGATAACCACGCTGACAGATACAAGCATGTCCAGCTCCTGGATCACAAGAATGTTCACAGGCATAACGTTGACGACAGATTCGTGTACCAAGAATATGACGTGTATCAACCACATCTGTGTTCAATTCACAGGAAAAAGAAACCATATTTTGGAAAGTGTCATGTGTGAAGAAAGTGAGAAATAATTTGCATTGAACGGTGAGACAAAATATATATCCAGTTTTCATGGTTCAGACTGTACTACTATGTAAATAATTTCGCAGTGGATTTCAAAGAACATAGAGTCATTCTAGTAAGCTAAGAGTTTCTATTATATTGGTTTATACTGAATGAGATTTTAGGTAATAACTATCCCCTGAAATTCATCAAAACACTAATCAAGTGTCAAACAAAGGGCTCCACGAATCTAAACAGCTTCCAAAAAAGAGGATATGCATATATCTTTACTGTTCGAAGGGGGTCACCGAATTTTGATCACTAAACAGAAACTCAGAGAAGCAATCAACAGAACCCATTTTCATAGAGAAGACGGAATTTATGGTGTCTTTTACACCGATAACAGCATTCCAACGATAGTGTCACATCCCAGATTTTTACCAATTTACATGCATGTGCAGTTACACGTACATAGGGAAAACACTACGATCTCTGCAGATCACGACTTCAGAACGCATCCTTAAGTGACTGCAAAAACAAATAAAGTTATCTGGTTCAATCAATCCCAGAAATAGATATTCAACGTTATCCATCGCAAAGCACATCATGAAGTTGGTCTCAGAAGTACATTTAGATCGGCCGTACCATGCGCCTACTTGGAAAAAAACATGCTCGTGAACACTATCCAGCCTGGCTAGTAAAAAGAGAACGAAAACGTGTATGTAGTTCAACGACAGAACACCTGATCAATTCAGGACATTCAGCACCATTCGAAGAATCCTTCAAAATAATATACAAGATTCGATCAAACCTATCGAATGGAGCTAAATTAAGACATCTGGACATAGTCGGGGCACTAGCCATTCAAAAGCTCAAACCCACGCTATGTATCCAAAGGAAATACATCCAACCCTTATCCCTGCCATGACGATCATTCTCATTTTCTTCCTTATCCAAATTTCCTGTTTATTCATGTTATTTTTAAGTTTTTCTTAATCACTATTTACACTATCATATTTTCATATCCGAACTTCCTGTCTATTTTGTCATTTTATTATTTCTACATATTTAATCCCTAACTGCATAAACAATTATTCGTCACATTAGTTATGATCCCACTAGACCGGAAATTATTCTGGAACTTTCCCACCCATTTATTATAAATACACGAATGTACAGCCTAGTTAATGACTTCGTCAAAAATTATATATATATATATATATAAAGTGGGTTTAAGTCGTTTGTCTAAATCCATCAAAACCTTTGCCACAAAAAGGCTTAAATCTGTTTTATACAATCAAAGATTATTTTTAATTACTCTGAATCTGCCTTGGTCACCCAATTTTACATCCAGAGTTCATTTTGCTAAATAATATTTTCATCTCCCCTCTTTTTTTACCTCATTTTCCTACCTCTTATCTGTGATCGTGACCCCTAAACAACTTGATGTGTATATTGCTCTGCTGCCTTCTGAATTAATTTGTCTGATATTTCAAAGCCTCTACTACTACCGTATGATGACTGAGAAGTATATTATATGAGTCAAATCAGTAGATCGGGGTCAACTAGATTATTGGAATACAAAACTTTAGCTAGACCTAGAATAATTGACCCTGTTAAGCTAAATAGTCTATAAAAAAGCTCAGTCACTGCACTGTATTCACTTGCATTTATTCACAAAGTAGGGGGGGAAGGGGGAAGTATTAAAAAGTATAGTTAGGTGGAGAGAGAAGCTAATCACTGAATGGTTACAGGATTTCATCATGAGCTGACGTCAGTTAGAGAACCATTGAAAAACCAGCACGGAGTACTGGACGGCTGTTTCGTCCGAGTTTTTGACTCTTCGGCAGTACGTACCCATCAACGGCATTCAAACCCAGGACCTTTCAGTTACAATGCGTGCTCGTATACCACTAAGTCACTGGAACCCGATTCCATCTGTTCTCACACCCAACGTGCTTTACCCCAATGGTCACAACTTCTTATCAGAACCCAGATAAATGCCTACCTGAATAGGGCCAGTCGCTAGTGAGCATCGGACTGATAGGACGAAACAGCTCTCCAGTACTCCTAGGTTTGTTGATGGTTCTTTAACCGGTATCAGCCCATTATGAAATTCTGTAAGCAATCAAACCAACACTTGAATATTAATCGTTAAATCTTTGTTCATCGATTCAACACAGCACACGTAATTGATGTTTGAAGCACACTCATCGAATATAGATGTTTGTGATCAGAATGGCCGAAATGTGTTGCACAAATAGGCTACATGTTCTAGATAGATTACGTACCCTTACTTTTTTTTTTGTTAAAATTCAGAAGGGTCTGTTTCACACCTCATGTCTATCCCTGAGGTTAGTTCATCAGCAGAGAATATGGAATGAATCAGCTGTTTATAACAAAGTTACGCTTTTGCTGACATGAAGGGGAACTCAGACCAACAACTAAATTAAAGTTGACACGATTACTACCACAGAGGAGGTTACATGTTAAGTGATAAGTTTGAAAGACGGCGGAAAGGGGGAGAGAGGAAGCTGTCAAGCTATCAATTATCTGTACATAATCAAAAACCGATACAAAATTAAAACAAATTCAGCATTTAAGAAACTTAACTTACCATAAATATGAATTGAATTTCGTTTGATCGGTTCAGCTATTCGAACTTCAGTACCACTGGTTTGATTTAACCAAAGTTGTATAGTTTGAGGTGTTAAATTCGGCGATTTTTTATCTTTGTTTAAACTAGAAGATTCATCATGATTCATTTCACCTGCAGGTATCATTTTTTTCGGTAACCAAATTGTTACACGTACAAATGGAGATGTTGAGATAGAAGATCCGAAAGCCTTTGGATTTGTTGTTGGTGGTGGTGCTGCTGTATTCTTTGTAGTCGCTTTAGATTCTTTATTCAATGTCGACGGGTTTAAAGATGCAGATTTTTGATAGATGTCAGCTTTAATCACATTCCATTTGGTAATTTTTTCAGAATAATCATTTGATGAAGAAATTTTGTATTGCCTACTCCGATCCGCTGACTCTTCACTATTTGGATTTCCTATTACAATAACTATCATGAACATTAATGCAATGATAGTAAGAGTTGTAAAGCGTAGACTGAAATTATAAAACCAAAAAAAAATAATACAGACATGTAAGTAAGCGAATCATATTCATCAATCGATAAAATATGACATTTTTCTTTTATTGATTATTTTATATTTTATTCCTTTACGTTTCAAGTGGAATATATAGGGCTTCAAATTTTGAACGTTAAAGGTTCAGTAACAGTGGTGTTAAGTTTTTACTGCGTGAGGTTGCTATGGACGTCTTCCAAAAGAATGGATATCCACGGAATTTCATCAAAAGACATATACCCCCAAGCCAACCTATCAAATCAAAGACCCCCAAGGAAAGCACAAAGAAAATCGCCCTACTATATATAAAGGACATCTCAGAAATCACTGCAAGACTCTTCAAACTTTCAGGAATTGATGTCGCATACAAACTAACAAAATCACTTCATTCAGTTCTATGTCAACCAAAAGACGCAGCAGCGAAAGAAGATAAAATCAACATCGTCTAGAAAAAAATTGTAACAACTGCGAAAAACACTACATTGGTCAAATTGGACGTCCTCTTCGTCTTCGTATCCACGATCATAAGCTAGCCGTCAAAAGACATGACATCCACTCCCTCATATCACTACATACAGACAACCACGGATATCAATTAGACTGGGACAACCAAAGTACTCGAGTAAAGCTTTTCGATTAATACTTAGTAATTAGAATAAAACAGATTAATACACTCATAGTATTCATTACGCATCGAATAACCACACTACCACCCTAATTTCACTCTTCTTCCTAGCAGTGTACATCACAAAAGTCACACAAGACTGAATATTAGAACTATGCTGCTTAGATACTGAACGTAATCTCCCTCTGAATACTACAAATATAAGACTTGTGTAAATCACTGGTAATTCTGCTTTGCCCTTCCAAATTATTCTACATCACAATCCATCCACCGATTGCTAAAATCAAAAAAATAGTAATAGTTTAACCTCAGAACCCAAGAGTATTTGGCAACGGCATTATTATTTATTGACAGCCCTGTATACAGGTATAGGCGAGATATTTTTTTTCCTTCACGTTCTCCAGTGGAACATAGGGCTTCAAGCTAGTGGCTTGAAGTTTCACTAGCAGTGTTTATTTTGCAGGATGGGGTTGCTAGCCTCATGCCCAACATTTCCTCTTCACCAGCATTATTTCTGGCTTAGTGAGGTAAAGGAGTGCGTCTGTGGCCGGGGATCGAACCCTGGACCATATAGGCGAGATATGTCGATCATATATTGAAATCACAATTTGCACATATCTTCCGTATTGAGCTTCTCTGTCTTCCTTTCATGTTTTCTACATTTTATTTCACAAGAATCGTTCAATTCTTCTCTTCGTTATTAAATCCATCTCTCTGCTATTCGATATTCTCACAGAAGATATACAATATTTTTTTCTGTATATACATATATACTACTTATAAATCTTGTCAGTAGTGTGTCTTAGTTCCAATGGACGTTAGGCTGATGTTATTACAGTTTTGCATGAACAGGCTAATTTAATCATTGTAGTAAGCTAAGGTGATAACGTATGTATGAAATTACTGTCCTCCAAGATTACGATTATTATTATTATTATTTGATGAAGCCTCAGGATAATAAACGCAATACGACAGAATTTGTGGCTAAATTAAAGTTGAGCTTACACAAACTCATAGACGTAGACACACACACACACACACACGCATACACAGAGACAGTCATGCTAACAGCCTATGAAAAACGCATGGAAAGTAATGACAACAGAAATCAATAACTTGCCATTTGTTCGTAGAATAAATCAGGTCAGAAAAATATACAGAAGAGGATACTGTAGACAAAATTAATGAGGACTTGTACGTGTGTCTGTGAGAGAGAGAGAGCGTGCGTTTGTTTGCCTATGTGTGTTTATGCATACTTGTTATGCCCCTTAATGGATTATTATTATTATATAACGTGAACACACACCAGGGTAGAATTAATTCAGGTCATTTTTTGGAAAAATCTTCACTGCATAACAGCCAACATTATTAGTAACACTGTAAGGAATAGTAGTAGGAGTAGTAGGGCGAAGAAAAAGAAACACGATCAGGAATAGAGAGTTCATATCAGATTCAATCAGCTGGCTAATGTTGTTCTGATAAGACGCAGATAAACTGTGCATTAATCTAGCCAAAGAAATTTGACAAAGCTGAAGACCTTGAATGCCCATAAATGAACTGAAAGCCTGTCTGCTACACGGCCAGATGAAATTCCTGCGTGAATAAACACTGAAAATGGATCCAAACACCTTGATAGATATTATTATTGTCTCCTTTAATTCCTAGAGGAACATAGGGCTTCAGCCGTGCCTCTCCATTGCGTTCGGTTCTCTCCTACAGTCTTCACCTGGCTCCACGCCTGCCCACACGTTTTCATCTCCTCTTCACATCACCTCCTCCAAGTCACCCCACCTTCGCACTGACGACCAACTCGCCGCTTCCCTTTCGGGTTCCACTCGAGCAATGGCTTGTCTAGTGATGTCACTTGATGGTTTCCTCAGAGTATGCCCAGCCAATCCATCTCCATTTCTTCCTGCCTATTTGTTTCACAATCGGTTCCTGCTGTGTTGGTTCGCTCATTGCCAGAGATCTATGTTGCTGATCTTTTCTGACCGGCCATCTGATCTTGAGTATTGAGCGAAGACAACTGTTGATGAAGGTCTGTAGTTTGTTTGAGATGCTCTTTATGACGCGCAGTGCAAGTCTCTGATCCGTATAGTGAGTAGCACTGACTTCACATTTCAGTTGAAAATCCGGAACTTGTTTTTGATGCTGAGTGCTTTTGATCTCCACACAGACTTGAGAGTAGTGAAGGCTTGTCTTGCTTTTCCGATTCTCGCTTTGATATCCTCGTCAGTTCCGTCCAGCTGTAGTTGAAACGATGCTTCTCAGGTAGGTAGGTAAAAGAGGTTGTTTCTTTCAGGTTCCTTCCATTAATGCTGATCGTTGTCCTTGATAGATAACCTCACACTAATATTACTGAAAGTTTGGAAGGAAGGGAAGGTCACTCGTCAAATCATCAAAGAAGGGCATTGTACATCTTTGTGGAAAAAACTGCCGCGAAATCGTGCTGTTGTTTGTTCACTCCAAGTAAAACACTATTATGTCAAGTCATCCTGGAGAGAGACTAAAGGATGCACCGGATGCAGAACTCCATCCAGAATAAGCTGCATTCAGGGAAAGCAAGTCATGTGCGAAACAAATTGCAACTTTACAGGTCGTCATCGAATAGAGAACAGAATGTGGCAGGGAAATATCTACCTCAACCTAATCACCTTTGAAAAAAGGCTTTAACAGCGCTGACCGCAAAGCTATTTGGAAACTACTTCAGCGGTACAGAGTGTCCTAAACTGTTATCAATCTTAATGAACAGCTATATAATGATGCCATATGTCAGATAATTCACAAAGGAAAATTCAGTGAAATCTTTGAAGTGGAGACAGAATGGAGTAAGACAAGGCTGCCTACTATCACCGATGATATTTCTAAATTATAGTGGAATGGATCATGCAATAGACTATGAATGGGGATGGAGAACTAACAGAAAGACTCTAGAAGACTTGTACTTCGCCGACTATTTATGTCTAATGTCACACAAACTCGACGATCTACAGGTGAAAACCAACAGGTTCTTAGAAGAGACAAGCAGTGAAGGCAGGTCTTCAAGTGAACACAAAGAAAACAGAGGTGATGAAGATACCAGACTACTAACAACAAAAAACACCAATCACTATCAACAGAAGAAATTTCAAAGAGGTCAGCCCATTCACTTTTCTAGGTACCAGGATTTCAGCTACACGCGGAGGCACTAATGCCAAATCGAGCCAAGATCGGAAAGGTAAGGCAAGCGTTGGTCACTCTGAAGTCAATGTGGAAATCTTCCGCACTCAGCAAAAGCAACAAGATTAGGATTTTCAACAGCAATATCAAATCAGTTGTTCTATATGACTGAGAGATTTGGCGTCACGAAGAGCATTTCCAACAGTCTGCAGCAGACTTTTACCAATAGTTGCCCTCACCATATTCTGAAAGTTAGATGGCTGGTCAGAAGGGATTAGCAGGAAGGAACTCTGGGAACGAACCAATGAATAAATATTCCGAAGAAAATGGAAGTGGATAGGTCAGATGCTGAGGAGACATCGTGCGCCAGGCCGTTGCTCACGTGGAACTCAAATAGAAAACGATGAGTTTAGCTTGGATTGAAAGCCATATAGGGGCGTCGTGTGAGCTGGAGAGATGAGAGCCTATGGGAAGTCGTGGAGCCGGTTAAAGAGGAGGAGTTCAAAAAACAAGGTGAAATGGAGATGTGCTGTTTTCCGCTCGGAAGCCTAGAGAATAATAACATAATAGTGGGGAATTTTGTGCTTGATTAGTAAGACAAACACTTCGATGACGAATCCCCGGTTTAATAGCCGCAACGTATTCTTCATTTATATACATTATTCAGTAACATAGAACTAACTACACTTAAGTGACTTATTAACCTTTTTAACAAAACAATCTGCATGGTAAATTAGATTTTCCTTTTCCAATCAGTTATTCATTTACTTACTGTTTATTGACTTTTGGACCAGTTCTATCAGCACTTTTTAAAGCAGAACGTGGATTACTCGATGAATTCGATGAATTCGCTGGTAGAGTTAAAGAGGATCCAGGTGGTAAAGATTCAAGATCTAATTTTGCTGAAGATGATGCTGAAGGTAAACGTTCAAGTGTAGCTGAATGCACTTTATCATAAGACTTATGCGTATCCATAAAATCATTATGCAGATCGTGTAATGTCTGTGATATATCTGTAATTAAATCCATTTGATGATTTGATTTATTTGACATAAATGAATTTGACTCATTTTCTCCAGTCTAATATGATAAGAAAAATAATTAGATGAATAAATTTCAGTTAGCATAAATAATTTTTAGTCAATTTCAAAAAAAAACCAAACTGCTACATGTCTTAATTTCATTATCAATAATTTTTGTTTCATTCCTTCACGTTCCCAGTGGAACATAGAGCTTCAAGCTAAAGGCTTGTTTTTTCCACGATGGAGTTGCTAGCCTCATGCCCAGCCTTTCCTCTTTACCAGTCTTACTACTGGCTTAGCGAGGTAGAAAAGTGCGTCCGTGGCTGGGGACCGAACCCCGGAACATGTGCATGGTCGGCTAGCGTCCCAACCGCTGTGCCACAGACGCACACATTATCAATAATAAATATAAAGATTTCATCTTTGGTGATAGATGGCACTTATTTTATTTATTTTCATTGAAATACAAACTTGGGCACCAAGAGATGTGCAAAACGAAGTCTTACAGTTTCTGAAAGGGCTGGGGTACTACGAAGACTCCCGGACCAGAGAAGCTGGTTATCTAAAGGGGCCAGCCGTCCACCCCATTCCCACACCTTTGATTTAGAGTCCGTTTCATAGAGGCATGGAGCAGCCTCAGGGGCTACGTTTCCATGATAGATGATGGTCAAAGCAGGTTCATAAGCTAATCGGTCCTTTCGGATTCTGAAGACTTTTAAATACCGTCATTTTGGTTTTAGCTCCCCCTCTAAGTACACCTGGATGTCCACCAATTCGGTTTTGTAAGTGCCAGATGTTTGGATTCGCTTTTTCACTTTTGTGCGGAACACTTTCACCGTATGAAGACAGTGAACAGGACTTACCAAATGAGAGCAGTTTGAGACGGAGACCGAAGTCCACCTACGCTTAGCCGCTGTGGGTCATTTGTAGGCTCCAAAAGTGGCAACTATCAGTCATCATATGAAATATAATGTCACATTGAATGAATAAATCATCTATCGACCATTAGTAGGAACTCATGTATCTACTAAATTCATACTGAATCATGTCTGCAAGAGTGTATTAGAATGAAGGTTAACGATAAAACTGGCAATGTTTTGTTAAATTTCATCCTGAAACTTTTAAAATGAATATAATGGTATATTTGCAGAAGCACTTACTAGAAACTCTTACTGATTATTTGACACATGCAATCGTGAAAATGTATTCACTAGGTATTCTGTCTTGTGATTACTTTTGACGATTTAATTCACTAGGTGATAAGTCATGTACTTTGCCCTCTGAGACTATAAAGTTCAGCATCCATTCTTTATGGCAAGATTACAACAAAAACACGAATTAACTTTGGCGATTTGATCTGGCCAAGATGGTGGTCATTAGTATTGTGGTGAGAGCTGGCTGCTAGCCAAAGTTGGTAGACAGTAATTGACGTCAATGTTTATGTCCCCAATATTGGTGGTGAGAAAATGAGAACAAAGGCTTTGTGTAGGCGGACACAGTTAGCATATGGATGATCTGACACAGCCACAAAGAGATGCAAGGTTAACTTTCTGTGAGAGACAACCAATCAGAAGACTGCATTTTCTACTAACAATAATCTACAATAATGTACAATAAAATCTATAAATATGTGTTGATTTTCCTTAATAAACGATCTGTTGCCTGGCCCTTGTCTTCTGTTGTTACAGTATTAGTATTCTAGAAAATAAAATTCACAATCTAACTCGAAAGATAATATAATTTTAGTCCTTTGCATTCCAAATGGAATATATGGCTTCAAGCTTGAGTGTTGAAGTAGTGTCAGTGGCAGTGGTGTTTGTTTTTACGAGGTGAGGCTGCGAGTCTCTTTACTGGGCTAACTTATTGGCTAGTCAAGGCTAAGGAGTAAGTGGATCAAGGAGCGAACCTTGAACCACCTGGGAGGTTGGCTAGTATTCTACCGCGGCCGAACGGTAACAAACCTCTCAAAATTAAACGCTACATGAACCAACAATTCACTGACATCAGTGAAAGAAATCATTCCAGTTGAATAGTTTTCATATAAACCTCGGTATTGAATTGTACCACTGTAGATTAACTGTAGATCAACACACCGAATCAATCTTCAGTCTAGTGCAAATACTATGAACACTACTCACCCCTAATATTAACTAATTATAGTCAGCTTTTTAGACAATTTAAATATTCTCAAGATGCATCATAAACATAAACTAGTTCATAATAAAATTCAGATGTATTGCTTACAGCTTCTAAGTTTGCCTCTTCACTTTCGATACCATTTTCATTGTTATTATTCTCATTATTTATATTTGTTGGTGTTGTTGATGTTTGAAGTTGTTTACGTGATAGACTGACACTTCGTTTTGGTGGATTAGGACAAGTCTAAAGTTTGAGGGGGAAAAAAGTTGAAAGAAATTATGCCAACCAATAAGTCTCCACTCTTTAATATTATGGTAAATGAAAAAAGACAGTATACGAGATTTTTTTTAAATGCACCTGAGTTGTTATATGTGTAAAACTTGGGCACTGTGGTAGTAAGTAATTCCATATTAGTTTGTTTATTAGGTATATCACACAGTGAAACAGTATTATTTACTGGATGACGTTTCGAACAAAATTTATTGTTCATAATCATATCAATTGTGATCGCACGACTTTGACACTTGAGTTTTGTAGTTTTCTTTGTTTAAATGACAGAGCACAAAAATTAAGTAGTACCAAAGAAAATCTAAAATAGGAACTAACACACATAAAAGAAGCCTTAAAACTTAATAATTACCCGGATAAATTAGTCAGGAAATATGTAAAGAAAAGTAAAAATAAAATAAATAATGATAGTAGCGATAGTGATAATAACAATAATAATGATAATGATAATAGTGATAATAATAATATTAATGACGACACCAACAATAAAGAATCTAAATCATCAGTAGTAATTCCATACAAGGAAGGAACCTCGGAAGCCTTACGCAGAATTCTTAACAAGGCAGGAGTAAAAACGGCATTCAAACCCACAAACTTAATTAGAAACAAGCTTTGTCGGTTAAAGGATCCTGTAGAGCCTTTAAAACAAAACAATTTAGTTTATCTAATACCCTGCAATGATTGTCAGGTCAAATACATAGGTCAAACTAGTAGAACAGGGGCAGTCAAACTAGCTGAACATAAAAACTTAGCAAAATCTAGATTGGTTGACCCGAATAAGATAAGAAATCTAGAGAATAGTTCAGCTATAGCACTACATGCAGTCACACACAACCATACAATAGGATGGATGGGGTAGGATGACAGTTTTAAAATCTAATGTCACAGGGTATAGGGAGAGATTGATAACAGAAGCTTTGTTTATCGAATCAACTACAAATACATGTAATAGGAATGATTCATCACCTGTCCCCGATATTTGGAAAATTCTACTACCCATACGACAAATAGGAGAGAACAAAGAAAACTATAAAACTCAAGTGTCAAAGTCGTGTGATCACAATTGATATGATTATGAACAATAAATTTTGTTCGAAACGTCATCCAGTAAATAATACTGTTTCACTGTGTGATATACCTAATAAACAAACTAATATGGAAGCACCTGAGTTGTGTTTACCTGGCATATCACCTTTGAGTTTCAGTCGTATATATAGAG
Source organism: Trichobilharzia szidati (assembly GCA_944472155.2). NCBI lineage: Eukaryota > Metazoa > Platyhelminthes > Trematoda > Strigeidida > Schistosomatidae > Trichobilharzia > Trichobilharzia szidati. The sequence continues at coordinate 34,124,364 of OX235271.1, read as the reverse complement.
GGACCTCATTTTAGAAGACACAGAATAATTCCTTTCCACTCCCTTGGTCATGTACTTAGTGGTGAACTTTTCAGCGTACTTTTCAGTTCAACTACTCCTTGTGTGGAGCCAGTTATCCTAGCCATTGCATACTAGGGACTTAATTTTCCATGCTTGGATACACCCACCAATGTGACGAAAAAAGGTGTAGTTGAAACTATCAACAGTTCCATATTAGATCCCCCCCGTCCAAACAGGCTACAAAGTCACCTGTTGAAGAGTCTTTCTCTATCATCTATCAGGTATCGAATAAATTACGAAAGGCCTCTACATTTCGAACACTCTAAACAGCAGAGGCCAATGTAATTTGCTGAAATCCACCAGAGCTCCATGTGCAAAAGAAACAAGTCCAGCCAGTCACTGTTGCCACCATGACCTGCTGTGGAACTTCTATCGCTTCCCTTAATTTATCTGATATCCACCTTAGTGTTATACTGAGGCGTATTATCACCAACAGATGTTTTTCAACCATAATCTATTGACTCAATGTCATTTAAAACACTAATAATTCTTAATAACAATAATTCTTTTATTATTATAGTCATATGAAGGTAGAACCTGATGAAGAGCAGGTTTCGGAGAAGAATATTCTGTGTTAATTAATTAGTCTTCGAAGTATAAACAATTATAAAATTGGTAATAATAATGATTCTAGCCAGTGACTTGCCACAGGAGAGTTTCCTGGAGTTCTAGTGAAAAGTCATGACCAGTGAGGTCCATCCAGTCAAGTGTGAGGATGGATTTCCCACAGATGACATTGGATAGTGATCGCGCTAAATCACGAATTGGTAGAAGTTAGAATTCATGGACAGGCCACTGAATTGGGTCCCAATGGCTGAAAGGTATACAAGCTTGCTTTGTAACCAGAAGGCCCTGGGTTCGAAGCCCAGTGGGTGTGTACTGCTCATGATTCCCAAAAACTAGGATGAAACAGCTGTCCAGTACTCCCTGTTGGCTTTCAATGGTTCTCTAACTGATAGCAATCCGTGGTCAAACTCGTATAAATAATAATTGTATTAATAATAGGGCAAAAAGTTAAGGCAAGTAAAAACACTATTGTGATAACGACACTGAAAAAAGATTGTTATAAAAAAAAGTTAAATAAAATAGCATAAACACCTAAAACTATATACTACTGCTTGATTACAATGCGTAGTTGCATGCGACGCATATCAACCAGCAGTTCTGTTTACTAGCCAGTCAGATTATCAAAATGATCTAAACACGAGACGACAGTTTTACTCGTTTGGAGTCGAGCTAGTTAATCTGCGGTGTTCAGTTTAAACCGTCTAAATTCTAGCTAGCTACTTGGGTAAATTGGTAACACACACCTTAAATGAAATTTGCAATTCACACAGTTCAAAGAGGTGGAGTCTTATCACAATCTCCTTTGGAAAGCAAAATTATTCAAGTCACACTGTGTGATTACTCCTTATAATATCAAGCAAATCACATACTGTGATCTGAATAATTTCAGTTTCCCGAAGAAACTGTGGTGAAGTTTTACCTCTTTGAACTGTGTAAATTGTAAACTGTGAATTAATTTGCAAATTCCTAAAGTTAACAGTATTTCCTTTGGTAAGTTAGTCAATTCTATCAAAGTTACCTGTTTGGTAGTGAATAGCAGTGGAACAGATAGAACTGATATCACTTTGAGAACTGTTGTACACTACGGAGTATTGAACAGTTGTTTCATCCTGGCTTGTGACTCCTCGGCAAAAATCACGATAGTTCAGTGAATAGTGAACAGGTGCTTTACAAGAAGTTTGAAACTTCTTACCAAGATGAATTCATAAACTAACAGTGATACACTTGTCCAACTATTAACAGTTTTCACTGTTTCTACGTCATGTATGAGTTCATGATGAAAACATTAAAGCACGAAGTCATTCCTTCTACATGGAGCGGAAACTTGACACACGTGTCACCAAGGGCATTTCCAACAGGCCAGTGCAGACTTCTATCAGCAACTGCTTCCGTTCCACACTGAAGATGGAATGACTAGAAAGAATTAATCAACAAGAAACTTTGAGAAAGAATCAACCAACAATCTCTCGCCCAACAAGCATGGCAAAGGCAATGGCGATAGATAGGACAAACATGGGGGAGGAGCATCGAATGGCATCAAGTGCCACACCATTGATCGAGCGGAACCTGAATAGGAAACGACGAGTGGGGCACCTGAAAATGACATGAAAGAGGTCGTATAAGGAGGGGGGTGACAGCTTATGTATAGCCGTGAGACTAGCTGATGAAGCCCTATGTTCCACTCAGAATCCAAGGGAACAATAATAATAATAATCAGTAATAAAAATTAGGCAAAAACTTGATCAAAGAAACTGATCTAAATAATTTACTTACTTTTTGACTTGTTGAAGTCGAAGAATGTTCTTCACTAGAATTCCTTTTTCTTCTATCATCATCATCGTCATTAGCACTACCTGCTTTAGTCTTACTGTCTTTTGAAGTTTGTGAGATTGTCTTTCCCATGAGTACTATATCATCTGACTTCTTATTAGGCATGGGGTTGATTTCATCGGCTCCAACAACTGTTTGTATTGAACTAGCACTACTACTTCCAGTAGTGGAACTGATTGTTAAACCTATTTTCATAAATCAATAAAACTTTCATAATAACTAATAAAAGAACTCTGATAAAAACGTGTATAGACTGTATGCAATAATTTATTAAATGTAAAAGCTTAAAATTCATGAGAATTATGTTAGTGTGCACACTACATCTATGCATTACATATGTCCAAAAGAGGTTCACTTTTAAGTTTGAAAAAAATTTAAGCATCGGGTATATGATAATAAAGGTTTCTTGAAATTTCCCAATGAATGAAAAACAATGGACGATATTCTTTTTACTGACTTTTCACTATTTAATACTGCCAATAGCTTTATCAAAGTATTATTAAACCAGAATTTACAAAATCTCAGTATATATATGACAACTTAATCAGCGTTCCTTAGCATGGGGCCAACTGGTAAAGATAACAAAACCAGGTGTAGATTGTTGGATTTGATAAGTGTGTAAAATTATAAAAGCAGCGTGTGTTTACATAATTCGGAAGCAGAATCAGACATCGGTGAACTACCATTTCTAGACTGTCTAATTAAGAGAAGCGAAAACGGACATTTTAGTAAATCTAAATTCAGTAAGAAAACCCACTCCAATCAATATTTAGATTTAGAATCATCATACCCCATTCGTGCAAAGCTATAAGTTGTTTCAAGTCTTCTTAGACGAGCACACTCTCTGACATCGGATGAGGAAGAAAAAGAAGAATAAATATCAAAGATTACTGTGACTCTCAACACAATCAACACTGACATTAAGTATGGTCGAAAACGCGTCCCGAAAACATGGACCTCAACAGTTGTCATTCCATACAGAGCGGAGACAACAGACGATATCAGAAGAGTACTCAGTAGACACAACATCAGTTTTCTTCGAAACATCAGACACACTGCAAAGCAACCTTGTCCATATAAAAGACCAAATCCCTAAGGATTCTCCACCTAATTGTGTCTATGAAATAAAATGCTTGCAATGTGATGCGATATACATCGGACAAACATCGCCAGACAGAAATCAGAAGAAATAAACACCGTGGGACATCTATCTGTTCAGCCACCGAGAAATCCAGTTGAACTGGAAAAGCTTGAAAAAAAATCAGCCATAGGTCTACATACTATAGAATCAGGCCACAAAATTCATTTTGACAACAGTGAAGTAATCGAGAAAAATTTCAGAAATCACAAAGAACGTCTCATAACATCAGTAGCACCACATTTCATCAAATGGAATCCAAATTGTCTGAATAGGAATGCTGAAATAAAACAGAATTTGACCTCCCTCCCTCATAAAGTAACAAAATCAACACGAATGTGATAAACAATTTCATTATGTAAGCACACGCGGCTTTTATAATTTCACACACTTATCAAATCCAACAATCTACACCTGGTTTTGTTATCTTTACCAATCGGCTAATTTGACAACGGAAAAAATGACCCCATTCTGAGGAACGCTGATTAAGTTGCCATATATATACTGAGATTTTGTAAATTCTGGTTTAATAATACTTTGATGAAGCCATTAGCAGTATTAGCTAGCGAAGCGTCAGTAAAAACAACACCGTTCATTGTTTTTCACTCATTGGGAAATACAAAACACTTTTATTATAATGAACATCTAAACATTGTTATTAAGTTGATAAATTTAAGACCACTTCTGTTTTCTCTAAAAAAATCCACTGTATACATATAAATATATATATATATATTATCTACTCAGGTTTTGAGAAGAACGCAAGGCTTTAACAGCACATAACCTACTTCAATATGTTGGAAATGCTTTCGTGACACGCCAGGTCTCTGAAACATTTAAAAGAAGTGATTGACTCCTTTATGCTGCTGAGTGCAAAAGATTTCCTTACTGCTTCCACATTAATGAAGATCTGCCTTACCTTTCTCATCCCGGTCAGCCTTTACACCTTCATCTGTTCTGTCTGTAGTTAAAACAATGGTGATAAAATAAGTGGAGGAAGTGACGTCTTTCAAATATCTTCCGTTGATAGTGGTGCATGTTGTTGTTGGTGGTTGTGGTTGTGGGGTTTCTTCATCAACTCCGTCTTCTCTGTGTTCACTTGAAATCCTGTCTTCGCTTCCTGTCCCTTCTGTCAAATTGTGGCTCTTTTCACCTGTAAGCCTTCAAGTTTGTGTAACCTAAGTCATTTGTGAAGTCCATGTCTCCTAGGGTCTCCTTATCGATGCAACGTATTCCTGTCTTCTCACTCCCCAGGCATTTTCTGTTGCATGATCCAGTTAACCACAATTGGGAATATTATCAGTGATAGCGTGGTGAGAGCTGGCTGCTAGCCAAAGTTGGTAGACAGTAATTGACGTCAATGTTTATGTCCCCAATATTGGTGGTGAGAAAATGAGAACAAAGGCTTTGCGTAGGCGGAAACAGTTAGTATATGGATGATCTGACACAGCCACAAAGAGATGCAAGGTTAACCTTCTGTGAGAAACAACTAACCAAAAGACTGTATTTTCTACTTACAATAATGTACATTAAAATCTATAAATATGTGTTGATTTTCCTTAATAAACGATATGTTGCCTGGCCCTTGTCTTCTGTAGTTACAATAGTAGGAGGTGTTGTCTTAATCCATTCTGTTTTCACTTCACAGACTTCGCTGAGTTTTCCATTGTGGATCACTTGACGTGTGGAGTTGTCATATTGCTGTTGAATGAAGTTGATAAAGGTTCGTGCACTGCACACCGTAGTGTTGAAGTGGTTTCCAAATTACCTTGCCGTCAACACTGTCTAAGTACTTTTGAAAGTCAATGAAGTTGAGATACATATTTGACTGCCAGTATATGCTATGTTCCTTGATAACGCGTAGCGTTGCAATCGGATCCTCACTTGACTCGCCTTCTCTGAATGTAACTTGTTCGAGGCGGAGTTTCGCATCCTGAGGATCTTTGAGACTCTCCAGAATGACGCAACTGATTATTTTGCCTAGTGTGTAAAAGAGCATGATTCCGAGCCAGTCCTTGTAGAGGCTTAAGTCACAATTCTTTGGTAATTTAACAAGGTAGCCTTTCTTCCAACAACTAGGTACCTTTCCTGTCCTACAAACATTCTGTAATAGTCGTATGAGGTTATCCACTGAGGTATCTGGATTCATTTTCAGCGCTTCCGGAGGAATCCTGTCTCGTCATGTTGGCTTCACGGCCTTCAGTAGCTTTATGACAGTAAAGACTTCTGCTTTTGTCGGAGGACTGATGTTCACTGACAGTCCTGTGGCTTTTACTGGTATTTGTGAACACGTTGTAGGTGGTGGTGCCTTAAACAACTGAGTAAGTTACGATTATTATGAACACCCCCCCACACACACACACTTTGTCACAGATTCAAATCTACGCCAACAATCAGAGATAGAAGCAAGGATCAATTTGAATTTTGGCTAGAAAACTAATTTTTGACTGAGAACACAAAAATTAACTCTATGGAGAAAACAGAAATGGCAAGGTGAAGACACTGGAAAAGGTTACTTTACATGTGTGTGTGAAACGCAACCAACAATAATTATTTTCTCATATATAAATGTAGGAACGTAAAAATAATATGCTCTGCTTACGGTTAATTGATCCAGCGTTTGTAGATGTTGTTGAGACTTCTGAGAGTTTACTTGTTGGCATTGAAGAACTCATAGATGAAGAGGTAGAAGAAACCACATTAGATGATGTAGAAGTGGGTTGTCTGAATAAATAACTATGTTGTGGACAAGATGCCATTTCTGCAATCAAATCTGTAGACACATATGTTGCACCAGTTGAATTTGATCCTCCGGTTAGAACTGACAGTGGCAGCATAGTTGAAGCAGGGGGATCTGTAACCTTTTATATCGTTGTGGACACAATTAAAATTTAACGACGAGTAATTTAGGAGAGAATTAAGATACACAATCGAATTTATATACATATAAATTTACCTACTTCTATGGAGCTAGGTGCATAGGTCGTTCTATGAGCATCGTGTCAAAATGTGTTAGAGAATATTACCCAGACTGACCGCAAAGAGGAGACACTAGTTCAATCAGAAGTGATATTGTATTGAAAGCTATCTGTTAGCCAAAATTGTAGACAGCAACTGACGTCAATGTTTACGTTCCAAATCGAGGTCAAGAGAAAAAAACAATAACAAAGCTTAACCTTGATGAAATCACCAACCAATCACAGCAGACCTAGTGTGTGCAAATACGATTCGCAGATATATGGCCTGACTTTCTAAGAAACAGCCACATAGAGACGACGGAATAACCTTCAGCAAGAAAATAACCAATCAGAAGACGTTGTTTCTCTGCTAACAATAACGAATAATGGTGTTTATACGAGTTTGACCACGGATTGATATCAGTTAGAGAACCATTGAAAACCAACATGGAGTACTGGAGAGCTGTTTCATCCTATTTTAGGAATCACAGGCAGTACGCACCCACTGGGCTTCGAACCCAGGGCCTTCTGGTTACAAAGCAAGCTTGTATACCTTTCAGCCATTGGGACCCAATTCAGTTGCCTGTTCATGAATTCCAACTTCTACCAGTTCGTGATTAAGCGCGAACACCATCCAATGTCATCGGTGGGAAATCCATCCTCACACTTGACTGGATGGAGCTCACTGACCTAACTGATATCATTCCGTGGTCAAACTCGGAAAAATAAATCTAATCCTTACAAACCAACTCTTGAAAATGAATCTGATGCTCGCTAGTGACTTGCTACAGAACGGAGTTTCCTGGATTTCTAGTGAGAAGTCGTGACCATTCAGGTCCATCCATTCAAGTATGAGAATGGATTTGGTGGTCACACTAAATTACGAATTGGTAGAAGTTAGAATTCATCAGCTGGCTGGCCATTGAATCGGGTCCCAGGGGCTTGTGTTGTTATCATTATTTTTTATTTTATTTTTCTTTGTCATTAAATCATTTAGCCAACGAGTGTTTCGAATATTATCCAGCTTGTTTGAATCACTGGGCTACCTGAATCTGTAACCAATATACTGCATTATATTTTATCTAATTTTTATTGTCTCAACCACTCAGTTATGTCTATGAGCCACAAAATCTACTCATGTACAATTTGTATTGGCTTTCAAACTACTAAAGTACATTTCCCAGGGATGAGGGATAAGTCTATACTTCAAATCGAACAGCACTGTGTCACATGATATACTATAGATTGTGCTATTTGACTTGAAGATCCTGAATTACGAGAATCCTGTACACTGTATAAACGCTTTGTCCACAATAAAGCTGTATTTATTGTTGCTGTTATAATTATTACTATTAAGTGGAATAGTAAGCTTGTTAGCAGGTGTGCGTCGTAGCTCATCTAGCACAGTGTCAAGTTATTAATCCGGTTGCCACTGGTTCATCTTTAGTCATCACTGCTTGCAAGCTAAGCTCTGCAGACGATATAGTCCTTCTAGGCGAGGACGCTGACAAAATGCAAAGTCTTCTGAACACCTTGAGCAGCAATCTTCGTATGTTTGGCATGCGATTCGCCCCTGTAAAATGTAAGATGATGCTGCAGGATTGGACTACACCGACCCCTAGATTAGAAATAGGAAGTGAAGTGGTAGAGCACGTTGACCGCTTCACTTACTTGGGAAGTACCATCAACCAGTGCCAACGGGTTGATCTCTGACGAAATCTCAGCACGAATACAGAGGGCTAGTTTCGCATAAGCCAGTTTACGCCGTATCTGGCGTAGACGTGACATCCAACTATCGACCAAAGGGCGTGTGTAATGCTCATCAGTCCGCTCCGTCCTCCTTTATGGCTTTGAGACCTGGCCATTGAGAGCAGAAGACATGAAAAGATTAGCTGTCTTCGATCATAGGTGTCTGCGTTCTATGTCCCGTGTGAAGTGGTGTAATAAGGTGAGCAATACTGAGGTTAGGCTTTGGTCGAGTGCTAGGTAAGGAGGGGAAATCAGTCGACGAGACTGTGAAATTACATCGACTGAGATGGTTAGGACATGTGTTACGTATGCCTAGTCATCGCCTTCCTCGACGGGCAATGTTGGCTGATATAGGATCAGGTTGGAAAAGAGCCAGTAGTGGTCAAACCAAAACACGGCATCAATCAATGAAATCTACAGCAGTTAGTCTAAGCCACGTAGGAAGGTGTAGACTTCCTGGTTCGGGTCCTCGGGACGGTAAAAGCCAGTGGTTGGAAACAATCGGTGACATGGCTCAAATCGTTCTCAATGGCTGGTGCAGATGCATCCACTCCTTGTGACTTATGATTTCCAATTTAACTGTTTTGTTCTTTGTTATTACTCTACATTTGTCTCACACCTCTGTTTACTGTCTCTAATATGAATTTCTCCTACTTTCTTCTCTTGCTTTGTGTGCTGGGCGAAGTGTGGTGACTTGAAATGCCGCACATATGTGCAAAGTTCTATGTCGAAAACAGACAGACAGACAAGCTAAGTTTACCTCAAATGGTCTCACGACCAGTATATAAAATATCTGGTATCCTACTAAACAGTATTAAAAATTAAAAACAATAATAAAACTAAATTGTTCCAATAAGATAATTTATAAACTTTGTTCATATTTACTTGTGAATTTGCTGACATAAATGGTGTGAAACCTGTGGTTGACTTTGCTGTATCACCACCGACTACTTGTGGAATCATTTGAACATCTGTACTTCCAGAGACTGGATAAAGACCATGCGGCAAGAATAAGGTATTTGATTGGGCAGATATATTACCACCGATTGTAAAACTTGTACTACCTTCAGAATCGGACAAAATTCCACTCGTTTCATCTGAACCATGACCAGCAGGAATATAATGGTTTAGGATTTGTTGAGAATTACACGATATGGGGATTACACCAGATGTCATTGTAAAAGGCGGTACAGATCCGATACTTTGAGCTGTCATTAATTCTACCAGACCTCCAGATGCTGGATGACTAACGTAGAGTGGTACTGCGTTGGCAACTTTATTAAACAATGATAAAAGTGTACAACAATTTACGTTTAGTTATAAATGATGATTGGAGTAAAGCTAAAAAACAGACGTCGTCATGAAACAGCATAAGCCACACGAGCTGTTTAAAACAAAGAAACTATTCGAGACACTACAGTAGAGCTCACTTGTAGCTCTGTCAGGAATCCAACCCAACGGCATTCCGTCAAGAGGAGAATACTTCATTGTTCAGCCACTAGGTTGATAATAATTATCAAATAATAATGTCTTTATTGTAAACAGTACTTCTGATACCATATGGAATTTTCAGCATGTAATACCGAATCGCCTTAACTTCCTTACGTAGAACGTTAAACGAAATACTTTTCCAGTAGCATGATGTGAGTGTGGACCAGTAAACATCAGACGAAATACACAATCCAAAGTACTTAACATTTAGCTTAGTTTCAAATTCAGTGCCATTTATAACACAAGGCATATGGGGATGAACCAGTTCATGTAAGTCGCAATTGTGTCTGAAAATGAAATTAACAATCTGACATTTGGAGGGATTCAGTTTAAGAACACTTGAAAAGAAGACCACTGACTAATTTCCGATAAAATTTTAGCGAAGAAAATTTTCTTTTCGACGAAGTCATCATCTAGGCTATACATTCGTGTATTTATATCAAATGGATAGGAAAGTTCCAGAATAATTTCTGGTTAGGGGTCAAATTAATAAAAAATTACAATTAGGAATTAAAATGACATAACAAACAGGGGGGATGGGTGAAACTCGAACAAACTAGCATTATAATAACTAAGAAGATTGACATTGTGCAATTGGGGGTTAGAAATGTAGAAATAACAAAATATACAGGATGTTTGGATAAAAAACTAATATGATGAATAATTGTTTATGCAATCAGGGATTAAATATGTAGAAATAGTAAAGTGACAAAATAAACAGGAAGAGTGGGTATGAAAATATGGTAGTGTAAACAGGGTTTAAGAAAACTTAAAATAACATGAATAAACAGGAAGTTTAGATAAGAAAGGTGATGAGATTGTCATTACTAAAAAATTTTTACCTGTTTATGATGGCCATGGTAGGGAGAGGGGTTGGACGTAATTCTTTTGGATACAAAGTGTGGGTTTGAGCTTTTGGATAGCTAGCGCCTCAGCTATGCCCAGATGTCTTGATTTGATTCCCTTTGATAGGTTTGATTGAATTTTGTATATTACTTTGAAGGATTTTTCGAAAGGCGCTGAATGTCCTGAGTTGACCAGATGTTCTGTCACTGAACTGTTTACACGTTTTCGGTCTCCTTTTACTAGCCAGGCTGGGTAGTGTTCACGAGCGCGTTTTTCAAGTCGGCGCATGGTACGGCCGATGTACTCAGCTCCACAAGAGCAAGTAAACTGGTATATGCACGTTGAGGTGGCCCAATGCGACGGCTTGTCTTTCACGTTCTGGCTGAACAGTTTCTTGCAAGAAAACGTCAGTCGTAGGCTCGCGGCGAAGTATGTTTTCCTTAGGGATTTGCAGAGACGTTTGCGAAGGATTTCTGCTTCGATATCACCTTTGAATTCTAGATTAAGCAGAAGTGTTTTCTTTGGAACGGATTGGAATTGTTCTGAAGTCTTAGTCTTAGATTTGAGATTTCTGTCTATGAACCTGGGCGGGTTCATAGACAGGTTCATAGACAGAAATCTCAAATCTAAGACTAAGACTTCAGAACAATTCCAATCCGTTCCAAAGAAAACACTTCTGCTTAATCTAGAATTCAAAGGTGATATCGAAGCAGAAATCCTTCGCAAACGTCTCTGCAAATCCCTAAGGAAAACATACTTCGCCGCGAGCCTACGACTGACGTTTTCTTGCAAGAAACTGTTCAGCCAGAACGTGAAAGACAAGCCGTCGCATTGGGCCACCTCAACGTGCATATACCAGTTTACTTGCTCTTGTGGAGCTGAGTACATCGGCCGTACCATGCGCCGACTTGAAAAACGCGCTCGTGAACACTACCCAGCCTGGCTAGTAAAAGGAGACCGAAAACGTGTAAACAGTTCAGTGACAGAACATCTGGTCAACTCAGGACATTCAGCGCCTTTCGAAAAATCCTTCAAAGTAATATACAAAATTCAATCAAACCTATCAAAGGGAATCAAATCAAGACATCTGGGCATAGCTGAGGCGCTAGCTATCCAAAAGCTCAAACCCACACTTTGTATCCAAAAGAATTACGTCCAACCCCTCTCCCTACCATGGCCATCATAAACAGGTAAAAATTTTTTAGTAATGACAATCTCATCACCTTTCTTATCTAAACTTCCTGTTTATTCATGTTATTTTAAGTTTTCTTAAACCCTGTTTACACTACCATATTTTCATACCCACTCTTCCTGTTTATTTTGTCACTTTACTATTTCTACATATTTAATCCCTGATTGCATAAACAATTATTCATCATATTAGTTTTTTATCCAAACATCCTGTATATTTTGTTATTTCTACATTTCTAACCCCCAATTGCACAATGTCAATCTTCTTAGTTATTATAATGCTAGTTTGTTCGAGTTTCACCCATCCCCCCTGTTTGTTATGTCATTTTAATTCCTAATTGTAATTTTTTATTAATTTGACCCCTAACCAGAAATTATTCTGGAACTTTCCTATCCATTTGATATAAATACACGAATGTATAGCCTAGATGATGACTTCGTCGAAAAGAAAATTTTCTTCGCTGCAATTGTCTTTTTATTAACTCCTATGACCCAATGTGTATATTCCGTGATAAAATTTTACTCATTTTCGAACAATCTGATTGGGGGGTAACCGTTATGGAAATAGTCAGATAATTGTCATACTTACCAGAAGTGACTTCATCAGAATGAGTCAAGTCATGTAAGAAAAAAGAAGACAGAAGAAAAAGAGAAAGAACCGCACCCTCAGAGACACTAGCTAAAAATAAAACAGTGGAAAGCTTTCTCTTATGTACAGTGTACTGCTCCCAATCAGAAAAGTAAGAATGCAACCCTTTTATTAACCCAGCAGCCTGCTTGTGTCGCAATAAACCTGTTAAACAAAAGAGGCCTAGTTACACAGTCAAAGGCAGATGAGTAATCAAGGAAGGCATACTGAATATATTTGGCACCTCTGTCCAAAACCCGAGGCAATATTATGATGCAAGACAAGAGCAACATCTAAAGTACACGTGTTGGATTTATAAGCAAATTGTTTAAGGTGATTGAAAGCCTTCAATGAACGCTCACGGTTAATACGTAAAAGCAGTTTTTCCATTGTTTTTTAAAAAAAAAGATGAGGTAGTACCCTTACCGACGTGAAGAATCTAGAAGACCTGGATTTCGCGCGTAGATGATTTATGTTTGATGTCACACAAAATCGAAGACTTACAAGCGAAAACCGACAAACTGGTCGAAGAAGCAGCAAAGACAGGACTGCAGGTGAACATAGACAGGACAAAGGTTATGAAAATAACCAATTAACAACAACAACAGCAGCAACATCCAGCCCCAATCACCATCAACGGGAGGGATTTGAAAGAGGTTACTTCATTCACTTGTCTAGGAAGCATTGTCTCAACTACAGCAGGAACGGACGAGGATGTCAAATCGAGAATCGGAAAGGCGAGAAACACATTCATCAACCTGAAACCAATCTGGAAATCTTCGTCACTCAGCCTGCATCAACAACAAAATGATTCGGATTTTCAATACAAACGTCAAGTCAGTCAGTTCTTCTATACGGATCAGAAACTTGGCGGCGGGTCACAAAGAATATTTCCAACAGCCTGTCGCAGACCTTTATCAACAACTGTTTTCGCTCTATACTGAAGGTCAGATGGCCGGAAAGAATCACAAACAAGAAACTATGGGAACAAACAAAACAAGAACCAATCGCTCAACAAATATGCAGGAGAAAGTGGAAATGGATTGGACACTCGCTGAGGAGGCCGCTGGGTGACATCGCACGTCAGGCCAGTGCTCCAGTGTAACCCGAAAAGGAAGCGGCGAGTGGTTCGTCGGTGCAAGGGTGACATGGAGGAGATCGTGTGAAGAGGAGCTGAAACAGTGTGGACTAACATGGATGCAGTTGAAAAGTCCAGCAGAAGACTGAAACAAGTGGAGACGTGCAGTTGAAGCCTTATGTTCCACTAGGAACCCAAGGGAACAATAATAATATAATAAGTACCCATAGATCGAAACTTAACACCTGATGATTTTGGCACAGGAATAATCTTAATATCCATACAAGAAGCAAGTACAACATTAGTGCAAAGTGATTCATTAAAAATGCCGGTGAGAGGATAACATAAAATGTCAGCACATTTTCTGAGGATAATAACCTGAACCAAGGGATTGGGTAGGTTTCAAGGATGCTGAAGACAATTGTGAACCAAATAAAGCGATTCGTAAAGTATGCTTAAAAAGAACTATTGCATCACAAGCAACAAGTCAAGTGTTCACAAACACTTTTAAAGCATTTCATATATAATAAACACTAAGAAGTGAAATGATTTGACAGTGAACTTACTTCCACAGGACATTGTTCCTATAGACCTGTTTGACAATAATTCAGGCAGTGTTGTTACAACTTTAATTTGATCAGTTTCATTCATATTTCCTTCACATTCTTCATTAATAGTTTTAACTGGTTGACTTGTTCGAATCAACAGTACCGATGGATTTAATGATACTAGTGCACTACTTGGTAAAGCATGAGCAGTAGTCATTACTGCTTCAGTATGCACTTGTGTAATTTGATTAACACCGATTTTATTATTTAATGGAGTTTTTGAACGAGCCATTGTAGCTAGAACTGACTCGTCTAGAAATTCTTTAGCCACATGACGTCTTGAAGGCAGCGTTCTTAAGCGTAAAGAGCTTGTAGCTGTAGTAAATAAGAAATAAAAGTAAACGTTAATAACGCTTTGATAACTAAATGACTGCTCAAATTTCTCAAATGAATATGGCTTAAACAAAACTGACACAATTCGAAATTCGTCATTGTCTTTATGTGCATGTGTATATCATTATAATCGTTTATTACTTTTGTCTTTTCTAAACAACAGTAACTGTATAGTGGGACTAAAAGATGCAATGGATACAGAACTCCGCTCAGGAAAGCTAAAAATTGTGAGGATCGAATCACAACTCTCTGCGCTGGATTGTCGAACGGAGCATAGAATGGCAGTCAAATCTCTCCCTCAGTTTCACCGACTTTGAAAAGGCCTCCGACATCGTTGACGTTCATGAAGTCTCAAATCTTCTGTCAACTTCATTGAACAGCTATGTGATAATTTCACATGTCAAGTAGTCCACAAAAGGAAAACTCAGTAAAGCCCGTGAAGTAAGACAAGGTTGCCTACTATTGTCGTTGATATTCCTAATTGTGGTGGACGGGATTATGCAGCAGACTTCGCGGAGAGAGCAAGAAGACAGACATATATGGTGTTGATAAAAAGACTCTAGAAGATTTGAACTTCACGGACGATTTATGTCCTATGTCAAGCAAACTTGGAGATCTACAGCCGTAAACCGACAAGTCACCAGAAGAGACAAGTAGTGAAGAGAGGACTTCAAATGAACATGGAGAAGACAGGAGTGATGAAGATAACCCGAAAACAACAACAACAAATATCAATCAATCACTAACAACGCAGTAAATTTGAAAGCGATCACTTCTCTCGCTTATCTAGGAGGTAGCATCGTTTCAACTGAAGGCAATCGGCATGGATGAGGATGTTAAAGCCAAAATCACAAAGGTAAAGCATACCTTCATCACTCTGAGATCAGTCTGGAAGTCTACTGCGCTAAACATAATTAACAAGATCCGGATTTTCATCATCATCACAAGTTTAAGTCAGTTTTTCTTTATGGTTCACAGACTTGTAGCACTCGTCATCAATATTATTTTTGACAGGCTCCGGAACACTTTCATCAACAGCTGCCTTCACTGCTTGCATACTATAGATTAGAAGGCCAAACAGTAAGGATAAGCAACAAGGAACCAAGAACCTACTGTTCGACATATATGACGAAGGAGATGAAGGTGGATTGAACAGGCACTGAGGAAACTGTTGAATGAAATAGCACACTACGCCAGTCCTCAAGTGGAACCTGAATGGAAAACGCCGAGTTTCACTTGGATCCGAGGGTGACATGGAAAAGGTCATGCAAGGAAGAGATGTGAGCTCATGGTAATCTAGGAGTCAACAAAAGAGGAATGCAGAGAAAATGATGCAGTAGAGATGTGGTGCTTGATCGTTATGTTCCGGTTGGAAGCTGAGGGAACTATAACAAATAATAGTAATAATAATAATATTTCATAAAATCAATTTTATGTTGAAACTCAGTATACAAAATCGAGTCGCCGATGATATATGTCTGATTTCCCACAAACTGGAAGATATGCAAGCGAAAAGCAACAAGTTGACACAAGAAGCATCAAAGATAGAACTTCAGGTGAACATACAGAAAACAGAGGTAATGAAGATTCCTGGACAAGAACAACAACAACAGACAACGATCAGCATAAATGGAATGAACCTGAAAGAAACAACCTCTTTTACCTACCTGGGAAGCATCGTCTCAACTACAGGCAGACGGAACTGACGAGGATATCAAAGCAAGAATCGGAAAAGCAAGACAAGCTTTCACTACTCTCAAGTCTGTGTAGAGGTCAACAGCACTCAGCATCAAAAATAAGATCCGGATTTTCAACTCCAATCTGAAGTCAGTGCTACTCACTATACGGATCAGAAACTTGCACTGCGCGTCATAAAGAGCATCTCAAACAAACTACAGACCTTCATTAACAGTTGTCTTCGCTCAATACTACTCAAGATCAGATAGCCAGCCAGAAAAGATCAGCAACAGGATGGGATCTCTGGCAATGAGCGAACCAACCCAGCAGGAACCGATTGTGACACGAATAAGCAGGAAGAAATGGAGATGGATTGGCTGGCCATACTCTGAGGAAACAATCCATCAACTGATATCACTAGACAAGCCATTGCTCGAGTGGAACCCGAAAGGGAAGCGGCGAGTTGGTCGTCAGTGCGAGGGTGACATGGAGGAGGTGATGTGAAGAGGAGATGAAGGCGTGTGGGCAGACTTGGAGCCAGGTGAGGAATCTAGCAGAGAACGCAATGGAGACGCATGGCTGAAGCCCTATGTTCCTCTAGGAATTAAAGGAAATAATAATAATACAAAATCGACAGAAACATAGAAATAAAAGATTTTAAAAAACATCTCACCTAGGTTTTTCGACTGATTAATATTATTCAAATTCTGAACAGATCCCACGGCTAATGGATGATCGTCTTGACTACTACTACTACACTGTTGACCAACTGATGTATTCATTTGTTCAGAGTTGACAACAAATGGTTTAGCTAATTTCACATATGTGACTGATGAATTCATATTTGTACTACTCGACTCTGGTATTAAACCTGTTACAACACCATTATTAGAATTGGCTGATATTAATATCGGTGTACCAATCAATGTTCCATCTGGTAGTTTATCGAATTCAGAAGTGAAATTATTACTACTGCTCATTTCACCAGCTGCTACAACATATCGTGGAAGGGGATAATTGGACGGTAGGATGGTTGTTAACGCTGACATTCCCAACTGGGAGTTATTAGCCATAGACACAGTTGCATAAGCTACAGTTGGTGAGACATAGACCTGTTGTAAAAAATGGCAGATGAAAATAATATTATACAAAGATGATGATTGGTTGATCTATGCACTAATGAAGATGATTCACTTGAACAGAAGAGATTAGTGATGTTAGTGTCTCAATTCAATACAAAGTAAATTAGACAGAGTTACATCAAAATGCATTGATTTAACAAAGGTACAATAGTTATTTGTTTTCAATTCAATCTTGATTTTACCGTTGATTGAGTAGACTGAAATGTTCAGCTTCTGTTGATAGATCGCCTCCCCAGTACGCACGCCTCAGCAATGTCTATGGATTATCTTGAAGTGATTTGGTGGATGGTGACTAGCAGTGGGGATCAAAGACGCACATTTTGTCCTACTTAAGACTCGTCAGTTGAATGTACTGGCCCTTCCACATAGATGATGTTGTTGTTCCCACTGAGATTCAAGCCCAGCATCCATCGTTTCAAATGCCAAATCGTGATCTGTTGGTATTAGATGGTTGGAGGCAATCGGCAGGAAGCCTTGGACCTAGGTTTCGTGCTAGTTGGCACTCATCAGCAAGGTGTATCTGCAACCTTGAAGGAACTCATGTCCCTTCTGAGATTCGAACCCACGTCACCCAGTGCTGCAGTCAGAGACGTTACCACTGAGCAATTCAGGCTCGTGACTGACCTCCTGTAGGACTGTATTGGATATTTTTGATTGCATACTAGTTACTGACTAGTGTGCAGTCAAAAATCGTCATCTGCTTGGGCCACGAGAACCACCTCTTGTGGAACGAGTAAAAATTATTACTTGTTTTTAATCCCATTCTCAGTGGAAACACCATCACTCACCCGGGGAATGCACATACTTCCAGCTGGTGAATACCCGATGGGATGAAATCCGCATTCTGGTGGATTCTACTGCTAGTCACCATCTACCAAACTACTTCAAGATGGAATAGTTTACAAACTATACAGCTACAAAAATAATCTGCGGGGATCCGTTGGTTCCCACAGTGACGCTGGCAAATCTCCTGCGACGGTCGGTCGGTCGGTTTTCGACGTAGAACTTTGCACATATGTGCGGCAGTTCAAGTTGCCACAATCCATGTAGCACACAAAGGAAGAGTAGAAAGTAGGAGACATGCATAATATAGACAGTAAACAGAGGTGTGAGATAAAGGTATAGTTATAACGAAGAACAAAACAGTTTCATTAGAAATCATGAGTCACAAGGAGTGGATGCATCTGCGCCACTGAGAACGATTTTGAGCCATAACACCAATTGTTTCCAACCATTGGTTTTTACCGTCCTGAGGACCCCAATTAGTCAGGAAGTCTACATCTTCCTACGTAGCTTAGACTAACTGTTGTGGATTTCATTGACTGGTGCCATGTTTTCGTTTGACCGCCGCTAGCTCTTTTCTAGCCTGACCCTGTATCAGCCAACATTGCCCATCGAGGAAGGCGATGACTGGGCATACGTAGCACATGTCCCAACCATCTCAGTCGAAGTAATTTCACAGTTTCGTCGATTGATTTCCCCGCCTTACCTCCTGCGACGCGCATTATCCACCTTGGACGGAAATTCGCGAGAGCAGTTTCTAGCTTCCCAGTTCATCGAATGCGTCCCGCAGGGATATCGTTCATCAGTTGCAGCTAGTTCACGCCGCTCAGCCGATGGATGTTCACGAAATGGCAAAAGTCACAAGGCAACTGATGACTTTACACGTTGCTTGAGTGATGATGGAGTGCCAAGAACCCAAGAAGATTGCAGACCCGATTGAAGAGTTGAAACAGCAAGTGGCGGCTATGCAGATATGAGAAAGACGCAACAAAAGATGTTTTGCTTGCGGAAGAACCGGTCACTGGAAGACAGATTGCCGGAAACGAAAACCAAATAACTTTAAACGATACAGTCTTCCTTCTTCTCCTCATTTGCGTTTGGGGGTTGTGGGGTTAGTTGGAAGAGGTGCTGTGTACGGACGATTACGGGTTAATGGAAGAGAACTAGTCTGTTTGGTTGACACAGGGCCAGGAGTTTCTTCGATAGGTAGAGAACAGTGTGAGGAAGTAATAGCGTGGACGGCGAAATCTTCGCGATTAAATCAACCAGACAGCTCAGACAGTGAACACAACTAATTCATCAATATCATCCATCTGAGCTACAAATCTTCTCCATTAATTCATTGTTAAATTAAGATTTTAACTAAAGCAAAATGATTCCAAGATTTTTCAGTGTTCACTGGCCAGCATTCTACCACCAAAGCACCTGTTAAGTTGATGTGATATAGCAACTATTCAATTGTGCTGATCAAAATGTGCGGAAATTGGTCGTTATATATCAAGAATTATTCACAGATTCAAAGTCTGAGTTATGAAGTTACTTGTCAATGATATTAGGCACCTCGTCAGCATAGTCCGAAACCCCCTATTTATGGCTACTGGGTGGATTTCATAAAGCTGCGGGAGGAAGTAGTGACCAGTGGGATCCGCCATGTCAAGGTGGAGTGGACGCTCATCAAGGGAATTGGGGATGACAGTTCTATATCACAAGCTGACAGAGTTAGAGTTCACGGGGTCATTGAATTCCAAACCATGTGGCTGAATTGTCAACGAACTTGGCCTCGTAACCTGAAATTCCCCGACTCGATCTTTGTCTGGGTCATGGGAGCACAACACCGAAGAGTCCCAAAATAGAACAAAACAGCTATGCATTTCTCCCTGGTTTCCAGTTATCTACCTCTCTAAATTATATTGGTTCATGATGAAATCTAAGAATTGAAATTGATCTACAAGTCTGTGAATATGTGAAAATGGGGAATACTGGTTGGAAGCTTCACATTTGTCCAGTTTTACAATACGCTTAATAATTAAAAACTATTACAGATTTTTTAACAAAAAATGAATTAAATTCAACCTTAAAAAATATCTGATTATCATTATTATCACTGAAATAATGAATTATGAGTAAGCGACTGATGAGACCTACATGTGCTTTAGTCTCTGGAGTTTCTTCAGATCTTGAATGTGCAGTCGATATTAATTCAATCAGCTCACATTGATCCTCTGAATTTGTAGTCTTATTTGTTGCATTATTAGTTGCATTCATCTCGGTAGATTTCTTTCTTAAACATCGGTGTTCACCATCTATTTGACCATCCTTGGTAATTATAATTAATTTATGAAAAAACATTTTAAAAAATAAAATAAAATAGAATTTAAGAGAGAACAAGAATAAGCAGATTATGGTATAGACCAGAGAATGAAATCACAGTCATCACAATAAGTGTTTTGATCGGATCATTGAAAATAAAAATAAGTGCTCAGAACCAATAGCTGGAGACTGACTACTCATGACATGGCTGACAATTGTTAACAGTGGTGCAGATGTATTTACTTTTTGTGAACTCTTGTGTCCATTAAACCCTCATGATTTTCTTAATGTTGTGAGTATTCTTCCTTCCTTCCTTACATTTTTGTTTATTCTCCTTCTTTTGAATCTGTTTTTTCGCTAACTTAGTGTGCTATATGGAGTGTGACAATTTGAACTGTGTGTTGAAACTTAGCTAATATCTTCTTGCATGGGTGGTGGTGTAACAACAGAAGACAAGGGCCAGGCAACAGATCAGTTTTATTACGAAAACCAACAGGTATTTATATGTATTTTACGTACATTAATAGGCTTCTGCCCGCAGAAAGAAGGCGGTCTTCTGATTGGTTGTTTGCAAACAAACGCAGTCTTCTGCTTTCTCGTTTTCGATATTTCTCGGAAATGCGAGCCACTTGTCTGCGAATCATATTTGTCCACGTCTAGGTCAGCCGTGATCGGTTGTTGAATCAGCCTAGATTAATTTCTACCAATCAGCGTATATCAATGTCTACCAATTGGCTAACAGCTTGCTCTCACCACAGTGGGACAACACGTGCTACTAAGTTACTCAAACATCTCAATACATTCATTCGAATGTGTTTCAATAGCCGGTATAATAAGGTAAGTAATGTTGACGTTAGGCGTAGAGTGTTGGGCAAAGAGGGAAAATCAGTCGACCAGGCTATAAAGTTACATAGATTGAGATGGCTAGGTCACGTGCTGCGCATGCCTAACCATCGCCTCCCCCCCCCCGACGGACGGGCATTACTAGCCGATATAGGTGCAGGTTGGAAAATAGTAAGTGGTGGCCAAACAAAAACATGGCCTCATCAATCCATGAAATCCCTGACAGTTAAACTGAGTCAGGTAGGGAGATGCAGACTTCCGGGTTGGGGCCCGCCCTCGGGACTCTAAGAATCAATGGCTGGAGACAATAGGTGACATGGCTCAAAATCGTTGTCAATGGCTTACGCAGATGTATTCAGTCTCTGTAATATTCAGTCTCATATTCCTTTCTACCATTACTCATTCTGTTTCACTCTAATACTTGTCAAAACTCTATTGATTCTCTTCACTCATTTTCATGTCTATCTTTGCGTGCTATTTGGAACGTGGCAACTCGAACTGCTGCACTTCGGTGCCAAGTTCTATCTTGAAACCAGACAGACAGACAGAGTTTGAATAGCCTAGTGAAATGTATTCTTAATGTAGCACATTGTTCAACAATCATTCGGGTCTACACGAACTCAGCTGTAAATCACACTTATTGTATGACGGCAAGGTCAAAGTGTCTAGAGAGAAGTCTTCGAATCGTTGTGTGATGGTCAGTGTTCAGGTTCCTTGACCGATCAGTCACAATTCTACAGCCTATGATTAATAGCAGATCAGTGAATTAATAACAATTTTGATTTGACTCAATACAAAATGACAATAATTCAGTGTTGTACGGATATAATGGCATGAATTGCAGTAGACTGACTGAAGTTCAGCAAATTAACTAAATATTATCACGAAAGCATCATTGATGAATATTCCATAGAAATAAGACCCAGTAAAACTATTTTTAGAATGGAACAAAGAAAGGTGCATGTATCAGTTTGCCATCTAAAGGAGATGACATACAAGAAGTAGTTAAACAAAGACTTGAAAAAGCTGTTAAGAGAACTTATTTTTCCGTAAAACTCGTGTTCCTCAACACAACCAAGAGGGTGGTTCAACAATCTGGGAAAAACCGGTCACCAATCGTAGACACTTCAAACTGCGTATATCAATCTGAGTGTGTGTGTGTGGAAGCAAATACACAGGTCGTACAAAAATGGGACATTTGCCCTAGTGGTTGAAAAAAGCCGAAGTCAGTGTAACCAAAAGTTAAATAACAAAGCATCTTGCAGACTACAGGCAAGATATTGACGCTGTTAAGTCATTCACTGTTGTCAGAAGAAAAACAAACAGAAAGATGTTTGCATTTGTGGAGGTTTGTGCAACTAAAGTTTATAAACCCGGTTTCTGTGTAAAAAAGGAAATAGTGGTCACTCTGAATCTACCATGGTAATATCTTTAACTTACTAACTCTCATTATTATTAATACTTTATTACACCTGTTAGCATTATTATTATTGATACATTTATGACTATTCTTCGTTAGTAACGTTATCTTAACTCGTTTCATTATTTTTATAATCACTATTCAGTTTGGATTTCCGGATATTCTAAAATTCTTCCTCTGATATTATTATTATTGTTTCCTTTAATTCCTAGAGGAACATAGGGCTTCAGCCGTGCGTCTCCATTGCGTTCGGTTATCTCCTAGAGTCTTCACCTGGCTCCATGTCTGCCCACACGTTTTCATCTCCTCTTCACATGACCTCCCTTGGACGACCAACTCGCCGCTTCCCTTTCGGGTTCCACTCGAGCAATGGCTTGTCTAGTGATATCAGTTGATGGATTGTTTCCTCAGAGTATGGCCAGCCAATCCATCTCCATTTCCTTCTGCATATTTGTTTCACAATCGGTTCCTGCTTGGATGGTTCGCTCATTGCCAGAGATCTCTGTTGCTGATCTTCTCTGGCCGGCCATCTGATCTTGAGCGAAGTATTGGGCGAATACAACTGTCAATGAAGGTCTGTAGTTTGTTTGAGATGCTCTTTATGACGCGCAGTGCAAGTCTCTGATCCGTATAGTGAGTAGCACTGACTGACTTCACATTGGAGTTGAAAATCCGGATGTTATTTTTGATGCTGAATGGTGCTGTTGACCTCCACACAGACTTGAGAGTAGTGAAAGCTTGTCTTGCTTTTCCGATTCTTGCTTTGATATCTTCGTCAGTTCCGTCTGCCTGTAGTTGAAACGATGCTTCCCGGGTAGCTAGGTAAAAGAGGTTGTTTCTTTCAGGTTCCTTCCATTTATGCTGATCGTTGTCTGTTGTTGTTGTTCTTGTCCAGGAATCTTCATTACCTCTGTTTTCTCTACGTTCACCTGAAGTCCTATCTTTGATGCTTCTTGTGCCAACTTGTTGCTTTTCGCTTGTATATCTTCCAGTTTGTGGGAAATCAGACATATATATATCATCGGCGAAGTCCAGATCCTCCAAGTTTTTGTGTGAGTCCATTTTATACCTGTTTCCTTTCTCTGATAACTGGTTGTTTATTTAAGTGATGTAACTGAACCGGAACGCTTTACTATCTCAATTGTGATTTCACTGTTGTCTTAAAGGAAAATTGTTTGAAAAATCTCTTACGAATGATCTAATCATGATCTACGAGCTCGTCTTGTAACCAGAAGGTCTTGGGCTCGAACCCCGTTGGGTGCGTACAACCGAAAAATTCCCAAATTATGGCGAAACAGTTGTTCAGTACTATAATTTTAATGCCGTAAGCGCCCATGACTGCGTGGTGATATTGATAATATGTTGTTTCACGACATGATTTTGTTTGATTGAATTAAGGTCATTTCGACCTTTAATTATCTCCGGGAGGTGTTGTTGTTTGATTCCTGTGGACAGAGGTTTTGATCCCATATTGTTGGGAATATTCTACCACATTATAAGTGCTTGTTTTGTAATTAGAAATTTATCTTGCCTGTATGGACAACTGCCTAACACCACTGTTGAGAACCACACACAGATCCCAGCAACGAATAATCGTCTTTTTGCTGTCATTGGATCGTTTTGCGACTTTGCCTGTCTCAAGGAAGTTTTGTCAACTACACAGTAGAGTGCAGAGATAGGTTTCCTGTATTCAGACCGCAACAAGTCGGTTTCAGTCGTGACAGTTGTTGCTATCTTGGTGCCAAGTAAAGGTATGTAGAGCAGGCTTCGAATTCAAGCCTCTTAACTGATCAGTCACATTACTACAGTCGTAAAGATTTATGACAGATGAGTGAATCAATAAGGATCGCATTTTAAACCATACAAAATGACAATTATTCAGTAGAAGAGAGGTACAGTGACGTCGACTGCAGTGATTTAACTGAAGTTCAGCAATGCACTAAATATATGATCACTAAAGTACCATGGAAGCATACGTAGACAAAGAAGATAACACTTCAACAGTATTATGCTACCAAGTGATTCAACTCTTTCCTTATTGAAATAAATAGTGAAAATATTGAATGTAAATGCTTTAAAAACTTCATGCATTCAACATCTTTCTAAGATAATAATCATATTATATTAACAAAGCATGCACAAATATACATATATATATGAACTATCAAGGTAGCAAAAGGCTGTACAGATCTAATATAAACTTGTTTGATTTCTTAAAGAAACGTATTGGTCTTAAACGTTATACTCATAAGTATAAAAAGTTACATTAGTTTTCTTTTTATCATAGTTGAAGAGTAGTCTGACATTAAACAAAATAATTGTGTAAGCATTTGATGAGAAAATGTCCCACAAGTTAAATATTTCATGCATTTCTATGTGGGTGTGGGCAACTCTAAAGAATAGCAGCCCAAACCGAAACTGCCTAGCGAACGGATAAATGACCTTGAACAACCAATCAGGTGACTCCAGAGGTATTTATGGGTGCTTTACACCTTTTGCGTTGCGAATTCGCTCCAGATCTTGTTTTTGATTACTGTGTTGGAGAACGGACTGATAAGAATGTCGAAAAATTGCCAATGTGGAGGTGTCATTCATATGCAAAGATACAATAGGTGCATCGATGGGTTTGTTTGCTGGTGAAATGAGTGCCGAAGCAGAAAATCAATTCGAGAACGTATGTCGTTCGTTTTTAATTTACAGATTCCTTAGGTACTTTTGATAAAAAGAATATATTATCGAGGGAGATTGAGTGTGAATCAGCAATAGGTATTGGGGATATATGACACCAGCTTCCAGAAAGGATATATTGGGGCGATCCCTAATCGCAGTGCAGGTGTATTATTGCCTATTATCCAGCGCTTAGTACTGTCTGGGACGAATATTCATACAGATGAATGGAGTAGTTACAGTCAGTTATCGAATCTGGCTTTCTCAGTCCTTTTAATGGAACTCACACTAAATCCATCGAGAGTTTCTGGAGTCACCTGAAAAAACGTATCAGATCTGTGAATGGATCAAGAAATGCAATGATATACAGTTATCTCGATGATTTTATCTACAGGACTTGATTTAACATGAGTATCAAGAAACCTATGAGAAACTGGCTGGTTTTTTTGCAACATATACGAGAACGTTGTCTTCTGTAACTATTTTCTAACATTGCATTACTTTTATATAAACGATTCATTACAATTATGCGCCGTCTTTTTGAGCCTCCTGATTGGTCAAATTAGTCCTTGTCAAGGTCATTTGTTCGTTCGCTAGTTTCGGTTTGGGCTGCTATTCTTTAGAGTTGCCTAGGTGTGAAACAGATTCAAAGTTATATAATGAACTAAGTGAAAATAGTAATTTAAGACATTAGAACAATGTTGTTTAATTAAAGTTTCAGTTTGACTGAAGTAATTCAAAAGACTAACAAATTACGCGCGCTTTTTCTTTCTTGATCAAAAAACACACTAAAGAAGTTAATCGGATTACTGATACAAGGATAAAACCTGGGCATTGTGGTAGAGTACAATTCCATTATGGATAAAATTTTATTTTCATAAAGTTACACAGTGCTATACAGTAATATTTACTGATGACCACGTTTCGAGCACAATTTATTACTGCTCATAATTATATCATCCAACAAAAAACCTGAAGGATGAAATGAAACAGATAGAAGTGTCGGTGTTAAATAACTATCCTATAAAATTCATTACGAAAATCAGAGAAAGTCAAAAGCTAAATAAAGATAATGGTGAAACTAATAATGATAACATAAATAAGAGAGAATATAAGGCATCTACAGTAGTTTTACCATATAAGGAGGGGAAATCTGAGGCTCTACGTAGGATTCTCAATAAAGCAGGAATTAGAATGGCATTTAAACCTACAAACTCACTCAGGGACAAGCTCTGTAGGCTAAAGGACCCTGCAGATTGACCCAGTAAGGCAAAATAATATAATCTACAAAATACCTTACAATGACTGTGAGTTAATTCAACTACATGGTTGAAACTAGTAGATCGGGGGTAGTCAGATTGTCAGAACATAAGAATTTAACTAAAGTTAGAATGATTTCCCCCATCCACGAAGATGAGTAATTTAGAAAAAGCTCAGCAACTGCAATGCATGCATTTACAACGCACAACCAAACAATAGGGTGGGACAGAGTTAAAATTCTAAAAAGTAATATAGTTAGGTGGAGAGAGAGAGATTGATTATTGAATCCTGCCTGGTTCACCAAGTCTACAACCAACACGTGCAACAGAAATGACTCAATGCAAATGCCAGATATATGGGAAATATTATTACCAGTCAAATCAGAGGAGGATAATAAATAATGTTAAAATGTATTACAATTCATATTATAACATTCTAACAAGTTGTTTATTGTACCATAAAAACATCGTATTTCCCATCTTATTGATTAGTAACACTTGTCTTATTTCCCATCCTATCGCATTTTATTGATAACACATATTCGTTCCGAATGTACTTCATCTTCCTTTCCGTTCACGCAAGTCTTATATTGATTTTGTTCGGATGTCTAATCAATTTTTACTCATTTAAATGAAAGAAGCAAGAAAGTTGTGCGAGTAACTTGATGTGATTAAAAGCAGCAATAAATTGTGCTCGAAATGTAGTCATCAGTGAATATTGCTGTATAACAGTGTGTAGCATTGTCAAAATAAAATTTGATCCATAATGGAACTAATCGAATTAGTCGATGAAATCTGTTGTTATGTTATTCACCAGCCTGTTTAATGATCTCTGATCTTATTCATGAATACATTTGAACATAACATTTTCTCAAACATACTCACACCTAAAATATGGCTAAGATAAGTTGATGATACTTTCGTTATACTAAAATGAAACCCACACAATTAATTTTTGGTGAAACTGATCGATCAGTCTCCCAGTATTCAGTTTACTTTGGAAGTAGAATCAGACTTCATTGAGTTACTTTTTCTAGACTGCCCACTTAAGAGGAAAAAAATGGATGTTTTAATACATTTATAATCAAGAAGAAAACATACTGCAACAAATATTTAGATTTCGGATCATCATACCCCATCCGTGCAAACGTATCAGTTGCACTTGCCTAAAGTCTTCTTAGACAAGAACACTCTATGATAACGGATGATAATGGAAAAACAAGAAGAAGTATTAAATATTACCGAGATTCATAAGAAAAATTACTACCCAGAGAACTTCATTACCAAAATCAACATCAACAGTAAATATAATCGTAAATGTATTCTGAAGACATTGACCGCAACAACTGTCATTCTATGCAAATCAGAAACGCCAGACAACATCAGAAGAGTACTCAGCAGACACAACATCAGAGTTTTTTCCAAAACATCAGACACACTATAAAGGAACCTCGTCTATGTATAAGACTAAAATTCAAAAGGATTCTGAATCTAATTGTGTCTACAAAATAAAATGGTTGGAATGTGATGCCACATACATCGAACAAACATCGTGAGAAAAATCGCCAGCCATAGGATTACGCACTGTAGAGTCAAGCGATAAAATTGATTTTGATAATACTGAAATCATCATCCAGAAAAATTTCAGAAATCACAAAGAACGTCTAACATCAGAAGCGCTTCATATCATCAGATGGAATCAAAATTGTCTAAATAAGAATGATGGATTAAGACATAATTTGACCTGGTTCTAACACCCCCTCCACCATGAAGTGACAAAATCAACACAGTTGTGATAAGCAACTTCATTACGTAAACACATACTGCTTCTATAATTTCATACACTTATCTAATTCAACATTCTACACATGGTCTTGTTATCTTTACCAACTGACCAACTTGACAACGCAAAAATGGCCCCTTGCTGAAGAAAGATCGTTAATTAATTTACTGTATATAAGCTGAGATTTTATAAATTTCGGTTTAACAATACTTTGATAAAGCTGTTAGCAGTATTATATAGCTCAGTATTACTTTGATTGGACACTAGCAACTAGTGTGATGTGTCTAGTCCTCTCTTTGGTGCAGACTGAATTCTATCAATCAGGTTTGCAATGTGGCCAGCAATTCTAGGTAGCTAGCCATCATGGTGTACATTGATTTGATAATCGGCAGGAAGCCTGAATGTTAGTAAAAAAACCATCAATATCGTTCATTGTTTCTTATTCATTGGGAAATGCACACCATTTTTGCAGTAATGAATATCATATAGCCAGTGCTCAAAATTTTTAAAACTACTAAACGTGAACTTGATTCGGATGTATATACAGCATTTATTTCTGTTAAATGCCTTACCACCAATGACTAGCTACAAGTTATACTTTTGTCTTGGTGAAACAGTGGTTAGGACGCTCGCTGACCATGCATACGGTCCGGGGTCCGATCCCCAGCTGACGCACACCTGATATCTATTTTCGCCCTGCTAAATTTGGGCTACCGATATCACATGCTGAAAATTCCATACTTGTACCAAAATACTGTAATAAAAAAATTTTTTAATTAGTTAAAATAATGCCCAGTTGCATAGTCTAAAGTAGCCAGTGAAAGATTAAATTATAAGTCTATTTCTATTAGGAAAATGTGGAAATGTTACACAGAAGAAATACTTAGAGTGTTAAACACTTTTCCACGAAAAGTAGTACAGCTAACAGATATGTTGGTATGGAATCTGATTTCTTAGGCAATACATGACAAAGTGGAAGTTCAAAGGATCAAATAAATGTCAAACAAGCAAATGAAACGAACAAGATCAACACACAAGAGAATATGGTCATGCGAATAATTCCGGTGACAGATAGTCAGTCACATTCAGTGTCGTCACAAAAAAGCTCGTTATCTATCTCATTCACAGTGACTTCTCACACTTCACTTCATATTGACGTTAACACTAGAAAATATTATGTGTGAAGACAGTAGGATAAAGCTATTCCACTGGAAAAGCCAGAACCCCGGAAATAATCACGTGAGTGACATATCTTTCCCATGATTTCGAAACCATAAGTGATCAAGCCATAAAGTCATATTTTAAATTATATAATGTAAGACAAGAAATTAAAGAGAAATAACAAATTGTTATATGATTTACTAAATGCTGGAAAACTCATTTTCTTAAAAACAACAAAATCATATCTAACATGGATTCACAACAAATTTATGGTCAAGAGGTAAAAGCTGATGACTACCAAATTACATAACACTGAAGGGAATAGACGAACAACAGTGAAACAATGTGTTTATCCTATTGACCACTGAATAATTCAGGGAAAATTGTATTTAAAGGTGATCGAAACCAGATGGACACTATAAAAGTCAAAGACTGTTTCAGAGAGCTTCTACTACACGCTGAGAATCTTCAAGTACTGGCTTTGTGGGGATTTTGTTTGATTGGTTGGAGGATTTCATCATGAGCTGACATCGATTAGAGAACTATTGGAAAACCTGAAGGGAGTACTGGACAGCTGTTTCGTCAGCCTCGTTTGGGACTCTTCACAGTATGGAACCACAGCCTGGGTTCCAACCTATGACCTTCTGATTACAAGGTGAGCTCGCTCGTAGACCATTGAGCCACTGGGACTCGATATAATTAATGGCCAGCCCATGAATTCTAACTTCTGTCAATTCACAACATAGCGCGACCATTTCGCAATGTCTTCTTCGATGAGTTACCGCCTCACCTTCAACCTACTGTACCCAACTGGTCACGGCTTCCCACTAGAGGGCCAGTCACTAGTGAGTATCAGTGGGAAGCCGTGACCAGCAGGTTGAAGGTGAAGTGGTTGCGCTATGTCTTGAATTGGCAGAAGTTAGAATACATGGGCTGGCCTTTGGATCGGGTCCCAGCGGCTTAATGGTCTACGAGCTCGCCTTGTAACCACAAGGTCCTGGGTTCGAACCCCCTGTGTTGGGTGCGTGCTGATAAAGAATCCCGAACAGGGACGAAACAGCCGTCCAGTACTCCCTGTAGGTTTTCCCATGGTTCTCTAACTGATGTCAGCTCACGATGAAATCCTCCAATACTAGGAATCCTCAAGAGTGTCTATCACATCAGTAGTAAATGTCACATATTAACGTCAGATGAGTAAACTGGACTGCTGGTTAATTCTAGACTTGAATGAAAAGCTTACCGTGAACTTTTCGGTGTTCACTTTCACTGGCGGTCTGCTTAAAATCTGAGCTACCAAAAACCTCCATCATTATATCACATATAACTTTTGTTATTTATTGCATGGAGGATTTCATCATGAGCTGTTATTTAGTTTGTTTTAATCTGTTGAAACATGACCTCTAATGGTGTTTTCTTCTCTACAACCTGCTAGTTGGCAAGTTTCTACAACACTTGAGAAAACGCAGAATCGTGGGTGAAAATGCATCCCAATACATGAGATAAGTGCTCATGGGATCCTTAGGACAAATTGCCACTGCCTGAGAAATAAAATTAATTATCTACAGTCTTTAATTATTCACTTATGTCTTTGAGTCTCGAATTTTACTCCTGCCGCTTTTTCAGTTACTAATCAACCAAATGTCATGGTTATCACGAAGGAGACAAGGAAGAAATGCCACACAAGAGGGTGGTTTGTGTCTGAGATCAAAACAACATTGTGTCACACGATCTATTGACAATGGCTATTTTACTGGGACGTCCTGGATAAAGACAAACTAGTGTACAGTAAATTCCGCTGAAAATGCTGTGCATTATAGATACACTATTCGGAATAAAGCTAATATTATTAAGTAAGAAGCTGACAGTGGAAGACACTTTTAACATTAATTACAGCCTCCAAAACTATTTGCCTGTTCAGGATTAACAACAACAAAAACACTTGCATGCACACAAGCAAGCATTTTGACATAATATAACACAAAACAATGAGTAGACATTTCGTGCAATGACATATACAAATACACACATATAATAACTTATATATAAAATGGATAGTATTCTCTGAAAAACAAAATTACCTCATGTTTCAAGGAGATATAATAAACTGGGAGAGGACAAAAAAAGAAGACAAACATATATATATTTTTGATGGATTGACTCAAAGTATCAACATCTTCAAGGAATGAATAGAACTTATACTACTATTATACATATTGTCTGTTTAGAGGAAGTGTGAGTAGGTACGACTCTTCGCTGGAAGTGAAGCAGAGTATATTCATAGCTTTTAGAATGCTATGACAGCTAATACCAGGATAATGGAGAAAAAGAGGATGAAGGTGACGAAATATTCAATTTACAAACTGATCAATGCACCAGATAGGAATTTGCCTAGCAAATAGTACTATATATTATTATTATATCCTTTAATTCCTAGAGGAACATAGGGCTTCACCCAAGTGTCTCCATTGCGTTCGGTTCTCTGCTAGAGTCTTCACCTGGCTCCATGTCTGCCCACACGTTTTCATCTCCTCTTCACATGACCTCCTCCATGTCACCCTCTCACTGACGACCAACTCACCATTTCCCTTTCGGGTTCCACTCGAGCAATGGCTTGTCTAGTGATGTCACTTGATGGTTTCCTTAGAGTATGGCCAATCCATCTCCATTTCTCCCTACCTATTTGTTTCACAATCGGTTCCTGCTGTGTTGGTTCGCTCCCAGAGATCTCTGTTGCTGGTCTTTTCTGACCGGCCATCTGATCTTGAGTATTGAGCGAAGACAACTGTTAATGAAGGTTTGTAGTTTGTTTGAGATGCTTTTTATGACGCGCAGTGCAAGTTTCTGATCCGTATAGTAGCACTGAATTCACATTGGAGTTGAAAATCCGGATCATATTTTTGATGCTGAGAGTTTTTGTTGCTATATATATATATATATATATATATATAGCAATTTCTATCAAACTCTTGAAACCATATTTGTGTTCAGATTACGTGATCTTTGGCTTTAACCTCACCACTTTGACATAGTGTAATTTTGCTTGTCTCTTGTTTCTATGATTTGAGTTGAACTCAGTACATTGTTGCCTAACTCATTAGTCACTCAGCATCTTATGCATCTCTCGTCTTCATTACGTAACTCCTTTACCATTGTATGCATACATTTATTTTGCTTAAACTTGAACTGCCTGTGTAAAAACTATATAAGCGCAATTTTCTGAGCACTGTTCACTAATTGTGGAACCTTCTGTCAACTGACAACATGAAAAATTTGCAAGTATGTTAAAACTTTTCTGTACATAAACCTCATAATTTATTTAGGCTGTAGGCATGCAGCTGAGCTGAAGAGAAGCCAACGAAATAAACAATGATGGTACCATATTATTCTGCACAAACCACTGTTGTTTTTGCTTTATTCAAATATATATACATATATATATATATATATATATATATCCGCCATTTACAAGACCATTCACTTCATTCTT
Organism: Trichobilharzia szidati; assembly: GCA_944472155.2. Classification (NCBI taxonomy): domain Eukaryota; kingdom Metazoa; phylum Platyhelminthes; class Trematoda; order Strigeidida; family Schistosomatidae; genus Trichobilharzia; species Trichobilharzia szidati. Next base: position 34,091,356 of record OX235271.1, on the reverse strand, counting down.
CTTTGATGATTATTTCAAACAAGTCACAAAACGATTAATCATAGAATTACTTCTCTTTACACTGATAAGACGACAGTATAGGTTATAACTAAGACTACTAAACTTTTTAAGTATCTGATGCGCTTCAGCCAACTTCTTCATAGCGATATTTAAAGCATTTTTCAAGCATCCCAACAATTAAAATTCGCCATACTATGAGGACAATAGGTATGTTACTCAGTAAACTAAGTTTGAAGGAGTCCAGTAGCGGCTGACAACTTATTGTCCACCATAAAGATCTGAATTCCTTATCTGCCACCTCTGGTGATGATATCCAGTGCAGAAATACAAACAGCTGCCAAATATCAGTTTACTTCTGAATAGGTCTTCTCTTGATTATCACTTAAATGAAAGACTGTATACTACTGATTGGCTCAGATGAGTATTTGTATACCAGTGGTACGTACCACTGATGAGTCCGGCCCCGAATGGACGAAATAGCTGTCCGATGTTTAGATCACATTGATAATCTGCCTAGAGGGTACCACTGGTTGATATGGATGATATACAGCTACTTATTTCAGTCAATCAGTAGTACACAGCTTTTTATGCACTTATGCACTTGATGAAGGGAGTTGTGTGGTGAAATTTCACCTCCTCGAATTGTGGAAATTGTAAATCAATTTGCAAAAAATTGAAAATTCAAAAAACTCAAAAATGTTAGTGACAATAGCAGAAGAGAGACAAATGAATGAATGAATGAAAGGAAACAACTTACCAGCGTCTGTAATGCCTAAGTCAACTGATGTTTTATGACTTTTAGTCCACCAACAAGAGAATATTATCGACACAACGAATACAACTAGGACGAGTGACACAATAGTAACGCATAACAACTGTAAGTAGATCTTCTCTTCCTCGCCATCATTACGATAGATTGGAGGCGAAAAATGAGGATACTGAAAATAATTAATTTTGAAAAATATATATATATTTAAAAGATTTCAATCACGACCCCATTATTATGTAATATTGACTGGATTAAAGAGTTGGTTAATCGGCGGAAAGTTTTATATGTCTTTTGGTGTATACCTAAATTAGACTTTAAATGGTACTAATCAGTTGATCAGTTCAGTCATATTTATTCTCACTCTCATCTACATCGATTGAGATGGTTAGGACATGTGCTACGCAAGCCTAACCATCGGCCTCCTCGACGAGTGATTTCAGCTGACATACTATCAAAACTTGGAATCAGTCCATGAAGTCCCTGACAGTTAATTTGCGCTACATGCAGACTGCCTGGTTGGGAACCTCGAGATTCTAAAAACCAGTAGTAGCTGGAGACGATTGTGGTGAAATGACTCGAAATTGTTCTGAATGGTGCAGACGCATTCACTCTTTATGATCTGACATATCCGCCATCTTTTTCCATGTTACCATTGTTTCTCCCCTATATTTCTGCTTACTATAGTTCTTTTGAACATCTTTTTTCTCTGATTTGTCTTCCTTTTTGTGATACATGGAGTGTGGCAATTTGAAATGATTCACTTCTGTGCAAAGTTCTACGTTGAAAGCAGTCAGTCAATTAGCCAGTCTATCAACCGAATATTTCTAACCAATAAAGGTATACTAACGATTCTTTTCCCACTTTATAAATCTTGATTGTCTTTGAACTTTGATTGAGTTGATCAACAGACGATTGTTTCATGAGTATAAACTGGTCTTCGGATAGGAAGCCATATCTATGATTGACTAGTCCTAAGCTAGCTGAGTGCGTCGGTGGCACAGTGAAAGAATGCTCGCCAACCATACATGCGGTCCGGAGTTTGATCCACGGCCACGGACGCATTCCTTTACCTCACTAAGCCAGTAGTAAGACTGGTAAAGGGGGAAGGCTCGGCATGGGGCTAGCAACCCAATCCCGTAAAAATAAACACTACTGCTACCGAAACTTCAAGCCTGTAGTTTGAAGCCCTATGTTCCACTGAGGACGTAAAAGGAATAAAAAAAGCCAAGCTGAAAAGTGATGCATTCCACTACTTAAGCGTCAAGTATTTGTGGTCATTTAGCAGGCAATCATGACGGTTCTAGATTTCATTCATCTTGGCAACTGGCGACAAACTTTATCTGTAACCATAAAAAAAGATCCCAGTCCATGTGACATATTTAACTTTCATCTTTTAGTTTTAAAGTTTCAGGATTTAACGATGACATAATCAGATCAGACGGCTTACGGTCGTCTATTGCGGTGAATGATCTTCGTGGTACTCTATCTATTTGTTTTTGTTAACAGAAATATTTCATTCAATTTTCCTATATGCATGTTATACCGAACGAAACAATAGTGTTGTACAGTACATTGCATAAAAATACCAATAAAAAATTAAAATAACTGCATGTTAGATGCACACAAAGTGTCTCTTTTCAGAGGCGAATTTATTCACTTTTAGCTGTATAATCACAATTTTATATAATTATTTTGTTGCATGTATGTTTACATAAGGTTTTTTAGGCAAGAATACAAATTGCTCTGAGTTACTGAATTCGTTGTAAAAATATTTCAAAACATGTGATAAGTATTCAAAGCTGTAACTAGTGTTGAAGTGAAGATTAGTAAGTTTACACTAGACACTTGAGAATATCAAACACCCTGAAAACATCATTCTTAGCTTCTACATTACGGCTGGTATTCTCTTGCCGCTCAATATCCTCCAACAACTTTAAAGACAGACTATCGAACTGGACCACTTCCATATTTTCTTACCAATTCACTTGCTCCTCTGACGCCACATATATAGGTCATTCGATGCGTGTTTTATCTAAAGTAGCCAAAGAACATTATTCCGACTGCCTACAATAAGTTAACAGCGGATCAATATGGGGTGCTACAACTGAGCTTATACGGAACACTGGCCGCTCAGCGTGCGAGAAGAATTCGCTCAAAGTCATCTACAAAGTCAAAAGAAGCCTACCGAAAATGGTAAGCTTCCGTATACTCTGCATTGCCGAAGATTCAGAGATTCGGATAGGAAAAACCCTGATTTATGTACACAGAAGAAACTTCTCCATCCCCTCCTTCTACCTTGGGTATAATTCCAAACTCAACTATTACCAATGTTTTTTTTTATTATCGCTACTATTTTAGGCATTTTTCGTATGATATTTATTAATATCATTTTCTTAACTAACATTCTGTTTACTCACTTCACCTACTACATCATTTCTTTTGTTACTTGTCACCAGACTCTTTCATTGACAGCCAATTTTTTCTGAACGTATGCATATTACGATAGGCTAGTCTAAACTTACTAATCTTCACTTCAACACTAGTTACACCTTTGATTACTCAGCATATGCTTGAAATATTTCGATGAAGTAAAGAATAACCCAGAGTAATATTTATTCACTGTCTGGCAAACCTAGTGTACACACGCATGTAACAGAATAATTACGTGAAATTGAGAATGTACAGTTAAATGAATGAATTCGTCGAAGAGAGACACTTCGATAAACTGTTTACTTTTACTTCCATTTCTAGATGGGTATTAGTCCTGAATTAAAAGTGAAATTTTTTTTATATTCCTTTACTTTCCCATTGGAACATAGGGCTTCAAGCTAGAGCTTTGAAGTTTCGCTACCAGTGGTGTTTATTTTTACGGGATGGGGTTGCTAGCCTGCCTCATGCCCAACCTTCCCTCCTTACTAGTCTTATTACTAGCTTAGCGAAGTAAAGAAGCGTGTCGGCCATGGATCGAACCCCAGACCACCTGCACAGTTGGCGAGCATTCTACCACTGTGCCATCGACGCACAAAAGCGACAATATTTCAATTATAACTACGTATTTATTTCAATAATACACAGAAACTCTGTATACCAATTTAATAGCTGGTGGCAATTAGTCCCACTACTTGTTTTTCTGTAAACAGAACCATTGAAAATGTAGATTTAAATATTCATAAACAATTATCACAGTGAAACATACCAGTTCAACAAAAAGAGAATCTTCTGTACTTCTAAGACGATATTTCAGTCTTTCATAATCATTTTGTTGATTCCCAGTAATGTTTATGAGAATCTGGAATTTATCCACCGGTGATTCAGCAATTTCAATGGCACCCTGTTATGAATTAAAATTGAATTTTTGAAACATTAAACTATAAAACGGCAGTTTTCTCACTGTAATTTTTATAAGTTTAAACTACGGTAACTCATACAATACTAGCCAAGCAGAAATGATGATAAACAAATCTTTCAGTTTCAAATACAGTTAATTGAGAACAAGGTTTAAAATGTGAAAAATACTGAAAGTTAATGAAATAAAACTGATCTTATTGCCTTTAACTATTAAATTATTCTAATAGGAACTTATTAAAACATGTTGCTGAAGAAAATTTTCCATCTCATGGTGTAGAAATTATTTAATTACTCACTCGTTTACCTCGCTAAGCCAGAAATAATGCTGGTGAAGAGGAAAGGTTGGGCATGAGGCTAGCAACCCCATCCTGTAAAATAAAACACTGCTACAGAAACTTCAAGCCACTAGCTTGAAGCCCTATGTTCCACTGGGGAACGTGAAGGAAAGAAAAAAAATTAAATGATCTAAGATTAACAACTTTTTATTTCCACTAAAAGACTATTCCTAAGGACAACCTTCTTGTGATAAAGAAGCTAAATCATGTCAACAGTAACACTAATTCATTATGCATAGTTCTTGTCTAAATTATTTTAAGAATAAACACTCCTCCTTTTAGCATTACACTATTCTACTAAAGGATGCACAGTTACTAGTCATTCTTCAGACTAGTGTGCAACAGAGTACCAAATCAGGTTATTGCATGATGCAAGATATTATCTACCTGTGGTCATAAAGAAGACACCATAGTACCAGTTTTACTGAAATCGATGTCCTTATTGGCTATACAGTATGAAAAACACCTCACGAAAGTGTTTAAGGGTGAAAGGCACAAAACAGCATCAACAAAATAACAAGGAGCGCCTAGTTGAATGTTGAATGCCAGTTCTAGATTTATCATCATGATGGTCCCATAACATCATTCAGTATCTGTGATTATAAGTTATTCTTAGCAGTGTGTCACGATTCAAATACGAAGTAAGAACGCATCAACCTATAAATTATTTGTCTCACTTCTCGATGTAATGCGATCACTAATCGCTTAATTCAGCGAATCTTTCTTCGAACACTCACATCGATTGACTTCATCGATCCTATATTCTAGTTAAAACTTAAGAAAACCCACTCAAACACTAATTAGAAATTAACAATGGATTGTAAATCAGCCAAAACCTTTGTGAGGAACCGGTGGATTTTGAATATGGTTAACTGCTACCCTTCTACCAAAAATAAATACTTGAAATCACCTACTTCTACAAATGCCTCATAATTTAAAAAGTTAGTAGGAGTCGAAGTGATAAACACTGTTAGACTCCCTGACAATCAAATATATTAAAACAATTAGTCCCTTTGATAAATTTGAATAAGACATTAAGAAGACAAATTTCGCGAGATGATATCATTTCGTAGTTTCTTTACAACCGCTTTACAACTAACATGGTTAACAATAATAAAATAAAGTTCATGACAAATATATGGTAAAATAGTTACTAAAAGATGTAATAGTTCTTCATTTTTAATATTGAAATGTAGGGAATCTGTTGTGCATATCAATTTTTGTGTGGATAAGGAACTAAATGATCTATAGACTGGAACTGTTCGTCGCTGGGAACATATTTTAGTTTTAATGTCACTTCAGAAAATACGCAATATGTTTCATGAACAGCTTTGGTTGTCACTTATATAGGTGGAGAAACACAATTTGACCTTACATGAAAGATACACATCATTACACCGCTAAATTAATTTTAATATATAATAAGAACAAAGTGCTGCGCGAACCCAATCTAAAAATTACATCTCGTGCAGAATAGCCCACTTCGCTGATTAGTGCTCCTGGTCGCTCATCGTTCGAGAGGGCTACGTATGATAACTAGGATAGGCTGTGACAATTTGATGTCCATTTGAACTCACTCAGGTAATTGAAATATAACTCACAACACTTCGAGAAGCACTGATAAGAATGGGTAAGGGACTTTTATCTGATAAATAACAGAGATCGACAGAGCCTGAAGTTGTGTATTATCTTCATTTTCTTTTAATGAAACTAAAAAAGCATTCGGCTTTTTAACATAGTTTTCCAATTAGAGAATTTAGCTTACTCATAAAGTTTAATCTTTCAAAATGTTTCTATTGAATATCTCTGATGAGGTTAGACTGATTTCAAGGTAACGTTAAATTATGATAGCCATTTACCAGTATTCGTTGACCAGGTTTCTCTTTTTAAAGACAGGAAATGAAATGTTTGCAAGTATTCTACCCTGAATATCTATTTAGAGAGCATAGGATAAGAGACAAGAAGTGCCATAATCCATAGATATAAAATGGCGATTGGAGTATCTTGTTTTACATTAAAGGTAACCAAATATGGGAGCAGAACCAAAGGGGGCATATTATTATGGTGAGGAAAGTATATTCAGTATTATACTAACTTCTCTCAGACACAAAAAATCATATACAGACAATTTCATAATATGTGGAGCTTAGTGAAGGACAACGTGACTGTGCCATTCATATTTCATCAGGAAAAATCCGGATGATAAGGCTTCTTACATCAAAAAAATAAAATTCGTTAGGACAATATAAAGTGGTGGAATGAATACAATCTGTTCTAGCTGAACTCGACCAAAAAATACTTTAGATAATTTCTCAGGCAGGTCATTTTTTACTGAGTAGGGTTTTCGGAAAATATCTTTTCAATAATTATGTATAAATGTATTCAATGTTGAATATAATACTAAATATTTCACAAACTGTGTGTCGTTATCATAATTTAAAGCAAAGGCTTGTGGTCAAAAAAATTAAATTAAAAAATTTGGAGGTAAGGAAACTTTTTATTAGCACCTACCTCGTAGGGGTTTTGAAGAATAAGGTCCCAAGTTTTACCTGAAGGCAATCTTGGTAATAACTCATTCTGGTCTATTAGGATAAGCTCGTCAAAGTTTCCTGCACTTGCTAAAATAATTCTTATTGCAAAAATTAGCACAATAATAACAAAGGTGGAGTTTACCTAATAAATATTAGTAAGCACGCAAAACTAGCCATTTTCAGGTGTTCAAACGTGGCTCTGTAATGAGGCCAACTAACTTAGTTAAGTCAAACAAAAGTGACGAGTCAGAATAAGTAGAGTATTCTAGATACCTTTTTCTCTAGGAATACTTTAAAATACCTTTGCTTCTTATCACTTTTACATAGGGCAGCACTTATATTGAGTTATCTCACATCTAATGTCCACAATCATCGGTTGCTAGATGCCAATTAGTCTTGATTTATGAAATCCCTTATGCTTTATGTATAACACTATGACTTTATCAAAACAAATTTTTCGGTAACGGAACTATGCCTTGAGCTTTTCGTTCTGTAGACTATGCTTCACCATGCTGCTATGTTTTCCATTTTCGAAATAAAACCTAATAATTCGTATGCTCTCTGAGCTCCCAAAGATATCTTTTGATTAGGATAAGAGAAGTACTAGTTTTGTTGCGTGCAGATGATCAACCGTATTTTTAAACCAACTTTTAAAAGATAGAACAAATTCACGGTTTGTTGGTACACACTTCATCAGACGTATACTTTAGTCTAATTGCACATTACTTACAGATCATGTGAATTAACAGCCCACTGTTCGTTTTAAGATGAGTTGAAAATGTCATATCTAATGCCTTCTGTTCTTGTTTGAAAGATATTACGCTGAATCCTATGTGTTAATATGCGTTCAGCAGATTATGATGCATAGTTCTATTACCATTCACCTATCAAGCATTAGAACTCAAAATGTATCAGTATGACAAACATTTGCATAAATGCACGAACAAGTGACAAGTGGATTTTCTTATTTACCTTTCATGAAGACACTATGAATGACGAAGTGAATCGAAAAATGCAGAATATCTGATTCCAACTAAGTCTGCGAATTCATTCTATCCATTGAAGGCAAATACATTTATTAGAGGTCAAGATTTTAAATTGGCATTCGCATTATGTCACTAAGACCCAGTAATGTTCCTCATGAAGAAGAATAATAACAGACAAAAAGGTAGCAAGGCACTGCACGAAGCACTGTATTCAGCGAGAAGTTTGAAGCGCAAGACTTATATCATCATTTGTTCTTCAATATCACTTTTACTATATTGTGTAAACCAAACTGATTTCTTTGGCCTCGCTTCTTAGTTAAGAGGTAAAGCTTCCTAATCTTCACTAAACTTTTGAGTATTGTGTTCACTCAGTCGGCTGCCTCGAGCTTTAGTTTACTCCTACGGGAAAAACTTCAAAGAGTTATGCAGTTCGGTCGTCACAAGAATAGTGTTCTCAATGGAGTCGCTTCAACCGTCCGGGTCATCAGCTTCTCAATGAGATGTAGCTTTTTCTTCTCAAAAAGTGTTGTGGGTCCATCGACAGTGAGTGCTGTAGCAAAGGTTTGAAGGCTTTGGAGGCAGTTTCTTAATTAGTTGTCACTTGACTTCAAACGCAGCGAAGTTGAAATGAATTTTTAAAAATCAGAATTACCGACTTGTATATGTTCTGGTGTGCAATAATAATTAGTAGCACACAGGCTGTTCTCAGATATACCCTTACCTGCCTAATGGCTTGCTGCAAATGCTACAGTACAATATAGTGAGTAACGTTTATAATAATAATTTATATTTTCATATAAAAATAAATTTACATGAAAATGCATGCCATTTTTACAGGCACGATCAAGTACGATATAATGATAAATAGCAGATTGTCTACAAGTTAATAATGTTTGAACAGCTAAATATTTGATATAAATATATATAAATACACTCATTGTCTGACCCATGTCGTATCATTATTGAATTAAACAGTATTCCTCCAGGTTGCGCAGGAAAGTCGACTTCGTTTCGTTTTCAACCCGTAGTTGTAGGCATACGATAACCAACCAATATTGAGGTAAGTACAACGTTTACAAGGGATAGTAAGATTATCACCTTTTTTAAAAGTTCAAATTGTTGAATTATATAGTGCAAGCAATCGGAACCGATTCTTATAATTGTTAATTTGTAAATCTTCCACGAAGGTTTCCATCGAAGTTGAGCAACAACCACGTGCTTGAACGCTATTTCAGGTAGAGGAGATAATCCTGCACAGCTACAAAGTGGTATAAAATGCAATCATGAATAATACATTACTGTAAGTATATTTACAAGAAAAATACAAGAATAAGCTATACAGTACTTGATGTGATAGTGCACATTTGCAATGTATGATACTAACCATATTGGTCTTACCGTAGAAAACTATGACGTTTTCTATGAAAATAAAGTTATTCTCAAACATGAGTGCTGTTGTTATGTTTTTTTCTAACCATCAGAGCAACCGAACTTTATGCGAGAGAAGAGTGTGAATGAGAAAAAGAAAAACAAAAGAGTAAATTTCAGCTTTACTAAAGGCCTAGGAAGTTGAGATAAAATAGAGCATAATAGTAATTAGGTAGAAGGATTATCGTGAAGTATATAAGTGACATTTTAGAGAGAAGTAGCTAAAAGGATTAGGACCTGTTGAATATGGTGACCTGTAGGATATCTGGCGAACTTGTGTATGGCCCATGGGATAGCATATTAACAAGAAACTGAGCAGGCTTGTATATGTTAGGAGCGAAGGCATTATTGTTTAAGTTTGCTATTTTTAAAATTTTTTTATAAAGTCATTTTTTTATACTTCCAGTATCTAAACTCATGTTTAATTCTCGAGCTGCCAAAATAATGCATGTTGCTGTCCTAAAGATCGGAGCGATTCACATTTGTGACCACTACCAAATCTGCTGATCAGCATGCGGAACCCTCCCTCCTTTTTTGACATTAAGCTCTGAGACCTTTTACAATGACTGCAGTTGTAATATTGGATTGCTTTGACTCCGTCCCAATCATACAGTATGCTGCACATTAACAGCTTTCATGACAAGTGCTTCCCATTAGGTCACATGGTACAATAATACCAGAGGACATTGTTAGCAGTATTATCATCATACTAGTGAACAAGTGGATTACTACAAAAGACTAAGAAATTAGGTTTCCCTTAAGAGTTATGAAGGATAAAAATAGCTAATATTAGAGCAACTAAGTTATATTCTACTTGGCAGTGATATGAGTAGTGGAACAATTAGTGATAAAGTTATGTAAAGTGGTTCTGAGTAAGTACTTAACTCGGACCAAGGATCTAGTGGAGGAAAGGACTAGAGAAACACACGCTGATATCGGAAAAGACTCACGCAGTGTAGATACACCGCGCATTAAAGACAACCGACAAAGGTGATATCGCACGAGTAAAACCATTTCATCATTTTGAAACCTAGTCAGATATTATTTGCTGAATAAGCAAAAGATCTCGACGCATTCCTAATGGACGTTCAGCTATTGCACCTCAATAAAACAGGCTACACACACCTGGTGCTAGGAGGTATTCTATTTGTCGGGTGTTGTTCGAGACGATTAAGTCACAAGTTACAAGATTGCCGTTTGCGTATCACAGCCTCATATGGTGCTCACTGTTGTCTAGGAGTTGAAGCCTGTTTGTACATTCTATAATTTCGCTTATCTTGTCATACCGCAGTTCCAGTGGCCCAATTACAGCATCGCAAGTGAAAAGTGTCTATAAGAAACTTTTTAAATAGGTTTTCGTTTGCCTAAGGAACCCGTGGTCTCATCTAGAGTAAGATTTCATAAACTGACGATTGTTAATTACTTACCAATGAGATTATTCCTGCCACATTACTTAACGCATACATAGTGGACACAGTCTTTACTCTTCTTTGAAGGAAGGAGTCCACAATCACAGGCTTCGGTGGAAACAAATGGATCTAGTTCTAAGCCTACTGCTATCTTGGTCATGTCTTTTTCAGTTACTTCCTCTGGATACTGAGTAGTTTCGGGAGATATCTTAAAAGTAACTAATCGTAACTGATATGTTCTACATTACCCTTGACTCAAGCGTCTCTGTACTATACAATAAAAACTACTCATTTCAGCTATTCATCAGGTTACTGCCAACTTCCCTCATTTCTAAGAGCGAAGAACACTTTGTTTGGGAATCATTTGGGCACTTTCATTATAAAGTTGTTCGTCAAAACAATGTGGTTAGTACCATACATTGCAAATAAGCATTTATTATCACAGGTATTTACCTTTGCATACTCTTTGTTCGTGAATTTCTTCATATAACTACCTTCCTCCCATTGTTACTTTCAGGTGCATGTTATTTCAGGACGAATGACTTCATCAAAATAGCTGTCAAGAGTAGAGAAACGTGGATTATAAACCATGAATATACATGAATAAAGTGATTCCAATCTGCTTAAAGTCTTAGGACATTAAAGCTTGCCGGGCCTGCACACTAACTCCCAAATATCGGAAAGAAATTTCTAACAAGCGCCTAACCTGATGATCGCTTCACCATTTGAGTAAAATATTTCCGTTTGTTTTTCTTTATTACGTTAGCAATAAAGTTGCTACCGTTTCAATAATAAATCACATTAAAAATATCAGCCATGAAACCCATCGAAATGACTAACATGTATAAATATCTCGTTTGATGCATAGTAAGGAACGTACCAAAAAAATTTTCTTATGTCTTACTAGTTTAAACTTTCGGCAAGTTATGTTGTTAGAAGCCCATCATATTGCCCTCTTGCTTTGGCTTGGTTGGCAAAATCGACCTTTGTTGATATCGCCAGTGATTCAAATGCCTGGATGGCATAGGCCATTTAACTTATCAAAGAAGTTCCTTAGAAAAATTTTTGGCACAAAAATATGGGAACTACCAGTGTATATATAATAAAGGATGGTTTTCTCAGGAAAATTGTAGGTCTTGCAGTAATTTAAGGGTTGTCGAAGACAACTCGTGGTCTAAACTAATATATTATTTTCGAAGGGTGAATGTGCCTTTTAGTCTGTGAAAGTGATAAATCCTAGATTTTCCGCAGCTACCTTACGTGACCTAAAATTAGCTGAAGCTGCCTGACTTCCGGAAGGCTCAAAGATTTACTAACGCTCTACTCGGTCTTTTATGTCATTCGATGTTATCATCGCTTCGCAAGTTGGTATTGATATTCCAAATGGCGTTTCACGAAGACTTTTTACGTTTTCTGTTTAACCCCGTGTCACGGAATATTTGGGTATTGCACTCTCTTGATACAATGTTGTTTGGTAGGAATGTCTAGAAAATGTTTTAACTCAGACACTGATTTTACTTCTCTGGTGCATGTTTAGCGACAATGTCAATATCCTGTGTGTATTGCTTCATCTTTGTGTCTAGCGAATAAGTGTGGCCTCTGGTAGACTGGATGTGCACAAATTATATTTTATCATTCTGCATATTGTTGATCCATCCCTCAACTGCGAACCGCCGAGAGTAAATTATTATTTTGATCGACAGAATCTGATAGCGAAGAAACTGGTAGCATCATTGGCACACCGAAAGAGTTGCACTGGACCAAGACATGGCTGACTCTCCAAAGTCTTTCACTACTAGCTTTAAAATTTGGGGTTACATCGCATCCAAATAAAAAGCACGTAATTATCATCTTTTATCTCTTTCCCTTCTAGTTTCCGAGTAAGAAATGGGAATTGAACAAAAATCTCCATTTCATCCTATTTGGTACGGTCATTTTTAAGCTGCCTCCATGAATTCCCATGGGCCTTCATCTCCTCCTCACACTATCCCTCTATGCCAGTGAAGCCATAACCCAACTGGCTGTTTCTCACTCTAGTGAGGCTCACATGGTGGCCTGGTTGACGACGTCACTCAGCTGTCTCCTCCATCTGTCCGATTTGTCTCCAACATATCACCACTAGATTTGTAAAAATTCCGAATTGTGTCAAAAGTGGTGCATATTAGAGTAGAGCCAGAGACGGAGATCTAGTTGAAAAGGAAATGCTTCCTTTTTATTCCTCTGACTTCTGAAAATCTAACTAATTATTTTTCATCCAGTTTCGGACTTTAGGACTTGCAACACTACGTCTGGATCAAGTCAACCTGTCCCGGATCAGCCTAGCATTGTTGCAACCCAATTGTCCATGCCTAACGTGTCTATCCCACCTTGTTTAATGAACTGTGTGTGTTTTTACTTCGATCTGTTTAGTCAGACAGTTGAACTCACGACCCAATCAGAGTATTTTTGTGAACTGTTATTTTGCTGACCCATGTCTTATTTTGTATTATTCTGTCGGGTTTATCTTATTTATTGACTGGTTAAGTAGCCAATTAAATTTTATCTTTGTGCCTATGCTCTGTCTACCTCTTACTTGGGTTCATTCTTCTACTGACTGATTACCTGAACGGTCGTGTCTGATCCGGCTAGTTCGTAATTTTGACTTTAACGTTATTCCGCTCTGATAGCGGTACCTTGCTTTCTGTTAAGCGTTGTGTTTTGTACTCTTGAAACCGTTAAGGTTTGTTGTTTATATAATTATTGATTTGTTTATTAATAGTACCGTAGAAACAGTGACCGGCTTCTTGTTTGTTCTGGACCGGGATAGCCTTTATCTACGCGTGACTTAATTTCAAGCGATATTGCGCTTACAGTACTTAACGTATAGAGTTAAAGTTTTCCGGATCAACCCTTGACGGAAAAGTCCGTACTGAACTGGTCAGTACTTGACGTCAAACAGAAAAGACCGTGCTGAACTGGTTGGTACTCAACGTCAATTAGAAAATCCCATACTGAACTGGTCAGTACTGAACGTTCATCCAGAAGAAACTGTGGTGAATTGGCAGCACGCAACGTTGTTGAAAATACATTTTCTTTGGAACAATGCAATCCAGATCAGGGAAGCGAATTTCGGAGCAGCAGTCGGAGAATCAGCAAGTCCCCGTTTGTATAAATGATCATGTTGATAATCTTTCGTGCCCCGGCCCTCATGTCAGTGGTTCGAAACCATCATTATCGCGAGCAACTAGTGCTAAGTCGTCGCTACTAAGGGCGCAGCTGAAGGAGATAAAGCTTCGACAAAAGTTAGAGTTAGAGTTAAAGGAAAAGTTGCTTAAGGCTACACATGATGTCGAAATGGTCGAGCTGCATGTGAAGTTATCCGTGGATGACAAACGGAACATTGGAAATACGAAAAGAGGCACTGTCAACTACGCTCGAATCAGCGAAGAGAGTATCAAAGACGACATCAGAAGGCCATATGAAGCTGAGTTTAGGGATACTGAAGAACACGAACACTCATTTTCTATCGAAGATCGTAAGGCAATCGAGTTGGTTACTCAAAGCACCGTCTTAGAAAAGGGGCACTGCATCATTCCCGTGCCATGGAAAGATCCAGCAAAGGTAACGGACAATAATTATGTAGTCTCCATAAATCGGTTACTCAGTCTGAAACGGAGGTTATCGCGTGACAAGAACGTTTTAGCACGATATGAGCACGGGATAAATACGATGTTAAAAAATGGTTATGCCCTTCCGGTACCCTCGGAGCAGCTAGCAGCGAACTATCGCCCAAGTTGCTATCTTCCACATCATCCCGTAAAAAAACCGAAAATGCCAGATAAACTGATAATAGTTCTAGATTGCGCCGCAACCTTTAGAGGCTATTCTCTGAACAATAAGCTATATCAAGGACCTGATACGATTGCCGAGCTTGTTGGTGTTCTGTTGCGCTTTCGAGAAAAGCCTACTGCTGTAGTTGCGGACATAGCTGGTATGTTTATGCAAGTGAAGGTGCCAGTAGACGATCGAGGAGCATTACGATTTCTGCGGTGTAAAAATGGTTGTCTAGACCAAGAGCCGCAGGAGTTTCAGATGACAGCGCATCCGTTCGGGATAACTTCATCACCCTTCTGTGCGGACTTCGCGTTGAGAAAGGCAGTAGAGGACTTTGGTTGCTTATATCCGGAAACAGTAAGAGATATAGAACGGCACAACTTTTATGTCGACGACTGCATGCTTTCAGGATGTTGAGACGGCCAGTAGGTTTATCGCTGACGTAAGTGATCTGCTAAGTCGTGCAGGTTTCCGACTGCATAAATGGATTGCTAACCAGGCAGAAGTATTAAAATCGGCAACGCTAAAGGAGCCTACCCCGACCTCTCGATTCATCAATGGAGATACAGTGAAGGTAGAACGTACGTTGGGTTTAGAATGGAACTCGGAGATAGACTGCTTTGTTTTCCCCTTCAAAATCCCGCCAAAACCTGTTACAAGACGTGGCATTCTATCAGTAGTATCTTCTTTGATCCACTTGGGATGCTGTAGCCACTGTTGCTTCCGGCAAAGCTGATGTTACAGTCACTCTGCAAACAAAATATGGGATGGGTTCAGTCATTTTCTTCACAAAACGAGGAAGCCTGGCAGAATTGGACAGGCGCCGTGGAGAGAATAGCGGCTTTTAGAATCTCTAGATGTATTGGACGCAATTTCGACTCTGAAAACTGCACCCAACAGTTACATATACTATGTGATAAGGCAGAAGTAGAACTCATATTGAATGATCGACCGCTTGGACGGTCGCGCGCTCCTTGAATACGACGTGCTATTTCCTCTATAACCGGAAAAAACTTACTTTGTGAACTATCCGCTTGGGAAGCCTGATCTTCCTAGCCGGTGAATTAAATTCAACCATTACTTACATATTGAATCTCTGTGTGGTAAGTCCAGCTGTCTTGAACTACTGCCAAAGCTTCAGGTGCTAATTTTGTAGCAGCATCTTCCTCACTCGTTCAGATAAACAAGGCTTGTTGGTCTACCACGTGACTGCTGTGAAGCCGATCATCCAGAAAGTACTAGGTAAAGTTAAAAACCTTTTCTTTTCCTTGTCTTGTACTTTTTCAGTCTTGTTCTTGTGGGTAGATACTGTTGCACTCTTATTCTTATACAGCATAAGTTTTAGTGATAGCTAATATGGCTGTAGAAAGTAACCCTAGAAATGGCACCAAAACACCTTAATCTATAGTCACAAGGGCTTCAGCCAGAGAAGGCAAAAACCCAGGGACACCAACCCCAAGTCGCATACCCATCCTAAAGACTCGTGTAGGTCTCGTCTGTCCTGATACTACGCCTGCATTGCCACAGTCTAGTACTGAAACGGCACAGGCAATGCTAGGGGGACAGGATACTACACCTGCATCAACTGAAAGCCAGTGTGTGAAGTGCAACAGACCTAAAAGGAAACGCTCAAGACATCATAAGACCTCGAAGGCGTCACTAAGTAAGGGAGACGAATGCCAAACGTGCAATATCATTGTTTCTAAAGCTGACTCAGCGTTTGAATGCAATTTTTGCAAACGGTGGGTGCACTGCCGTTGCGACAAAGAGGTGCCGAAAGCATACTACGAGTTTATGAGAAATAACCCGTGCCCGTGGTTTTGGTACATCTGTCCACTTTGTCGCCCTGGCAAAGTCCCACAGAGAGTGTCTTCGGATAGCAGAAACAACAAGTCGCTCTCGTGTCCCAACAAAGTCTTATGCAGCTCCCCACCTGCTAACACCACACTGCCAAAACTTGCACAGACAGTAAGAAGGATACTCCAGTCCTACTGACCGAAAATGCCAATTTTCATAAGGTGAAGATTCAAAAGGTTGGACCCACAAAATCAAGGGAAGAGAGAATTAGAAAAGTACCACTTGCATCCACAAGCAAGCTCGGCAACACAACAAAGGTTGGCCAGAACCTGATGAAGCCTAAAGTTGCTGATGCTGCAAAGGAATACAAGCAGCCAAAGACCAAACCTAAGTCTGAGGTTAACCGGTCTAATTCTCTCATCCTCTTTACGTACCTTTGAGCAAGGACAGCTTGCCTGAAGAGCAGGCCCTGTTTGATCAGGAACAGTGGTCCAACCTGTGCAATAAACTAGGTCTGAATATTAGTTCAGTGAAATTGTGCAGGGTGTACAGGGGTGTCCACACACCTCAAGGTAAGCCACCCCCATTATGGGTTACACTGGATTCTGCCGAAGAGGCCAAAAAGGTACTATTGATGGCTCAGGTACTAGCCATCGACAGAAGCTCTAACATAAGGGTGAGACAAGACAGACCATGGGCTGTCAGACAAATGGCGAGGGAGTCACCGGAACTAATGCCTTCTACCTATATGGTGGTACACGGTGTTCCGGAGCTGCCTGCGAAAAACACATGCGTGACGTACAGCAGTGGAGATGGCTGTCGTCCCAGATGGCCCTTGGCGCTTCTGGAGCCATCTCCGTTTACCGACTACCTCGCCCCGCTCATCTCACACTGATTAGCTCCTCAAAGCTGCTAAGTGTCACATTCAACTCCCCAGAGCAGTTGGCCATAGCACTTCAACGGTGGTATGTGATCAAGGGGAAATTGGGAGGACACATCCGATGCTGCGAAAGCAGACCTCGAACCATAAGGAGGCAGCAAACGGAAGCTTTAATACGTCCTCAAGCTTCAGTGACACTAGAGCGATGCACTTCTGAGAATAACAGTTTGTGTCACCCAAGTGTCCTTCCTAAATCCAAGGGAAAAAACCACAACGGGCCGGTTCCATCGGAACTGGCCAACTAGTCCCAACATTAAGTCCCCTACCAGCAGACAGCTTCACGTCAACTACCTCACAACACGCTGAGGTTGTGAGACTCACTGTCAGCTGCCTATATAGCAATGTGAGGGGGCTGAGAGGAAAAATATGTGAACTCCGAAATCTCCAAGCAGACCTACAACTGAAAATGATCATTCTCACCGAAACATGGCTAACCCCCACTATCGCCGATAATGAAATCAGTATAGGTGATATGGCTTTGGTCAGGAGAGACAGGGTAATAAGGAAGGAGGGGGAGTTGCTATATACTTTGATAGGCAACTTAAATGCGTGCGCACAACGGACCCACCACTTATTGGACTCCCAGACTCCATATGGTGTCATTTCACCGTAGGCCACACCAAGCATTTACTTGGTGGCATCTACCGATCTCCCACCTGTGGGGTAGAGCACAATCAGCTACTGCTCAGCACTATCACAGGGATACGAGACTTGGGCTATGACCAAATCACCATTGCTGGAGATTTCAATGCCCCATCACTGAACCTTGGCTCGGGGTATGCTAACGGAAAATTCGGCCGAAATCTACTGCAAGCTATTCGGAACACGGGACTGACTGAGAACGTTGGAGACGACACTAGGTGGGGCTCTAGTGGAAAGTCACCAAAACTAGACTGCATTCTAACTAGTGACCAACTACTCGTCGAAAAGGTCCAGATCATGACTCCTCTAGGAAGTAGCGACCATGCAGTCATAGGTTTCGATCTCGTTCTCTGTGAGCATTTGCAGTGGGACGTTACGCAACCATGTCTGTGTTACAGCAAGGCTGACTATGCTGAAATGTGGAGGCTCTTGTCCGATGCAGACTGGCCCTTAGCATGGGATGAGCTGTCTGTAGATGAACACTGGGAAGCGGTAAAAAAGATTATTCATACAGTAATCTCGGATACCGTCCCTTTAGTCACAACACAGCCCAAAAGAAAGTCATCATGGTTAAAGAGAAGCACGCATCGTATTCTGCAAGCAAAGCGGAAGGCTTGATTTACGTGCCGCGTATCTAAAAGCTAGATCGACCATGATGCATACCTGGAACTCAGGAACCGGTGCAATGCAAGAGTCAGGAGGGACAGGAGGTCATTCCAGGCTAACCTTGCTTAAACCCTAGCAAACCCTAAAAACTTTTACCGATTCATGTCGGAAAGAAAACCAACTAACCAGGGGGCATTCGCCTTAGTAGGCCGAAATGGTCAATATCTCACTAGTCTGGAGATGGTTGAAACATTTAGTTTAGCCCTCACCAAACAGCTAAACAGCAATGTGGGTATTACCGTTACGAACCAAAATGGTGGCATGACTATTTCACAGGAGGAAGACCAAATAGCCACCCCCCAAATAAACCCTGGAATAGTACTGAGAAAGCTGCAGCGACTCATACCTGGGAAGTCCCCAGGTTGTGATGACATCAGGCCATCTGTTCTGAAACAGTGCGCCGAAGCTCTCTGTAGGCCTTTATGCGACTTGTTCCAACACTCCATGGAATCGGAGAAACTGCCAAAGGAATGGAAAAGAAGCATCCTTTCTCCGATATTCAAGGGTGGGGATAGGCAAAATCCCACCAGTTATAGACCAGTAGGTCTACTCCCAGTGGTATTGAAAGTACTGGAAAGTATTATTGATGTTCACATCAGGGAATATCTCGATAGGTCTAAAATACTCTATGAAGCCCAACACGGTTTCACGAAAGGGAGATCCTGCGTCACTAACTTATCATCAGCTTGGGACGACTGGACACCATGCTGGGATATGAATGTTCCAGTCCATGTGATCTTTCTAGACTTTGAGAAGGCATTTGACACTGTTCACCACGACCTTCCCCTACACAAAGTAAGCCAGGTAGGTTTGGGTAAACCACTTCTGTCATGGTTGAAGGATTACCTAACTGAAAGGCAATTTTGCACCAAGGTCAATCGAGTCCGATCATCTTGGCACAGCTCGTCATCAGGAGAGTCGCAGGGTTCTATCTTGGGACCACCGATGTTCCTGATTTTTATCAATGATCTACCATGCTGTCTAAGCTACCCGACTCTTCTATACGCTGACGACGTGAAGATATGGAGGGCGATAAAGTGTCCGGAGGACTCAGATAGACTGCAGGCAGATCTAAGGCTTCTGGAAGATTGGGCGGTAGCCAGTGGCATGACTTTCAACCTGAAAAAGTGCAAAGTAGTGAAGTTACGCACCTGTAGGCTGCAGAATGCAAGTTACACCCTGTGCAATGAAAGCTTGTCCTGCTCAACGTCGGAACGTGACTTAGGTCTAGTTCTAACGGAGGAAGTGGACACAAGCGTAAATTACACGGGGGATGTAGCGAGGGCATATGCGGTCATACACTTTACACATAGACAATTAGGTGCACTCACTCCTGAGCTCTTTCTAAGGTTGTATAAAACATACGTCAGATTGCATCTTGAAGTGCATAATATCATTGCACCCCCACTACTTAAAAGAGACGCCAACCTCTTGGAAAGAGTCCAACGATGGGCGACAAAAGGAGTGGTTGGTCTCCGAAATAAATCATATGATGAAAGGCTGAAGAAATTAGGCCTATTCACACTTAGTTGCCGTCGTCTTAGGGGGGATTTAATTACTGCCTACAAAATAACAAATGATCAGAATAACTCAAACAAAGGTGTTCTGCCATTGAGTAGGTATAGGCTTCCTCGTGGAAATCCTAGAAGGATAGCTCATCAGAGGGCAAGGACCCGGGTGCGCTCCCACTTCTTTTCCCTGCGGGTTTGCCGTCCCTGGAATTCCTTACTGGCAGATGTAGCTATGGCACCGTCTGTGGACGCCTTTAAGCGAAGGCTGGACAACCATGCAGCGACACAAGGACTGCATCCAAAGGGCCTATCCCCTTAAAATCGCATACACCATTCAAAGGTAGACAATTAAACTGGTCGTTTTACTTCTTTACATTCGCTTCCGTCTTACTCTACTGACAGCTTTAACTACACCTATTATTATTATTATTATCATTATTACTGGTATATATATATATATGTATACCGGTTGACTGACTGTTGTTACATTTTCTTATTCTTTTTCTGTCCGTTAGTCTGAATACCTTCACTAATAATATCTACTATTATTATTATCTCTTTTCTATTGACGACGATACCGAAGGGCCAACTGGTGAAAGGATCAACTCCATTCACAGTAGTAACAGTCTTAACACACCTCATTCTACAAACCACATACAAATAATCCCTGCACTACTCCTTTTGGAGTCAACCAAAGCTACGGCAGGCGAGTGACGGGACGAGCTACGCAGTCGTTTACCGAAGATCAAGAACCTCTACCTCACAATCAAGAGGCACAGTGGTTAGGACTCTCGCTGACCATGCACATGGTCCGGGGTTCGATCCCCTGCCGGCGCACACCCGATATCTATGGTCGGCCTGAATTTGGGCTACCGATATCCATGCTGAAAATTCCATACTTGTACTGAAAATACGGTGTGGAATCAAGCTGTAAATCAAAATAAAATAAAAATAAATAAATAAGAAATCAAATTCGTTTATACTAGCTCGTAAAAACGATATTGGATATATTGGAACATCGGATAGTGGAGATCATCAAACTCTCACGCCAAATCACCTACTATCGGTTTGTCGAAGCATAAGTATGGAGACTCCATCAGATACTGTAAGAGAGCCGGGCACGAGGGTTATTCGGTGTAACATGATTGTAAGATGAATTTAGTTCCCATCCTTAAATCAAGTCAACCTGTCCCGGATCAGCCTAGCATTGTTGCAACCCAATTGTCCATGCCTAACGTGTCTATCCCACCTTGTTTAATGAACTGTGTGTGTTTTTACTTCGATCTGTTTAGTCAGACAGTTGAACTCACGACCCAATCAGAGTATATTTGTGAACTATTATTTTGCTGACCCATGTCTTATTTTGTATTATTCTGTCGGGTTTATCTTATTTATTGACTGGTTAAGTAGCCAATTAAATTTTATCTTTGTGCCTATGCTCTGTCTACCTCTTACTTGGGTTCATTCTTCTACTGACTGATTACCTGAACGGTCGTGTCTGATCCGGCTAGTTCGTAATTTTGACTTTAACGTTATTCCGCTCTGATAGCGGTACCTTGCTTTCTGTTAAGCGTTGTGTTTTGTACTCTTGAAACCGTTAAGGTTTGTTGTTTATATAATTATTGATTTGTTTATTAATAGTACCGTAGAAACAGTGACCGGCTTCTTGTTTGTTCTGGACCGGGATAGCCTTTATCTACGCGTGACTTAATTTCAAGCGATATTGCGCTTACAAGTACCCTTTTGCTGTCCTCACTTATATTTGGCTAAAGAATCTATTTTTACCAGGCAGTCCTGATTGTACTTAGCTGATTGTGCCTGTAAAAGTGGCATGCATTTTTTGTAAACACCCATTTATACGAAATATAAATTATTATTGTTTAATAATAATTTACTTTATTCCAAAAACAGTACTTATAATACAGAATGGAATTCTCAGTATTTGTCACAATATTGTATCTGATTTACTCAAAATATATATATATATGAAATTAAAAATTAAAACAAAATTAATCGGAGGAACTTGTCCACATTTACGACATAATTATTAGATATAATAATAATAACAGTTAGTTTGTTTCAAACGGTATTGTCGATTCAGCTTGGAAACTTTAGCATGTTAGAGATTATTGGGTCTAATGTTCTGTTGATATAGTATAGTGAGGGGAAATACAAAATTAACAGTCATAATACAGCTTAAAATTATGACCACACTTATTGTTAGCAAATGTTATTATAACCGGAAGAGCACTAATTATTTGTTGATCGTGCATAAATATTGGCTCATACTTGTAATGTAGGGGTTAGCACAGAAGAACTAGTGAGTGTGTTAGTACATTTCATGTAACATAATTCATCCCTTGAAACTCCTCGTGCCCTCTTTCGCCATTTCAGCTGCACTTGTCAATAGCTGCTCATAAATACTACGTACGGTTCAGATTATACGTTTCCAAAGACACTGGAATAAATTGCAGCTAAAGGACTGAGACGTCAGTCTGCACTTCAGATCAAGAAAGTACTGTGCAATATCCCTTGTTTTCACTGTAACAAGAATGTAACCCAATCCCTTTCTGTTCATTCTATGTTGGTTCCATTTCGACTAAATGTTTCCTTTGGATATCCTCTCCTAGTAAATCTAATCAGTGCCTCCAAAAAATAGTCCACGGATAAGTTGTGTGCCGCTTCTAAGTGTTCGGCTGGTTATTTTACACATGTGAAAATATACACTGCGAACCGTCCAAATTAGTCTGCACCTACTAAAGTACAGTCGTTCATCTCGCTCATGGACGTCAGCGTGGCTGCTATTAACCAGCACTTTGGCTTTGCATTCCTTATCAGATGACGCAGAAGGTTTCCGGTGAATACTTTTATTTCCACTATTCTTAATACCTAAAACAGTCACCAAAACTTGCATAGCACCCGAAACTTCTTCAGCATCAGACTGATCTCTTAGAACAAAGCCGCTCGCATGATGTTTGAATGGTAATATTACAAACTGTTTCCTCTCACTAGACCAGGCTGAGTTCTTTTATCGACCTCTCACATATATCAAGCAGTTCAACTAGATATGGTGAAATTTGCAGAAAGGCAAGTTCATTTCTTGTACACCTTAACAGTTGGACTACTTTGGCAACACAACTTACTTTTTAAATCCTACTCCTTAGACAGCTGTTATGGTGCCCCAGAATTATTTCTAGTTGTATATTAGCTCATACTTCCACCTACAAGAACACGATGAAAAACATGGTTTTCAAGTTTATTCCATTCCGACATAATGGATTTGACATTCTATGTGCTGTTGCATCTATGCCTAACGCAAAGTAGCAATGCTGTGGTGCCCACCTATTTATTAAAGAGAAATACACACCCATACAGCCGCTACTATAGACACCACCTCACAATTGTTGATAATGTATATATCAACTCAAGCTTTCGAAATCAAATGATTTATTTAAAGTCATCAATGTAACTAACATCAATATTATTGATGCAAAACTCTTATTACTATGGAAATTGGAGGTTATGAGATGACCTACAGTATTCACCGTTTGTAACACATTTGGAATATTGTGTCATTTGGGTAAGCTCAAGAAATTAATTATCTGTGGAAAAATTGCGAGGCGTTGTTTCTATAATCATTTAGGTACCATAAATTTAATGTTGCATATTTTTTCATAGAGCATAACAAATGTCTCCCTACAAAACCAATACTTGAAAACGTCTCCCTGCATTATTTGTGAATGAGTACTTGTGTTCGCATTGTTAAGTGCCATATATATTTGATGCTTGTAAACTGGCATCCGTCACACATAAAACATTGAGAATACACTCAGTTACTATGTCCAGACATTTACGCTGCAATTCGCCTGCAGAAAGTGGACCTGAAATAAGTGATGTAATACCCCCGCTCACAGGCATAACGATATACAGCATCTGAATCATGTTGATCATGCTATTGCTTTCAGCAAAACTACTAGATCTGAGAAGTGTTGCGGAACTCGACCGTGGCAGAAGCATTAACTGTGACGTGTACAACTGCTGCAGTCTTTATTTTTGTAAAATTGCTGCCAGATTACATGGTTATTTCTGATACTCGCACTGTTGTTTCAGGATCACTCAGGTTTAAGGGACTGCTGCAAAATGGTTTCAAAGTTTCATCCTTGACAGGCATTTCATGAGGCGTGGAACCTTATGAATTCTCAGTTGTCGATGCATGCCTCTACTGGGAAATCTCAGCAGGGCCATAAATGTTTTAAACTCGACGTGCTACTATCGCCCTAAATCGTTTAGGTCAGGGCTTTCCGACTGAACCGCTAAATCGTCGGCAGTGAGATGTCTGGGAGAACTTGCCGTTTTGAGGGGCTCCTTCCGGCCTTACTGATGTAGGTCAAAACGGTTCTCCAGTTAGTCCTAATTGTAGTCTCTGTAAAGCCTGGGTTAATTTCCAAAGGCACCGGAGGTTATCAAGGGTCACCAAGATATTTGCAGCAAGTCCTGGCCATAGTATGATTTAATGCTTAAGAGGTGCTGCCTCAGCCTTTGCCATAAGAATACTAAATAAAGCATTCGCATGTTCCTCGGAGTGCTTAGTATCGAATATTTCCCTATACAAGCGATTGGAAGCATAGTTAAAAAACACTTAACTCTTTGGTTGACTGCCTGATAGGGAATGACCATAAACAGCATGGGACCCATAGGTGCCCTTCAAGCTTAAGCAATTCATCATCCCAACCCATTCCCATCTTGCGTGACCCTTGTAATAGTTGCTTATCTGACAAGACAAGAGGCCCTAAAAGGTCAAAGGGTGGGGCTGCTACCAATGAAATGCCACGCCCGTTTGCAGGCCTGCCGCAGTTCTGGACTATACTGACAAAACAGCCATTTTGTGTCCTAAAATAAATCTAATATCAGCTCCATAAGACATTGCTCGAAATCAGCTTGTCTCACTGCACGGAAAATGCCTCAGGTTGTTTGTGCTGTAAGAACTGCGAACAGTTGTTAAGCCATGTTGTCAGCCTAAAGCCCCCATTAGGCTGAATAGGCCCCAGCCATCCAATCAAGGAAAGTACCTGCTTTAGGCTATTCACAGATGTGGAGTAGTTTTCTATAATGCAACTATTTTAAGTAGACTTTAGAACTATGTGTGCCCTTCAGCGACCGAAGCTTTCAACGGTCTTTTCCGAAGAATAATTAACACAAATAGGAGATGATGTGACACTGATTGGATCGACAATTAATTTATTGTCAGACACCTCTTTAGTTATGCCGCCATCTTCCCATCAGAACAGACAAAACGCTCTTCAGTCTTGTTTAGAAATCTCTGCCAGTTAAAACACCCCTTTCATGTCAGCATCAAGCACTACAGCACCTGTTGGAAGTCTCAAAATATCTCCAACCAAACCAATGACAGTATTTGGTCCCTGTATCAGCTGCTCCCCTCAGCGATGGCCTGTCAAAACCGACCACAGTTAAATGCAACTCAAGCTCATTCGAAATTATTCCTGAATGGTCGTTATGAAATGTCTGCAGTGCAATTTCCAATATTTTAATACTATGTTTCAATTTATTCGTATTTAGATTGGCTGCGACTGGGTTCTAAGATTTTCCTCTGTGCTGTCAGTATGCGCATCCTTTGAGTTTGCAATACAGCCATATTCGTTAGATAGGTTCCAAGTGTGTTTCCCCGGATAATCTCTACATTTTATTTTACTGAAATGTACCGCTAACCAGTGCATATTTCTTTGATAATTGAGTCGAGTTACATTAGGTTGTTTGTGCACGATCCCTAGCTTATTAAACAGTCATCTTCTCACGTCACCTTTGGTTTCAAAATAAAATTCGTGTTTTTCACGATCAATGTGGTGTCTTGATTTTTCTCCGGCTTAGCAGAATAAATGCTACAGGAGTTGGAAGTATGTGATCTTGCGTTAGTGTACATCGTGCTATCCGTGAATGTCGGCACCCTCAGTCCCCAAATACTTCTGTGTTAACTGTACTTTGAAGTGACCATCAGTCTACTCGGGAAACTGACCAGCCGCTTCTGGCTCATTTTTTGTTATCTGTGGTATGTTCCTCATTTAAACAGTCTATTTCCCTAAATTCAGAGTCATATATCTTCTCAGGGTTATTTAATATTTCATTGCTACCAAAGAGATTGCAATATATAAACATATGTACTGAATTGCTATATTGTTTTGACCCCAGTGTCATTAACGCAAATGCGTTCTAATGGGAAACATGTGTTCTGTGCTTCCAAAGATGGATGTGTCTCTGGAGCACATCAACTCGCTACAAGACCAACTGAATCATTATCATCACGTGACATTTTAATTTCCCTTAATAGTTCCCGTACGTCTAACTGTTCCGTAGTAAGACATTATCGGAAGGATGCTGGCAGCTCCAATGCCTTGCAAGCCTTAAATAGCCTTCTACAGTGTCCGCTGCACCTGAGGAAAGTGATTCCACTGCAGCTGAGAAACAGAGGCGGTGAGATACTACATTTGCAGTTACTACATTCAGAATCCTATCCGATCAAGTGACTTCATCAGTATAATGCTCTGATAAACTTCTTACGTAAGTCGGTGGCACAGCGGTTAGGACTCTCGCCAACCATGCACATGGTCCAGAGTTCGATCCCCTGCCGACGCACACCCGATATCAATGGTTGGCCTGTGAAATTTGGGCTACCGGTATCACATGCTGAAAATTCCATACGTGTACCAAAAATACGGTGTGGAATCAAGCTATAATCAAAAAAAGTCCAAGCCATTGAGCATCAAGCAGTTAATTGAACTGTGAGGGTGGTAACATAAAATGCAATTTTTGAGTTTCTGCGCAGTTGTTTTGCTATGCTAAAACAGAGATGCCTGTATCTCTACAGATCTTTTCTGTCCTCTTCCCAAGATTTTGCAATCTAGTGTTCAATACCGTATTATAAACAGTTCTGAACTAAGTAATCTCAATTTCTCCTCACTGAGAGCGCGCTGTTTGAAAAAGGGAGTGCTTTTTCGCGTATTTTCACGTATTTGACAAATTGCTGTTTTTGTTGTGTTATTCACTTCGAGAACATTTAAAAAACTTTAACTTGACTTTTGTCTGTTAAGTTTTTATTTTAAACATTTATATAGTCTATATTGGGTAAATTGTCTTGGCAGTTCCATTATTATTATTATTTCCTTTAGTTCCTAGAGGAACATAGGGCTTCAGCCATGCGTCTCCATTGCGTTCGATTCTCTGCTAGAGTTTTCACTTGGCTCCAGGTCTGCCCACATGCTTTCATCTCCTCTTCACATGATCTCCTCCAGGTCACCCTTGGACGACCAACTCGCCGCTTCCCTTTCGGGTTCCACTCGAGGGCTTGTCTAGTGATGTCACTTGCTGGTTTCCTCAGAGTGTGGCCAATCCATCTCCATTTTTTCCTGCCTATTTGTTTCACAATGGGTTCCTGGTTGGTTCGCTCCCAGAGATCTTTGTTGCTGATCCTTTCCGGCCACTTGATCTTGAGTATTGAGCGAAGACATCTGTTAATGAAGGTCTGTAGCTTGTTTGAGGTGCTCTTTGTGACACGCCAAGTCTCTGATCCGTATAGTAGTACTGACTTCACATTGGAGTTGAAAATCCCGATCTTATTTTTGACGCTGAATGATGTTGTCCTCCACACAGACTTCAGAGTAATGAAAGCTTGCCTTGCTTTCCCGATCCTTGCTTCGATATCCTCGTCAGTTCCGCCTGTAGTTGAAACAATGCTTCCCAAGTAGGTGAAGGAGGTAGTTTCTTTCAGGTTTTTTCCATTTATGCTGATTGCTGTCTGTTGTTGTTGTTGGTGTTGGCCAGGGATCTTCATCACCTCTGTTTTTTTCTATGTTCACCTGGAGTCCTATCTTTGATGCTTCTTCTGCCAACTTGTTACTTTTCACTTGCATATCTTCCAGTTTGTGGGAAATCAGACATATATCATCGGCGAAGTCCAGATCCTCCAAGTTCTTTGTGTGAGTCCATTTTATGCCTGTTTCCTCATTGCCCGCTGTTTGTCGCATTATCCAGTCTACTGCAATCAGGAAAATCATTGGCGATAGTAGGCAACCCTGTCTTACTCCTGTCTTCACTTCGAAGGATTCCGTGAGCTTCCCGTTGTGGATTACTTGGCATGCAGCGTTGTCATACAACTGTTGGATGAGATGTATAATTGTCGGCGGCACCCCGTAGTAGCGAAGTAGTTGCCAAATCACCTCTCGGTCGACGCTGTCGAAGGCCTTTTCAAAGTCGATGAAGTTGAGATAGAGAGGTGACTGCCATTCCAAACTTTGTTCAATGATGATCCGTAGTGTGGCGATTTGATCAATACATGACTTGTTACTCCTGAATCCAGCTTGTTCAGGTCGAAGTTTTTCATCCAAGGCTTGTTTGATCCTTTCCAGGATGATGCGGCTTAGTATTTTGCTTGGGATGGGCAGGAGCATAATTCCGCGCCAGTTCTTGCATTGACTTAAGTCTCCTTTCTTTGGTAGTTTGAATAGGTATCCTTTCTTCCAATCTTCGGGTACTTTGCCTTCTTTCCACACCTTCTCTAGTAGTGGCGTCATCAAGTCTGCTGTTGTCTCTGGGTCGACTTTCAATGCTTCTGCTGGGATTCCATCTGGTCCTGCTGCTTTCCCAGCTTTCAGCATCTTGATTGCCTTCAGGACTTCTGATTTCGTCGGGGGGTTGATGTTCACTGGTAATTCTGCTTCCGTTGTTGGTATTGTTGGGCGCGTTGTAGGTGGCGGTCGGTTTAGTAGTCTTTTGAAGTGTTCAGCCCAGTGTTTCCTTTGCTCCACTTCTTTGGTGATTGACTTTCCATTTTCATCCTTCACTGGCTTAATTTGTGACGAATTTTTGCCTGAAAGGTACCTAGTTGTTTGGTGAAGTGTTGCGAGGTCTCCTTTGCCTGCAGCTTGTTCTGCTTCATTGGCCATGGCTTCATAATACTTTCTTTTGTCTTCTCTGGCACTCTTCTTTACTCCTTTGTTCAGTGTATTGTGGCAGTTCCATTAGTTCATTATATCAAAAGTACCACATAAATGTAATAGGGTGGAGTGTTACTTTTTGGTAGATGATGGAATACAGTGTAATAACTGTAAAAAGCGGTATCATAAGATGTGTACTGGATTACGTCCAGCTGCATACAAACGTTGTATTGCTCCAACATCCAACTGGATGTGCAGAATGTGCTGCTCCCCAAAGATGACTTTGATAAGGGAGGCTCACGAACTACTGTCTAAGGCTATGGAACTTCCTGATGATAGCGTGGCGAGTAATAGTGACACAGACTGCCCGTCTGAAGATGACGCTGCAAGTGCCATCATGAATGTTACCACACCGGCGATTACTATCCCAGTTACCCCGGAAGTAAAACCTACTAGGCGTTCGAAGCGTCTTAGTAAGCGAAAGGGTAACAGAACGGAAGCTGCAAACAGCATCTCAGCACCAGAGAACACTGTAAGCGAAGTTCACCATGAAGTTGGTGCAGACACTGATCTCGATTGTACCATCAAAAACTGCAGCAGCCCTGAGAAGCAACTGCAGGCAGATGATCAGTGGGTAACGAAAATAAGCAATCGAAAGAAACGTAGTAATACTGATGGTAAGCAAACGTCAGTAGTGGTGAGAAAAGACGTAGCCACTGCTAAACACGATAAGCTCTCCTTAGACTCTAACATAATTGTTGGAAATTTAGAAGAGTCCAAAGAATCTGATCCCGTAAAAAGGCACGATCACGACCTTGAATTAGTGAGTAGTATTATAAGGAAGATGCTTCCAGCGAATTTACCTGGAGTATCGATTAAAAAGCTGATTAGAATAGGCAAAAGAGATGATGAATGTTCTAATCAGCGTAGATTGCTTAAAGTAGTCTTAGGTTCCCCTGATGAACGGAATCATCTACTGGCTAATGTACACAACCTTTCCGGGTCAGGAATTTCAGTCAGACCTGATTTATCTCTTGAAGACAGACTAAAACGAAAAGAAGTTTTGTCCCAGCTAGAAACAAGACGTAAAAATGGTGAGACTAACCTTAAACTGGTGGGTTTTCAAATAGTCAGGTCTTGGAAACGTATGCTTCCAAGACCTGTGTGGATAAGCCGGACCACATAGGAAGCCTGAAGGTAGTGTACACTAATATACGCAGTATCGGGAACAAATTTCACGAGCTAGGTGTATTAGTGGAAGACCTTAGCCCAAGTATTGTGGCCATTACTGAAACATGGCTGATTTCTGGATTAGATGACACACCTGAGCTATGCGGATTTAGTTGCTTGCGCAGCGACAGGGTTAAGGGTCGTAGAGGTGGCGGGGTTGCTCTGTACATCAACAACTCTCTACATGTTCGTTCCGTGAAATCTGAAGCGCATGACAGTGGGACAAGTGAGGTAATTAGCTGTGAAGTAAGCTTTGCAACTGGCACTTTACTCATTGGTGTTCTGTATAGAAGTCCCTTTTGTCAGTGTGATGACTTTATTTTAGATCATCTCAAACAATGGAGTAAACACAGTAGCTGTCTTATTCTAGGTGACTTTAATGCACCTCATATAGACTGGATAGCTGGCACATCTCCAGGATCCACAAATAAGTTTGACAGCCGGTTACTCTTGACTACCATGGAAAATGCCCTGACACAACATGTCTTAGGTAGTACAAGATTCGGTTCTACCCAAGGATCTTCCTTGCTGGACTTAGTGCTTACACATGACAACGACGACGTGGATGGTCTAGTTATTCATCCACCTCTAGCAAACAGTGATCATGGGGTGTTAGATTTTAACTTAAGGGTTGGCAATTTAGTCAGTTTTCAACCCAAATCCCGACCTAGTGTTTGGCATGCTGACATAGTCTCTATAAAGGAGCGTGCTTCAACTACCGACTGGTCAGTCAATATTGTCTCATCCATTGAAGATGAATGGGATAGATTTAAGAATACACTTGAGAGGGTTACCACTGATTTCATTCCCTGGAGGGTTCCTAAAAGACCAACAAACCGGCCACCATGGATAAATAGACAAGCTATAACACTCCTAAGACGGAGGAAAAGGTTCTGGAATCTCTTTGTTTCTACTGGGCTACAGCAGTTCCGGCTGAAATACTGTGAAACCAGAAACCAGTGTAAAACTTTGATTCACCAGTCAAGGATAGCTTACGAAACCCAGTTAGTTAAAAGTTCACCAGGCTGCCCAAAAAGACTCTTCTCATATATCAAGAGAAGAACACGTAAGAGTGATGCTATCCCACCTCTTATGCTTGAAGATGACCAGACAAACATGGCTGAGGATAACTTGACTAAGGCTGAGGCTTTGTCCAAGCACTTTAGTCAAGTATTCTCTGATAATATTGATACCAGCTTTGTAACTTTTCCAGAAGGTAACTTGAAAATGGCACCCTTATACATTGGAAAGGATACTGTCCTAAAGTACCTTCTAAGGCTCAATCCTGGTAAGTCCAGTGGCCCTGATGAACTCCACCCACGTATTTTAACAGCATTGGCTGAAAACATAGCCGAGCCTTTGTCGGTAATCTTCAATATGTCTCTGGACCAGTCTAAACGTCCAAGAGACTGGAAAGATGCCATCATTAGTCCGGTCTTCAAAACCGGATCTAGAAACTTAGTTCAGAACTATCGTCCTGTTAGTTTGACCAGTATTGTTGTTAAACTACTAGAAAGAATAATTCGTGATGCTATCATTCAGTTTATTGAAGGGAACAAACTTTTCGCTGTGGAACAGCATGGTTTTAGAGCAGGTCATTCTTGCTTGACCAACCTTCTTTTGGCCAGAGAAAGTTGGGCAAGCTCAGCTGATGCTAATATACCGGTGGATGCCATATTCATCGACCTTAGCAAGGCGTTTGACAGGGTTTCTCATTCAGGTCTTCTAGTTAAGTTAAGTAGTATGGGAATCAATAAAGTAGTTGCCGACTGGATTCAAGACTTTCTAAAGGACAGAAGACAAAGAGTACGAGTTAACGGGGTTTTATCAACATGGGAATCGGTTAAGAGTGGCGTTCCTCAGGGTACAATTCTAGGCCCACTTCTTTTCCTGATTTATGTTAATGAGATTCCATCGGTAGTTAGGTCATCCTGCTTACTGTTTGCTGACGACATCAAGATATGGAGGGCTTTACACGATGACAGTGATCAACTTGCTTTGCAGGAAGACTTAAACTTGTTAAGTGATTGGTGTAAGCACTGGGCCTTGGAGGTTAACTTAAGCAAGAGTGTAGTTATGCATGTATCTCATACTCACGTGCACAATTACTCAATGAATGACATTACTCTCCCTGTGGTCACTGAGTACAAGGACTTGGGAGTGGTTGTGCAGCATGACTTGAAAACAGCAACGAACTGTAGAGCTGCAGCCACTAAGGGTTTTCGAATATTATGGGCCATACGCAAAGCTTTTGCGAATTTTGACGCTGAAATATTTCGTATATTATATCCGACTTATATCAGATCTCATTTGGAATATGGGATCCAGGCAGCGAGCCCGTGTTTCAAATACGAAATAGACTTATTAGAAAGGGTGCAAAGAGTAGGAACTAAGCTAATAAAAGGTTTCTCAACCCTCTCATATGAAGAGAGGTTAAGTCGACTGGGTTTATTTCCACTGTCATACAGACGACTTAGGGGTAACCTAATACTAGCATACCGTATCCTAAGAAATGATTTTGGAGCAAATTTATCTAATTTATTTCTTCCTTCTAGCAACAACCAATTGCGAGGACATCACCTCAAGGTTCAAAAACCACGGTCGAATCGTCTGCGTTTGGAGATCCGTTTTTCGCATCGGATTGTGAACCATTGGAACTCCCTACCGGAACACGTCGTATCAGCGCCATCCGTTGATTCATTCAAGGCGAGATTGGACCTCCTGTGTGTAACAAATCGAAAGGATTAACACAGGCATATAGCCTACTATCCTAAATAAATTGTAAACTGTAAACTGTAATTCCAGTCAAGATTAAGTTGCCCAAATAAAATGGTTTAGGTGCAATTCAGGATTTTCGGGTAGCTCAGTGCAAACGTTTTGTGGAAATTTCGGAAAAATGCATCATGCTTATCCAAAAATACCCCTTTATTTGCACAAAGATTTCCCTAGGAATCCCCTTAACTCAAAAACTGCCACCAAATTCTTTATTCGACTTTTGGCTCCATAGGATTTGCACCACAAGACAATCATCATATTATTCATACAGGAAATTTAGTCCTCAGGGTGCCATTAAAAAGGATTTTCATTTTTACAATATATTCAGAAGACTAAATAGCATGCATATAACTCTAAAAGTTTGAATAAAGTAATGACATCTTATTTCCGGACTTTGTCATAATTTGTGACCTGCCCATTCTAGGGAAAAACTGGTCATGCTGAATTATTGAGGTGTTAGGAAGGATATGGGCGACAATGAATACCAATCTTAAACGGTTCTTTCTCTTAAGCATAGGTTATCATTGGTGTCTCGTGGTTCGCTGCTGTTCTTCTGTGGTACCATATTGATGTTCCGAACTTCTTTTGGTCTGATCTTTGAGTATTTTGATCCATGGGTTGTCTCACGATCAATCCATGATGCATTATTTCGCTGGTTGTGCCCGGTAAATAATTTATTGGAAAGTCAAGTTCTGGGTAATTAACAAAGATTGGTCTAAATGTTGCATTTGTTGTTGCTATATTTTGACTGAACTAGAGTACACGTATATTCTAGTATTTCTTCGCGTTTACCATTGTGCCCTAACGTTGCGATTACTCGACATCCGCAACGTAATTCAAAAGGCACTTGCGAAGGAATACGACAGTGTATTATTGCAGCAATCAACAATTCAAAAATCGAGCGAGTACAAAAGGTATCAATTGTTAACATGCAAGATTCAGAGTAATAACAAATCGAAGTACAATTACGCAATGAAAGTATACTACGATTATGAGTAATAAAACGGGTCACTACAATAGCCCCTCCGTAGAATGCAGGTAAATGAAGTTTACCTGTATTCGGAATGATATTGTAAATTATAATTACAGAAGAAATATATACGAGTTTCTGGTATGAAAAACGAATTGAGGATTTTAAGTTTTTGAGGTTTGATAATATAACTGTATATATGCAAAAATGTTAACAACTTCGAAACGAACCAAAATGTTTAGAAAGTTGTGCAAAATGTAACAATAAAACCAGAAAAATCATTAATATAATAATGAGGTTGTTATTGTAAGGAGTTACAGAATAGATTTATATATTAACATACAGTTAATAGTACCGTAATAAGGTAGTATGGAAATGAATTGGGTAAAAATTCAGTTACCTCTATTTCCATGAAAGCTGGTTGTACAAGTGGAATTGTACAAGAAGAGACGGCTGTGCCAGAGAAGAGTGCAGCAGTAGCTGCTGCTGCTGATACGGTTGAAAGTGAACCTCCGTCAGTATGTTGTTGTTGTTGCTGGGGTGTTGTTACTCGGCGTTGAGGAGTAACTTGAATTGATGTTTGCTGAGGTTGGAGAGTAGAAGTTGGTTGATTGATAGCCATTCCCACAGAAGCAGTCGGCATACTGTGGTAAACCAGTGGCTTGAATCAGCTGACCGTTAGGACCAACAGTCATGACTTTTAATGGAGCTCCTGGTGCCAGAGTGATAAACTGGGGAGTAGCATAGGAGCATGCAGCTACAGTACAAGGCTGACCACTGACAGAGACGTCAGTTGCCACTATTGTTGGTTGTTGCTGATGCTGTTGGATATAAGTTGGCTGTTGAGCTGGTTGTAACTGATGAGCTTGTGCTTGAATCTGTTGTTGTTGAGGTGATTGGGTAAACTGTTGTAATTGAACAGCTGTAGGACCGGCTTGAGTAAATGGAGTTGCAGACCATTGTAAGAGTGTTTGCACACCTGTAGACAATGCTGAAGCTTGAGGACAGAGAACTGGAATTGAGGTGTTGTATAACAGCCAGCTGCTTGAGTATCAGGGTGAACTGGGATAGCAGTCGCTGTGCCGCCAGGTCCGGAGGTACTTTTAGCAGAAATATCAGTAATTATACATCCAAATGTTATGAAGTTATAAAAGTTAATGCGATGGCAAAGATGATTTATTCCGCTGTGTATACTTCGAAATGATGTAGTCCATCAATCAGCTCTGTCGGGCTCGCCAATTTGTTGTTGCTATATTTTGACTGAACTAGAGTACACGTATATTCTAGTATTTCTTCGCGTTTACCATTGTGCCCTAACGTTGCGATTACTCGACATCCGCAACGTAATTCAAAAGGCACTTGCGAAGGAATACGACAGTGTATTATTGCAGCAATCAACAATTCAAAAATCGAGCGAGTACAAAAGGTATCAATTGTTAACATGCAAGATTTAGAGTAATAACAAATCGAAGTACAATTACACAATGAAAGTATACTACGATTATGAGTAATAAAACGGGTCACTACACATTCACCAAAGCTAAGCTACTAAATAGGTGGTTGGGGGTCTCTTTGTTCTCGTAACCAATAGTATTCGTTGAAATGATAATT
The DNA here is from genome assembly GCA_944472155.2 of Trichobilharzia szidati. Classification (NCBI taxonomy): domain Eukaryota; kingdom Metazoa; phylum Platyhelminthes; class Trematoda; order Strigeidida; family Schistosomatidae; genus Trichobilharzia; species Trichobilharzia szidati. The sequence continues at coordinate 34,055,650 of OX235271.1, read as the reverse complement.
AAGAATATCTATGCTTTTGACAGACATAGCGACGTCAATAAGAGTGGAAATTCACAGAAAATGGCTGAGCCAACCGACAATCTGTTGCAGGTTTGGTTGGTTTTCCATTTCTTTTTTCTGTAGACTAAGGGTTGACTCTTCCCGTAAACCTTTACTGGTAGCAAGAAGGGCGCTTATTTCGACATGTATTTTATTCGAGTTCTGACGACAAAATTAGGTAAGTAGTAGGCTGCATTGAGAAATCATAATGCAGTTGTATGTATTTCATAGAAACCACTGTCTTTAAGCCGGTCGATAATGTTTTCTTCACTAATATTGATACTGCTTTTGGTATATAGGACCCTAAATTTTCCTCTAGGAAACCAGTTAATTAGGCTGTTTGAGAGACTTCGAGCTCACTGCCTGTTGGCTTCAACTGAAAATAACACTTGTGATTACTGTGTGGCCATCTGCCCTGATAGATCTGAACTTTGGCCGCACCACTAGCTATCTCTTTAGCCTGGCATATCTGACCTGGTGGCTAGGTTGTTTTTAACACCATCCCGACTAGTGAAGGGAGAATGTAACACTTACAGTTTCACAAAGGTGAGTTTATTGGCTATGACATGAACAGATCATAGGGATACACAGTTACATCACAACGCTGCCGCTGACCTCTTGTCTTCCAAAAATCCAATTGTCCACCCTGTGTTTCAGTTCGCATAGATGAACAAATTTGTCTTTGAAGGCTTGCTTGTTTTGATCAGCTGCACTCCTTTCTCGCCGTCAGAAATTTGCATTAGTGTTGTCATCTGGAGTGACAGTAAGCAGTAACTAAAATATAGTATGAATCTAAGGAAGGTGTACAGTAATCTCTGCGGATAGCCTGTTAATTGTTAAAAGACGCAGTTCATACATTCTACAATGGTTTTTACAAGATATTTTATACAAACACTTAGAATAAATATCAAATGTCAGCGTGGTTAAATAAGCGTCCCAACAATAAAATTTCATCCAAATAATTGTCACAATGGTAAAATTGTTGTCATGAAACCAAAATTAGCCCACTTTCGAAAATCAGTTTCAAAACAGTTTTGAAAAAACCAATGTTCATAAAATTGCAGTTCCTCGGTGACAACATCAGGGAAATCATAACACAGCGCTTGAAGAATACAGTCTAAAGAGCTTATTATGCAACAGAGGTACGTTGTCTCTTCAAAACCACCCCTATTCTATGTTCGAGAAATAAGTATAAACTACCTAATTTTGCCTCTTCTATGTGTGTCTACCAGTTTGACTGTAGCTGCGAAGCCAGCTACATTGGGCGTACAATTAGGCGGTTTCTTCGTCGTATTTATGAACATCATCCAGCGTGGTTAAGCAAGGGAGAAACAAGATCTATTCGTAGTTCTACTTTAGCACACCTTGTTGATACTGAGCATAAGGTTGATGTGAATACTGCGTTTAAAATTATTTATCGCATTCCGACTAATCTTAACTTTGCTCTATGAGTTCGTCTTCTACAGACAGCTGAAGCAATCGGAATCCACCAGAAGAAACGAAGCCTGCGTGTACAGAAGAAATTTGTACAGCCACTTTCCTTACCTTGGCCATCGTTATAAGACAGGACTACGTCGCCCCTCTCCCCCTAAACCTATTATATTATAATTGTCCAAATTATTTTATTTTTATTTTGACCACTTCATCTTTAATTACGTGTTATCCTTGTAAAATTAATTTATTCTATTCATTTCTACCTTTTAAATGTGTATTGATTTTCTTCGTTAATTATCAATCCATTGACATTTTGACACTGTTTAATTATTGTTAACAAACATATCGCCACTTATTTGGTAAAGTGTTGTGTATTGTAATAAAAATGCTATGTATATTAGAGTAGAGCCAGAGATGAGGATCTAATTGAAAAGTAAATATTTCTTCGCTCAATCTTTCTGTTTTCCAAATGTCTAAATGGGGATATTTTCTACATTTCTTTACTGTTGGCTATGTCCACAATCTGCCCATTATTCAACCTATTTTTACCATTTTTGTCCAACTGAGCAACTATTTTCACCTTGTCGAGTTGTAGAAAAGTAGAATGAACACCATCTAATACAGATCTCAATTTCAGAAAAGTAAAAATTCTATCATTCAAATATGGGGATCTTTCAAGATGTATGGGTATCTCGTCTTGATTGTGTCTGTGAAACCCGAGCGAAATTCGTCTATGCTGTCAGTTTATTTGTTATAGTTGTAAAGTACCTGTGAGTGTTTTTTAACTCGTATTCTGTCAGCAGGTGGTGTTTCAAATAGAATAGTAATCTGTTTTGCTAGGGCTTTAACAGGAACCATAGCGCGACATTCAGACCACACGAAACACAATTTAAGCCTATCTATCGTCAGTAATATATTTTATGTGCTCATTAGCAGTTTCCATTTGTAAACTATAGCAATGGGTGATCAATTTTAAGACTTCCATGCGTGGTAGATGACTTTCAGAACTACATGACCAGTAAAAACCCTTGCTAATCACTAACTAAGCAGCATCGAGTATAAATAAGAGCCTTATGATGACCAAAATCCAAACACTTCGGCCTGAATGCTGCAAATGATCTAGTGTTTTTCATTTTCTTATTCTGCCCTGATCTCCTACTCTGCACTACTTGTTTGCTTCTAATTTTAGTAGACGATTCTTTATCATCACTCTTACATGTTCGTTTTGTTTATTTGACTAAGTTTATTTGTCATTCGGACACTTGGTCACTCTGTTTCTCATCTAGTGATAGTTTGCACCTTATCAAATTTTAAAGCCTTACCTCCATTATGCTAGTGGTTATTACGTTACTTCTTTGTGTCTCTGAGATCTAATTCTTAGTAATTGTAATAATTATGTAAAACACGTATACATCTTTGACGATGACTTTGCCAATAAAGAAAATTTTCTTCAATAAATAAACTATAATTTTCCTTATGACTCAAGAGGTATTTTCTATGTTTCAAAACGGAAGAAATATTACTCTTCACGGACGCCGGACGCAGGTAAAAACAATCATTTAAGAAGCATGCTGAAACTTATAAAAAGGTGTTTAAACAAACAGCATCTGGAAAACTGGAAAAAAGTAAACGAATCACAAAGAGGTACGAAAAATGAAAAAAAGTTTATACATAAAGGTTTTTTATTTTTCCCAATGAATGAAAAACAATGAACGATATTGATTTTACTGATGTTTCACTGTTTTATACTGCTAATAGCTTTATGAAAGTATTATTAAACCAGAATTTGCAAAATCTCAACTTATTATTATTATTGTTCCCTTGGGTTCCTAGTGGAACATAGGTCTTCAACTGCACGCCTCCACTTGCTTCTGTCTTCTGCTGTTCTTTTCACTTGCGTCCATGTTATTCCATACTGTTTCATCTCCTCCTCGCACGATCTCCTCCATGTCACCCTTGGACGTCCCACTCGCCGCTTCCCTTTCGGGTTCCACTCGAGGGCTTGACGCGCGATGTCACTCAACGGCCTTCTCAGCGAGTGTCCAATCCATCTCCACTTCCTCCTGCATATTTGTTGAGCGATTGGTTCCTGTTTCGTTTGTTCCCATAGCTTCTTGTTTGTGATTCTTTCTGGCCATCTAATCTTCAGTATGGAGCGAAGACAGTTGTTGATAAAGGTCTGCAACCTGTTGAAAATATTCTTGGTGACCCGCCAAGTTTCTGATCCGTAAAGTAAAATTGACTTGACGTTTGTATTGAAAATCCGAATTTTGTTGTTGATGGTGAGTGACGAAGATTTCCAGATTGGTTTCAGGTTGATGAATGTGTTTCTCGCCTTCCCGATTCTCGATTTGACATCCTCGTCCGTTCCTCCTGTGGTTGAGACAATGCTCCCCAGATAAGTGAAAGAAGTAACCTCTTTCAAATCCTTCCCGTTGATGGTGATTGGCACTGGATGTTGCTGCTGTTGTTGGTTGGTTATTTTCATAACCTCCGTCTTATCTATGTTCACCTGAAGTCCTGTCTTTGCTGCTTCTTCGACCAGTTTGTCGGTTTTTGCTTGTAAGTCTTCGATTTTGTGTGACATCAAACATAAATCATCCGCAAAATCCAGGTCTTCTAGGTTCTTCACGTCGGTCCAGGATATCCCTGTCTTCTCGTTTCCCACTGTCTGACGCATAATCCAGTCCACCACAATTAGGAATATCATTGGTGATAATAAGCACCCTTGTCTGACTCCTGTGTTTACTCCAAACGCCTCGCTGAGTTTTCCGTTGTGGATCACTTGACATGTGCCGTTGTCGTACAGTTGTTGAATAAGGTTGATGAATATTTGCGGTACGCCGTAGTACTCGAGTAGTTTCCGAATGACTTCGCGGTCAACGCTGTCGAAGGCCTTCTCAAAGTCTATGAAGTTGAGGTAGAGATTTGATTGCCATTCCATGCTTTGTTCGATGATAATGCGTAGAGTTGCAATTTGGTCAGAACATGATTTGCCTTTCCTGAATCAAGCTTGTTCTGGTCGGAGTTCTGTATCCAGTGCGTCCTTGATTCTCTCCAGGATGATGCGACTCAGGATTTTACTTGGCGTCGACAGGAGCATGATTCCTCGCCAGTTCTTGCAGAGTCCTAGGTCGCCCTTCTTTGGTAGCTTCACGAGGTAACCTTTCCTCCAGTCAGTAGGCACCTTTCCCTCTTTCCAGATCTTTTGCAATAATGGAGTCAGCATATCTGCCGTCGTTTCTGGGTCCGTTTTCAGTGCTTCCGGGGGTATTCCATCTGGTCCAGCTGCTTTTCCAGCTTTCAGAAGCTTGATTGCATTCATGACTTCAGTTTTCGTTGGAGGATTGGTGTCAACTTGCAGTTGTGTACGTGCTGTTGTTGGTATTACTGGACGGGTTGTAGGTGGTGGTCGGTTTAAGAGTCCTTTGAAGTGGTCCGCCCATTGTTTAATCTGTCTTTCTTCTTTGGTAATTGGGTTCCCTTGGCTGTCTTTTATAGGTTTCACTTGTGTTGATCTCTTCCCGGATAGAGACTTGGTTATCTGATATAGTGTCCTCAGGTCCCTTTTGCCTGCTGCCTTCTCAGCTTCAGTAGCCAGGTTGTCGTAGAATTGTCTTTTGTCCTTCCTGGCACTCTTCTTCACTTCTTTGTCCAGTGCTGTGTAAGTTGAGCTCAGCGTCTCTTTCTCTTGTCCCTCTTTGCATTGAATCATTCTCTCTTTCACCATTCTCCTCTCCTCTATTAGTTTCCAAGTGTCTGTTGAGAGCCATTCCTTGTCTTGTTTCTTCTTTCTTCCTAAAACCGTTGGGCACGTTTCGTTGAAAATCACCTTCAGAGAGTTCCAATGGTCTTCCACGGATGATTCCTCAGTGATATCACGTAGTGTTTTTTGCTTTGCTCTGACAGTTGCAGTGAAAATGTCCTGTGTGATTGTGTCCTTCAGTTTGTGAGTGTTGAACTTGCATTGTGGCCTATCCCCAGGTATCCTCGAGGCTTTCAGCTTCACCTTGAAAGTCCCTTGTACCAGATAGTGTTCTGAACCCACATCTGCTCCTCTCCTCGATCTTGTGTCCAGTAGGCTCCGTCTCCACTTCCTTGAGATTGAAATGAAGTCTATCTGGTTTTCGGTGTGTCCATCTGGTGGAATCCATGTTGCCTTGTGTATATCCCTGTGTTTGAACACACTGCCACCAATCACCAAATCATTGAAGGCGCAGAAGTCTGAGAAGAGTTCACCATTTTCGTTCATTTCACCGAGGGCCTCGCGACCCATGGTGAGTTCTCTTCCTGTATTGTCTCCTCCCAGTTTCGCATTCATGTCGCCCATCAGGATTTTGATATCGCTCTTTGGGACGTTGTCCATTACTGTTTGTAGTTGACTGTAGAAATCCTCCTTCTTCTCATGTTCTGAGGCGTTTGTAGGCGCGTAGCACTGAATGATTGTAACCTTTTTTCCTTTTGGGTTGAACCTGGCTGTCATTATCCTGGAGGAGATTGGTTCCCACTGCATGAGAGCTTTAGCCGCTGTTGGTGACATCATGATGGCTACTCCCTCGGTGTGCTCGTGATTGTCCTCTGGGTGACCGGAGTAGATTATTGTCTCTCCAGTTGTCTCTCTCAACTTACATACAGTAAATTAATTAACCATCTTTCTTCAGCATGGGGGCAGTTTTGCGTCGTCAAGTGGGTCAGCTGGCAATCAGTCGTTACTCCATATAGATAAGAGGTGTCAGACGATATCAGGAGAGTATTCACTAGATACAACAACAGAGTTTTCTTCCAAACATCAGACACACTATAAAGCAACCTCTCCTATGTATATATAAGGATTCTGAATCTAATTGTGTCCGATGCCACATACATCGGACAAACATCGCCAAAGAGAAATCAAAATCAGAAGAAATGAAAACCGTAGGACATCTATCTGATCGACCACCGAGAAGTCCAGTTGAACTGGAAAGGCTTGAAAAATCATCAGCCATAGGTCTACGCGCTATAGAATCAGGCCACAAAATTGATTTTGACAATATTGAAAACATCATCCAGAAAAATTTCAGAAATCACAAAGAACGTTTCATATCATCAGAAGCACTTCATACCATCAAGTGGAATCCAAATTGTTTGAATAGGAGTGATGAACTCAGACAGAATTTGACCTGGTTCTAACACCCCCCTCCACCCCCATGAAGTGACGACATCAACACAGTTGTGATAGGCAATTTCATTATGTAAACACACGCTGCTTTTATAATTTCATGCACTTATCATGTCCAACAATCTACACCTGGTTTTGTTATCTTTACCAACTGGCCAATTTGACAACGGAAAAATGTCCACATGCTGAGGAGCGATGGTTAAGTTGTTATATGTAAGCTGAGATTTTGTAAATTCTGGTTTAATAATACTTTGATAAAGCTATTAGCAGTATTAAAAGGCGAAACGTTAGTAAAATCAATATCGTTCATTGTTTTCCATTCATTGGGAAATACAAAAACCTTTACTATAGTAAATTTCATATACCCAATGCCCAAATTTTTTCATACTGTTAAAAATGAATTTGGTTTGAACATATAAAAATGAAAAAAGATGTTTAAAACAGGAACTGAATTGCTGGAGAAGAGTTTTTTGCTCTGGTGAATGTTTTTTGGTTCATTAGGTGAGAAGGAGTGTTAGTATGTACCCAAGGTGTATTGCATACAAATTCTAGTTCTTATCCCCCAAATCCTGCTTGAGCCAAAGACAAATCAAAACACCGAATTGACTGGTCAGAACAAGAGAAATATTTCAAGATCATAACTGTAATGCGATGATGATTACTTAGCTAGCTAGAGAACTTACAGGAACTAGCGAATAGAACACGACAGTATGCCAAATAGCGTGAATGTTTGACCGCATACCTTCAGCTTGACAAGTTGACTTAAACAGTGAAGATCAGTGTTCATTGTTGGGTAAAGAACTCTGGAGGCTAATAATTTTGGGAAGTTCTTTACTTCTACATTTCTGTTATATTTTCTGAAATAACTTCGAATTCATGTTAGCTCTGAGATTTCGTCCAGGAAGCCTGTAAAAGCTTCGCAGTTAAACCATCCAGATCCCAGTGTTGTGAGAGCTGTCTGCAAGCCAAAATTGTGGACAGCAGTTTACGTCAATGTTCACGTCCCGAATCGAAGTCATAAGAAGAAACAATAACAAAGCCTAACCTTGAGGAACTCAACAACCAATCACAGCAGTGTGTGCAAATACGATTTACAGATATACGGCTTGACTTTCTAAGAAACGGTCACAAGCAGTACAGAGTAACCTTTAGCAAGAACATAACCAATCCAAAGACGTTGCTTCTCCACTGACAATAAAGTACACTCTTGATTTCCCCAATAAACGATTTGTTGCCTGGCCCTTCTCTTCTGTCGTTACACTAGAATAAAACAGAAGCAGAAAAACGACTTCATTTCCGCAAGAGCTACGTGGTAAAGTATTATGGGGACCTAGATTTTGTCACAAACTGATATGAAATAAAACACTGTTCTCTACATGCATCAAACACATGTGTTCCTCCATCTGTCAGTAAATAACTATAGATTAACCAGGAGAATAATAGACTTTTTTCCAAACAAACTAAAGATGTTAAGATAAAAAAAGTAATGTGAACTTCACTCAAAAAATTATTAATAAGTTATAGGGGGAATGTGCATGTGGATAATGAAAGGTCATACCTAACAGGTATGATATAGTACAGTTTTTGTGGATTTATAGGCTGCATAGCAGGCCCGGATTGTGCATGTGGTTGAACTTGTTATCGAATTTGGTGTCACTGCCTCTGAACAATGAAGATCCCATGGCCAGCAACTTTTGAAGAAGAAGGCATACGGGGCTTTGTTGGTATTGTTGAACTAGTGAGCGTTCAGGAGCCTACAGCGAAAATGGTTGTTCTTGGGACTCTCCTGAGGGTTTGGAAAAAGGAGACATACGACAGTGTGGAGTGGGAGTGTGGTCAGGGGACCTGGAAGCAGTCGGTGGTAGAGTCCCATAGCCACCAAACAGGCAATACAGAAGTTCCGTGCCACACAGGCTGGATCAGACGCAAATGTTGGCTTCCCAGTTCATCGGGATTATTCTAGGACACATTGAGGAGCTCGAGAAGACAACCAGACGGTTATTGAACACAAATGTAACCTCAATAGGGCCAACGAAATCGAACCAATGGAGGCAAAATACTGAAAACTTAGAACGCGAATTAGTGGCGCTATAAATGTCCGCCAGAGGAAATCCATGCTCTGAATGTGGCGAACCAGGGCATTGAAGGAAATACTGCTCAGAAAGACAGAAAAGGAATAATGTGTTTTTTCTGTCAGGTAAGACTAGAAGCAGTGGAGAGTAATCGACAGAAGGGCAATATATTCTAAGCTGAGAGTCGTATGTCTAGTAGATACAGGGGCAACAGTGTCACTAAGACATTTGAAACAATGTCACTGCGTCAGACTGTGTTCATCGACAGTTTAAACAGTAGATGGATATGTGTTAAAAGTCACAAATATGTCACACTGAGGATGGTAAAGTAATTTTTCCATACATTATTTGATTGGTGTGCTAGTCTGTGCCGCTAAAATCCAACCGACGGGGATGGGATTCGAACCCACGCGGGGAAACCCCAATGGATTAGCAGTCCATCGCCTTAACCACTCGGCCACCCCGTCATCCACCAATGCTCCCTGACACACACCCTCTGAAAACACGACCTATCCGAATTACACAAGCCACAAACACAACCACCACCACCACCAACAACAACAATAACAGGTCTATACAACATCACTCTACAACACTGTCTCTTGTCCTCCACCTCCTTCATGTCACTTGTCCTTGTTACTGTAGTCGCGAATTTTCTCCTCCTCCGCCTCCTCCCCCTTGCTATTACTATTATTTCTATTTTTGTTATTTGTATGATTTCTACTATCATTTATACTGTGAATATCACAATTAGTGTCATCAGTACTGCCATTATTGCTGCTGGCGTTGATGATGTTGGTTGTGTTGATGGTGATGGTTTGTTGGTGAGTGTCATCTTCACTCAGTCAACTCGCTATGAATGTGTTGATGATTATGTTAGGAGTGTTCCATATCGCTTCGTGGCGATTGTGATGGCGACGACCATTTAGGAAGAGATTGAGAGATAGACGGCCAGACAGACAGACAAACGAGCGAAGGGAGAGGGAGAGGGTGAGAGAGAGACATGGTTGCAGAGAGGGACAGAGTTAGCTGCAGTCACAGGGGGATTACTAGGAATATTCGGACTGAGAATTGGATAGATTAGCAGACAAACAGAAGGGCATGTCAACTCATGGAGAGATGGTCATTGAGGAAGACGGATGTCAGGTAGATAGGCAATGAGAAATGCTATGTCATTGACACAGACGAAGAGTCACTACTCAGTATGTCGGTGAGTTCGCCATGCTCTCAGCTCGTGCGTCTGTCTGTACACATGTCTGTCTGTCCGTCTCTCCGTCCATGTTCCTGTCTATCTGTCTTCCCGACCGACTGTTTGTCTATCTATGTATCTACCACTCCTTATATTTCATCCTCCCTCCCTGCAACACTCCCACACTCTCTCTCCCTTTTGTCACACTCGCCGTGCGCGATAGACTGACTGACACGTCCAACCAACACGCTCATTATGTCTAGCTCTCTGACTGCTTGTCTCGTGGTTACTCACTAAATCGTACACAGATTGTCGAGTCCCGGTGGCTCAATGGTCTACGAGACCGCCTCATAACCCGAAAGTCCTGGATTCGGACCCACCAGGGTGTGCATAGTTAAAGAATCCAAAACAAGACCAAAACAACTGCAAAGTACTCCCTCTTCTTCCAATGTTTCTTTAACTGGTATCAACTTGTGATCACATCTGGTAACCAATCGAATCCCCCCAAACCAACATTTGAAAAGAAACTATATATTAGCCAAAGTGGATGTCGTTAACTCTTTCGAATCATAAAACTTGCAGGAAGAAGACACGGTACACTTCCATTATGAATAAAATTTTATCTGTAATAAGTCACTGAATCAATATATTCATCTCACCCAGAATCGGTAAAGATAGGTTTAGTTAAGGATCCGGTGGACCCAATAATATAATTTACAAAATACCTTACAATGACTGTGAGTTAGGTCAACTACATAGGTCAAACTAGTAGATTGGCGGTAGTCAGATTGCCACAACATAGGAATTTAGCTATGGTTAGAGTTGACACCGAGAAGATAAGTAATTTAGAAAAAAGCTCAGCAATTGCACTGCATGCACTAACACACAACCACACAATAGGGTGGGTGGGACAGATTCAAAATTCTAAAACGTAACATAGTTACGTGGGAAGAAAGATTGATTACATAAATATCAGAAATATGGAAGATATTATTACCGCCAGTCAGTCAAATCAAAGGAGGACAATAAATAATCTCAAAATTCTATTTCAATTCAAGAACATCACAACATTCTAACAAGTTACTTATTATGACTTTAAAAACACTTGTCTTATTTCCCATCTGATTATACTTGATGAATAACACTCACGTTATTATTTCTGAATGTACATTATCCTATTTTGATTTTTATTCAAATATCTAGTCAAAACCACACATGTATATAAATCAAGGAAAAAGTTGTGTGAGTAGTGACTTGATATGATTACGAGTAATAATTTATGCTCGAAACGCGGTCATCAGTTAATATTACTGTGTAACACTGTGTGACTTATCAAAATAAAATCTTATCCATAATGGAGCAATAATGTACATACCATGAAAATTTTCACCTTCAGAAACCTTAATCGAGAAAAACTGTAATCACTGAGTACATGCCCACTATTCATCCTTATTAATACGTGATTGCGTAATAAATGAGATGTTATTAGCTTACACACTAACTAGTCATCAGTGAGTGCTTTTAGTCTAAAATGATGATAATGTGTTTCACAGAATGCGAAACTACTGGACTACTGAAGGTTCTGGTATATGATCTTTGCTTAAAAGTAAGCATACTTTTCTCATATAGTGGCTTCCGATCTATTGTGAGTTTATCAAAATTGAATTGCACAGATTTCGACCTGTTTTGGACTTGGAGGCTTCAGACTGTTTGGAATCTTCTTGGAAATAACTGTCACCTTATAGTTTTCCCAAACAATATCAAAACACAGCCATCTCGCTTAGTTCTCTAGCCGATCCTAAGTCTGGAAAGGATTGGGCCATGAAGCCGTCTCATCTGGTGAAAAACACAATAGCTACCGATTGTTCAGAGCATTGAAGAAGTAATCGGGAAAACTTCTAGATTTGAGGATGACTAACGCAGGCAGGTGAAAGCCTTCAATAAGCCAGTTGACAGATATGTGAGGATATGGAATATCCACGCCATGTTTGCAGCTTCAAAGGTAGATTGGATCGCACAAGAAATGAGAAGGTGTGACAGAGAATTGTAAGTAGTCTGAGAGAATGGATGGGATGGAGGTGGACTCTCCGAATGTATAATCGGTAATCTGATCCACTCACCTAGACGACAACCATGAGCACACTTTAATCTCTTTAATTAAATATTCGTCTGCATAGGGTATGAGTAGGGCTGTAATGCATTCTAGTATTTTTCAACTATCACTAGTTTTGAACAGTTTATAAAACAGTTAGGGATTCAGGATTAGACATACACTGGAGAATATTGATAAGACAAATATAAATGAAAATTTAGGCGTATAATAAGTTCTTATTAAATGGTCATGCGCAATCGGCTGGAAGCCCTTCTTGACCTAGGTTTCGTGCTTTTTGGCATTCGTCAGTGAAGCGTATCTGTCTTCTCTGAGAATGGAACACATGTTACCCAGTACTGCAGTCAGAGAAGTTTCCAGTGAGTTATTCGGTCTCACATTTGACCTTTTGTAGGACTGTATTGGATAAATGGATTGGAAATGTTAGTTCCTTCAGGATTACACATACACTCCTTGTTGGTATTAGATGGTTGGAGGCAATCGGCAGGAAGCCTTGGACCTAGGTTTCGTGCTAGTTGGCACTCATCAACAAGGCGTATCTGCAACCTTGAAGGAACTGATGTCCCTTCTGAGATTCGAAGGTTGCAGATACGCCCTGATGACGAGTGATAACTAGCACGAAACCTAGGTCCAAGGCTTCCTGCCGATTGCCTCCAACCATCTAGTAGCAACAATTCACAGTACACCGTAATGGCGAGCCACCTAGCATGGTGGCCACATTGCAAACATGACTGATAGAATTCAGTCTGCACCGAAGATAGGACTAGACGCATTACACTAGTTACTGACTAGTGTGCAATCAAAAACATACACTCCTTGCTGACCAGGGCTAATAAACGCGGATTCTATGTCCAAGTCTTCCTACCGATTGTCTCTAACCGTCTAATAACAATAATTCGGAGCGAAACATGATGGTTAACTACCCAGCATGGTGGCCATATTACAGACTTGACTGATAGAATTCAGTCTGCAGCAACGCTAAGAACTAGATGCATGCCACTAATTAATTTCTACCTCGTGTTCAATCAATCTGGCGATATGCGAAACCTGATCACCTAAGATACTAATGATTTCACGAAGTAGTTTTTTTGGTGGAACCATGAATAAGTTATTGTCTTTCAGATAATGAATATTATCTTCCGAAAAGAAAACACTTCTTCTGAATAGTTTTTGTCAACATTCTCACCCAGCAGCTTTATAAGAACTGCTTATAAGACGAATGCCTTCAGTAAAATCATTCGCTACATATGTTTCATTAATATACAAATGCAGCCAAGAAGTAAGTAGTTATAACTGTTTCTCATCATTTTCGAAACTGGCCTATCTCGAAATGATTAGAAATACCCACTAAATCTTTTTAAAAAGAATGGTCATTGAACAAAGAATATTCTTTTCGATAACTTCGTCATCATCATCAAGTTCTACAGTTACATATATACATAATAGTGAACGAGTTATTGTCATTAACAAAATTTAATGCCTAAATAACATCGAATCAATAATAATATCAGTAGATTAAAGTTCTGTAGCATCAACATAACAATACACTGAATATCAGAAAAATTAGGAAGAATAATAATACAAATTCATGAATTTATAGTCTCCACTGATAGCCAGGGAAGTAGCAGTTAATGGAGTTGATTCTTCTGCACACAGAACACTGAGTTTTTCAGGCGAATCGCGATAGCCTCTGCTGTTTGAAGAATGTGGTACCTGTATGTTTTTGGCAATTTATTTGGCACCCAGTGGATGATAGGAAAGGATTCTTCAGTGCTGGCTTTGTGCGCGGTTTGGACCAGATGGTCTAATATCGAACTGCTGATGGTTTTTATCACAGCTTTACTCAGTCACATTGGTAGATGTTCACGATCTCGAACTCTTATTTGTTATTTAATTTTCCATTTTATTGAAAAATAACTTTTGGAATATCCAAACTAGTGACTCATGAAGTAAGTTTAATAGCGTTTTTCGGATTAAAATACGGATTTTGATCACGACGCATAATGATTCTACGTTTGAAACGCATTAAATGTAGTGTGGCTTCGCCTACAAGAGATATCTAGAGAGTTTGTGTTGACTTCTGTCAGCAAAGAACATCTCGTGTCCATACCGAAGAAGACGGTATACACGAATATGACGTTCAAAGGCGACCATCCGGCCGACACACTAAAGACAAGATTATCAAACGCGCTGAAAAAAAAATTTTTAGCCTCTACATTAAGATTGGTATTTTCTTGTCACTCAATGTTCTCCAATAGCTCCACAAACAATTTGTTGTATTTGATTACTTCTATGCGTATCTGACAGTTCACTAGCTCCTCTGGCGCCATATATATATAAGTCGTTCAATGTGTGTTTGATGGAAAATAGCCGAAGAACATTATCCTGCTTGGCTACCGAAAGGTAACAGTTGATCAATAAGGAGTACTATAACTGAGCACGTATTCAACAAAGGCCTCTCAGTATGCATGAAGAATTCATTCAAAGTCATCTACAAAGTGAAAAAAAGCTTCCCGAAAGCGGTAAATTTCTGTAAACTTTGCGCTGCTAAGGCTTTAGTGTTTCGGATGAAAAATCCTGATTTATGTACACAGAAGAAGCGTCCCCACCTCTCCTTCTACTTCGTCTATAAATCCAAGTTCACCTGTTATCAATATTTTGTTATTAGGAATATTTTGTGCCTTCTTCGTATAACATTCAACAGCATCAGTAACCAGTGGGGTTAACTAACTCACATGTGAGTACAAACACTCCCCTACGACATTGGCTACTGGTCACGCTAAATTCACAAACTGACAGGAGTTGGAATCCGTGGACCATTAGATCTGATCCCAACGGTTGGATGGCGTTCGAGATCTCCTTGTAAATGGCAGGTCCCGGGTTCGATCTGTGGTGAACTGACGGTTGCTTACTGCAGAAGAGTCCCAAGCTAGGATAAAACAGTACTCCTTGGTGGCTTCCTAATTGTCAAAATAATGAAAGACAAATGGCTGATAGAAGTCAAACGATTATGTCACAGAATTGTCTGGTCATTTTCGACAGCAAGCTACATAATCTGATAAGAATTAAAAAGTTATTGTGCACCGTGTGAATCAGGCTGCCCAAATTTTCGGGTTTGTAGACTTTTCGGTAAATCTCAATGTGGATTTATAACGTACTGTCATCAGGTAGAGAATCATTGGTAGAAAATGATCAGCGAACAGTTATTTCTTCCCAGTCTATGACTCTTCAGCAGTGTGCTTCAAAAAAAGACCAAACAGTTGCCCCGGTGTTCATTGGTATTCAGTAGTTCTCTAACTCATTTCCTTTCTCTACTAAATCTTGATTAAAATGAGGCTGTTGTCATGCAAAGTGACTATTGGTCTCAGTATCTATTTCCACGATGAATACATTTCATTGCGTCTTCAATTCGAAACTACAGAAAGAAAAATAATAGCTGATAAAACAGAGTTGAGGGAGTTTATTTTCAAAAAAATAATTGATAATTTAATACTATGATGATTACAGTTGAGATAAACACCTGGATACCATAATCTCGATTCAAACAGTTGTATAGCGCTTTACAGCTGACATATAGAAATCGCAGATCACAGTTAATTACTGCCTCTCTGTCTCTCTGTCTCTCTCTCGAATGAGCGATCTTCAGATAGGATATTTTCCATGATTACTTTTAACCTATCATTTCTCTGCGTTATTTTATGTTAGCAAAATAGAGATGTCATAACTGGCAATTCAGCGGACACGAATTGATCAGTTTCATTAAGAAAGGTGGATTTTCTCCCCAAAAAGTGTTATTGTCACCAAATTTTTATAATACTAAGGCAGTGACAGGACACAAGAGGATTTGGCAGCGCAATCATTTGCTGGTAAGTCGATGTACGAATATAAACAAAATATGTCTACCATCATGAGCTGACATTAGTTAGAAAACCATTGGAAAACCTGGGAGTACTGAAAAGCTGTTTCGTCCCAGTTTGGGACTCTTCACAGTGCGCACCCACCGGCTCAATGGTATGCGAGCTCGCCTTGTAATCAGAAGGTCCTGGGTTCGAATCCCGGTGGGTGCGTACTGCTGAAGAGTCCCAAACTATGACGAAACAGCTTTCCAGTACTCCCAGGTTTTCCAATGGTTCTCTAACTAATGTCAGCACATGACGAAAATCCTGTAACCAATCAAATCCCTACAAACCAACACTTGAATGTCTACCATATATTAAAATCACAATTTACTCATATCTTCCGTATTGTGCATTATCATCGAACAAAGCATGGAATGGCAATCAAACCTCTACCTCAACTTCCTTCATAGACTTTGAGAAGGCCTTCGACAGCGTTGACCGCGAAGTAATTTGGAAACGCTCGAGTACTACGGCGTACCCCAAATATTCATCAACCTTATTCAACAGCTGTACGACAACGACACATGTCAAGTGATCCACAACGGAAAACTCAGCGAAGCGTTTGGAGTAAACACAGGAGTCAGACAAGGGTGCTTATTATCACCAATGATATTCCTAATTGTGGTGGACTGGACTGGATTATGCGTCAGACAGTGGGAAACGAGAAGACAGGGATATCCTGGACCGACGTGAAGAATCTAGAAGACCTGGATTTCGCGCGTGGATGATTTATGTTTGATGTCACACAAAATCGAAGACTTACAAGCGAAAATCGACAAACTAGTCGAAGAGGCTGTCAGCAAAGACAGGACTCCAGGTGAACATAGGCAAGACGGAGATTATGAAAATAACCAACCAACAACAACAACAGCAGCAACATCCAGTGCAAATCACCATCAAAGGGAAGGATTTGAAAGAGGTTAATTCATTCACTTATCTAGGGAGCATTGTCTCAACCACAGGAGGAACGGACGAAGATGTCAAATTGAGCGGGAATCGGGAAGGCGAGAAACACATTCATCAACCTCAAACCAATCTGGAAATCTTCGTCACTCACTGAGCATCAACAACAAAATTCGGATTTTCAATACAAACGTCAAGTCAGTCAGTTCTTCTATACGGATCAGAAACTTGGCGGCGGGTCACAAAGAATATTTCCAACAGCCTGTTGCAGACCTTTATCAACAACTGTCTTCGTTCTATACTGAAGATTAGATGGCCGGAATGAATCACCAACAAGAAACTATGGGAACGAACAAAACAGGAACCAATCGCCCAAGAAATATGCAGGAGAAATTGGAGATGGATTGGACACTCGCTGAGGAGGCCGTTGGGTGACATCGCGCGTCAGGCCAGTGCTCGAGTGGAACCCGGAAGGGAAGCGCCGAGTGGGACGTCAGTGCTAGGGTGACATGGAGGAGATCGTGTTAAGAGGAATTGAAAGAGTATGGATTAACATGGACGCAGGTGAAAAGTACAGCAGAAGACAGAAGCAAGTGGAGGCG
Organism: Trichobilharzia szidati; assembly: GCA_944472155.2. Classification (NCBI taxonomy): domain Eukaryota; kingdom Metazoa; phylum Platyhelminthes; class Trematoda; order Strigeidida; family Schistosomatidae; genus Trichobilharzia; species Trichobilharzia szidati. The sequence continues at coordinate 34,038,244 of OX235271.1, read as the reverse complement.
TGCAGTTAAAGCCATATGTTCCACTAGGAACCCAAGGAAACAATAATAATAATCGGTATTGTGCTAGTTTTGTCTTCTGTATTTTGGTTTTTTGTCTTGCTCTCATTTTCTCTATGTTTTTCATGAGAATAGTTCATTTCTCCTCTTCGTCACTAAATCCATCTCTTTGACATACGACTTTCTTGCATATGATAAACATATTTATATAGATATCTATATACTACTTACACATCTTGTCAGTAGTAAACACATTTTAATAACAAAAACTTCTTTTCAAAAGATATTTTGATGCAATATCAAATTCTCGGCATATCGTGCATTATTACCTTTAATGTTCTGTCTGCGTTAAATATCTAAGGGAATTACAGAAGCAACTGTAGGTCGATCAGTACATAAAGCCAGCAGAAATAAGGATAACAGTATATCAGCGATGTGAAGAATGTGAGTAGTTATTGAAGTCAGTGATTTCGCACTGAATATTTTTTCCTCCACTTGAAATGGCTGCCAAATAAAGTGTCAGGTAGTTTTCTTTATATCGACCTGCAGGTTTTAAGTCCTTTGCATTTGCTTTTTGTTCTAACTTAGGAAGTGGAAAGGGGAAAATTGTGAGGATTCTCGGAATCTTATCAAATGACTTCGGCCATTTTTTTGCAAGACTTCAAATATTTGTCGGTGATGATATCAACGATCTTCATCCCAGTGCGCAGCAGTTGACTCTGTCCTCCTTACCGGCTTTGACATATGGCCACTGATTGCAAAAGATATGAAAAGGCTAGTTATCTTTGATCACGCGCGTCTGCATTCTATATCTTGTGTTAGGTGGTATAACAGGGTGAGAAACATTGAAGTTAGGTGTAGAATGTCGCGTTAGAAGGGGAAATCAGTCAACGAGGTTGTGAAGGTAAATCAACTGGGATAGATAGGATATATGTTACGCATTACTAGCAGTCACCAAAATGTCGAAGCAGTCCATAAAGTCTTTGGAATTTACTTTGGGCCATGCATACAGGTGTAGACTGGCTAGTTGGGGTCCTTGGGATACTAATAACTGATGACTGGAAACTAATGGTAATATGGCTGAAAATTGTTCTCACTGGTGGAGATGCGTTCACTCTTTATGATCTAACATATGTATTAAAACCTCATGTTTTTCCATATTACTACCCTTTCTCCTCTAAATTTTTGCCTATTAACGTTCTTGAGAATTGATTTATTTTTATTTTTGTCGCCTTTTGTATGCTACTTGAGATGTAGCTGGAGTGGACGCCGGATGTGAAACATCAAGCTGGGGTTGGCTCCAAAGGCGACATGGAGGAGGTCATGGGAGAAAGAGATAAGTATCTATGGGTAGTCGCGGAGCCAGTGAAAGACGACTTTAGAGAACAGGATGAAATGGAAATGTTGTGTTCAAGCCATATTTTCCTCTCGGAACCTGGGGGAACATAATTGAAGCGACATATTATCGTGTGGATGAAGGAATTAGTCCATGATATTGAACTGGTCATCGAGCTAAATCAGTAAATACTGTGATATAATGATGATATTCATACAGGTGATATCAGTAGACGATTTGTGATGGAAACAGACTTTTTTGAAGCAGGTTTTATCATAAATCAAGATAAGATTGGGAGTTATGTGAAACCATGCAGTATCAAAGAACCGTTGTCATAGTTTTCACTTCCAATCACTTTTATGATAGAGTCTGGGAGATCTTTTTCCTAGAGATTTGATGATATGATAAATAATGCCAATTAACAATATTTTGATGTTTTCAAGTATTGGTTTTGTTGGGATTTTGTCATGAGTTGACATCAGTCAGAAAACCATTTGAAAACCTGCAGGGATTACTGAACAGCTATTTCGTCAGCCTAGTTTGGGACTCTTCACAGTTTGCACCCACCGCCAAGGTTTGGACTGAGGAGCTTCTGGTTACAAGGCAAGATCGTAGACCATTCAGACACTGGCGACTGACCCGATCCAATGGCCAGTTCATGAATTCTAAATTCTGCCAATTCATGACATAGCGTGACCACTTTCCAATGTTTTCTTCGATGAGTTAGTGCCTCACCTTTAACCTGCTATGTAACCACAAGGTCCTTAGTTCGAACTCAGGCGGTGAGTGTGTACTGTGAAGAGTCCCAAACTAGGTTGACGAAATATTTGTCCGGTACTCCCTGCAGGTGTTCCGATGGTTCTCTAACTGATGTCAGCTCATGATGAAATCCTCCAACCAATAATTTGATTTATTTTTTTGAATTTCTTTATTTAAATTTTTCTTTTTGATTAAGACTTGATTCCACAACGTAATTTTGGTACAAGTATTGAATTTTCAACACGTGATATCGGTAGCCCAAATTTCGCAGGCTGAACAATTAATATCAGGTGTGCGTTGGTAGGGGATCACACCCCCAGACCATTTACATGGTCGGCGAGAGTTCTGACCGCTGTGCCACCAATGGAAATACAAATATCAGATAATTTGAAGCGCTTTTTCTCCATTCGACTGCAACAAAATCTCTAGTGACTAGGGGTTTCATTAGTAGTTCTGTAGATGATGATGTCAGTAGACAAAAAGAAACTGGTCTAGTAGTACTGTTCAAAGGAAAATTAATTTTAATTGTTCTTCAGGAATTACTGCAATAATTAGTTAGAAAAAAAAAGCAAATAGATCATTTCACAGATCATTTAAAAGGGAAAAACAGAATCTAATTTAAATGCTTTTAATTACTGAAAAAAAATTTTCGTCTAGACTGGAAAGAGACTTAAACGATAATACATAAAACGAAAATTTAGACGGTGGATTCCACTCAGTAATTTTCACACTTATGTAACTAACACTCTTTACTAAAGAAAACCAATTAACTTTAGAATTTAGCGTAGACATATATATATATATATACAGAGTAAAACAGAAGGAAAAAGATGGTTGTTTACATGGTTTTATATTATGAGACGTTTTGGAATTTTAATTAAAATACTTAAAATTAAAACACTTTAACGCTGCATTCATCTGTCAATCGCCTCAATTGCTAGTTCATAGAGTTTCTGCAAAAAAAAATTCTAAAAAAGAAACGCGGTAGCTGTTCTAAATGATTTTACGATCATTTTAATTACTGAATCAAGTCATTAAAAACTGTGTGTACACACACACTGATAAAAAAGGTTCAGAACATGTAGAAAAAGGTCATTAAAGAAGATTAACACTTTTAATAATGAAACAGTATTCGACTTTCAGACGAAATGTAGTTTTAGAGGATTAATATGACTTATATATATTATAAAGAATCGAATTCCTGGAGAATATGAAAATTAGATCATAGGGAAAGGTAAAAAGACAGTTGGGAATTCTCTTTTCGATGAAGTCATCAGCCACGCTGTACATTTGTGTATTGGAATAAAGCAAGAACAATAGCTTTTGCAGATTAAAATAGCACCATCATTGTTTATTTCGTTGGCTTCTCATCAGCTGCTTACAGGCTAAAGTCATTACCAAGTATATCTATAGAAATAATTTTAACATACTTGCACAGAGTTCATTTTTAAACAAAAATCAATCAATCAATATATGCATACAGTAAATATATATATATATATAATATTAAACACCATTCCGAACAGTAATGATCATACACAATGGAAACTTTCAGCATCACGTAATCAGATGAAAAAGAGGTGAAAATATCCAGTTACCAGGGCAAAGAAAGACTGATAACTGCTTCTTTCTGAACGCATAAATCAGGTTTCAGGTGCTTGGTGAAGATCTCTTCAGCAAACTTCAGGTGAATTGAACTCTTTTGCCTATTAATAATTTTGGATGCTGTTGCGACGTCCACCTCATGACCCGTGTCAAGGAGATGCTTGACGGTAAAATTGTTTCTGTAGATATATTTAATGATGACTTTGGCCTGTAAGCAACTGATGAGAAGCCAACGAAATAAATGATTATTATTATTGTAACCTTTAATTCCTAGAGGAACATAGGGCTTCAACCGTGCGCCTCCATTGCGTTCGGTTCTCTGCTAGAGTCTTCACCTGGTTCCATGTCTGTCCATACGTTTTCATCTCCTCTTCACATCACCTCCTCCAAGTCACCCTTGCACTGAAGAACAACTCGACGCTTCCCTTTCGGGTTCCACTCGAGCAATGGCTTGTCTAGTGATGCCACTTGATGGATTGTTTCCTCAGAGTATGGCCAGCCAATCCGTCTCCATTTCTTCCTGCCTATTTGTTTCACAATCGGTTCCTGCTGAGTTGGTTCGCTCATTGCCAGAGATCCCTATTGCTGATCTTTTCTGGCCAGCCATCTGATCTTGAGTGGTATTGAGCGAAGACAACTGTTAATGAAGGTGTGTAGTTTGTTTGAGATGTTCTTTATGACGTGCAGTGCAAGTCTCTGATCCGTATAGTAGCACTGACTGACTTCACATTGGAGTTGAAAATCCGGATCTTATTCTGATTTTGATTCTGAGTGCAGTTGACCTCCACACAGACTTGAGAGTAATGAAAGTAATGAGTAATAAATGATGATACCAATTTATTCTGCAAAAACCACTGTTGTTCTTGCTTTATTCAAATTCATTAAGGGGAATAAATGTATGCAATTCGTATATTTATTGCGAATAGAAGAGAAAGTTCCAGAACTATTTCCGGTCAAGGGTCAAATCAACAAGATTTCAAATAGGAATAGCAATAATAACTAATGGATGTCTAAACGATTTCATCTCATGTTGAATTCCTGTAACCAATTATATCCTTGCAAACTAACACTTGAATAACAAAGTAAACGAGAAGATCGGATAACACATAGTAGGATCACAAATATTCAGTATGCATAGCATGAGCTTGGACTTCTGGATTGCTAGTATCTTAGCTATGCCCAGTTATCTTAATATGACTCCATTTTGAGAGGTTTGATCGGATCTTCAGTATTAGATAAGTTTATTTTGAATAAATATCACACGGTGATAGAGTATTAGTAACTAATTGACGTCTCGAGTATAAATTATTGCTCATAATCACATCAATTTAGTCACATGGCTTCACAGTTTGTCTCATATATATTCTTCCTCTCTCTTTCCCTCTTCCTCATGTTGTTTGTTGCCACCTTCCATATCTCCGACATAGACGTTACGTCATCCCGACTTAACGTGTGCAGCGTTGAATCGATAAACAAAGATGCAGTGACTACAGGCAAGTGAATGCAATGCAATGGCCAAGCTTTCTTCGAGGTTAATTAACTTAGCTGAGTCAATGATTCTATATCTAACTCAATTAATTTGTTTTAATAATCTTATTGATCCCAGTCTACTAGTTTGACTGACCTCTGTAACTGACCTCACGGTCATTACACGGTATTTGATAAATTTTATTTTTTTTCTTAACTTGATCTATTGGATGCTTAAGCTGACAAAGTTTATCTCTGAGAGATTTGGTTGGTTGATTGTCTGGTTTAAATTCCACCTTAATTCCAGCCTTATTGAGAATCCTACGTCAGGCCGCTGGCGTTCCTTCTTTATACGACAGTACAACAGGGGTTTTGAATTCTATGTTGCTTTTGCCTTTTGCACCACTAATCTCATTTTTCCTATGGTTCTTTAAACACTTCTGAATAAATTCTGGTTGGTAGGTATTCACTATTCATATTGCTTTTATTTGTTTCATTTCATCATTTAAATTTCCTGGTTTACTAGTCTTGCTTCTAGCCCGATTATATAAGCATTTAACCAGACCTATCTTTAATAAATTTTGGATTGGTTATGAATTAAAATCTAAGTATTTATTAGAGTGTGCTGGTAACCCACCATCTTGTTTTCCTTTTATTCTACAGTCTAGGAAGGCCAACTCACCTTATTCGTTTCTGACTGAGAAGTGAATTAGATGCTGTCCACTACTGTGTTTATATTTTCGAGAAACTGAGGGTTATGTTCAAATATTCAAACGGTGAATGTGTGTCGTCCGCATATCTCAACCATAATCCTGCTTCTTGGGTATAGATATCCGTTATTTCGATCTATCTGGCTAGCTGTCACTACTGGTTGGTGTGAGTAGCATTCAACTAATCTTGACAATCAACCTTGTAGTATAAAGCATCATAACTAATACGTCTCAGAAGAAATTTCCCCCAAATGGACACTAAATACTAGCTGACTATTATTCCTTGCTTGGATATAGGGCTTCCGTGGCACACTGCCATCGCAGTCAGTTCTACACTGTCACTTTCAACTGGCTTCATGGCTATCTACAAGCTATAATTTCTTCATTAACTGATATGTGTTTGCACCGTATACAAAGGTAAATCCTCCTCTGCTGCGCTCACTGAAGCTGGTGCTGTACTCTCCCCACTTCTCTTTTCTTTCTTTCTTTCTACATGACTTACCATCTTCAAATGACATCAATTTTGTCAAATATGCTGACGACCTGACAGTATCTTTGCCTGTCAAATGTCGAAGTGACTGCCAGTGGTCCAAGGATAACGGTCTTACCTTAAACCCCTCCAAATGCCAAACAGTCAATTTCACCTTGAGGCATAAATCCGACCTAAACAAACTGGTTGGCTCTCACCAGGTATGCAACATAGATGGCACTGAAATAGAAACCAAGTCGGAAATTAAATACCTAGGCGTCATTCTATCTGCTGATCTCTCCTGGTTGTCTCATATCTTGGCGATTTCTAAGAAAATATTCCGTCTTACCTTCCACATCAAGAAGTTAAAACATTCTGGTATTACCCAACCCTTACTCCTACAATTTGTTAATTCTCGCATCCTGCCTATTATTCTCTATTGTTCCCCCTTAGTTTTTCCCGGGCTACTGAAGAAAGACTTAAACATATTACGCAGGGTGTTAAAGGTTGTCAGCAGGGTAGGCAACGTGCCACTTAACCAGCTTGTTAATATTCTGGTTGACAGGCACATGGACTTATGTGAAAAATGGACCAAGTCCATTTTATCTAACTCACACCACCCTCATCATTCACAACTCTCCTCTTGCATCTCATCAGGTAAAACCAGAAGCCTATATAGAAAACTATATGCTCGCACTAGCAAGTACAAAAACTCAACCATACTCTACTTAGCTCGTGTTCTGTGCGATAAAGAAGGCATTAGGCGTGGCACCTATAATTCATTAAATAGTCAGTAGAACAACTGGACCTGGTCTTTCCAACTCAAATAATTTATAGGCACAACATTTTCTTTCTTTCTCTCTTTTTTTCCGTTATGTGCTGCTTTGTTTCTTTCTCTCGCTTACACCAGTAAATATGACAGCACCTACTTTTCTAACACCTTCAAACACTGTTCAGCTCTGGTTTTGCTTCCAACATGCCAATATGTTGTTGTCATAATGAACTGAGATTTCCTTAATCTATGTAGAATTCTATTTATTGATAATGTACTAACTGGATGCAATACTGTAGTGAAAATGCTGAGAATTCCATTCTGTATCACATGTACTGTTTTGGAATAAAGCAAATTATCATTATTATATCAACATCGGATGCTCAACTCTTCGTCTCCAGTTCGAGTTTTACTCGACGGTCTAAGTATTAGATAGCCTGTTTGTTTATTTCCGTTAAGCTGTATACTCGACAGCAGCATAAATCGTTCTACTTTCCAGTTTTCAGCTGAATGTATTTGCGCTGCAATAAACATTGATGAATCCAATGAGATTTGAACACATCAGTTGCTTTTTTCAGATGACAAAGATTTATCCAGTAGACTGCTGAAATACAAAGGATACTTTTATACAAAAATTTTGTTACTATTTATGAGTATGCATTGAACCAGAGTAATTAATTTCTGTTTTCAAATGCGTTCACTATGATTGGATAGACAGTTACTCTTACGATTTATCAATGATTAATAAAATAGACTTGTAGGTTTGTAGACATCAAATCTTTCCATATTAGTTTGTTTATTAGATGTATCACACAGTGAAACAGTATCATTTACTAGATGACGTTTTGAACAAAATTTATTATTCATAATCATATCAATTATGATCACACGACTTCGAAGCTTGAGTTTGATAGTTTTCTTTGTTCTCTCCTATTTGTTTTTGTAGAGGTAGTAGAATTTTTCAGATGGTCGGCTGGACAGGTGTTGAATCATTCCTATTACATGTATTTACAGTTGATTCCATAAACAAAGCTCCCGTTATCAATCTCTCCCTACACCGTCTGACAGTGAATTTTAAAACTGTCATCCTATCCCATCCTATCGTATGGTTGTGTGTAACTGCATGTAGTGCTATAGCTGAACTATCCCCTAGATTTCTTATCTTATTCGGGTCAACCAATCTAGATTTTGCTAAGTTTTTATGTTCAGCTAGTCTGACTGCCCCTGTTCTACTAGTTTGACCTAAGTATTTGACCTGATAATCATTGCAGGCAGATAAACTAAATTGTTTTGTTTGAAGAGTCCACAGGATCTTTTAATGGACAAAGCTTGTTTCTAATTGAGTTTGTGACTGGTTTGAATGTCAGCCATTTTTATTCTTGCCTTGTTAGGGGTTCTGCATAAGGTTTCCGAGATTCCTTCTTTGTATGGAATTACTACTAATAATTTAGATTCTTTATTGTTGGTGTCGTCATTATTATTATTTTTATTATCACTATTAGTATTATCATTATTATTGTTATTACCACTATCGCTACTATCATTATTTATTTTATTTTTACATTTCCTTACATACTTTCTGACTAATTTATCAGGGTAATTATTAAGTTTCAAGGCTTCTTTTATGTGCATCACTTCCTGTCTTAGGTTTTCCTTGGTGCTACTTAGTTTTTGTGCTCTATCACTTAAACATTTCACCGATCCTATTTTTACTGACATAGGATGGGATGATCGGAAGTCTAGATATCTGTTTGAGTGTGTGGGTTTCCCGTAAACACTAGTGTTTAACTTCCCATCTTCTTTCCTTTTTACGTTGCAATCTAACATTGGAAGCTCCCCTTCCTGATTTTCCAATTCATAAGTGAATTGAATTGAATTGCCTCTACCTTCGAGTTGATGTGTTCGAAAAACCTATCTATATCTTGTGTTCTAAGTACAGTGAATGTGCCATCTACATACCTCCACCATACTTTTGGGGGTGAGAGTGAACGTTTCAATGGCTATCTTTTCCCACCTATCCATGAATGTATCTGCTACAACTGGGGATATTGGTGATCCCATGGCAACTGCCTCAGTTTGTTTGCATATTTTCTCTTGGAATTTAAATACTGTGGAAGTCAGGCATATCTGTACTCCCAGCATTATGTCCTCAAGTGGCACTTTTGACCTAAGTCCGAGTTCTTGGTCAGAAATGAGTTCGTTTCTGACTGCCTCTGTAGCCATATTTATTGGTATATGTGTATATAAACTGACAATGTCAAAACTAACCAATCTGCCAAGAGCAGTAGGACGGTGCGTGACCTAAAGGTAGTTTGCAAGGTTTGGAGGAGAGTGTATGCTTTGTGCATACGCGTCATCTTGATATTGTTTACCACCTTTTACACTGATTAAGTGGTCTGATTTCGCTTGTCATTCATAGGTTTGCTGCATGTGGCTTCGTACTGCACTGAAAATGAGCTGGTCTGGTAGACCTGCTCCAGGTTTTCAGCCTGTTACTGCATCAGTGGTTCATCAGCGGAATGCTCACCAACCAAGCTGAATGTTACCGATGGTTCGATCCCCAGCTGATGTACTCCTAAACCTCGCTAAACCGGTGATAAAGCTGCTAAAGAGTAAAGATTAGCCGTGAGGCTAACGACCACACTCCGTAAAAACAGAAAACCAACATTATCGAAGCATCAAGGCTGTAGACCGAAGCCCTACACTCAACTAGGAATGTAAAGAAATAAAATATAAATAATATTACTACAAGATCGCTTACTTTCTATGTGAAAAAAATGTGGTCTGTGTAGACTAAACACCTTACTTAAATTAGCGGCTGAAATTACCTGCTGATAAAATCACATCAGCGTGTATTGTTTCTTTAGCTTCCTCCTTCTGGAACACCACAAACTTAGTGTACCAAATAAAGTATTTCAGAATAGCTACCTACCGCCAGGATGGAAGAGATTTATAACTGCCGGAAATTTTAATGCTGTCTTTGCAATCACATACTACTACGTCTTTCCTTTAAAACTAAATCTGCTTTGAGTTTCACCCTAACTTATCTTCATTTTATGCACCTTATACATATATATTAGCAGATTTAATCATGTGAAAGGCATTTCTCAGAGCTAAATAAAATATTTCCCAAAAACTTACAAAAAACTACATTATGATCTTTCACGTGATTGTGTAATATTGTTTGGTTTTTATCTAGTATCCGTGTGAATGGTATGTTGAAAGAAAACTACAAGTATGATTTTTCTTATAAAATGTACCAAACAACTAAGCAGTTGATCTACTTTATTTCGCCGTAAGGGGGGGGGGCTGAAATTGTCCTTAAGACCCTTTAGAAGAGTTGGTTTGCAGAGATTTGACCTATCTAAACTCTGATCACTAGCTGATATCAGTCACAGAGCCATTAAAAATCAAGGAGTACTGATGACAACTTCTCATTAGAACTCAAGAATAATTCCCAGTGGATGCGTGCTGCTGAAGCGTCTTAACCCCGAACAAAACAGATATCCAGTTTTCCAGCGGTTCTCCAACTGAATTCAGCTCCCGATCAAACCTGAAAGAAATCAAATCCTTGCAAACTAACTCTTGAAAATTAATCTGGTTATCGTTAGTGACTGGTAACAGTATGAAGCTGACTGGATTTCTAGTTAGAAGTCGTGGGCATGGTGTTTCACCCTGATCAGGCGTTCGGACAAATACGTACTGCTGACATTGGCTGGTTTTTTTTCCTTCACGCTCCCCAGTGGAACATAGGACTTCAAGCTAGTGGCTTAAAGTTTCTGTAGCAGTGTTTATTTTACAGGATGGGGTTGCTAGCCTCATGGCCAACGTTTCCTCTTCACCAGCATTATTTCTGGCTTAGCGAGGCAAAGGAGTGCGTCTGTGGCCGGAGATCGAACCCCGGACCATGTGCATGGTCGGCGAGCGTCCTAACCGCCATGCCACCGACATTGGCTGGTGGTCATGCTGAGATCGAGATATAGCAGAATTTGGAATTCACTAAACACTGGATGGAGGGAGTTCCAGTGTCTGAATGGTTTATGAGCTAGGCTTGTAACCAGAAGGCCATGGGTTAGAACCCAGGCGGTGGGTGCGTACTGACGAAGAGTGGATTCTAAACTAGGACAACACAGCGGCCAGTTGTTCTCTCTGGTTTTCTAGAGGTTCTCCAAATGATGTTAGCTCGCGATATAACTTAAGATGATTTATGCCACACAGAATTTATGAAATTTATGTGAGTATTGGGTGAAATCAAAAGAAGCCTTTAATTTTCAACTATTTTTTATTGTGATAGAATTTGGCAAATGGCTTTTACAGAAATTTATTCAATCCATAAGGTTTGGTTCATGTCAATTACTAGTTCATGAACTTGGAATTCAAAGGTGATCAAGATTCAGAAATGCTCAAAAATTGTCTCTCTAAATCAGTCAGTAAGACGTTCTATGCAGCAAAATTACATATGACGTTCATTAGCCGCAAGTTTTTCTCTACCTCTATAAAAGATAAGCTACCCCGTCTGGCCGCCTCCATGTGCATCTATCAGTTCACCTGCTCTTGTGGAGCAAGGTACATTGGCCGTAGTCAGAGGACGCTTTCCACACGGATACGAGAACATATTTCAGCTTGGTTTTATAAGGGAGAAAGGAAGTGTGTAAGAAGCTCTATTTTGGAACACCTGATCGACTTCTGTCACTCTGTCAACCCTGACCATGATTTTAAGATCATATATAGAATCCATGCTAACTTCTCGCGTTTTATTCGTTACAGACTTCTACAGACAGCTGAGGCCTTGGCAATTCATGACTTTAAGCCAGACCTTTGTGTACAAAAGAAGTATGTACAATCCCTACTTCTGCCTTGGCCGTAGAGGGATAGACATTTATTTATTTTGTTTATTTAGTCATTCTATGTACTCTTCTCTTATTACTATTATCATTAATATTAATATTATTATCATTATTATTATTACTATTCTCACTCTGAATCTTTTTCACTTGACCCACTTGACACTTTAAACTCAAAATTATTAATTTTTATATTTTTATATTTTTGCAATATTGAACTCTGTCTTATCAAATTTCATACCATGTTATGTAACATTTTATATTCGTCTACTAATCTCATAATTATGTACCGTTTTCCAAAATCTATACACCTTTTTTATTATTCTATATACGACATTAATTACTAGTTTCTCAGTGCAGTATTTTGCAGACTTTGATACATTTTTTCTGGGTTTTAATCTCTCAATTATTCAACACGTGCATCTACTTCTATAGCTGCATAAAAACACTATGATAAGTTATTTGTAAGCCATTATTCCGGACGCTTTTGTTCTCCTGTTGTATGAAAATGACTGTTCAGAATATTTGAAATGATAGGATTCTTATCTTGAAAACTTATTTCTTGGTTATTTCAGCCAGCTAACTGTCTAAAATATAATGCGCATGTCAAGGAACTTAACCCTAAGTTCCTCTTGTAATGAAGACGTAGTCGATTGAACCGATAAATACTATGTAGGTCCTTCAACTTTAAATCCAAAACACCAGTATTCCTTGAACGAAATTATATTGTTTGGCAATTAAAGTGAAGAAAACTACAAATTCTACAAACAAATGTTAAGTAAAAATGAAGTTATAAAGTACTTTTATTCGTATTTAACTCCAGTCTTCATTCAACTTGCAAGCGATCGACCATTCGCGCCTTCCAGTTGCCCATTAATGGCTGCCAGATCCAATAAACAAACGTTCAATGTTCACGTCCATTTACACGCATATATCTGATAAGATTAAAATATCCAAGAAATATATGGGAAAAGACGTTCGGAGATCGGTTAATCCTTTCAGAGATATCATTCTAAAGGTAAACAATCCCATATGTATGTTTCCGAACTCCTACTCACTTTCTCTATGAAACCACCGATTGTAACGAACACGAGAGATGACCTACTAACGATATCCTCACCACAGTGTATCCACTAGTTCACCTGCTCATGTGTAACTAAGTGTGTCGGCTGTACACGATGTTCGCTATCCAAACGTATCATGTGTGCGTCGGTGGCACAGTGTTTAGGACTCTCGCCGACCATGCACATGGCCCGGGGTTCGATACCCCGCTGACGCACACCCGATATCTATGGTCGGCCTGCAAAATTTGGGCTACCGATATCCATACTGAAAATTCCATACATGTACTGAAAATACGGTAAGGCATCAAGCTTTAATCAAAAAAATCATAGAACTCTTGCTCTCATGGCTTTATAAAGGAGGAAAAACATCTATCCGTCAGCCTCAGTATTCTGGAACTCCTGCTCGACTCCGGATACCGAGTGAACCATCAAACCAACTCCACAGTCCTCTAATAATTATGTCTCACTCTTTTCAAAGGAGTACGACTCAAACTTCTTCAAATTGAAGATTTGATGTCACTCCACATATTAGATGCTGAACTGTGCATACAATAAAAGTTTTTTCAGTCATTAAACCTACAATGGACCTAATTTTTGCTGATCCTGATTTTTTTCAAAAGCTGGTTCTCTTTATTAGTTGGAACAAAGACAGAAACAATATGTTTGCAGGATAAATACGCGCTCATTTTATTTTGTGGATTACTGCTTACATACCAGAAAAAATCTAATTAAAAGTTGGAAAATTTCTGAGCATACCTTTCTCACAATGACGTCGGGTTATGGATAGAAAGTATAAGCAACATTGGCCCAGAAATAATGTCAGTAGACAAATTGTACGGTGTTAGAAGACTAACTGTTTATACTATAATTAGACAAAAATTAAGTGGAGTTCAGATTTTGCATGTAAACAAGGATGAACTAGAGACAAAACACAAGATCAAATAACAGAGTGAATTTATACATAACATGATGGGTAGTTCATGCGGGTGGGAGTGAATAGTAGAGTAAAATTATGACATAGACAAACGATTAAGTGAATTTCGTAACTGACTAGTGAGTTCAACTCGGTAAGTGAATACTACAGCAGAAATTAAGCGGGATATTACTACAGAAGAACAAAACACAAAAGCACACGAACGAAACAATCAGAGTTGTCAGAGTAGGGGGAAATCAGTTAGACTATCTTTCTGTATACAGTGGTTGGGTCGAAGTCTTTTGATAACAAATGGCTTCTGTGAAACGAAGTGACCAGGTTTTTCTTTGTGTTTTGATTATTTTGAAAGCCCGACAAATTTCCAGTGTATGTTTCATGTAATTTGGGTGTCGGGCAGTTATACTTGAGAAAACTTTGCTGCTTTTCATATGCAGACTTCTAGGGATATACTCGGAGAATCCAGTAGACACTCTTTTATCAGTTATTAATATGTACTTGCTACCACAAGAACAAATGAATTAGTGAATTTATATACTTTCTATCTATAAATCTATCTCATCGTAAGAAGTGTTTTGTAACTTATACTTCTATAGTGTTTAGGATGCAGTCAGCTGAGAAGAATCCGTTAAGTAAAATGAGCTCGCCTTATTCAACAATATCTTTTGGTTTTCAAATATTGGTTTTTAGAGATTTGATTGATTGGTTACAGGATTACATTATGAGCTGACATCGGTTAGAGCACCACTGGAAAACCTACAGGGAGTACTGGACAACTGTTTCGTCAGCCAAGTTTGTGACTCTTCATCAGCACTCACCCACCGTCAAGGTCTGGACCGAGGACCTTCTGGTTACAAGGCCAGCTAGCTTGTAGACCATTAACCCACTGGGACCTGAACCGATCCAATGGCCAGTCCATGAATTCTAACTTCTGCCAATTCATTATATGGCGTGACCACTTAACAATGTCTTCTTCGATGAGTTACTGCCTCACCTTCAACCTGTATCCTCCCACTAGAACCCAGATAACTACCTACGTGAATAGGGCCAGTCACTAGTGAGTATCACATCGATGTCAGCTCGTTATGAAATCCTGTAACCAAATATTTCGTTTCATTCTTTGGTCAGACTAATATTTTACTTTCTTATCATATTATTTTTCAAGCCCGCTCTCCTATAATCTTACATTTCCACTCCTTTTAACACTTATCTTAACTTGGTTGTCCTTAAAATTTAGTTGATTTCTACTCAGTACTGTCAACCACATTACGTCATGCGATTTTCTTATGTAAATTTATTTTAGTTTCTACCCAACTGAAGCTTCCTGTACTACATAATTATTATCTGAAACTTTCAGTTGTAGTGATACATAATTGGAAATATTCCTTTTTTTGCTAAGTCAGCTGACTATATATTGTGCGTCAAAGTGTGTACAGGGAGTCAGAAGAGAGGAATACACTGGGTCACTGATAAGAAGACTGTAGAAGATCTGGATTTCTCAGATGATATATGTCTAATATCACACAAAGTCGAAGACTCAGAGGCTGGAGAAAACCAACAAACTAGTAGAAGAAGAGAGAAGCGGAGACAGAACTCCAGGTGGACATAGAGGCGATGGAGGTGATGAAGATAACCAACCAACTAACCAACCGACAGCGACAACAACAACCAGCACCAATCACCATCAACGGGGGAGATTTAACAGAGATTACCTCCTTCACTTATCTGGGAAGCATCGTTTCAATTACAGGCGGGACGAATGGAACTATCAAAGCCAGAATCGGAAAGGTAAGATTCGCCTTCATCAATCTGAAATCAGTCTGGAAATCTTCTGCACTCAGTCAGCATAAGAAACGAGATTCGGATTTTTAACACCAATATGAAGTTATTCAGTTCTTCTATATGGGTTAGGAACTTAGTCAGTGCTTCACGATAAGCATTTCCTGCAGATAGCCGACTTTCATCAACGGCTGCCCCCTTCGCCAACTGCATACTGAAGTTCAAATGGCCAGAAAGAATCGGCAACTAGAAACTCTGGTAAAAAACCAACCAAGACTTGATCTCTCAACAAATATGTAGCAGAAAGTGGAGATGGATTGGGCATACGCTGAGGAGGAGGGGAATCCCTGTGGGAAGCGACGAGTGGGTCGTTGGTGCCAGGGTGGCATGGAGGACAGTGTTTGAGTAGGAGGAGGAGATGAGAGATTATGGACAGTCGTGTGGCTAACCAGCTGAAGAGAATGGCGGAAAATAGAACGATATGGAGATTTGTTGTTGAAGCCGTATGTTCCACTCAGAACCCAAGGGAATAATAATAATAAAAATAATTTCACAGCTTGAGATTGATATCACTGAAAAGAGAAAGTCTTCGCTGAACGCTTTTTCTTTTATGTCTTAGAAAATTTCGAATACTGTACATGAAATAACTGATACATTAGGAGGAATTATTTCGAACATTTTTACCTTATTCTAGCCTGAATTTATCTCCCATAAATTCTACAGAATCATTATTTGACCTCATACTGTCATTGGTAACACGATTGGGCTGTCAAAATTACATATGAGGTAAAGTGTTTTTACACTAAAATCTAAACTTCTTTAGTATGTAATAGATTGTAATAATGTGAAAGATGGAATGTTGACCTAGAGTAATAAAAGTATAAAATAACTGTGTAAACAATAATGAAAATCAGTGTTACACACTGAACGGAATTGCTTTCTTTTTCGCTTTTTTTTAACACTTGGACTTTAAGGGATTATTATTATACAACAACCCGATTACTCAGGCCGACAAGGAATACAAATACGCTTTACAGTAGGCGGGGGGGGGGAATATTCAGATAGCTTTGGTATTTTGGCACATTTGCAAATGATCATAAAATTGTTTACAATACTCCCAGTGTGTTTAGAAAGTCAAAAAAAAATTTTTTTGAACGTTTTTATCTGTTTAAGTCATGGCTTCTTCAACAGAGATACTCAGATCTTCTTAAATATCGAAGTAAGTAGTAGTAATTACAATACATAGATCAAAGTGAACTTTTTTGCACACCACTTCTCAACATCTATGGACTGGACTTAATTCAATGCAAGAACTGGCGCGGAATTATGCTCCTGTCCATCCCAGGCAAAATACTGAGCCGCATAATCCTGCAGAGAATCAAACATGCCCTGGATGAGAAACTTCGACCGGAACAGGCTGGATTCAGTAGAAACAAGTGATGCATTGATCAGATTGCCACATTACGGATCATCATTGAACAAAGCTTGGAATGGCAGTCACCTCTCTATCTCAACTTCATCGACTTTGAAAAGGCCTTTGACAGCGTCGATCGAGAGGTGATTTGGAAACTACTTCGCTACTATGGGTTGCCGCCGACAATTATACATCTCATCCAACAGCTGTACGACAATGCTGCATGCCAAGTAATCCACAACGGGAAACTTACGGAATACTTCGAAGTGAGGACACGAGTAAGACAAGCTGGCTGCCTACTATCGCCAATGATTTTCCTGATTGCACTAGATTGGATAATGCGACAAACAGCGGGCAATGAGGAAACAGGCATAAAATGGACTCACACAAAAAACTTGGAGGATCTGGACTTCGCAGATGATGACATATGTCTGATTTCTCACAAACTGGAAGATATGCAAGCGAAAAGCAACAAGTTGACAGAAGAAGCATCAAAGATAGGACTTCAGGTGAAAATAGAGAAAACAGAGGTGATGAAGATTCCCGGCCAACAGCAATATCAACAACAAAAGACAAAAATCAGCATAAATTGGAGGAACCTGAAAGAAACAAACTCTTTTACCTACCCACCTAGGAAGCATCGTTCCAACTACAGGCAGACGGAACTGACGAGGATATCAAAGCAAGAATCGGAGAAGCAAGACAAGCTTTCACTACTCTCAAGTCTGTGTGGAGGTAAACAGCATTCAGCATCAAAAAAAAGATCTGGATTTTCAACTCCAATGTGAAGTCAGTCAGTTCTACTCACTATACGGATCAGAGACTTGCACTGCGCGTCATAAAGAGCATCTCAAACAAATTACAGATCTTTATTAACAGTTGTCTTCGCTCAATACCACTCAAGATCAGATGGCCGGCCGGAAAAGATCAGGAATAGGGATCTCTGAGAGCGAACCAACCAGGAACCGATTGTGAAACACATAGGTAGGAAGAAATGGAGATGAATTGGCTGGCCATACTCTGAGGAAACTGACCATCAAGTGACATCACTAGACAAGCCATTGCTCGAGTGAAACCCGAAAGGGAGGCGGTGAGTTGGTCGTCAGTGCAGGGGTGACTTGTAGGAGGTCATGTGAAGAGGAGATGAAAACGTGTTAGCAGACTTGGAGCCAGGTGAATACTCTAGCAGAGAACCGAACGCAATGGAGACGTTTGGCTGAAGTGCTATGTTCCTCAATGAATTAAAGGAAACAATAATAATAATAATAAATGGACTGGACCAATTAGGAGACTCTAAAAGATCTGGATTTCACGGGCTATTTATGTTTAATGTTACATAAACTTGAAGACTGACAGGCGAAAACCAAGAAGCTGACAGAAAAAGCAACAAAGACGCCCCTTCAAGTGAATATTGAGAAGAGAGAGGCAATGAAGGTGGCCAACTAACCTCCACCAACAACCAGCTTCAATTATTTTCAACGTGAAAAAATTGAAAGAGGTTACTGCCTTCACTTATCTAGACATCATAATTTCAACTGCAGGTGGGATGGATAATGAGGACAACAAAATCCAGTCATGATCGGAAAGATGAAGCAGACATTCATCACTCTGAAATTACTGCAGGGCCAAGTTAAACTTTAAGCACCACTAACTACCAATCATTGAATGACCTCGAATGGTTCATGCACATGAGTTCAAGGTTGTATTGCGCTTGATCGGTATCAAATGCCTGCTCTAACGAAGTTACTCTTGCAGTTCGATGAGGATAAGGTTTTGCAGTATTGCCTGGATTCGGGGTTGCTTAGGAAGGGAAGGATCTGTTCATGTGGTGGTGTCATGAGTTTAAAAAGCTTTAGCAGGTCGATTGATGGATATTTGCATCGTTGTGCAATTTGTATGAGACGAGTTAGCATTAGAGAAGGTAAGCAGACAGTTTTATTATTTCGTAGGAACATTTTTTCCTAGGTCGCATTTCTCCCTAACCGAGATTTCTTATATTTGTAATTACTGGGTTTTAAAACAGCCTGTGAGAGGTGCAGCTGCTGAAACCGAAAATAGCCTCCTGTCAACAGTTCGGCTGCACCAGAAATGCAGGGACATTGCATTATGGAAAATGGAGAGAATTATTTCGCTGTTAGGCGGAGAAGGTATCGTCTCACACGTGGACGAAACTGTGTTACTGAAGAAAAAATACAACCGTGGTCGTGAGCGAGTCAACAATGTTTGGGTGATCAGTTTTTATGACACTTCCCTGCGGAAAGGATTCGTGGAGAGAATACCAGATAGAAAGCCTACTACCTTAGTACCTATTGTCACTCGACTAGTGAAACAGGAATCCACAGGACATACTGATGAATGGAAAGGTCATAACTCGCTATCATCTCTTGGATATATTGATCACACAGCGAACCATTCCAGTGATTTTGTGGATTCCATTACAGGGACACAAATTCTATAGCTGGATTTTGGGGAAGATTTAAAAATAAGATTAGGACTATAAATGGATCTCAAAAGGATCTCATTTATAGTCATTTGGATGAATATATGTACAGAGTGTTGTGTAACTTTTCTGTTGAAACTCCTATGCTAAACTAGGAGATGTTTCTGTCACATGTTTGACAAAGTTATCCTATGTAATAGTTTTATGCAGTTTTTATACTTTTTTTCCATAAATATACGTTTTCCTTAATCAGAAATCCCTCTTTTATTAGATTGGTCTATTGTAGGTTGTTCGTTGATTGGTTGTTAGTGGTGCTTTAAATTTAACTTTGCCCATCGTGGAAATCTTCTTCTCACAGCATAAGGAACAAAATTCGGATTCTCAACACCGATGACAAGCCAGTTCTTCTGCATGCATGTCGCAGAAAGCATTTTGAACAGCCTCCTGAGAATCTTTATCAACGTCTGCCTTTGCTGACGCCATACTGGGGATCAGATGGATGACTAGAAACAATCAGAAACTTAAAACTTAGGGAACGTACCAACAAAGAACCTATTAATCAACAAGCATGTAGAGGAAATGGGAGTTGGATTGCACACATACTGATGTGACTGTCGGGTGACGTTGAGCGCCAGGCCATCGCTTGGGTTGAACGAGAGTGAAAAAAGAGAGAGTTGGGTGTTTGTCCAAGGGTAACGAGGGGGAGATCGTGTGAGGAGGATAGGAATGCTTACTGACAGTCGCGGAGGACTGTAGAGGACAGGACAAAATACAGATGTTCCACTAGGAACGTAAGGGAATAATAACAGATAGTAATGGAAATGCTGTTTCGGTGTGGAATTAAAAAATACCACAGCGCTTGGGTGTAACCGACTATATTTTTTTAATAACAACATTGATAGTTTTATTATAAATATAAACATTTTCACTCGAAATGTAGAATTCTTAACGTAATTTAGTGCACAATATTTTCTCCTTATTCAGGATCTTCAGGTGGAGTGGAAATCTATAGTTTATCAATGCTGTTCGATCTGAAGCATAGACCGATACCTTATGATACTTTTCCTTCGTCCCCAAGATTCGCGTGCCGGTAGTTTGAAAGCCAATAAATAATGTTTGTGAGTACAGTTTTTTATTCAGGGATATAACTGAATTGTTAAAACAATAAGGACAAAAAAATACATAAAGCATTATGTTGTAGGATGGAATTTCAGGTAGCTAAGTGATTCAAGGGGGCTGTATCTGCCTATAAATTGTTGTTTACATTATTATTACTTTATTTTGTTCCTTTATGTTCCCAGTAGAGCATAGGGTCTGAAGCTAGGGCTTCGGGATTTCGGTTGCAGAGATTTTGTTTTTACAGGGTGGGTTTGCTAGTCTCATGTCTAACCTTCCCTTGTTATCAGCCTTGCTACGGGCTTAGCGAGGTTTATGAATGTGCCGGCGAGGAGTCGAACCTCGAACCAAATGAGGCGCGGTTGAAGGGCACTATGCCGCTGAACAATCGATAATTAAGGAATATGTAATTCAAATACTGCGTCATTTTGTTGCAATGAAGGCAGGTAGGCCGTCGATACCTTAATAACAGACAAAACTAAGGTAATCTTCTTAAAAGTAACTTTTCTTAATAGTAAATTAAATATATATCATAGCCTAACTGATTGCTTAATATATACTCTCTCTCTCTATAAGTGCAAAATCCATATAATACTATAAAATTTATGTGTGTGTATACAGGAATTCCAAAATCATTCAACTTTCCAGAATATCTTAAACCAGTCTAATATATAAATAATTATAAATGTGTACTATAAAGTTGTATTAAGTGCTAGGCGGCAGCGCAAATACCATTGAAAAGCAAACATTGCAATATACAGTACATGTGGTGTACTACAAATCTGTTATGACCAAAGTAATATATATATATATA
The DNA here is from genome assembly GCA_944472155.2 of Trichobilharzia szidati. NCBI lineage: Eukaryota > Metazoa > Platyhelminthes > Trematoda > Strigeidida > Schistosomatidae > Trichobilharzia > Trichobilharzia szidati. Next base: position 34,016,727 of record OX235271.1, on the reverse strand, counting down.
TATAATATAATATAACACAGAGTTTTCGCAAACTACCAAAAGCTTTTAATTTGTACTTTTGTTAAGCTTTGAAATATATTCCTTAAATGTCAAGGTTATGTTGCTGTGGTGTTTGACTTCTGTTTTATCCAAAAACATTAATTGAAATATTTATAGTTAATTAATTTATTGTAGGAAACAGGAACTACCTGATATAACGCTAAGATTCACTTATATCGAGTATAGATTGTCTTAGGCAGATCTAATAGTTTGCTTGGAATTTATTACGAGATAAAAAAGAATTTATGTTACGGGAACTCTTGAAAATTGATCTGATGCTCGTTAGTGGCTGACTACAGGATGAAGTTCCTTAGAGTTCTAGTGAGAAGTCGTAACCAGTGGAGTCCACTGTGGTCGGGTGTGAGAACAAATATTCGCTGATGACATTGGCTGACAGTGACGCTAAACATTGCGCATCGGTAGAAGTCAGAATTCATGGGCCATTGAGTGAATAGTCTACAAGCTCCTTTGTAATCAGAAAGTCCTGAGTTCGAACCCCAGTAGGTAGCTGCTACCAAGGAGTCCCAAACTAGTATGAAACAGCTATTCAGTAATCTCTGCTTTTCCAAGTATTTTTTGAATGACATCATTCTGTGATCAAACTTGAAATTCTTTTTGTTACTTAAGTCCTACTAACTGCGAACAAAACGGAAGTTTAGAATTTAAACTCATCAAGTTTAGAGAGACTGATAAGGGACATAAGTTTCTTCAAGACTTCAGATACGTCTTGCTGATGACTGCCAACAAGCATAAAAACCTAGGTCAAGCAAGGCTTCTTGCTGATCGTCTCCTACCGATTAACAGCAATTCAGAGTGCATCATGATGGTGAGACACCTAGCATGGTGACCATATTGGAAATATGATTGGTAAAATTCAGGAGGAGATTCATCGTGCTGAAGTTTCTGTAGCAGTTTTGTTTACAGGGTGGGGTTGCTAGCCTCACGCCTGGGAAGGGGGATTGTTACATTAAATTATAATTTAGAGAGAAGTGACCTTGTGGGTCGCTCCCCTTAAAACCAGGAAAACAGGGAATAAAACTCGCAGAACATACTCTGAGGAAACCATCAAGTGACATCACTAGACAAGCCATTGCTCGAGTGGAACACGAAAGGGAAGCGGCGAGTTGGTCGTCAGCGCGAGGGTGGGTGACTTGGAGGAGGTCATGTGAAGAGAAGATGAAAACGTGTGGGCGGACTTGTAGCCAGGTGAAGACTCTAGCTGAGAACCGAACGCAATGGAGACGCACGGCTGAAGCCCTATGTTCCTCTAGGAATTAAAGGATATAATAATAAATCAGCTCCAAGGACTAAATTCATGACATTAGTTATTACCTAATAAACTAAAAACATTATCATACAGGTAGGGAAGTTTATACTTTATAGTCAAGAATTCCAGTTTCGTCGTCAGGCATATTTTTAGACAATTCCAGTCATCGTTCATTCATGTATATCAAGATAAGTCTTCAACTAAATAAAGATTTTTACATCTAGTTCAATCAATAAACTGCTTATAACTGAACTTCCTTTTAAATATTCTCAGTGGAGTTACATTTCTCAGAATCTTCTGGAAAAATATTATATGTTTATAATTAACCACTTACAAAATCGTGTAGTCAATGATTTATCAAGCTTATATAGCATAATTTATGCCACAAATGTATAAATCATATCTAAATTTACTGGGAAAATTTCATACAACTGGTTCCCTTGATAAATTTCGATAAAGAAAGGAAGACGAAATTTGCAGTGTCAATATTGTCAACTTCCTTGGAAAATTGGTAGCTATCCTTCAGGCTATGGGTTGCAAATTTAATTCGAATTGGCTCTATGGAATCAGCTAACCATCGAGCTAACTTGTGACATGGTGAGTCAATCATTGACAAGATTGGTCTTAAAGGCACGTTTGCTTTATGGATTTTTGGTAGGCCGTACATAGACGGCAGGCGTCCACCTTTTGACTTCAGTTTATTGTATGTTTCGCTGTTGATTAGTTTCTTCATTAGAAGTTCTCTGAGACATTTATTTACTTTGTTTTCAAACGACGTTGTGGCATATTTTTTGTAGTCTATTTGGAATTTTTCTTTGTCGTTTAGAATTGTCATCATTTTATGAATATCATCAGCTTTGTTCATTATAACAACCCCAGAGCCTTTATCAGGTCTAAATATGACGATTTAATCGTTCTCATATAGTTTCTTCAGAGCTATTCTATGCTCTTCGGTCAGCATCTTCTGCTTCTTCATTGGCGATATGTGGTATTGGTTAGCAATATCAACAAGTTTAGACTTTAGCCATCCTCTTTTATCTTCGTCTAAGGGTTTCAGGTCGTGGAGTTGATGGTATAAGTGTTCGAATTGTGCAAATTTCGTCTTCCTTTATTTACTGGGAAAACTTTGGAAAAATGATAGGTATAAATTTCTGATAAAAGATCCGGAGTGTTAGTCTAAACGATCAGTTAAACCAAATGTAGAGTGATGCGTAAAATCCAAAAACACAGAGTTTATCTAGAATACGCTACTATATAATAGACATACCTCAAAGTGCGAGGTATCTGTGGTTGAATGCCGTCAAATGCATTGTCACAGTGCATGAATAAGGACAAACAGCAAAGAAATGTCAAAGTTGATCTACGTGTTGATTAAACAGCACACAAATGCCAGAAAAAGAATAAAGGCATTCGAATGAACAATGTTCAACAAAGAAGGGTATTTAATGAAGCGTTTATTGCGAATAATATTTAACCATAAGAAAGTAATTACTGTATATCAAATGTATTAAGCAAGTTGAACTTTAGTCGTAAACAACAGTCATGGCCAAGGAAGTGACAAGTTTAACTCATACTTCATACTAGTGGTAAGCAGTATAAAAAGGTTCAACAAAAATGCAAGAATAACAAAAGGAGAGGGAGATAAAAGAATTAACAATAGGTCTCCTGAATTTCCCCACTATACATTATATAAAAGAAAGAAAATACTATTTACAGTGTGAAGTTTAAAAGTAATCTCACCAAAAAAGAATATGAAGCTTTAACAAATTTGAAGAAAGACAAATGCATCGTTATAACGAAAGCCGATAAGGGAAATGTCACTGTGATAATGAACAGAACGGATTATGAAAAGAAGGCGATCGAACACCTATCTGAAGGACCATACTTACTCACTGAAGGGAAGAAGAAATCCGCCGAATTCAACAAAATGAAACTAAATACAAACAGAGTCCTTCAAGAAATGAAACCCAAAATTGGAAATCCTCTCTGGTTTAAACTAAAACCAAAATCTTGTGTGCCTTTAAGATTCTACGGTCAAGCGAAGATACATAAACCCACAGTTCCATTAAGACTAGTAGTAGATTTCACCAACTCATCGACATACAACCTATCTAAATACTTACTCTCGGTACCACAACCACTACAAAAGGATACTCAAAATATTGTAAGAAATTCATATGATTTCAAATCCCAAATAGAACACCGAGAAATTGATAAAGAAGACATTATGGTAAGCTATGATATTATTCATTGTATATTAGTATCCCTATTACCGAAAATCTTGATGTCATTTCCAGTCTTTTAGAATCAGATACAGCGCTATCACAAAGATGTTCACTGGACACCAGTGAAATAATTAAGAGCTTTAAATTCTGTCTAGAAAGTAATTATTTTACATTTAAAGGGAGTTTATATAGACAGACAAATGTTGTTGCTATGGGCTTACCAGTCTCCCCAATAGTCGCTGACCTTTTCATAAATAAATTCGAAAATAACATCTTTTCAAGAATACTCACTCCTAAAATATGGTTAAGATATGTAGATGATACTTTTGTAGTACTAAAACGAGATCTACACAATTCATTCCTGGAGAAAATAAACGGTGTATCTCCCAAAATCCAGTTCACTTCGGAAGCAGAATCAGACATCGGTGAACTACCATTTCTAGACTGCTTAGTTAAGAGAAAGGAAAACGGACACTTTAGTATATCCATATTCAGGAAGAAAATCCACTCCAATAAATATTTAGACTTCAAATCATCACACCCCATCAGCGCAAAGATTTCAGTTGTTTCAAGTCTTCTTAGACGAGCACACTCTCTGATAACGGACGAGAAAGAAAAAGAAGAAGAAATATCAAACATTACTGAAACTCTCAAGCAAAACAACTACCCAAGGGACTTCATCAACAAAATCAACACAGACATTAAGTATGGCCGAAAACGCATTCCGAAAACATGGACCTCGACAGTCGTCATTCCATATAGAGCAGAGACGTCAGATGATATCAGAAGAGTACTCAATCAGCTTGACATTAGAGTTTTCTTCAAAACATCAGACACACTGCGAAACAACCTTTTTCATATAAAAGACCAGATCCCTAAAGACTCTCCACCTAATTTTATCTACGACAAAAAATGCTTGCAATGTGATGCGATATACATCGGACAAACATCTCGAGAAATCAAAATCAGAAGAAATGAACACCGTAGAGCATCTGTTCAACCCCCGAGAAATCCAATTAAACTGGAAAAGCTTGAAAAATCATCAGCCATAGGTCTACACTCTATAGAATCGGGTCACAAAATTGATTTTGACAATATTGAAGTAATCCAGAAAAACTTCAGAAATCATAAAGAACGTCTAATATCAGAAGGACTTCATATCAAGTGGAATCAAAATTGCCTGAATAGGAATGATGACCTAAAACAGAATCTGACCTGGTTACAACACCTCCCTCCCCCATAAAGTAACAAAATCAACACAAATATGATAAGCAAGTTCACTATGTAAAAACACACTGCCTTTATAATTTTAAACACTGATCAAATCCAACAATCTACACTTGATTTTGTTATCTTTGCCAAATGACCAACTTGACAACGAAAAATGACCCCAGACTAACGAACGTTGATCAAGTTAGTAAACTTTGTTTTGATACCATAACAGATGTACTATTACCTTTGTTATTTGGCTTAGTGATCTTCATTGGTATATTAACTTTCAATATGTCCTTCTAACTTGACCTAAGTCTATTTTCTCATCCCTTAACTCTTTGTTATATATATGCTGAGATTTTGTAAATTCCGGTTTAATAATACTTTAATAAATCTATTAGCATTAAATAGCGAAACGTCAGTGAAAACAATATCGTTTTGTTTTTCATTCATTGGGAAATACAAAAACCTTTATCATAATGAATATCATATACCCGATGCCCAAATTTTTTTAAACTGTTAAAAGTGAACTTGGTTTGGACATATATAATTAAAAAGCCACCTAGAATTCAATTTACTATTGACAAATTGTCTTGACTACTACTTTTGGTACTAAGTAAATCACATATTGTGATCTGAATAATTGCGGTCTCAAATGTTAACTGTAGAAGTGAAGCAATCCCCTTGAATTGTGTAAAACTAGAAGTCTCTGATTAATTTGAAAATGACAAATATGACTTCACAACCTCACAAGTGTCTGTCTGTAAGAACCTGATTGGTTAGAGGTTTGATCACGAGTGGGAATCAGTAAGAGAGCGATTGGAAACCAAGGAGCAGTGAACAGATGTTCCATCCAGGTTTGCGACTCATTGGCACTATGTACTCACTAGACATCCGACCCATATCCTTTTGGTTACAAGATGAGCTAGCAGACCCTTCAGCCACTGAGACGCGATCCAATGGCTGACGAATTTCAACTTTAACCAGTTCGTAATATGCATAGCGCAACTGCCTCATAATGTTTGTGTAAGTAATATTGGAAATTGCTAATTATTTTTTAAAAAAATGAGAAATTTTATTTCATAAAATGTCTTAATCTGACAAAATTCCTACTATTAAAATATTGCATCTTAAAGAGATGCTACATCAACACAGTGCAATGAAAGTTAATACTTTAAAAATAAATTTATAGCGAGCATTTAACCCGAATGGCCAGAAAGAATCACCAACAAGAAACTATGGGGACAAACAAAACAAGAACCGATCGCCCAAAAAATATGCAGAAGAAAGTGGAAGTGGATTGGACACTCACTGTGGAGGCTGATCGGTGATATCGCGCGTCAGGCCAATGCTCGAGTGGAACCTGAAAGGGAAGCGGTGAGTGGGATATCCAAGGGTGACATGGAGGAGATCGTGTGAAGAGGAATTGAAACAGTTTGGATTAACATGGATGCAAGTGAAAAGTACAGCAGAAGACAGAAGCAAGTGGAGACGTGTAGTTGAAGCCCTATGTTCCACTAGGAACCCAAGGGAACAATAATAATAATGCTAATTTGACCCACTGTAATAAGCTGTTTATTGTGACATATTAGATAAATTTATTTACTGCTGCTCATAATCATATCTGTGTATTCATCCGGCGTCATAGTGCACTATCCCTATATTTTTCCTCTTCCCCTTTTTATCGATTGTAATTCTCCATATATCCGATATAAACATTGCATGTGCAGTGTTGGATCGATAAACAAAGATTCAGTTATTGGCCTCTCTCTTCACCTAACTACATAACTTTTTAATACACTCACCCTATCCGACACTAGTGTTTGTGATTACATGCAAGCGAATGCAATGCAATAGCCAAGCTTTCTTCTAGGTTATTTAACTTAATAGAGTCAATTATTCTAGATCTAGCTAAATTTCTATGTTCCGTTTACATATGTAATTGACTTGACAATCATTGCAGCATGACATTTGGTAAATTATATTATTTTTCCCAATTGGATCTTTTTCTTTATTCCTTTACGCTCCCAGCGGAACACAGGGCACCTTCAAGCTAGAGGCTTGAAGTTTCTGTAGCAGTGCTGTTAATTTTTACAGGATTGGGTTGCCAGTCTCATGCCTAACCTTCCCTTTTTACCAGTCTTACTACTGGCTGAGCGAGGTAAAGGAGCGCATCGGCGGGGGACCGAGCTCCGAATCATGTGCATGGTCGGCAAGTATCCTTAGTGCTGTGCCACCAACGCACCAATTGAATCTGTTGGGTCCTTGTCTATTATGGAATTACATTCTGTTACAGTGCCAAGTTCTACGCTTAAATTAATGATCGCTATTTGTGATCATAATTGAAATTGGACAGTTGACAGTTGTGTTACACATGCCAAAGCCATTGTGTTTCGAAAAAATAACTATTTGTTTGGAAATGACAGTTATTAACGTAGTTTACAATAGACAGTGTAAAAGAGTCTTAAACAAGGACTGAACAGATTTCAACTGCTCCTTTCTTCTAAATAACTCATAATTTCAAATAGACTGATTGAGAAAACTAGCCTGCTGTGCTGCTATAATATGAGTGTTTTCAATAAGATACAATCAGATGGGAAATAAGATGTTTTTTATAGTAAGAATAAGTAACTTGGAAGAATGTTATGATGTAAGTGAATTGAAATAGAATTTTGAGATTATTTATTGTCCTCCTCTGATTTAACTGGTGGTAATTATATCATATCATATCATGCTGGTGAAGAGGAAAGGTTGGGCATGAGGCTAGCAACCCCATCCCGTAAAATAAACACTGCTACAGAAACTTCAAGCCACTAGCTTGAAGCCCTATGTTCCACTGGGAAACGTGAAGGATAAAAAAAATCAAATCTCCCATATTTCTGGTATTTGCATTGAGCTACTTCTGTTGAATGTGTTGGATGTAGACTCAATGAACCAGGATTCAGTAATCAATCTCTCTCTCCACCTACCTAGATTACTTTTTAGAATTTTAACCCTCTCACACCCTATTGTGTGGTTGTGTGTTAATGCATGCATTGCAATTGCCGAGCTTTTTTTCTAAATTACTTATCTTCTCTGGGTCAACCATTCTTACCTTAGCTAAATTCTTATGTTCTGACAATCTGACTACCCCTGACCTATGTAGTTGACGTCACAGTCATTGCAGGGTATTTTGTAAATTATATTATTTTGTCTAATTAGGTCAACGGGGTCTTTTAGCCTACAGAGCTTGTCCCTGAGTGAGTTTGTAGGTTTGAATGCCACCCTAATTCCTGCTTTATTAAGAATCATGCGTAGGGTCTCAGATGTCCCCTCCTTATATGGTGTTACAGTGGATGACTTATATTCTCTCTTATTTATGTTATCACTACTGGTTTCACAATTTTTATTTTGCTTTTGGCCTTTTTCAGTCTTCCTAATGAATTTTATAGGATAGTTATTTAACATCAACGCCTCTTCTATCTGTTTTATTTCATCATTTAGGTCTTTTTTTGCTACTTAGGGCTACTACTTTGTGTTTTTAAGCACTTAACTAAGGCTGCCTTAACAGTTAACGGATGGGATGAATTAAAGTCCAAATATCTATTAGAATGAGTTGGCTTTTTATAAACGTTAGTGTGCAGTTTACCTTCTTCTATTAGTTTTACTTTACAATCTAACATAGCTAATTCTCCTTGTTTATTTTCCGATTCAAATGTGAATGTTATTCCCTTTACTAGTGAGTTTATATGTGTCAAGAAGCTAGAGAGATATATGTTCTGTTTTTAACCCTGTGAAAGTGGCATCTACATATCTCTACCATACTTTTTGAGTAGGATTAAATGTATTTAGAGCAATATTTTCTCAGGTGACCAAAAATACATCTGCTACGATATTGGATAGTGTTGATCCCATCGCCCTACACTTTCATCGTATTTCACTACCAATACTATTTTATTAAAGCCGAAAGTGCCGCTTGCACATATATATTATTATTGTTTCCTTTAATTCCTGCAGGAACATAGGGCTTCAGCTCTGCGTCTCCATTGCGTTCGGTTCTCTCCTAGAGTCTTTACCTGTCTCCATATCTGCCCACACGTTTTCATCTCCTCTTCGCATGACCTCCTCCAAGTCACCCTCGCACTGACGACCAACTCGCCACTTCCCTTTCGGGTTCCACTCGAGCTATGGCTTGTTTAGTGATGTCACTTGATGGTTTTCTCAGAGTATGGCCAGCCATTCCATCTCCATTTCTTCCTGACAATATTTGTTGCACAATCGGTTCCTGCTGAGTTGGTTCGCTCATTGCCAGAGATCTCTGTTGCTGATCTTTTCTGGCCAGCCATCTGATCTTGAGTAGTATTGAGCGAAAACAACTGTTGATGAAGGTCTGTAGTTTGTTTGAGATGCTCTTTATGACGCGCAGTGCAAGTCTCTGATTCGTATAGTGAGTAGCACTGACTTCACATTGGAGTTGAAAATCCGGATGTTATTTTTGATGCTGAGTAGTGTTGTTGACCTCCACACAGACTTGAGAGTAGTGAAAGCTTGTCTTGCTTTCCCGATCCTCGTTGCTTTGATATCCTCGTCAGTTCGGTGTGCCTGTGGTTGAAACGATGCTTCCCTGGTAGGTAAAACAGGTTGTTTCTTTCAGGTTCCTTCCATTTAGCACATATATGTATATATAATATTCACCGCTAATTTAAGAGCTCCTATTGTTTAAGTGCAGCTACTATTTATCAATTAAAACAACACAGTCAATAATTTCATGGTAATGTCATTTAATCGAGCTTTTATCAAACTGGTCAACACAGTTAAAATTTCCGTTGAAAAAACAAACAAACAAACTGCGTTTTGTAAATTGTTAGAAATTCGTCTAAATTTGTTTTAAATTTATACTAACTAGTTTGTCCATAATCTGTGCTTAATTTGCCTCAGTCAGTCAAGCAGGCGTAATGATTCGAAAACCAATTACGGTGTTGAACTGTAGAAATAAGATGATAAATGATGGATGATGGATGATGATGATGAAGGGAAGAAACAAGGCACTTTCTTCTCTTTTTTTTCATATCTCATAATAATGATAATCAACGTGTACAATGTGTTAATTATTATTATTATTTTGCTTTATGAACACAAATCAGTTAACATGGCGTTAAACCTTACTTGTAGTTATATCCTGTTGTATGCATATAATAATTATGAGGGGAAAAGAAAAGGGCCAGGGGAATAAAAGTAGAAGAGAGGGAAGATTTTTCTATCTATCTATCTTCTTCAAACAGATGTTGCTAATTTCAATGATGGGTTCCTAGGAATTTTTTGTTTTAATCAATTAATTGTACATTGAATGTCAGATAGTGTATGTGTGTGAGCGCTTGTGTTGTATTTCTACATCAATATTAGTTAAAAAAAAGTCTAAATGGTATTTATCAGTTAGTTTATCTAATTTATTTATCTACATTACGTCAGAGTACTCATCAATTAATGCTTAATGTTTATCAGATATGATAAAGAGAGACAATTAAGTTGAAAGTTTCAAGTAGTGGCATATAGTATATTGAAAAGTGGGGAATGGGTTGTGCAGCTTTTAAACTGGATGCATTAAGTGAGATTATATACAAATTTCATGCCTTTTCTGTATTGTCAGCAGACAAATATAATTATTATTAATCCCTTGGGTTATAAATGGAACATACGACTTCAACAACAAATCTTTACATTTATTCTATTTTCCCCCATTCTCTTCAGCTGGTCAGCCACACGACTGCCCATAATCTCTCATCTCCTCCTCCTACACAAACACTGTCCTCCATGTCACCCTCGCACCGACGACTCACTCGTCGCTTTCCTTTCGGATTCCACTCGAGCAATGGCCTGCATTGCGTGCGATGTCATTCGACCGCCTCCTCAGCGTATGCCCAATCCACCTCCATTTTCTTCTACATATTTGTTGAGCAATCGCCTTTTGGTTGGTTTGTTTCCCTGCAAGGTTTCTTGTTGCTAATTCTTTCTGGCCTACCTGCCGGCCATCTGATCTTCAGTATGCATTTGGCGAAGATGACAACTGTTGATGAAAGTCTGAAACCTACTTGGAGTCCCTTTCGTAACACACTGGGAAAGTTTCTAACCAGTATAGAATGGCCGACTTAGCATTTGTGTTGAAAATCCGAATCTTGTTCGTATTGCTTATTGAGTGCAGAAGATTTCTAAACTGATTTCAGATTGATGAGGGCGAATCTCACAGTTTCGGTTTTGCCTGGCTTTGATATTTTCATCCGTTCCAACTGTAGTTGGAACCATGTTTCCTTGATAAGTTAAGAAAGTAATCCCCATGAATTCTCCCCCATTGATGGTGATCGGTGTTGGTTTGTGTCGCTGTTGGTTGGTTGGTTAGTTATCTTCATAACCTCCGTTTTCTCTATGTTCACCTGGAGTCTTGTTTTCTCTGCCCGCCTCATCAGCCAGTTTGTTGGTTTTCGCCTGTCTCTGAGTCTTCGACATTTTGTGACATTAGACATATATCATCTGAGAAATCCAGATCTTCTACAGTCTTCTTATCAGTGATCCAGCGTATTCCTGTCTTCTCACTCCCTGTGCACAGTCTGACGCATAATCCAGTCCACCAAAATCAAGAATATCATCGGTCATCATAGACAGCCTTGTTTTAGTCCCGTGTTTTCTTCGAACACCTCGCTGACTTTTCTTTTGTGGATCACGTGATACGTGACACTGTCACATAGCTGCTGAATGAGATTGACAAAGACTTGAGGTACGCTGCGGTGTTGAAGTATTTTCCAAATTATTTCTCGCTCAACACTACTTTGTCGAAGGCCTTTTCGAAGTCGATGAAGTTGAGGTAGAGGTTTGACTGCCATTTTATATTTTGTTCTGTGATGACGATGAGTAGAGTTGAAATTTGATCAGCACATGATTTGCCTTTCTTGAATCCAGGTTGTTCCTGTGGATGGCGGAGTTTTGTTTCTAGTGCATCCTTTATTCTCTCCAGGATGATGCGACTTAGTATTTACTTGGCGTGGAGAAGAGCATTATTTCTCGCCAGTTCTTGCACATGTGTCGGTCGCCTCTCTTTGGCAGTTTGACGATATAGTCCTTCTTCCAATCAGTAAACACCTTTCCTTCCTTCCAAACCCTTTGCAATAATGGCATCACCGCATTCGTCGTAGTCTCTGGGTCCATTTTCAGTGCTTCGGTAGGGCGAAATCCGTCTGCCTCAGCTGCCTTTCCTGCCGGATTTCAGTAGCTTGGTCTCATTCAGAATTTCAGCTTTCGTTGGAGGACTGGAGCCCACTGGAAGGCAGTTCTTTGCATGCCTTTAGTGGTATTTTTGAGTGAGTTGCAGGTGATGGTCAATTCAAGAGTCCTTTGAAGTGATCAGCCGATTGTCTTGTTTCTTTCTCCTTCTTGGTAATCAGGTTCCCTTGAACATCTTTTATTGGTTTCATCATCTGGGTTGTTCTCCTCCCAGATAGAGACCTGGTTATCTGATATAATGTTTTCAGGTTTCCTTTACTTACAGCCTGTTCTGCTTCAGTTGCCGGCCACTGTGTTATAGAATTGTCCTTTATCTTTTCTAGCACTCTTCTTCATTTCTTTATTCAGTGCAGTGTACATTGGACTCAGCTTCTCCCTCTATTGTCTATCTTTGCATTGAATCGTCTTCTCTTTCACCACCCTCCTTTCCTCTCTTCTGTTAGCTTACAGGTAGGTGTCCGTTGAAAGCCATTCCTTGTCGTATCTTTTCCTTCTTCCTAGAACAGCTATACACGTTTCCTTAAATATCGCTTTCTGAGAGTTCCAATGTTCTTCCACACAGGTTTGCTCACTGATGCCACGTGGTGTGTCTGACTTTGCTGTGATCTGATCCCTTGTAGTTTTGTCGTTCAATTTCTGAATGTTGAACTTGAATTACAGTGGCCTGTCTCCAGTTGTTTTCATGGGTTCAGCTTCACCCTGAAGGTTCCTTGAACTAGAGGATGGTGTGAGCCCACATCTGCTCCCCTTCTCGACTTTGTACTCAGCAAGCTGCGTCTCCACTTCCTTGAGCAACATTGACATGAAATCTATTTGATTTGTGGTACGTCTGTCAGGCGAAATCCATGTTGCTTTGTGAATATCCTTGTGTTTGTATACGCTCCCTCCAACAACCAATAATTTTCCGTTCTCATTCATTTTGCCGAGCCAAAGCCTCTCAACCTATGACGAGTTCTCTTCCTGTATTATCTGCCCCCAGCTTGGCATTCATATCGCCTGTGAGGATTTTGATGTCTCCATTTGAGATATTGTCCATTACTGTTTGTAGTTGTCTGTAAAAGTCCTCCTTCTTTTCTTGTTCCGCTTTGTTTGTAGGTGCGTAGCATTGGATAATTGTTACCTTCCTTCCTTCTTTCCTTTTATGTTGAATATTGCTTCCATGATCCTGCAGGAGGAGATTGGTTCCCACCACATTAGGGCTTTGGCTGTTGTTGGTGACATCGTGAAAACTACTTACCGCCTCAGTGGGCTCGTGGTTGTCGTCTGGGTGAACAGACCGGAGTAGACCACTGACTATCCAGTTGACAGTTTTGTCCGTCCACATCCATTTCATCTGCTCTTGCAGATACCCAGCACTTCTAGGCCATATCTTCGCATTTCTTCGGTTACCTGGACAGCCTTCATAGCTTGCTTCTTACGTTGTACGGACATTCCATATCGCCATTCTTATTATCTGTTTTATCGGGAGAATAAACATTGGCTGGCTGATTGGATTCCCGAAGGCTTTCACCAGCCCACTATGTCATTCGACTTCTCTGATTCCAGCTAAGAATAAGATTAGTTCTCACATTTTGTGTATTTTGAATGTTTTTCTTGAGCGTTAAAGTTTCTGTAGTGGTTTGATGAGTTTTATTGGGAAGGGTTGCTAACCCTACGCCCAACCCTCCCTCTTTAACTGGGCTTGCGATCGGATATAAAACTAGCCAGTTAGTTAACCAGGCGAGGTTTTTTTCGCAATCTGATCAATATTAATGCTGCTTTAAGAGTTCATCTTCTAGATACAGCTGAAGCCATTGCAATCCAGTTTAAGAGACTGGAATTATGTGTACAGAAGAAATTTGTGCAGCCACTCTCGCTACCTTGGCCATCGTTACATAAATATTAAAATAAATCTGGTAATTTCCCCTTTCCCCTAAGCCTTTCACAAGTTATCATTGTCCTAATTACTTCATTATTTTGACTAATTCATCTGTAATTGCTTATTAGGTATTCATAGTGAACATTCATTTATTTCTCAATTACTGCTGTTATTTTTTTCAAAATTATGCATCATTGAATCCACCCGTTTATTTCTACTGTTTAATTGTTACATTAATTTTATTAATTTATTATTACTATCCTTTGATATGGTGATAATGACTAGCTATTGTTACCACTAGATTTTTAAGTGCTTTTGTATTGTGTTTAAAATTATTTATAAAATATAGTGGAGCCATAATATAGGATCTAATTTAAAAGTGTGTATTCCTTCGCTGAATCCTTTCACCCTTCCAGAATAACAAAAATTAAGAATTAAAATTGGAAATAGCATTGCTTTCAGAGTGAAGCCTTATTAATCACTGTAGCTTAAAAAAGAAGAAACTTGAACTATGTGAGCAAAAGCGCTCTTTGTTTACCCTGGCCTACTATAAAGTTCACCTGGTTTAATTCACTGCATCATTCTTATTCTTATTTATTATGTCAATCTTTGTGATTTACACTAAGCTTATCATATGTTTATTATTTTATTGAAAATCACAACTTAAACCCGTTATTTTTTATTACACTAATGTCAACTCATGATCAACACCTGTAAATAATCGTAACTTTGTAAACCAACATTTGATAAGTAATCATATACCTCTCACTACTAAATATAACTCACCACCCACGCCTTTCCCAACAATGAAACTAATATTCTAATGAACTGTCGTCAATATTTGACAGAATAGTTCTAAAATATTTGGGCGCCGAGTGAGAAGTAGACATTTGTAAAAAATTATATTTGTAAAGTCTCAGGGAGATTGAAATGAGTAATTCCAACGTTTCGTTCGGCAATCTGATCCGAACTTCTTCAGGGAAATCAGTCGAAATTAACATTACAGAGGTTTATATATAAAGGGAACATCACTTGTTTTTAAAAACTTTGTCCAATCATGAGTCATTCAACAAGTATCAGCAAGTATAATAAACAAAATTTTATGAGCTGTGATCAAAATTTGACCTCGGACTTACAAATATTGGTCTACCATTGTTAAACACTTTAAACAGAGTGTGTATGTGTGTGTGTGTGGATAAACAGTTGTAAAACATTTCTTAACGTTTCCATAAGAAAATACGTCTAATCATAAAATTCTAGATACTAACAGTTTGAACAGACATGAAGGCGTGATGTCAGCTGATGCATGGGAAATCCTTATTAATAAATAAAAATGGATATTTAAAACAGTTAGTCCCTTTTATAAATTTTGATAGCATTATTAGAAGACGGAGATTATCTGAAAAATGTGATGTATTAGCGCTATACATTTCGAACAATCTATTGAGAGCATATCCCAAAGTGGTTAGGAAAACAGATGAATTGTGACAAGCCCATAGTTGCAGGTGCTAGACTACCAACTTCGTCTATAGCTAAACATTTAATCGAGATGAACCATAAGGTTGATGTTAACTCAGCCCTTAAGGTCATCTATAAAAACGGTCAAGGGCGTTTACTGAAATAGGCTGAGGCTATAGCCATTCATAAACTTAAGCCCCCCTTGTGTATTCAAAAACAGTTTGTTATTACTCTTAACCTACCTTGGTAATCCTTATTTGATTGGATTACCAAACGTTTGTGTTAATTATTCTTAATTCTTTTTTATTTGTCACCTTGTTTAATTTAACTTTTCCATATATATTGACTTGACAAGTAAATGTGTGATCAGATTGTTCGAAATGTATAGCGCTAATACATCACATTTTTCAGATAATCTCCGTCTTCTAATAATGCTATCAAAAAAATTGATATGTATCACTAATTATTAATACTTGGTCAAAATTCTCGACTGTCCATATCTTCTTATGGAGACGTTAAGAAATGTTTTACAACTGTTTACCCACACACACACACATACACACTCTGTTTAAAGTGTTTAACAATGGTAGACCAATATTTGTAAGTCCGAGGTCAAATTTTGATCACAGCTCATAAAATTTTGTTTATTATACTTGCTGATACTTGTTGAATGACTCATGATTGGACAAAGTTTTTAAAAACAAGTGATGTTCCCTTTATATATAAACCTCTGTAATGTTAATTTCGACTGATTTCCCTGAAGAAGTTCGGATCAGATTGCCGAACGAAACGTTGGAATTACTCATTTCAATCTCCCTGAGATTTTACAAATATAATTTTTTACATACTAATATTCTATTTTCAAGTAATGGTTTTTGTAGAGATTTAGTTTGATTGTTTGTAAGATTTCATCATGAGCTGACATCAGTTAAAGAACCAATGGAATACTGGACAGCTGTTTCGTCCTCGTTTGAGACCACAAATATATTCGTATATCATCCAGTTTTCTACTCACTTATATTGCAGCTACCCTTCGTTTTTTTCATTTTCCAGCTGAACACTGATGATTGCTCAGGCGGAAAATAAGCTATGCTGCTTACTATTATTAACATTATAATTTATAATCTTCATCCACACATTTTCTAAATACTAACGCATTTTCCATTTGTACTATTCACACTTATTATTAGTAGTGATGTTATCTCTTTTCTCAATATTTGTCTCCACCTGTTTCATTTCACGCATTAGTTATTTCATGATGAACCTCTCATTGCAGTCTGACTATCTCATCTTTAACACATGCCACCCTGCACTAGCCACTCACCTGACACCTTTTATAATCTTGAAGTGACTTGTCAGTTTTCCCATCTCAGATTCTACGAATTTATTATAACTAATCACCACCACTGTCTCCCATTCCACAGTAATTTGCTAAATAGCTGCTATAAAAACGTTTTGTTATCATTATTATGTAATGATTATTTCTTTTATTTATTTTTGTTGTTGTCGTTTTTGAGTAAATTAGATGCAATGTTGTACTGAATGCTGAAAATTCCTTGCTGTATCATTAGTACTGTTTTTGGAATAAAGCAAATTATTACTATTATTTAATCAGTTTCAGCCAAGCACGTTTGTCGCACAAATACGACTATTTATTTTGACACTCCATAACTGCTAATCTGTTATTCTACGTTAAAAATGTATCCGCTGCATGATTGGCTATCATTATTGTAACGACAACAAATATCATATTTTATAATTGTAAGAAATTGAAGAGAAATTACTGAAAAGAGTATTCCTCGTTCGTATTGACTTTTATATTGCACTATTTCACAGTACTAAAACTTACCACTGTTACAATTTGATCCACAAACTTACTGTCATTGGTTGCATTTTTAATATGTAAAGCTATGTAAATTAGAATATAGCCCGAAGATCTAATTGAATACATCACTCTGCAAACAATTGGTTCCCTTGATAAATTTCGATAAAGAAGGGAAGACGAAATTTGCAGTATAAAATGATATCATTCTATTTCACAGGTCCTCATCAGCTGCAGACTACCTGAAAATACAATGGTTATATAAATGATAATAACATACTTTAATGTTTGAGTGGTAGTAGAGAAGAGATAAAATTGACGCATCCAAAAAAGAATGAAAGCATTACAATTTTTAGTTTAAGTTTTCATCGTCAATTTATACGCTTTTAAAGTTGAAAAGAGGGGGGAGGGGTAAGACAGAAAACAGAAAAATTGATTAACAGAAACAGTGTTAGCCCCCCTCTTTTCAACTTTAAAAGCGTATAAATTGATGATGAAAACTTAAACTAAAAATTGTAATGTTTCCATTTTTGGATGCGTCCACTTTATCTCTTCTCTACTACCACTCAAACATTAAAGTATGTTAATATCATTTAAATAACCATTGTATTTTCAGGTTGTCTGCAGCTGATGAGAACCTGTGAAATAGAATGATATTACAATACTCTTCGCTTATACGCCTTGTTCTAATGTTAACACCAGGATTATTTAAAGACTATTCACATTTTCAGGAAGGTCGGGTACAAAAGACACAATAAGATATAATTGCTCAGAAGTGGCTTTAGAAATAAAAATAAAAGTTGTAAATTACATAGTATTCAACGGCACAAAGGAAGAAAGCATTAGAAATTTGATAAGGTTAAAATTAATGAGAACAAAACACGTAGTTCAGCAAAGAGTGTCTTTTCAGCGAATTCATTTTCTTAGCTGTACAATCGTAAATATTATTATTATTGTATCCTTTAATTCCTAGAGGAACATAGGTCTTCAGCCAAGCGTCTCCATTGCGTTCCGTTCTCTGCTACAGTCTTCACCTGGCTACAAGTCGGCCCACACGTTTTCATCTCCTCTTCACATGACCTCCTCCAAGTCACCCTTGCACTGACGACCAACTCGCTGCTTCCCTTTTGGGTTCCACTCGAGCAATGGCTTGTCTAGTGATGTCACTTGATGGTTTGTTTCTTCAGAGTATGGCCAATCCACCTCCATTTCTTCCTGCTTATTACTTTCACAATCGGTTCCTGGTTGGTTGGTTCGCTCATTGCCAGACATCCCACCCTGTTGCTGATGTTTTCTGGCCGGCCATCTGATCTTGAGTATTGAGTGAAGACAACCGTTAATGAAGGTCTGTAGTTTGTTTCAGATGTTCTTTAGGGCGCGCAGTGCAAGTCTCTGATCCGTATGGTGAGTAACACTGACTTCACATTGGAGTTGAAAATCCGGATGTTATTTTTGATGGTGAGTGCTGTTGACCTCCACACAGACTTGAGAGTAGTGAAAGCTTGTCTTGCTTTCGCGATTGTTGCTTTGATATCCTCGTCAGTTCCGTCTGCTTGTAGTTGAAACGATGCTTCCCATGTAGGTAAAGGAGGTTGTTTCTTTCAGGTTCCTCCCATTTGTTGTCAGTTGTTATTGTTGCTGATGGTGTTGTTGCCCAGCGTAAATATATGTATATATATTATTTTGAATGTATGTGTACATTAAGTTTGTCAAACAAAAATACATTTAGTTATGGTTATTTTAACTAAACAGGTGAAGATTGGTAATTGGAGTTAAGTAATACAAAATCAGTCAAAAAATTGGGTGTTAGTGAAATTGGGATAGTAACAAAGGTGATGAGTTGTCACAAGCAGTTGTGAAAAATATAAGCTATGTAATAATATGAATAGTTCGATGATTGAGTTTTACTCAGGATACACACGGGAACAAAGTAGATAATACGACATTACACAAGAGTTCCAAATGAATACAAGAATTATAAGCAATTAAAGAACAGGCAAAGAAACAAAATGAAGTCATCAAAAATCAACAAAGTTGTTACCATGACAGTAGAAATGGTTGAGTAATTCTCTTTTGCACGCATAGCTAGAATTTCAGCGATTTACAGAAGACGAAACGTTCTGCCTTTCGTAGGTTATTACTAACTCTGTAGATTACTTTGAAGGAGGCGTTTGTTGAGTGACAAGAAAGGTAGTTAAGTGTTCATTTAGAAATTGTGAAGAGGGGGAGAAAACGTACAAAATCAAACATATATGAGAGTGATAATAGTGAATTAATTAATAAAGTAAAAGCCAATTAAAAAGTAAAATTGAAAACTTATAAAACCTTTTTGTTCTGAATGACTGTATATTTGATATACATTCAGTTAACAACGTTAATTAACGGACTATTATTCCATGATATACATGTATTGCAATACAATTCCTTGATTAAATTTTCATTCGCCTTTACTGGTTATTTGTCCTCTAATATATTCATGAATTTATAACTATAGAACCTGATGAAGAAGAAGTTATCGAAAAAAATTGTTCGCTCCAATACCACCTTGTTCAAAGATATTCGCGTCAAGAATATTACAAACGCTACTGAGACAATAGCTTTAAATAAAAATCTCTATTATTTAAAAGAAAAAAAGGTCTCCAATATTTGTTCAGAACACAGAAATTTTACTGAGATTTCATTCAATAAAAAGAATAAATGTCCAGTTTTGGTTATAAGATACATATGGAAAATGATAGTTGCCTTTTTCTCTAAGCCATTTCTGAATTTTATCTACAATCTTAGGTATGATCGACTGTTACTAAGTCCATCTATCAAAATTTCACTTTTTCATATATCTTGCTTAAGATAGGAATAAATTCACTAGAGCACGTATCAATTTTGTTTGTATGGAGAGATGAACGACATTTTGTTCACCAAGCCTATTGAAACATTGAACTAATGAAGTATTGGGAATAGATGATAATAAGGTGGGCTATTTATTCTGTGCAACTGTAATCATATTTACAGGTCAAATATAAACATAAACAAATAATTGATAAAGAGCATGAATAAATTACAGTTGATAAAAGTAAGAAAATGGAAAAAAAAGTAGGATCTTTACATTTAAAAATGACTGAATTTCATAATTGGCACCTAGTGAGATTAGTAAAACCATTAATAGTTATTTTTATTGAATGATATTGTTTAACTCTTGAGAAATTTAGTATTTTTAAGAGTTTGATTAGCTGTCTATCATTTCTGATAGAAGTAGATTTATTATAAAGATGGGATGACCTTCTAAGAAGAATAAGCAACGAGGAATTCTGTTGGTGAATCAACCAAGAGCCTGTTGGTCATCAATGATTTCGTAGGAAATAGAGTAGCTGAGGACACCGTTAGGTGATATCGTGCTCTAATCAAGTTGTCGAATATAAATTGAATGAAAAACGACGCGTTGGGTTTTGAGTCTGAATCTGGCATGGAGATCGTGTATAGAGGAGATAAGAGCCTCTGATCAGTCACGGAGACAGCTACAGACGACTTCACAAAACAGGATGAAACAGAGATGTGCTGTTGAATGTATTCAAAACCTAATACATTTCTAATGGAACTTGTAGAAACGATGAGCTTCATCCGATGTTACAGGGATTTATAACCATTCATCATTTTTCTTCAGCATCTGTTTAATAGTAATAATAATTTTGCTTTATTCCAAAAACAGTACTAATAATACAGCAAGGAATTTTCAGCATTCAGTACAATATTGCATCTAATTTACTCAAAACGACAAAAAATAAACAATTACATAATAATAGTAGTAATAATAGTAACAAAACGTTGTAATAGCAGCAATTTAGCAATTACAGTATACGATAAGGATAAAAATATGCATAAAGTATAAAACTGTAGTAATAATAGTAATAACAACTAAAATAAAGAATAGCAAAGTTATAATTAAACGATAGAAATGGTGACACCATAAAATTACAGATAGATGAACAATGAAAGGGTCGATTCATCATGCTAATTACATAGTAACTTATATGTTTCACGTCTAACAGTGTCTCCATCACATAAAATACGGGCTAAATACGGTACTGTAGAATTTTTATATTTAGTGGTTCGAGCATATAACTTCTTATATTGACTTCTCGTCCTACCTGATGAGATATAAGGGGATAGTTATGAATAAAGGGGTTGCAGAGAGTCTGACAGTACGGCCTTTTCCCTCTTTGTACAGGAATCTATGTGTCTCTCGACTATAATATTGGCGAGCTCACGCAGTGGCAAGCCACAAGCCCTACTCACAGCATTTAATACCCTTCGTAATATGATATAGTCTCTTTTGAGAAGCGCAGGGAAGATTAATGGAGAGCATTAGAGTACAGTAGTTAAAATACAGGAGTTTAAAAATTGCAGAACTAAAGGTTGGTTGATACCTGATTGTCTTAACTTTTTAATGTAGAAGGTAAGACGAAACATTTTCTTAGAGATTGATAAGATGTGGGATGACCATGAAAGGTCAGAGGAAAGAACTAATCCAAGGTATTTAATGCTTGACTTGGTTTCAATTTCAGTGCCATCTATGCTACAGGCATCATGGGAACTAACTACTTCATGTATGTCACGTCGATGCTTGAAAGTAAAGTTAACTGCCTGACATTTGGAAGGATTTAACATAACACCGTTCGACTTAGACCACTTGCTGATGTCCAACAGAAAGCTATTAAGTTTGGAGGAGTCAGACTCAGAAGTGATAGGCAGTGATAAAGTCAGATCATCAGCATATTTGACGAAGTTAGTTTCGTTTAATTGAGGCAGGTCGTGTAGGAAGAAAGAAAAAAGAAAAGGGGAGAGGACGGCACCTTGAGGAACACCGGCTTTTAGAAGCGAGGCAGAAGAAGATTTGCCATTATATACAGTATACTGCATTCTATCAGAAAAATAAGAATGCAACCAACTCTTAGCCCAGGATACTGTGTGCGTCAAGGAGAGCTTATTTAATAAAAGGCCCCTAGGTACAGAGTCAAAAGCAGATGTGTAGACTAGGAAAGCACCACGAACATATTTAGCACCTTTGTCTAAACAAGAAACAACATTATTATATAAGACAACCGCAGCATCCAAAGTACTTCTACCATGTTTATATGCAAATTGCTTAGGATTATTAAAAGGTTCCAATGAAGGTTCAAGACGAAGTAAAAGTAGTTTTTCCATCAATTTTAAAAAAGGAGAAGTAATTGCAATAGGCCTAAATTTAATATCGGTACCAGAAGATTGTTTTGGTATAGGGACAATTTTAATGTTTTTCCATGCAGAAGGTAGAACATTACTGGAAAAGGAAGCATTAAAAATGTTAGTAAGAGGATAACACAAAATATCAGCACAGTTCCTGAGGACAATGGCAGGTACGCCATCAGGACCAAGCCTTTGGGAAGGCTTAAGAGAACGGAGACATTTAAGCACATCAAGGGCATTAAAACCACTAAAATTATTGTCTATATGATTTGTGTGGTCGGAAATGCTAATCATTAGTTTTCATATCAGATTCTCGCTTTTAGCCTTAGCATCATTTTTTACTAGATGATGACATAATTTTGTACTACACAGTAAAAACAAGTGAATGACGCTTGTGTGCTTTACTTTTTATTCTGCGAATGGAAATGCCGAATTTGGGATCACTCTTCATGTTTTTTCTGACATTCAGATTCATGTGTAGGAGATTTATTCAAGAGGGTACTTTCAGATGAAGGATGCTCTTTGTGTGACCAGTATACAGAATAATGGGGCCTACGTACTTTGGCTGTTAATTTTTAGGTTCAACAGAAAACTATGATACGGCCCAACCTAGCTAAAGGTTCTGCATATCAAAAATGGCAATCGTTCTATAAAGATTGATGTCTTTCAACGCGTTTAATCATATCAGCTGTTCACAATATTTACTGGTCATTACAAAATAACATCAGTTAACATCTGTGCTAATTTATATTCAATCATTCACCATAATAAGACTATTAAAACATTGATCATGCTTTCACTGAATTTACACATGTTATCATGTGACACTAACTTGTCTCAGTGTATCTAGGTTTATCTCACTTACTGAAGAAAAGTTAATCAAGTTCGATCACCAGCTGAAATCAGTTACAGAACCATTGGAGTACATCGAGGTAGTACTGGACAGCTGTTTCGTCCTAGTTTGAGACTGGTGGATGTACTGCTCATCAGTCCGTTCTATCCTCCTTCATGGCTGTGAGACCTACCCATTGCTAGTTCTCTTTGATCATAGGTGCCTGCATTCTATCTCCCGTATCAAGTGGTTTAATAGAGTGAGCAGTATTGAGGGTTGGTCTCAATCGATTGCTAGGTGAGGAGGGGGAAATCAGCCGACGAGGCTGTGAATTTACATCGACTGAGATGGTTAGGACACGTGTTACGTATGCCTAGTCATCGCCTCCCTCGACGAGTAATGTTAGCTGACATAGGGTCAGGCTTGAAAAGAGCTAGCGGCGGTCAATCAAAAACATGACACCAGTCAATGAAATCCACAACAGTTAGTTTTAGCCACGTAGGAAGGTGTGGACTTCCTGGTTGGGGTCCTCGGGACGGTAAAAACTAATGGCTGGAGACAATCCGTGATATGGCTCAAAATCGTTCTCAATGGCTGGCACAGATGTGTCCGTTCCTTGTGACTTATAATTTCAAATGGAACTATATTGTTCTTCGTTATTACTACTCCTTTTGTCTCATATCCCTGTCAACTGTCTCTATTATGAATTTCTTATACTTTCTTCTCTTGCTTTGTGTGCTACATGGAGTGTGGCAACTTGAACTACTGCACTTCGGTGCAAAGTTCTATGTCGGAAACAGACAGTAGGAAGCACTCACCATGGCTCGATCCCAGAACCTTGCCACTACGAGTCCAACCAAAAAGACTCAGGCAATTAGTGATATGTCCTGATAAGCAGTATATCTGAATAAAATAAAAAGTTAAGGTTATTCAAAGAAAAGGACTTCGAACTTGTCTAACTAGTATGACTGAAGTATAGACTCAGAGATCGTGAATGATAATAACACAATGAAGGGGAGCAGAATGGCGTTACAGCCAATTCGTAAGTGCACCCACTAAGATAACAAGCTTTAAACACTAGAAGGTGCACTACTAATATAAATTGTAAGGCAAGCTCGTATATCATTCAGCCACAGGGACCTGATTCGTTGACCATTTCATGAATTCTAACTTCTACCGATTCGTGATTTAGCGTGACCCCAACCAATTTCATTGGTGGGATATCCATCCTCACACTTGACTGGATGGACCTCACTGGTCACGACTTCTCATCTGATGCTCGCTAGTGACTTGCTTTAGGACGGAGTTTCCTGGATTTCTAGTGAGACGTCATGACCAGCGAGGTCCATCTAAATCACGCTAAGTCACAAATTGGTAGAAGTTAAAATTCATGGACTGGCCATTGAATCGGGTCCATTGGCTGAATGGTATGCGAGCTTGCCTTGTAACTGGAAGGTCCCGGGTTCGAAGCCCAGTGGGTGCGTACTTCCGATGATTCCCAAACTAGGATGACACTATAGATCGCTAATTTACGTGAAGATTCCGGATGAGACGGAAATATTTTACAGTGAATTACGAAGAGAATTCTTTACGTCGGAAAAACACATTGTCGAAAACAAAGCTATTGTCAGTATTATGTATGTTTAACTGTGTGTACGTCGGTGGTTCAGCGACAGAATGCTCGTTGGCCACTCCTGTGGTCCGGGATTTAATCTCTGGCTGACGCCATCCTGAACCTCTCTAAGCCGGTAACAAGATCAGCACAAAGGAAAGGTTGTACATGTAACGAGCAGTCCCATCTCATAAAAATAAACACCACTGCTATCGAAACTTCAAAGCACTAGCTTAAGGCCTCATGTTCCACTGGGAACGTAAAAGAATACAAAAATTATTCTGGCTGTACACGCATAAAAAGAATCTAGTAAGACGAAGCTATGGTCATTACTTTCAAGAAATTCTGTTAGCTATACTTTACTCAAACGTCTGTTCTAGTCTCTCCCCGCACTGAAGGCATTGTAGAAACCCAAAATTATTTCCAACATTTACTGTTGCGGCTGACTCAGCGTCGTACCTTGATTTACTGTAGTAAATGAATATTTACTGGAAAAATATCAGTGTTTACTGGACAACTGGAAATGTTGATTTAGTCCAGTGTCATTAATTTGTAGAGTTGAGTCAATTTTTCAAGATCACTTGGGAATTTTGTGTCATTATTGTAGATAGGTTTCACATTTTGACTGTTTATTCCAGATTTATTCTAATATATTTAGTTTTTAATAAAGATGTCACTTATTTTGTGGTGAATTCTGTCTTGATGAAATAAAAGCACTGGCGATGAATCACATTTAAATTCTTTGGTTGAAATTACAATAAACTTAGGGGTGAAGAAATTAAACTGGTGGATATTTCGTCAAGTAACAAAGACTAGTCAATAACAAAAGCGGACTTTTTTGATTTTCAAGGGTTGATTCCTACGGATTTTCTTGGTTTCACGTTTAATCACAGATTGATGTCATTTCGAGAACCTTTGAAAAATCAGGAAGTTCTGATTAGCTGTTCTTTCCTAGTTTGAGACTGATTCGTCAGCTGTACGCACTCAATACGGCTAAAAACTCACTTGCTTCCAGTTACAAGACAAGCTCGTAGACCATTTAACCCCTGGGACCTGTATCAGTGGCCCATGAATTCCAGTTTCTACCAGTTCATGGGCTTGAATCCCAGTGGGCGCGTGCTACTGAAGAGTCCCAAACTAGAATAAAACGGCCGTCTGGTACTACATGGCGTTCGATAGTTCCGATATCAATCCGTGGTCAAACTTGAAACCAATGAAATTCTTGCAAACTAACTGTTGATAATTAATCGGATGCTCACTAGTGACTGGTTGGTTACGAGACGAAGTTGTCCGCAGTTCTAGTAAGACATCGTGACCAGTGAGGTTCATCAGGTTCGGCATGAGGACAAATACTCTCACTGGTGCCATTCGTGCTGATGAAGAGCCAGTGCCAAACTAGAACAAAATAGCTGTTCAGAATTTACTGGTTTTCCGAAGGTCCTCCAACTGTTTTTGAAGTCACAGCTACTCATCAGCTAATTTTAAAGTGGTATCTTGCTGAAATTATTATTATTTTTTGATTCTTGGTGGATTGATCTCATCGGACTCAGATGTTTGATTTCTGACATGTCACCTACTGTTACGGCCGCTTCGACCATGTCTTAAGTTTAGGGTAATGTCATTTGGTCGACGATAGCTGGCAGTGTAGTCTAGACTGCACGTCTTGTCCTAGCTGAAAGTCATCAGTTGGGTGTACCTGCATTCCCAATGAGTGATGGACCAATAAAATCAGTGAGGAATTCAAGAATAATGGTTTCAACAAGTAACAACTGGTAAGCTTTGCATAATATGTTGCTTTGTGATCCAGTAGCTGAACAGAGAACATTTCGGTGTTTGAAAATTGAGGCACTGAGCTCGGGTCCCAATAGAAACACCGTCACGCATTAGAGATGACGAGTTGCAAGCACGGCAAAACGCTTATCCTGAATTCCAGTGCTAGCCAACTCTGTTCAAATAATTGGCAAAAGTAGTATAATTGTTATTTTTATGGGTCGTGTTAGTTTTCAAATTACAGTTTAGAATCATTTGTAAATTATTATCACTATATTGGCATCATTTTAATTTTTATATGTAATTGCAAACAGTAGAAAAATCTGTAAGAAAAAAATTCAGTTTTGCTTCACTTGTTAAAGAGTAACCAGCTGGATTTTATCTACCTCTCAATGCAGAATGTAGCTCTCAATAAAACTTCAACCGGTTACTGTAAGCGACTACTTTCCTTGGTTAATTCCGACAATGCGATAAGATGATGTAATTTATTTGAAAGGTGTAAATTTTTGTGCTATGCGTATCAGAAACTTTGGTAACACACGTACTTACCACGCACATTTGTGTAAAAAAGCAACATAGCATAAAGGATAATACTCTTCATTAATACAGGTCAAAATGTTTGTGGGTCACGATCACACATAAGGAGTAGAAAAATACGGTGAGGAAAATGAATTAGGAAAAAGGGGCTTGAAACTATTACTGGGAGAAATGAACCTTGGTTCTAAAACTCAACTACTAAGATACGGTGGGCCTCTGTTGACATGTAGACGTCTTATGCGGATGCTTCGAACATATCTCAGTATTAAATTGGAGTGATTTCATAGATGGTGACTAGAGGTGCAGTCCATAAGGATGCGCACTTCGTCCTATTTGAGGCTTGTCATCTGGGTGTACCTATATTATCCAGTGAATGATGGTTTTCCCACTGAGGCTTGAATCCAGTGCCCACCATTCCAAACGCTAGAGAGATATCCACTAGACCACTTGGATCACGAGAGCCCAGTGTTGTGCAACGTGTGTCAATTACTACTTCTTTTTAATTCAATAACAATTCCCTCTTTGATTGTTTGGACTGAAGCGTCCAGCCTCTGCTGAAATGTCAGCTCCTTGTGTGGATACTCCGACGATATCTGAAGACTTAACTTAAAATAATTTATTTCGAATTTCAGTGGGAAAACCATCACTCAGTGGAGAATATAGGTACATCCAGCTGACAAGTTCCAAATAGGACGAAGTGCGCATCCTGATGGATTCCACTGCTAGTCATTATCCATCAAATTACTCCAGGTTAAATCATCAGATATCGTCAAAGCATCCTCACAAGGAGCTAACATATCAACAGAGACGGAACATTCGGTTAAATCATTCAGCGGGAACGCCCAGATTGAACTAAATATTGATGTCTAACACTTTTAATTGGTGAACATCGCAGTGTGACGACTATTCACACTTCAACTGTGTAATCATGGTATAGCAGAAGTTAACTGTTAATGAATCTATAAAATAGATCATAAGTTTTCTGAAACGAAAATAGAACTTAGTCATCAAGTTTTGTGCATAATACTATACAAATGTTAATTAATATGCGTATTGCACACTAATGTTTAAGTGGGAAACTTAGCTGATCGAAATTTTCTTAGATCATAGACATAATTTATGATTAATGTTATTTCGCTGTACAGTCTTTGAATAAAGCAAATTACTTCAATTAAGTGGAATATTTAGTTGGCGGAAATTTAAAAATATCACATCACCGATGAAGAAAGAAAAATAACAACAACAACAGTAGCAAGAAGAAGACTATTGTAAATGATTCTGTTTACAGACTATCTGGAACAATATGATACCATTGTTGGACTCGTAAGACAGGTCAAAATACTAAAATTGCAAGTTGTGGGGAGGTGGGAGGGGGGCCAGAATTCGCATATCTTAACATTTCAAGAAATATTCATATGGAAATTGAGTTGAGACTTTACACGAATTCAGTGCCTATAATAAATATTTTGGTGTTAATGTTTTGATGAGGATAACCAACCAAACAACCAACAACAAGCATCAATCACTATTAACGAAAGATATTCAAAAGAGGTCAACACCTTCACTTCTATCGAGACAGCATCCTTTCAGCTATAAGCAGTTGGCACGGATGAAGATTTCAAGACCGTAAATGGAAGGGCAAGTGAGACATTCATCACTCTGAAGTCAAGGTGGAAATCTGTTGCATTCAACACAAAGAACAAGATTCAAATCTTCAACAATGATGTCTAGCCGGTCAGTTCCTCTACATGGTCCAGAAACTTGTCGTGCACGTCAAGAAGAACATTTTTACCAGGCTAATGCAGACTTTCATCAACAGCTACCTTCGTTCTCATGATAATGAAGATTATGTGGCTGGTCAAAAATAACTAGCAACGAGGAAATCTGTCTCCGAATGAACCAATCAAAAACTTATTGGTTCAAATTTCTCACTGAGGAGACTGTAGAGTGATATCTTGCACCAGGCTACCCTAATGGGAAGCGACTTGTTAAGCATTGGTCCAAAGATGACATGGAGGAGGTTCTATAAGGAGGAGATAAGAGGTTGTGGGCAGTCATGGAGAGAGCTAAAGAGGACTTCAGAGAAGAGGTGAAATGAAGATGTTCTGTTGAAATACTATGTTACACTTAGAACCCAATGGGAAAAAATCAAAACACATCATATTTAATTGGTGGATGGTGACTAGAAGTGGAATCCATCAGGATGCACATTTTGTCCTATTTGGGACTCGTCAACTGGCTGTACCTGCACTCATCAGTGACTGATGATGTTCTCGCCGGGACTTGGACCCAGCGCCCGTAGTATCAGACGCCAAACGGTTGTCCACTAGACCACTTGAGCCACGAAAGCCACCTCTTGTGCAACGGGTCACATAAATTGTTCATTTCAGTTTTGGATTCTCCCGTCGATCGACTGGACCGAAGTGTTTGGTCTCAGGTTGATATGTCGGCTCGTTGTGCAGATGCTTCGATGATGTCTGGGCATGTAACTGGAAGTTAACTGATGGATGGTGACTAGCGGCGGCATCCAAGATGCGCATTGGATAACTCTTTGACGTTTGAAACTATGGCCACTGGGTTTGAGGCTCTAAGGGAACATCACCACTCACTGCGGAATGCAGGTACATCCAGTTGACCAGTCCCGAATAGGACGAAATGTGTATCCTGATGGATTCCACTGCTAGTTACCATTCATCAATTGACTTCGAATTGCATGACCAGAAACGTCAAAACATCTACACAAGAAGCCGATAAACATATCAACCTGGGTCCGAGCACTTCGGTCTAATCAATCTACAGAAAAATCTAAAATCGAATTAAACATCATATTTAGCACGAGTTCTGCATGAAGAGACAGGCGTCAGAAAAGAACTTAATAACCTACTTTTTAATCAGTAAATAAACAGCAAATTTCAACCAGCGTCATTATTGCATATATTCTACTTCTATTAAGTATCCTTTTTGTGGTTCTATTATTTGTAATATTCGTTGCAGTATGTATAACGCATAAAATTCTATTCTGTATGAAAAACCACTGCCTGGAATAAAGCAATTATTAATACTGTTAACTTCAAAAAGAGAATAAACATATGTATACATGCGAAATATGATTAAATGAGGTATATAAGGCAAGGGTGTTAAGTGTTCCACTGTGAACTTGGTTAGTTTATCTGCAAGCGACCTAAACAAACTGGTTGGCTCTCACGAGGTATGCAACATAGACGGCACTGAAATAGAAACCAAATCGTAAATTAAATACCTAGGCGTCATTCTATCTGCTGATCTCTCCTGGTCGTCTCATATCTTAGCAATTTCTAAGAAAATATTCCATCTTACCTTCTACATAAAGAAGTTAAAACATTCTGGTATAACCCAACCCTTACTCCTACAATTCGTTTATTCTCGCATTCTGTCTATTATTCTCTATTGTTCCCCCTTAGTTTTTCCCGGGCTACTGAAGAAAGACTATAACATATTACGCAGGATGTTAAAGGTTGTCAACAGGGTAAGCAACGTGCCACTTAACCAGCTTGTTAATATTCTGGTTGACAGGCACATGGACTCATGTGAAAAATGGGCCAAGTCCATTTTATCTAACTCACACCACCCTCTTCCATCACAACTCTCCCCTTGCATCTCATCAGGTAAAACAAGAAGCCAATATAGAAAACTATATGCTCGCACCAGCAAATACGAAAACTCAACCATACCCTACTTAGCTCGTGTTGTGTGCGATAAAGAAAGCATTTGGCGTGACACCTGTAATTCAATAAATAGTCAGTAGTACAACTGGATCTCGTCTTTCTAACTCATATCATTTATAGGTACAACATTTTCTTTCTTTCTTTTCCTTTTCTCTCTCTCTCTTTTTCTCTATTTTTTCCCGTTATGTGCTGCTTTGTTTCTTTCTCTCGCTTAAGCCAGTAAATATGATGACACCTACTTTTCTAATACCTTCAAACACTGTTCAACTTTGTTTTTGCTACCGAAATTCCAATATGTTGTTGTTACAATGAACTGAGATTTCCTTAATCTATGTAGAATTCTATTTATTGATAATGTACTAACTGGATGCAATACTGTAGTAAAAATGCTGAGAATTCCATTCGGTATCATATGTACTGTTTTGGAATAAGGCAAATTATTATTATTATTAAATAACTTCTACATTCACATTCTTCGCTGGGAAACCAAAGGATAGCAAAATGTATAAATGCCATGTAATTTCAGTGACCTTACTGTTAATCGCCAACAAATATTTTTTCTTAAGTATCAAAATATATTTTGCCACAGACTGAAGATAGCCAGAAAACTCGGGAAGCAGAGGGCACTTACTTCAACTTCATCCGGAGTAGCTTGGCAGTGCACGACAATGACCACTTCATGGACTGAAGTCATGATCTTCTAGTTAATTGGCGAGAAAGTTTTCGAATTCTTAACGTGTTTGAAAACTATGTACTCGATCTCTGGTGTGGTACATACTTCTGAAGAGTCACCAGCTAAAACAAAACAGTCAAGCAATAATGCATAGTTCCCATTGATAATATCAGTTCTTGAAGAAGCCATAATTGTAGTCAGTCTGTTCCCCATTATTCCAAGGTTGAAAAATAAGTAATAACTGAATGCGAAATTTATAAATGAGGCGATTAAAGCATATGGGCACACGTGGAGGCGGGTGAAAACGTTGACAGAGAACTAAAAGCATTGAAGACGTGCGGCTGAATCCTTATGTTCATCTAGGAACCAAGGAAAACAATAATATAATAATAAACCAAAAATAGGATAGACTGGACTTAAGTTCAAGAGTGACAAATAATTATAATAATGAAATAATGATGATAGTGTGTTGCAAACCTTAAACACTGCTGGTGAACGATTATCGAATAATAATAAATTTAGTGGAGTAGAATGAACAGAATTGTGAAAATATAACGAAAAGTTTGAGAAACATTACGTAAACCTAAGGTAAAGAAATAATAAGAAAGTTCATGAAGTCATGAAAAATCTTAAATGAGCGTTTGTCAAAGAAAAAAAAGGAAAGAGGATGACAAAAGAAAACAAATGGGGCAAAAATATAAAGTACGAATATTTGTGTAGACGAAATTAAACAAAGCGCTTGAACATAATTCTTCTCTTTATACAGAGACCAGGTCTTCTGGTATTGATTGTCACCACTTCGGCTACTGCTAGAAGACGAAGTCTAGCTCCTCTAGACAGGTCATAAAGAATGCGGCAAATAAACGAGAACGCTTGCCCTAACTTTATTCAATGTCCAATATCTACCAATTGGGCTAAGACAACAGTATTTACGCATTTGGTTTCCTCTTTACTGAACCATGCAGGTGAATGTTCACATGAGCGCATGGATAAAGCTCTCTGATTACGGTCAGTATAACTAGCTCCACATGTGCAGTTGAATTCATAGACGCTCACTGATCAGACCATCATTAGTAATTTATCCTCGACTCACTGTGTATGAGTACTGCTTTAGTTGAGAAACTGAGTAACAGCTTATTTGCGGGATATATTCTGTCTACTGATCTATTAAGTCGGCATTTTATAAAGTCAGCTGCAATCTCACCTTTGAATAGGAATCATTCAGAATAGAATGAAGAAACAAGATGTATATGAGACACCGTAGTAAATTTTCATTTCAGGACATTAGTGTACCACCATTCTATCAGGAGACTAACGGTATTCGCTGCCGAAGTGTCCCAAGTTTTCTCAAAATTGACTATTCATTACTCCTTAATATTCAATGCTTCTTCTAGATCGTTTCAGTGTACTGCAAAATCTATTGTCAAATCGATACTCATAATAGAATTCAAAAGGTTTTTCCTCTAACTAACTGTAGAGTGGAATGAAAACACATGTGGAATATTCCTCGTATTCTGCATACTGTTTTCTCTCTTTCTGCTTTCGTTTTTCTTTTTTCTTTTCACGGCTGTGAAGCAAGCAAACACACCTTTTGAACGTTGTTTCACAGTTTGAATGAAGCGGAAAAAAACTGCTTCAACAATAATCGTGATTTCATTTAATATTCAGTTATAATTTATATGTAACAAAAAGTATTCCCTTGGTTTTCCTAAAAAAAATCTACAGAATTTAGATACACAGCAGATATCTTTCTCATTAATCATAAACTTATCAGTAGCACTATCTATTCAGCAGGTGTATACAACGTAATATATAAGATTTAGTTTTATTTTATAGAAGGAAAACCACAGCAACAAAATGATACATTTTCCTTATTATTGTAGTTCTTTTTTTCCTTCAAATTTCCCGGTAAAATGTATATCCAACTGAGTTGCACTAGTACTATACTACTGTTGTTTAAAAAAAGGTTGGATAGTAGTATGCCAGAGATGCATGGAAAAAGATTACTGCAGTACATCATCTACCTACTAGTTATTACTATTGAAGTTCACAGATTTCGACATTTGAATAATTTATGTGTATGCATTTCTTTCCGTGTTCTGATTAACAACATTCGAATGTAACAGAAACAGTTATTGTTGTTATCATTAAATTTGTAGATAAGAGAAATCATGGAAAATAAATGCATTCGATTATAGGAAATCTAAAGAGAGAATTTTCTTTTCAATTCATGAAAAATTCCCATTCGAACATTAATAGAGAGAAGACCAGTAGTTCAGCGAAGAGTCTCTTTTCGGCGAATTCATTTTCATAGCTGTACAATTGCAAATATATATGGTTGTTTTGTATGTGTGTGTACATTAAATTTGTCAAACGAAAATGCATTTAGTAAGTTCAGATGAATTGGATGTTGATATAAGAGGGTAGTAACAAAAGTGATGAATTGTCACAAACGATTATTAAAGAAGAGTTACGTAATAACATGAATAGTTTAATGAAAGAGTTGTACTCAGGGTGAATATGGAAAGGAAATAAAATACGGAATTACACAAGGGTTTAAAGTAGAAAAATAAGCATACAAACAAAAGTTAAGTCAAATCAACACAGTTGTTACCATGGGAGTAGAAGTGGTTGAATAATTTTCTATTGTATGCACAATTCTGGTTCCTCTAGCTTAATGGCTAGGGCTTCTGCGATGCGAAGAAGGCGGAATCGTAGTGTTTTTGGAAGGTTGTTCTTCACTTTGTAGATTACTTTGAAGGAGGCGTTTGTTGAGATGGAATGACCAGTGTTTACGAGGTGTTCGATTATTGCACTCCTTATGCAGCCATTACTTCCTTTCTGCAGCCAGGCTGGATAGTGTTCTTTGACCCTTTTTGACAGGATACGCGTTGAACGACCGATGTACCTGGCTCCACACACACACACACATAGAAGTGGTCAGGTACGGGATCTTGTCCTTTGGGCTTCTGCAGATCAGAGGGCGACTAGAGAACACTACTCTCAATGTTGCCACAAAGAAAGTTTTTCTTAAAGAGATGGACATTCTTCTTCTAAGGACGTCACTGAGTAGGTCTCCTTTGAAGTCGAGGTTCATACAAAGTATCTTCCTTGGCACAGATGCTGTCTCTTGCTTTTCGATTTTTTGTCTGGTGTTTTTGTCTACGAATCTTGCGACTGTACAGCTATGAAAATGAATTCGCCGAAAAGAGACTCTTCGCTGAAGTACTTGTCTTCTGTCTATTAATTTTCTTTTCGACGAATTCATCCACTAGGTTATAACCATTGTGTATTTATAATACATAGGTGAGAAATTTCCTAGAACTATTTCCGGTCAAGGGTCAAATTAATGGGGTTGTAAAAATAGCGATTAAAATGTCAACTTGTGTTTAAATCTCTGATCAGTCAAATCCCTGAGAACTAATCATTGATGATTAAAATGTAATAGTAGCAAAATAAACAAGAGTTCGTGTAGAAAAACGTAGTAGTGCAAATAGGGATTAAAAGTGCGAAATAACAGGGACAAACAGGAAGTTTGGAGAGGAAAGGTTATATGATGGCGATAGTAGAGACAATGGTTGGACGTATTTCTTTTGAATACATGCCGTGGGCTTGAACCTTTGGATCACTAGTACCTTAGCTAGGCCTAGATACCTTGATCTGACTCCTTCTGAGAAGTGTAATTGGATCTTTTATATGACTTTGGAAAACGTTTCAAATGGAACTGAATGTTCTGAGTTCATCAGATGTTCCATTACCGAGCTATATGCGCGCACACACGCATACCTGTGTTTTATATATTTGCTAGCCAAGCCGAAAAATTATGAGTTATAAATGGAAATCTCACCTGTGTACTGCATTCGTTCATTTGTTTGTGCAATCGATAACCATACACGGAATAATGGCTTCACACTAACTACACAACTACTCTGAAATTCAAGACGTTTTATTAGAATTATAAACAGTAATATCCATAACTTTTAGCTTTAATTTTGTTCATTTTGTTTCACTATCTCATGTGTTAGGAATAAGGCTGAGCATTTTTTAAAGTAGATTAAAACGGTGCATATTTAGATCTATTAGGATAAATGTGATCCCTAGGGAACTGAATACTTCTCTTTTTAGTTTTTCCATTTAGTTACCATATAATGAAACGTCTCTGTGTAGCAGTTGTACTGTATTTTAACGCATCTTAGGATAGTCGCCACATTCTTTTCGTGGTTTACTGGTGTTTACCGATCACATGAAATATAAACAGAGCTAGAGATTGTACCATTTAGATTCTTAATTATTATTTTATTATTGTTTCCTTTAATTCCTAGAGGAACATAGGGATTCAGCCGCACGTCTCAAATGCGTTCGGTTCTCTGTCAACGTCTTCACCTGGCTCCACGTGTGCCCACATGCTTTATTCTCCTCTCCACATGACCTCCTCCGTGTCAGCCCACACTGACGATCAACTCACCGTCTCCTATTCGCCTTCTACTCGAGTGATGGCGAGTAGATGTCACTCAATGGTTTTCTCAGAGTATGACCAATCCACCTTCATTTCTTCCTGCATATCTGTTGCGCAATTGATTCCTCGTAGGTTCACTCCCAGAGATCCCATCCTGTTACTGATCTTTTCTGGCCGGCCATCTGATCTTGAGTACTGAGTGAAGACAGCTGTTGATGAAGTTCTGTAGCTTGGTTGAGGTGCTCTTCATGACGGGCTAAGTCTCTGCTTCATTCCGTAACAATGAATTCACAGGCACAATGTGACCTACGCTGACCATTTGCGTCTATTCATCAAGTTACTAAAACCATTGTAACACTATAGATTTCTCTGACCCACTGATCTTCATTCACATAACTCATTTCTGATCATTTCCAAATGCTTACTCGTATAGTAGTACGCAATCCTTGTTCCCTTTTTGTTGCTGGTCAATAAGTGTTTTTGTTCTTGGTTCAACTAACAGAACTTCTCGAATATTCTTTCAAACTTATGATAAACGACCACTTTCTTTTTGTGTTATCCTGATACTTTGGAGGATGAGTTAAATCTTTTGAGAAAAATCCTAATAGAAATTGGATTTCCACCGCGTTTTATAGACAGGAATATACAGTCAAATCCTATGAAACGTGACCTGTCATCCGTACCCAAGAAATTACTTTACATGAGCTTGGAATTCAAAGGTGAATTGGCTTCCGATGTCATGAAAAGAATGATTGCACAGTCCCTGAAAAGAACATTCCCTGCTGCATCTCTGAGAATAGCTTTTACTAGTTGACGATTACTGTTTAGTAACCCGAAGGACAAGATCCCACATTCGACCAACTCGACGAGCATTCATCAATTCACCTGCTGGTATAGAGCCAGGTATATCGGCAGTTCGACTCGAGTTTTGTCCAAGAGGGTGCAAGGGGTGGAAGTGGAGCAATAAGAAGCGCGATCATTGAACATCTGGTCAATAGTGATCACCCTATCTCGACAGCCTCTGTCTTTAAAGTTATCTACTAGACAAAAATTGAAATACTCAAATCACTACGAACATGACTCATCCGTATTGCTGAAGCCATCTTTGGCTTTCGAAACAGAAAAACCAGATCTCTGTATGCAGAAAACAGTTCGTTCAACCCCTCCAACCTTCACGGTTTTAATCCCTCTATGCTGAAGCATGGTCATCCCTAATCACATTTTGGCTCTACCAATGGTTTTTTTGTCTTGTCTATTCAATTTGTATACTCTTCGTTTACTACGTCAATTGTTACTATTGATGTTCTCACTTGTTCCACTTGTCAATCTAAATCAATTCTGTTTTGCAACGTTAAATTCTATGTCATCGAATTTCACAAAATATTACGCAACGTTTTTATTTTATTTGATTTGCCTACTAAGCTTATCATTGCACACCCCTTCCAAGTTCTATACATCCTATGAATTATTCTATATATGACAGTGATTGTTTTGCCACTTAACATTTAACTATGATTTTAATCACAAATATTTCATACTATTATTATTTTATGCATTCACACCTATGATTCGATTCCTTCACCGGATATAAATTCATAAAAAGACCATATATGTGCGATTGTACGGCTTGATGGCAAATTCGTTGTTGAATAGAGTCTCTTCGATGAATTGCTTTTTTCGATTTGCTGTATATTACAGTTCACCCACTGTTGTTTCCACAAAGTGAGATTTTCATGAGAAACTTCTGCTAAAGAGAATAAAAAGAATATACGTTCTTATTCTATTAATATAATGTATATTCTAGGCTGTCTGCAGTTGAACAGAAGCCTCGAAATAAAATGTGCACATTTTATTCGGCGAATTTTGCTTATCCTGCTTTGAAGAGAGAGATGGAGTTATGTAGTAAAACTACAAAGATATATAAGAAGAAGGCTATGATCTAATTTGTACAAAACCATATAACGTTCCTAGAACGCACATGGCACTGGATCAGTCCAATTTTGAGCCTTGATTACTAAAATAACACTGACCATCACTCAGTCATTAAAGGTATCACCTCCCTTTTTGCTAATTTCGAATAAGAAGGGATATCAGTCAAAGACCGCTGAGATTTTCCATGGTTATGCTATGCAGCAGATTTTAAGGGGCGATAAAACAGGAAACCGTTAGAACTATAAGAAGACTGTGGGAGATCTGAACTTCGCAGATGATTTATGTCTAATGTCATACAAATCTGAAGACTTACAGGCGAAAATTAAAGAGTTAACAGAAGAAGCAGGCAGTGAAGACAGGAATTCAAGTTAAAGTGGAGAAGATGGAGGCAATGAAGATAACCAACCAGCAACAACAAACACCACTATCAACGGAAGATATTTGAGAGAGGTAGGGGTAACGTTAAGGATTTCAGAACCAACCAGGATCAGAAGCCGATGCAAACGATCATCACTCTCAAATGAGTTTGGAAATCTGCTGCGCTCAGCATTCGAGTATTCACCACTGATTCCGAGTCAGTTCTTCTATATAATAGAGAAGCCTGATGCGTCATGGAAACCATTTCGTAAAGGCTGTGGCGGACTTCCATCAACAGCTGACTTGCCTGGCTCGATTACAGAGGAATAGCAACATGGAACTCTGTCACTAGAGGAACTAACCGAGAGCTTATTGCTCCACAAAGATGCCGAAGGAGATGGAGTTGGACAGGATGCACAATGAGAAGGGCGTAGAGTTGTACCACGTTCCAGACCACCGCTCAAGTAGGACCGAGACTGGAAACCACCAGCTGGGCCTCGGTTTCAAGGGTGACATGGTGGAGCCATGAAAAGAGGATTTCAGAGACCAGGACGAAATGGTAAAGTGATGTTGAAGCCCTTCATTCCACTTGGAACCCAAGGGGATAATATGGCGATTACATGTCACTGTATTCAGTGTGACTGCTGAATTGTTCTCTAAGCTACTCGTGTTTCCGCGTCTTTCTGAGGAAAGCTACTATAACAAAAAGAAGAAAGAATTCAATGCATCCACAGCATTGCCTTATAAGGAAGCAGCATCTGAAACCCTACGTTAGATTCTTAATCAAGGATATCTTTTGTGTGTAAGTAGATTTCGTGGATAAAACCAACCAAATATTTTTTTAAATGCATTTTGTTTTATTTATGGATTCAATATTAACAAAATCGACATGTGTTTTGCAATTTTTTGGAAAGTGCTGTATTCTTCATTATATTTTTTCCATGTGTTTCTTTTCCTTAATTGTATGACCCTGATTCAAGACGTCTGTATTGATTTTTAATAGCAGTATTACTTGTATTTTCTATTTATAGCCTTTTATTGTATCACTAGCAGCAGCAGTAGTAGTAGTAATTTAAGTAGTATAATTAACAGATCGTAAATTATGACAGAATATGCGGAGGAAGACAGCAGCACCAGTGAGAGATAGGTAGTACGAATAAAAGCTATTTAGCTCAAGCAAGAATAATAGTTACATGTTGGGAGTCAAGACATATTGGCAGTAGGCGAAATCCATTATAAGAAAAGAGTAGCAGTGTAAGCAGACTTTTATTCTAAGAAAATTATGTTCTAGTTATGTAAGACTTTTCGCTCAGTGAGATAAACTATACTTCTAATTTTTTGCTTTGATTATTATACGTACTTTTGAGGAAACAGCTGGAGATATTGGATTTTGAAAATAAAACGAAAGAATTATGGGAAAAGCGAATATATGCAGGTAAATTGTTTGAATTTTTCTGGTTCAGGCTGCTTAGTGAACTTGATTTCATTCTTTCAAGTTAATTTTGTATTTCCAAGTATTGGTTGTGTAAGGATTTTGTTTGATTGCATGTAGGATTTCATCATTAGTTGACATCAGTTAGAGAACCACTGGAAACAACCGAAGAGTACTGGACAGC
Organism: Trichobilharzia szidati; assembly: GCA_944472155.2. Classification (NCBI taxonomy): domain Eukaryota; kingdom Metazoa; phylum Platyhelminthes; class Trematoda; order Strigeidida; family Schistosomatidae; genus Trichobilharzia; species Trichobilharzia szidati. The sequence continues at coordinate 33,976,886 of OX235271.1, read as the reverse complement.
TGTTTCGTTCTGGTTTTGGACTCTTCAACAGTATGGGCCCACCGTCAAGGTTCGAGCCAGAAGTTCCTGGGTTCGAACCCCGGCGGGTGCATGCTGCCGAGGAGTCCCAAGTTAGGACGAAACAGCTGTCTATTTCTCCTAGGTTTTTCAATTGGTTCTCAAACTAATTTTGTATTTCCCTACTGATTCATTGTATCGGACCAAAATCTTTGGTCTCCTAGTACGAAAGTTTCGATGATGTCTGGTGTCTAACACGATGTCATTTAATAGATGGTAATCGGCAGTAGAATCCAGGCGATTACAACTACTTAAGAATAAGAAGTATGATAATTGACACTACGCTTGGGAATATAATCAGATAAGGATTATTGAGATAGGTTAAGAATAATAACGGGTAGTTTTTATACACACACGAGGGGGACTTACAATATTATGTATAGCTATCGCCTCTGCGTTTCCGAGTATGTTTAGCTGTTTTTACATCAACTCCTTATCATCAGCTATCGATGACCTCTATGTCAACATGAGATACATCGATGATACTTTCATTATTTTTGACGAGAACTGTTATCTAAAAAACCTACTTCAAATCTTCAGTAATGCTCAACCAAACATCGACTTCACTCTGGAAGTTGAGTCTAGTTCAATGTTTCATTTCCTCGACGTTCAACTACAAAGAAATTCACACAACTCGTTAAGAAGATCTATCTACAGAAAGCCTGCATGGAACGGACAGTTTATTAGCTTTCAAAGCTGTGTGCCTCTGAGCAGAAAGAGAAACCTGATGTACTCTCTTTCCTCGAGGATCCGGAAGATTTGTACTGAAGAGTCAATCGACGAAGAATTATAAAATCTCCAAGCGACCTTGATAGAAACTGGAATCCCATTCAGATTCATAGGAAAGAATCTGAAATCAAGGAAAACACCTAAAAATGTTCAAGTCGCCCCCAAAAAGATGTTAATATTGAGTCTAGAATTTAAAAGTGATACCGAGGCATAAATTCTCCGTAGACGGCTTTCGAAGTCTCTCAGTAGAACATACCTCACCGCTAGCCTACGAATAATATTCCCCTGCAAGAAACTACTCACCCAACACGTGAAAGACAAGCTGTATCATTGGGCCACTTTAACATGCGCATACTAGTTCACTTGCTGATAACATTGGCCATACCATACGTCCACGTTTAAAACATGCGCGGGAACACTAACCAACATAGTTAGCAAATGGAGAACGCAAAGGGGTATACAGTTCGATAACAGAACATGTGGTGAATTCCAGACTTTCAGCCCCATTTACAAGATCCGAACCAAAATACCGAAGGGAGTGAAATCAAGACATCCAGGAATACGTGAACTACTGGCGATACAAAATCTCAAGCCTATCACATGAATCAAGTGTTTTACTATAATAAGGGTTGGTAGTCGGCCCCTGCGTTTACCGAAGTTTAACAGTTCACTTGTTTTTAAAGCCATTTTTTCACCCAGTATCATCAGCGAACCGCCATTACTCCTGCCTATGTTCGTGCAACTAATCGTTTCAGTCTTAAACTTAGAAGTTTCAGTAGCATTGTTGTGACTTTACGGAGCGGGATCACTAACCTAAAGTCCAATTTTCTCTTTTTATCAGGCTTGCCACCGGCTAAGTGAAGTTAAGGAGTACGTCGGCCAGTGACTGTACCTGAAACCACATTCGTGTGATCACAAACACACATAATGAATTGGTGTATAGCATGGGATGTGACAAAATCACCTGGGCAATTATGAAGCTTGTATTAGAGCATGATTTTTAGGCTTTTCGATAATTATAAGTGGCGATAAAAAGTGTTAGGTTTCACAGATGACAGAATCTAAACTGTCTTTAAATCCTACGATTTGTTTCCCCGTTATAATGTGATTTGGTAAGGAATAGACTGTAGGCTTTGAAACCAACCGACTCCCACTCCAGTTCGAAAACCCCAGAGGAAATTCATTTTCAACAAGTGTAATCCATCAGTATTTTATTCTCATCATCTATAGCCTCAGCTGTACAAATATGTCGAAAATTTTGAATAAGCTCTTAATTAAACCTCTTTTATATAGCAATCGACAGAAATCGTAAAATTGTAGGTAGTATCCTGTCCAGGTAGGCTTCCTATTAATCGATCGCTTATTGAGCCCTTCTCGCTCCGACTCAGAAATATGCCTGATAAAATAAGTTAGTTGCAGCTACTTTACTCACATGTAAGACTGATATTATTTCGCATGGAGTCAAGTCCATTCAATAGACTAGTAGCACAGTCATGCTTGCCACATATCAAAGTAATATCAACATATCTCCTATAAAAGGTGAATCAGCGATCGGATCAGTGATCAGCATTTCAACATAAGACATACACACATTGGCCAACAATGGTTCCAATGGAATCACCACTGTAATGCCATCCACTTATAGAAAGTGCTCACCTACAAAAGTGAAATGAAGGTTTTCAGTACATAATAATAACAACAACAAATCTTTCAGGTATGTCTGAGGAGTAAAGAAACACAACTGGAAGATATGTGATCACATCAGTGAACAAAGAGTCGACACTGTAAGAGTACATTTTCTTATCTTTTATATTCATACCTACAAGACAGTTAACAAGCTTAAAAGTATCTTTCAAACAGATTTCAAACGATTATTCACCGCATACTGGGTTTAAAATGTTAGCTTAGCATTTCGACAACTTATGTTTAAAAAATCACACATTGATAAAATTGGGTGTAATGGATTGACGGCTTTATCAGTTTTGGGTAGTCCATAACGATTCGGCGGCAGGATGCTCGCCTACGACGCATGTGGTCCTGGGTTCAATCCCCGGCCTACGCACTCCTCTACCTCGCTAAACCGGTAATAAGGCTAGTGAAAAGGGAAGGTTGGGCATGAGGCTACCAACCCCATCTTGTAAAAATCAACGCCACTACTCCTGAAACTTCAGGTACCCAGCTTGAAGCCTTATGTTCCACTGTGAACGTGAATGAATTAAAAAAAAACGATTTGGAAGGTGAGATCCCTTGAGTCTTAAAGATTTAAACACTTAACAGTGAGCTCGATAATGGTGAGAAATATCAGCAGAAAAATCCAAGTTAATTGAAGAATATTAATCCAGTATTCAATTGGTGGATGATGACTAGCAATGGGATCCAGGATGCGAATTTCGTCCTATTTGGGACTCGTCATCTGGATGTCCTTGCATTCTCCAGTGAGTGATGATATCCCCACCGAGGCTCGAACCCAGTGCACGTATTTCCCAACGCCAAAGCGTTATCCACTAGACCATTTGAGCCTCGGTGAGGACATTATCACTCACTGTGGAATGCAGGTACATCCAGTGACGAGTCCCAAGTAGGATGAAATGCGCATGCTGGATTCCATTCCTAGTCACCATCCACCAACTAACTTCTAATTAAATGCCCAGGCATTGTCGAAGCATTTACACAAGAAGCTGACATGTCAACCTGAGACCGAGCACTTCGGTCCAATATATATATATATATATATATATATATATATATATATTTACGACAATGAAGTCGTTTTAAACAAAAGTTATTTATAGTGTGCCCATTTGTAACATATGTCAAAAATCTGTATGTTTTTATTGTTCAGGAGTCTATAGTTGTATCAGGCAGATAACATTTTATTATATGAGTATTTTTGGCTTTTGAATAAAAACTATGGTCAATTTACCAGAGTCCCTTTATATCTTTGTCTAAACAGTTTACATTGGTGATCTTTTTGCGCTTAACTTCGTATGTATTTTGTGTGAGGGCATGTGTATATATGTATGATAGATAGTAGCTACTTGAGTCTGTTCGCCTTCATTAACCAACATTCTTATCACTTAATTTATACACCTAATATGAAGCTTTAATTACTATGCAATATAGAATGCAGTACAGATGCAGCTGTCCATTCTTAAGTGTGTTAATAAGCGTTAGTTTTGCGTCAAAGTGTTAATCAGTGGTTCAGCGGTAGAAAACACGCCAGCCATGCTAATGGTCTGAATTTCAACTCCACTTGACGCACACCTGTACCTCGCTTAGCCGATTTTAAGTGTGGTAAAGAGGGAAGGCTGGAAGCGTGGCTAGAAACCGTATCCTGTAAAAAAACAGGATCACCGCTGCCACTCAAACTTTAAAGCTTGAATGCCTTTGCTGCACTGGAAGGCAAAGAAATGAAATAATGAATTACCTCTGCTGCAGCCACCGATCTGAGGCATAAAACGTTGTTCTGCATTGTGATTTGACACTGAGCGTCAGAGATAATTAATTAATGCGAATCTCTGAAGGGAGATAACATACTTAGTAAAAATGACTAGCGAGATGAGTATTCGGACTACATGTGACATTATTCAGCTTTAGAATTACCACAGACTATTTCAACTTGGTTTTTTGTTTAATTTTCAGAGTTAGTTTATAGTTATTTGAATAGTTTCAAGTTTCTCCATGGACTTTTCTAGGTAGAGAACCACTGGAAAACCATCACAGAGTACTCGACAGCTGTTTCATCCTACTTCGGGACCGACTCTTCAAAAATACTCATCCACCAGAGCTCAAACCTAGGACAGACAGAAAACAAGGCGAGTTCATAAGCCATTCAGCCTCTGGAACCCGATCCAATGGCAAGCCCATGAATTTTAACTTCTACATATTCGTAATTTTAGCTTCATTAGCACCAGCTAATGTCATCAGCCAGTATCTTTCCTCTCCACTGACATGGTGGGCCCTACTGGTCACTTCGTCTTACTACAACTGCAGGTAATTTCATCCTGTAGCCAGATACTAGCAGGCACCAGATTAATTTTCAGGAGTAAGTTTGCATGGATTGATCACGGGTTGTTTTATCCAAAGGTAAAGCTCACTCTTTGTCGTTTGTTATCTTGACATAACTTTAGTCCGCTGTAGTTAAACGCTTAGGAAGGCTCCGTGTGCTTTTGTAAGTGGAAGACACGAAAAGGCTAGCTGTCTTTGATCATAGGTGTCTGCGTTCGATCTCCCGTGTGAAATGGTATAGTAGGGTGAGCAATATTGAAGTTAGGCGTCGAGTGCTAGGTAGGTGGCAGGGGAAATCAATAGATGAGGCTGTGAAGTTATATCGATTGAGATGTTGAGGACATATATTACGCATACATGTCTAGCCATCGCCAACGTCGACCGCCGGGTTATCATGCATGACACAGGATCAGGTTGGAGAAGAGCTAGTGGTGGTGTCAAACCAAACCATGGCTTCATCAGTCAGTGAAATAACTAACAGTTAGTTTAAGCCAGTCACGTAGGAATGTGTAGACTTCCTAGTTAGGGTCCTCGAGACGGTGAACACCAATGGCTGGAGACAGTTGGTGTGATATGGCTCAAAATCGTTCTCAATGGCGCAGGTGCATTCACTCCTTGTGACTTATGATTTCCAATAAAACTGTATTGTTCTTCGATATTACTATTCTTTTTGCCTCATATCTTTGTTTATTGTCTCTATTTTGCGTTTCATTTTGTTTTCTTCTCTTGTTTGTGTGCTACATGGAGTGTGGCGAATGGAACTGCTGCACACCAGTGCAAAGTTCTATGTTGAAACCAGAGAGACTGTAGTTAAATGAAGTGTGTGTACGCATTCCGGATTTAGAATTTTTCTATAACCGGGTAATGTATATGTCATTATTATTTATTTTGTTCCTTCACGTTCCCAGTGCAGCATAGGGCTTCAAGCTACAGCTATGAAGTTTCGGTAGAAGCGGTTTTATTTTTACGGCGTGGGGTTGCTAGTCTGGCCCCTGACCTAACCTCTTTATCGGCCTTACTACCGGCTCGGAGAGGTGTAAGAGTACATCGGCCGTGGATCAAACCAGAACTACATACGTGGTTAGTGAGCATTCTACTGCTGAACCGCTGACACACACGGAGGTTATTTTCAACTTGATTATTGTATGTATGTATTCAAACAAACTGTATTCATGTAACATGGAGTATGTGTGTATAAAATCACAAAACCGGAACACACACACAAGCATGCACACAACCAGTCGATAGCACAGTGTTTCTAAACATCTGGCAATTTGGTCAAATTGGTGAATAATCCCCTTTTAACCATTAACAAAGAAAGCAACAAATGAAATAGCAAATCGAAAAATGACTCATGCATACATCATAACAAAAACTGATTCCCAATGGATTGACCTTATGGAAAGGTAATCAAAGTGTATGACTGTTTAGTGTTAATGTAAAAAGAAGATTATAGTTGTTTATTTTACGAGCTGACATCAGTTAGAGAATAATTGGAAAACACCCTAGGGAATAGTGGACATCTGTTTCTTCGTAGTTTGTGACTTTTCAGCAGTCCACACCCACCAGGGTTCGAACTCAGGACCTTCTTGTTACCAGGCGAACTCGTAAACAATCTGGCCATTGGAATCTGGTCCAATGGGCCATTAATTCCAAAGATGGAAAGAAATGGCATTAGATACTGACGGGAGGACAGTTACAGATGTATTTGCATCCCCTCCACAGTCATCTAAGTGACTGTGTAGTCTAGGAGATGGTGGTAAAAATGGTAATAATTAGTTTACATTAAAATGATAGTCTTCTGAAGTAATCCGACCGATTTACTAGATGCATTAGAATTTTAAAAAAATTGACGGTTAGGGGTCAGAAATCACTCACCTTGTTGAAATTTTCAAGTTTCATGGTGAAGTGACCTCGGTAGGAGACCCATTGAAAACCAAGGTGTAGTGGATTAATCATGAACACTCTTATACATATGGTCATGCACATTTTTAAATAGCTGTGCCTTGCTTGAAGAAAAAAATATCTTTAGAAGAAGCTTGGATCAAAAACATTCCAATAAAATATGCTGAAAATGCCTTACTGCGTATAAATACTAGCTGGATTATTGATATTAGGTGGTTGGAGGCTATCAGTAGGAAGCTCTGCATGACCTAGGTTTCGTGCTAGTTGGTGTTCATCAGTCAGCAAGGCGTATCTGCCCTCTTGAAGGAACAACTCATGTCCCTTCTGAGATTTGAACCCGCTTCACCCAGTGATGAAGTCAGAGGCGTTAACCCTGAACTATTCAACCTCGCGACTGACCTCGTATAGGGCTGTATTATATACTTTTGATTGAATACTAACTAGTGCCATGTGTCGAGTCCTTTGTTTACTGCACACTGAATTCTATCAGTCAAGTCTGCCATGTGGCCACCACTCTAAGTGGCTCGCCATCACGGAGCACTTTAAATTGTCATTATTAGTGGTAACGTCTCTGACTGCAGCATTGGGTGATACAGGTTCGAATCTCAGAAGAAACATGAGTTGTATTCTTCAAGGTTGAAGATACGCATGAAACCTAAGTGAAGCAAGGCTCCCTGCCGAATGCCTTCAGCCGTCTAAAATCAACAATTCAAAGTGCACCGTGATAGCGAGTCACTAAAACGGGTGGCCACATTGCAAACTTGACTGATAGATTTCAGTTTGTACAAAAGATAGGACTACACCTATTGTGGTGAGAGCTGGCTGCTAGCCAAAGTTGGTAGACAGTAACTGACGTCAGTCTTTGTGTCCCCAATATTGGTAGTGAGAAAATGAGAACAAAGGCTTTGCGTAGGCGGATACAGTCAGCATATGGATGATCTGACACAGCCACAAAGAGATGCAAGGTTAACTTTCTGTGAAAAACAACCAATCAAAAGGCAGTATTTTCTACTAACAATAATCTACAATAATGTACATTAAAATCTATAAATATGTGTTGATTTTCCGTAATAAGCGATCTGTTGCCTGGCCCTTGTCTTCTGTTGCTACACTATTACACTAGTTGGCAACTAGTGTCGATTCAAATGTAAATAATTTGTTCTGAATAAGGCTATTATAATTGTTATCAATGCTATTAATACGAATGAAATTTCTCGGTAATATATTATTGACAAGTTTGGTCACGAAGTGACATCTGTTAGGCAGCCACCAGAATACCAAGGATTACTGGACAGATGTTACATCTGATTTTGGAACTCAGCACACACCCACTACATACAGCAGTACACTTGTAACAACAGAAGACAAGGACCAGGCAACAGATCGTTTATTGAGAAAATCAACAGATATTTATAGATTTTTATGTACATTATTACTATTCATTATCTTAGGAGAGAAGCAACGTCTTCTGATTGGTTGTTTTCTTGCTGAAGGTTACTCTGTAATGCTTGTGACCGTTTCTTAGAAAGTTAAACCATATATCTGCGAATCTTATTTGCACACGTTAATTCTGTCGTGATTGGTTGTTGAGTTCCCCAAGGTTAGGCTTTGTTCTTGTTTTTTTCTCATTACCCCTATTCTGGACGTAAACATTGACGTCAATTGTTGTCTACAAATTTGGCTTGCAGACAGCTGTCACTACACTCTGACTAGTGACTGTCTCTATACAGGAGCTAACTTTGAGTACTAATGAGACATCGTAATCAGCAGGTTCCACCAAATCAGGTAGGAGAACAGGTACACACGCTTATGACATTGCCTAGTGGTTGCGCCTGAATGTATCTCAAATTGACACAAGTTGTCATTCATGGGCTGGCTATCGCATCCGATCTCAGTGGCTGAATAGTCTACGAATTCGACTTGCTACCCTGGTGGGTAATTTTAATAGTAATAATAATAATTTGCTTTATTCCAGAAACAGTTCTAGTGGTACAGTGTGGAATTTTCAGCACATACCTACAATATTTGCATCTAATTTTATCCAACGTTTAAAAGGAGTACTTTCAAAAAAAATAAATATAAAGAAAACAACAGCAAAATAACATAAAAACACAATAACTTTTAAAAATGCGAAAAAATACCAAGAAGTAGAAAGGAAAATAAACAGCATATAATAATATCTCAGTATTGGGTAGTGGAAGCTATGATGTGATTATGCATGGTGACGGTAAAGCTTTAATCATACAAGAAGTTATGAAATGATATTTAAGAATGTTTATCTCCAAGATGATCAGTTAGTTAGGTTGAAACAACTCTAAACAATCATAAAATAACATTTCAGGGTTGTTGTTTTGTTTTTTATTGTCAGGTCTAATGCAGTGTTTGCAGTGGTAGTGTGAGTAGTCCTGCATAATTCAAAATTTTAAGATGGTGATAATAGCTTTCACAACCAAGATTGTCAGTTAATATTGCCGAACAAAAAAAACAACAACAACCACAAAAACTAATAATTACATGATGGTTAATGACAGGAAAATTTTGTAATACTCATAGTGCTAATATAGTCGGAACCAGTAGATACACAAAAGAAGGAATAAAGTAAAGTACAAAAAAGTAAGCTAATGTTAATAATTTAGGTAGCTAAGTATGTTTAAGAAGGAGTTCACTATAGAAAACAAAATAAGAGAGAAATAAAAGAGCCTAAAATTATGTTATTAACAACAAAGCAAGTCATTGGTTTCGCGCTTAACATTATCTCTGTTACTTAGATCATGGCCAAGTATGGTATCGTTGAGTTCCTGTACTTGGTTGTACGAGCATAGATTATTTTATACTGATTTCTGGTTCTACTTGATGAGATACAAGGCGAGAGTTGGGAATAGAGGGGTTGTTGGGGGTTGGAGAGTACGGTTTTAGACCATTTTTCGCATGCATTCAGATGCCTTTCAACTAATGAAGTGATGAGCTGACTGAGTTTTACACCACCAGTCCTACTAACTACCTTCAGCATCCTTCTCAGGATGGTATAGTCCTTTTTCAGTAGACCAGGAAAGACTAACGGGGAGCAGTAAAGTAGAATAGGTAAGATACAAGAGTTGACAAATTGTGAAAGTAGAGGTTGGATGATTCCAGAGTGTCTAAGTTTCTTAATGTAGTAGGTTAGACAGAAAACTTTCTTAGAAATCGTTAGGATATGAGATGTCCAAGTATTTTGCATTAGACTTAGTTTCAATTTTAGTCTCCTCAATGCTACAGGCTTCATGAGTACTTACTAGTGTTTGTAGATCTCGTTTCTATCGAAGAGTCCCGAAATAGGGCGAAACAACTGTATACTAGCTTCTGCTATTTTTTCCATTGTTCTTTAAATGATTTCAGACTTGTAACAAACAAAACCTGGAAGTATTCTGTTTATTTTTAAATACTATGAATCATTTTTAATTAAGGAATAAATATGTTTCATCAACCAATGAAATAGCAACAAACCTGCTTATTAAATGGTTAGACATTGTGTGTATCAGTTTGGCCTTCTGGTAAAATGTCTGTATGACTTTATCATTGTATATGATGCAGTGGTTTGAATCATATGTAAAAAACAAAAAAAAAACAAAGAGTTCTCTAAATGTTACAATTAATGACTGTTAATAAGTCTAAAAATCCAAATCCATGGTATCTTAACCGTCGACTTCTGGCAATCTCAAATAGGCTATATTTAACGATAATATAGACAAAGTAAAAAGTGGATAGAAATTACCTATTTGATGAATGTACAAATTTTCTTTTTTTCTTTTTGCTTAATGTTAAAATTGAAGATCTCTATATACATCATTTTTTATTGCCTTGGTATTCTAATTATTATCAGTAGGTAGAACAGATGAATCATCTTAGGAATGATAGTGTAGAATACAATTGAATAAGAAAGACAAGACTGCTGACTTTTAGTTTCTTGGTGTATTATGAATTATTTTATATATATTTTTAAAATGTTTTTGATTGCTTTTCTGTTCTTACAATGGAATTATTTTATTTCCATTTGATGACTAGACATAATTGGGTTGAAAAATGATGTCTGGGTCACAGTTTGTGCATTTGTGTAATTTTTTTGTATTATAGCTTGATTCCACATTGTATTTTTGGTACTAGTACGGAATTCTCAGCATATGTTATCGTTAGTCCAAGTTTTGCAGCTCGACCATTGATATCAGATGTGTGTCGGTAGAAGATCGAACCCCAGGAACATGTGAATGGGTGGCGAGAGTTCTAACCGCTGTGCCACCGACGCATTATTTGATGAACATTGTAGGTAACTTAAACTTTTAGAATTAGGGCAAACACTTCGTAAGGTTATGATAACAGTAGTGTTTAAACACAAAACGGGATTTTGTTTTAACGAGTTTCATTGCAAAGTATTTACTTATTGTACAGAATATTCAAATAATATAGTAATCGATCATGTGTCATCTCAAGAAATATGGTCCCACTCAAAACTTGCTTCAGTAATAATTCACAATGTTTTTGTTCATTTATTCCGAAAAATCCCCAAAGGTAGATAGGAACTTATTCCAAATAGTCCGCGAGTATGAATCCTGACTCACTTGGGGTAAATAGTCCGCTAACACACTATAAAACGAAACAAATATCATTGTTATTATTACTACCTTGGGTTTCGAGTGGAACATAGGGCATCGACAACACGTCTGTACTTTCTTCTCCATTCTGCCGTCCTTTTCAACCGGATAGTCATACGACTACTCATAATCTCGCATCTTTTCCTCCATGTCATCCTCACACTTACTACCCAATCATCGTCCCCCATTTCAATTCCACTCGAGTGATGGTCTGCATTGAACAAGATGTCACTTTACAGTCTCCTCAATGAATGCCCATTCCATACACCTCCATTTTCTCTCATAAATTTGTTGAGCAATTGGCTCTTCATTGGTTTGTTCCCAGCCAGCCAGCCAGCGTTTCTTCTTGCTAATTCTTTCTGGCCATCCGACTGGCTGGCTATTTGATCCCCAGTATGGAGTCTGTGAAGGCGGCAGCTGTTGATGAATGTCTATGGTAACCTGTTAGAAAAGCTTTTCATGATGCACTGACCGAGTTTCTGACCCATGTAGAAGAACTGACTGACTGACTAAGTTCACATTTGTGTTGAAAATCCAAATCCCTTTCTTTATGTCGCGGAGTGCAGAAGATGAAATTGAAGAAACACGATACATTTTTATGGAAAGAGAATTTAGGTAGCTCAGTGTTTTATGCAGGCCTTCATGGGTGTAAAAGTGAAGTTGTCTGTTAACTAGGGACTAAGTCATACTCATAACGATGGAAATTTTCTCGATTTTGTAGAATAAAAGCAGAACAGCAAATTTTGTTGAATGCAGTCGGATCTAGAAAGTTCACTGTCATTTGAAGGTAATCCGTTATTCATTTATGTAAAAATTCATACCTGTATACATCTGAACCACTCAAAAATAAATAATGTTTGAAGAAACTCAGTGAACCAGACTGACTTCAGAAATGAAATCAATATTTATTTTAAACTTCCTCCTATCTGTTATTTTGATTGGCGCCGAAATAATAGTCAGCTAAATCAACACATCAATTACTGATCATTATTTTCAAGATTACACCATATGTTTCTGAAGTAACTTAAATTAACTACAAAACATTTATGTTGGAAGGAATGTATCTCTTTTGCAACTTTAATTTGTCTAAAATGATGAACTGTATGTTAGAATATTATTATTTCCTTCTATTCCTAGAGGAACGTAGGGTGTCAACAGCACATCTTCACTTCACACAGTCCTCCGAAGTCCTCTCCACCTAGCCTAACAATTACGTGTAAGCTTTTATCTCCTCGTTATACGACCCCATCCATATCATCCTCGGGCGCCTCCCTCGTCTTTACCGATTCGAGTTTCAATAAAGCCATGTCCTGGCGCTCAATGTCACCCTCAGTGTCTTCTCAGCATGCGGCAGATCCATCTCGGTAGGTTCTTGACTGGCTAGTTGAATGACATAGTTCTTTACTGCTAATCCTTTCTTGCCTGCCATCTGATTTTTAGTTGTTTTACAAAAGATTATGCACAGCTGACGATAACTAACCAAATAAAATAGACCTATGTTATTATACACCAATGTTTGTTCTTTCTCTGCTTAAACTACCGAATCAGTTTGGAAATCTACTGCGGTATTCCGATCTTTAAGTCTAATATCCAGTTGGTCAGTTCTTCTATGTGAGTTAGAAACTTCGTTCACTCGTCAGAAGAAACGTTTCAAATGGCCTGCTGTAGACTTTTATCAACAGCTGCCTTCATTTGCTCCTTACTGAAGATAAGATGGCTGCCTGGGAAGAATTAGCAGCAAAGAACTCTGCTCAAATTTATAAAAGTGAATTTCTGTTTGACTTCAGATTGATAAGAGGTCTATCTTGTCTTTCCGATGCTTAACCATGCTGTCGCCTGTGGTTGAATTAATGCTGCCTAGATGAGTGAGTGAAATGACCTCGTTCTCACTGGCAGCGATTGTTCATTAAGCATCTTCTCTATGCCCATTTGAAGTCTTGTCTTTGTTGCTGCTTCTTCTGCCAACCTACTGGTTATTGACATAGGCAGAAGAATCATCCAACTGGATCTCTATCGGATTTATTTACAGATGAGATTGTGACAAAGGAAACTAACACTGGTTTATTTGATATCAACCAGAGGAGTTTAAATTAAGTGGTATTTAGAGCATCACTTTGAAAATACTTACAAAATAATGTAAAGAGTTGATTTTAAATGATCTGAATAATGATAGTTCAATACTTTTCCGCGTAAGAATACCTTTTACCAGATAACAATAGACATTCTGAATAAAGCAATAACAACAGGTTTTGGAGAATAATATGGTACCCATCATTAATTTCTTTAGCTTCGCTTCGGCTGCTTACAGCCTAAATAAATTTTGAGGTTTGTGTACAGAAAAATTGTAACATACTTGCACATTTCACATGATGTCAGTTGTCAGGAGGTGCTGGACTTAGTGAACAATACTCAATGATCTAAGTATTGGTTTGTAGGGATTTGGTTAATTGATTACAGGATTTCATCGTGAGCTGACATTGGTTAGAGAACCATCGGAAAACCTGGGACTACTTGACAGCTGTTTCGTCCTAGTTTAAGAATCTTCATCAATACGTACCCACCGGGGCTCGAACCCAGGACCTTCTGTTTACAAGGAGAGTTCGTATACCTTGTAACCAGAAGGTCCTGGGTTCGAACCCGGGTGGGTGCGTACTGATGAAGATTCTTAAACTAGGACGAAACAGTTGTTCAGTACTCCCAGGTTTTCCAGTGGTTCTATAACCAATGTCAGCTCATGATGAAATCCTGTAAACAGTGCTCAAAAAATTACGCTTAAATAGCTTTTACACAGGCACTTCAAGTTTAAACAAAATAAATGTATGCATACAATGGCAAAGGAGTTACCTAATAAAGACGAGAGATGTGTAAGATGGTGAGTGACTAATAAATTAGGCAACAATATACTGAGTTCAACTCAAATCATAGAAACACGAGACAAGCAAAAGGTTAAAGCCAAAGATTACGTAATCAAATGAAACAAGGAATAAAGATATCCAGTTACCAGGTTGACAAGGAAACACTAATAACCGCTTCTTTGTGAACACATAAATCTAGTTTCAAGCGTTTGATGGAGATTGCTTCGGCAAACGTGAGGAGAATCGAGCTCCTTTGTCTACTGATAATTTTAAAGGATTTCGCGGTTTCCATCTCATGACATTCTAAGCGGAAAAGAAAACATTATCATAATACCATGTTGCTCAATCCCACCATATCTCTAAACACATCGGCGCCAGGTCATTCATTAGGAGTTAGTCTTAGGAGATATTAAGAACTTGAGGAATAAACTGCTATTCCACACACACACACAGACATTACTGATGGAAATCGCTTCAAAAGAAGACGACTTGTCAGAAGTATTAACCACTGGATTATTTATTCAGATCCCGGTTATTCCTCACTTACCAGTTTTTACAAATATCTAGGGATCAAGAAAAATGAAGGAGTCAGTGGTACAATTTTTTCAGCATACAAGTAGACATGTTGTACATCATATTATTTGTCGAAGTAATACCAATAATAATCATAATACCAAGGTAATCAACATCCCTTTATCTTTTTTGTTAAACTGCTTCCGAAAATGAGGGACACATGAGTCAGCAAATAGCTCTCTTTTGATTTGACACTAGTAACTAGTATGATGCGTCTAGTCCTCTCTTTGGTGCAGACTGAATTCTATCAGTCAGGCTGTAATGTGGCCACCATTCTAGGTAGCTCGTCATCACGGTGTACATTGTTTGTGATGATATTAGATGGTTGGAGGCAGTCGGCAGGAAACCTTGCTTCACCTAGGTTTCGTGCTAGTTGGCACTCTTCAGCAAGGCGTACCTGCAACCTCAGTGGTAACGTCTCTGACTGCAGTACTGGGTGACGTGGGTTCGAATCTCAGAAGGGACATGAGTTCCTTCAAGGTTGGAGATACTCCTTGCTGAAGAGTGCCAACTAGCACGAAACCTAGGTCCAAGGCTTCCTGCCGATTGCCTCCAACCATCTAATATCATCACAAATAGATCTCTTCATTTTCGTGACTTCACCTCAAAGCTGCACAGTTATTTATCGGGTTGATATACACAGTGTAGATTTATCACAGAGATTGAAGGTTATTGTCAGTTAGTAAGTCAAAGTGAGTAGTAACCAGGCTTGGAAAATCGAGAATAATCTTACGTAGTCGGTAGGGTTGACCATAAATAAGTAGAGTGATGACTGTAATAGTTTGAATATAGTTGCTAAGGGACAAGAGAATAAAGGATTGAAAATGGGTCACAGAAACATAGAAGAAATGATGAAAAACGCTCCACGTACAGCTTATGATACTAGTTATTCAGGAAAGTAGAGAAGAAATTAAAAAAAAGATAATACTAAGACTATGGTAGTAAAAGAGGTTGGATAACATTTTCCAAAACACAAAGCTCAGCATTTTCCTCATGGATTGCTAAAGATTGCTTTGGCTGCATGACGATGTTGGCGAAATTTTTTCAAACAATTTGGTAGTACATTATCTATGACTCTGAAAGAAGTCCTTGCTAATGCTGCATGATCAGAAGTAATAATATGCTCTGGAATTGACCTGTTGACTGTTCTGCTTACATCTTTTGACAACTTTTTTGGTAAATGTTCATGGGTGAGTTCAAACAAATAGAAAGATCGTGCAGTTAATTTGAGCGCATCGATATCTGACTTCTACATTTAGAGATGAACATTCTTATTCACAGGCGGAACAGATGAAGATGTCAAAGCTAGCCAGAATCGGAAAGGCAAAATACACCTTCATCGAACTGAAATCAGCTTGGGAATATTCCGCATTCAGTCTCAGCATAAACAAAAAGATTTGGATTTTCAACATAAATGTGAAATCAGTCAGTCAGTTATTCTATGTGGGTAAGAAACTTGGCCAATGCGTTATGAAAAGGATTTCCTACAGATAGCAGACTTTGACCAACAGCTGCCGCCTTCTCTGACTCCATAGTGAAGTTAAAATAGCCAGTCAACTGGCTACTCAGAAAGAATTAGCAAGAAAAAACACTGGCTGGCTGGGAACAAACCAATGAACAGCTGATTGTCAATCAAATTTGTAGCAGAAAGTGGAGATGGATGGACTGGGCATACATTGAGGAGACTGTCGAATGACATCGTGCTCAATGCAGACCATCGCTCGAGTGGAATCGCAATGGGAAGCGACGAGTTGGTGGTTAGTATGAGGGTGACATGGAGGAGATGAGAGATTATGGACAATCGTGTGGTTAAACGGCTGAAGAGGATATTTCAAAACAGAAGCGATTGGAGATGTGTTGTTAACGCCATATGTTACATTCGGAACCCAAGGGAATAATAAGATCATTCACTATTAATGTCTACATGAGCGAATAACATTCTGTTTGGCTCAAGAGTCATTTATATGTTAGGTCGAATTGGATAAAAATAGCTTATCCCGCAACATATACGAATAATAGTGCCGTTAATAATTTGTAATCCCTCGCAGTCTTCTCTTATTTATTCTACTATCCCATCAGTTGTTAAAATGAGAAATAATTGCAATACCGAATTTAGATTTATTTTACCTCTCAGATTAATATTGGTAAAGTAATTAATAAGTCGTCTTAAGGACCAAAATATTTTCAGCGCAAAATCAATATCTGTATAAAACACCAAATGCGGAAATTTTCAATATTATAGGAAATGATATTTATATACTCAGAAATTCGTTTGTAGGGATTTGGTTTGTTTCAGATTTGATCACATACTGATATCAGTTATTTATCCATTAAGAACCGGAGAGTCCTAGACAGCTGTCACGCCCTATTGTTGGACTCATAGATAGTACACATCCATTGAGCCTCGAACCAAGGACCTTCAGCCAGTGGAACCCAACTCAACGGCCAGTGAATTCTAACTTTTACCCATCTGTGATTTTACCGCGACTGGTATCAATGAATGTCGTCGGTGAGCATTTGTCCTCACCCTCGACCTGGCAGAGCCCACTGGTGAAGAATTCTCACTAGAACTGCAGGCAACTTCATCCTGCTGCCAGTTACTAGCGAGCACCATATTGATTTTCAAGAGTTAGTTTGCAGGCATTTCACTGGTTTCCAGTTTGACAAAGGATTTATATCAGACCACGTAAGGTCCTAGGTTCGAATCCTTGTAGGTTCGTGATGCAGATGAGCCCCTAACTAGGACGAAACAGCTGTCCAGTACTTCCTGGATTTTACAAGTATACTTACCGATATCAAGCTATGGATGAACCTGAGATATTCACACATTTATATGCTCAAAATTATACAGGCTACGTTAATCGTTTGATTTGATTATCAGAACACTGAAAAAACTAAAGATTCAATCTTTGTGTCAGCTAATATCGGTTCCGGTTACTTCTACACAAGCTACTATGATTTACATATTCCTTATGGTAACATTTCGGTCGAAGAAAACTAACACCACTAGTGTAAAAAGTTTTATTTTAATAGATTCACACAGTGCTATTCAATATTATTTAGTGATGACCACGTTTCGAGTATAAATTATTACTCATAAACATATCAAGGCACTCACACAACTTTCTTGCTTCATTTATACACACGAGTAGAAACTGATGATTAGACATTTGAATTAAATCAATTTAAGATGAAGTATACTCGGAAATAATATTAGTGTTGTAAATAATATACAATAAGATGTTCGTATAGTAAAATAAATAACTTGTTAGAAAGTTATAATATAAATTGAAATACATTTTAAGATTATTTATTATCCTCCTCTGATTTGACTGGAGGTAATAATATCTTCCATATCTCTGGTATTTGCATTTAGTCATTTCCGTTGCATACGTTGGGTGTAGACTCGATTAACAGGGATTCAGTAATCAATATCTCCATGTATATATATATATATATTACCTTTTAGAATTTTGAATATTTCCCACCCTATTTTTTTTAATGCATGCAGTGCTACTGCTGAGTATTTTTCAAATTACTTATCTTCTCTGGTGGGGTCAACCATTCTAACATCAGCTAAATTCTTATGTTCTGACAATCTGACTACCCGTGACCCACCAGTTTGACTTATGCAGTTGACTAACTCAGAGTCATTGCAGGATATTTTGTAAATTATATTATTTTGTCTAATTGGGTCAATCGACAGGGTCCTTTAACCTACAGAGCTTGTCCCTGAAAGAGTTTTTAGATTTGAATGCCACTGTAATTTCTGCTTTATTAGGAATCCTACCACGTAGGGTTTCAGATGTCCCCTCCTTATATTGTAAAACTACTGTAGATGCCTTATAATCTCTCTTACTTATGTTATCATTATTAGTTTCACCATTATCTTTATTTTGCTTTTTGACCCTCGCTGATCTTCTTGTTGAGTTTTATAGGATAGTTATTTAACACTAATGCCTTTTCTATCTGTTTCATTTCATCATTTAGTTTTTTGTTGTGCTACTTAGTGCCATTGCTCGGTTTGTTAAACACTTAACTAAGCCTGCCTTAACAGTTAAAGGATGAGATGAATTGAAGTCTATATATCTATTAGAATGCGTTGGCTTTTTATAAAGGCTATTGTTCGTTTTGTTCGTTTTATTTTACAATCCGAAATTATAGGTAATTCCCCTTGTTTATTTTCCGATACAAATGTGAATTTTATTCCCTTTACTAGTGAGTTTAGATGTGTCAAGAAGCTAGAGGAAGATGTTCTCTTTCTAGCACTGTGACAATGTCATCCACATATCTCTACCATATTTCTGAAGTAGGAATAAATGCAATAAGAGCCATGTTTTCCTCTCTGTTCATAAATATATGTGCTACGACATTGGATATTGATGATCACATCGCTACACCAACTGTTTGTTTATATATTTCGCCCAGGAATTTAAGGGTACTAGATATGAGGCATAACTGATTTTCTAAAATAATTTTCTCAGTGGGCAGCTTTGTCCTATGACTAAGTTCGGGATCAGAAGTTAATTCTGTTTTAACCGCTTCTAACGCCATGTTGATTCGTATACTAGAGTAAAAACTGGTTATATCGAAACTAACCATTTTTTATTATTCTCTGATTTATGTCATTTAGTTTCCTTTTCATCTCGTATAAAATAGTTAGCCTATATTTTGAGTTATTTCTAATAGGGCATAGTATCAGAGCTAAGTGTTCTGATAATTCATATATAAGCGTATTTCTTCAATCTACTATTGGTCGTATGGGGTAACCTGGCTTAGGCATTTTTATAGTACCATATATTCTACTGGCGTTATTAGTTTTGGTCATTAAATCAAACCATTTAGACTCAATCAGTGACAGCTTCATACTACGTGCTAAATCCCCTGTAAACTTCTTAATCTTATTTTATACTGTATCTACAGCCTTCTTAATTTCCTCAAATAGACCCGTTTCAATGTGTTCGGTGACTTCCTTTAATAAAATCAGATTTATCAAAAACTACTGTGGAGTTTCCTTTATCAGCTTTTGTGATGGTGACGTTTTTATCCTTTTCAAGATTAATTAGAGCTAATCTTTCCGATTTTGTTAAGCATGATTGTACCTTCTTTTATTTCTTAAGAGTTAATGCACATTGAGTTCGAACCTCTTCTGCTGTTGTCTTTTCTATTGAACTTTACGTTCCCGAAATAGGGATAAACTACTACCGCTACTTCGTCTTCTATATTTGTATCTATCAGTTTGACTATTCCCGTGAACCTTGTTCCATAGGGTGTACATTTGGGCAGGTTCAACAACGTATTTCCCAACATCATCTTACATGGCTAACCAACAGACAAACAAGGTGTATTCCTTGCTCTGTTTTAGGACACCTTGTAGGCAGTGAGCATATAGTTGATATTGATAAAGCATTTAAAGTTATTTATCGTGATCTGACCAATAATAATTTCTCTTTATGAGTTCATCTTCTAGATACAGCTGAAGCCATCGCAATACAGTTGATGAAACTAGAACTGTGTGTTCACAAGAAATGTGTACAGCCACTCTCCCTATCCTGGCCATCGTTACATGAATTCAAAAAATGACAATTTACTCCTTTTCCTAAGCTTTTTACAAGTTATCATTGTTCTAATTGTTTCATTATTCCGATTACTTCATCTTTAATTGCTTATTACGTAATCATACTTAATACTCACTAATATCTCAATCACTGGTCTAATTTTTCCAAAATTATGCATCATTCAATCTATTTGTTTTACTTTTACAATTATTTCTAATCCTCAATTGTTGACGGGCTTATAACCACTAGACTGGTAAATTCTTAGCAATGTGTTCAGAAATGCTATGTATATATATTCACTTGAGCCATAGAAGATGGTGTGATTAAAAAGTATTTCTTTGCTTAGTCGTTTTGTCTTCAAGATGCCTAAATGGGGAATTTTCACATATTGTTTTACTGGGATAAGTCAAATGACCTCAGTGTATTCTTTCTTTCCTTAAACTACTTCCAGCAACTCTTGAGAGAAATAAGATTTCTTTCAGCTTTGATCAGGGATTCATGTCACTTAGAGAACCACTGGAGAGCAGGGAGTGTTGGGCAGTACTTTTCTTATAGTTTGGGACCTCCTGACTAGTAGTCATTCGCCAAAGTTTGAATCCAGGACTTTCTAGTTACTAGGCAAGCTTGCAGACAATTCGGTCACTGGGACGAGGTCCGATATGATGACAAATCAAGCCCCTACAAACTGAGCACCTCAAACAAGCTACAGACCTTCATTAACAGTTGTCTTCGCTCAATACTACTCAAGATCAGATGGCCGGGAAGGATCAGCAACAGAAATCTCTGGGAGCGAACCAACCCAGCAGGAACCGATTGTGAAACAAATAGGCAGGAAGAAATGGAGATGGATTGGCTGGCCATACTCTGAGGAAACCATCAAGTGACATCACTAGACAAGTCATTGCTCGAGTGGAATCCTAAAGGGAAGCGACGAGTTGGTCGTCCAAGGGTGACCTGGAGGAGATCATGTGAAGAGGAGATGAAAGCATGTGGGCAGACCTGGAGCCAGGTGAAGACTCTAGCAAAGAAGCGAACGCAATGAAGACGCACGGCTGAAGCCCTATGTTCCTCTAGGAACTAAAGGAAATAATAATAATAATACAAACTGAATCATGGAAGCTAAGATTTCATTGTATGTGATCAATGGCAAAATTGCATATAGATACTGATTGTGGATTCACTTTCATTTCCCAGCACTGAGTAGCACTGAGTAATTTATGAAATGTATTCCCGTAAAACCTTTGATAACATAAGTAGCTGAATTTCACCTATATTTATTTAAGCACTTTGTTGTTTCTCAAAATAAACTAGCCTAAGTATAGCATTCATATTTTTAAATGAAATCTGCATTCCTTTAGGTCCTGTGACTGGTTTGATAGTAGTAATAACTAGCGAACCACTTTACAAACTATCATATACTCCAGAATGTTTCATACACGCATCGGCTGTTCTTAGCTTCTATCAGGACAATCATGTAATAATAGAAAAGGTCTATTTAAAACGATGGGTTCCTCTTTTGTTGAAGGTACACTCCCATATTTCAGTAAAAAGCCAAGCAGTGCATTTGTTTAAGAATATCCGATCAAAAGATTTATGACCGAATAAAAATGGTGATTTTCAGGAACGATACCAGTCTGTTAAGTAATAGAAAACCTTCTTTCTAGGATAAAAAGCTATTGCGTAATCATGCAAGTTATAATCCATACGCCTGGTGAATCTGCTGTCAAACAGATTTAGACTGTTGCTGATATCCAAAATTATGAACCCGTTAACACGATAACGAGAAATGAATAGAACGAGGTTCATCCTGCAAAAAATTTTACTATTGAGAAAGAAAAAGACTAGTATTTTATTTCTAGACGTCCTTATGACCAGAAAAGAGGATGGCACAATAAGAAGAAGAGTATATAGAAAACCTACATCAACGGGTCAGTGTGCTTATTTCTCCAGTTTCGTGCCCTTAAAATACAAACGCAATCTGATAAAGTGCTTGGTTCACAGAGCAAGAGCAATCTGCTCGGATGAATGTCTTGATGAGGAACTTAATAATATTAAACGGTTGCTGAGTGAAAACGGTTATCCAGAAAAGTTTATTGATAAGAATATGAATCTGAAATCAAAGCAGCCCAAGGTACCAACAGTTCCTAAAAAGGCCTTATTCTTACAAATTCAGTTCCTCGGGGACAATATCAGCGAGATACTAGCACAACGCCTTAGAAATGCCGTAGAAAGAGTATTCCCTGCTGCTGAATTACGCTGTGTCTTCAAAACCACTCCTATTTTCCTTTCGGCAGTAGAAGATAAACTGCCTAATTTCTCACCTTCCATGTGTATCTACCGATTTAACTGCTCCTGTGGAGCCAGTCGCATAGGCCCCACAATGAGGCGTGTTTCTCGTCGAATTTCGGAACATCACCCTGCTTAGTGGTCAAGTAAAGGACAAACAAAATCTATTCGTAGCGCTATTCTATCCCATCTTGTGGATACAGAACACAATATTGATGTTAACCAGGCTTTCAAATTCATTTATCGCATTCGAACAAATCCTTATTTCTCCTAAACAGTTAGTTTACTAAATAATTCTGAGGCCGTGGGGATCCACATAAAGAAGCCTTATTTTAAGCGTCGGAAAGAAGCTAGTTCAGACATTATCCTTACTTTGGTTATCTAGGTTTGAATGTTTCTCAATTTTCGTGGAAATTTCCTGAATTTTAGTTGATATTCTATCTGCTATTATATTTTTATGATTATTATTATTATTATAATTTAAGCCTCTTTAATTAACTGTAATTCCACTGATCTTACTTTACAAATCGAATTTCTAAAAAAAACTGTTATTGCTATTGACTACTATTCTAGAAAATTCTATGTATGTATATACATATATATATATATATAATTGTACAGCCAGAAGAGGAAATTATCGAAAAGGATATTCTTTGCTCAATTATTTTGTGTTTTATAGATGTCTGAATGAATATTTTCTCTATATAGAGAATGGAAGTAATTTTTACCCTAACTACATTTTAAAGAAATCACTGGTTGGTTGAAGATGCCCATTCTTGTCGATAAATTCGTCATCAGCTTCTACATTTATATGGCCACAATAATTAAAGAATTATTGTCATTAACAACATTATTGCTGTTTAAAATCACACTGAATCAATAGTGTAGACAGATTACATTTCGAAAACATCAGTAAGAAGGACAGATGGTGTGCATTAATATAACACTAAACTGACTGAATATTAGATAAATTAAGGGAATTAAGACAGAATTTATGAATTTATCGATTTGAAAGCAGGACAGGGTAGCAGCAGTGCCTGGACCTGATTCCTTTCCATGCAGAGCTCCTGTTGATTCAAGTGAATTATAATGGGCTATGTTGTTTGGACCATTCACTATCTAGAGACTTTTGATAACTCACTTGATAGATGATAGACAGAATCTCTTAAGCAGGTGGCTTTGTGACCAGTTTTTCATGAGTTGATCCAATGTAGAACTTCTGATCATTTTAACAACACTTTAGTTAGTGACAGTGGTGTAGGTGTTCCGGAGGACGAACAATTAGGTTCCTACAGTAACAGCCAATATAACTGTCTCTGCAGGAGCACTTGAATTGAAAGGTGCAGGTAGACTTGGGTAGCCTAGATATTTCATCTTTCATTTGAGGAATCACAACCGGAAACAAGCGGAAAACGTAAGCTGCTGCTTCCCGGAATTAACTGTTCTCAACTTTTTGGCTACTGTTTTATTTTGAATATCACCTTTCAGTCGTAGTCGTATATATACAGGCATCTTAGCGACAGATACAGAGGAATTCTCTTCTACTGTCTTGGTCGTGTATTAAGCGATGAATGTTTTTCAGCTGACGTGTCGTATATAACGTTAAGTTCATCATTAGTCATGTTTTCTAAACAAATAGCCCTGACCTCATAAATATGGGTGTTCACCGAATTTCTCTTACGCTGGAGAGGAACAAATCTATGAAGATGTGTATGTTGACAGGTCCAAGTACTTTTCTCAGGCGAATTCTCTTATATGTTACCATCTAGTGATCTTGTCAGTAAGACGTCTAAATGGCAATTTTACTTTGTGATTCTTCTTCACACGTGAGTCCGATAAGTGAGTGTACTTCATTGAGGTGACATAGTAATGCATTCTTGTCCAAATCATTTTCACAAAGGATGACTATTGTATCATCCATATACCAACAGTAAAATGTGAATACTCCCATAAGGTTTTCTAAAGTACCATTTTCCAGTTTACTCCGAAAGAAATCTACTACTATGGGAGTTTCATATTAGTTTATTTATTGGATGTATCACACTGTGAAACAGTGCGATTATTTACTACATGACAAGGTTTCGAACAAAATTTATTATTGTCCACAATCATATCAGTTATAATCACACGATTTCGAAACTTGAGTTTTATAGTCTTCTTTGTTCTCTCCTATTCGTCGTCGTAGGGGTAGTAGAATTTTCCAGATGTCCGGCTGGACAGGTGTTGAATCATTCCTATTATACGTATTTGCAGTTGATTCGATAAACAAAGCTTCTGTTATCAATCTCTCCCTCCACTGTGTTACATTAGATTTTTGGAACTGTCATCTTATCCATCCTAATGTGTGGTGTGGTTGTGTGTAACTGCCTGCAGTGTTATATAGTTGAACTATTCTTCAGACTTATTATCTTATCAGGGTCAATTAATCTAGATTATCATGTCATTCAAGTCAAACATGCCCAAGAGAATGACAACACCAACAATAAGGAATCTAAATCATCAGTAGTACTTCCATATTAACAAGGAACCTCGGAAACCTTACGCAGAATTTTTAACAAGGCAGGAATAAAAGTGGCTGGCATTCAAACCCACAAACTCAATTAGAAACAAGCTTTGCCGGTTAATGGATCCTGTGGAGCCTTTAAAACAAAACAGTTTAGTTCATCTAATACCCTGCCCGCAATGATTGTCAGGTCAAATACATAGGTCAAAGTAGTAGTATTCAGACTAGCCGAGCATGAAAACCTAGCCAAGTCTAGATTAGTTTATCCGAATAAGATAAGACATCTAGAGAATAGTTCAACTATATAACACTGCAGGCAGTTACACACAACCACACCACACATTAGGATGGATAAGATGACAGTTCCAAAAATCTAATGTAACACAGTGGAGGGAGAGATTGATAACAGAAGCTTTGTTTATCGAATCAACTGCAAATACGTATAATAGGAATGATTCAACACCTGTCCAGCCGGACATCTGGAAAATTCTACTACCCCTACGACGACGAATAGGAGAGAACAAAGAAGACTATAAAACTCAAGTTTCGAAATCGTGTGATTATAACTGATATGATTGTGGACAATAATAAATTTTGTTCGAAACCTTGTCATGTAGTAAATAATCGCACTGTTTCACAGTGTGATACATCCAATAAATAAACTAATATGGAATCACTTACCACCGCAGTACCCAAGGTTCACACATATATTAATACTAATATGGGCCCTAATTGAGAACCCACTGCCCTCCTATCCACCTATCTATAGAGATAACCGTCAGATTTAAAATTCACATTCGCGGTGCACTTTATCAACAATTCTCTGAGAATTTCTACTGGGACCCCAACATTTATTAGTTCATATGTGTAAATGACCGTTTCATTTAGTGCTAAATTTGTAAAGAGAGATGCCATATCCAAGGGTATCACAGTTTTATCTATGATGTTAATATTTTTTACAAATTCTGTCTGTGGATTCAAAGTCATCTTTCATACCATATTTCATTAGCTATTCATGAAAAGGCTTGGAATCTAAACGAATTTACAGTAGCATAATATTTCAAGTACTAGCATAACTGTACACTAACAACACCGATAGTTACTCAAATCCAAAAGGCTATGATTCAATATCATCTAAATTTTATTGATTAAAGGTGTAGTACAAAGTTGCCTGAACATTCGTATGAAATTCGCCGGTATGCTTTATAATAATAATTGACATAACCTTTTAAAAGTGTATTCCGCCTAATTATTTAATTAATTGTTTATTTCTGAATTACATGTGGGAGTGCCGTTTGCCAAGTAAGTGGAGAGAAAGGAAGGAGAGGCAGGAGAAATCAGCATCACATTGCAGAGACAACAACAAGAAGAATACCAACAACAACAACAAATCATATTTATGGTTTTAGAATTGATGAGGTCAACTGGTTAATAAATTTGGTATTTACTCACTAGTCTCTCTGTGCTTCGTAACATTTACAAATAATATTTAGGCAGGTAAACTAGAAAAACAATCTGGAAAAACATATCACCATATGTTAAAATACCAAGAAAATGTTGAATTTTGCACAGTCTATCAACCAATTTATGTTGTGTTTTTAAAAAAAATGATTTCTATGTAAAGAATCTTTAAATCAAATTATCTAAGGGTCTAGGAAACTTTAGATAACCCATATGTTTTACATCCTACATGAAATTAAGTTAAAGTGTGACTGTGAAATGAGTTTGGCTGTCTCAATCCTAGACTGTGGCGTTACTGGTATACTCCTATTATATTAAATGAAATCTACTTTCATGTAATTCAAATGGAAGTTGTTATTATCATAATAATTTCTCTGGGTTCCCATTGGGACATAGAGCTTCGACAGTGTCTTCTTCACTGGGCTCACTGATTGACCATAAGCTCTCCTATCCTTCTTCATACGATCTCCCCGTGTTACCCTCGAAAGATAGCTTGACGCGCAACTTCACTCAACATTCTTCTCAGTGTCTCTCAGATCTATCTCCATTTTCGGTGATAGAGTTCCTTGTTGATAATTCTTTCTCGCAGGCTATCTTCTCTTCAGTATACAGCTAAGGTTTTTTTGCTTCACGTCCCCCAGTGGAACATGGGGCTTCAAGTTAGTCGCTTGAAGTTTCTGTAGCAGTGTTTATTTTACAGGATGGGGTTGTTAGCCTCATGCCCAACCTTTCCTCTTCACCACCGTTATTTCTGGCGTAGGAAGGTAGAGGAGTGCGTCGGCCGAGGATCGAACTCCGGACCATGCGCATGGTTGGCGAGCGTCCTAACCGCTATGCCACCAACGCACATGCAGCTAAGGTAACTGGTGATAAAAGTTTTCAGTAGGCTGTTGGAAATGCTTACCATGAAGCATGTGCCGAGGTCTTGACTTAACATTTTTGTTGAAAATTTGAATTTTGGTGTTTATGCTGATTACAGTATATCTAGAAACTGATTTCACAGTGATGAGAGTCTGTTTAGCCTTTCCGATCCTGGCTGGATTTGACATCGTGATCCGTTCCTCCTCTAGTTGGAACGATATCTGCTGCCTAAATAAGCGAAGGAAGTGACCTTTTTCAAATTAATTCGGTTGATAAAAACTGATGCTTGTTGTTATTTTTAACTGGTCATCTTCATGACCCCTGTCTTTTTTGTGTCTAAATAAAGTTCTGCCTTTGCTGGTAGCCTCTTCTACCAGCCTGTTTGCTTTCGCCTTTGACTATTCAAATTTATCTGACACTAGACATAAATCGTCAGTGTAGCACAGAATAGCGATTAGGCATTATGAATAAACATAACTTCTTAATAGATTAGGTTCATTGGATGGAACACACAGCAGGGCAGTCGTATTCAGTCATACTTAATCAGTGTGCGTTTTCACAGGCAAAGTAAAACTTCTTATCAAGTGTCTGTGACAAAAACCCTATACAAACATTAGATAACAAAATCAGAACAACGTTAAATAAACTAACGAAATCAGGACAAATTACAAAACAAGTTCAATGACAAAAGAAATCTAACGGACCTATTTTCCTCGATTCTGTGGTAGACCGAAACTACACAAACCAAACATTCCCTTACGACCAATCGTTTCGCTTCCAGGAACACCAACATATAATCTATCTAAAGAACTTTTCAGGAAATTAAATTATCTAACAGAATCATGCGACCATTCTATCAATTCTTCAATCCAATTTTCAGAGAAAATCAAAAACATTAAAGTAGAAGACAATGATATAATGGTGTTCTTTGATGTCACAGCATTATATACTTCAATTAGTCAAAAACTAGCAACTGAAACTATGCAACAATTACTCTATAGTGATGAAAACATAAAAACGCCGTTTTCAACTTGGATAGAACTCATAAAATTATGCTTTACAACATACTTCCAGTGCAATACTCAAATATATGAATAAATAAAAGGAACACCAATGGGATCATTGCCCATATCAGGATTAATAGCTGAAGCCGTTATGCAAAGATTAGAATTAATAGCTCTACCTATAATTAAACCAAAAATCTGAATACGTTACATTGATGATACATTTGTAATTATTAAGAGAAATGATTTAGAATATACTCATAAATTAATAAACAATATATTTGAAGGCATGAAATTTACAAGAGAAGAAAAATTAGATAACAAAATTCCATTTTTAGATGTCTTAATCAGGAGAACCAACACAGGAGATTTAGAAACACAAGTTTATAGAAAATCAACGCACACAGATAAAATACTCAACTATACTAGCAACAATCCAATTACTCACAAACGAAACTGTGTGCAGACATTGTTTAAAAGAGTTCAGACACATTGTAGCACTCCAGAGTTGAAAAGAATGGAAGAAAAGTACCTACAAACGGTCTTCGAAAAGAATGGTTGTCCACAAGATTTGATCAAAAAGAGTTTAAAGTCGAATCAAAACACCAACAAAGAGCCATCATCAAATACCACAAGAAAATTCATCCTACCAGACATGAAAAATATCTCTAAAATAATAGCTGGAATACTGAAACCGTTTGATATAAATATAGCACACAAGCCAGACAACACAATCACTTCATTCAATAGTGTGCAAACCAAACAGATCTAACAGAAAAAGAGAATAAAATTAATACCATTCACAAAATAAATTGCATTTATGAACTGCAATAGACATTACATCAGTCAAAGTGGGCGTCCCCTTCAAATCCCAATCCAAGAACACAAATCGGCTGTAAACAGACATGATATACATTCGTTCATATAAATGCATGCAGATAATCATGGACATCAGTTTGATTAGGATATTGTCGAAATTTTAAACAAAGGAAACACCAAAAGTGCAGTCAGAGAATTCTTAAAAGCCTGGTACACAAGTGAATCAGCCAAAGATTAACAAACATAATAATGTAAACCAAATATGCCAACTAATATAAAGTAAATCACATAATAAGAAAGTTCGAATTCCAAGTCAGTAAAAATATGATCTATAGAGATGTCAATTAGCAACCAGTCACAACAGTGGTTGCCAGGACATGCACTTACGTCATTCTTGGAAAATTCGAATAGGCTTATTTTATACTAAGACCTGCCTGCGTTGAATAAGTTGTCTAGAAGGACGACGAAAGCTTCGCAGTTAAATCAACTATCTCAGGGAACACAACTAATTCAGCATCACTTAATTACTTTATCTTAATTTATCTCATGTTCTTGTTGACCATACATATTTTATATGATTGTCAAAACTTTCTGATTGCCTATCATTCTATCTTGTAATTTCACCACACACAATACACGTTCTGGAATATTCCTAATTTACCTCTACTGACTGTTGTATGCTAAAAATTAATCGACTTATAATTGTAACGCCTAAATGTGATTCAGGTTAGTTTTGTATTCACTTCCCTGACAATACTCATATTGTAGAAACCCAAATATAAATGCGTGAAACTATTGATATGAGTACATGTGTACTACTGATATCCACCTGTACCGTTTGCTGGCCAGATCATCAAAGGAATCTAAACACCAGACAGTTGTTTCGCCAGTTTGAAGTCAAGGTCACCAGTTCAGTGTAGACGGTCTAACTCAACTCATAGAGCTGAATTCCTTCAAACCATCCGGTTTCTCGTACCCAAAATATTCATCAACCTTATTCAACAGCTGTACGACAACGGCACATGTCAAGTGATCCACAACGGAAAACTCAGCGAGGCGTTTGAAGTAAACACAGAAGTCAGACAAGGGTGCTTATTATCACCAATGATATTCCTAATTGTGGTGGACTGGATTATGCGTCAGACAGTGGGAAACGAGAAGACAGGGATATCCTGGACCGACGTGAAGAATTTAGAAGACCTGGATTTCGCGCGTGGATGATTTATGTTTGATGTCGCACAAAATCGAAGACTTACAAGCGAAAACCGACAAACTGGTTGAAGAAGCAGCCAGAGAAGACAGGACTGCAGGTGAACATAGACAAGACAAAGGTTATGAAAATAACCAACCAACAACAACAACAGCTGCAGCAACATCCAGCGCCAATCACCATCAACGGGAGGGATTTGAAAGAGGTCACTTCATTCACTTATCTAGGGAGCATTGTCTCAACTACAGGAGGAACGGACGAGGATGTCAGATCGAGCGAGAATCGGGAAGGCGAGAAACACATTCATCAACCTGAAACCAATCTGGAAATCTTTGTCACTCAGCCTGCATCCATAAAAAAATTCGGATTTTCAATACAAATGTCAAGTCAGTCAGTTCTTCTATACGGGTCAGAAACTTGGCCAGTGGGTCACAAAGAATATTTCCAACAGCCTGTTGCAGACCTTTATCAACAACTGTCTTCGTTCTATACTCAAGATTAGATGGCCGGAAAGAATCACCAAGAAGAAACTATGGGAACAAACAAAACAAGAACCAATCGCTCAACAAAAATGCAGGAGAAAGTGGAGATGGATTGGACACTCGCTGAGGAGGCCGCTGAGTGACATCGCGCGTCAGGCCAGTGCTCGAATGGAACCCGAAAGGGAAGCGGTGAGTGGGACGTCTGTGCAAGGGTCACATGGAGGAGATCGTGTGAGGAGGAACTGAAACAGTATGGATTAACAAAGACGCAGGTGAAAAGTACAGCAGAAGACAGAAGCAAGTGGAGACGTGCAGTTGAAGCCCTATGTTCCACTAGGAACCCAAGGGAACAATAATAATAATCCGGTTTCTCGTTAGGTACTTAACAATTCGCCAACCTGTTAGTAATTCTCAACAAACGCAATTCGAAGAGATGATACCTCACCCTGATTTCCTATGGAAAACAGATTAGTTACAGGAATTCAACCATGACCTCACATTGGTTAGAGAACCACTGGAAAACCTGGGAGTACTGCACAGCTGTTTCATCCTAGTCTGGGACTCTTCATTAGTACGCACCCACCGGGGTTCGAACCCAGGACCTTCTGGGCCTTCGAACTCCGGTATGTGCTTACTGATAAAGTGTCCCAGACTAGGACGAAACAGCTGTCCAGTACTCCCAGGTTTTCCAATGGTTCTCTAACCAACATCAGCTCATAATGAAATCCTGCAACCAATCAATCAAATCCCCAAAAATCAACACTTGAAAACGGATTATTCAGATCACAGTACATGGTACTACAAAATTGTGAATCTAATTGCAAAATCTCCTACAAATGATACTTTGATATGATATTATATGATATGAAAGCCCACAGTGTGTATGGTGATTTCAAATAAATAAATTCTGTGTAGGCGGAGTACACAGAAATGCGTATCTTCATTTCCAATTTTATACAAACATTCACTAAATCTAAAAATTCTGAATTTTATGAACATTGTAAGGATTACAAGTTGAAAAAACAACTGTTTTATTCCTAATTAAGCTAACTTGTTTTACACTTTATAAAAAGTACACAAAAATGTAATTTGTGAATCTATTTTTTTACTACATCTTGATGCAAATGTATAGATAAAGAAATATCTTCATCAAAAACAGAAGTCTAATACACATATGTGTACCTCTTGACAGGACTAACTTGTAATACACGATTCATGAAAATTTATCGCAAACATATGACCACACACCAGGTCAGGCGTAGCTGGATGACTTATACGAATCAACTAATATTTCTAAACAGAGTATGAGTTTAATTAATGTTTAGACTTTCCCGTCAGTTGATGTGAACGAAGTGCTTGGTCACAGGTTGACATGTTTGTCGGCTTCTCGGGTAGATGCTTCGACAATGTCTAGTAATGTAACTGGAAGTCGATTGGTAGGCAATGATCAGCAGGGGAATTCAGAATGCGAATTTCGTCCTATTTGGGACTCATCATCGGATATACCTGCATTTTCCGCAAGTGATGGTGTTCCCACCGAGGCTCGAACCCAGTGCCCATAATTTCAGACGCCATTACTAGTAACTATCCACCAATCGACTTCAAGTTACATTACCAAACATTGTCGAAGCATCTGCACAAGAAGCTGACATGTTAACCTAAGAACGAGCACTTTGGTTCAATCGATCGATGGGAAAATCTAAAATTGAATTAAACAATTCATATGACCCGTTGAAAAGGAGGTGACCCCCGTGATCAAAGTGGTCTAGCGGGTAACGCTTTGGCGTTTGAAACTATGGGCACTGGGTTTGAGGCTTGGTGGGAACACCATCACTCAGTGAGAAGTGCAGGTACAGTTAGTTGATGAGTACCAAATAGGACGAAATGTGCATCTTGATGGATTCCACTGCTAGTCACCATCCACCAGTCATCTGCAAGGGTATGAGTTTGTTTGTTTTTCAAAAAAGGAAAACAAAAAATGAATTACTCTCAGAAGGCCAGATGAAACGTGAAAATTGTAGCTTCAATAACTAGTTGGTAAACAGATGTTAGTGTGACTTCTTTATATATTCTGAATCATTGTTTATATGTATACATTACATAGTATAAGAAAGAGTGATCCTCTAAATAGCAAAGTGGATTAGTAGTGGACAATATTTTTGTTGTTTGTTTTTCTTAAATTCTAAATTCCTACATAGACATTTCATGAACAAGATTTGAAATACTATTGGGAGTAAATTCAATGAGTCATTAACAATATTTATAAAATGCATAAATTTAGATAGGACTCGTCATCTTAATACTCCTCAACAAACAGTGTTATTTATATAATTCTGTTTTAAGGTTGAATACAAACAAAAACGTGAATACTGTCAAGACAAATAAGTGTCAGTTTCAACCAATATATGATCTGTAATGAACTATAGGTGATAATCTGTTAACTTCATTACTAGAGGGAATAATATTCAAAATCAAAACAAGTGGTGATTCAGCGAAGAGACTATTTTCAACAACGAATTTATTATCAAGCTGTACAATCGTCTATATATATATATATATATGGCTTTTTATGAAATTATATCCGGTGAGGCAGTTTAATCATAGGTGTGAATGAATAAAATAATAATAGTAGCATGAAATGCAATTTAAATATTCGTGAAAACAAAACACGTCGATCAGCGAACAGCCTTTTTTCGGCGAATTCATTTTTTTAGCTGTACAATCGCAAATATATATGACTACAATTCATGGGCGATATACCAAGCGAGTTAATTACGAAGAAATTAAGAAAATCAGTTCAAAGAACTTTTAATGCTGGCAAACTACACGTATTATTCTCTACACGACCGATGGTGCCAGCTCGACTGAAAGATGAAGTACCTAGACTAGCCACTTCAAATTGTAATTATCAATGCAACTGCACTTGTGGAGCGAGTTATATTGGCCGTTGCTCTAGGAACTTGGTTTTTCATGCTCGAGAACATATCCCACTATGGCTAAGTAAAGGTGTAGTTAAAACTATTAACAGCTCGATATTAGACCATCTGGTGCAAACCGGTCACAAAGCCAGCGTAGAAGAATCCTTCTCTATAACATACCGGGTGCCTAACAAATTACCAAAACCATTGAAGCACCGCATGCTCCAAACAGCAGAGGCTATTGCAATTCGCCACAAACAACCAACGCTCTGTGTCCAAAAGAAACAAGTTCAGCCCCCAACTACTGCCCTGGCCCTCAGTAGAGACTATAAACTCATGAATTTGTACCATTACCTTTCCTATTTCTGCTGACATTTAGTTTATTTTATGTTGATGCTGTTCAGCTGTAATCTATCAATATTATTGATTTAATGTTATTGAAACAATAATGTCGTTCATAAGACTAATTCATTCATTCATTATAATGTATATATAATTGTAGAACCTGATGATGAATTTATCGAAGAGAGTACTCTTTGTTCCGTGTCTATTCTTTTGAAAATTTTAATGAGCATTTTTAATCAGTTAAAATATATATGTGTTATTTTGTATGTATGTGTACATTTAGTTTGAGTCACTTTTCAAACTATTCATATTATTAAATAACTTCTTTTAACAACTGTTTGTGACAACTCATCACCTTTGTTACTACCCTAATTTTCTTGACTGATTTTGTAATTACGTAACTCCAATTACCAATCTTCACCTGTTTAGTTAAAATAACTATAACCAATTGTATTTTTGTTTGATAAACTTATTGTACATATACATACAAAATAACACATATATATTTGCGATTGTACAGCTAAGAAAATGAATTTGCCGAAAAGATACTCTTCGCTGATCTACGTGTTTTGTTTTCATTAATGCCTGAATGGGGATTATACATGATTTGAAACTTAGCAAGGACCCCTCAACAATCAAGGAACTCAGGAGGTTCCTACGGTACTCTGTCAAGATTGTTGTGGGAAAAGAGAAAGTTGGTTTTTTCGAGGATTGCGTTGCTAATCATCAGCATCCAAAGTCGTTCTGAAAAGCACTGCGACGCAATGATATATATTCAAATACGAAGTCCCTTCAACGTCATGCAATGAATGGTGCTGATTATATCAGATCACGTATGCCAAAACTGCAGCGGAATATTAATCAACGGTCCTCTGCCCTATAAGAATTGACTCCGGACGAATGTCAAAAATTCACCGAATATATCAACATAGTAGCAAATAAACGGTCGCAGTCTGCCGTAACCCAGCTCAACAACAGCCAGTGGAAACTAGGAAGTAATGGACAGCTTTTTCGTGGGATTCTTCAGCAATACACACTCATGACGAATTATGCTATCGAACTCAGGACGTTTAAGTTACAAGACAAACTCGTATACTATCCAGCCACTGGAACAGAATGCAATGGCCTAACAATTCTAAATTCTGACAAATCATAAAATACCGCGACTCCCAGTCAATATTATTAGTGGTGTCTGTTGACATGACCTATTGGGTGGATCCCTCTTCTCGTGACTATTTACTATCAGCTGAGAAAGCAAGGCAGTTTTGTGAATGCGGCGGTAACGAATATACTGAAATATATTATTTATCATTATCCCCTTGAGATCCGATTGAAACAGCAGAACATCACCGTCTCCTGTTTTCTGCAGCTGCATTTAGCCGGCCCTACCACTACCATAATTACACTTAAAGATGTAACTTAAGAATCCAGATATTCAGGCTTAACATTTGAACGACAGAAATTCATTCGGTCATATCTGTGTTATTTGATTATTATTCTAGTGACAGGAGTACACAAATATCTAAACAGTAACTGATTTCACCAAAGCTGAAGTGAATGAACAACACCTGAAAACCACATGGAAACGAACAATCAAAGATACAAAACTTCATTTATACTGATATGTCTGGTCATTGTTGGTTTTATTAACATCCTATTAAGAATTGATAAGATCCATTCAGCTAGTTAGGGTATTATTATTATTCCCCTGGGTTCCTAGTGGAACATAGGGCTTCAATTGCACGTCTCCACTTGCTTCTGTCTTCTGCTGTACTTTTCACCTGCGTCCATGTTAGTCCGTACTGTTTCAACTCCTCTTCACACGATCTCCTCCATGTCACCCTTGGACGTCCCACTCGCCACTTCCCTTTTGGGTTCCACTCGAGCACTGGCCTGACGCGCGATGTCCCCCAGCGGCCTCCTCAGCGAGTGTCAAATCCATCTCCACTTTCTCCTCCATATTTGTTGAGCGATTGCTTCTTGTTTCGTTTGTTCCCATAGTTTCTTCTTGGTGATTCTTTCCGGCCATCTGATCTTCAGTAAAGAGCGAAGACAGTAAGTTGTTGATGAAGGTCTTCAACAGGCTGTTGGAAATATTCTTTGTCACCTACCAAGTTTCTGATCCGTGTAGCAAAAATTGACTGACTTGACGTCGTTTGTATTGAAAATCCGAATTTTGTTGTTGATGCAGGCTGAGTGACGAAGATTTCCAGATTGGTTTCAGGTTGATGAATATGTTTCTCGGCTTCCCGATTCTCGATTTGATATCCTTGTCCGTTCCATGTGCCTGTAGTTGAGACAATGCTCCTTAGATAAGTGAATGAGGTTACCTCTTTCAAATCCCTCCCGTTGATGGTGATTGACGCTGGATGTTGCTGGTGCGGTTGTTGTTGTTGTTGGTTGGTTATTTTCATAACCTCCGTCTTGTCTATGTTCACCTGCAGTCCTGTCTTTGCTAGGGTGAATAAGTTTATTCAAAACAAAGCAATTCCTAAAGTTTTTTGAACACTAAAGCTTGCTAAGTTAGAGAATTCACAAAGAAATGTCATCCATCGGCATGTATGCATTGATAGTTAACTATATAGCTACATATATAATGCCGAGTAGTTAATCTGCTAACTATATCATTTAGAAGACGATATTAAACACCTGATGCATGTTTATCGATCAAATCAGCGTATTACATATGATGCGAATGATTCATCGCTTATCTTATTCATCTTAAAATGAAAACCTACAATTCTTATAAGGATACATTTGATGCCCATAGTATTATAGTTACAACAAATGTTATTCATATCATTTGTGATTACCTTACACAATTAACTTTCTGTGAAGCATGATGAAGTAACGAATAGTGTTAACCCCATGTGTGCCTGTGTGTTCGAATGTGTGTTTGAAATGAACGACTGAAGAGGAAGTTGTTATTTTTGTGGTCTCATGTAAATTCTATTATTGCTTCATTACATATCCCATATTGAATAGAACATAACTAGCCTCAGGTTATCAGCTGAATGGATGAACACGACAGTATTTTTTTATGAAATGTACACTGAGGAACTGTTTTTTGTCCATGCTCCTGATTACTTAGTAAGTGAATTCGGGTAAATAACAAAAAGTCTAGTTCCCCTAATTAGCACCAGTGTTTATGCGCGCAGTACAACTCTTGTATCTTACCTATTCTACTTTACTGCTCCCCGTTAGTCTTTCCTGGGCTACTGAAAAAGGACTGTACCATCCTGAGAAGGATGTTGAAGGTAGTTAGTAGGACTAGTGGTGTAAAACTCAGTCAGCTCGTCACTACATTGGTTGAAAGGCATCTGAATACATGCGAAAAATGGTCTAAAACCACACTCTCCGACCCCCTACACCCCCTCCATTCCCAACTCTCACCTTGTATCTCATCAAGTAGAACCAGAAATCAGTATAAAATAATCTATGCTCGTACAACCAAGTACAGAAACTCAACGATACCATACTTGGCCCGTGTTCTAAGTGACAGAGGCAATGTTAAGCGCGAAACCTATGACTTGCTTTGTTGTTAATAACGTAATTTTGGGATCTTTTATTTCTCTCTTATTCTGTATTCTATAGTGAACTCCTTCTTAAACATACTTAGCTACCTAAATTATTAACACTGGCTTACTTTTTTGCACTTTACTGTATTCCTTCCTTTGTGTATCAACTGGTTCCGACTATATTAGCACTATGAGTATTATGAAATTGTCCTGTCATTAACCATCATGTAATTATTAGTTTTTGTGGTTGTTTTTTCTTATTTTTTATTCCTTTCGGCAATATTAACTGACAATCATTGGTTGTGAACGCCATTATCACCATCTTAAAATTTTGTATTATGCAGGATTACTCACACTACCACTGCAAACACTGCATTAGACCTGACAATAAATAAAAAACAAAACAACCCTGAAATGTTACTTTATGATTGTTTAGTGTTGTTTCGACCAAATTAACTGATCATCTTGGCGATAAACATTCTTAAATATCATTTCATAACTTCTTGTATGATTATAGCTTTACTGTCACCATGCATAATCATATTATAGCTTCCACTACCCTGTTTATTTCCCTTTCTGCTTCTTGGTATTTTTTCGCATTTTCAAATTATTTTTGTGTTTTTTGTGTTTTTTTGCTGTTGTTGTCTTTATATTTATTTTTTTGAAATACTCCTTTTAAAATGTTGGATAAAATTAGATGCAAATATTGTAGATATGTGCTGAAAATTCCACACTGTACTACTAGTACTGTTTCTGGAATAAAGTAAATTATTATTATTACATCATTGTGGTGACACTAGTGTACTGGATAGACTGGACATTGAACAAAATTATTGGCGTATCATTATGACAGAGCTTGGAAACTCTCAAATTACTCAAATCATCGGTGGCTTTGACATTTTATAGAAGATATGTAGACGACACTATCATTATCTGCGATAAGGACGTGATTCTTGGTGATGTATTGTTTACTTTCAACATCAGCCATCCTTCTCTGCAGTTCACTATAGGAAAGGAATCCGAACTAAGTATTCCCTTTCTTGCTGTGTGTGATCCAGTGGACGCATTGACGGATCTCTCAATCGATTCCTCCATCGAAAATGTGCATGTCTATTTCCAGGATAAGGGACTTGATTCATTCACTCTTTTTTTAGGGTAAGAAACATTTGTAGTTCTAACTGCGCTCACTCAGAACTTTCCTTCCTAAAAATCCACGCTTGTAGGAAACGGTTACCCGAATCGATTTATTGACATAAATGTGAGTGATAAGCGACCCAAACTGGTAATTGACTCACTTTCAAAGAAAGCCATCTGCATGAATTTGGAATTTTAGGGGTGATTAGGGTTCAGATATGCTCAAAAATCGTCTCTCTAAATCAGTCAGTAAAACGCTCTTTGGCCGTAGTCACGGATAAGAGAACATATTCCAGCATGGTTTTACAAGGGAGAAAGGAAGTATGTGCGCAGCTCTATTCTGAAACACCTCATCGACTTCTGTCACTCTGTCAACCCTGACAAGCGTGACCATGATTTTAAGATCATATACAGAATCCATGCTAACTTCTCGCGTTTTCTTCGCTACAGACTTCTAAAGACAGTAGGGTCCTTGTCTATTCATAGATTATAGCCAGACCTTTGTGTACAAAAGAAGTGTGTGCAATCCGTAATTCTGGCTTGGCCGTAGAGGGATAGACATTTACTTATTTATTATTTACTATTTTATTTGTTTGCAGGATTTCATCATTAGCTGATATCAGTTATAGAACCATTGGAAGTACTGGGAGTACTAGACAGCTGTTTCGTCCTAGTTTAAGACTCCTCAGTAGCATGTGTTCATCGGGGTTCAAACCTAGGACCCTCTGATTACAAGGCGAGCTCGTAGACCATAAGGCCATTGGGACCCGATCCAATGGCCCATGAATTCCAACTACTACCAATTTGCGACAAAGCGCGACCACTGGCCAATGTCTTTGGCGAGTATTTGTCCTCACAACCGACCTGCTGTACCATACTGATCACGACTTCCCACTAGAACCCCAGTGGCTTAGTGATATACGAGCTCGCCTTGTAATCAGGAGGTTCCGACTTCAACCCCCTGATGGGTGCTTACTGTGAAGAGTCCCAGACTAGGACGAAGCAGCTGTCCAGTACTACCAGTTTTTCCAATAGTTCTCTAACCAATGTCAGCTCATGAGGATATCCTGTAACCGATCGATCAAATCCCTACAGACCAGTACTAGCTTATTTATTTATTTTGTTTATCTAGTTATTCTATGTACCTTTCTCTCATTACTACGATTATTATTATTATTCTCTATGTGAAGTATTTCTAATTGTCCTACTTGGCATTCTAAATCCAAAAAGTTTTTTACAGGGTTGAATTTTATCCTGCCAAATTTCACACTATGTTATGTGATATTTTATATTTGCCCACTAACACTATAACTTTACACTGTCCTCCGACATCTGTAAATTATATTAGCTATTCCATGTATGACATTGTTTGTTTTGCCACTTGATACTTCATATTTAACTATGATTATCATCACATATATGTTAAATCCATCTCAAGCTATTATTATTTTATGTACTCACACCTATGTTACGATTTCTTGACGGGATATACTTTCTTAGTATAAAAAGCCATAGATGTACGATTGTACAGCTTGATAGTAAATTCGTTGAGAAGTGTCTCTTCACTGAATATTATGTTCTTAAAATCATAGAACTTTCACACATAAGGAAGAAAACTGCAACCAACTTGCATCAGTGGTCTGGGTACTAAGTGGAGCCTAGGACTTCGATAGCACGTCTCCATTTCTTCCTGTTCTCTGAAGTCCTTTTTAGCTGGTCCCATGGATACACGTAAGTTTTCATTTCCTCTCCTCCATATTCCCTTCGAACATTATTCCATCAAATTTTCTTTTTACGTACACACAGTACACGGGGAAACAATTAATGGGTATTTCCCAATGGCAAAATTGTTCAGTAACAATTTGAACATAAAATTTAGATTTAAGTGGAAATATTAACAAGAACACGTTAACCAAAGAAAGTATAAAAAGGGCTGTTTACTTAGTGGTACTCAGTAAATAATTAGGACCATACCTTACATTTGGACATCTGTTTTACCTTATCTTGGGACTCTTCAGCGGTCGGATCGGTCTCGAGACCTTCAAATTATGAGACCAAGATCATTTCCCGTTCAGCCGACAGGGCTGAAATTCAATGACCTGTGAGTTCTGACTCTGTCATGTCGGATACAGCGCTACTCTGAACACTACCTTCGGTGCGCATCCACTTCAACTAGACACTATGGACCCCACTGGTCATAACTATTTACTGCAGCTTTAGGACACCAATCAAGTGGCCATCAGTGAGCTGGCAATTGAGATTTGTGGGTATTCGGATTTATTATAATGGTTAGATTTCCGTCACTAACCAGCATCACTCCTTATTCAGACACAAGTATATTGCCATTTGTTTGTCAAACATTTAGTCTTATAGTTGTGCAGCTATGTATGACCGTATATATATGCTCATGATAGCATTTTCTTGTGAAATTTCTAACTTAATCATCCTAAATTAGTGACTGATTCTATCGACCCGAATATCTGACCTCAAGGACTCTGAACAGAATTCTATAAGACCAATCACTAGACATAACAGGCTAAATGGAGTTTCCCATCTTCAGAGGTTAATTACTATGTCGTATTCAGGATAAACAGCTACACTAGTCGTAAACATATTAAGATATCAGATGTTGTTCTTTCATTTCAGTTTTGCTGAAGTCGGTTACATTATTGAAATGTATGCGAATTGTTGTCAATAGGCATGTTGACTTAACAAGCCAGATGAAATTTTAAGTTTAAGTTTATTTGGGTTTCGATAGTTCACTAAATAGTGTTATGTGTCTAATCCTTTTGTTTACTGCAAACTGAATTCTACCAGTCACGTTTGCAATGTGACCACCATCACGTTAGATGGCTCGGCATCACGGTGCACTTTGAATTGTTGATATTAGATGACTGAAGGCAATCGGTGGCAGGAAGCGTTGCTCCACCTGGGTTTCATGCAGCTTAGTGTTCATCAGTCAGCAAGGCGTATCTGCAACCTTGAAGGAACAACTCATGTCCCTTCTGAGTTTCGAACCCGCGTCACTCAGTGAGTGCTGTAGTCAGAGACGTTACCACTGAGCTATTCGCCCTCGGGATTGACCTCCGGTAGGACTGTATGAAATACGTTTGTTTGGACGCTAACTACATTCGGGTTTTCTGTGTGGTGTAATAACCACTTAAAAACATGTTCTTTTCGACAACAGTGGAACATCCCATTGGTTCCACCTATATACTGTCACCAGGACAGCAGACGAATTCATAAATACAGTGTAAAGTGGAGTCTACAGAATTTCGTCCTTTATTAGTAGGTACAGGATTCGAAAATGTTCGAGATGTAAAGAAAAGATGTGCAGCGCAGAATGTGCGCTTGATGGCTGAACGAATTCTCTGAGCTTTCAGTTCCATGATGTGACCACTCTTGAATGGTTGTTTATTAAAAATGGCCTACATTAGTACAGAGACTGTCTTTTCAAGGGGTAGTCTCTCCTTACTGTGTGTGATATATGGTGATTTATTCAGGATAATCATTAGCCAGTAAAGCTGAATGTGTGCCACATAGTTCATTCATTAATTTTTCGCTTGTGCAAATTTTACGGACCCTTGATAAACGGCATTTCGCCATGGAACGCTTATACTAGATAGGAACGAAACTGCTGAAATGATGCTATTGTTTACTCCGAATGTACTTACGAAATGTGAATGGTTTAATTGTACCGTCTTCGTGCCTATTCATCGAAATATCCAGGAAACCAAATTTGTTATTCAATTATAATTCTGAGGTCACTCGAACATTTGAATGAATATTTTAAAATAGAGTAATAAAGTTTTCAGTCGACTCACTATTGTCACTATTAATAAGTATTTCATATGCACAGTGATTGGCATTCCAGCGAATCATCAATCAATAGACACATCGAGATAGACAAAATGCATCAACCGATAAGAAAGAAACCTCACACACAAAGGGTCAAAGTTCAAGCCAAAGAAACAATGAGTTACAATACAAGTAACCTATATTAATATGTATATATATATATATAACCTATATTAATACAAGTAACATATATTAACCTAGAAGGTGTGAAAACACACAATAACAACCAATCACCTCCAAGGTCACCGGGAGAGATGATTAATAAACTCGTGGAGAAATCTAGAAGCTCACTTCAACAAATTGAAGTATGCGCTGAAGATGTCGCCTAGCAGGGCGATGAAAGCTTCGCAAATTAACCATCCAGCTCAGAGAACACAACCACATCAAAATCATCCACCTGAGCTACAAATCTTCTCTATCATATTGACAAAAATGTATGTCACACTTACTGTTCAAAATATTTTACAGTCCTTATCCTCGACTAGTTTACTGGCCAGTGCTAAGCCCTAAAAATAAGGAAGGTTGAGCGTTGGGCTAATAAGCCCATCAATATTGAAGGTTAATAGCACAAAATTTATGACAATCCCTAAAATTTTAGTTATCGAATTCGGCTCAAGCATGTCAAAGCAAGCGAAATCGGATCAGAAAGGTTTCCACATGTCTTTGCAAAGGTGTAGACGTTTAAAAAAACAACAGCAACATGGAATTCCATATTTGCTTATCTTTTTGATGTATCATACACAAAAAGTGCTTCACTCATTAAACTTTTTCTCTTCAGGCTGTTTTGAGAGTGTATGAATTTTCTAGATATCCGGGGACAGGTGTTAGATCCTTACAGGTGCGCTTATTTTCTGTTGATTCTATACATACAACTTTGGCTTTCAAATATGCTTCTACAATGTCACTTTCTGTGCTTTCATATTACTGTCTGTCAGATGTTTTTAGATTTCTTATCTTATTTGGGTTTAGATTTATGCTTGAGGATGTAACTAATCCTATTCTTTCATACAATGATTCCCTTTTATAAAAAATTTGAACAAAGAAAGAAGAAACATTGGCGCAGAATAATCTGGATCCATTTTATTTCGTCGGCTCTCATCAGCTGCGTACAACCTGAATTCTTTATTAAAATAAAAAATTGAACTATTTTAAAAACTGTTATCCATTAGCGAGCATGTTGTCAGAGCGTCGTAGTAAAATAAGGCGTTGCGATTTACAAGGTGTCTAGTGTTACGACATATATATATCTTGTTATAGAGAAGTTTCTTGAAAAAACATTAATTAACAGTTGTGTTGTATGGGTGCTAACAAAAGAAAATTAGTAATAGTTACGTAATTAGATAAGAGGAGATCAAAATTTCGTTGCGCGTGAGGTCAGATGAGAAGTTCATGATGTAATACAGTGAGCAGAACTCAGAAAATCAAGAAAAATCA
The DNA here is from genome assembly GCA_944472155.2 of Trichobilharzia szidati. Taxonomy (NCBI): domain Eukaryota; kingdom Metazoa; phylum Platyhelminthes; class Trematoda; order Strigeidida; family Schistosomatidae; genus Trichobilharzia; species Trichobilharzia szidati. The sequence goes on along the minus strand of OX235271.1, from coordinate 33,932,743 downwards.
TCTCTTAAGAGAATCAAGCGAAACATAAAGGGTGGGGGGTGGAGTGAAAAGATAAGTAAACAAAATTAACAAAATTAGAAAACAAAGAGTTACTAAGAAGCTGGCTCTACACAGTCCTGTTGTTAACATAATTTGTATCTGATTAAACTGTCCACCTTGTTTAAAGGCTCAGTTACAATTCCTTCTAAGTGTTTTCATGTTTGCATATACACTTGGTATTTATGGCGGATTTACTGGCAGTTCTATGCACTTTCCGTATTGACCACTAAAACTTCTGTTTGTCATTTGTTGAAATTTTTTCTAACTAGCCGTCGACTGGTTTGATTGGATCAAAATGTCTGGTAGCTGTTGATACAACACCGTCAAGTACGGAAGCTTAGAGGATACTTTGAGGTGAACTTGACAATTTTTTCCAAGTTAATCACGGATTGATATCAGCGTGAAAACCAATGAAAACCAAGGAGTACTGGAGGCCAGATCCCCTCTGATTTGGGACTTTTCAGTCATATGCGCCCATGATCTCAATAGTGATCTGAGTCGGGACCTTCAGCATATGAGAACACGCCTGTCAACATTTTAGCCACTTAGGCTGGATTTCAGTGACCCATGAATTCTAACATCTGTTAATTCGTGACTTTGGCTCAATAACCAGCCTATGTCATCGGTGAGTATTTAACCTTACACCCGAGATAGTGGACCCCACTGATCACGACTTCTCACTAGAACTCTAAACATCTTTGTTCTGTAGTCAGTCACTACTGAGAATTAGGTTAATTTTCAAAAATTAGTGAAGTCCGCCGGATAGGTTTTGAGGACAAATACTCGCCGATGACACTGGCTGACAGCCGAGGTAAAATTCCGAATTGACAGAAGTTAGATTTGACGGGTCGTTGAAATCTGGCCTAACTGGCTGTATGGTCGACGAGTTTGACCTTTTGTCCTGAAAGGTCAGCATTCGAATTCTGGTGGGTTCGTGGGCGCATACTGATGAAAAAAGAAAAATCGAAACAAAACAAACGTCCACTACTCTCTGATTTCAATGGTTATACAGGTGATATCAATCTGTGATCAAACTTCAAACAAATTGAATTCTTCATACAACTAATTCCATTGATAAATTTCGATAAAGAAAGGAAGACGTAATTTGCAGTATAAAATGATATCATTCTATTTCACAGGTTCTCATCAGCTGCAGACTATCTGAAATTACAATGGTTACATAAATGATAATAACATACTTTAATGTTTGAGTAGTAATAGAGAAGAGATAAAATTGACGCATCCAAAACAAAAGAATGAAAGCATTACAATTTTTAGTTTAAGTTATCATCATCAATTTATATGCTTTTGAAGTTGAAAAGAGGGGAGGAGGGGTAAGACAGAAAACAGAAAAATTGATTAACAGAAACAGTGTTAGTTTGTAGGTTCACATAGCAACTCCAAAAATCAAAAGCGGTTACAGTTTATGAGATTAAGATTTGTTCAGTGAGTTGAGATCACTGAATTAGATGACTAATTATTGTAATCAAAATCAAAATTCAGTTACCAAGGGAGTGAGAGGTTAATCACACTCTCTTTCTGTATGCATAAGTCTGGCTTAAATCGTTTGATTGCGATCGCTTCGGCAAATCGTAGTAAATTTGCTGTCCTTTGTCTATTTAATATTTTGAAGGACATATTCTTAGAATATGTTCGGAAAACCGGTTTTCCAAGAAACCTATGCGTGAAAGGAAGCAAATATTCTCGGAGTGCAATTACCACACATATTGTTGATACCGGACATTTCGTAGAGATTTCTAAGTCCTTCAAAATATTAAATAGACAAAGGATAGCAAATTTACTACGATTTGCCGAAGCGATCCCAATCAAACGATTAATCGAAACTTATCAAGGGAACCAGTTGTATAAGGAGCATTAGACAGAAGTTATCGACTCTTCTAAAGTGAGCACAAATAACCCAAAGAGGGTTCTAGCTCAAGACGTACAGGACAGCTCGTTAGCAGTTCAGCCCGTGAATTCGTGAACTAGTACTACTGCCATTCAAAGTGCACACAAAAGTCAAACTCTGAATGTTAGTGTCCCAATCATCATTGATGACAGTTATTTCCTGTGAGAAGTCGTGGCCAGAGAAGACAACTGTTTCACTTTAAAGTGGGGCTGAGCTTACCTACTAACCTGTAGGTCCTGAATTCGACCACTGGCTGCTTTGTTCACGCAGACACTGATGAAAAGTCCTAAAATAAAACAAAGTGACTGACTCTCAAGTGCCCTTTAGTTTCTGCTGGTACTTTAACTGATGTCGTTTCGTGGCGAAGTCTAAACTGTAATATTTCTTAATTCTGCATTCAAATGTTGTGGATGCAAGTGTATACTTTTTCACAGAATACATTATAGTACATTTTGATTTTGATTTTTAAAAACTGTGTGAACAAAAGAAGATTGCATGTATGTATTTACATGTAATTTGTGCATAAAAGTTTATGGCATGAACTACAAATTTTCTCAATTTTTCCTGGTTTTGCTCTCAATTTTTTCACACATCACATATAAAAGTACTTTAAGATATGCACTTTTTTATTGTTGACCTGTAAAGTAATTTGGTGAGGTTAGTAACTTTTGGTAACATTAATGTTGAAATACAATTTTTTCTAATTTTGGTTTGTATGCAATTTATTTTTGACTATATAGTTCCGATTTCCAATTTCGAATTAATGAAATCTTGGCAATATAAAGAGCAAGCAAATATTCTCTTACACATTTAGTTAGTTTCTATCCTATTAAGTCAAATAGATGTTTTGCTGCTGAACAGGTATAGCTTTACTTATTAGGAATGCTAGAAGGGATTTCCTATCCTAGAACTTTTGAACTGCCAGTCAAGCTCAAAGTACGCTGTATATTGCAAATGTGCATAAGTTAGAATTCATGGGCCATTGCATTCGGTAAGAGTGGCTCACTGGTAGACGGGTTTAAAGGTCAGCTGAATGCCATGGGCTCGATCCCCAGTGGTATTATGGATAAATAGGGCTGAAAAGTCATAAACTTTGAAGAAACAGCTGTTCAGTACTGTTTGGTTTGTACTGGTTCTCCAAGTAATGTTATTTCGTCATCGAACCTGAAACCGGTCAAATAAATTAGAATCAACAAAAAACTTGGAGGATCTGGAGTTCGCCGATGATATATGTCTGATTTCCTACAGACTGGAAGATATGCAAGCGAAAAGCAACACGTTGGCAGGAGAAGCGTCAAAGATAGGACTTCCTTCAGGTGAACACAGAGAAAACAGAGGTGATGAAGATTCCTGGGAAACACCACCAACAGCAACAGCTTTTAATGACCCTAAGCAATTTGCATATAAACATGGTAGAAGTACCTTGGATGCTGCGGTTGTCTTATATCATAATGTTGTTTCTTGTTTAGACAAAGGTGCCAAATATGTCCGTGGTGCTTTCCTAGACTACACATCTGCGTTTGACTCTGTACCTAGGGGCCTTTTATTAAATAAGCTCTCCTTGACGCACACAGCATCCTGGGCTAAGAGTTGGTTGCATTCTTATTTTTCTGATAGAATGCAGTATACTGCATATAATGGCAAATCTTCTTCTGCTTTGCTTACAAAAGCCGGTGTTCCTCAAGGTGCCGTCCTCTCTCCCTTTCTTTTTTCTTTCTTCTTGCATGACCTGCCACATTTAAACGAAACCAATTTTGTCAAATATGCTGATGATCTGACTGTATCACTGCCTATCACTTCCGAGTCTGACTGCTCCAAACTTAATAGCTTTTTGTTGGACATCAGCATGTGGTCTAAGTCAAATGGTCTTATGTTAAATCCTTCCAAATGTCAGGCAGTTAACTTTACCTTCAACCATCGACGTGACATACATGAACTAGTTAGTTCCCATGATGCCTGTAGCATAGATGGTACAGAAATTGAAACCAAATCAAGCATTAAATACCTTGGATTAGTTCTTTCCTCGAACCTTTCATGGTCATCTCACATTTTATTGGTCTCTAAGAAAATGTTTCGTCTTACCTTCTACATTAAAAAGTTAAGACAACAAGGTATCAGCCAACCTTTAGTTCTGCGATTTTTAAACTCCTGTATTTTACCCATTTTACTTTATTGTTCTCCATTAATCTTTCCTGGGCTTCTTAAAAAAGACTATGCCGTATTACGAAGGGTATTAAATGCTGTGAGTAGGGCTTGTGGTTTGCCACTGCGTGATCTCGCCAATACCATAGTCGAGAGACACCTAAATTCCTGTAAAAATTGGGCAAAGGCCGTACTGTCAGACCCTCTGCACCCTCTTTATTCACAATTATCCCCTTGTATCTCATCAGGTAGAACGAGAAGTCAATATAAGAAATTATATGCTCGTACCACTAAGTACAAAAATTCTACAATACCGTACTTAGCCCGTATTTTATGTGATGAAGACACTGTTAGACGTGAAACATATAAGTTACTATGTAATTAGCATAGTGAATCTACCCTTTCATTGTTCATCTTTCTGTAATTCTATGGTGTCACCCTTTCTATCGTTTAATTATAACTTTGCTTTTTTATTTTAGTTATTACTATTATTACTATAATTTTATATTTTTCTCCTTATCCTCTACTGTAATTGCTACATAGCTCCTATAAAAACGTTTTGTTATCATTATTATGTATTAATTATTCCGTTTATCTACTTTTTTTTGTTTGTTGTTGTCGTTTTTGAGTAAATTAGATGCAATACTGTACTGAATGCTGAAAATTCCTTGCTGTATCATTCATACTGTTTTTGGAATAAAGCAAAAATTATTATTATTATTATTAAATAAAAATCAGCAAAAATGGAAGGAACCTGAAAGAAACAACCTCTTTTACCTACCTGCCTGGGAAGCATTGTTTCAACTACAGGCGGAACTGACGAGGATATCAAAGCAAGAATCGGAAAAGCAAGACAAGCTTTCATTTCTCTCAAGTCTGCGTGGAGGTCAACAGCACTCAGCATCAAAGATAAGATCCGGATTTTCAACTCCAATGTGAAGTCAGTCAGTGCTACTATACGGATCAGAGACTTGCACTGAGCGTCATACAGAGCACCTCAAACAAACTACAGACCTTCATTAACAGTTGTCTTCGCTCAATACTACTCAAGATCAGATGGCCAGCCAGAAAAGATCAGCAACAGAGATCTCTGGAAATGAGCGAACCAACCCGGCAGGAACGGACTGTGAAACAAATCGGCAGGAAGAAATGGAGATGGATTGGCCATGCTCTGAGGAAACCAACCATCAAGTGACATCACTAGACAAGCCATTGCTCGAGTGGAACCCGAAAGGGAAGTGGCGAGTTGGTCGTCAGTGCAAGTGTTACTTGGCACAGTGGTTAGGACTCTCGCCGACCATGCACATGGTCCGGGGTTCGATCCCCTGCCGGCGCACACCCGATATCTATGGTCGGCCTGAATTTGGGCTACCGATATCCATGCTGAAAATTCCACACTTGTACTGAAAATACGGTGTGGAATCAAGCTGTAAATCAAAATAAATAAATAAATAATCATGTGAGGAGGAGGTGAAAACGTGTGGGCAGACTTGGAGCAAGGTGAAGACTCTAACAGAGAACCGAACGTGATGGAGACGCATGGCTGAAGCCCTATGTTCCTCTAGGAATTAAAGGAAACCTTAATAATATAATAATAAAACCTATGAGCTAATATTGTTAGGACACGAGGAGGCATATTACAATTCAGTGTTTCTATGTGCCATGGGAACTAAATATTTCATCCTAAGTTAGATCAAATGTCAGTTCACGGGTTTTAGCTGATGTATGCTATCCAGTACAGATATTGGTCATGTGGAATTACTAAAAACACTTAACTGAAATTACAATTCACACTGACTTATACCAGGAGCAATATATATTTGCCTTCCCAGCCAATCTTCTGTATCCTTCTTCACTGTGTTTGATGCGATAAATAAATTCAAATTTCGTTCCAGTGAAGCAATAACAGAGATATTTGTTCACTCAAATGAAATAACTTTTCCTTATCATCAGAAGAATTTTTCACTGATATCTAAATTTTTATTGTTGTTCCTTTAGGTTCCAAATTCATTATATGGCTTCCATGGAACAATCGATATTTAAATGCTCATTGTCAGTTGCACAAAAGATTTACACTTAATCTAACTATGAATATGATTTGTATTATAAAATTTAATTATTAGATCAGTTTATATCAGGGAGCACTGAACATCTGTTTCATCCCACTTTTGAGACTATTCATCAGTGTGCACAAACGAAATCTAATGTAGGTTGAGTCAGGGATCCTCAGGTTACGAGCCCAAGCAACTTGGAGTGAAGTTCAATGAACCATGAACTCTTGGCAGTTCATGATATATATAGTGCTACCCTCATCAGTGCATTCGATCTGCATCTACTTCACCTTTACATGATGGTCTCCACTAGTCATGACTCCTTACTGCAGCTTCAGGATATCCATTAAATTGCCATTTAGTGGGCTGACAATTGGTATTCAGAATATGGGATTTGTGGGGATTCGGATTAATTTAATTTCATCTGTTTGTCGCTTTCGTCAAAAACCCCGTAATCTAGATAAAAATCTCCGGCTCATTGATGTATAACAGATGGATGTACTGAGTAGTCATGATTAGTAGGAAGTTGAAGACATAAAAAGGTTGACTGTTTTTGATCACAGATGTCTACGATCTCTTTCTCACGTTAGGTGGTATAATGAGGTAAGTAATATTGACGTTAGGCGTAGAGTGTTGGTCAAAGAGGGAAAATCAATCGACCAGGCTATAAAGTTACATAGATTGAGATGGCTAGGTCACGCGCATGCCTAACCATCGCCTCCCACGACGGGCATTACTAGCTGATATAGGTGCAGGTTGGAAAAGAGTAAGTGGTGGCCAAACAAAAACATGGCCTCATCAATCCATGAAATCCCTGACAGTTAAACTGAGTCAGGTAGAGAGGGAGATGCAGACTTCCGGGTTGGGGCTCTCAGGACTCTAGGAATCTATGGCTGGAGACACTAGATGACATGGCTCAAAATCGTTGTCAATGGCTTACGCAGATGTATTCAGTCTCTGTAATATTCAGTCTCATATTCCTTTCTACCATTACTCATTCTGTTTCACTCTTATACTTGTCAAAACTCTATTGATTCTCTTCATCACTCATTTTCTTGTCTACCTTTGTGTGCTATTTGGAACGTGGCAATTCGAACTGCTGCACTTCGGTGCCAAGTTCTATGTTGAATCCAGACAGAGACAGACAGAAAGATTAGTAGGAAGTAGGTACACTCATTGAAAGGATTGATGACGACGGCGCAGCATCTTCAACTGACAAAGTTATAATTCAGGAAATAATGAATCTAAGCCAAAGTAACTGAATAGTCAATGAGTTTGACCTGATAATATGAAGGTCTCAGGTTTTATCCTTCACAGAATCATGATTGCGAACTGGTGAACAGTCCCAAAAAACCACGATAAAATATATAAGTGCAGTGCTCCTTTCGTTTTCAATAATATCTCTTACTGAGGATGGATGGTTCGTGACGAAAATCCAACAAGGGAATTTAATCCAAAATCCCTAGAAATTCTATGACCGGAATTCGATTGTAAAGTATTATTCATTATAATTGAAATAGTACACTGAAAGTAAACTCCATATATTTAAATATCCATACTTTAAAAAAACTCTGTTATTGGTGTGTACTGTCACTTTGTTGTATCAAGACTAATAATAAATCAGGCTCTGCACCATTCGCAATAGTTATGAAAAGTCAGTCGTTTGACTAGTTCAAGTATGACGAAGCTGATAATTACTGAATTCAAACAGTAGTACTATGTAATAGAGAACATTAAAAACAAAATGAGAACAACGCTAAATAAACTAACGAAATCAGGACAAATTACAGAACAAGATCAATGGTGAATGAAATCTAACGGACCTATTTTACCTCGATTCTATGGTAGACCAAAACTACACAAACCAAATATTCCCTTACGACCAATCGTTTCGCTTCCAGGAACACCAACATATAATCTATCTAAAGAACTTTTCAGGAAATTAAATTACCTAACAGAATCATGCGACCATTCTATCAATTCGTCAATCCAATTTTTAGAGAAAGTCAAAAACTAACAAGGAGAGGACATTGAAATAATGGTGTCCTTTGATGTCACAGCATTATATACTTCAATTAGTCCAAAACTAGCAACTGAAACTATGCAACAATTACTCTGTAGTGATGAAAACATAAAAACGCTGTGTTCAACTTGGATAGAACTCATAAAATTATGCCTTACCACATACTTCCAGTTCACTACTCGAATATATGAACAAATAAAAGGAACACCAATGGGATCGCCCATATCAGGATTAATAATTGAAGCCGTTATGCAAAGATTAGAATTAATAGCTCTACCTATAATTAAACCGAAAATCTGGATACGTTACGTTGATGATACATTTGTAATAATTAAGAGAAATGATTTAGAATATACTCATAAATTAATAAACAACATATTTGAAGACATCAGATTCACAAGAGAAGAAGAATTAGACGAAAACAAAATCCCATTTCTAGATGTCTTACTCAGCAGAACCAACACAGGAGATTTAGAAACACAAGTATACAGAAAATCAACGCACACAGATCAAATACTCAACTATTCTAGCAATAATCCAATTACTCACAAACGAAACTGTGTGCAGACATTGTTTAAAAGAGTTCAGACACATTGTAGCACTCCAGAGTTGAAAAGAATGGAAGAAAAGTACGTACAAACGGTCTTCAAAAAGAATGGTTATCCACAAAATTTTATGAAAAAGTGTTTAAAGTGGAATCAAAACACCAACAAGAAACCATAATCAAAGACCACAAGAAAATTCATTCTAACATACATTAGAAATATCTCTGAAATAGCAGCTAGAATACTGAAACCGTTTGATATAGATATAGCACACAAACCAGTAAAATCGCTTAATTCGATATTATGCAAACCAAAAGATCCAAAAGTTAAAGGGGATAAAATTAATATCATTTACAAAATAAATTGCATGAACTGCCAGAAGCATTACATTGGCCAAAGCAGGCGTCCCCTTCGAATTAGAATTCAAGAACACAAATCAGCAGTGAAAAGACACGATATATATTCTTTAGTATCAATGCATATAGACAATTGTGGACATCAATTTGATTGGGATAATGTCAAAATCTTATACAGGGGAAACACCAAAAGTGCCAGGGAATTCTTAGGAGCCTGGTACTCAAACGAAAATGCAACTAACAAGCACGTTAATATAAACGAAATATACCAACTAATAAAAAGTAAATCAGGTGACCAGAAAGTTTAAAATCCAAGTCAATAGAAAATGGTTTATACCTATGTAAAGATAGTTACCAGGAGACGCAATTATATCACTCATGAAGAAAATTAAATCATTTCACTTTATGCTAAATATGGCGCTGAAGATGTTGTCCAGAAGGAAGACGAAAGCTCTGCAACTAAACCAACCAGCTCAGAGAACACTATTAATTGAAAGTAGTCTACGTTTTGCTTTCTAATGCAATTTTAATTAACCCGTTGATTGATTCGACCGAAATGTTCAGCCTGTGTCAGCTTCTAATCCAGACGCTTCAGCAATGTCTAAAGATTAACTTGACGTAAACAGAGGCCGAACATTGGAGTCCAATCAATCAATCAGCAGGACAATAAAAATAAAAAAGGCGTAAACAGCGAAGAAAATTTTCTTTTCGACGATTCATCTTCATCAGCTGTACAATCGTTAGTATATTTAATAAAGAAATCTTTCGATCAATCAGATACTGGTAAACTTTGTCCTTAAAAAATGTATTACATAATGTAAGGTGCAGGAAGGGATGACTAATTGTAAGTTAGAAAAGACGTAGAAGTTGGCATGACGTAAAAAGTGTGCGAAAATGGCTAATCAATAAGCTCGTGTAGAATGGAGAGGAACTAGTGGAAAGGCGATAAAGTTTTTTTGTATAAAATCTGTATGGAAATCTGTGTGTTATTAATAAACAGTAATAGAGTGGTAATAAAATATGGATGATGGGAATAATAATGATAATAATAAAATAATAATAATAGCAACAATAATAGTGGACTTAAACAATAAAAAGAAGAAGCAAAATTTTGATATGAACTTTAATTTGGCCAAGGAAGGGCTAGTGAATGTATGTATCGCTTCTGAATGTCGAGGTCCGGTTTCAGATCGCGATTATCTAATGCTTCAGCTATATACAGATGGCGTATTCAAAGTCCCTTTTTACGATATCGAGGGACTCTGTGAAGCACTGTGAAGCATTCATGCAAGCGGGGGTGCTCGATGTCCGGAGATGGCAAGGTGTTCGAGGATAGATCTGCTGCTATTCTTCTTTTCTCCTTTGGTTAACCAAGCTGGACAGTGTTCCACAATACGTTTGTGGAATTGAAGTTGCGTAGAACTAAAAATAATTAGTAATTAAGATCCACTGCACAAGAAGTGACTCTCGTGGTCCATGTCATCTAGTGAATAATGCTTATATGTTTGAAACGATGAGTACTGGGTTCGAATCTCAGTTGGAACACCGTCAATCACTCACTCACCAGAGGAGTGTAGGTACATCCAGTCAACAAAGTCTCAAATAGAACAAAATGTGCATTCTGATTTCCACTGCTAGTTACCAATAACTAGAATACTTCAAGTAATGCGACATATTAAAGAATCTGGAGAGATCACAACAAATTACACCGTTATAGATCAAATTCACAGTTTGTAACCCAGTTCAGATGTTTTGAAATGAGTCAAACTGTGCACATCACTGACTAGCTTCTCTCCAAACAAAGCAAATAGCCTTTCAGTGTTTAAATAACCTTAATCCGATTATCAAGCGCTACTGGTTAATGCGAATGGCATACATCTACTCATCTCAATCAATCAGTAATATATATATGATTTCATGCCAACCTATCTAGTTGTCTTTTTCTTAAGTGACTCTGCCTTTAGAGTGACTTATCAATAAGCGGAAGGATACGCCAACACCTCATGCATCCATCCACATGGATAGCCATCTTTCGGTTGTGTTTTAAAAAAACCTTTTCGACAAGTTATTTTCTCCATGATTATAAAAATGATAGGCTGTTGAATTTTATGCCATTATGAACCAAATAGTCATTTTATAGGTGAACCGGTTGATAAATATTCAAATTAACTACGCAAACATCTGGTATCTATCTATCTATCAGTTGCCGGCTATTTTTATTCGCTTACATTTATCATAAGACAGTATTACTTATCGATCTGTCCGGTGATATATATATGTATGTAAAGGTGACCAATATGAATGAATACGTCAATAACAATACCGGTTATCTTTTTATTTTTTTTGCCTCCTTGTTTAACACAAAAAAGCGAAACGAAACAAAACGAAACGAAAAAAGAAAAACTGATCTACATTCGACTGACTGCTTGTTAATTATCTGACTATCTATTGATCGTGACTGTGACTGATGATTCTACTGAATAAAGTGTGTATATATATTTGTCTGTTTCAATTCTTCTTTTCATGAATCATAACTAGGTCATTGAAAAGTTGTGCATTGTCTTCGCCCAGTTTCGTTGTGCTTTTGTGTACGCGTGTGTGTGTGTGTTTGTGTGCATGTGCATGTGCGTGTGTGCGCTATTTCTTGCAAATCCCCATTTAAACAAAAGACAGAAGAAGAAGAAAGAAAAATCTAATTTGAAATATACAAATTCCCTTGTAAAATTGTCTCATCTTGTCGAGAAATCCTGAAGAATAATTGTAATCTCATTTCGTTTTTTTTTGAGGAATGATGATGACTATATGAACGAGTTCAACCAAATTAGACGATCACCAATGCCGGTCAATATCAGTGTAACCATAGGCTTCGCTGTACATCTCACTACACTTTTAAATTGTTTTAAGATACTCATAATAGTTCGGTTAATTTCTGATATCATTACAGTTCTTACAGAGCCTCTGTTACCTTTCTTCAACCTTGTAGCGACTGGAGAACTCTACTCTTAGCACCACTGGGAAGAATGTCCTTCTTAAAGAAGCCGATGAAAATCTCCTCTTAAGGACATCACTGGTTAGATAAGTCACCTTTGGTGTCAAAGCCGATGTAGCGTTTCTTTTTTGTTATGGATAATGTCTGTTGTCTTTGAATTTTCAGCTTGATGTTCTTATCAGTAAATCTCAGTGGATATGTATTTCGTATGAAGATTTCTTTCAAAAAGTATAATTCTTTTTCCAGGACATCAGGAGTACAGGAACATCTGACGCGATTAGCGAGAGATATAATCAGGTTCCGTTTGCCTCCATTTGGCACTCAGCTGTGGAACTTTACCACAGTGAAAATTTATAATATTGCTCAAGTGGCAAAATAATGTTTGGTGATTAATCAAGCCCAGCTTTTAATATGTCTGTTTAACAACTGCAACTTGGGGTGTACGAGTAGGTCTGAATGGTGACATCAGATAAGGGGAGAAAAATTATAGTAGCTGGTGTATCATTGGATAATTGATACCTTCCTTAAATTTGAGTTGAATCTTGCTGTCATGGTACTGCTGGATGAAACTGATTCCCACTGCATTAGGGCTTCGGCTGTCACTGGTGACATCATGATAGCCACTCAATGCCTCAAAGTGTTCGCGGTTGTAGTCTGGGTGACCAGACCGCAGTAGATTATTGACTCTCCAGTTGAGAATGTTGTCAGTCCACATCCATTCTATATGCTTTCGCAGATACCCAGTACTTCTAAGCCATATCTTTACATCTCTTTGACTGCCAGGGCAGTCTTCCCAGTCTCGTACATTGTACGCACATTCCACGTACCAATCCTTACTCTTGCTTTTATCGAGAGAAGACACATCGGCTTACTGTCGGACTGACTTCCCGTTATGTCATGCTGTGTCATTTAGCTTCTGCGATTCGAGAGAAGAATAAGATTTTTATTTGAAATTTTTGTATTTTTAATATATTTTCTGTGTGCTGAAGTTTCTCCAGCTGTTTGAAAGATTTAGTGGCGTGGGGCTGGTAGGCGAGGCTATAGAAGTACATCAGTTGAAGTTGCTGAATTTCTCACCCACATGGGACAAAGTCCTTGAGTGTAAAATCGATTGAATGCGCCCACTGAAAATTTAAAAGACTTATTTAATGAACACAGAATGTTCTTTTCCATAAATTCGTCATCAGATTCCACATTTACATGAGCAGAGGCCTCCAAATACCAAATATTTCAGACAGCAGAGGTCATTGCAATTCGCCCAAACTAACGGAAAGTCTGCATGCAAACAAAACCGTTCCACCCATTGTTGCTACCTTTACCTACTGCTAAGCCTAGAAATTCATAAATTCTTTGTCACTTCCCCTAATTTATATGATATTCAGTATAGTATTATGTTAATGCATGTTACCTTTTAGTTATGCTTTTGAACTGTAATATACTGATACTCTTCAGTTATTACTGTCATATAACTGCAGAATCTGGTGACGATTTTCTCGAAAAGAATATTCTTTATTCATTATAATCAGCTTTTTCGATTTGAAAATATCATACTTAGGAGTGTGTGCGTCGGTGGCATAGCGGTTAGGACGCTCGCCGATCCCCGGGTTCGATCCCCGGCCGGCGCACTCCTTTATCTCGCTAATCCAGAACTAAAAAAGCTGGTGAAGAGGAAAGGTTGGGCATGAGGCTGGTAACCCCCCCCCATCTTGTAAAAATAAACACTGCTACAGAAACTTCAAGCCTCTAGCTTGAAGCCCTATGTTCCACTGGGAAGGTGAAGGAATAAAAAAATACTTTGGAGTGAAGTATCAACACAATTTACTACTATTACTATCATCAGTGGGAGAAATCTAAATAAATTCATCTATTTCACTCACTTGAACTCATTTCAGATATAAATAGTAGTACGGATGTAAAGTCTGGTCAGGAAGGATCGGAAAGGCGAGACAAGCGTTCATCACCATTAAACCAGTATGAAGTTTGGCAGATTTTAATAATAACAAAAAGTATGTTTAATATAAGATGGGATTTTCAGCATGTAGTACAATATTTAACCTGGATTTTCTCTTTATATCTGTGTAATACGTGGCCGGATGGGGAGATTAACAAGACGTTTACATTGGTGATGATGTCAATAAGAATTATCTTTTAATATTCCCTGCAATGTGCACGATGCCATTCGACAGTCTCCTTAACGTATGACCAATCCAACTCCATTTTTTCTCCCACATATTTTTTGAGCACTCGGCTCTTGGTTGGTTTGTTTCCAGCCAGAGTTTCTTAACGCCAATTCTTTCTGGTCAACTGACCATTTGATCTTCAAGATAGAGTTAGTAAAGGCACCTGATTATGAAAATAATAATAATAGCTTTATTCTAAACAGTATCTGCAATAGCCTGTTGGAAAAGCTTTTCACGACGCGCTTACCAGAATGGAAAAATAACTGACTTCACACTTGTGTTGATAATCCAAATCGTGTTGTTTATGCTGAGGCGGAGTGTAGAATATTTCCAAATTGGTTTCAGTTTGATGAAGGTGTATCTTGCCTTCTCCTCACCAGCATTGACATCATCTGTTCCGCTCGTGATTCAAACGATGTTTCTTAGCACATCGGCTGACTGGCTTCCCGAAGGATTTCACCAGCTTGCATCATTTCCCCTCTCTGATTCCAGCAAAAAATAATTTTTGTTTCTTCTGCTACTGAGCTCATTAGAAAAGCCATTACACATTAATTATCATATCAGGCTCACCATTTAATTTATAATGGACTTTCTAGCGAGCTTAGTAGCAGAAAAAGTATGTGAGTAAAAATCCAAGTTAATGAAATGATAGTGTAACAGTATATTATAAAAAATGCACTAATGAGTTATATAGATTAATCGGTTATTTGGTTATACAATTAAGGTTCAGATATGATGGAGAAGATTTGTAGCTCAGGTGGATGATTTTGATGTGGTTGTGTTCTCTGAGCTGGATAGTTAATTTGCGAAGCTTTCATCACCCTACAAGGTGACATCTTCAGCACATACTTCAATTTGAAGTGAGCTTTTAGATTTCTCCACGAGTTTATTAATCATATCTCCCGGTGAATTTGGACGTGATTGGTTGTTTTTGTGCGTTTTCACACCTTCTAGGCTACTTGTATTGGAACTGATTGTTTCTTTGACTTGAACTTTGACCCTTTGTGTGTGAGGTTTCTTTCTTATCGGTTGATAAATTTTGTCAATCTCGATGTGTCAATTGATTGATGATTCACTGGAATGCCAAGCTTCTAAAAATTCTCTAGCATTCTTGTTGTTTCCTCTGTCTAATATTTGAACGTTGTCCCAGTCGAATTGATGTCCTTGGTTGTCTGTATGTAGTGATACGAGGGAGTGGATGTCATGTCTTTTGACGGCTAGCGTATGTTCGTGGATACGAAGACGAAGGGGACGTCCACTTTGGCCAAATTGAAGTCAGGTCAAATTGAAGTATGCGCTGAAGATGTCACCTTGTAGGGTGATGAAAGCTTCGCAAATTAACTATCCAGCTCAGAGAACACAACCGCATCAAAATACATTTAAAGTTCGCTGCTAGAAATTATTAATATAATAATCCACAGAAGTGTTCACTGCTGGAGTCGTGTCTACTGGTAGAAGCTTCGCACCAATTGTGGAACAGTCTTCGTATGAGGATAAGAGGTTCCTGCAAAATCCAAAGTATACAATATGGTGGTTAGTGGTGAAACAAGTAGACAGTGTAGACTAGTGAGAAGACGAAGCGGTGAGCAGTACACTGTATTTTAGATTGTGCTCCGAAGTCTTGCATATTTCAACATGAATCGTTGTAAACAAAAGTTGTGTACAATGTTTCTAATTTTAAAACCTAACAAAAAGAATGTAGAATCCTATTGTTACAGACTTCACAAGTAAATTAGCTGTCGTTTCACTGGCAAAGTTAGGTATAATAGCTGTACAAACCTTCTCTGACCGTTAGTCTATCGTCAGTCTATAAATCACTCCTTTTTATATCACTGAAAGTATTCTGTTTGGTAAGTTAACTTTATCCGGATAACTTTAGCCTAATAAATTGATGAACTAGTTGACTGAGGAGCTGGGTTAAAAGATCTGGCTGCTGATTACCTCTCAGTCACTAAGAGTTTCTCAGATTTCCATGTGAAACAGTGATACAAAGTTGACTTTTTATCGTGCCAAATCACAAATTTTTATTCAAACTTAATAATTAGGCTGTTTTGTGGAGGAAAGCACACTAAAACAAGATTGCATTGCATATTCTCTTCGTCAACCAGTTTTCCATTCATCTCCTCATATTCACATCGAATTAGTTCGGGATAAGACTTGTTAACTACGAACCGAGTGATTTTCTGATTACTCGATTACGAGCTGACCTACAACAGATAAAATACGAGGGAAAATACAAGCTGATATTTTAAATATTCATGCAATCAGAGAAACATTTTGACTCACTGCATCAATTTTGCTATCAGTGTCTTAAGAAAGTATGTTTGATCACTTTCTTAGTTTTAATTAAGCACAGAATAATTCCAGTATTGTTTTATTTCCTTCATCTGAAAGGTAGGGTCTCGTCCAACGCGATTTATTCTTTAAAATTATTTACAGAAATTAATTCAGCCACTCTAAATTATTAAATTTTCCACCATGTATGCATAGCTGAATCACTAGCTAAACATAGACAGAAGCCTAAACTATGTATTCAGTGATTTTCTGTTTTGATTATTTTTTCCTTCACGTTCCCCAGTGGAACATAGGGCTTCAAGCTAGTGGCTTGAAGTTTCTGCAGCAGTGTATATTTTTACAGGATGGGGTTGCTAGCCTCATGCCTAACCTTTCCTCTCCACCAGCATTATTTCTGGCTCAGCGAGGTAAAGGAGTGCATCGGCGAGCGTCCTAACTGCTATACCACCGACGCACTCTGTTTTGATTAGTTTCATTATTTACAGGTTTGATCAGAAGCCAAATTAGTTAGAGAGCCCCTGCAAAACCTGCGCGGAGTATTGGATACCTGCTTCGTCCCAGTCTGGGACTCTTCACAGGACCCACCCATATACTGGGATCCAAGCCCAGGACCCCATACAGTTACCAGGTGAGCTTGTATACAGTTCCCTCACTGGAATTTAATTTTGGGACCAGTGTCTTCCAACTTCTAGCACTTCGCAATACCTAGCTGAATTTCATTCATTGTTATTTTCGTCGGAATCTTAGTGTTTGACGCCGTTTGACTTAGTTTTGACCTCTAAATATATCAATTCAATGATTGATTAATCTTTCAAATAGTTTTGTAATTCATCCGCACTAACTCTACACCCTTAGAAACCATCATAATTATCTTTATTCATATTATATGTATTATTGACTGTGTAACGCGATAATTATTTGAAAAATCACTAGTGAACGATCTGTTGGCAATACTGGCGTTTATTTTAAGATTTAAAATAACTTTACAATTTACACTCATTGTTCTGAGGTTTAAATATCATCTGCTGACTTAACAATTGTTATTTATCTTTACGCCTGTCTAGTCTCTAATTTTTATTTTTCTGTTTGTGGCTCTATGATATATTGATAATGTGTTATTCCATGGCTGCGATTTTCATACAGCTGGTTCCCTTGATAAATTTTGATAAAGAAAGGAAGACGAAATTCGCAGTATAAAATGATATCATTCTATTTCACAGGTTCTCATCAGCTGCAGACTATCTGAAATTACAATGGCTAAATAAATGATAATAACATACTTTATTGTTTGAGTAGTAGTAGAGAAGAGATAAAATTGATGCATACAGAAGCGTAGCAGAGAAAAAGATAAGAAGGAAAAGCATCCAACTGTAGAAAAGAAAAAAAGTGTTTATTTGTCTCCCATTCAAAGGTGATGCAGTGTCACGAAAGATTGACAGAAGACTGAAAGGAGCAATAAATAGAAGCTTCCCGGCAGCAAAACTCACAACAGTATACAGCACCACTCCTTCCATAATCCACTCAAAACTGGATAAATACCCTGCTGATTTCATCTCCAACTGCGTTTATGAATTTACGTGCACTTGCGAGAGCAAGCACATTGGAAGGACAGAAAGAAGGGCTTCTATCCGATTTTCTGAACATATTCCAAGAAACCTATGCCTGAAAGGAAGCAAATATTCTCAGAGTGCAATTACCAGATATATTGTTGATACTGGACATCTCGTAGAGATTTCTAAGTCATTCAAAATATTAAATAGACAAAGGACAGCAAATTTACCACGAGTTGCCGAAGCGATCGCAATCAAACGATTTAAACCAGACTTATGCATACAGAAAGAGAGTGTGATTAATCTCTCACTCCCTTGGTAACTGAATTTTGATTTTGATTACAATAATTAATCATCTAATTCAGTGATCTCAACTCACTGAACAAATCTTAATCTCATAAACTGTAACCGCCTTTGTTTTTTGGAGTTGCTATGTGAACCTACAAGATAACGCTGTTACTGTTAATCAATTTTTCTGTTTTCTGTCTTACCCCTCCTCCCTCTTTTCAACTTTGAAAGTGTATAAATTGATGATGATAACTTAAACTGTAGAAATTGTAATGCTTTCATTCTTTTTGGATGCGTCAGTTGTATCTTTTCTCTACTACTACTCAAACATTAAAGTATGTTATTATCATTTATATAACCATTGTAATTTCAGGTAGTCTGCAGCTGATGAGAATCTGTGAATTAGAATGACATCATTTTATACTGTAAATTTCGTCTTCCTTTCTTTATCGAGACTGAGATTTTGTTTGAGCGATTCAAATTAATACTGATGCAGAACTGCATGCAAGAACTGTTCGGTGCATGATTCTTGTGGACAGAGTTTTGATCTCACCTTTTTCGAGAATGTCCTACTTGGTTCTCAGTACTTGTCTGATACTGGAGAGTTCTCTGATCTGCACAGCTGACTAATGAATGGTATTATTGAGTACCACAGATTTTATTGCAAACAACGGTCGTTTGGACATTTTATGACTGCAAGTAACTCAAAAGAATTTCTGCCAGCTATTCAGTGGAATGTCAAGATCGGTTTTCCGCTGTCAGGTCACAACATGTCAGCATAGGTCATTCTACCTTATTTTATCTGCAGTAGTATAAGTCAAAACTATATAGCTTTAAAATGAAACCATTGAAGTGAAATATACTTACACCACCACCTAGCACGTTGTCCACATTGCAAACTTGACTGATAGAATTTTGTCTGAAGTAAACAAAGGACTAGACACATCACTCTAGTTACTAGTGTCCAATCAAAAGTATCCAGTGCAGTCCTACAAGAGGTCAATCGTGAGCCCGAATAGCTCGGGGATGAGGTCTCTGACTGCAGCGCTCACTGAGTGATATGGATTCGAATCTGGGAAGAGACTACAGATACGCCTTACTGAATTGTGAATGCCAACTAGCATAAAACCTAGGTGAAGTAGGACTTCGCGCCACTTGCCTACCACCATCTAATAACATCAATATAGTGTTAGATATAGATAATGGTATATACAAGTATATTATTAGAAGGTTAGGGAAAGAAATTCTGATAAAACGTAGGCAAGTTATATTTAGAAATGGCAAAATATGATTATACATTTCTATTTTTCATTTTCCAAATTTGATTTTTGAAGTAAAAAGGCGGCATGACCATTTTTTATTGTACCGACATGCCTAATACTTCCATGAACTTTAATGATTTACTGACATATAACAATTTGCTACATGAAAAGTCACTTAATCCCAGTAAAATATTGCTAAGTTTGTTTCTATTTTGCTATTTTTTTTCCTCGTGTTAATATTTTTAGTTTTGGCGAAATGTTATTCTTGTTGCGCCTTTTTTTATTATACATCCTGTTCAGTTATTATCAAACAGTGTAACTATGACGTCAAATACAGTCATGTAATATTTACTGAAAATAGTAGTATGTAATTTGATATGTATGCAATAAATGCAGTTATTCATCCGTGAATATATTATTGTGCGTTAATCAATTCACCTGTTCATGTGGTGCTAGGTATATGGGTCGTTCGACTCAAGTTTTGTCCAAGAGGGTGAAAGAACACTATCTTGCATGGTAGTTACGGAGAGGTGGAAGTGGAGCAATAGAAAAGCGCGATCATTGAACACCTGGTCGATAATGATCACCATATCTCGACAGCCACTGCCTTTAAAATTATCTACTAGGCGAAAAGTAATTTTCCCAAATCACTTCGCACCCGTCTCATCTGTATTACTTTATAACACTATGAGACTCTATCAAAATAAAAATTTACCCATAATGGAATTACATTCTACCACAGTGCCCAAATTTTATTCTTAAATCATTGCTGAAGCCCTCTTTGGCTATCGAAACAGAAAAGCCAGATCTATGAATCCAGAAAATATTTCGTTCAGTCCCTCCAACTTTCATGGTCTTAATCCTTTATGCTAAAGTATGGTAATCCATAGTCATATTTTGGCTCTATTTTGGCTCTCGTCTTGTCTATTCAGTTTGCATACTCTTCCTTTATTACGTCAATTGTTACTATTATTACTATTCTCACTTTGAACTGTCCCCGGTATTATTTCACTCGTTTTACTTGTCATTCTAAATCGATTCTGTTTTGCAATTCTAGATTCTACGTCATCAAATTTCACACAATATTGCGTAACGTTTTTATTTTATTCGATTTGCCTACTAAGCCTATCATTGCACACCCCTTCCAAGTTCTATACATCTTATGAATTATTCAATATATGACATTAATTGTTTCATAAGTAAAAACACAGTTTTTTGTTCAGCGAAGAAATTTCTTTTCAACGACTTCATTTTCAAGCTGTACAGTCGTATTTATATTACAGAAAAGGTTATCAAGTGGCACTAAATAATTGCTCAGTCAATATACATATATATATATGATAAGAATAACGATAATTAGAATGTTATAAGGGGTAGAGTTGAAGTGGATAAATTACAAAATTATTAAAGATTGTTTTATGAGTGAATTGAAATCAAAATGTTTTTAAAATGTCAAGTGTTGTCTAAAAATTTTTAAAAAATTAGGAGTACGATTACGATAAGAATGAAGATGTGAAGTGAAGTGGAAAGAATTCAAGTGGTAAAATAAAATATAATAAAGTAAAAACTAGAAAGAACATTACTATGACCAAGGTAAAGAAAGGGGTTTGACAAAACGTTTTTGAACACATAATTTAGGTTTCTGTTCATGTATAGCTAAAGCTTCGGCTATGCATAAGTGAAGAAAACGTAAACTTTTGGATCGATTCGATTTTGCCATGTAGATAACTTTGAAAGATGAATCACGTGGGGCTAAATGACCTGACTCTAACAGGTGATCACAGATAGACGACTTCGCAGTTCTACGTTCGCCTTTCATTAACCAGACTGGATAGTGTTCAGCTACACGTTTTCGGAGATTACGC
This sequence comes from Trichobilharzia szidati, assembly GCA_944472155.2. NCBI lineage: Eukaryota > Metazoa > Platyhelminthes > Trematoda > Strigeidida > Schistosomatidae > Trichobilharzia > Trichobilharzia szidati. Next base: position 33,911,249 of record OX235271.1, on the reverse strand, counting down.
TTACAACGTGCAATATGAACAGCTGCACAAGAGCAGGTAAAAGAGTAAATACACATGGATGTGGACATAAGCGGTAATCTATCCTTGACGCATTGTCTAATCATATTTCGGCTGGTAAAAACTAGTTGCAAGTCAGCTGACATTCTTGACATTTTAAAAATATTTTTGATTTCAATTCACTCATAAAACAATCTTTAATAATTTTGTAATTTATCCACTTCAACTCTACCCCTTATAACATTCTAATTATCGTTATTCTTATCATATATATATATATGTATATTGACTGAGCAATTATTTAGTGCCACTTGATAACCTTTTTCTGTAATATAAATACGACTGTACAGCTTGAAAATGAAGTCGTTGAAAGAAATTTCTTCGCTGAACAAAAAACTGTGTTTTTACTTACGAATAAATGGGTATTTTTCGTGATTAATTGTTTCGCCATTTGATATTTAACTATGATTATAATCAAAAATATTTTATTTGTACTTCATACAATTATTAATATTTCGTGCATACACACCTATGATTCAATTCCCTCACTGGAGATAATTTCATGAAAACCATACGATTGTACGGCTTAATAATAAATTCGTTGTTGAAAAGAGTCTCTTGGCTGAATCACCACTTGTTTTTATTTTCTATATGTTACACTGGGAATTTTCCATGACTATATTATTCAGCTATTATTTAGTTATCATCAGAGAAAACCATATTTTTCACTACTTCAGTTTTTCATCTTATGTTCCAGGAAATTGGATGGTGCAGTTGCCAAGTCCTTTACTCTCCTTTTTAAGTGATATCTTATGCAAAGAGTGCCAACTTCGAAATGAGCTAAGCTTATGGAATTCTCTATGATTGTTTGTTTCACTTGTTCTTGACTGTATTTCCTTTTACGAATACTGATCATCTCGTTGACCTGATATCAGAGAATTTTTTTGATTTTAACTTATTCTTTTACTCACTAGTAAATTTAATCACTGTCAGCAATATCCCTTAAGTGAAAACTGATGTCAGTAACTCCATTATGGATAAGATTTTATTTTGATAAATCACACAGTGTTACACAGTAATATTAACTGATGACGTTTCGAGCACAAGTTGTGTGAGTAACTTGATATGATTATGAGCAATAATTTGTGCTCGAAACGTCATCAGTTAATATTATTGTGTAACACTGTGATTTATCAAAATAAAATCTTATCCATAATGGAGTTATACTCTACCACAGTGCCCAAGTTTTATACTTATATAAGTGATGTTAGTAATATTGTTTTAGAAATTCTTTTTATCAAAATTTCCCCTTATTTCCAGTTGGATAGGTTTCTGTATTCTGTATAAAGGAATGCATATTGCGCCTTTTAACCGCCATTAAATAAAACTGTATACAGTTCGGGATGAGATTTCACTAGAGTTTCTTTTGGAAATCGAAATAATTCAGATGCTAATTAAGAAAGTAGTTATAAATGAGTAAATTATTTATATTATTGTTTCCTTTAATTCCTACAGGAACATAGGGCTTCAGCCGTGTGTCTCCATTGCCTTCGGTTCTCCGCTAGAGTCTTCACCTGGCTCCATGTCTGCCCACACGTTTTCATCTCCACTTCACATGACCTCCTCCAAGTCACCCTCACCCTTGCACTGACTATCGACTCGTCGCTTCCCTCTCGGGTTCCACTCGAGCAATGGCTTGTCTAGTGATGTCACTTGATGGTTTCCTCAGAGTATGACCAGTGAATCAATCTCCATTTCTTCATGCATATTTCTTTCACAATCGGTTCCTGCTGAGTTGGTTCGCTCATTGCCAGAGATCTCTGTTGCTGATCTTGTCTGGCCGGCTGGCCATCTGATCTTGAGTGGTATTGAGCGAAGACATATCATACCTGAAGATAACTGTTAATGAAGCTTTGTAGTTTGTTTGAGACGTCCTTTATGACGCGCAGTGCAAGTCTCTGATCCGTATGGTGAGTAGCACTGACTTCACATTGGAGTTGAAAATCCGGATCTTATTTTTGATGCTGAGTGCTGTTGACCTCCACACAGACTTGAGAGTAGTGAAAGCTTGTCTTACTTTTCCGATTCTTGCTTTGATATCCTAATCAGTTCTGTCCGCCTGTAGTTGAAACGATGCTTCTTAGGTAGGTAGGTTGTTTCTTTCAGGTTCCTCCCATTTATGCTGATTGCAGTCTGTTGTTGTTGCTGTTGCTGTTGTTGTTCTTGTCCAGGAATCTTCATCACCTCTGTCTTCTCAATGTTCACCTGAAGTCCTATCTTTGATGCTTCTTCTGCCGACCTGTTGCTTTTCGCCTGCATATCTTTCAGTTTGTGGGAAATCAGACATATGTCGTCGGCGAAGTCCAGATTCTCCAAGTATTTTGTGTGAGTCCATTTAATGCCTGTTTCCTGATTGCCCGCTGTTTGTCGCATTATCCAATCTACTGCAATCAGGAAAACCATTGGTGATAGTAAAATTATGTACTAATTACTGATTGATCAAGGCGATCTCAATCAAACAGATGTGCATACTTTTGAGCGCTACTTTACATTACAAAGACAAAGGTGACATACACTTTGTCATGATCAGCTCAACAAGACGATCAGTGTTATCATAGACGGAGAGTTCACCGATCTACAAATATCTTCCACTGGTTTCCCAACTGGAAATTTATTTTTTATAAAGATCAAGGTGTTAGAAGGGACAACCTGTCGTAATTAGCCATAAAGTTATAATTCATGCAATCACTGACAAGACAACCTGATGATTGAACATTTGTTGACTGACTTTTTTTTATAGATCTTTCAGGTCATACAATCAGCCACGTATTGACCACTTATTTGTGGCTTTAAGTTTCCTTGGTTCTTTAAATGATACTGTCGGTGTTGTAGCAGGTAATTCTGACTCTTTCTGCCTATCTCAGCGTGTAAATATTTCCGGTTGATCAGTTAGTTAGCGTTGTGTCCTAGGTGCCTTCTATTCAAGTTTGATAACAACCACAAAACATGTAACACTCCGTTATTATAAGTAACAATACAAGTAACTATAATAAACGACTAAGGAACCCTGTGTGTTTTCAATAAGTCACAGGAAAGGCGGTCAATTTATTCATGGGGAATCGAATTCTGAAGTTGATGAGTCAAATTTTGTTTAGTTGGGGAAATGAAAGCTTCGCAGTTAACCTATCCATCTCAGAGAAAAAAGCACAATAAATATAAAACTATCTACATGAATTACAAATTTTATTCATTGTTTGAAAAATATTTCAGTTGTTTTGGAAGAAAGTAACTGCATTTATGACTCCCGGTGTAAGAGGAGTTGTTACAGTTTAGTGCAGCCAATAAAAGCACTTCAAACAGCCTACTGTAGAGTTTCATCGTCAACTGTGTCTGCTCATTCCATACTAAAAATAGGATGGCCAACTAGGGGAGGTTAACCAACAAGGAACTCTGCAGTACAACGAACCAACCAATAACGCATAGCCCAGCCCAATATGCTGAAGAAAATGGGAATGAATCGGACTCACACTGAGGAGACCGCTCAACGACATCTTGTGCCGCTCTCTCGAATGAGACACAAATGGCGGGCAACTAGCTAGGTGTCAGAGAGTGACAGGGAGGAAATTATGTAGGGAATAATAATGATAATGCACACTAGGAAATCTGAGCACTGTTCACTGAGAGAAGGCATTATAATATTGAATCCTTAAGCATAGCTTATAGTAGATTTTGTAACCAGGTGAATATATATAGCCAGCATTTCTTACAGTGTGACTGTCTCACTAACCTGCCACAGAGAGATCGAATGGGTGAAACATGCTTCCCAACACATGTTAGTCAGCCACTACTTATTGTCAGGGTTAAATCAGAAATCCTACATGTGAATTGATTATTATTTAGCGCCCATAAGGCAGTAGGAAGTAGAAAATAGGTAGGCATGAAGTAGAGTCAGTGAAGTCCCTAATTTAGTAGACTTGCGTGATTTTACTTCTGATTTCATCAATGAACGAAATATTCACATATTGAGTCATAAGAAAAAGGCACAAACAGCGAAGAAAATCTTCTTTTCGACAATTCATTTTCATGAGCTGTACAATCTTAATTATAATTAACAAAGAAATCTTTAGACCAATCAGATACTGGTAAATTTTGTCCTTGGAAAATTGTATTACATAATGTAAGGTGTAAGAAGGGATTCATTATAATTGTAAGTTAGAAAGGAGACAGAGGTTGGCATAACGTCATAAGTGTGAGATAGTGAATAATCAATAATCTCGTGTAAAATGGACAGGAACTAGTGGAAAGGCTATAAAGTGTTTTCGTATAAAATATGCATGAAAGCAATGTTATTAATGACCTAAGAAGACTCTCTTCATAAACCTAGAATTCAAAGGTGATTTCGCAGCGGGAATTCTCAGAAACCGCCTTTCTAAATGTCTGAAGAAGACATTTTCAGAAGCCTCTCTACGTATCAGATTCTCCTGCAGACAGTTAATCCAGTCTAACGCTAAGGACAAGATACCGCTTTTGGCCACCTCAATGTGTATTTATCAATTTACTTGCTCGTGTGGAGCAAAGTATATTGGCCGTACGTAACGTCAAGTCCAAAAACGTATTCTGGAACACTGCCCAGCTTGGTTGGCCAGAGGAGAAAAGAAGAATAGCAACAGCTCGATCCTCGAACACTTTGTCATATCTGGACATCGAGCACCCCCACATGAATGCTTCACAGTGTTACACAGAGTCCCTCAATATCGTAAAAAGGGACTTCGGATTCGCCATCTGTACATAGCTGAAGCATTAGCTATTCGAGATCTAAAACCGGACCTCTGCATACAAAAGCGATACATACATTCTCTTGCCTTACCATGGCCAGAGTAAAGTTCTTATCACAATTTTGCTTCTTTCCTTTATTATGTAAGTTCACTATTATTACCATTATTATTTTATTTTATTAATACTTTTATTATCATTTTGTCCCCATCATCCACATTTTATTACCACTCTATTACTGTTCATTAATAACATTGCTTTTCATACATATTTTATACAAAAACACTTTATAGCCTTTCCACTAGCTCCTGTCCATTCTTTTTTTTTCTACGCGTTCCCCAGTGGAACATAGGACTTCAAGCTAGTGGCTTGAAGTTTCTGTAGCAGTGTTCATTTTTACAGGATGGGGTTGCTATCCTCATGCCCAACCTTTCCTCTTCACCAGCATTATTTCTGGCTTAGTGAGGTAAAGGAGTGCGTCGGCCGGGGATCGAACCCCAGGCCATGTGCATGGTCGGCGAGCGTCCTAACCGCTATACCACCGCCATTAAATCGCTGGCTCCGGAGGTCCATTCTACATGAGATTATTGATTATTCACTATCTCACACTTATTACGTTATGCCAACCTCTGTCTCCTTTCTAACTTACAATTATAATGAATCCCTTCTTACACCTTACATTATGTAATACAATTTTCCAAGGACAAAATTTACCAGTATCTGATTGGTCTAAAGATTTCTTAGTTAATTATAATTACTATTTTATTTTTATTTTTTATTTTGATTTACAGCTTGATTCCACACCGTATTTTCAGTACAAGTATGGAACTTTCAGCATGGATATCGGTAGCCCAAAATCAGGCCGACCATTGATATCGGGTGTGCGCCGACAGGGGATCGAACCCCGGACCATGTGCATGGTCGGCGAGAGTCCTAACCACTGCGCCACCGACGTACGATTGTACAGCTCATGAAAATGAATTGTCGAAAAGAAAATTTTCTTCGCTGTTTGTTCCTTTTTCTTCTGATTTCAGTTAATTTCGACATGTCGTTATATGATCTGTGGAATCATTCCTTATCTCGGCTTTAACGAACAAACTAAAAATAGGGAGAAAGTGAGATTAGCTGTCTTTGAGAAAAACAATATAAAACCCTGTTATTTACTGGTATTGCCTGGCAGTGGAAGTCTTGCATTTCCTATATTGAAGTGATCAGCTCGATGTACCTGGATTTTGATGAGTAGTGGTACTGTCGCTGAGAACTGAACCAACAACACCCCGAACGTTTCAGATATTTAACTGTTATCTGCTGGACTACTGAGGCATGAGAGGCACAAATTTGGAAATCTGTTTTATAATATTACTATTCCCTTAGTTTGCGAGTAGTATATATAAATTCAGCAGCAGTTTTCCATTTCATCATGTTCTTTGAAGTCCTCTTAAGCTGGCTTCACAACTGTCTATTTTTTGTAGTCTCTGCTTCACACTGTCTCTTCCACGTCACCCACCCTCGGAAACCCAACTCGTCATTTCCCAACCACTTTGAAGATACCTCAAGAGGTGTTATGTACACAATTTACATTAATGTGAAATCTCACCCTCATAGATCACGATATATAACGATGGATATCGAAATGATAAAGAAGCCACTTCCAAACGCAGAATTCTCAAACAGACTTCTAATTCAGCTGAATGAGTTCATGGGGATTTTTGTATTTCTGTCATGCACCAACATCAGCTAGAGAGACCAGTGAAAACTAAAGAACACTGGACAGCTGTTACGTTCTCCTTACTTTGAAGTCTGCAGCAGGGCACACCTAAGACCGAGCCTGGGATCGAACGCGGGTCCAGCGCTTTCACCATTCAGCCAGTTAGGCTGAAAATCACAGGTTGGTGAATTCTCACTTTACCAAGTGTTGGTTTGCAGGGATTTGACTGGTTACAGGAGTGATCATGAGCTGATGTCAATTAGATAACTACTGTAAAATCTGGAAGCAGTGGACAGTGGAGTTCACCAAGTAAGGCAAGAGGACAGTTAATCAACTGTGACACTTGCTGACGGGTTGCACCAAATATATACATATATACATATCTCGAATTAGCAGAATTTGGAATTCATGGACAATTGGATCAGGTCCATGTATTTGAACGGTTTATGATCTCGCCTCGTAACCGGAAGATCCTGGTTTCGTACCCCACTGACTGCGTACTAAATTAAGACGAAACAGCTGTTCAATCCTGATTCGCGATATTGCTCTGGCTTCATCAACGTCTTAGATGAGTATTCACTCCAACTGGCCACCACTTCCCACTGTACAGCTTCAGGAAATTCATCCAGTTGACGTCAGTGAAATGGCGATTGATATTCAGACCTTTATTAACAGTTGCCTTCGCTCAATACTCAAGATCAGATGGCCGACCAGAAAAGATCAGCAACAGGGATCTCTGGGAGCGAACCAACTCAGCAGGGACCGATCGTGAAACAAATAGGCAGGAAGAAATGAAAATGGATTTGGCTGGCCATACTCTGAGGAAACAATCCATCAAGTGACATCACTAGACAAGCTATTGCTCGAGTGGAACCCGAAAGGGAAGCGGCGAGTTGGTCGTCAGTGCAAGGGTGACTTGCAGGAGGTCATGTGAAGAGGAGATGAAAGTGTGTGGGCAGACATGGAGCCGGGTGAAGACTCTAGCAGAGAACCGAACTCAATGGAGACGCACGGCTGAAGCTCTATGTTCTTCTAGGAATTCAAGGAAACAATAATAATAATTATTATTATAGAACTTCTAATTGACGAAAGCACAATCCGCCGAATCACACTGGTTTTCACCTAACCCATCATTAAGGCATCCTGTATGTATTGTATTTTATATCTAGGATATATATATATATATCGCAACTGAATCACACCTATTTGTTCTGAAAGTTGATGATTTTATTATTATTATTCTATATAGTTTGATACAGTTAAACTAGCCTGATTTATTGTAATAATTTAGCTAACCGGCTTTTTAATCACATGTTAGTTAACGTTGTACATTTAGAATATATACGCACCTATCTGTGTACACAGGTGCTTGTGTGTGTGTGTTTGTGTGCAGGGGGTGGGGCAGGAGTGTACATATGTACATGTAAAAGCAGATTGTTTTCCTGCACACCTGTTAAACTCACCTAACTACAAAAATAGACGTGTTTTTTTTTTATTATTTTATGATATGAACGTAGGATTTGCATATCTCTTAGCTTCTATTTTTCTAAATGTTAATACTTCCCATCATTCGTATCAGTATCAGCATCCATGGGTATGATTTGCCAAATACAGCAGTTTTCACTGTGTAAATGAAGATTGGATACTGTGTAATACAACCTCCTTTCGAGTGTTCCTCTCCTCTTTTATGTGTTGTAATCATAGAATAGTCATAGTGAAATTAGCAACAACAACAAGAACAGAAAGTAAAACTCCCCGCTTATTTTATCAGGTCAATGAATGACCTGGAAAATGCAAACACAAATAAACACGGGCTATCGTCTTTTTGCCGGTATAGGCACATACATGCACACAATACAAACTTACATGTTTCTTAAAATATCGATAACACACCTTATGATTATTATTATTAGGATTATTGTTATTATCACCATTACTATTACTACAACCAGTATTATTATTATTATTATTACTATTACGATTAGTATATTCTTTATTTTCTTGTTAGTTAAAATCTACACCAAAAGCCCAGCAATTCCAGATGTGTTTTTTTTGTGCCGCCCACCTGTTCACAGTTGATTGGTTAGCCCATATGTGACCTTGTACATTCGAATAAAATGAAAACCGATAGTGTTACAAATAGGTGAAAGCAACAGTTTGTGAGGGAAATTATCAGATACAGGGTTAATAAGATAGTTAGATAGCTTGATATTGTTTTATTATTATTATTTTCGGAATAAACTGAATTAAACTGTAAATATTACCTGATAAGTGAAGCTGGAATCTGCATTCTTATCATTAATAACAATAATAATAATAATAATAACTGTGAATTGTACAACATCAACACCACCACCAACAACAACAAAACAACAACAACAATAGAGACAACAAAAAGACAAACAGAATTATTATTTCTATATGCGGAAAGTTGAAACTGTTTAAAACTTGCATGATTTAACTAAACACACAATTGGAATAGTCAAGACAGTGACCAACTATTCAAACATTTCAATTGTCTTTAATTAATTAATTAATTTATTTATTCATAATATTCGCCAAGAATGAGAGATGTATCTAAGATTGGTTGGTAAGTTATACTTTTGTTGTTATTGTTGTTGTAATTGGCTTTGTTGACTTCCTTTTTTGATTGATTTCCTTGATGTAAAGTAGTTCAGCGATGAGGCTCATTTATGCCCACCGATTTTCCTCTTTAAATGTGCAGTTTCTAACCCATGAAAGAGGGTAGCAACAAAAGTGATTTTTTTTTATTTACAGCTTGATTCCACACCGTATTTTCAGTACAAGTATGGAACTTTCAGCATGGATATCGGTAGCCCAAATTTTACAGGCCGACCATAGATATCGGGTGTGCGCCGGCAGGGGATCGAACCCCGGACCATGTGCATGGTCGGCGAGAGTCCTAACCACTGTGCCACTGACGTTGTCGTAATCATAGTTATCAATATTAATCAACAATTTGGGAAGAGTTAAATAGGGATGTTAAGATTATGTATCAGGATGAATAATTTAAAGGATGAGATGTAGTCACGATGCACACAGAAACAAAGGGGAATATGGAATTATCTTAAAGCTGCAAAGGAATATAAGAGTTATAACTACATGTTAGAAACAATAAATGAAGAAAAAATCAAGTTCGTAAAAAATCATCAATGTTGATACCATGACAGTGGAAGTGATTGAGTAATTCTCTTCACAGCTCAGATTTCTTTATCTGAGTGGTCAGAGCTCCAGGAATGAGCAAGAGATGACGGCAAGTTGTTCTTCACTTTGAAGGATGAGGAATTTGTTGAGACGGAATGACCAGTGTTGTATTGCTGAAGCTTTGCTGATTCAGTTAGCGAAATCGAAACTATGCATACAAAAGAAAATTATTCAACCATTTCTACTGTCATGGTTACAACACTGTTGATTTGTACTCAAATGATTCTTCGTTTGTTTGTTTGTTTGTTTATTCTAACTCCCTACAACTCTAGTGTTTGTTTAGAGCTCTTACGTAATTCCAGATATTCCTGCGTTTCTACGTTCATCTTGACTACAACTCATTCATTAAATTAAATTACTACTACGTAACTCTAATAGATCTGTCCAGCTCCTCTTATGCATTGAGCAATATTAACCACTATGTTTGTGACAACTCATCACTTTTGTTACTAACCACTATAAATCTAAAGGGGAAAGTGATTTCGCCGAAATGAGCCCCCTCCGCTGAATTACTTGTTTGGTTGTTTTCATTAATGTTTGGTTGGGAATTACTCATGAATATTTATAATAGTTACTCATTTTATTATTTAAGCATAATTTAGTTTTCAATGAATTCTAATCAAATACATGTCCTGAAAGATGTTTGTAGGGCGGGGGAGTGGCACCATACATGTTCTGAATATTCAGTCTTAGCTAAATTCAACTGGGCATAAAGTAGTCTAAGTGTTCAAATCCTCCTCTTTTAGATTCTTCAGTTATCCTTTAAATTCTTGGTATATTTTTTGTAAAACATAATTAAATCTGACATGCTTCGACTTTCGTTATAAACAGATTACAGGCTTAAATTGACAATAACTTCTCAAAAACACTAACACATCGATTCCAATCGTTGAAGTTTTATTCATTTCCTGAGTATCACAACAGGTTGTTTGCGAATAAAAGTATATACGTAATTGGCAATACTTTTAACAAAAGTGATTAATCTGAATAAAACAAGAACAACAAAACAAAACAACAACATACCATTATTTATTTTGCTGGCTTCTCATCAGCTGTTTGCAGCCTAAATAAATAATTAAGTCTATCTACAGAGAAGCTTTAACATACTTACAAATTTTACATGATACCAGTTTGGATTTAGTGAACAGTGCTCAGAGAATTACGCTTTTACAAAGGTAGTTCAAGTTTGAACAAGATGAAGGTGTGCATAAACTGGTAAAAGAGTTGCTTAATAAAGACGAGAGATGCGTAAGATTATGAGTAACGAATAACAATATAATAACAATATAATGAGTTCGACTGAAATCATACAAACAAGAGACAAGCAAAATTACACTTCATCACAGGGAGTGAGGTTAAAACCAAAGATTACATAATCAAATGAAGGAGAGAATAAAGACGTCCAGTTACCAGGTAGGGCAAGGGAAGACTGATGCTAACTGCTTCTTTCTGAGCACATAAATCTGGTTTCAGACGTTTAATAGAGATTGCTTTAGCATAATTGAGGAGAATTGAGCTGTTTTGTTTGTTGATAATTTTAAAGGAATTTGTGATTTCCACCACATGACCCGTATTAAAGAGATGTCTGGTAATGGCACTATTGCAGACGTTCGTTCCTTTGAGACATAGGCTTTCGGTACATGTTTATAAAATTGAAGGTGTGCCCTTCTTTCTGTTCTCCCAATGCAACTGTTCCCGCAGATACACGTGAATTTGTATACACAGTTGGAGATAACATGAGAATGGTTGGTACCTGTTAACTTTTAATTAAAAGTGATGAACTACATTTTGAAAATAAAAGCGATTTTCGACAGTGTTAAATGCAAGAATTACAAGTATTTTTTTAACAGTGTTTAGCTGCGCTTTGTATTTCTTGAGAATGTCAGGACAAACGCTGGAAGAGAATAACATGGATCCACTTTAATTCATGTATTCTGCTTAGCTGCGTACAACCTCTGACATTTATTGAATTATGGTATAAAACAGTCTATTGTCAATTCACTTTTGATATCCCCGTTGACTGCTTGGTCTCTGTTGACATGTCGGCTCCTTGGACGGATGCGTCGACGATGTCTTAAGATTATACCCGATGCTGACTGCTACTCAACATGAACCAAATTGCTTGGAGGTATGATACAATTTTGAGAATTATTTATTCATAGAAATCAGTATTCCAGTAATGAATGTCATAAGGAAGTGAAGGATGAAGAATTATTCTGTGTTACTACATACATATAAAAACATAATGATCTAACCTGTTCCAAAACGGTACTTATAATGCAACATGTACTCGTCAGCATTTCGTACAATACTCTATCCGAGTTACTCAACAACAATAAAAAAGAAGCATTACAGGTTATAGATAGCCAAAATTGACAATGGCACCACACTTTTAGCATTAGTAGTAACAATAAATTCGAAAGTGTAGAAAAAGCAGAAAATAGTAGAAGTAGTAGTGTCACCATAAATTACAAACAGAAGAGATTAAAAGAGGCATTTATTTTGTTAATTAAATAGCAAGTTGTAAGTTTGACGCTTAACATTATCTCTGTCATATAGAACGCTGGAGAAATATTGTATTGCTGAGTTTCTGCACTTCGTTTTATGGACATATAATCTTTTACAATGACTTCTAGTCGTATCTGATGAGATTCAGTGTAGGAAGAGCTGTGAATAATGAAGGTGTTGAGAATCAGATAATGTGGACTTATCTTTTCGGCGGTTTCATTATCAAAAGCTGTACAACCACATTTGTATACATTAGTTTACATGCATAAAATAATAATAATAATCTGCTTTATTCCATAAACGGTACTTATAATACAGAATGGAATTCTCAGTATTTATCACAATATTGCATCTGATTTACTCAAAATATAAATAAAATTAAAAATTAAAACAAAATTAACCAGAGGAATTTTTCCACGTTTACGATATAAAGTCAAAAATATTCGAAGCATGAATTGAGAATATTAAATATAATAATAATAGTTTGTTTCAAACAGTATTGTTGATTCAGTTTGGAAATTTTAGCATGTTATAGATTAGTAAATCTAATGTTCTGTTTATATAGTATAGTGAGGGGAAACACAAAATTAACAGTCATAACACAGATTAAATAATGTTCACACTTATGAAAAAAAATAATCAAAAACAAAAAGTTGAGAGGATTATAAATATAAGAAATACAATAACAATAAAGGTTGATGTTGTAAGGGTGGAGGAAATGGTTTATTTAGCAGTGAAAAGAAGGTTAGTTAGTTGATGCCTAATACTATTTTCATCACATAAAGTACGTGCCAAATATGGTATAGTGGAAATTTTATACTTAGATGTACATGTACAAAGTCTTCGAAAAAGACTGTTTGTTTTATCTGAGTAGACACAAGGTTGGAGCTGCGGGTAAAGTGGATGCTCACAGTCTGACAAAATTCTTTTAGCGAATTTGTTGCATGACATCAAATGCCTATCAGTGATGATGTCAACGATATGGCCCAATGGGATACCACTCGTCCTGCTGATAGTCTTCAGATTTCTACGAAGTATGACATAGTCTTTTTTTTAAACAATCCAGGAAAGAATTATTATTTATTTAATTCCACATAGTAACGAAGGAGATAATAATTTTCAACTTGATATGAAAGTTTGATTTCACGAGTATAAATTACAAGGGCCTTAGAGACAAGATTACATAGGATTAGAAAACAGTTACAACGTATGCAAAAATAATATTTGATAACTGGAGAAATGATTTTAAATGCGAAGAAAAGGTGATAATTATTTTCAACTCGATATGAATTACAAGAGGCTTAGAAACAAAAATTACGCAGGGATAGAACGAGTGACAGGTGTGAACAAATTGAGCATGGAAATAAATTGAAATCAAAATCTTCGCCTTGAAATGTAAGTTAGGAGGTGTGAATATAAATTACAAGAAACATAGAAGCAAAATGTTACACAGGATTAGAATATAATTGTGAAATAGTTATTCTAAACGGATTACAAGTGTGATCAGGAGGAGCATGGAAACAAACATAAAATAACTGATTTCGATGAATAAAAAAGATGAAATGAACTGAATGAAGACAAAGAAAGAAAACTACACACACAGAGAACAAAACAAAACAAAAAAACAACAACTGAAGGATAAGGGGAACATACCGAACTAGGTCCACGGTAGTTGTAAAGGCTGGACTAATTTCTTCTGAACACACAACTCCGGCTTTTCGAGAGCTTCCACGGTACAAAGAAGTTGAAAAATAAACAATGATTCTATCCATGTATACTAATGCATATAAATGCGATTGAAATCACCGGAAAGATATCTTTGCTGAACTCCTTGTTGTTTTCCATATAATATGGATTTAGACAAGTACTGGCATGAGTTCAACTGTCTGTCTATTACAGTGGTAACGAGCCGATTCAGTGGCACACCACATGCCTTTTAGTTCTCTTCACAGTATGACATATTCCTTTTCAAGTAGTCCAGGAAAAACTATTGAGTAGCAGTAAAGTGCGTTGGTGGCACGACAGTAGATTGCTCGCCGACCAAGCAGGTGGTTGAAGATTCATTTCCCGGCCAACGCACTAGATTACCTCGCTAAGCCTGTAGTGATTCTGGTTAAAAGGGAAGGTTGGGCATGAGGCTAGCAACCCCATCCTGTAAGAATAATCTTGACTGCTACAGAAACTTCAAGCCTTTAGCTTGAGGCTCTATGTTCCACTGGGAACATAAAGGAATAATATATATGTATATATACATATATTAGAAGAAATGTTTTCATTAAGGGCGAAATAAGTGTTGTTGAGGTTAGTAGTATGAAATAAAATTGAAGGGATCGCTTAAGTGAATAGATTGTGTAACAACACATGCTAAATTTTCCTGCTGATTATATATATATGCTCGCATACTGTGATACTAGGGGTAGATAAAAAATGTTTCGAATTATTCATAAAATGCCTACGTGGTATAATGCATTTCTGTACAACCTCATAAATCATGCAGGTGTTTATTCAATATATACGTATATATATATATATATATATATTGACGGAAAACCAGCCATGGTTATACACCTGCTGAAGTTGTATCACCGAATAGCCAATGTCTACTATTCAGGATTATATTGATCGCTTGTTTGCCTGCTTGATACTTTCAACCGGTACAACTAAACGCAAAACGATAACTTTTCTTTTCTTTTAATGACTTCTAATATTTCATCAGTTTTTGCATATACAAACTATATACTACTGATTGACTGAGATGAGTAGTTGTGTACGGCTCACCTGAAGCAGTGTACTGTTTGATAGCCAGATTATCGAAGTAATCTGATCAGTAGTGTATCCGGTTTATCTCAGTTTAAAGGGTCGCATTATTCCGAATCATTATCTTGATTCCAGCTAGCTGACAGGGTGAACTGATAACTCGATAAGTCAAATTTCTCAGCTGAGAATTTTCAACCGGTTACACAGCTGATTAGATCCTCCCCGAAAAAAGAGAGAAATAGCCACACAGTGTTTAGCTTAGATCAATTCGATTTGGCTGGCTAGCACAATAGGGTTGACCTGAGTGGTATAAAAACTACTCATCTCATTCAATAAGTAGTATGTAATTCTATGAGTTTATGCTTGCATTCTTGATCACCACTTATAGTATCAAGCAGATCACAGAGTATGATCACCAAGGGAGATTGCAGTGAAATTTCATCTCCTGGAACTGTGGAAACTGAAATCTGCCAATCAGGTTGCAAAATGTCAATTTGTCAGTTCAGTCCACATATTTTTCATAATTTTTTACTCCAATACCAGAACTTTTGTTGTATATGACTTTCTGCTTCTGTATAGATATACTCTTTGCCATAATTGAGGAGAAATCATTAGTTCATTGCACATACTCCTATGCATTTCATTGTCTAATGATAACATACCATCATTAGTGAGATAAATGAAACGAGGTTAATCATTCGCATTAGGACATGAACTTGAGCAAGACACTAATAATCTTTCCTGTGTTTTCGCCACTCTCATAAAATTAACTTCGCTTAAGTGTTACGTAATACACGTCTGTCAACAGTAGGCCGGAAAATTATAAGCTCTAAAAACTTTTCTCCCTTAACCATCCGTTAATTAAGCTAGTCTTTTACAAGAAAACAAAAATGTGAAAGCTTTCTAATTCTACTACTTATATACATATCAGTACTTGTTTTTGTTTAAAAATAATTTCAATTTAGCTATGAAACTATAAATTCAGTAGAAACAAGTGATTGTAAACCGAAAAAAAGAACACACCAGTCAATGAAAATTTAGTTTTAACCTTATCGAAACAAGGTTTCTGCATACCCACCGTTAACATACAGGTGAAATTGATTGTAAGTTGTTAATTTTGGGTTGGCAGGAGGTCTCGAACTTTCTAGCTCACCTTAAACAGGTTCAAGGTTTCTATGAGACTTGAACTTGCAGCAGTCGGTAAAAAAGTCGGCCAGATTTTGTTATGTTGATTTGCTGATAGATTCCATATAAATAAACTTTACTACATAAACATACTGACGATTGTGTGACTGGGCAGGAAGAATTAACAACAAGAAACTCTGGGAATCGAACCAATCAAGAACTTGGTGTTTAGCAAATATTCTGAAGAATACTTGATGGATCGGGTACACACTGAGGGAACCATTGGGTGATATCGTGCACTAGGTTGTCACTTGAGTGGAACTCGAATGGGAAATGATTAGTTGGGCTGTGGTCCGACGGTGACATCGAGGAGATATTGGGAGATGAGAGTTAATGAGCAATAATGGAGCTGTGGTGAGAGCAAGCTGTTAGCCAATTGGTAGACATTGATCTACGCTGATTGGTAGAAATTAATCTAGGCTGATTCAACAACCGATCACAGCTGACCTAGACGTGGACAAATATGATTCGCAGACAAGTGGCTCGCATTTCCGAGAAATATCGAAAACAAGAAAGCAGAAGACTGCGTTTGTTTGCAAACAACCAATCAGAAGACCGCCTTCTTTCTGCGGGCAGAAGCCTATTAATGTACGTAAAATACATATAAATACCTGTTGGTTTTCGTAATAAAACTGATCTGTTGCCTGGCCCTTGTCTTCTGTTGTTACAGAGCAAATTAAAGAGGGCTGCCAGAAACAGAAGGAAATGGAAATGTGCTGTTGAAGCTCTCCGTTCTACTTGGAACCCAATGGAGCAATAACAGTAATCTAAAAATAATGCATGAAACATAAGGGTAGTTCGAAAGCAGTAATATTCAATAGTTATCTACACGAAAGAGAACAATCTGCTTTAAACACTAGGGGACGTCTTCACTCATTTTGAAGCTGAGTTCATCAGACATGTACCCTGTTAGTCGAAGCTCAAAAAACTGAATTATTTGAGAAGTGTAAATCAAATTGTGACGAAAGAAAAAAAGGGATTGTAAGGTACCCGCTCTGAAATGAGTTACAGAAGCATTGAAAAACTAGCAAGGAGTACTGGACAGCTATTTAAGTTGCCTATCAAATAAGAATATTTGCATTTTGTGAGAATAGAAGAAACAAATGAGTACACGAATTAGTCACTCAGTTTTGGGAGCCAGCTATGGCAAACTGTTTTTAGTAAGCCAGTTTAAGACCAATTCGGAGGAAATTATATATCAGCTACTTTTAAGGATGCGATAACACCTACTTAAGAAACCATGACTAGTAACTTATATGTTCCATAACGGGTCAGGGAAGAACTGTTTCTTTTGCACACATAGCTGCTGTTGATTTAAACTAATTGCACTAAACTCTGATGCTTATACTATTCTCTATCTAGAAGCCTTCGTTAATTTATTCGATAAGCAATAGGTGATAGGCCACAGATGGATTTGTGGCTTGATTAGACGAGGGGATCAAATATATAAGTGCTTATGGTTTGAACAACTCCTTGAGCAGAGGCCAATACAACCTTCTAAAACGATCAACACTTCGATATTTGATCCCTTAGTCCAAAAAGGGCACAGACCTATCTGTTGAGGCATCTTTCTTTATCATCTATCGGGTATCGAATAAATTATCAGAGGCTTTTAGATAAGGAACAGTGTAAACATTACAGTTGTTCATTTCAAATCGTTTAAATCAGCAAGACTCGTGTGTGTGCGTCGGTGGCACAGCGGTTAGGACTCTACCTGACCATGCACAGGGTCCGCGGTACGATCCCCGGCCGACGCACTCCTTCACCTCACTAAGCCAAAAATAAAGCTGGTAAAGAGGAAAGGTTGGTCATGAGGCTAGCAATCCCATCCTGTAAAAATAAACACTGCCTCTAGCTTGAAGCCATATGTTCCTCTGGGGACGTGAAGGAATAAAAAAAGACTCGTGTGTGCAAAGAAACAATTCCAGTAAGTCACTATTCCCACCCTTCTGTTGCCTGCTGTAGACCCTATGAATTCATAAATTCTCTATTACATCCCTTAATTTATCTGATATTCAGTCCATTTTAGTGTTATATTACTGCATAGTAACTCTTTCTTACTGAAACTTTTAGAATGTTATCCACCTATACCAATGACTGATTCACTGTCACCGAAAACACTGATGCTTTAAATAACAATAATTGTTCAATTATTAACGTCATATAACTGTAGAACATGATGACGAATTCCTCGAAAATAAAAGACATATTATTTTGTTCATTATTCATTATTGTAAGTAATGAGTTAATGAGTTATTTCGAATTGGTGGGTGGATGAAAAATCTACCGATAGAAAGAATCCAACTATATTTTCTTTTGGTGTACTACTTTCTTTGTTATTCAAGTGTTGGTTTTCAGGGATTTGAATGGTTTCAGGATTTCACCATGAACTGATATGGGTTAGACGACCACTAGAAAACCTGTGAGTACTGGACAACTGTTTCGTCAGTCTAGTTTGGGGATCTTCACAGTATGCATCCAATGAAGTTAGAATCCAAGACCTTCTGGTTATAAGGCGAGCTAGCTCGTAGACCATTAAGTCGATGGGACCCGACCTAATGGTCCATAAATTTCAACTTCTGCCAATTCATTGTATGTTGTGACCATGAGCGAATGTCATCGGCGAGCATTTGTCCTCACACCCGACTTGCTGTACCTCACCTTATATTTATTAATTGATTCATTGTGAGAATAATTTATGCTTGTTCCCTTTGTATATGCGTCAGGCCATGAACTATGTCATCCATTATATTTCTATATAATGGTTTGTGTAAATAGGAGGATTTTGTTTAATGAACAGTTCAAAATTGTCAACATTAACCAAGGTCGAGAGAATTTTAGGTGTCAACTGCATTGTTGATCTGTTCAAGGATGTTAAAGTGTGTTTCAGCTATCTTTTTTGAAATGATTTGAAAATTTGAATATTTCTCCTGATATGTGGAAAACTTAAATCATTTAAAGAAAGTGTGACTATTGATAAAATCTATGAAATGTAAGAATGATAACATTTTCGAATACGCTATCTTTACGAAAACGAAGAAAAAGGCTTGCATTGGACTGTGTGAAATTCCATCTGGGTTTTATAAAATCATTATTACGTTTATTCCCTTGGATTCCCAGTGAAACATTGGTGCGTCATCTCCATTTCATCCTGTTCTCCGACGTTCTCTTAAACTGACTCCACGATTGCCGATAAGCTTTCATCTCCTCCTCGCACGATCTGCTTCTTGTCACCCCCCCTGGATCAAAACCCAACACATCATTTCCTATTGAGATTCCACTCGAACTATGATCTGGCGTGCAATTCCACTCAACGAGCTCTGCGGTGTGTGTCGTATCCATCTCCATTTTCTTCAGGATATTTTTTAAACAATAGGTTCTTGTCTAGTTCATTGAACTGCCAGATTTTCTGGTAGCTAATCCTTCTTGAATGCCTATTTGATCTTAAGTATGAAGCTATCGAAGGCAGCTGTTACTAAAGGTCTTCAGTAACTTATCGATAGTGATCTTGGTGACACACCAAGTCAATATAACCATAAAGAGGAGCTGACTGATTTGACATTACCAATGAAAGTTCATATCTTGCTTTCCATGCCTCATACAGTAGATTCCCAGACTGATTTCCGTTCCTGGCTGGCTTTGATGTGCTCATCAGTGCCGTTTGTAGTTGAAATGTTAATGCTTAGATGAGTGAAGGAAGCGGCTGCCTTCAAATTTCGCCGGTTGATAGTGATCTGTACAGTCTATTATGTATAATTTTGAAAGTAAGTAGTGTCTCAGCTATTGTCATTATATTTAATCGTATGGGGCAAGATATTTAATCTTTGCTGACCGATGAAATCATTCAGTTTATACTGGTGACTTCAAACTTTCCATGAAGCCGTTTTACAAAACGCCAGGGACTGAAATGTACTCTGACTTCCATTCAGACAAGAAGACATTATTATGCAGACAGTTTATTATACACAGTAGAATTATAAATGTGGTAATAATGAAAATCTCTGCTTTCATGATTTGAGGTTCTCAGTTACCCAAGTGTACGATATTACTGTTTCTTAAACCGACTATTATTATAATTTAATATAGGCATGCCGATGTTAATGATCGTAACAGTAAGACTGGGAATTTAATATCATTGCTAACAAATGAGATCGGAATACATATCAAGAAAAGTTGTTTTTAAATTCAGGTTTCAGATCCTATCACCATTTTGAATATCCTTATTGGTAATAAAGTACGGCGATAAAGTTAGGTGGTTAGAGGTAATCGTCAGGAAGCCCTACTTGACCTAGGTTTTGCGCTTATTTGCAGTTACCAGTCATCAGCGCGTATCTCCTACCTTGAAGGAACCCATGTTCCTTCCTGAACTCGCGTCACCCATTGCTGCAGTCAGAGAGAGGTTTTCACTTAGCCGTCTAGGATTGTAGCCAAAATGCAGACTTGACTGATAGAATTCAGTCTTCATCAAACTAAATTAGTAGACACATGACGTTAGTTGTGTGTCGGTGGCACAGCTGTTAGGACGCTCGCCAACCATACACATTGTCCGGGGTTATATCCCCGACCGACGCACTACATTACCTAGCTAAGGCTGTAGTAAGTTTGGTAAATAGGGAAGGTTGGGCATGAGGCTAGCAACCCCATCCTGTAAAAATAATCTTGACTGCTACAGAAACTTCAAGCCTCTAGCTTGAACCACTATATTCCGCTGGGAACGTGAAGGAATAAAAAAGTGACATCAGTTAATTAGTGTCTAATCAAAGTACAGTGACAAAGTAATAATAACAGCATGACGTTTCGATCACAATTTATTGCTCATAATAATGTTAATGAATTTACATGACTTCACAAGTTGCTTTTTGAAGTCTCACTAACCTCTAGTTTTCTTGTTTCAATTCTCCACATTTCCGGTATAGGAATTGCGTCACTGCAAGATATAAGAGGTAGTAATATTACTGACATTATTATATTGACACCAACTGGTTATTTGTCAAAAGACGAATAGTTAATAATAATGATATTAAGGCTTTATTTCAGACAATATGTGAACCAAGATTACAGAAATTTCCAATGTATTCAATTCCAAAATATGTCCTCTTCATACAGAATTTAAATGTAAGGCAACAATCTTAAGTACATCGTTTTTCTTAGTGTTGCTGCATGCGAGGAGGCAACCAATTCTGTACATTTTTTCTTCAATTCCTTCGAAAATTGCCTAGCGTACAGTGGTAAACTAATTAAATATGCTCTCCAGTTCATGTACTGGTCATTGAATTTAACTTCACGAATAAAACAATTAGAAGTGCAGAAAAAATTTAGGCGTTTTTATGGATGGAAATTCTGGTAGCCCAGTGATTTAAGCAGGGCGCTAGATTCTGGGTTAGTCAACTATGGTTTAACATCCTGATGGCACATCTTGATAATATTCCCTAGGAATTCAAAGAAACTGTCACAGCAGTCAAGAGATAATGTGACAGGTTACATGTAATGTTAAATATATCGATAGGTATTCGATAGAACACCAAGGATATTACTTTCTTCTCGTAAGATTTAGATATGATGGAGAAGATTTGTATCTCTGGAGAATGACTTAGATGTGGTTGTGTTTTCTGAGCTGGATAGTTAATTTACAAAGCTTTCACTGCCTTAATCACTTGGAAACATCTTCAGAGCATACTTCAGTGAGTTGGAGTGAGCTTTCAGATTTCTCCACGAGTTAATTAGTCGTCTCTCCCGGTGACCTTGAAAGTGACTGATTGTTTTTGTGTGTTTTCACACCCTCTAGGTTGCTTGTATTGGTATCCGTGTTGATTGTTTCCTTGACTTGAACTTTGATTCTTCGTGTATGAGATTTCCTTCTTATCTGTTGGTAAATTCTGTCTATCTCGATGTGCCTACTGATTGATGATTCACTGGAATACCAGGTGGGCTTCTAAAAAGTCTCTAACATTCTCGGTGTTTCCTCTGGTTAATATTTGAACGTTGGTTGTCCCAGTCGAATTGATGTCCGTGGTTGTCTGTATGTAGTGATATGAGCGAGGGAGTGGATGTCATGTCTTTTGATGGCTAGCTTATGTTCATGGAAACGAAGACGAAAAGGACGTTCACCTTGGCTGAAGATGTTGCCTAGTAGGGCAATGAAAGCTTCGCAAATTAACTCTCCGCCTCAGAGAACACAACCACATCAAAATATCACTTTCTTGCTTTTTGATTGTACCTAACAAGATATACTTACAACTTTGAAGATATCAATATGAATTGGATATAACGGTACTCGGTGTCGAAATCAAACATTTTACGATGTGAGTGTACTTGTCATTCCATATGAAACTTTAGCATTGTGGTAGTATTTAATCCCACACCAATTTGTGTATTGAAGGTATCACACAGTGAAGCAGTATTATTTACTGTCCAGGCTATTTGGAAAACTATGCCACGCCTGCGACGAATGAAAAGCAACCATAAGTTCCGAGGTTGTGCAGTTACGCATGTGATATGATTCTGAATAATAAACTGTGTTCGAAACTTCATCACCCAGTAAATAACACTGTTTTACTGTATGATATATCCAATAAGCAAATTAACATGGAATATGATGGGCATTTAGTTTTTTAAGTTAAAGAGAACCCACTGGTATTTTCGGTGAATACTGTAATCCGTCTTTTGAAATTAACATTTACTCATTCTTGTAATCTATACCTACGTTATGCAGGTGGCCTCATATAATTCTAACAAAAAGGAAGTGTAATGATTATTCTGCTTATCAAACTACTACCTTGTGCTGACTAAAATCCGACGTATTGTGCTCTGAAAGCGGGAATTTTTTTTTCCTTCACGTTCCACCGTGGAACATAGGGCTTCAAGCTGGTGCCTTGAAGTTTCTGTAGCAGTGTTTATTTTACAGGATGGGGTTGCTAGCCTCATGCCCAACCTTTCCCCTTCACCAGCATTATTTCTGGCTTAGCGAGATAAAGGAGTGCGTCGGCCAGGGATCGAACCCCGGACCATGTGCATGGTCGGCGAGCGTCCTAACCGCTATGCCACCGACGCACGAAGCGGGAAACTAATCTTTTTATTCCGCAGTAGTTTAGCTGACCACAACATCTTTGATTTACTCTCAGTTACAAAATACGCTCCAACAACAGTAAGAAGACAGTTATCTACGATAGAACATACGGTAGTGTTTAACAGTAACAACAGTATCAAAACGCAAAATTACCTCGAAAATGCCTCCAGCCAGCTTTACAGATATAAGAGATTCTCGAGTACAATAAAATCAGCTGACTAAAAATCAACCATAAAAAGGTTCCTGAGAAGCAAGTAGAATATTCACAACAAACTGGAATCCAAGCTCTGTCCGCAAGAATCATGCATCACACAACTCTCGTAAATGGCCGAAAGTCAGAATAACCCTGACTGATTCAGACAAAATCGCATCCCTAAAATAAAGCACATGATAAATATATCACATAACCACAAGGAGAATAATAATATTATTATAATAACAATGAATTTATTATGCACAATAAGTTCACAAAGTATACACACTTCTCAGCGTAGTTTATCGCCTAATATTTACTCTTCATCCAGAGGTTTCAAGCCAAACAGCCATCTCCAGTACATCATGTAACGCAGTGATGTTAGATCTGATTATTATTATTATTTCCTTTAATTCCAAGAGGAACATAGGGCTTCAGCCATGCGTCTCCATTGCGTTCGGTTCTCTGCTGTAGTTTTCACCTGGCTCCAAGTCTGCCCACACGCTTTCAATTCCTCTTCACATGATCTCCTCCAGGTCACCCTTGGACGACCAACTCGTCGCTTCCCTTTCGGGTTCCACTCGAGCAATGGCTTGTCTAGTGATGTCACTTGCTGGTTTCCTCAGAGTGTGTCCAATCCATCTCCATTTCTTCCTGCCTATTTGTTTCACGATCTGAAGAATAGAATAATCCACTACGGTAGTTTTGTTTGGTCCCACAGAAATGCTCAACGATAGGCTGCAAACTAATTAAAAATGTGAACAAGTACATTTGGAGATCCACGGATATAACTGAATGATTAATTATTATATTATTATTATTGTTCCCTTGGGTTCCTAGTGGAACATAGGGCTTCAACTGCACGCCTACACTTGCTTCTGTCTTCTGCTGTACTTTTCACTTGCATCCATGTTAGTCCATACTGTTTCAACTCCTCTTCACACGATATCCTCCATGTCACCCTTCGACGTCCCACTCGTCGCTTCCCTTTCGGGTTTCACTCGAGCACTGGCCTGACGCGCGATGTCACCCAGTGGCCTCCTCAGAGAGTGTCCAATCCATCTCCACTTTCTCCTGCATATTTGTTGAGCGACTGGTTCTTGTTTTGTTTGTTTGTTCCCATAGTTTCTTGTTGGTGATTCTTTCTGGCCATCTGATCTCCAGTATAGAGCGAAGATAGTTGTTGATAAAGGTCTGCAACAGGCTGTTGGAAATATTCTTTGTGACTCACTGGCCAAGTTTCTGATCCGTATAGAAGAACTGACTGACTTGACGTTTGTATTGAAAATCCGAATTTTGTTGTTGATGCAGCCTGAGTGACAGCGGAAGATTTCCAGATTGGTTTCAGGTTGATGATGAATGTGTTTCTCGCCTTCCCGATTCTCGATTTGACATCTTCGTTCGTTCCTCCTGTAGTTGAGACAATGCTCCCTAGATAAGTGAATGAAGTAACCTCCTCTTTCAAATCCCTCCCGTTGATGGTGATTGTCACTGGATGTTGCTGCTGTTGTTGTTGTTGTTGGTTGATTATTTTCATAACAACAAAAACTAAAGGAAATAAGAGAAGCATTGTTTCGGATGAAAATCCAGGTAGCTCAGAGATTCAAGTCGGCCGCCAAATGATTAGAAGCATTACAATTAGAGACGAACAGTGGTATACAACCTAAGAGAAAAAAGGATAATGATTACAAAGTTAGTTGAAACATCCAAATAAGTGTAAATATGGAAATTAGATCGCTCCGGAGAGATTTCCCAAATAATTAATCCGTTACACATCTTGAATAGTAAATGAACTCGTACACCACGGTGTTAAATATCACAAAATCAACACCAGTAGGGAGAAAACTTAATGGTTTCACGAGAATTCGTAAAGAACGAAATACTGACAGAATAATTTATATAACTCAGATTAACTAATTTCAAATAGTGATGTCATACTTGCAGTTACGTAAATTCTTACCCTTGGTGAATGACCTTTAAACAAAGATTTTGATTTTGCGAATACATACTTACCTACACTTTTTTATAGTATACGTAACAACAAACCTTTATTGACTTACTACATGTGCCTGTAATCGGTCCTCAGTAGTCTAAGTATAGTTTCTTTAACTATGCTAGTCATATGTGTTCTACTGTTCAAGGAAGTCTTAGGACAGCTTACTTGCTCTCTCTTGGAGTAGCCCTTTTATCCAGTCACTATACACTGCACTCATATGTTTATGTACCAATCAATATATTACGTTGAATAACTGATATAAGTGCATAACTACTTACAATTTAAAGGCGAAAGTAGTATAGTAAGATATTTGTAAGTCTGTGAACGAGAATTACTTATTTTATTTAGGAATACTGTTTCTACCATGGATAAAACGATAGACCAGTGCGTCAAAGGTCCATCAGTAGGCTATTGGCCCGCCAAGCACATGGTCTGGTGTTCGATTCCTGGTCAATGTGCCCTTCAATCCTCACTAAACAGTTGAAAAGCTGGTAAAGATGGAAGGTTGGGTGTGAGGCTTGCAACCCAAGGCTGTTAAAAAGGATAACAAACACCACAGCTAGAGAAGCATCATAGCTGAAGTCTGTAGACTTATGCTCCACTTGGAAAGCAAAAATATGCGCTAGTATTATTCGTACGTGTGTTCTAATTTAATACATATTTCACGAACACATCATTTTACTTTTTTCACGCTTACTCTTTTCTTGCCTAAGTACTAAAAAAAGTATACGGCTGAATTGATTCAGTCTGCACAGAAAGTTGTGACGTCAGTTTAACCTGTCAATCACAAGTGCAGTAATCACGAGATGCATTCGGAAGTATATTTCATTCCATTTCGTCTCAGTTTAAATGTTGTCTGGTCAGTTGGTTACTTAGTTAGTTAGTTAGTTAGTGAAGTGTAATGAATGAGACTTTAGTATATTCGACATTGCCGTATTCACTGTATCCACAATACCAACCTGAATTAAATGGCATATATATATATATACACTTATGCATCAAAATCTCCCCCTTAAAAGTATCAACCTCATCGAAAAATCTTTAAAAAATCTGAGCTGATTTAAAGAAAAACAAAACAGCCATTTCTTTTCACCAACCAAAAAAAGGGAAACAGGAAGAAAGTAGATTTGTAAGTCAGTCAGAACATACACATGAAAAGGTTGTTTCTCTTTTCTCCTTTGCTTTCTCTAACTCTGTTTCACTGATTTTGACATGATGTCTACTTTAGACGCAATCAAAACTCATTCATCACATGATCCTTATATTTTATAACAATATGAATTATTATATTCACTTAATACTTTACACACATTCTAGGATTTATTTATTTATTCATTTGCAAATAGTTTCACAATTTTTATATTCACTAAATTTTCATCATCTTGATTCGTGATACTGACATTTAATTCTTAGCAGGATAGCATTATATATATATATATATATATGTAAACGTATATACCCTCGGTAAAATGGCTCCGCATATACGCAAATGCATAGGCTTACACTCACGCACAGGCACACGCACACACATGCAAACAAACACTTACACGGGTGGTATTCTTATTTCAAGACAAGCTTTAGAACCATATTCCCTTGAAATGTGTTAACTAACAACATTTTACCTTTCTTATAAATATAAGAAAGATAAAAAGATACCCTGTTTATTTTAATAATGCATGGCACTTGATATATATATATATATATATGCGTATATGGCCTTTGAAACAACTGGTGCAGCGTTCAAGTCCCATTGGGAACCTAATCATCCAATGGGGATTGCAGGTACATCCAGTCAGCTGACAAATCCCAAATAGGAGGAAATATGCATCGTAGATTCCACTGCTAGTCACCATAAGACAAAATAATTTCCCGTTAATCCTCGTCGAAGCTTCCATACTAGATGCCTTGATGTTAACAGAGACTGAGGACTTTGACTGAATACAGTCATTCAATGGGAAATGTAAATTAAAGGTTCGGTCATGAGCTGACATCAGTCAAAGAACCAGAGATGATGAAATTGGCCAGCGCTTTAGATAAATATATATACATATATCACGAATGAACAGAAGTTGGAATTCATGAGCCAGTGGAACCAGTCCTAGTAAGTGTGGCCTACGGTTTCGCTATTTAACTGAACGCCTCTGCGTTCGAACTCCGGTCGGCTAGTACTGTCAAAGAGTCCCAAACTGGGATGAAACAGCTGTCCAGTAATCCCTGGTTTTTGATTGATTCGCTGACTGATGTCAGCTCGTGATTAAACCTCTAACCAGTCGAAATCCCTATAGAAGCTAAATACTAATTAACTTGGTGACAAGAATTTACGTCCCGTTTCATAAAACAGCACAAGTGGGTTATGCGTAATAACAAAGAACAACACTATAATCTGTCTTCTCTGACTCATCAGTGTTATTTTGTTGTTCATTTTATTTCGCCTGACGGAAGGTGTATTTGCCTTTTTGCCTAGCAGACATCTACCCATTTCTGATCCATGGCATTTGCAGTAGATGAGTAAAACTGATTTCAAAAGAAGCAACAAAGCAGGTTAATAAAGCAGGATGATATAATGAATTCATCAAATTTCGGTAGAACTCGTCAGCTGAATACTCTACATACACGGATATATATATACTTTTGAAATTACATTGGGAGATATAAGACTGATAAGTAAACAAACTACATTGAATTAGTCATGCAGAAAGACAGGTGCGAATGTTCTTTCCAGGTCATGTTCAAATAGATAAGGGGAGAGAGAGAGTATGAGAGATCAAAATTAAGATAAATTGCATTACGCTTCAATTACATCACTTAGATAAACAATTATTCATTAGAGAATATAACAAGAATTGCAAACAGAGTAATATCAACAGTAATAGTTATAATAACAATAATAATATTAATAGTGTTGAAGTGAGTTAAGATAATCCTACTGATAAAGGATAGTTTTAAATGAATCAAGAATAATAATAATAGGTAGATTTATAAGTAAAACGTATTACCATGGTAGATTCAGAGTCACGACCATCTCCTTTTGTACACAGAGACCTGGTTTATAAACTCGAATTGCACAAGCCTCTGCAATTGCAAGCATCTTCTTGTTTCTTTGTCTGCTGACAATAGTGAATGACTTGACAGCGTCGATACAACAAAACTTCAGCATCGATCTCTTTTATTTCTACGTCTACGCATTACAATTTTTACTTGAGTTGTATCAGTTACGTAATGTGTAGAACAATATCCATACATCTATAGTGAATATCAAGAAGACAAATAACATTTAAATTCAAGGAGTTCACAAGTTAACTAATTGAGACTTAAGTAGAAAAAAAGTCAAACTGTGACTGTGGCTTATAATTCATCAGTGTATTAAATATAAACTACCACTTATGTCCACCTCTATGTTTGTGTGTGTCTACTGTTTCATGTACCCCTGTGGATCTGATTACATTGAACACTGTTTGCGTATTCTCCGTAAACATCTAGCTAAACACCACCCAGTATGATTGATGAAAGGCGATCTGGGAACACTCTCTGGAGTCAGGTCATTCATCCCTATGCGATTTATCCGTTAAAGTTATCTACAGGGCTAAATTATATCACTCTAGGAGCTTAAGTTTTCTTCATTTATGTACAGTCGAAGCTCTAGCTTTACATGGACAAAATCCGAAACTGTGTATTTTTATAAATGCTGTATTAAACCTATTCTGTTTTGACCTTGATCATAGTAATATTTCTTTTATTTTACTCTATTTTATCACGTGAGTTCATTCCACATCATCATCAGCATTATCACCTTCTTTATAGTGATCATGATCGTACTCTTAACTTTTTGACAACATTTGACATTATTTTCAAAACCTAACATCAACTCACTTATTTATGCGTTGGTGGCACGGTGGTAGAATGCTCGCCAACCACGCCTCATGTGACCTGGGGCCCAATCCCCGGCCACGGACGCACTCCCAAACCTAGCTAAGTCAGTAGTAAGTCTGGTAAAGAGGGAAGGCTGAGCATGAAGCTAGCAACCCAATCCCATAAAAAAATAAACCTCACTGCTATCGAAACTTCAAGGCTCCAGCTTGAAGCCCTATGTTCCACTGGAAACGTAAAGGAATAAAAAACTCACTTGTTTAGTGATCTTTAAAAGTTTTGGAATTCTTCCAATTTGCCCCTACCCATCCCCTGTTGAAAATTGGGTTTAAACTAATAGAAGTGAATGGGAAATTTATGTTTCATAACATTTTAGACTTTGAATACTGCTGAGTAATCAAACTTAAAGTGTTAAGACCATTTTATCAGAATCTCTGAATATGTCCCACATTGCTTCAGAAATAACAAAGAAATGGTACGCAGGGGAGATGTGGAGACACCGACTAAGTGACAATTCATCACTTCCTAATAATGCACCACTGTCTCACTAAAATAATACCTAAAATGTGTATTTAAATTTTAAAAAGAAAAAGCCACAATACACTAATCAATTATTGTAGAAGTTTCAAATTCTTCCATGCCAACGACAAATCGTTACATTTAAACTTGTTTGAATGAGTGAAGAAGTCTGATTTCCAGTAGTGGCTTTTGGATAATCCTTACAACAATCTACCAGTTGGGGTACAACTAGGTCTCAATTAATTTACCATCAGTCATTGAGGATTTCACCTGGGTAATATATAAGGGGAAAAGATTGCTGCAGTCAGTTTACTATTACCTCTCTCCAGCTACATACGGGCAGTTCTTCGATACAGAATCGGTTCTATTAGTTGCTTCATTAAATATTCCTGTCAAACAGACACTGTCAGACACTTTGATCAAAAACGTAGATATTTGTAAATGATCTACATTTGTTTCAAACAATCTTGAAGCAGGCTATCAAGATAAGTATGTTTTCCCGCTTCAAACAAGAAACATGTGCGCCCAAAAATTCTGTCAGTTAATTTGTGCTTATTGTGATCAAAATTAAATTCTTCTCCCAGCTCTATCCACTAGACACAATTTATCTTAAATATCCTAGATGGGGAAATCAACAAATAAATGAAAACATCACAGCAAGTAGTTCAGCGAAGAAGTTCTTTTCGGAAAATTCAATTTCTTAAGATATACAGTCTAATTTATAAACAATATCTTTCACTTAAAAGAAGGTAATAACAAACGCGATTAGTTGTCATAATCATAGATAGATGTTGTTAAAATTAGTCAACGCATAAAAAGGGTTGAATAAGTGTATCATAGGTATGTAACAAAATGATTAATTTAGTAAATGAGTTGTAGTCAGGAGTGAATTAAAAACTTGTCAACAGTTGTCATTTTATCTGAACAAACTACTTCTCCTTAAAAGTAATCTACAAATTGAAGAATCACCTGTCAAAGACAAACAGTTTTCGGATCGTTCTCATCACTGAAGCTGTAGTCATTCAGATGGAAAAGCCAGAGTCTTACATACAAAAGGATATTATTCAGCCACTTCTACTGCCATGGTAACAACCTTGTTTTTGTTTCCCATTAATTTGATCCTTGTTTGTTTTTAAACTCTTTATAACTCTTGCATTTATTTAGAACTCTTACGTGATTCCATATTTCTCTCCCGTTTCCATGCACATCCTGAGTACAGTTCATTCATTATATCATTCGTCTTATTAAGTAGCTCCAAGGCTGTCATTCATTTCGTCGTATACGTTAACTAATATTAACAACTGTGATTATGGCAACTCACCACTTTTGTTACTACCATTTACACGACCAATAGTACTACCTCGACTGAAAGATGAAGTACCTAGACTAGCCACTTCAAATTGTATCTACCAATTCAACTGTGCTTGTGAAGCGAGTTATATTGGCCATTGCTCTAGGAACTTGATTTTTCGCTCTCGAGAACATCTCCCACTATGGCTAAGTAAAGGTATAGTTAAAACCATTAACAGTTGAATATTGTACCATCTAGTGCAAACCGGCCACAAAGCCAGCGAGCTTGGAAGAATCCTGCTCTATAATCTACCGGTTGACTAATAAATTGCCAAAATCATCGGAGCACCACATACTCCAAACAGCAGAGGCTATTGCAATTCGCCTCAAACAACCAGTGCTACGTGTTCTAAAGAAGCACGTCCAGCCCTTAATACTGCTCTGGCCTTCAGTAGAGACTATAAATTCATGAATACGCAATATTATCTCTGCTAATTTTTCTGACATTCAGCTTATTTTATGTTGATGCTATTGAGCTGTAATCTATTGATATTATTGATTCGATGTTATTTAAACATTAATGTTGTTCATAAAACTAATTCATTCATTCACTACAATGTGTATATAACTGTAGAGCCTGATGATGAAGTTATCGAAAAGAGTTCTCTTTGTTCAGTATCCATTCTTTTGAAAAAAATGTGTATAAATTCAACTATGCATCTTAAGAAAACGTGTTTG
The DNA here is from genome assembly GCA_944472155.2 of Trichobilharzia szidati. Lineage (NCBI taxonomy): Eukaryota > Metazoa > Platyhelminthes > Trematoda > Strigeidida > Schistosomatidae > Trichobilharzia > Trichobilharzia szidati. Next base: position 33,879,427 of record OX235271.1, on the reverse strand, counting down.
ATCTCAAGCTAAAATCGGTTAGAGAACCAATCGAAAACTAGAGAAACCTGGACAGCTGCTTCTGCCTAGTTTGCAACTCATCATCAGTATAAAAACCATTGACCTTTGACCTACTGATCTTCTGATTACAAGGAAATCTCGTAGACTATTCAGCCACTGGGATCCTGTCCAAAGGTTAATGAATCCCAACCTCTAACTAATTCATGATTTAAACGCAACTGTCAGCCAATTTCATCGGCGAGTATCAATCTTCGCGCCGAACTAAATGGACCCCACTGGTGACATTTTATCTCACTAGGCCTCCAGTCAATTCCATCCTGCAGCCAGTCACTGACAGACATCAGATTAATTTTCAAGAGTTGTATTGTAGAGATCTGATTTGTTTCCAATTTGATCATAAGCTAATATCAGTTAGAGTATGCCTAAAAACCTCGAGGAATTACTGGACAGCTGTTTCATTCTAGTTTGGGGTTCTTCAGCATTACGCAGGCACATGGATACCCAATAGGGATCTCCACCTGATGACAGCTCATGATAAAACTTGGAACAAATCAAATCCCCCACAAACAAACTCTTGGAAAGTAAAGGAAATTAATTCACTGAAAAGAACCTCTTTGCTGAACTACTTGGTTATTTTTGTTTTCATTACTGACGAAATGAAGATCATTCATGAGATCAGTAAATGTGGCCTTGTTCTTAAAAACTGCACAATGAAAGTAAAACAAATCTCCAAAACCAATATTTACTCGTTCACTTCCAAAAAGTATTAGTTCAGCATTCATTTGTTAGAGGAAAGTTGACGGAACAACGGCCATTTTTTTATTTTATTTTATTTTTTGATTATAGCTTGATTTAACACCGTATTTTTAGTACAAGTATGGAATTTCCAGCATGTGATATCGGTAGCCCAATTTCGCATGCAGACCATTGATATCGGCTATGCGTCGGGAGGGGCCGAACCCTGGACCATGTGCATGGTTGGCGGGAGTCCTAACCGCTGTGCCACCGACGCACATGTCTTCCATAACTCGATTAATTGTTCTAATCTGGTTACCCTATTCATCCTATCATATTTTTTTTTAAATCTTTCCTTCGTATCCAATTAAAGAATGTTAATTTAACTTTTAACCAGATAGTTTATTGTTTCTTTAAACAGTAAGCAGTACAACATCGAGTTTTAATACTAATTTGTTTTGAACTTTTGCGATCGCATTAGTAGTAATAGTAGTAGTAGTAGTCGAATTTAATGCAAAAATGTTGTAATTTGTGCATTAGCCTGCACTTAATTAGGCTTTTTCTTAAAAGAAAAACAATTTGTACAAGTTACATGGTAAACCACTTTGCTAAAAACTCTGTTGTTATTTGTTATTGCTCTTGTTGTCTAATTGGTCTGGTTCCTCTTGATATATATCTATGTATATGTAATCACTCCTCTAACTATTCACAAATGATCAAATTAGTAACTATGATTTCACTACATTTATAGCACTTGTTATTGAAATACCGTAGACATTCTAGCCGAGTTAAGTGTTTTCAATAAAAATTAATTATGTTCCTTATGCTAGCTAGGTTATGTAATTTTGGAAGATGGTCAGTCACAGTGTGAACATAAAAAAGAAAAAGTACTTATATAATTTTAAACAAGCAATAAAGGTTAATAAAGCGCGGTCAAGTCATTCACTATTGTCAGCGAACAAAGAAACAAGAAGATGCTTGCAATTGCTAAGGCTTGTGCAATTTGAGTTTATAAACCAGGTCTCTGTGTACAAAAGGAGATGGTCGTGACTCTGAATCTACCATGGTAATACGTTTTACTTATTATTTTACCTCTTATTATTATTATTGCTATCATTATTAGTCTTGATTCATTTAAAACTATCCTTTATCAGTAGGATTATCTTAACTCACTTCAACACTATTAATATTATTATTGTTATTATAACTATTACTGTTGATATTACTCTGTTTTCGATTCTTGTTATATTCTCTAATGAATAATTGTTTATCTAAGTGATGTAATTGAAGCGTAATGCAATTTATCTTAATTTTGATCTCTCATACTCTCTCTCTCCCCTTATCTATTTGAACATGACCTGGAAAGCATTCGCACAGGTCTTTCTGTATGAGTAATTCAATGTAGTTTGTTTACTTATCAGTCCTATATCTCCTAATGTAATTTCAAAAGTATATATATCCGTGTATGTAGAGAATTCAGCTGACGAGTTCTACCGAAATTTGATGAATTCATTAAATCATCCTGCTTTATTAACCTTTATTGCCTGTTTTAAATTCGTGTCGGGAAATAAATGTTTCCAGTTATATAATTCATGGAGAATTCCAAAAACTCAATTTTATTTACATTGAACGAAGCGCTGAACATGTTAAAATCTACAATTCGCAATTAGGTTTTCTTTGGAAACCAAAATGATTCAAATCGAAATATGTTATCGCTTTGAGGCACCATAAATGGTTAGCCAGAAAGCAAGCGTAAATATACTACTGATTTACTGAGGTAAGTAGTCAGTTGTATACCATACACATCAGTCAATAGTACTTACTGATCAGCTAAATTACTGAAGTTATCTCACTATCGGATGACCGTTTCGATCGTTAAGGGTGTGGCTCATCATTGGTATGAGCTGCATACAACTACTCATTCCCGTTAGTCAGTAGTATATGGTTTTGCGTTGATGATGTTATCTAGAAGGATAATGAAAGCTGTGCTATCTATCCATTTGCAATTCAGAGAATTCAACGCCAGCCTTACTGATCGGTTATTGAATAAACTCACTTTTGTGAAGTAAATATCCCACTAAAATGTTTTATACCTGAATTTGGAACGATCAGTTACACGCTATGAGATGATATCCAAAACGAAAGAATTGTTGTCAGGTTTTGGTTTGGTAATAACGTCGCTTAAGTTGATTATTTCATTGTTTAGGGGTTAAATAAGTAAATTTTAGCTCATATGTTGATCCTAAACACTTTTTTGTTTAAATTTCCTTTCCTATAGGTTACTGCCTTTATTTCTAGTGGTGGTTAGCACACAGCGAAGTCCCTCGCAGGTATGTTAATTCGAAAGTTAATCATACAAACAGCTTTTTGAGTTTTTGTCCGCATATTTACTAGACATTTTTCCTTTACTGACAGATAGCCTGATGGAATAGAGCAATGGTGTCTTTTTTCGACTAATACAATTATGAAAACAGTCTACAGACTTATTAGTTGTTTTATTCATCTAATTCTTCGGTATTTTATGTTTCATGAATTGCATATCACTTCGCTTGGTGTGATGTTATGTTCATTACTATTGATTTTGATATGGTTGTGTTCTCTGAGCTGGATAGTTGATTTGCAAAGCTTTCATTGCCTTAACCACTCGGAAACATCTTCAGAGCATACTTCAGTGTGTTGGAGTGAGCTTTTAGAGTTCATCTCTCCCGGTGACCTTGAAAGTGATTGGTTGTTTTTGGGTGTTTTCACACCCTCTAGGTTACTTGTTTTGGTATCCGTGTTGATTGTTTCCTTGACTTGAGCTATGACCCTTTGTGTGTGATATTTCTTTCTTATCGGTTGGAAATTTTGTCTATCTAGATGTATCTATTGATTGACGATTCACTGGAAACCAGGCTTCTGAAAATCCTCTAGCATTCTCGGTGTTTCCTCTGTGTAATATTTGAACGTTGGTTGTCCCAGTCGAATTGATGTCCGTGGTTGTCTGTATGTAGTGATATGAGCGAGGGAGTAGATGTGATGTCTTTTGATGGCTAGTTTATGATCATGGATACGAAGACGAAGGGGACGTCCACTTTGGCCAATGTAGTGTTTTTCGCAGTTGTTAAAATTTATTTTGTAGATAATTTTGGCATAATCTTCTTTAGTTGTTAAGTCTTTTGGTTGACACAAGGTTGGCTGGCTGAGTGAAGTGATTTTGTTGGTTTGTGTGCAACGTCAATTCCTAAAAGTTTGAAGAGTCTTACAGTGATTTCTGAGATGTCCTTTATATAAGGTAGGGTGATTTTCCTTGTGCTTTCCTTAGGGGCCTTAAAGGGTTGGAAATGCACGAAAACAAACAATCAATTTCAATGTCACCGGGAGAGATGAATAATAAACTGTGGAGAAATCTTAAAGCTCACTCCAACACACTGAAGTATGCCCTGAAGATGTTGCCAAGTGAGTTAGGCAATGAAAGCTTCTCAAATAAACTATCCCGCTCAGTGAACACAGCTACACCAAAATCACCCGCCTGAGCTTCAAATATTCTCCATCATATCATTACTATTGAGCTAATTTATATGCAAATACATTCAAGATGTTACTTTGATTGACGTTAATAAGTAGTGGAATATGGGATGCACACTTCGTCTTATTTTGGACTTCGTGGTTGGATGTACTTGTAGGTCAAGTGAGTGATGGTATTTCCACTATGAGTGAAGTCTCCAATAAGATGTTATGTCCATTCTGGATTCTACCGTCAGTCATCAGCGACCAAAATAATATCATCTTGTTCTTCAGACATCGTCAACGCGTCAGTATTAGGAGCCAACATGTCAATAGAGCCTGAGCATTAGAATGCAAAATGATCAGCCAATGGGAACTGCAAATTAACTTGTGGAATAAAATTAATAGGTTATTACATTGAAGATGTTTACAAATCCGCATCTATCAGGATCATTTTGAACCATCTTCATAGACAATTGATATTTGGAGACTTTTTTGAAGCTTACAAATACATTCGAATAATTATTATAAGTAATAAATTGGCTAACATAACACCTTACCTATTACAGTGACACACTGCTTTATGTCTAATGAAAATGTGTTAGTACACAAGGTGAAAACTAATTTTATACACGAAATTCCCTCTATAGATTTGGGCGGAGATAGAATGAACATTGATTCAGAATAATACGGATCCATTTTATGTCATCGGTCATTGTCAGTTACATACAACCTGTAATATTCAGTAAAGCAGGTTATAATACAACCTTGGCATACATTTGGTTTATAATCTTGAATCAGTCCCTTAATAAAGGTTTGTTGTAAGAAAGTTTTAGTGAAACAAAATATGAGAACCATAAGGTTATCTCAAGTTACCAGCATACGAATATGTATATATATATATATATAAATATTATTATTTATTGTTTCCTTTAATTCCTAGAGGAATATAGGGCTTCAGCCGTGAGTCTCCATTGCGTTCAGTTCTCTGCTAGAGTCTTCACCTGACTCCATGTCTGCCCACACGTTTTCATCTCCTCCTGACATGACCTCCTCCAAGTCACCCTCGCACTGACGACCAACTCGTCGCTTCCCTTTCGGGTTCCACTCGAGCAATGGCTTGTCTAGTGATGTCACTTGACGGACTGTTTCCTCAGAGTGTGGCCAGCCAATCCATCTCCATTTCTTTCTGCCTATCTGTTTCACAATCGGTTCCTGGTTGGTTTGCTCCCACAGGTACCTAGTGCTGATCTTTTCTGACTAGCCATCTGATCTTGAGCATTGAACGAAGATAACTGTTAATGAAGGTCTGTAGTTTGTTTGAGATGCTCTTTATGACGCTCAGTGCAAGTCTCTGATCCATATAGTGAGTAGCACTGACTTCACATTGGAGTTGAAAATCCGGATCTTATCTTCGTTTTGATGCTGAGTGCTGTTGACCTCCACACAGACTTGAGAGAGATGAAAGCTTCTCTTGCTTCTCTGATTCTTGCTATGATATCCTCGTCAATTCCGTCCGCCTGTTGTTGAAACGATGCTTCTTAGGTAGGTAGGCAAAGGAGGTTGTTTCTTTCAGGTTCCTTCCATTTATGCTGATCGTTGTCTGTTGTTGTTCTTGTCCAGGAATCTTCATCACCTTTGTTTTCTCTATGTTCACCTGAAGGAAGTCTTATCTTTGATGCTTCTTCTATCGCAAACTTGTTGCTTTTCGCTTGCATATCTTCCAGTTTGTGGGAAATCAGACATATATCATCGGCGAAGTCCAGATCCTCCAAGTTTTTTGTGTGAGTCCATTTTATGCCTGTTTCCTCATTGCCCGCCACTGTCTGTCGCATTATCCAATCTACTGCAATCAGGAAAATCGTATACGAATATGTATATGTATGCATTATAAGTGCTAAGTTCTTCATAAAAAATGGACAGTTTTATTGTTAGGATGGTTAGAAGCCAGTGATAATTGCGTAATCCAGGACAAAAATACATTGATTAGGACACACAAGATTTGAAAAACAAAGTGTGATCTGTACGAAATCAAGTGAAAGACTTAAGACAGAGGATCACTACCGAGAGAATTACCAGGGTAGTTGAACTCTCACAGCAGATTCCTTTTGAAGACAGGAGTTTGTTTTTAGTTGTCTTATTGAGATAGTTTCAGCAAACCGAAGAGGACTTGGGCTATTTTGTTTTTTTATTCTTTTAAGTGCTTCTAGGGCGTACAATCAGCATCGTGTGTCTGTCAGGTGCTCGCTAATTGACGAGCTCAAACTATTTTTGGTCGCTTTAATCGTAGGCTCTTTGGTACTTTTTCGAAGTATCTACCATAGGTTCGTTTTTTCATTCTTCCAAAGCAACTGATCTCGGAGTTACACGTGAACTGATTTACACAGCTGGAGGTAACATATAAGAGACGCTTGTCGAGTTTTGACTTTACCAACGAGCAAGATACTGAGAGTAGAGAGACTAGTTTTGTTGCCGGATACGTCCTGTTCATTATTGCACATAAATGTGCGTCGGTGGCACAGCGGTTAGGACGCTCGCTGACCATGCACATGGTCCGAGGTTCGATACCCTGCCGACGCACACCTGATAACTATGGTCGGCCTGCAAAATTTGGGCTTCCAATATCACATGCTGAAAATTCCATACTTGTACCAAAAATACTGTGTGGTTTCAAGCTATAACCGAAAAAAGATTCTCATAATATTATCACCTTTTAATTCAAGTTGAATGGAAATCGGATCCTTGCTGACTGTAATTATAACTGAACTGTTTTCTACATTCTTTCTTGGCATATCTGTCAATATGCCTTTGTGGATAGCCATTTTGTTTCAGGCATTCTTCAAGCAGCATCAGTTTACTGTCTAATACATCCGCTGAACATATTCGTTTCGTCTTAGAAAACAACGTTTTCACCATCATTCGTCTATATCTGGACGGAATATGGTTAACTCTAGACAGAGACCAATCAGCATGTCTTTTAGATTATAGGTCGTAAGCAGCTGAAGAGAACTGGTGAAATGAAATGGGTCCGTATTACTCCGCACCAATGTTTGTCCTATCTCTGTTTAAAAACTAATTCTCCGACATTTTGATAAATTCACTAAGAAACACTGTTCACTTTAAGGTGACTAATTAGTGCTCAGAAGTAAGGACTAAGATGATGTGGGTGTGTATTTCTTGCCTTTCTATACATTCGTCGGTCAGATTTTCTCTTGGTGCTTCAGTTAGTCACAACCACCTAGTTTAGTTATAGCGGCTAGATATAGATATTGATTTATTTTTATTGTTATCAGATAATCGAGACTTTATTCAGGGATTTTATTCCTTTATGAAAATATGTCGTGCCATTTATCATGACCTCAGAGTTGACATTAAAGGTTTTATCGTCGTTGACATTCTTCATGTCTGTTAAACTATTTGTCTTGATTTCTCTTTTCAGGAAACCGACTTAAGCGATCCCTACAGATGTCAACGGGTATGTACTCCTGAAAAATGTCGATGTATTGGAAGAAAAGGAGTAGAGGTAAATGAATTTATGTATAAAATTTCTGATTAAAATTAACTTTATTCAAAAGCTTTATGACAAAATGGTTTCTGAAGTTATTCTACTTTTAAAGAAGTAAAATGCACTTGCATATATATATGAAATAGGATACCAATATCTCGACTGGAAGTGCATTTTAGGTTGCAAGCTGCTATGATACACTCTCATCATCTTGCTGATGAATTTCAACAGTCATACAAATTAAGACTTTGCACTAATTGACAATCTTTAACATTTTACATCAAACTAAATGATATGGTGATCGATGTCCACTCCAGTCTGGAAATAAACCAATCAGAATTGGCCTAAGTAAAATAACGCCCACTACTTTATTGATCATGATTATAGACTAATTAACATATCCTTGCGAGTTTTCTCGAATTATACGTGATTGAATGTGAACATACTCTTTCATTACCATCACGACGCGGTCTCAATTACATAGCATTATTGGGGATTTTATCTAGCAGACCCAGAACGGTTGCAGTGTACAAGCTATATCCATGATTACTGTGACCACACCAGCCGACGCGTTTTCCCCTATCAAACAAATAATCGGGGAAATATATCACTAAAGTATATTTTATAGTGTATAGCGCTTCTGTTTCGCCCAACCTTGGTAACTACATAATAGATTTCCGGTGACTCGGACAGAAGTAGACTGTTACGTTAGTTGTACTGTTCTCTAACCAATGTCAGCTCATGATGAAATCCTGTAACCAATCAACCAAATCCCTACAAACCAATACTTGAATATCAATGAGATGCCCACTGGCGACTGGCCCTATTCAGGTAGGTAGTTACCTGTGGTTCTAGTGAGAAGTCGTGACCAGTAGGGTGCAGCAGGTCGGGTGTGAGGACAAATACTCACCGAAGACATTGGCTAGGGGTCGCGCTGTGTCATGAATTGACAGAAGTTGGAATTCAGAGGACTGGCCATTGGATCGGATCCCAGCGGCTTAATGCTATACGAGCTCGCCTTGTAACCAGAAGGTCCTCGGTTCGAACCCCGGTGAGTGAGTATTGCTGAAGAGTCCCAAAACTGGGACAAAACATCTGTCCAGTACTCCCAGCTGGTTTTCCAATGGTTCTCTAACCAATGTCAGCTCATGATGAAATCCTGTAACCAAAGGCTAAGCATCCCAAGGGGGCAAATTCTTTTAGTAATTCGTTAGCAAAGAATTTGGGGCCACAAAAATTTCATTAGGTGAAATGTGATTAGGTCTTTTTACTGTTGTTGTTGCTATTATTATGAGTGTTATTTTCCGTTTTGTCTTCGCTATTTTACAAAATACATTCAGTAGCCAAAAAGATTATCGTTTATGAATAAAATAAGCAGAGTTTATGTGTCTCTAAATCATACATTATCCCGGTGCCAAAGCCATTTATAAACCTTTCTACATTGTTAGTAACTACTAAACTGTAGTGGTATGATAAAACTGAAAGTGATTCCAAGTGTTACTTAGCAGGGATTCGACTGGTTATAGGTTCCATCACAAGCTGACGTCATCTGGACCAGTTAATTACTCACCGATGAAATTGGGAGCCGATATTATATATCGCAAGTTAGCAGAAGCTAAAATTCATGGTTCTAATTGGTTGAATGGTCTACGTGCTCAATTTGTAATCGGGTGCGTAGTGATTGAGATTTATAAAATTACTAAGTGTAACGAACAGAAGTGCGTCAGTGGCACAGTGGTTAGGACTCTCTCCGACCATTCACATGGTCCGGGGTTCGATCCCCGGCCACAGACGCACTCCTTTACCTCGCTAAGCCAGAAAAAATGCTGGTGAAGAGGAAAGGTTGGGCATGAGGCTAGCAACCCCATCCTGTAAAATAAACACTGCTACAGAAACTTCAAGCCATTAGCTTGAAGCCCTATGTTCCACTGGGAACGTGAGGGAAAAAAATAAACAGAAGATAGGTAGTGGTACTATTCTAGAAATATTTCAGGTCAAAGGCCAAGCTAAAAATTCCAATGTGTAATAATCAGGAAGATCGGGTGGAAAAGACAAAATAGGTTTATAATTACTGGAAAACTAGTCAGTTTGTATAATTACGGGTTTAGGACGAAGTATTTATGAAATGGTTAGGAGGTTTGGGCATATAAAGATAAAAACAGTAACCACATCTAATAATGCAGATAGGGATTTCGTAAGGTAAGAAGAAAGGTAATAGTATAATCATTATCAGTGAGACTGACTTTTCATGATAGCCACGGTGGGGTAAACGGTCGAACGTATTTCTTTTGGACACATAGAGTAGACTTGAGTTTTTGGATCGCCAGTGCTTCAGCTATTCCTAGATGTCTTTGTTTCACTCCCTTTAGTAAGTTGGATCGGATCTTGTATACGGCTTTGAAGGACTTTTCAAATGGTGCTGGATGCTCAGAATTCATTAGATGTTCTGTTATCGAATTGTATGCTTCTTTGCGTTCTGCCTTTGTTAACCATGCTGGTTAGTGTTCCCGCGCATGTTTTACAAGCGGACGCATGGTACGGCTAATGTACTCAGCTCCATAAGAGCAAGTGGACTTGTATGTGCATGCTGAGGTGGCCAAATACGATTGAGATTTCCAAATTAGGACAAAACGTCTGTCTGATGTCAACTCGTGATCAGACCTCTAAAATGGAAATATCTAATGATTTTAATTCTTTCTTTCGTGTGATTTTAGGGTGTTTATTCAATTTAATTAGATTAACATCTTATAAATCGTGTAAAATTATCACATATATTTTATATTTCATCTGATTCAATGTATTTATTAAAAAACAAAAATACAAAAGGGACCGGCTGGACCTACTGGTTTACCTGGTGAAAATGGTTTCTTCGGTGAACGTGGCCCACCAGGTAATCCTGGTACGAAAGGTGAGAAGGGCAATGCTGGTCAACTTGGAAGACAGGGATTCAAAGGTGAACGTGTAAGTCTACCATGCTTCTTCTTTGTAAAAAGAAAGATACCTATTAATTACCAGACTTAGTTTGGGAATCATAAATAGACTTTTCCAGTGTCATACATAGTGCGGACGTTCCATGTCCCCACAAAGACTTTTTCTTTTGTTGCGAGGAAACTCATCGTACTGAAGTTTCTGTAATAGTTTTGCTTAAAGAGCGGGGTTGCTAGCCTCACGCCTGAGTAGGGGGTTGTTGCATAAATATACAGTTTACAGAGGAGCGACTTTTTGGGTTGCTTCCTTTAGAATCAGGATAACAAGAAATAAAGCAATCAGAATAACACCAGCCAAAGGAAGAAAATTCACAACTGGAAGGGCAGCGACAACAACAGTAGTATGCCTGTCAAAAAAGGAGCTAACAAGAATGATATCGTAACCATAGACTCACTGACTTGGGTCAACTTTGGCATGTAAATCCAATAATATATACAATTATGGATGTTCGTTAGTGTTAAACAGTTACAAAGTGCCAAACATTAGTTATAAGTATTCATAGTCAACAAAATTATTTGAATGGAATCACTGTTCGAAGGTAAATGAATTACAATAAATTCCACAAATTTCTGGTCAGAAACAACAGAGAAATGAGAGTTTTATGTGACTAAGCAAATGTAGCGCACTAATTGAAAAGCGCGTGGACATACATAAGTAGATAGATACTCCAATCTATCTGACAATTCAGAAACCCTAATCAACTTCTAATATAAGCCATCCTTCCATATTACTGAGACTGATGGAAATCAGGAGTCATATTTACTGATTAATACTGGATAGCGACAGTAAAACGGCGATATCATATTGTGATAGTGACAGTCACTTCAATCGCTATCGTGACTAGAAAAGAAATGAATATTAAATCATCTCACAAGTTATATATTTTTTATTATTATGAACATTATGTGAGCTTTATTAAACAATAATTTCAACTCATCCTTGAAGAAGCCTGGTTGAATCACTGAGTTACCGAAATTTCAAATGAACACAATATTTCATAATTTCTCTAATTGTCTTAACTATTCAATTACGTCTAAGTTACAGAATCTACTCACTGAGGCATATTTTTAATTGGCTTTCAAACTAATCAGTGAGCACATCTCGGGGATGGGATTAGTGTACACTTCGACTCGAAAAACATTGCGTCACGAAGTGTGCTACAGATTACTCTTTTACTTAAACATTCTGGATTAAGAGAAAATACAATGTAGTAAATTATACTGGAAATTCCGTACACTGCTTAGACATTTCGTCCAGAATAAAGCTATTATTATTGTATTATAGCTTTGAGCAAAAAAATTCTATTGTAAAGTATATTAATAATAATAATTTTGCTTTATTCCAAAAACAGTACTAATGATACAGCAAGTAATTTTCAGTATTCATTACAATATTGCATCTAATTTACTGAAAACGACAAAAAAATAAACATTACATAATAATAATAATAACAAAACGTTATTATAGCAGATATGTAGCAATTACAGTGTGCGATAAGGAGAAAAATATGCATAAAGTATAAAATTGTAGTAATAATAGTAATAACAACTAAAATAAAATAGCTAAGTTATAATTAAACGATAGAAAGGGTGATACCATAAAATTACAGAAAGATGAACAATGAAAGGGGCGATTCACTTAGCTAATTACGTAGTAACTTATATGTTTCACGTCTAACAGTGTCTCCATTACATAAAATACGGGCTAAATAGGGTATTGTAGGATTTTGTACTTAGTGGTGCTAGCATATAACTTCTTATATTGACTTCTCGTCCTACCTAATGAGATGCAAGGGGATAGTTGTGAATAAAGGGGGTTCAGGGGGTCTGAAAGTAAGGCCTTTACCCATTTTGTACAGGATTTTATGTGTCTCTCGACTATAATATTGGCGAGCTCACGCAGTGGCATACCACACGCCCTACTCACAGCATTTAATGGCCTTCGTAATATGATATAATCTTTTTTGAGAAGCCCAGGAAAGATTAATGGAGAGCAGTAGAGTTCAGTAGGTAAAATACAGGAGTTTACAAACTGCAGAAGTAAAGGTTGTTTGATACCTGATTGTCTTAACTTTTTGATGTAGAAGGTAAGACGAAACATTTTCTCAGAGATTGGTAAGATGTGGGATGACCATGAAAGGTCAGAGGAAAGAACTAATCCAAGGTATTTAATGCCTGACTTGGTTTCATTTTCAGTGCCATCTATGCTACAGGTATCATGGTAACAAACTAGTTCATGTATGTCACGTCGATGTTTGAAAGTAAAGTTAACTGCCTGACATTTGGAAGGATTTAACATAAGACCATTTGACTTAGACCACTTACTGATGTCCAACAGAAAGCTATTAAGTTTGGAGCAGTCAGACTTGGAAGTGATAGGCAATGATACAGTCAGATCATCCGCATATATGACAAAGTCAGTTTCCTTCAAATGGGGCAAGTTGTGTAGGAAGAATGCAATGAAGAACACCGACTTTTGTAAGCAAGGCAGGAAAGTAAAAACCCTTCAGTTTCTTTCCTCTCTGTGAATGTATCTCTACCAACTGCAGCTTTGAAACTGCAAAAAGTAAACCAAAAATCACTAGTAGTTTAGCGAGGCAGTTTCCCCTGAATACCTACCGGTTTATTCACAGTGGCCTTTACTTTTTGTTTTATTGTTCCCTCATAATTGTTTTCCTTGATAGTATTAGACAGTAATTTGGAAATCTCTAATTGATATCGTTTCAGGGACCGCAAGGACCTCCTGGATATCCTGGTCAACATGGATTCGATGTAAGTAGCTATCAAAATGTTTGTGTAATTTTATTATCGAAAATTTGCCACTAACTGGTTAATTTTACAGGTGAAAACTAACAGGTTGGCAGAGGAGACAGGTAGCTAAGATGGAACTTCAAATGAACACAGAGAAGACAGAGGTAATGAAGATGCCCTATGAGCAACAATAACAAGAACCAGTCATTATTAATAGAAGAAATCTGAAAGAGGTCACTTCCTTCACTTATCCAGGCAGTATCCTTCCAACAGCGGGCGGCAACAGGATGAGGATGTCAAAGCCAGACAGGATCGGAAAAACTAGATAGACCTACACAACTGAGAAATTAGTATGAGAATCTGTTGAAATCAGTATAAAGAAGAAAATCCAGATTTTCAGCACCACTGTTAAGTCATTCAGCGCTTCCGCAGGGTTCAGACACTTGGATGACACACCACGTAAAACACTGCGAACAGCCTACTGCAGATTTTTATCAACACCTTCCTTCGCCAGCTCCATACTCAAGATCAGATGGCCAACCAGAAGGGTTTAGCAACAAAGAACTCTGGGAACGAGGCTACCAAGATTCTATTGCCCAATAAACAGTTATAAGAAAATGGAGATTGGTCGAGCACATGCTGAGAAGAACATTGAAAGACGTCGCTTGAGAGGGACCTGAACGTGAAACGGCGAGTTCAGCGTCCGAGAGGTCTACTGAAGTTATCTTGTGAGGAATACATAGAGATACGCTGTTGACGCTTTACATTCCACTCGGAACCTGACGGAATAATTCTAATGTAATAATTATCAAATAAATCTTTTAGTTGACATTTGTAAAAAATTATATTTGTAAAATCTCAGCGAGATTGAAATGAGTAATTCCAACGTTTCTTTCGGAAATCTGGTCCGAACTTCTTCAGGGAAATTAATACGTCTAATCATAAAATTCTAGATACTAACAGTTTGAACAGACATGAAGGCGTGATGTTAGCTGATGCATGAGAAATCCTTATTAATAAATAAAAATGGATATGTATCACTAATTATTAATACTTGGTCAAAATTCTCGACTGTCCATATCTTCTTATGGAAACGTTAAGAAATGTTTTACAACTGTTTACCCACACACACATACACACTCTGTTTAAAGTGTTTAACAAAGGTAGACCAATATTTGTAAGTTCCAGGTCACATTTTGATTACAGCTCATAAAATTCTTTTTATTATACTTGTTGAATGACTCATGATTGGACAAAGTTTTTGAAAACAAGTGATGTTCCTATTATATATAAAGATCTGTTATGTTAATTTCGATTAATTTCCCTGAAGAAGTTCGGACCAGATTGCCGAACGAAACGTTGGAATTACTCATTTCAATCTCGCTGAGATTTTACAAATATAATCTTTTACAAATGTCCACTTCTCACTCGGCGCCCAAATATTTTAGAACTATTCTGTCAAATCTTGACGACAGTTCATTTGAAATCTTTTAGTGTTTTGTAGAAGATAAACAGAAAATGAATCAAGTTATGAGATATACATAAATAAATGATTGTAAAATAAAATCCAAACGGAAATGAAATTCTCTTCAAAGATTCACATAGTTTTGCAGAAATATCATTATTTTCACAGCTGCACACAGGTAGCTGCTGGTTTGCAGTAAGGAAAACAAGAGCGAAAGACAAACAAATGACTTGTTTGTTAACTATGAAGCAAGAAAGAGACTTTGAACTAAATAAGGCAAACATCAGGGAAGGATATATTTTCTTGGCTTCACTTCGAAGCTGTACAGTTATATAGTATCTTGAAAGGTCATGTAATTGATTATAAGGTCAACTGTTCTCATCAATAGGCAAAAAAACATACTTGTTTTCATGTCAAGCAAAATAAGTTATGTGATCTAAAAACAATAAATGACGAGCATCGCTTAGAAATAATTATTACTAAAAATTACAAGTGGTTGGAGAAAAGAAGTTTGTTAAAAAGAGTCGGAGATTCGGAATATCTGTGAAGTATATTCTAAAGTTAGGGAATTGAAAAGGAGACATAAGACGAACACAAAAAACCGAATGGATACGGATTATTTAACGACCAAAACTGACCAGTTGTGGTCAGAACGCTGGAAACCAATCCTTGCTTCCTATTGTATAGCCAACCCAAACTCCGTTGAGTTACGCAGAGTCACTAAACGCTATAAAAATGGCAAAAAGATAGTTACTCGCCGTAAAATAATATAAAAAAGAAAAAAAGAGGGTAAAACCGGAAAATAACAAGATGGAAGAATGCAAAAAACAGTCACAATACCATATAAAAATGGTATATCAGAGGCAATTCAAAGAAACCTCAAAAATATCGGCATTCACACAACTATCAAACCGACAAATCTAATCAAAAATAAAATAAATCAACTGAAAGATCCCATAAAAATGATGGATAAAAACAATTTCATTTACAAAATATCTTGTGCTGACTGTCCAACTAAATATGTGGGGCAAAAGTCCAGATCACTCAAAATAAGAGTGAATGAACATAAACGCCTAACCAAAGGCCAACCAACAGGAACACAAGCCTACAAAATTCTTGAAAAAATTCATCGATAGCTGCACATGCATGGGACAAAAACCCCAATATCGATTGGAACAATGTTTGTGTTCGAAAAACTAGCATGAACTAATGGAAAGAGAGACTTATAACAGAATCGATATTCATTAGTCACACCGGATACATGTAACAAGGGTGACTCAGTACAACTGTCAACAACTTGGAATATAATTCTGAATACAAACACATGAATGAATGTGGAATATAACTCAAATACAAAAAAACATGAATGAGCAAAAATAATGAACTTTATATATGAGTACAAATCATAAATGTGTGAATCAAACAATCTTAACAGTGGTGTGAACACGGGCAGTGATTTTGCTCGAAATATTACCAATAACAAAACTTATCATTGTGTGTAAACTATTGAAATATAGTTATACTTTATTTGATGTGTGGTTCAAAATCAAAATATCAAAAACCTAAAATTAGAAGGGATTGGATAAACCGCTTTTGCATGGATAGTTCAGGGTTTTCTTCGTGTACAGCAAGATCTCCTGGTACGTGGCAGAAGATGTGAGCGGAAACCCTTCGAACGACTTAGCCTTACCTTATCACTGAACGATTTTTCTGTTGATGTCAAATTTAAATAACAAGTTTCTCGAGGATCCTCAGGGGGAAGATATGAAGTACTGACAAGCTAACGAAACAGTTTGATTGAAGATTCTTCCCTAGGTAAGTATTTCAAATATGTTGTCCGCCATACTGCCAGAACTTCGACTGTATTAAGATCTTCATTCTTCCGCTTTCGAATAACCTCCCATTACCTAGTACACCTTAGCCTCATTTAACATGTGACATTTTATGTTGTAGTCACAAATGGAAGTGAGCATTATTCACTACTACACAGTTATTCATTTGTTAAGCTTACTTATGCTTCAATATTTATCAATGCATAGTGTTAATCATTTCCATTTTGCAGGGTTATCCAGGTTTTATGGGCCCAAAAGGAGATAAAGGTGATGCCGGTTGTTTTGGAGATCCCGTAAGTAATACCCTATAGTTAGATATTTGAGTAAAGACAATTAAACTGTTTCGGTATTCCTTATAGTTTTTATGATATTCCAAAATACACAAAAGTTGTTTACTCTTGAATTTATTTCTTCCTGTTTCTCATCAGGATATATTCACTGGTAGAAACCATTTACATTTGACAGATGATTAAGACTGAACTTTCAAGGCATTTCTTTCAACTTCATGACATTTTGGCAGTTTTATTCACACTACTCATAGTAGTTTAAAATGAACTTATGAAAGTAAATCAACAGATCGTAAACCCTTGAGTTTCATAGGGGATTATGTGTGTGTTATTTGAGTACAGGAGTAACTGTTCACTGTAGGTATCTTAAGTGTGACATGCTTTGATGCATTAACTCTCTTCATTATTATTATTACTATTACCATTTATACATATAGCATCGAAATTCACATCTAAAACATATGACGTCAAATAGTATATATATGAGTTTATATGTTCCACAACAGGTCAGAGTAGTAATAACGGATGAACCTGTTTCTTCTGCACTCAGACTACGGGCTGTTTTAGTTGAATTGCAATATCCTCCGCTGTTCGGTGTATTTGAGAGGCTTTCATCAACTTATTTGGTATCCGATGGATGATAGAATAAGATCTTTCAGTGCTGGAAGGACGATGTACCTAGACTAATAACCTGTTACCAGTTCAGCTGCTCCTGTGGAGCTGGCTATATTGGCCGTCACTCTAGTAACTTGGTCTTCCGTACAGGGGAAACTGCTTAGTAATCTGTCGTATTCATTTAGTAAGGCTATGCCTTATTGTTACCGCAACCTCTTAAAGTATGACTAATTTCAAGCGCTGGATACACATTAGCGGTATCTTAGTGAAATGGTTTTGAATGGTAGGAAATACCCACCAAGTTAATAGAAAGAAAATAATAAGAAGCTCAGCGAACAGACGTTTTCTTGACGACTTCCTCCTCAAAAGTTTCTGCACAATCACACTTTTATGCATAAGTTCACATTGGTTAGAATCATTATTTAATTCAACGCAATGGTTTTGTATGCGTCGGTGGTTCAGTGGTAGAGCGTTGGCCGACCAAGCACGTGGTCCGGGGTTTGAGTCCCGGCGAAGGGGTGAAAAACAAATAAATGAAAATTAAAAAATCAAATAGAACTAGATACATAGTAAATGTAGGCATCAGACTAGTTTCTTCTGAAAGCACAGCTCCGGCTTTTCGATGCATAAGACGAAGACTTCTGAAGCACAAAGAAGTCAGAAGCCCACTGTCCTTGATTTACTTTTGTTCATTTTGCAAATGACATTGAATTGATGAGTCAGTTGAGATTTGGTTACAGGTTTTGAAGAGGTGTCCAATCATAGCGTTCCTGATGGAACCAGTGCCACCGATTTGGAGCTATATTTTGAAATGTCCTCTAACATGTTTCGAAAGAATAGGCATAGAATGACCTACATACGTAGCTCCACAGGAGCAGATGAATCAGTTTATGTACACTGGATTGGTCATAGGTGGGGTTTTTTTCTACAAATTGCTTAGAAGCTGTAGGTGTCTAGATGACATCACTCTTAGTGTAGATACGGGTATTCTTTATTAGACTGGAGATTCTCCTCTTTATAATATCTGCCGCTTAGTTACCCCTCCAGTCCAGATTGATATACATTGTTTTCTTTGGTACCGAACTTCATTCTTCTCAGTCTGATTTTGGTTTCGCGTTATTCTCCAAACATCGTGGCGGTTATTGATTTTTATTTTCTTCTGTTTCCTCTCTTTATTTTATTTTGTTGCTAGTATTCACAAAATCTATCCATTTTAAAAAAAGATTCAAACTATTCTGTTATATTTCTTTACAGGGAGAAAATGGATTACCAGGAGATTCTGGAAGACCAGGGATAAAAGGCATGCCTGGATTTCCTGGCTCTAAAGGTCTAAAAGGAACTTCAGGATGGGGTGAAAGAGGTTTACGTGGACTTCCCGTAAGAATGAATTTCTCATTACATTATGATAAATTTTGTTTCATATAATAATAATAATTTGCTTTATTCTAAAACAGTACTTGTGATACAGAATGGAATTCTCAGCATTTTTTACTACAGTATTGCATCCAGTTAGTACATTATCAATAAATAGAATTCTACATAGATTAAGGAAACCGCAGTTCATTTTTACAACAATACATTGGCATGTCAGTAGCAAAGGTAAAGCTGAAACAGTGTTTGAAGGTGTTAGAAAAGTGGGAGCTGTCTTATTAACTGGCGTAAGCGAGAGAAAGAAACAAAGCAGCACATAACGGAAAAAAGAAAGAAAAAAAGAGAGAGAAAAGGAAAAGAAAGAAAGAAAATGTTGTACCTATTGATGATGTGGGTTGGAAAGACGAGATCCAGTTGTACTACTGACTATTTAATGAATTATAGGTGTCCCGCCTAATGCTTTCTTTATCTCACAGAACACGAGCTAAGTAGAGTATGGTTGAGTTTTTGTACTTGCTGGTGCGAGCATGTAGTTTTCTATACAGGCTTCTGGTTTTACCTGATGAGATGCAAGGGGAGAATTGAGTGAAGAGGGTGGTGTGAGTTAGATAAAATGGACTTGGCCCATTTTTCACATGAGTCCATGTGCCTGTCAACCAGAATATTAACAAGCTGGTTAAGTGGCACGTTGCTTACCCTGCTGACAACATTTAACATCCTGCGTAAAATGTTATAGTCTTTCTTCAGTAGCCCGGGAAAAACTAAGCTGACATTTCCTGGAAGATAACTCAAAACAGTCAGATGATAGTAAATTATATTTTTATTGTTCGAGTACAGACATCTAGTGATTAGTAGCATAAATGAACGGATGACGTATACTGCTCACGTCAGGTTTGAGGGATAACATTACAATGAGACTGATAGTTGTAATATACCTCAGTGAATTCCCTTACTGTCCACCATCTTATAGGGTAATATTAAAATTGTTAAATACAGGTTTTCATAAAATATACGGATTAGAACCTAATAATAATAATGTACTTTATTCCAAAAACAGTACTTATAATAAAGAATGGAATTCTCAGCATTTGTCACAATATTGCATCTGATTTTTACTCAAAATATAATTAAAATTAATAATTAAAAATAAATTAACCGGAGGTATTTGTCCACATTTACGATATAAAGTCAAAAATATTCGAAGCACGAATTGAGGTTATTAAATATGAAAGTAATAATAATAACAGTGAGTTTGTTTCAAACAGTATTGTTGATTCAGTTTGGAAATTTTAGCATGTTATAGATTATTGAGTCTAATGTTCTGTTGATGTAGTATGGTGAAACGAAAAACAAAATTAACAGTTATAACACAGCTTAAATGATGTTCACACTTATGAAAAAAATAAACAAAAACAAAAAATTGAGATTGAGGATTATAAATATAAGAAATACAATAACAATAAAGTATGATGCTTTAAGGGTGAAGGAATCGGTTTATTTAGTGGTGCTAAGATGGTTAGTTAGTTCATGTCTGACACTATTTTCTTCACATAAAGTACGTGCTAAATATGCTATAGTGGAATTTTTATACTTAGAAGTACGTGCCTAAATTCTTCTGAAAAGACTTCTTATTTTACCTGAGGAGACGCAAGATTGGAGCTGCGGGTAGAGTGGGTGCTCAGAGTCTTACAAAATTCCTTTGGCGAATTTGTTGCATGACATCAAGTGCCTATCAATGACAGTGTCAATGATATGGCCCAATGGGATACCACTCGTTCTACTGACAGTCTTTAGAGTTCTACGAAGTATGACATAGTCTTTTTTTAAGCAATCCAGCAAGGAATAAGGGTGAACAGTAAACAAGAATAGGTAAAATACACGAGTTGACAAACTGTAAGAGGAGTGGTTTGGTTATGCCTGAATGCCCTAACTTCTTAATGTAAAAAGTCAAACGAAATATTCTTTTAGAAATCGCTAAGACATGAGAGGACCAGGATCGGTCAGAAGAGAGAACTAATCCAAGATACTTAACTTCAGACTGGGTTTCTATATCAGTATTATCAATTTTGCAAGGGCCATAGGAACCAACGGCCTCATTTAACGTGAGAGTATAAATTCAGTTATTCCCCAGTCACAGATAAAAGCGTACTTAGGTTGGACCTTTTAAGGAACCTCACATGTTTTGCTTGCCGGCAAATAATGTCACTTCTTTTTTGTAACTGATGGCTTCACAAGTGAAGACATCAAATTAATTCACGTGTTAAATTTCCATCACAAACCAAAATCAGTTAGATAGATCATTAACAACCAAGAAACAGCGGGTAACTGCTTCGTCCTACTTCTTTGCGAATCCTCAGCACTGCATACCAACGACTCGGCCAAGGATCGAACTCAGAAGTTTCACATCAAGCTTGTTGTCCATTCAACCACTTAGGTGGGAACTGCATTATGCGTGAATTCTATCTTTTGTCAACTCACGATATCGTCGTAACCTTGACCAGTGTCTTCGATTGGCTTCCACTTTACCTTCACATTAGTAGACTCCATTGGTGGAGACTTCTGGCTCAGTACAACTTCATGACATGCACCCAGTAACCATCAATGAGCTTGTAATTGCTATTCAGATTATAGGATCTGTGGGGATTATGAATTAATTTCAGCTCCATTTTGGATAAAAAATTTTTTGATAAAATCACACAGTGTTATACAGTAAAATTTACTGATGACCACGTTTCGAGCAAAAATTATCCCTTATAATCATATCATGGTACTCACACATTTTTCTTGTTTCTTTCACATACATGAGTAAAGATTGATTAGACATTTGAATAAAATCACTAAAAGATAAAGTAAATTCGGATATAATATTGATGTTATCAGTAAAATACAATAAGATGGGAAATAAGATGTTTTTATAGTAAAATATATAAATAACTTGTTAGAATGTCATAATGTGAATTGAAATACATTTTAACATTATTTATTATCCTCTGATTTGACTGGTAATAATACTTTCCATATCTCTGGTATTTGCATTGAGACATTTCTGTTTGCATGTGTTAGGTGTAGACTCGATGAACTAGGCAGGATTCAGTAATCAATCTCTCTCTTCACCTAACTATATTACTTTTTAGAATTTTGACTATTTCCTACCCTATTGTGTGGGTGTGTATCATTGCAGGCAGTGCTACTGCTGAGTATTTTTATAAATTACTTATCTTCGCGGGTGGGGTGAATCATCCTAACCTTAGCTAAATTATTATATTCTAATAATCTCACTACTCCCAATCTACTAGTGCAACCTATGTAGTTGATCACCATAGTTGA
This sequence comes from Trichobilharzia szidati, assembly GCA_944472155.2. Taxonomy (NCBI): domain Eukaryota; kingdom Metazoa; phylum Platyhelminthes; class Trematoda; order Strigeidida; family Schistosomatidae; genus Trichobilharzia; species Trichobilharzia szidati. Next base: position 33,857,066 of record OX235271.1, on the reverse strand, counting down.
AGTATACTCTACCGCAGTATTAGATGGCTGTAGGCAATCGACAGGAAACCTTGCTTCACCTAGATTTCGTGCTAGTTGGCACTCACAAGTCAGAAAGGCATATCTGCAAGTCTGAAGGAACAACCCATGTTCACCCATGTGAAGCAAGGCTTCCTGTGGCCAATTACTTCCAAACCACGTAATACCAACAGTTCACAGTGCACCGTGGTGTTGGTGACACTGCAAACTTGACTGAAAGAATTCAGTCTGCACCAAAGATAAGACTAGACACAGACATTACACTAGTTAGTAACTAGTGTCCAATCAAAAATACTCTACTACAGTACCTTGGTTTTATCCTTATATTAATTCCAGCTGTTAGATTTTCGTATCACGAGCCAATATCTTTGAATATTTTCTGATACTACAACAATCTAGTAATTACAGGATATTCATCATGAGCTGACATTGGTTAGAGAACCACTGGAAAACCTGGGAGTACTGGACAGATGTTTTGTCCCAGTTTTGGGACTCTTTAGCAGTACTCACCCACCGGGGTTAGGACCGAGGACCTTCTGGTTACAAGGCGAGCTCGTATAGCACTAAGCCACTGGGACCCGATCCAATAGCCAGTGCATGAATTCTAACTTCTGTCAATTCACGATATAGCGCGACCCCTAGCCAATGTCTTCGGCGAGTATTTGTCCTCACACCTGACCTGCTGCACCCTGCTGGTCACGAATTCTCACTAGAACCCCAGGTAACTACCCACCTGAATAGGGCAAGTCGCTAGTGAGTATCTCATCTGGTAATTCTTTCGCCTGGTTTCAGGAGACATTTAGAGCATTGTATTCGAATTATGTCGTCTACACACGCACACACACACACACTGGATTTCATTAGGTACTGCTTATTAATTGTTAGAAATTTACACATCAAATTGTTTATTATGATTAAAAAAAGAACAAAGTGGAAAGAAACAGGAAATGTCAGGCAGAAAAACATGTTAGCTGATGAAGTTTACAGGGGAGTTTGGGGGGTAGGGGATAAATAAGCTTGTAAAGTGATTAGTTAATTAATTAATTAATTGTTTTACTTATTCATTGAGTGATTATGTTAATTATGTCCAAAATAGGGTATTTATACTCATTTTTGGATAATTCACATAAAAGGTGCAAGTAAAAAATTCACAAGAAAGATAACCACTGCTATTGAATTAAATTCAATAGCCAAATAGAAGAGCAAATATAAGGCACACTTATGAAGTTGCTCCTTTCATAACTGATTGATTGATGCTGCTGTTATGCAAAGGCTTGAAACTGTAATTCAGACGGAAATCAAACCCAGAATTTGGATCTGTTAGATGAATGACACATATACTCATCTAAATGACTATAAATGACATCCTCTTGAGATCCGTTGACATCTCTAATCCTGTTTTTCCACCTTCCCCAAAAGCCTTTAATAGAATCTGTGTGGATCCATGAAATGAGATCCACAAAGTCATTAGAATGGTTGTCTCTTTGGTGATTATATCCAAGGGGTTACAAGGGGTTATAATCTTTCCACTCATCTGCGTGTATTCTAGATCCTTATTTCACCGGTCGAGTAATAATAGGTATTAAAGTAATCCATCAGCCGACCTGGTGAAGCTTTTTACAGTCATCACACATCCGCATAAACAAATTCTTTCTTTCCAAATTAACCCCACATCTAAGCAATACTGGAAAACTTCAGCCTCACCAAATTGCAAATGCGACTGCATTGGAGTAGGCACTTGACTAGAATCAAGCGGAATAGAAGCTTCAACTCACGTGAATGAATTCCATCGGTGGCGCAGAGGTTAGGACTTTCGCCGACCATGCACATGGTCCGGGGTTTGATCCCTGCCGACGCACACCTGATATCAATGGTCGGCCTGCAAGATTTGGGCTACCGATATCACATGCTGAAAATTCCATTCTTGTATCAAAACTACGGCGTGGAATCAAGCTATAATCAAAATTTAAAAAATTTAAAAAAATTAAAGGTCACCGATGAGGACAAACTCCATTGGTAGTTAGTGGTGCTTCAGGTTTAACTTGGCCGGAGTACCGAAGGGAAATATCTTATTAGCGTCTTCCAGTAGAATGGATATCCACAAAATTTCATCAAACGATATTAACCCACAACTCAACTAACTAGCTCAAGAGTATCCAATGAAAGCAAACAGAAAATCGTCTTACTGTAAATGAAGAACTTTTCTGAAATCACTGCGAGACTTTTCAAAACCTTTGGAATCAATAATAATAATTATTAAAGCTTAATTGAATTTTAGATTTTCCCGTCGATTGATTGCACCGAAGTGCTTTGTCTCAGGTTGACATGTTGACTTCTTGTGCGGATGCTTCGACGACGTCTGGACATGTAATTCAAATTTAATTGGTGGATGGTGGCTAGCCGTGGAATCCAGTCCCAAATAGAACAAAATGCGCATCCTGGATTCCACTGCCAGTCACCATCCACTAATTAAATAATAATAATAAGTGCAATAGGTTTATTTTGAACGGTGTTTATATAGTGTACAGAATTTTCAGCGCAATTTATTCAGTGATAATTTCTCTTTGTGCGAGATCATCAAGTAATATGGTAATTAACTGTAGTTCGCTAGACGCAATGTTGTCTGACCTGAGATGCGAGTTGATCCTTCATGTTGTTTCCTGTTTGTCCACTTCAAGAAATGCGAGACATTTGTATGAAATCCAGTTAAATAAGGGGCGGGCGTACAATTTGAGACTCAACGACATAAATGAATAACTGAACACTACAAGCAATTAGCTCCATTTCTCAGACAGTGACAGTTTCTGATAAAAATCCTCGTGTATCGCAACACACGATTGTGCTTCTCCTCAAGTTGAGGAGTAACTTGCGAATTAGCAGGTTGTAAATATTTTAAATACTTGCGACAGTATAAAAAAGCATTAGAGGTCATGTTTTTATTAGATTAAAACAAATTGCATTATGATGATGGAGGCTTTCGATATTCCCACGTTTTAAGCAAGTCGACTTAAGATGTCATCCGCAAGCCACCAAATCGACTTCAGTTTGCACTATGTCGACCAAATGATGCAACAATGAAAGAGGACAAACCAACAACAACTACAAGATAAATTACAACAGTTGCGAAAAACATATATTGGTCAAAATTGGCACCCTCTTCGTCTTTGCATCCACGAACACAAACTCGCTTGTCAAAATACCTGGTATATATTTCCTAAAATGAGTGTATACAGATAACCACAGAAACCAGTACAATTGGGGATAGGTGAAAATTACAGAAAAAGAAAACACCAGCAAACGTCAGGTGCTCAGACTAGTCTGCAATCAACAGATACATTGACATAGATAAGATTTACCAATTCATAAAAAAGATGCCACATTGATGAGTGGTCAACTATTTGGTAAATATAGTAATCAGTACCACTACAAGTGGACATAGTGCGTCGGTGGCATAGCGGTTAGGAGGCTCGCCGACCATACACATGGTCCGGGGTTCGATCACCGGCCGACACACTCCTTTACCTCGCTAAGCCAGAAATAATGCTGGTGAAGAGGAAAGGTTGGGCATAAGGCTAGCAACCCCATCCTGTAAAATAAGCACTGCTACAGAAACTCCAAGCCTCTAGCTTGAAGCCCTATGTTCCACTGGGGAACGTGAAGAAAAAAAAACAAGTGGACATCAGGGTGATACAGTATACGGAAGTAACCAATCACGAATAAAGGTACTTGGAAAGATGGCTTATAAACTCCGGGATAGTCCTAAAAGCTCACTTCATGTAGAAATCTGGACTGAATATTCCATCTAGGAAGACAACAAAAGCTTAGGTTAGCACTGTTTGGTGCTTCACGATTATCTGGTTGGGGTTCAAGACATAGTTCGAATCGGTGGTTCAAAACCTTGTCGAATACGGCCGAGAATTGCAATCAATTGCAAACATGCTTCAATTTCCTTCTTTTTTCCCTTTTCGACAATAATTCGACAAATACTGTTTGTTCTTGTCAAACAGAAGTGCCTTCTTCCCAGATAAAGTCCTTTATTCATCCCCTACCTTTTTATATTACTGTTGTGTGGCACATCTTATTGGCGCCATATTGTGCCAGGTTTCGTGTTTGAAGTTAACGAAAGTTAAACGAATCCTTTAGCTAATACACTTTGTTGAAACATAATCAATAAAACTACAAAAAGCTAGTTTTTGCAGTATGATACAGTTAGTTTCCAGTCATTATAGCTGCCTTCATCAGTATGCATATGATTGGAATGCTACATGTATACAGCTCAGTACGCTGATGAACCTGATGGATATTTGAGGTGTTTTCAAGTCTAAGACATTTTTGAGACAACACTTTGTGCAAAGCAGCAGACAGCAAATAAACTAGATCGAAGCTAAGTATAATTTATGACTTTTATTGAGTCAGTTTACTGAAATCCCCGTAGAGTGTAAGACTTTGAGTAGTGTGATTTCTCTCCATAAGCATGAATAGATTGTTCTTTATGTAGTAAAAATATATATAAAAATAAAAATTCACACTATTTATTCTTTTTTTAACCTTTTTGTACCAGGGAGAACGAGGAAATATAGGCCCGATGGGAGATTATGTAAGTTACTCTATTGTCATTCAGCACTGTGCTCTAATGATTTCATAGTAATGAGATTAGGCTAATTAGAATATTTTGGTATTATTATTATTAATACTAAGGTTACAAACTGGTATTTTTACAGTGTTACTTTGACATAAAATACTACCTAATAAAGTACAACAGCTTTACAATCTTGTAACGATAACTGACCTTTGTGTGTCGGTGGCATAGTAGTTAGGACGCTCGCCGGCTATGCACATGGTCCGGGGTTCGATCCCCGGCCACAGACGCACTCCTTTACCTCGCTAAGCCAGAAATAATGCTGGTGAAGAGGAAAGGTTGGGCATGAGGCTAGCAACCCCATCCTGTAAAATAAGCACTGCTACAGAAACTTCAAGCCATTAGCTTGAAGCCCTATGTTCCACTGGGGAACGTGAAGGAAATAAAAAAATCCGCAAAATCTCTTCTGAGGTAGAATTAGCTCAGCCTACATACACATTCACTGTTGTCGATATTATAGAAATTATCAAGAGGATCCAAAGTAGGTTATGGAAGGCACACTCGGGCTGAGGTTTTTATTCCTTCTGTGTTCAGAGTGGAAGTTACAGTTTCAAGTTTGGGCTTTGAATTTTCAGTAGAAGTGGTGTGTTTTCTCCCCAGGATAGGGTCACTAGTCTCACACTCAAGTCTCCCCTCTTTACCGGGTTTGCTACAGGTTAATGAATTGCATCGGCCGTGGATTGAACGCTGAACCAGTATTCTGTCGTTGAACCACGATGCGCAGTAATCAGAATAGTTATATGTTTATACGAGTCATTCGAGTAAAGGAGAAAATGCGCCATTCTTATCAGTATCCAAACATTATTTTAACTCTAGAGGAAACATCCTATGACCTCAGAAATTATTATTCTCATAAGGTGAAATATTTAAAAGTCCATTTGAAGTGAAGGTAGTTCACTGTTTTTCTTCACTGTCCTTTAATCTCCCTTTATTAGAGTAATTCTATATTTCTTTTTTTTCCCTTTAGGGTATACCTGGTCGACCTGGTCCAATGGGTGATGCAGGAAATCGTGGCATAATGGGTCCAAAAGTGAGTACTTTTTCGCTACATAGATTAATATGCCTCACTAGTATGTCTTGTGCGTCTGTGGCATAGCGGTTAGGGCGCTCGCCGACCATGCACATGGTCCGGGGTTCAATCCCCTGCCGACGCATTCCTTTACCTCGCTAAGCCAGAAATAATGCTGGTGAAGAGGGAAGATTGCGCATGAGGCTAGCAACCCTATCCTGTAAAATAAACACTTCTACAGAAACTTCAAGCCACTAGCTTGAAGTCCTATGTTCCACGGTGGAACGTGAAGGAAAGAAAAACGAAAAAAACTATGATGTCTGGATGCTTAGATTTATATTATAATTACACTCTAGAAGATCTGAACTAGGCGATTGACATATAAACTTGATGACCCACAAGTGAAAACCAACAAACTGACAGAAGCGACAGGTGACAAGGACAGGACTTCAAATGAACATAGATAAGGCAGACAGACATAATGAAGATACTTAACCCAAAACAAGAATAATACACAAATCACTATCATCTGAAGAAATCTGAGCGGAGTCACTGCTTACACTCATCTAGGCACTATCGTTTCAACTGCAGACAGCTGCGTGCATAAAGATGTCAAAGCCAGACAGGTTCTCTGGAAGCAAGACAAACGTTCATTACCATGAAATCGCCATGCAGCATTCAGCATCAAGAACAATATGCAGATTTTCAGTAGTAATGCCAAAACAGTCAGTGCTTCTATATATTCCACAGACTTGGTGCTTGCATTACGAACGGCATTTCTAACAAGCTACTACAAAACGTTATCAACAGATGCTCGACAATGAAGGTCAGATTTCCGGTTAGAAAGAATGAGCGACAAGGAACTCTGGGGATAAGCCGACCAAGAACCTATCACCCAACAAATATTTCGAAGGAGATGGAGATGGATGGGACACATGCTGAGAAGACGGTTGAATGACATCGCATAACAGGCCATCGCTCAAGTAGGGCCCCAACGGGATCGGGGGTGAAATGCAGGAGATCATGTTAAGAGGAGATGACAGCTTACAGGCAGCCATGGAGTCAGCTTAAGACAACTGTAGAAACCAGGATAAAATGGAGGAGTATGCTTTTGAAGCCCTATATTCCACTACCTCTTCTTCTTATTCTTGTAAAGCAATAAGTGGTAACATTTTCGTATATTTTTAAGGTCAAATAGAAAATCAATAAACTGAGTTCCTAAATACAAAAGAAGTCAAATGTAAAGTGTCTGAAGGCTTCTTTGAATGGACAACAGAAAATCTGGATAGGAAGGAAAAAAATGTCACGGTCGTGATTTGCAAATTAAATTGCAATTTACACAGTTCAAGGAGATAAGATTTCACCACAGCTAACTAACTCAACAATCCAAAATTATGCCGATTGGAATATGTTGGCTGCTTGATGCTATAAGTGATAATCAGAAAACCAAGCGTATATGTATAAAACTTCATGCTACTGACTGACTGACTGATTGACAGCACTTGTTAACAAAATCATCGAAGTGATCTAATCAGCAGACAACCATTTCGATCGTTCGGGACCAGGCTCATCAACGGTGTACCCGGTATGATTAAGTTCAGATAGCTGAATCCGTTCAAATCACCCAATCCAAGTGGTTTACAATCACTCTTCTCTGTAAGACAGCAGTCTATAGTATTATACAGGAAGGGGAAGCTGAGAAGAAAGGTTTGTTCACAAAGTCCTATTTCCGCATTTACACTTAGTCCTAAGTAGTAAGAACAATTATTGAGTTTTTTGGGATCCAGAGATTACTATATCAAATGATCAAAATGAACGCAAAATTTTACCATAAACACCATCAAGCAATTGTCTCTATTCAGGGGAATCGAAGACAGTTACAAGATTATCCAAGAAAGTTTGTATTTTATAACCCTTTTTACTGAATTTAATTTGTGTATGGTGACTAGCAGTGGAATCCAGGATGCGTACTTCGTCCTATTTGCGACTCGTCATCTGGATGTACCTGCATTTCCCAGTGAGTGATGATGTTCCCCCCGAGGCTTGAACCCAGTGCCCTTCTTACTGCTTTCCAATATTTTCTTAAAAAAGAATAAAGTATAAGTTAATATTCTTGTTTTGTTTCTACAGGGATTTAAGGGTGTACGTGGTATGCCAGGCATTAAAGGGCGTCCAGCGGCACCTATTACAATTGAAGGTCAGAAAGGCGATAAAGGTCAACGCGGTCCACGTGGTCCCGATGGTTATCCATGCGCTTTGGATATACATGCACAAATTGGACCACAAGGTCCTCCAGGCCCAACAGTAAGTAAACACACACCTGCACAGTAATTTCACATTTATAATGTTATCATATGCAAACGGGATATTGTAAATGGTTATTCTCTCCCCGTTTTGCAGGGTTTCAAGGGAGACAAAGGAGATCGTGGACTGATTGGAGAATTCGGTGAAGCGGTGAGTTGAATAGCTTCATGTTTATATTCATTCAATCAATCTCAATATGTTTAATGTTCCTGTTTTGCGTTTAACTGTGAAGCATTTTTTTCAATAATTTAATCATTTCCATTGCTACATTAAGAACACAATATTCAGCCAAGAAACTCTATTCAACGAATTTATTTATTAAAATAAGTATAAAACTTGGGCACTGTGGTAGAGCATAACTCTATTATGGATAAGATTTTATTATTAAGCTGTACAATCTTATATGCATATGACATTTTTATATTAAGTATATGCTGTCAGGGAATTTGAACAGAGGTGTGAATACATCAAAATAATAATAGCTTGAGATAGATTCAATATATTTGTGATGATAATCATAGTTGAATATCAGGTGGAGACGTTAAGAAATGTTTTACAACTGTTTACCCATACACACATACACACTCTGTTTAAAGTGTTTAACAAAGGTACACTAATATTTGTAAGTCCGAGGTCAAATTTTGATCACAGCTCATAAAATTTTGTTTATTATACTTGTTGATACTTTTTGAATGACTCATGACTGGACAAATTTTCAAAAACAAGTGATGTTCCTTTTATATATAAACCTTTGTTATGTTAAAAAATTATATTTGTAATATCTCAGCGATATTGAAATGAGTAATTCCAACGTTTCGTTCGGCAATCTGGTCCGAACTTCTTCAGGGAAATTAATCAAAATTAACATAAGAGATATTTATATATAAAAGGCACATCTTTTGTTTTTAAAAACTTTGTCCAATCATGATTCATAAACACAAGTATTAACAAGTATAATAAACAAAATTGTATGAGCTGTGATCAAAATTTGACCTCGGACTTACAAATATTGGTCTACCTTTGTTAAACACTTTAAACAGAGTGTGTATGTGTGTGTGTGGGTAAACAGTTGTAAAACATTTCTTAACGTTTCCATAAGAAGATATGGACAGTCGAGAATTCTGACCAAGTATTAATAGTCAGTGATACATATCCATTTTTATTTATTAATAAGGATTTCCTATGCATCAGCTAACATCACGCCTTCATGTCCGTTCAAACTGTTAATATCTAGAATTTTATGATTAGACGTATTTTCAAAATTATGGTGTTTAGGATTGGAGTTTAGTTTAAGCACCCTGTCGGACTTATTGCTTTGCCTTCTTTCTGAAGATTGAGCTGCTTTATTCGACCTACTGGAGTTGTCAGGTGACTTGACAGCTACGGATTTAGGATATGAATTCTGTTGCAGACAACGGAGAGTGAAAACACGATGACTGTGCCAGTTACACAGTTTCTTTGTTAATTTAATTCGATTGCAAAATAATTCAAATGAACTGTCGTCAAGATTTGACAGAATAGTTCTAAAATATTTGGGCGCCGAGTGAGAAGTAGACATTTCGATTAATTTCCCTGAAGAAGTTCGGACCAGATTGCCGAACGACACGTTGGAATTACTCATTTCAGTCTCACTGAAATTTTACAAATATAATTTTTTACAAATTCATGTCATATTTGGAAATGCTTATAGGATGTATAGAAGTTGGAAGGGGGTGTACAATTATAGGATTAGTAGGCTAATATAACATAACATGGTGTAAAATTTGATAAGATAGAATTCAGTCCGGTAAAAAAAAACATTATTGGATTTAGAATGATAAGTGGGACAAGCGGGATCTATTCAAATTGAAAATAATAATAATAATAATCGTAGTAATGAAGGAAAGGTACGTAGATTAACTAAATAAACAAAATAAATAAGTAAATGTATACCCCTATATGGTCAAGGCAGAAATAGAGATTGTACATACTTCTTTTACACACAGAGGTTTCGCTTAAATTCATGAACGACCAACGCCAACTCTGTTTTCAGAAGTTTAGAACGAAGAAAACCGTGGCAAGTCAACGTGAATTCGACAAATGCTCTTAAAATTGACGGTTAGGGGTTGGTAGAGTAATGGAAGTCGATCAAGTGATCTAGAATAAAGCTTCCCACATCTTTCCTTTCTCCCTTGTAAAGAAAGCCATGCTGGTTTATGTTCTCATATCCTTGTGGAATTCGTTCTCTGGCTACGGCCAGTGTACCTTGCTCCACAAGAGCAGGTGAACTGATGGATGTACATGAAGATGACCAGACAAGGAAGCTTATCTTTTAAATTTGTATGTTGTCTTCAAACGATACATTTTTGTACGGCTAGCTTGTTGGAAAATAATTTTTAGATTTTTTTATTCCTATACGTTCCTAGTGGAACATAGGACTTCAAGCTAGAGGTTTGAAGTTTCCATAGCAGTGATATTCATTTTTACTGGGTGAGGTTGCTAGCCTCACGTCCAACCTTCCCTCTTTACCAGTCTTATTACCGGCTTAGCGAGGTAAAGGAGTGCGTCCGTGGCCTGGAATGGAACCCCGGAACACATGCATGGTTGGCAAGCATCCTACCGCTGCACTATCGACGCAGATAAGTTTTGAATTTTACAACCACAGTTGTGGTTATAGAGAAATCACAAAGTTACTCAATCTACTGCGAGAAAAAAAGCCAGTAGACATTAGACGGGAATAAAATATCTTACTAATTTCAATGTGATTACTTTGAAAGTTTTCAGTAGACATCAACATTTTTGAATAGAAACATCTCCTCTGCTGACTTCCGTGTTTATTTTGCTCTTCATAAATCTTATGTATAGTGATAATTCACTTATTTGTTTTCTCACTATAGGGTTTTGATGGCCCTCCGGGAATGCCTGGTGAAAAAGGACTTCCAGGACGTCATGGTGACAGGGTATGTTGACGATATTTTAAAACTAGAATCCGGTAGCATGTGAAAGTTATACAATAGAAAGTAATTTTATAGCTGGTTTACTATTCATGTATTTTGTTGATAGGGTGATGATCAGCAATTTATTAAGAAATTTATCTTAAAGATTGATTAGTGAACGAAGAACATTCTTCTCGATATTTCCTTCATCAGATTAAATATTTATACGATCATAAACACACACGGAATTTATGAATTTATAGTTTCGACAGCAGGTCAAGGTAGCAATAGCAACTGACTGAAACTGTTTTTGTTTGCATATACAGCTATGGGTGATTTAAGTGAATTGCAATGGCGTCTGCTGTTTTAAGTGTTCATTATCTAGAGGCCTCTTGGTAGTGTATACGACAACGGACAGATGATAGAGAAAGACTCTTAGATGCTGGCTTTTTGGCCTTTAAAAGGTTGTGATAGAATTATACTATACCACAGTAACCAAGACCTATTCTTTATATTAACTTTCTGGACTGTCTGAACGAGGTGATTAAATACATAACTATCGATAACTTCAACTAAACCTTTATTCAAACACACTAGTAGGTGTTGCTAAGTACGAAAAGTTTATTTCCTGGAACAATAGTCAATATGTGACTGGCTAAATAGAGCTGTCGCTAAAACCACCAACACTTCTATATTTGATCCAAACAGACCACAGATGCACCTGTTGAGGAGTATTTCTCTATCATCTATTGGGTATCGAATACATTACCAAAGGCTTCTAGATACCGAACATTCCAAAGGGCAGAGGCTATTGAAATTTGTTCAAATCAATCGGAGCTTTGCATGCGAAAGAAGCAGGTCCAGCAGGCATTACTACCCTAGCCTGCTGTCGAGCCTACACAATTCAAATACTCTGTGTTACTTCTCTTAATTTACCTGATATTCAGTCAATTTAGCGTTATATTCATGCATGTTATCTTTCTCTTACTTTTGAAATGCAATCTATCCATACTGTTGACTGATTCAATGTAATTTAAAACAGCATTAATGTTAATAACAATATTTCTTTAATTACTAATGTCACATAAATGTAGGACCTGATGATGTTGGATCTGTCCAGAAGAATATTCTTTGTTCATTAATCAGTCTTTTAAACTTTTATTTAGCATCTTCAATGTTTTTGTTGTTTTTTTTCCTTCACATTCGCCACTGGAACATAGGGCTTCAAGCTAGTGGCTCGAAGTTTCTGTAGCAGTGTTTATATTACAATATGTGGTTGCTAGCCTCATGCCCAACCTTTCCTCTTCTGGCTTTGCAAGGTAAAGGTGTGTGTCGGCCGGGGATCGAATTCCGGACCATGTGCATGGTTGGCGAGCGTCCTAACCGCTATGCCACCGACGCACACGCATCTTCAATGAATCAAAAAATACTTTTAAGTTTAGGAATACACATCATCTCGGTATGCCTGCTGGTTATACGCCTTAAGTTTTTGTCTCATTTATCTCATTAATCAGGAAGATAAACTGCTGTTTTCAATCATACACGCATTCCCTTCATTACTTGCACTTTTTATTTAGATTAAACCTTTTTGTGAGTGGGTTCGGATTAATTTCAATGTAGATTTCACTACAAACTAACTTTATCTGGAGAGATTATTGAAAGCCAGGAAGCACTGGACACCTGTTCCCTCCTAAATTGGGACTCTCCACAGAAACTCATACATAGTCTAAGTGTCAGTCTCCACCTCATTGCTGGCTAATGGATAGATGTTCTGAAGTTGTACTGGGAAGTTCTGACCAGTAAGGCACACCATATCAAGAAGAAGTGAATATTAATCGAAGACATTAGTTCAGATTAGCACTGTATCATGAACTGACGAAGTTAGAATTCATCGGTCATTGAATTCCAGTCAGGTGGATGAACTGTTAACCAACCATCTTAGTCTCATGACCCGAAGGGCTCGGGTTTCTTGCGTGGCAGTGGGTCGTGGGTCAGGAATTTCATTGTTGTGCTAAGAACGTGTGAAGAATATCTCGTCTACAGAATGATCTTCTGCAAAAGTGAGAACAATAAATATGCACGATGAATTGAATTCAATTTCATTTTGTGTGCTCCAGGTCTTCCACACACCCACCAAGTCGAGAAGACTATGTATACTTTAGATAAAGCAATAAGAAGACGTAATTTGTCTGAATCGTGTAATGTATTTGCGCAACACATTTCGAACAATCTGATCACACACGGACTTGTCATAGGAATATATATGAAATTAATAAAGAGGTAAGAGGTGAGAAAATAAGCTACTTAGGTCAAGTTAAACGGATATATTCAAGGTTAAAGTAACAATGAACACCACTAAACCAAATAATAGAGGTAATAGTACATCTGCTATGGTATCAAAACAAAATTTACCAAGGAAGGTTTAATGTGATGACGAATTGTTTTTGAACGCATAAAGGTGGCTTAAACTTTCTAATTGCTAGGGCTTCCACAAACTTTAGGATACGCCCCGAACACGTTTTATAGAAAGGTTTAAAAGATCTGTTAACGTCAATTTTATGTCCTGTCTCTATAATATGTTTCGCAATAGAAGAGTTAGGTCTCCTGTTCTCACCGACAGGACAGGACAGTATCTTAATTACCACAGTTTCTGCCCTGTTCGGTACAAAAGAGCCTTAGTAAGGTGCCTCTTTGATAGAATCCAGCGAATATGCAATGAAGACACACTTTATGAAGAAGAAAGAAAGTTGACACAAACTCTGGTTGATAACAATTATCCAGACAAGTTCATCAGGAGATATAAACTAATCAGAACACCGAGACGCACTCTCCAACTCGCCCCTAAGAAAGACGTGTACATCAAGCTACCCTATGTGGGGCATCAAAGCAGCTTGATAACTAGACAAAGGCTGAACGCTGCCGTCAAAAAGACTTTTTATGCAGCCAATATCATAATAATAGAGAATGTAAAGCCAATATATCTATCTAAGCCCTTCGAACACGCGAAAAATGACGTCACATTCCACTATATTTACCAATTTGAATGTACGTGTGGACACACATTCCTAGGGAGGACTCATCGATCTCTGAAAGTAAGGGCTTCAGAGCATATTCCTAAATGGCTCCAAAACAAATGGAATCTTCAGAACCTATTAACGGTGAGAACAGGAGACCTAACTCTTCTATTGCGAAACATATTATAGAGACAGGACATAAAATTGACGTTAACAGATCTTTTAAACCTTTCTATAAAACGTGTTCGGGGCGTATCCTAAAGTTTGTGGAAGCCCTAGCAATTAGAAAGTTTAAGCCACCTTTATGCGTTCAAAAACAATTCGTCATCACATTAAACCTTCCTTGGTAAATTTTGTTTTGATACCATAGCAGATGTACTATTACCTCTATTATTTGGTTTAGTGGTGTTCATTGTTACTTTAACCTTGAATATATCCGTTTAACTTGACCTAAGTAGCTTATTTTCTCACCTCTTACCTCTTTATTAATTTCATATATATTCCTATGACAAGTCCGTGTGTGATCAGATTGTTCGAAATGTGTTGCGCAAATACATTACACGATTCAGACAAATTACGTCTTCTTATTGCTTTATCTAAATTCATATATGTGTACTTTAATAATTTAAGAAATTATCATCAAATGTAAATAATTTGATATGGTTCAGTGTTACAATCAGCATACAATGAGTATTTCCACATGTACAAAAACAATATCTATCTCTGGGAATAAAAATGATACAGTTTATAACCTGACTACTCATCAGATACAAAAGTACAAATCGTTATTCTGAAGACAGAAAATATTATAAATTCGATCCAGACAAAGAGAAAAAATAATTCAACATAATACTGATAAAGGGCTGCAGGTATTCGAAGTGATACAGCATGCAGTTAGCTTAAGACACTTATGGTATGATAGTGTGTGAAATAATGGTAAAACAGAAAGGGATAGACTCATAATTATATGCATATATGTAAAACTTCATCATCGTGGTAGTATGCAACTCCATATTAATTTGTATATGTGCGTCGGTGGCACAGTGGTTAGGACTCTCGCCGACCATGCACATGGTCCGGGGTTTGATCCCCTACCAACGCACACCGGATATCTATGGTCGGCCTGCAAAATTTAGGCTACCGATATCACATGCTGAAAATTCCGTACCTGTACCAAAAATACGGTGTGGAATCAAGCTGTAATCAAAAAAATATATATCACAATAGAACAGTATTATTTACGAGATGATAAGTTTTCGAAAACACTTTATTGTTCATAATCATATCAATTACAGCTATGCTTGACTTCTAAAGCATTAAGGTTCCAAAGAAAAATATTTTAAAAAATTGCGGCGAGAAAACTTCGTGACTGGAAGTTCAGTCCCACCCAACCCCAGAAAAGTAAAGCTGAGGTTTGTAGGTAACATATTCCCCGTACATTACAACACATAAATAGGTTTTTGCAACACATCAGGTCAAATACAGAGGCAAATCATTCCACTTATGAACTGAAAAGTCGTGAAGGCAAGCTTTCAATACTGAACTGTATCATAAAAAACAACAAGGTAGGTAATTAAACACTAGTGTTCACAGAAAATTCACATAATTAAATCAATATTTGGATATGGGTTCACCCCACTAAGCATCAGTTAGTGTATAATTTATTAAATTTTTGAAGGATAGGGCAGAACAGCTAAACAGTGCGAAAGAATATCTTCGTTAAGAAGACATTTTAAAAGCATTGGTGCCTGATAATTACCTCGGTAAGTTAATCAAAAAGATATATGAGAAATCATAGGAATAAAAATAAGGATAATATGAATGACAAATATACACAGGATAATGGCAACACAAAGGTTGCAGAATTGAAAAAATCAGTAGCCCTACAATACAAACGAGGAACCTCTGGAACCTTATGTAGAATTCTTAGCAAAGCAGAGAGTGTAAGTGGCTTTCAAGCGACCCACAAACTCATTTAGAAACACGCTTTGTCGACTGAAGGATCTTGTGGAGCTCACTAAACAACACAGTTTAGCTTTACGAATATCCTGCAATGATCGTGTAGTTGGAGTAGTCGATCATGGTCAGTAAGATTGGCAAAACGCAAAAACTTAGCAAAATATATATTAATTTATTCTAATGACATAAGGAAGTAAGAAAAAAAGTCAGCTATACCGCTACATGCAGCTACATACAGCCATACAATAGGATGAGATCAGATAACAGCACTAAGACCAATTGTGTAATAGGGTGGAGCGAGGGTTTGATAGCTGGAGTTTTATTTACTGCATCAGCCAAGAACACGTGTGACAGAAATGACTCAGCATCAATCCTCGACATCTTCAAAACTTATAACAGGTGAGAAAGAAGTAGGAGTACTACAACAATAAAGTTTCGAAGTTCTTGTATTTACAATTGATATACTTATGAACTATGAATTGTGTTCAAAACGCCACTCAGTAAATAATAATAATAATTTGCTTTATTCCAGAAACAGTACTCGTGGTACAGTGTGGAATTTTCAGCACATATCTACAATATTTGCATCTAATTTTACAGACATTTAAAATAAGTATTAAACAAACAAAAAAAAAGTAAACCTGAAGACACCAACAGCAAAAACAAAAAAAAACAGGATAAACACAAAATAATTATGAATGCGAAAAAGTACCAAAGTCTACCAAGGTCTAATGCAGTGTTTGTGGTGGTAGTGTGAGTAATCCTGAATAATACAAAATTTTAAGATGGTGATGACTATGGCATTCACAAACAATGATTGTCAGTTTAATATTGCCAAAAAGTATAGAAAATAAGAAAAACAACCACAAAACTAATAATTACATGATGGTTAATGACACGACAATTTTGTAATACTCATAGTGCTAATATAGTCAGAACCAGTGGATACACAATAGAAGGAATATAGTAAAGTACAAAAAAGGAAGCCAATGTTAATATTTCAGGTAGCTAAGTAAGTTTGAAGAAGGAGTTCACTAAAGAATACGAAATAAGAGAGAAATAAAAGAGTATGAAATTATGTTGTTAATAACAAAGCAAGTCACAGGTTTCACGCTTAACATTGTCTCTGTCGCTTAGAACACGGGCCAAGTATGGTATCGTTGAGTTCCTGTACTTGGTTGTACGAGCATAGATTCTTTTATACTGATTTCTGGTTTTACTTGATGAGATACAAGGAGAGAGTTGGGAATAGAGGGGGTGTTGGGGGTCTGAGAGTATGGTTTTAGACCATTTTATGCATGTATTCAGATGCCTATCAACTAAAGTAGTCACGAGCTGACTGAGATTAACACCACTAGTCCTACCAACTACTGTCAACATCCTTCTCAGGATGGAATAGTCCTTTTTCAGTAGACCAGGAAAGACTAATGGGGAGCAGTAAAGTAGAATAGGTAGGATACAAGAGTTGACAAATGGTGAAAGTAGAGGTTGGGTGATTCCGGATTGTCTAAGTTTCTTAATGTAGTAGGTAAGACAGAACACTTTCCTAGAAATCATTAGGATGTGAGATGTCCAAGTAAGGTCAGAAGATAGAACTAGACCAAGGTATTTTGCATTAGACTTAGTTTCAATTTTAGTCCCCTCAATGCAACAGTCTTCATGAGAACTTACTAGTGTTTGTAGATCTCGTTTATGCCTAAGGGAGAAGTCGACAGTCTGACATTTTGAGGGATTCAACATGAGACCATTTAGTTTGGACCACTCACTGATGTCCGACAGGAAGCTATTTAATTTGAGACAGTCTGACTGAGACTTAATGGAAAACGATACAGACAGGTCATCTGCATATTTGACGAAGTTGACTTCATCTGAGAGAGGTAAATCATGTAAGAAGAAGGAAAAGAGAAACGGAGAAAGAACAGCACCCTGAGGAACTCCAGCTTCAGTAAGCAATGGAGAGGAAGATGCACCATTATATACCGTGTACTGAATCCTATTAGAGAAGTAAGAGTGCAGCCAGTTGATAACCCAGGGCTCAGTTTGTGCTAGGCTAAGCTTGTTTAACAATAGGCCTCTAGGTACAGAGTCGAAAGCAGATGTATAGTCAAGGAACGTACAACGGACAAACTTGGCCCCTTTGTCTAAGGAGGATACAATGTTGTGATGAAACACAGCAGCAGCGTCCAAAGTACTTTTACCCTGTTTGTAAGCAAACTGCTTAGGATCGTTTGAGAAGCTTAGGGAGGGAACAAGTTTTAGTAACAATAGTTTCTCCATTAGTTTCAAAAAAGGAGAGGTTATAGCGATAGGTCTGAACTTAGCATTATTACCAGAGCCTGACTTAGGTACAGGGATGATTTTAATATCTTTCCACAGAGAAGGTACAACATTATTAGAAAAAGAAGTATTAAAAATGTTTGTAAGTGGGTTGCTTAAAATATCAGCACATTTCCTTAGGACAATGGCAGGTATACCATCAGGACCTAGACTCTGGGAAGGTTTAAGAGATTTTAAACATTTAAGAACATCAGAAGTTTTAAAACTATTAAAGTCACTGGTCATGTTATTTGTTACATTGAAGCTAGAAGGTACATTGGGAAGGCGGATAAAAGATCTATTAAGAGTATTTACATCAATAGAGGGAGAACAAGAACTATGCTTACCACAACCTGTAATTTCTTTGAAAAGCTTCCACATGTTGCCAGGAGATTTACATGACAAAATTCTTTGATTATAAATATTGTTTAACCTCTTGATTTCGGATTTGATTTGGATGTTTATTCTCCTAAGACCAGCTTTATCCTTAGCCTTGTACAGTCTCTCTTTTTCTCTTCGAAGCTTTTTGAGATGAGGAGAAGAGAAACGATCTATTCTTTTGAAAAGTAACTGTTTAGGACAGCATACATCAAGGCAGAATTTAAGATAGTCAGTCAGATTGGAAATAGTATCATCCAGAGTGTGTTCAGTGAAAAGTTCCCAGTTTGTGTCATTTAACATACATCTTAGTTCGAGCACGTTTTCTTGTGAGTAACATCTTTGTTGTGTTTTCCTGGAGAGATTCGAGAGGATATTAGAGTGATATCTGCTATATATCTTGGGTAATATCCGAATAATACAATGATCAGAGTTCATTATAGGAGCACGTCTGCGTGCTTCATATATTTCCGCATCATTAGTAAATACTAGATCCAGAGTTTTATCAAGTCGAGTTGGAAATTTGACAATGTTGACGTGACCTAATGATTCAAGAAAAGAACAGTCACAGGTATTGAAATCTCCAGTGACAACTGATAAAGAGTTTTCAAGATGTGTAACCGCGAATGCTGTGAATTCATCGGCAAAATAAGATAGATCCGAGGCGGAACATCCAGGAGTAACATAAATGTTTGAGATGAAGACGTATTTAAACTTGGATAGGTGTTTCGGACGACATTTGACTGTAATACAATCAATAAAGTCACAAGAGAATGAAAAACATACATTATTTGAAGTTGACCACTGAGAATGAATGAAGGTTGCGACTCCTCCACCTCTTTTCTTTCTAGAGCATATTCGATCTTGTCTAAACAATGTGAAACCACTTAGAGAAACCAGGTTGTCGTCATAAAGATCATGGAGCCATGTTTCTTGTAATGTGACTATCGCAGTATTGTGATAAGTATCAGATGATTAGAGAGACTGGAGATGCATAATTTTGTTGGGAAGTGAACGGCAGTTTGAACTGACAATAACAGGAATAGTTGTGCGATATAATGGTGTCCGTTTGAGAGCGCGTTGCCAACCACCATGATGTTTTCTCTTAGTTTTATTAGAAGCATGAAAGTCATATGGTTTAAAACATTTAATGAATTCATTACTGTATTTGATACGATTTGTGACCATATTTTGTTAAAATTAAAAATGGAAACATGATGTATTAGATGCAAATATGTAGATGTACAGAAAGGTAGCCCAGATGTCAAACAGGCCGCCAAAATACTACTATTCCACAAGAGGATGGAACAAGTATTAAAATGGTAAGTAAGGAATGACCTTCCTTGGAAACTTGGTTGATGTTCGAGAATTTACTCAACAAAGAGATGTGTATAACTTTCTTTTAAAGTGGTCACGTCGTTAACAAGGTAGATGACAGTGGCAGTTGACTGTGCTTAACTGGGATTCTGTCCAATTAAAAGCTCAAACAAAGCTGTAATAAGTCAATAAGTTCATCGTAAAACGCACCTTGTTAAGGCAATGAGGTTTTAATACAATATGCATCAGTGGATTTCCATTTGATATCCTGTGTCAATATGTGCTACTACTGAATTGTTGATATGTACTATTTTTCAGGGTCGACCAGGAGATACAGGCTATCCAGGATCACAAGGAGAACCGGTAAGAAAATTGAAATTTGAATATTTATCCTAAAGTTGATCAATATTATTGGCATTATTATGTCATACGATGGTTACCTCAGCGTCCGTTTAACTCATCTCCATTTCCTTCGGAATAGAGTCTTGATTGGTCTATTCCCAGAGTTCGTCGTTGCTAATACTTTCTGGGCGTATGACCTTCAGTATGCAGCAAAGGCAGCTGTTGACGAATCTCTTCTGTAGCCTGTTTAAAATGCCTTTAACGACACACCAATATTACAGCCTTCCTTTATTGTATCAGAACTTGTTTACATTCCGTCCGTGAATCATCCATCACACATGTACATAAAAGTGGTGTTTTGCAAGGCGAACTCGAATCTTTCCTGTGAAAGTTGTGAAAACCACCAGTTCTAATACATGAAAATTTTAAGCAATATCACTGCCTAAGTTCCTGTTACTAGATTCAGGTATTTCCAATCAGAATAAAAATGTTTGATTAGCGTTAATTATTCTAGATATTTAAGCCAAAGAGACGCTAATTTGTCATGGAAATTTGTGTATGAGTTTGGCTGCACCCATGATAATGACCACCTCAGACTAACTTAATCAAATTTTTTTGTGTTGTTAAACTATTATGTTTTGCAAATAAGTTAAGTTGAAATGGGGACATTGAGGTGGACACACTCACTGATCAAGAATACTGCTTGACTAGGCCAACAACACTATACGATAGCTACCTGTTTGCCCAGACCACACTACTTAAGCGAAAACACACAACGATGTCGGTCGTAAAGTAAATTTTAGGCAATAATGTACGATATATGTCAGTTAGTCTGTAATCATGATCAATAAAATAATGGGAGTTATTTCACGAAGGCTAATTGTGATTGGTCTATTTCCAGACTGAACATAGATCACTTGAGTAGGCCAGCTCTGATTGGTTAATTTCTAGACTGGATGTCAGTCTCCGTATCACCAACAAAAGATAATCCATTGTTTATCTGTCTGAGGGTTATGTCAGTGATAAATTAATAAACTCATCAGACAGTACAATAATACTAATAACAATGTAAGTATACACTGGATGCCAGTCACCTTAAGTCTCAACGAATATTACCTCCTCTTGTAACGATGTCTCCAATCAAGTGTTGGGATACTCTTTTCATAATCTCAAATCAACAGCTTTACTAGCCTTACTACTGACTTAGAAAGGTTAAGGCATGCGTCAGTGGCCGATGATCTATCTCCAGACTATGTGAGGCATCGTTGGGGAGCGTTCTACCGCTGAACCTCCAATGCACATAAAAAATACATTTCACACAACCTTAGGGCTGAAAATATACACTGTGAATATGAATGTATTTAGATTAAGCATTTGAACGTTAACACATAGTATTTTCTGAAAGGAATGTCAGCAGCATTCTGAGGATTTCCGAAAACTTCTGATAACAGATTGCTTTCTGCCTACAATTTCATTGTGAATGTTAACAACGGTTGATTTCAATGTTCATTAATTAAAATATATCAACGTTAATCTGCTTTCTGCTACGTAGCAACACTTTCAACTGTACTTGTTATTTTAATATAATATATGATTTAATGTATAACTCCGGTAGGCAAGAACTTCCTGCATCACACAGAAATATCTAGTGAATGCTTGAATCCAACTACCTGAAACAGATGTTCCACAAATACTACTACTAATAATAATAATTTAACTACAGTATTGCATCCAGTTAGTACATTATCAATAAATAGAATTCTACATAGATTAAGGAAATCTCAGTTCATTATGACAACAACATAATGGCATGTCGGTAGCAAAGGTAAAGCTGAACAGTGTTTGAAGGTGTTAGAAAAGTAGGTGCTGTCATATTTACTGGCGTAAGCGAGAGAAAGAAACAAAGCAGCACATAACGGAAAAAAAGAGAGAAGAGGAAAAGAAAGAAAGAAAATGTTGTACCCATAAATGATATGAGTTGGAAAGACAAGATCCAGTTGTACTACTGACTATTGAATGAATTATAGGTGTCACGCCTAATCCTTTTTTATCACACAGAACACGAGCTAAGTAGGGTATGGTTGAGTTTTTGTACTTGCTGGTGCGAGCATATAGTTTTCTATATAGGCTTCTGGTTCTACCTGATGAGATGTAAGGGGAGAGTTGTGAGTGAAGAGGGTGGTGTGAGTTAGACAGAATGGATTTGGCCCATTTTTCACATGATTCCATGTGCCTGTCAACCAGAATATTAACCAGCTGGTTAAGTGGCACGTTGCTCACCCTGCTGACAACCTTTAACATCCTGTGTAATATGTTATAGTCTTTCTTCAGTAGCCCGGGAAAAACTAAGGGGGAACAATAGAGAATAATAGGCAGGATGCGAGAATTAACGAATTGCAGGAGTAAGGGTTGGGTAATACCAGAATGTTTTAACTTCTTGATGTAGAAGGTAAGATGGAATATTTTCTTAGAAATTGCTAAGATATGAGACGACCAGGAGAGATCAGCAGATAGAATGACACCTAGGTATTTAATTTCCGATTTAGTTTCTATTTCAGCACCATCTATGTTGCACAGCTCGTGAGAGCCAAACAGTTTGTTTAGGTCGGATTTATGCCTAAAGGTGAAATTGACTGTTTGGCATTTGGAGTCACACTAGTGGTATTATTCAGTCCCCCAGGTTTGTGCAGATCGTGCACAAACTGAACTCTAAATACGAGCCATTAAATCGAAATGTATGTTCACATGTGTGTTCTCATGAAACTTCTGATATTTTGCTGGTTTTTTTCGTCTGAGTCTATCTACAACGTTCTAAATGTCTCACCTCCATTGAAAATATCACCGTGCATGAGAAAACAGTCTTCATCAAAGAGAAGCAAACTTTAATCTTTGCAAACTGTTTACTCACTGAATTAAAATTGACTTATTATGTACTTCATTACTTCAGGGTAAACGGGGTCTGGATGGAGAACCTGGTCGAATAGGCGAGATTGGTCCAAAAGGTGATACGGGACCTCCTGGAATTGATGGTGAACGTGGTCTTAGAGGTCCGAAAGGCAAACCTGGGGTAAACAATAGTGATTTTTTTTCTTCAAATATTTTGTGATTTAAACTGAAAAGTGTTCATAATCATAATGTACACAGTTGTTAGAGTGAAAAGTGTGGTGAGATCGTATTGATGAAAACTAATCAGAATTAAACAAATGATTATTAGTGTTACGTAATGACGTAAAATTATCAAAATCCCTATTGATTATAACTGTCTGGTCTGTCTGTCTGGATTCAACATAGAACTTGACACCGAAGTGCAGCAGTTTGAGTTGCCACGTTCCAGATAGCACACAAACGTAGACAAGAAAATGAGTGAAGAGAATCAATAGAGTTTTGACAAGTATAAGAGTGAAACAGAATGAGTAATGGTAGAAAGGAATATGAAAGATTACAGAGACTGAATACATCTGCGTAAGCCATTGACAACGATTTTGAGCCATGTCACCTATTGTCTCCAGCCATTGATTCTTAGAGTCCCGAGGGCCCCAACCCGGAAGTCTGCATCTCCCTACCTACCTGACTCAGTTTAACTGTCAAAGAAGGATTTCATGGATTGATGAGGCCATGTTTTTGTTTGGCCACCACTTACTCTTTTCCAACCTGCACCCACATCAGCTAGTAATACCCGTCGAGGGGGGGCGATGGTTAGGTATGCGCCGCACGTGACCTAGCCATCTCAATCTATGTAACTTTATAATCTTGTCGATTGATTTGCCCTCTTTGCCCAACACTCTACGCCTAACGTCAACATTACTTACATTATTATACCACCTAACGTGAGAAAGAGTTCGTAGACATCTATGATCAAAAACAGTCAACCTTTTCATGTCTTCAACTCGTATTGGCCATGTTTCAGAGCCATAGAGAAGGACGGAGCGAACTGCTGCTGAGCAGTACACACGTCCCTTGGTTGATAGCCGGATGTCACGCCTACGCCAGAGACGGTGTAAGTTAGCGAAAGCAGCCCGAGCTTTTTGGATCCGTGCTGAGATTTCGTCGCAAATCAATCAATCCGTTGGTGATGATACAACTTCCCAAATAGGTGAAGTGGTCAACATGTTCTATCACTTCACTCCCTATCACGAAGCTAGGAGTTGACGTAGTCCAGTGCTGTAGCAACATCTTGCATTTTACAGGGGCGAATCGCATGCCAAACATACGAAGATTGCTGCTCAAGGTGTTCAGAAGACTCTGCTACATTTTGTCAGTATCCTCCCCTAACAGGACTATATCATCTGCATATTCTAAGTCCATAAGACTATTCACTGGTAACAAGTCGATTCCTAAGTCGTTAAGTTCAGTTAAGGATACTATTGATTATAACCACGCGTTATGAATTCTGATAGATTTCATTGAAGTTATAGTAAACTGGAATGATCCGTCCAGTGTTTTAATTATTCTGTATGCGTATGTGCGTATGTGTTTGTGTGTGTTAGTCTAACCTAACTTTGATAAACCTTCAAATGGAATGCACACGTTGCTTACATAGTACCATTATAATGGTTAAATGATGTCTGCTGATTAAAAACACTGATCAAATACGTGTGACTTTAAGATTATTATGAAACGAAAAAATGACTGTTTTTCTTTGCATTCTTTTCAAAAACTGATAAGACAAAATGATACGATTAACGTGTACATTTTTGAAAGTTATTCATCACTACAATTATTACAGAAATTAAAACAATACTGACTCTACTTACTTAATTTTCTTTCAGAGTAAAAAGAAAGTTTTGTTTTTAAAAAAATGTATATATCTGTTAAACAGCGCGGTGAAAGTGATATGATATCCGTAGGCTATTGAAGAGATGATCAGTAGTGTATCAGAAAGTTTTTAGAAAAACCGTGTCGTTACAAGTGTGAATTACCTGTTATGTTTAAAGAAGTTAAGAACGCTTTCGTAAGTTCTAGTTCAGTAGAAGAACAAAAAAGTTCAACGAAAAGTCTCTTTTCGAAGGAGAAATCATTCAGTCAGCTGTATAATCGCATATATATAATTATTTTGTGTGTGTGTGTGTACATTAGATTTGTCAAACAAAAATAAAATAAATATCATCAAATCAATGTGCACCGTGATAGCTAGCTATCTAGAATGCTGGCCACACTACAAACCTAACTGATAGAATTCAGTCTGCACCGAAGAAAGGACTAGACACATCATTACACTAGTTATTAGTGTCCAATGAAAATATCCACTACACCCCTACAGGAGGTCAATCGCCAGGTCGAATAGCTCAATGGTAACGTCTCTGACCGCAGCACTCACTGAGTGACACGGGTTCGAATCTCAGAAGGGACATGAGTCGTTTCTTTCAAGGGTGTAGATACTCCTTGCTGACTTGTGAGTGCCAACTAGCATGAAACCCAGTTGAAGCAGGGCTTCCTGTCAATTGAAATAGGGTGTTAATGAAGACACGTGTCCAAAGAATAAATTACTCAATAGGTAGGAAGAGTAAACAAAGGGCTGGAAGATGTTACTAAGATGCCACACAAAAATTCTAAAAAACAAAACAGAAAACAAAACATTATTAACAAAGTCGTAGTGTAACAACAGAAGACAAGGGCCAGGCAACAGATCGTTTATTAGGGAAAATCAACGCATATTTATAGATTTTAATGTACATTATTGTAGATCATTGTTAGTAGAAAATGCAGTCTTTTGATTGGTTTTTTCTCACACAAAGTTAACCTTGCATCTCTTTGTGGCTGTGTCGGATCATCCATATGCTAACTGTATCTGCCTACGCAAAGCCTTTGTTCTCATTTTCTCACCACCAATATTGGGGACATAAACATTGACATCAATTACTGTCTACCAACTTTGGCTAGCAGCCAGCTCTTACCACAGTAGGACTTCGAATTATACCCAAGATATAAGGAGAGTGGTGGAGACATTTCTTCTGTATTCATAAATTGGGGTTTTCTACCCGGTTCACTTTTTCGGGAGGCTTCTTTTGAGTTCGTAGATGACTTTGAATGAATTCTCTGTGAAGATTGAGTCACCAGAATGTTGACTATGTCTTCAACTATAGCACTCTTTATTGATCCACTGTTACCTTTTCTTAGCCAAGTGGGATAATTTTCTTTGACTCTTTTGGATAAATAAACGAATCGAAGGACTTATATATATATATATATATATATATGCCGCCAGAGGAGCAAGTGAATTGGTAGATACACATAGAAGTGATCAAGTTGGCTTGAATACAAAGAACATCCTTAAGGAATGTTTCCCCCCAGAGTGATCCAGTTCACTGAGTTGTTTCACTGACAGAAGTGAGGTTTTCAACAACATCTGCATATTATCCATGAGAAGTAGTTTCTTTTCCTTCTCAGAGTTGTATGTTAGGTGTACTCGTCTTTTAGTAAACATTATTGCCAGAATGTTTTGAAAATACCGAAAGTTGCGCTAAAACACACCTACAAAGAGATCTTGCAGTAGGCCCAAAGAGGCCCTTGTTTATACAGCTTCAGTCTCTTCGTGATAACGTCAGTGAAATAATAACATAGTGTCTAAATAAAGCAGTAAAAAGAGCATTCACTTAAACACAGGTGCAGTGCCTCTTCATAACCATTCCAATCCTGTGTTCGAGAAATAAGGATAAACTACCTAATTTCGTCTCCTATATATGTATCTGCCAGTCCGACTACAGTCGGGGAGTTAGTTACTTCGGGCGTACTATTGGGCACGTTCATCACCGTATTTCCGAATATCGTCCTGCATGGTTAAGCAAGGGATAAACAAGATCTATGCGGAGCTCTGTTTTTAGCACACTATGTAGATAGTAAGCATAAAGTTACTACTAATAAACCATCTTATATGATTTTGTAGTTCTCAGTGGACCTATAAAGCGAACAGTTGAAGCCCATACTGACACTAATTCACCTGTAAAACTGTACAGGTTTCTTTCTGCTATACTACTCCAGATGTAACCATCGAGATAGGAAATCCATGGGCCTTACATGTATGATATAAAAGCAGTTGACGCAGTTAAATGATGCATCTGATTATACAGAATTTAAGCACCTTCATTCAATTTCTGTTATATTTTTATCAACAGTTACCAGTCGTAATGTAAGTGCGGAATTTAGGCACCGTATGTTAGAATATAATTCCATCTCACCAATAATAGCTGACATATTCATGGGTTTTTGGGAAGTGAATGCACTTAAACCATTCAGGTCATCACTGAAATGTTGGTAGAGATATGTAGACGACACGTTAGGAATAATGAAAAGAAACAATGTTGAGAAATTCTTCTCGCACATAAACAGCCATATCGACTCAATAAAATTCACTATGGAAGTAGAGAATGAAATTGGGGAACTACCTATGTTAGACTGCAAAATACAAAGAATAACAGATGGCAGCATTAAAACAACGCTATATAGAAAAACCACACACTCTGGAAGATTCCTCGATTATCACTCAGCTCATCCACTCACGGTAAAACAAGGATTAATACAAGATCTTGCAGATAGAATACGTAGACTGACAACAACTTCAGAGGACCAGCCTAAAGAAATAAATGTCCTTTTCAAAATGCTACCCGACAACAACTACCCAAAAGAATTTATAAAAGATAATATAAAAGAGAAAAGAAAGAGGGTAAAACCGGAGAATGACAAGATGGACGAATGCAAGAAACAGTCACAATACCATATAAAAATGGTATATCAAACCTCAAAAATATCGGTATTCGCACAACGTTTAAACCGACGAATCTAATCAAAAATAAAATAAATCACCTGAAAGATCCCATAAGAATGATGGATAAAAACAGTTTGATTTACAAAATATCTTGTGCTAACTGTCTGACTAAATATGTGGGGCAAACGTCCAGATCACCCAAAATAACAGTGAATGAACATAAACGCCTAACTAAAGGTCAACCCCAACAGGAACACAAGCTTACAAGAATCTTGAAAAAAAATTCATCTATAGCTGCACATGCATGGGACAAAAACCACAATATCGATTGGAACAATGTTTGTATTCGAAAAACTAATATGAACAAATGGAAAGAAAGACTTATAACAGAATCTATATTCATTAAGGTCACACCGGATACATGTAATAAGGGTGACTCAGCAGCTCAACCGTCAACAACCTTGAATATAATTCTTATTACACAAAAATGAATGAACAAAGAAATGAACTATATATATATTTATATATATATATATATGAGTAAAAATCATAAATGTGTGAATTAAAAAACAAAACAATGCCATCAGTTGGTGTGTGAACACTGGCAGTAATTTTGCTCCAAATATTACCAATAACAAAACTTATTTGTAAAAAATTACATTTGTAAAGTCTCAGCGAGATTGAAATTAGTAATTCCAACGTTTCGTTCGGCAATCTGGTCCGAACTTCTTCAGGGAAATTAATCGAAATTAACATAACAGAGGTTTATATATAAAAAGGAACATCACTTGTTTTTGAAAATTTGGCCAATCATAAGTCATTCAAAAAGTATCAACAAGTATAGTAAACAAGTGATGTTCCTTTACATATAAACCTATGTTATGTTCATTTCGATTAATTTCCCTGAAGAAGTTCGGACCAGATTGCCGAACGAAACGTTGGAATTACTAATTTCAATCTCGCTGAGACTTTACAAATATAATTTTTTACAAATGTCTACTTCTCACTCGGCGCCCAAATATTTTAGAACTATTCTGTCAAATCTTGACGACAGTTCACTTGAACAAAACATATCATTTTGTGTAAACCACTGAAATTTAATTATGCTTTATTTCATATTAGATTAGTTTATTCTGCATAGCACACATGAGGTACAGTATTAATAAGTGGATATCGTTTTGAGCACAGTTTATTGCTGCGCATATTCATATCGGTGTATTCGCACGGCCTCACAAACCGATCTTTAGGAAGGTTTACTGAAGTGCTTATGTTGTCGAGCTACGAATCTAACTAGTAGATTAGAAGATTTAAACAACTGAATCAAATATATAAGGAAAACAAATATTATAAAAGTACGAAGGAGGTGGAAAATAAGAAAGGGTGGGAGGGTTTTGAATACAATTCACCTTGGCCAAGGGAGAGACAAAGGTAGAACAAACTTCTTTTGTATGCAAAGACTAGGATTGTTCTCTCGAATTCCCATAGCTTCGGCTAGGTGTAAAAGACGGTTTCTGATTCCATTCGAAAGACTATATAGCTTTCTCCACAGGAGCAACTAAATTTATAGATACACATCGGAGTGGCACAACTAGGTAGCTTATCTTTCACTTGAGCGATCAAAACTGGTCGGCTGGAGAATAACAAACAAAGGGTGGCGGCAGTATAAGTCCGTTTTATCGCTCTCGATAATCTCAGATGTAAGACTTCACTAGCCACGTCCCCATTAAATTGAAGTTTCATGAACAGTTCTTTCTTTCTAACTGTTGTCAGTTTTTCTTTGTTGTACCTGGTATTCATGTGTCTCCTAACAAATCTACTAAGATAACCCATTTGGATCAGCGTATTTTGGATATATCCTAGCTCATTTTCTAGGGAGTCATCTGTGCAAATACGTCTTGCTCTATTCGTAAGGCATCTGACCAATTTGACTTTATATCGGATTGGTACAAAACTGAGAAAATGTGTATATTGTCCTACAGATGTAGGTTTTCTATAGACATCTCTCTTGAGTGAACCATCCTCTCTTCTGCTCAATCGGACGTCAAGGAAATGTAATCCACCATCATGTTCTTCTTCACAAGTGAAGATGAGCGATGGATGTGCATCATTAAACTTTTTTAACATTTCATTCTTGTCAGTTTTCACATCAAGAATAATGAACGTATCATCAACATAACGAAAATAAGAATCAGTTTTCTCTATTACTTGTCTCAATGGACCATTTTCAATCTTGGCTAGAAAGAAATCTGCCAAAATTGGCCCCAATGGAGAACCCATGGCAATACCGTCTATTTGCCTGTAGTAAAGGTTGTTGAATATGAAATGTACATTCATAGTACATCTTAAAAGCAACTCTTTCAGACTAATAACTGGAATCCCGATGTCAATCTGCTTTTCTAGTATCTGTTGGCATATGAATTCCACAGTCTCCATAAGTGGTACATTGGTAAACAGTGACGCTACATAGGGCGAACAAGTAGACAACTTAACAAATGTATTAATGAGCATATTCCTTCATGGTTCGGAAAGGGTCAAATAAAATCCATACGAAGTTCTATTTTGGCTCATTTGATTGATAGCGGTCACCAAGTGGACAAAAATAGTGCTTTCAAAGTTATCTATCGTATTCCATCGAGTCTTTCGAATGGAATCAGAACCCGTCTTTTACACCTAGCCGAAGCTATGGGAATTCGAGAGAACAATCCTAGTCTTTGCATACAAAAGAAGTTTGTTCTACCTTTGTCTCTCCTTTGGCCTAGGTGAATTGTATTCAAAACCCTCCCACCCTTTCTTATTTTCCACCTCCTTCGTACTTTTATAATATTTATTTAAACTCTGATTATCGTTCCACTTCATCTTTTAAGATTTGACCCAATTTATTTATACACTTATATACATATACTATCTTTGTTATTCTTATCACCTGCATAAACCTTATTATCTATATAAGGAAAACATCATTAGTGAACAACTACCCACCAAGATTCATTCAAAAATGGATGAAGGCTCATGAGGAAAATAAGATTAGTAATGTAAATAATAGCAAAATATGATGACTAATAAGAAATTCAAAGTCTCGGTAGGACTGGCATATGAAGAAACGACTTTGGTAGCCTTATGTAGGATTCTTAATGAAGCTGGAATTATAGTGGCATTTAAACCACCGACCAACTCTCTCAGAGACAAACCTTGTCGGCTTAGTAATCCGACAGATCCAATTAAGGTCAATAACATAGGTTAAAATAGTAGATTGGTGTTAACCAGATTATCGGAATATAGAAATTTAGCTAGG
This sequence comes from Trichobilharzia szidati, assembly GCA_944472155.2. NCBI lineage: Eukaryota > Metazoa > Platyhelminthes > Trematoda > Strigeidida > Schistosomatidae > Trichobilharzia > Trichobilharzia szidati. The sequence goes on along the minus strand of OX235271.1, from coordinate 33,825,861 downwards.
ACTAGAATGATTGACCCTACCAGATTAAATAACTTAGAAAAAAGCTCAGTCACTGCATTACATTTACTGGCATTTAATCACAAAATTGGGTGGTGCAGGGTGAGAGTATTAGTAATATAGTTAGGTGGAGGGGAAGGTTAATCAGCGAATATTTGTTCATTGAATCAAAACCAAAGACGTGCAATCGAAATGACGCGATACCTCTGCCGGATTTATGGAAAACTAAAATGAACAACAACGGGGAGATGGAACAGATATATGTTAAGCAAATTATGAATCCATATGAATAAATTGACATGATTATGAGCAGCAATAAACTGTGCTTGAAACATTATCCAGTTGTCAATACTGTATCACTGTGTGGTATTTCAAATCACCAGACTTAACGATTCCTGTATATTTTGAAACGGTAATTAATTTTTTTTCGATACAATGTCCTGTACACAAAGAAATTGAATGAAATAATATAGGCACTGAATTCACTAATGAGAGGTTTTACGATGTTAAAGTTTTACAGCTAAACAAAGTAAAATCCTTAAGAACTTTGAATGAGGATTCTGAATAGAAGTGTTTATCTTATCAAGTATTGATTTTTTTAAAGATTATTGTTTGGTTGGTTGGAGGATTTCATCATTAGCTGACATCGGTTAGGGAACCATTGTAAAACCACCTGAGAGTAGTGGAGAGCTGTTTCGTTCTAGTTTGGGACTCTTCAAAGTGCGCACCCAGCGACGGGGTTTGAGCCCAGGACTATCTGGTTACAAGGCGAGCTGGTAGACCATTAAGCCACTCGGACCCAATCCAGTGACTAGCTCATGAATTCCAACTTCTGCCATTTCATGATATGGCAGGTCGGGCTTGATGATTAATGCCTGCCGATGATGTTTGCTAGTGGTTACGCATTATCGTAAATTGGCAGAAAGTGGAATGCATGAGCTGGTCATTGGATTGAGTCCCAGTAGCTTAATGGTCTACGAGCTCGCTAGCCTTAAAAACAGAAGGTCCTGGGTTCGAACCCCCTGTGATGGGTGCGCGCTGATGAAGAGACCCAAATTAGGACGAAATGGCTGTCCAGTATTCCTTGGTTGTTTTTCCAGTGGTTCTCTAATCGATGTCAGCTCATGATGAAATCCTCCAACCAATCAAAAGTATTTTTTTTTGATGTACTCATCAAATCTATTATCTTTTACACCACTGAAGACTAAAAGTTGTATAATAATGTAAAGTGTATGACTGTTACACTGACATTTAAAATTATCTAACTTCAATAGGTACATATTGTTTCTAGGGTTATGTACATTGTGCGGGACCAAAAGGAATTAAAGGTTTGCGAGGATTTCCTGGAATCAAGGGGTATCCTGGTGAACCTGGTAGAGAAGGACCAACTGGTCCAGATGGCGAAAAAGGAAATTCTGGAGTTAAAGGAGAACAAGGTCGTGCAGGTCGTGGATGTGTTGATGGCCAGCCGGGTCTACCGGGACCAAAGGGAAATATGGGTGAGTATAACTTTTGTTTATCTGTTACACAAAAACTTAGTCAAACATTGAACCTAACCGGTTGTGTTCCCTGAGATACGTGTAATTCACAAACATAGACTACTGGATTAAAAACAAACGATGAAGGATGCGGTATTCATCATCGTTAAGAAATATTAAGGCCTACTACTTGTACCATTTGAACCGGTGTCTCCACAGCACCCAGTTATTTAAACTAATAGAAATAGCACTCTTTCGCAACTTTCCGACTGTAGATGTTTGGAAACTGTAATTGTTTATTTTGTTGTAATGACACTGCAGTGTTAAATATACCGAATAATCAGTGCAACTAAAGTCTTTTTAGTATTATTATTATTATTAGTTTCTCTTAGTTCATAGAGGAACATAGGGTTTCAGCCGCACGTCTCCATTGCGTTCGGCTCTCTGCCAACGTCTTTACCTGGATCCACGTCTATCCACATTCTTTCATCTCCTCTTCACATCACCTCTTCCATATCACCTTCGCACTGACGATTGACTCGCCACTTCCCATTCGCCTTCCACTCGAGTGATGGCCTGCATTGCGGGTGACGTCACTGATGTTCACCTAAATTTCTCCCTGCATATTTGTTGTACAATTCGTTCCTTCTCGGTTGGTTCTCTCCCAGAGATTTTCACTATTACTAATCTTTTCTGGCCAGCTGATCTTGAGTATTGAGCGAAGACAGCTGTTGATGAAGGTCTGTAATTTATTCGAAGTGCCCTTCTTGGCGCGACGCCAAGTCTCTGATCCATAAAGTAGCACTAACTTCATATTGGAGTTGAAAATCTGGATCTTATGTTTCATGCTGAGTGCTGTTGACCTCCACAAAAAATTGGGAGTGGTGAAAACTTGCCAAAAGTATTTTTACTAAGTGGCAAATACTTCGTAATAATTCACATGAAAAATAACCATGGTAAATTAACGGAAGCATGTTACCCATGTATAGGTGGTGACAACACATCCTGAAATTTTTCTCTTAGGTAAGGGAAAAGATATTATCAATACCATTTTAACGCTTGTTCACACCACATGTTAAGTGCCTTATTGTTCATGATTATGCCTGCCAGCACCTGAATTTTCTAAGGTTTCAATAGCTGACCATATTTATTGTATTCGTCTTTTTTTCAAGGGAGCCCCGGTATTCGTGGTCCAACAGGAAGTCCAGGTTTACCTGGAAGCATCGGGGTACGTGGTCTACCTGGCACAACAATTGATAGTGCTCCACCAGGATCAAGCGGATCACCTGGACCTCCGGGTTCATTTGGTATGAAAGGTCTGCCGGGAGATGTTGGAGACCCTGGGGAAAAAGGCTTTCCTGGAACAGGAGAACGAGGGCCTGAAGGACCTCGTGGTCCGCCTGGAGATCCTGGTTTGGTTGGTAGACCCGGGAGACCTGGTCGTCCCGGCTTTAGAGGACCAAAAGGTGAGTGAGAAGTGGGAGTAAATACTGTATGATTCAGTGGTATTTGATTAGAAACTAATTGCACCAGTGCATTTATCATGTCCACTGTCGGTAAGAATTTCATTTATATTCATAATCTGAAGTGATTGACTCAGTAATTTCTCCTTATATTTGTTGTTAAAAGTCAGTGTTCATCTTCTATTAAGCTGTTAACCAGCTGCTCCTGACAAGGTCTCTGAACTGTTAATCTTACCATTACTAAACATAACTCGTAACACATAAATGAAGTATTTCTATTATTATTTTCTCCTTTCACGTTTCAAGTGGAGCATAGAGCTTCAAGGGAGAGCCTTAAAGTTTTGGTAGCAGTAGTTTTATTTTTATTGAGTGCGATGTCTATCCTCACGCCCAACCTTCCCTCATTACCGGCCTTACTACTGGCTTAGTGAGGTCTAGGAATGAGTCAGTGACCGAGGATCGAACCGCGGACCACGTGAAGGGTGGTTGGCGAGCGATCTACTATTGAAACACCAACGCACCTATACAGGAGATGTTTTCACTTAATCATTCAAACATAAATTTACTACACATTTGTTTCCATTTTTATGACATTTCCTATAAATGCAGAATTGAAGCTATCTAATCCTCCTGCATTTTGAATGGAAACTAGGTATTCAGTAGCTAGTGCCGTGCATCTTGTCATTTGTGTGGTGCAGACTGAGTTCTATCTGTCACGTTTAAAATGTGGTCGCCATGCTATGTTCTGTGTTTGAAGATGAAGTTGCCTTAGGCAAGAACTTGGAAGTTTTATGTTATTGCAATTCTTCACAACAGAGGTTAGCCACATACTGACCTATTCAAATCCAAACAGCACATTCAACACTTTATTCTTCCTATCCAATTGTAATGAATACGAATGAAAGTAGCAAGCGCATTTATAAGATATACCTTACTTTCCTCTTAAATTCTTCTCCTTAATACAACCAGTCTCCTTTATTAGTTTAAACAAAGAAAGAACGAATATATTTACAGTTACACTAGTAACGATTTTCCGAGTTTCCCTCCTATATGAATTCACAATTTGCAGCTGTAAGTCTTACACGAAGTTAATAGACCTTATACAACATAACGAATTGCAATTTCACAGCAGGCTGTCGATTATGACTAGATTTGTCCTCAATGTAGTGATCATGTTTCTGAGATAAATCAATATGCGATTTAATGATACAAGGCACTTCTAGTAAAACTTAATTCTGGAAACTTCTCTCTCTCTATTCTGCAGCTCAAACTCACCATTTGGTTCAGTGACTTTATTGATCTTGTAGAGAGAAGTCATTTCAAGAAATCATTCCCTAATTATTTAAGAATATGGTATTGGGGCGGAAAAAAGCAAACAGTTCATCCCAATTCATTATTTAATACTGAAACCTGAAATGTAAGAGAAATAATAAATGTAGTGTTCAGCAATATGGGCAACTTATGTTTATTGACTGTAAAATACATAAATAAAAATATGACATAACAATGTAGAGCACCATAACTATGTGTAAACTGATGCACTTACATGTAAGTCACAATTTCTGAATGAAATTAATTCTGAGTCTATCGAATAGAACTTGACTAGCTAATACTTTAGATAAAAAACATGTAGGATTTAAACTCCGCCATTGCTTTCCTGTCTGTAGGAATGAGGCGATTTCATACACTATATGCTGTGGTTGTTTCTTCAGTTAACTGCCAAAATTTTCACGACGACTATTTATACAGGTATCAGTGCGGCAGTTTGTCCATTCTGTGAAGATGGTCAAATGGGGCGACCAGGGGACCCAGGTGAAATGGGTGAAAGTGGTCTACCTGGTCGACCGGGTGCAGATGGTCCAGACGGAGATCTTGGAGATACTGGGGATCCAGGACGTCCAGGTCTACCTGGTCCCGTTGGCAGAAAGGTGAGTTGGCCTCATTTTAAAGCATAATATGATTATGTAAATTGGAGAAGAAACTTGATGAAACCAAAGTGTGAGAAAATAAATAAGATGGAGAGCAGCATTTTATTGATGTCGTAAGGGTGGAAGCCATCTTGATTCCTACTAGCTGAGTGGGACTAGGAGATTATTTTCAGTTTTACCGAAGATTTCGAAACCTGTCTCAGCAAGTCATACTGAAATTTTGGGACTCCCAGTACGGAAAGTAAACTCCATGTTTGACAAAATGCTCATCAAAATGACTTCTAAACCGACCACTTCTTTCTATCAACTGGTGCATAAATTTTTGTCATGAATGCAGGTGCTAATTTGCCCAGTTCAGTTTAGTGTAGTTTCTATAACTATTCCTGCAGATATTCATGCATAGAAATAAAATTATCATCAGGAATTCGACATAATAGCTGGTCACTCACTTTTGATGCAAGAAGTTAATACATGCTTTCAATCGTTCCTTTATCCTTTTAGGGTTTGCGAGGATTCCCGGGTTTAACAGGTTCCAAAGGAGATCAAGGCGAACGTGGACTCTTAAGAATTACAAATGAACAGGTATTACCAGGTGATCCAGGTAATAGTGGCTTTCCAGGAGCAAAAGGCGAACCAGGCGACCTTGGTGATCCTGGTTCATTTGGTGGTCGTGGAGAGTTTGGACCGAAAGGCCGCCCGGTAATATAGCGTGATTTGACTCTAAAGTGTTCTTTAAATTTTAATTTTGATAAATTATTTCAAATTTTCACTAACATCCATTGTTACGAATATCTTCAAATAGGTGCAAAATATGTTTATGCGTAAAACTTGGGCACTGTTGTAGCATGTCATTCCATATCACCGAAACAGTATTATCTACTGGACAACGTTTCGAACACTATTTACTATTCACAGTCATGCCAATTATAACTATAAAACTTCGAGTTTTGTAGTTTTCTTTACTCCTTCCTGTTCACCGTAGGGGTAGTAGAATTCCCCAGATGTCCGGCAGGACAGGTGTCAAATCATTCCTATTACAAGTATTTTCACCTGATTTGATAAATAAAGCTTCCATTATCAATCTCTCCCTCCACTCTGTTATGTTAGATTTTAAAACTGTCATCTTATCCTGTCCTACTGTATGGTTGTATATAACTGCGTGTAGTGGTATAGATGAACTGTTCTCCAGATTTCTTATTTTATTAGGCTCAACCAATCTAGATTTCGCTACATTTTTGTGCATCACCGGTCTGACTAACGCTGTTCTCCTACTTTGACCCATGTATTTGACTTGAAAATCATTGAAGGGTATGAAGTGGGCTTTAATGGGCTCCACAGGATCCTTCAGTCGACAAAGCTTGTATCTAAGTGAGTTTGTGAGTTTGAATGCTATTTTTATTCCCTGCCTTGTTAAGAATTCTACGTAAGGTTTCCAAGGTTCCTTTCCCGTAGAGAAGTACTACTGACGATTTCAATTCCTGTAAACACTAGTGTTTAACTTCTCATCGTTCATAAGTGAATTGAACTGCCCCTGTCTTTGAGCTGGTGTGTTCAGAAAATCTATTTACATCCTGTGTTTTGAGTAGTGTAAATGTGTCATCTACATACCTCTACCATACTGTGGCAGGTAAGTGGGGCTGAACGTTTCGGCCACTAAGTTCTCCCATCTATCCATGAATATAACTTACACTCTCAGGGATATTGGCAACCTTATGGCAACTCTCTCAGTTTGTTTGATTATTATCTCTTGGAATTTAATTGCTGTGGATACACTAAATGTGGCCTAATTAGTAGTGGGTCTGCAGTATTTGTATTGTGATGTATCTCCATCATGTAGAGAAGTTTACCAACGTTTGCCCGATCAATTATTCATTCACGCAAATGTCATTGAAATTTCCCTTTCAAAGATGACAACAATTTAAAACAATGGGTTATAACACATCGGTTTTTTAAAATTTATGCCTATTTCAATAACCTACTTCAGATGTAATAATGAAAAACAGTTGAATGGTAATAAGCTACAATTTATTCGAGTGCTAGAATAGTCTTTATAGTTGTCTTCATTTTACGAGTGATAGTCATTAGCTGTAACCTAATTAAGAAAATAAATAAATTTTCGCAAAGGATATTTATACCCAACGCTGCAGAAATGAAGCACAACATCTGTCATCAAGACATCTGAAAACCAAATCCTATAAATCTTGCGGTTTAACAGCATGCTACTGGTGCAATGGAGGTAATTATTAATAGAAAATGAGTGGCGTCTCATTCAAAATAAACAGCACTAAATGGATGTAGCTGTATTCTACGTGTTCTTCTCGATCGTCAACTCTTTTTCAGTGATTATGACTCATTACTGGTTGTTATAACTGCCATTTTTTCATATTGGATGAGTATGGTCCATGACACGATAACCCTTGACTTTTCAAGTCGTGTAAAATACCTATCAGGAGATTAGAGGGTAAAGAACAAGAGGCTCAGAAAACAGACATCTTCTCGGAGACTTCATTCTCAAAAGTAGCTGCACAACCGCACCTTTATACATAAGTTCGCATACTCACAATCATTATGTAATTCAGCTTGGTAACTCAGACAATTAAAGCTGATAATATATTTCACCTTGAAATCTGAAGGTGTGAATATAAACTACAAGGGGCTGAGAAACAAAATTACACAGTATTAGGAAATAGTTGCATAGTATGTAAAGTAGTTTGTAACTTTATGAAGGCGATAAGCATGGAAACAAAGTAAAGCAATAGTTCCTCTCACTGAAGACGAAAACATGAAGGGAGTGAAAAAACAAATAAGTGAAAACTAAGAAGCCAAACAGAATGAGATACATAGTAAGTGTAGGCATCAGACTAGTCTCTTCTGAAAACATAACTGCACCTTTTCGATGCATAAGACGAGGGCTTCTGTAGCACAAAGAAGTCAGAAACACACTATTTTTGGTAAATTTTTGTTCACTTTGTAAATGACACTGAATTCATGAGTCAGTTGAGGTTTTGTTACAGGTGTTGACGAAGTTTTCAATTATGGCATTTCTGATTGAACCAGTGCAGCCTCTTCGAGGCTATGCTTGGAAATGTTCTCTAACATGTTTCTAAAGGACACGCATAGAATGACCTACATACCTAACTCCACAGGAACAGATGAATCGGTATATGCCCACTGGATTGGTCATACGCATCGGTTTGCTCTTCAAATTGCTTATAAGTTGTGTGTGGTTAGATAATATCACTCTTAATGTTGCTATTGGATGGGTATTCTTTAGGGAACTAGAGATGTGCCAGTTTAGAATATCTGCTGATAAGTCTTCCCCTCAAGTACAGACTCATATGCAGCATTTACTGTGCTACTGAAGTGCATTCTTCTATTTTTGGCTTTGGTTTTATGTTCTTCTTCTCCACGAAACTTGCTAAATATCTATTTTAATCCGGAATATTCTTCAGGAATAAAAGCACTGCGAAGCAGTGAATGCTTCCGTTTTCTCTGATGCGATGGGTCAGTGAAATGATGCGATTGTACAGCTTTTTAAGATAAAATCGCAGAACATATATCTTTGCTGAATTAATGATTTACCTGTTAGTAGAAAAATCACCACTTAGTAGAATGATGATGCATCCATCAGACAATTTTCAAATAGGAAAGGCTGCATTCCCTGGTTTCCAGAGCTCATTATCACTGAACAAATAAATTCAAAGTGGATCATATGATATCCCTGGTATATCTTTAAAAAATTCGATATATCAAGACAGAACAATCAATTTATAACACAGTAACTAATATTCAATTCAATTTTAGATTTTCCTGTCGATTGATTGGATCGAAGTGCTCGGTCCCAGGTTGACATGTCGGCTTCTTGTGCAGAAGCTTCGATGATGTCTGGGCATGTAATTAGAAGTTATCTGGTGGGAATGTCAACCTGAGACCGTGCACTTCAGTCCAATCAGTCGACGGGAAAATCTAAAATTGAATTGAATAATTAATATGTCCTGTTGCACAAGAGGTGGCTCTTGTAGTCTAGTGGATAACGCTTTGGCGTCTGATACTACGGGCGCTGCCGCGGTGGGAACATCACTCACTGCTAGTCACCATCCACCAAATGAAGTAACTAATAATTAAAACATTACAAAAATGTTGACGTACTGGAATCTTCTAGTTCAATTATATGCAGTGATATTTCTTCTCATACTACTCTGTTTTTATTATAAATGATTCAGGGTCTTCAAGGCATGCCAGGAATACCAGGTCCTGAAGGTGATCCTGGTGACATAGGACCACCAGGTGACCCTGGAATGGATGGCAGATCATTTGCTGGTGAAAAAGGCGATCCTGGAGAACCTGGATATCCTGGAATTCGTGGCTCAAAAGGTGTACAAGGAGCTAAAGGTTATTGTGATGTAATTCGTCCTCAGCTAACCAAAGGTAAATATATATAACGATCTAGGAATTTTGACGCCATTCTGTTATACTTACGGCTTTTGAACTGTTTAAAATTAATGTTTAGAATTCCTTTTTTTAGGTCTAAAGTTAATTTACAGTACACCTTTTATTATTTATCCAGTTTTCCTCGCATAACCTACTAAACGGTCTACTGATCAAAATACCTTACTTACTAGAGGAATCTATTGCTTATGTAGGATAAAATAAGAAAACGTGTCTTCAGCAAGTGAACTGTGCATATACTACTTAATAACATAATTAGGAGAATTATATTTATCATATTTGTCTATATAAACTTCACCAGAACTGTTCAGAGAAAGAAATTCTAAAAGTGGTGGTCAAAATTATGTATCGAAGAGCTCAGATCCGAAGTTTAATAAATATTTCATCTGTAATGATTTTTTCTAAATGCCCGCACACGCTTTTCTTTTACCTCTTTCTTTTCCATAGGTGCTGTTGGTGATCGTGGATTCCGAGGAGATCCTGGCCCACCTGGTGAACAAGGTTTCCAAGGAAGAATGGGGTTGAAAGGTAAGAATTATGTGATTAGCAGACGCACGTTTGTAGGCTAACTGTCTTTGATTATAGGTATCTGCGTTCTAGCTACCATGTTAGGTGGTATAATAGGGCGAGCAATATTGAGTTTAAGTTTCGATGGCGCCAGCCTAGCCATCGCCTTCCTCGACGGGAAATGTAAGCTGGTATAGGATCAGCTTGGAAGAGAGCTAGTTGTGGACTGACCAAAACTTTGAATCAGTTCATGAAATCCTTGAGAGTTAGTTTAAGCCAACTACTCAAGGTGGTGTAGGCTTCTTAGTTGTGATTCTCGAGATTCTAAGAACCAGTGATTGCGGACAATCGCTGATATAGCCCAAAGTCGTTCTCAGCGGCTCACATGCACTCACTTTCTGTGATCTGCTATCTTCATTATTGTTTTTATATGTTATTATTCCTTTCCTCTCAAACTTCTTCTTACTACCGTTCTTTTTAACCGCTTTCTTCCTGTTTCGTCTTTCTTTGTGTGGTACATAAGGTGTGGCAACTTGAACTGGTCCATTTTTGTGCAAAGTTCTATGTTGAAATAAGTCAGTTAGTCAGTCATTAAATGGCTACCTATTGTTATTCACCCAATTTGTTCGTCATGGAATATATGGCTTCTACAGCATATCTCTGATTCGCTGTGTTCACTCCGGCAGTCATTTTCTGATTGGTTCCACAACTGCTCATAACCTCTCATCTCTTCGTTACACAATTTCTTATATGTCACTCCCACAACCTCGCCCACCTTGTCGTTATACATGAAATAATAAGTATGCGTGCAGTTTGAGATTGACGGATGTTTGGCAACCTCGATTTTCGCCTCTTTAACCATTTTCTATAAGAAATTTTAGTGACTGTTTGTGTGAACTCATTTTCTTTTGAAAACTTAATATAAGAAAAAATGAACGACTGTAATCAACCATTCAAGTGAGTCAGTGGTACAGCCGTAGAATGCTCGCCAACCACTCCTCATGTGGTTTGGGGTTCGATTCCCGGCCGACACACTCCTTTACCTCAGTAAGCCAGTAATAAGACTGGTAAAAAAGGAAGGTTGAGCATGAGGCTAGCAACATCATCCCGTACAAATAAACACCAGTGCTATCGAAACTTCAAGCCTCTAGCTTGAAGCCCTATGTTCCAGTGGGAGAGTAAAGGAACTATATATATACTCAACCGACTTGAAATGGTGACGCAAAATCAAACTATGCTGCACCTTCTCATAAATGTGCAGTTCAACATATACATTATTGAATTTCAGACAATTTGATGGTTAATGATTGCGTTTATATCGTTGGACAGAAGATTAATGCAAACCTTTTTGATCATTTTTGAGTCAAAATCATCCGTACTATATATTTTGAATATGTTTCACTGCTTTTTTATTAAATAATATGGTAGATTATTATTTGTTTGTTAATCCAATTTGGGTTTCCCCACTGATTGATTGGAACAAAGTATTCGGCCTCTATTTTCACGTCGACTCCCAGTACGGATGCTTAGACAACGTCTGGGGATTGACTAGAAGTAATTTCGGTGGAAATGCGTTAGTCGTTCAGTAGTGGAATGTCCACTAACTACTTTCGCGGCCTGAGTTTCAAACCTCGGTAGTATAGAGGGAAGATTGGGTGTGAGGCTAGCAACCCCACCTCTTAAAAATGATACCAGTGCTACTGAAACTTCAGGGGTGATGGTTGAAGCCCTCTGTTCCATTGGGAATAAAAAGAGATCAGATAAAACAATTTCAGTAGACGGCGACTAGCAGTTGAATCCAGGATGTGGATTTCGTCCCATTTGGGACTCGTCCTTTGCATATATCTACATTCCCGGTGAATGATAGTGTTCTGGCTGAGATTCGAACCCATCAACTATAGTGCCAAATGCCAAAGCATTATCCACTAGAGCACTTGAACTACGAGATCCACCTGTCGTGCAACCAGCTTCAGATAATATTTGTTTTTGATTCTATTTGGACTTACCCGTTGATTCATTGAACCGAAATGTTCAACCTCTGAAGTAATTGGATGGATGGCCACCAGCATTTCAGTCTAAATGATCCTTGAGAAAATCAAAACTGGATGAAGAACAAGTAATGTCTGGTACTCGTTGCACAAAAGATGACCCTCATGGCCCAAGTGGTCCAGTGGAAAATGATTTGGTGTTTGACACTATGGGTACTGCTCTGAGGTCTCATTTTTGGGGGGGGGAACACCACCACTCACTGGAGAGCTCAGCTACATCCAGATGATGAATCCGAGATAGGACGAAATACACATGCTGGATTCTTCGTCTTGTCACCGTCTACCAAACTTGATCGTTTGTTCAGAATTTTTAGCACTGGGTTGTAAAGAAAATTTCCGCTTAACAAAGCTCTTAATCTGTAACACTAGTGAGCGTTGTACAGTTATACATTCGATCAAGATGTTTTACGGTAATACCTGAAAATACAGATTGTAACAGTAAGGAGACAAAGCGAAATATTAACGATAATACTGACAACGGAGAATAATAAACAGGTTAGAGCAGGCGGTATACGTATAAGATAAGGATCATTGCCAGGGAACAGATGGATACACACTAGCTACTGCAAGACGCTTTGAAACCATTTCTGACTCACTGATACTTAAAATGTACGACTAAAGTAAAGTGCAATTTTCATCCAACATAGTTGGATTATGTATATATAAGTTACAGTAAAACAAAGTTGCGTCGTTTTGGCTCCAGCTGACTCGATGAATGAATAGAGCAGAGGCGGTTAGTTATCATTTGAATATCTTGAGGTCTTATGTGATTTCGCATTGCCTGCTTAGAGGATTACTGTTATCATATGTGATGTAACGTTCGGGATCTGAAACCGGACTTCTTCATTCGAAAGCACTACATACATTCACTCGCCACCCTACCGTGTCCAGAGTAAAGTTCTTACTATAATTTTGCTTCTTTTTATTATGTGGGTTTACTATTATTATTTTATTATCATTATTATTCTTATTATCTATATTTTATTATCACTCTATTACTGTTTATTAATAACATTGCGTTTTCATACAGATTTTATATAAAAACACTTTATCGCCTTTTCACTGGTTCCTGTCCATTCTAAGCAATCTTACTGATTAGTCATTATCTCACAGTTATTATGTCATGCCAACTTCTGCCTCTTTTCTAACTCCCAGTTAGTCACCCCATCCAGGTTACACCTTACATTACGTTATACGTTTTTCGAGGATAAATTTTACCAGTATTTGATTGGTTTTATGATTCTTTTGTTAGATATAATTACCATTATATAGCTTATGAAAATGAATCGTCGAAAAGAATATTTTCTTCTCAGTTCATGTCTTTTTTAGGTTTTAAAGGTGTCTTATCGATTGCTTAAGCAGCTGAAATATCTATTGTGGTGTTCGTTATACTATACACGGAAACAGTCTTCAATAACCTTTATCCTCGCCCACTAAGATGAGCTATATTAATCTAAACGTTCACCCACTTGGATATGTGTGACGACGTAACACAGTCGCATTTCGGCGAAACGTTTCTGTAGTGCTATGCTGCTACTTCAACTTATAATGACCTTTTTCAAATTCGTATAGCATATGAACGGAATAAAACTGTCTTCTTTTTATTCATGACGTTCCATTACAAAACTAAGAAAACACAACACAAATTTTTGGCATAATGTGCCTTTCATTTTACTTACTCAAAACTTTTATTTTTTCAACCCAGGTTCAACTGGTCTACCTGGAGCTCGAGGTATTACTGGTGAAGATGGTTATCCGGGTGTGTTTGGTGCTAAAGGTGATCGAGGATATCCTGGACCACCTGGCAGACCTGGTCTTCCCGGTTCAGTCGGATTTCCTGGAGGTGGTGGTCCTATTGGTGAACGTGGAAATCAAGGCCCTTCAGGTCCTAAAGGTTTCAAAGGTAAACAGTGCAAATTTGTGGTACCTCATTAAAATGAAAAAAATCTTTTCATTCTTGACAAATATAAGTGTGACATTCCTAAATGAAAGTAGACCACTGGGTTTCTTCATAAAAGAAGGCAGTAGAATGCGCAGGTGGCATAGTGGTCAGGACTCTCGCCGACCATGCACATGGTCCGGGGTTCAATCCCCTGCCGACGCACACCTAATATCATTGGTTGGCCTGTAAATTTGGGCTGCCGATATCGCATGCTGAAAATTCCATACCTGTACCGATAAAACGGTAGGGAATCAAGCTATAATCAAAGAAATTTTCTAACAGTCCAAAAAGCGGTCTCTGATACTGTTAATTTCTCTTCTTTCTGAAATTCAATTAGAACTATCTGACAGACTGCACTTTAGTGATTCACTTCCTACAATTTGAGTAGCTAACAAGCCAGACATATACATTCAGTTTTATTAGCTAACGGTTATTTCATTATGGGCAGATTTTATTTTGATAGAGTCTCACAGTGTTATACAGTAATATTTACTGATGACGTTTCGAGCACAATTTATTGCTCATAATCATATCAAGGTCCTTGATGGAATTATACTCTACCACAGTGCCCAAGTTTTATTCTCATATCAATAGCTAATGGTTATCCGGAAAACTTTATTACTTGTCACAGTGAAGAAAGACCACATCTCGAAAAGACAGCTTCTGTACCAAAGAAAGCTATCTTTATTAATTAACCTACCATTCAAGAGTGACCAGATTATGCAGTTGACAGCTCAAAGACTTCAGTCAGCCATCAAACGCACATTCTACGCCGCATCTCTTTTTCTCCCTTGCCGAACATTTTCGATCCCTGTACCTACGATTAAAGGACGAAATTCGGTGGACTCTACTTCAAACTGTATCTACAAGTTCACCTGCAGCTGCGGTGACACCTATATAGGTAGAACCAATAGAATGTTCCAATGTCGTCGAAAAGAACATGTTCCAAAATGGCTACTAAATCATATAGAAAATCCGAATGCGAGTAATCTGAATAGAAATCCATCATCATCCATTGCAAAACACTTATTAATGTCAGGTCACAAAATCAATATCAATGACTGTTTCACAATTATTTCACATAACTCTAATTCAAGGTTATTGAAGGTGATGATGGAAGCACTCTGGATTAATCACATACAGCCTAAACTGTGTGTACGAAAAACAATAGACTTCAATCTTCGCCTACCATGGACTGCATGACCTATCTAAATATAATTGGTCATTAGTATGTACTTTTGTTTTTATTTAACCGAGTAACTGTCATGAACTTTATTTTATTATTGTTAACCATGTTAGTTGTAAAGCAGTTGTAAAGAAACTACGAAATGACCATAGCATCTCTCGAAATTTGTCTTCTAAATGGCTTATTCACATTTATCAAAGGGACTAATTGTTTTAAACTTCTAATAGTGGTTTGTAGTCATTTTATTTTCATTAATGCTTGATCACGATATGACTGTCGTATAAATTTCTGATGTCTTCAACATTATTCTTCTGCTTTTTGAGTTTACAAAGCAGATTTATTGTAGCTAAAACGACTGGTATGTTACTTTCCAAAACATTATTTCTTTACACGAAGTTGACAAATTATACTGGAATGACTGACCCTTATTCTACTTGTTTATAACTTCTTAGGTGTAACTGGTGAACAAGGTGATTTTGGCAGAACATCATATGTGACCAAAGGTGAAAAAGGTACACCAGGTATTCCTGGTTCTATTGGTTTACCTGGAGATCCTGGATATCCAGGAATGAAAGGTTTTCCTGGTCGACCAGGTGAGTTAAATTTTTTTCATACTTGCATAAGTGTATCTGAATAAAAGTATATAAATCAAGTCAACTGGAGTCGAATGCACGATTACGTAATCCACCACAGCGTTATATTGCAAAATGATAAGTAAATTCCCAAGGGGAAACTACTTTTATGGTACTTGTATATGGGAAACAGATTGCGTAGCTACCTAAATCTACTGAGCTTTGTTATTAGAAAGAAATTTCATTCACTTACTTGGTTTTAGAATAAGACTGATGTGCTATTCATCTACTTATGTACATATATAAACATATATAGAGAGAGTTCAAGAAAGGAACAACTAAATTAATGAGTATCGCCGCATTTTACAGGGAATTCATCATTAAAGCGGAGTCACTTAGCTGCCCTGAAGAAATGAACGTTTATTCAACTGTCGAAACTCTCATTATTAAGTGCTGAAGCCACATACTCAGTAATACACTTTCTAATGTGAGTGACTTGTGTTGCTTTTGACAAAAAACCCTCTGTTGAATCTAAACATATTTTAGGTAGACAATTAGTTTTATTACCTTTCTTTTATCATATTTTATTTTAAAAGGTTTCAGAGGTGCTGATGGATCATACGGTCCAAAAGGTTATCCTGGTCCAAAAGGTTTCAGAGGTCCTAAAGGTTTACCTAGTGTTAGTGCAGAAGTTGGCAGAATGGGTGTTAAAGGACAACCGGGTATACCAGGTAAGGAAGAGTTTTATTACAAATTATTTAAATTAATCCCAGTGTGTTTAAGGAAAAAAATCAAAACAAGATCTGTTTTCTGAACGTTTCGCTGTGTAAGCAACAGCTTCTTCAGCGGAATTATTCAGACTTTATTAATCATCCAAATATGTAGTCAAAATTTTTTGAATCAATTGAGGTCACTTGTCCATAGACATTTGTACTAATAGAAATGTATAATTAGTCATCATATATTTGCAATGACTAATGCCAAATTGTTATTGTGTATATATTTCTTCTGTTTGTGTGTGTGTGTGTTATTTATCATATGGAAGACACGTCAATTCATATATGATAAACATGATAATACATTTTATAAAGGTCATAGAGGTTCATAGGGGTCTTCGTTGTTTTGTCATCTGTCTTGCTTCATTAGAATTTGCTATATAGGTGATAAGTCTACCCTTCGTTCCTATTCACTGCATTCTATGTGGATAAAATGTGCAAGGCTTCAGAGGTCAACCTTTCTTTATGTGAATGAAATCCTCTTCCGAGAATTTCATGCATCGCTATAGCCGATCTTTTCTCTAGACTTTTTAATTCTACTTCATCTCTAGGTGGACGTTTCGTGCATAGTCTATGTTCATTCACTCTGACCTCCACCTGTCTAATGCTCTCCTCTCCATAGCAAGCTTCACATTCTGAACACTTATCCTATAGACACAACTACTTTGTGTCATTTCGGGAACTATATCTTTGACATTCATCAAAGCTTTCTCTAGAGAATTAGAGGACTTGAAATAGACTTTAATATTATATGAAGCAAATAGTCTTTGAAGTTGTTCAGCTGTATCCTATCGATATGAAATGGCTATCGTCGATAGCCAAGATTTTCCAAATATCTGTTTTCCCTTATACCCCGTTTTATTGATAATATTATCTAGTAGCTTTGCCGGATAACCATTCCCAATCAAAATCTCTTTTATATTGGATATCTCGTTCTCCATATCATCACTATCCGTTATAAAGTTTCTAGCTCTGTTAACGGGATTTAAAGCTACTGAAACTTTCATTCCTATTGGATGGTCTGATTGGAAATTCAAACACTTGTAGGGATGTTTTTTGTATATTGTAAACTTTGAATTCTCGTCAGTTCTTGTCTTTTTACAAGACAATCAAGAAAGTTTAGAGTTCCCTTAGACGATTCTACTTCATCAGTAAACTCTATATATTCTGAGATTAAGTTAATCTCTGTTAGAAAGTCTTCTTTCTGGGATTTCTTTATGATGATAAATGTGTCATCTACATTTTCTTTCCTTCACTTTCCCTAGTGGAACATAGGGCTTCAAGCTAGTGGCTTGAAGTTTCTGTAGCAGTGATTATTTTACAGGATGGGGTTGCTAGCCTCATGACCAACCTTTTCTCTTCACCAGCATTATTTCTGGCTTAGCGAGGTAAAGGATCAAACCCCGGACCATGTCATTGGTCGGCGAGCGTCCTAACCGCTTTGCTACCGACTCGTCATCTACATATCTGTACCATATTCTAGGATGAAAACTAGAACTTGTTAGTGCCTTTCTTTCTAAAGCTTTCATATACAGGTTTGCTACAGTTGGAGATGCTGGTGAACCCATTGCAACTGCATTTGCCTGACAGTATAGTTTGTCTTTAAAGGTAAAATATGTAGATTCTAAACAAAGTTTTAGGCATTTTATAACTTCTATTTTTACTAACATGAAAATATTTTGTCTTCGGGGTAAGAAAATATAATTTCTTAATTGGATTCTTCTTTATTTCAAAACTCGCTTAATGTTACGTCTGAACACAGGAAATCTATCTCGGTGTACTTGAAAGATTCACTGTCATACATTGGTTCAAGGACAGGAAAAAGACAATCATTCGTGGCTAGACCTATGTAGTTCAGTACAATAAATAATAACACCACAAGCTCAAAATTACCTCATCCCTGTCGTTAGGCAGCTATACATTACAGTCTAATTACAAAACGAGTACTGTAGAACAAAATAAGTTAACCAAAATGCAACCGTAAGAAGTACCTTAAAATCAAGTAGAATAATTGTAAGCGCAATATCGCTTGAAATTAAGTCACGCGTGGATAAAGGCTATCCCGGTCCAGAACAAACAAGAAGCCGGTCACTGTTTCTACGGTACTATTAATTAACAAATCAATAAATATATATACAACAAACCTTAACGGTTTCAAGAGTACAATACACAATGCTTAACAGAAAGCAAGGTACCGCTATCAGAGCGAAATAACGTTAAAGTCAAAATTGCGAACTAGCCGGATCAGACACGACCGTCCAGGTAAGCAGTCAGTAGAAGAATGAACCCAAGTAAGAGATAGACAGAGCATAGGCACAAAGATAGAATTTAATTGGCTACTTAACCAATCAATAAATAAGATAAACTCAACAGAATAATACAAAGTAATGTATTAGCGCTATACATTTCGAACAATCTGATCACACATTTACTTGTCAAGTCAATATATATGGAAATATATATGGTAGAAGTTAGAATTCATGAGCCATTGAATCGGGTCTCAGTGGCTGAATGGCATACGAGCTTGCCTTGTAACCGGAAGGTCCCGGGTTCGAATCCCAGTGGGTGCGTACTGCCGATGATTCCCAAACTAGGATGAAACAGCAGCTGTCCAGTACTCCCTGATTTTCAATGGTTCTCTAACTGATATCAGTCCGTGATCAACTCGTAAAACATAACTAATCCTTACAAACCAAACTATAGAAAATTGTTCGAAATGTATAGCGCTAATACATCACATTTTTCAGATAATCTCCGTCTTCTAATAATGCTATCAAAATTTATAAAAGGGACTAACTGTTTTAAATACAAAGTAAGACATGGGTCAGCAAAATAACAGTTCACAAAAATACTCTGATTGGGTCATGAGTTCGACTGTCTGATTAAACGGATCGAAGTAAAAACACACACAGTTCATTAAACAAGGTGGGATAGACACGTTAGGCATGGATAATTGTGTTGCAACAATGCTAGGCTGATCCGGGACAGGTTGACTTGATTCAAGGATGGGAACTGAACTGATCTTACAATAATTCTCAACCGTTATCAAACACAAAAAGAAGCATTCAGATCAGAGAGTAAACAGGGAAAAAGACAAACAATAAGGATCAAGACAACATATGATGTGCGAATGTTAGGATAATGATAGGCACTCTAAGAGAAGAGTGGATAATAATAACAAAGTTGGTTGCAGGATTTCATCGTGAGCTGACATCGGTTAGAGAACCATTGGAAAACCTGGGAGTACTGGACAGCTGTTTCGTCAGCCTAGTCTGGGACTCTTCAACAGTATGCGCCCAGCAACAGGGTTCGAACCCAGGACCTTCTGGTTACAAAGCAAGCTCATAGGCCATTAGGCCACTGGGACCGGATCCAATGTCAGCTCACGATGAAATCCAGTAACCAATCTATCCAATCCCTAAAAACCAATACTTGAATTACAAAGTTAGTTGAATTATCCAGATAAATGTAAATATTGTAATTAGGTTGTTCGTGAAGGATTTTGCAAAGTTATTAGGTTGCACCTAATAGCCATCCTGTCCTGTTGATATTCTAAAAAAACTTTGAAACGCCTAGTAGCTAATTAACCTTTACATTGAAAATAAATAGCGGCACGTTGGAAAAGTCAACACTTTTAAGTAAGTGTATTTTATTACGAATATCTGTATATGTCTTGTTCAATAATGATTTAAATTCGGTGTTTAGGATCACTGGGCTACCTGAATATTCATCCAACAATACAATGCATTACATTTTTTCTCTAATTCTTATATTGTCTTAGTCATCCAATTATATGCCCTTAAGTCGCTTTGTGTACTCACGCACATTTTTAATTGGCTTTAAAACTGCTTGTGTGAGATATCTCATAAGGGTTTGGTCTATGCTTCAGATAGAACAGCACTGAGTCATATGGTTTGCTACAGATGGCTATATTCTTTCAGCATCTTCAATGAGGATTCTGTACACTGTGTAAATATTATGTTCACAATAAAGCTATTATTATTATTATTTCACGAGGTGTGAACTAACAGTATAGTTCAGTTACTGGTAACACAGACACTAGTCAAGGGACATAAATTCTCATACTGGACACTAGTCAGTAAGTAGTGTAGTGTATGTAGTCCTTTGTTTGATGCAGAATGAATTCTATCAGCCATGTTAGCAATATAGTAAATAGCTCAGTGGTCACGTCTCTGACTGCAGCACTGGGTGACACTGGCTCGGATCTCAGAAGGGACATGAGTTCCTTCAAGGTTTGCAAATACGCCTTGCTGACTGGGGAGTGGCAGTTAGCACGAAACCTAGTTCCGAGGTTTCCCAACGATGTTGGTTCATAAAGAAATATAACTTGAAATAAATCGAACCTCAACAAACTAACACTTGAAAATAAATCCACTACTTACTATTGATTGACGGACGAAATAACTTCCTGAAGTCTTAGTAAGAAGTCGTGACCAATGACGTCAAGCAAGTGGGATGTGAGGACAGATACTCATTTATGGTGGCGCTATTTGTCAAAAATTCACAGACGTTAAAGATATACAGATCATTGCTTTTCATCGCAGTGACTGGATTATCAATGCTCTAGCCTTGAAAATTCCAGGTCCTGGATTTGATCCCCACTAGGATCATAGGTGGCAAAAGTTCGAATTCTACGAGCTCGCCTTATAACTGGAAGGTCCTGAGTTCGAACCTCAGTGGATACGTATGGCTGAGTAGTTCCAAACAAGGCTGATGAAACAGCTCTCCAGTACTCCCTGCAGGTTTTCGAATGGTCCTTTAACCGATGTCATTTCATGATGAAATCCTGAAATTTACAATGAATGTTTTGCGAAAATGAATTACTGTCAGTATATCTTCTAGAGGTAGCCAGAACCATCAATTTATGTTGGGCTCGCTGTGTTTTTATTCTTAAATAAATTAACAAAAGAAGAAATCATTTTGGTTAATCAAACACTAACTACATAAACTTTTCTCCTTTTCACATAAATTGTTAGGTTCTTTTGGTCCGAAAGGAACACGTGGAGCACCTGGCGTTTGTGAAATCAAGGGCTTATTTGGCGACCCTGGTCCCATGGGCCGTCCTGGTCGTCGTGGTGTCCCAGGAATTTCAGGCATTCCTGGTGAACCTGGAGAAATGGGATTTGAAGGACCAGTTGGAAGACCTGGATTGAAAGGTGATCGAGGTCTTGGCGGATTGCCTGGGAGAATTGGCATTCGTGGGCCGAAAGGGAAAGGAGGATGGGCAGGACCAGTTGGACCTAAAGGGAATGCTGGTAGAATTGGTCAGCCTGGTAATCCTGGTTTACGAGGTAGGTGCATTTGAATATTGTATTTTTCTGAATGTGGGTTTTTCAGATTTTTCAAAACAAGTTTTGTAATAAAAACGAATTACTTCCAGATTGTACGATGGACACGAAATGGTTTTTTTCTTTTTCTTCCCAGGAAGACCAGGTGCTGTCGGCAGGGCAGGACCAAGAGGTTCACCTGGAGTATCAGCTAGAGTGGTACCCGGACCTATGGGTGAGCCAGGACCAATGGGGGTGCAAGGTATTCGAGGAGAAAAGGGTATTCGAGGAATTGATGGCAAGCATGGCAAACCAGGTATTCCTGGAATACAGATCAAAGGACTCCCAGGAAGAAGAGGTTTACCTGGACCATTTGGTCAGCCAGGTGATTTAGGCAGGCCAGGATTTCCTGGTCCAGCGGGAGCAAAGGGCGACCGTGGTATCCCTGGAAGAATAGGAATTAAGGTAATTTTCAATTGATTATAGAACTGTTCATGAAAATATATTAAGCTTTTATTTTGCTTCTTACTTTTTGAATATTTGTAATCCTTAGAATATATTTTATGGTATCTGAAAGCATGAACTTGTATGCGTACATATAACTTGCACTTCTGACAGGGTGAAATGGGTCCTTCTGGATTTCCAGGGATTGATGGACTTCCTGGTAGTCCTGGAGTCAAAGGAAGAAGTGGATTTCCAGGCGAAAGAGGTGATGGAGGAGCAAAAGGTGAACAAGGTTTGTCTGGTGATCCTGGTCCAGCTTCTCCTGTGATGGATGGTAGACAAGGAAAAAGAGGTCGCATTGGAGTCCCTGGGTCATTTGGATTACCTGGTCCTACAGGTGATAAAGGATTTTCAGGTACGTCAGCTACCATTTTGTCCAGATAGTCCCTCCTTCTTAAAATCTCATTATTCATGACGTCTTATTTGCATTTATACATACATTAGTAAATTTTTGAAACAGAATACCCAGGATTATTTTCTTTTAACTACTTCCGACGACTTTAGCATGCAACTTTATGCACATAATTCAAACTTAGTGAGTATTTACTGAGTGGAAACAGAATCATAGAACTTGATCACTATGGTACAGTATAAGCTGGCATCCGTCAAGGTGCTGTTTTTCCTCCTTTTTCTGTTTTATTTCTTCTTGCATGACTTTTCTCACTCTGATAAAAGTAACTTTGTTAAGCATGCGGACGATCTGACTGTTTTAATGCCTGTTAACTTCCAGCTAGGTTGTAGTACGATGAATAGCTTTCTATAAGGAGTCACCAAATGGCCATTGTCTAATGGTCTTAAATTAAATCCATCTAAATGTCAGACTGTTCATTTCAGTTCCTGACGTAAAAGAAAGAAAATGAAGCTGTTAATCCCCATGACCGTTGTAAAATTGATGATATTGATGTAGAAATCAAGTCTGACGTTAAGTATCTTGTTATAGATCTTTCTTCGGATATATCCTAGTCTTCCCATGTCATAGGGGTTTCTACGAAAATATCCCATCTAACATTTTACATTGAGAAACTAAGGCACTCGAGCATAACTCAACCCCTCCTCGTCTTACAGTTTTTCAACTCTTGCATTTTACCTGTTTTTCTTTATTGTTCACTCTCATTCTTTTT
This sequence comes from Trichobilharzia szidati, assembly GCA_944472155.2. NCBI lineage: Eukaryota > Metazoa > Platyhelminthes > Trematoda > Strigeidida > Schistosomatidae > Trichobilharzia > Trichobilharzia szidati. The sequence continues at coordinate 33,802,602 of OX235271.1, read as the reverse complement.
TGTGGGTCGCTTATAAAAGACTATGTCATACTTCACAGAATTCTGAAGACTGTCAGTAGGGTGACTGGTGTCACACTGGGCCATATCGCTGACATCATCATTGCCACACATTTAATTTCATACCATAAATTTGCTTTCACCATGTCACAGTGGTTAGGACGCTTGCCAACCATGCACATGGTCCGGGGTTCAATTCCCTGCCGACGCACACCCGATATCAATGGTCGGCCTGCAAAATTTGGGCTACCGATATCACATGCTGAAAATTCCATACTTGTACCAAAAATACTGTGTGGAATCAAGCTATAATCAAGAAATAAAAAGCAAGAAGTCATTTCAAAAGATTTTATGCTCTCACATCAAAGTACAAAAAAGTCCACGAAACCATATTTAGTACGTATTATATGCAATAAAAATAGTATCAGGCACAAACTAACTGACCGACCTCCTTTCCACTGGTAGATAAACAATTTTCCTCCATCCTTATGTCATCAAGTTTTGCTGTTATAATTCCCATTATATTCACAGTCCTCTCATTTTATTTTATTTATTTTCTCATAACTGTAAACATCATTTAAGCTCTGTGATAAATTGTCACCTTTCGTTTTCCTGTCATCATGCTACGTCAAGTGGCTATTAGATTCAATATTCTATAACCTGATATAACCACGCGGGTGGTCCGGGGTTCGATCCCCGGCAACGGACGCACTACTTTACCTTGCTAAACCGGCAATAAGACTAGTAGAGAGGGAAGGTTCGACATGAGGCTAGCAACTCTATGCCGTAAAAATAAATATCACTGGTACAGAAACTTCAAACATAGGGCTTCAAAGCTTGAAGCCCTATGTTTCTTTGGGAACGTAAAGGAATAAAAGAAATCCCTGAGTGAGTGTGTAGGTTTCAGTACCACCCTAATTTCTGTTTTATTGAGAATTCTACGCAGAGTTTCAGATGACTCTTTCTTATATGGTGAAACTGTAGATACCTTGATTTCTTTATATTTATGTTATTGTCATAACTTTCTCTACAATTCCTCATTTTTGTGATCTCCTCAATGATTTTATGAGGCATCTATTCAACATAAGTGCTTCTTATGTCTGTTTTACTTCATCATTTAGGTTCATCGATGCACCACTCAGTGCTGTTGCTTAGCTTTCTAGACACTTAACTAAGCCTGCCTTTACAGTCTAAATATCCAGTAGAATGCGTTGGCCTTTTTTTTAAACGCTGGTGAACAGTTTACCTTCTATTCTTTTTTATTTTTCAATCTATTAAAGGTAATTCTCTTTCTTAACTTTGTGATTCAACAGTAAATTTTATTCTCACTACTGATGAGTTTATATGCGGGAAGAAACTATAGAAGTGTTCTCTTGTTAACACTGTGAGTGAAAGGGTCATCCACATATCTCCACCATATCTTCCGAGTAGGAACAAATGTACTAAAGGCCATACTTTCCCCGCTGTTCATAAAGATATCTGCTACAAATGAACATACTGGCGATCCCATTGTTGCCCCTTCTCATTGTCTATATATTTTGGCCTAGAATGTTTTTAAAGACAGTAGACATGAGACATAACTGAATTTCCTGAAATAGTTTTTTCAGTGGGTAGTTTTGTCCTGTGAGTGAGTTCAGGATCAGCAGTTAGAAGTTTCCGAACTGCTTCTAAAGCCATTTTGATCGTTTTATTAATGAAAGGACTGAATGTCACCCGGTTTCTTGTCATTTTATATGAATTAGTTATCCTAGCTAGAGTTTGAACGATTTCTGATGGGATATAATATTAATGCTAAGCATTTAGATAATTTATAAGTAGGGGTATTTCTGAAGTCAGCTATCGGTCTTATAGAGTAATCTGGCTTATTTATTTTTATAGTACCAAATATTCTACGCGAGGCATTATTAGTTTCAGGCATTAAATCAAACCATTCACACTCCTGTAATGACGGCTTTATTATGAGTACTTAATCTACTGTAGACTTGTTAATCTTATTCATTACTGTGTCTACAGGTTTCTTAATCTTCTTAAATGGACCCATTTTAACGTGCTCAATAACTTTCTTGATATAGTCGGATTTGATCCCATGAGTTGAGTTTATCATACTTTGTGTAGTGAGTATGAGTTTGAAAACTGTTTATCAATCACCTTAGTATACACATATTTAAATATCTTTAAACATTATAAATTAATTATCTCTTGCTTTAACTTTTAGGCGCACCAGGCCAACCTGGAGATGATGGACTCCCAGGACCATGGGGTGCTCCCGGAAGTCCAGGTATTAAAGGATTACCTGGAGACCCTGGCCCACCAAGTCGCTTTGGCAGACCAGGTGAACCAGGAGACCGTGGTGATCTCGGTCGTCCTGGTCCCCAAGGTCCAGGTGGCATGAAAGGATTTCTTGGAGAAAAGGGAGATAGAGGTTCAACACCGTTTTGTCCTGCTGGACAGCCTGGAAGAATGGGAAGGCCAGGTGAAGTTGGTTTTCCAGGACCAGATGGAGAAAAAGGAAATCAGGGTAGGTGTACGAGTTTGTAGCATGAATTCATATTTTAATACTGTATTCACTTAAATTGACTTCATCATACTGGTTTTCTTTTTACAAAATTAGGTCTACCTGGACAGCAAGGACCGAAAGGTCAGCGTGGTTTTACGCCACAACCTCTTCCTGGTCCTAAAGGAGATATGGGACCAGCAGGTCTTGATGGAACTCCAGGTGAGTATTAGTTGCATATAACTGTTGTTGATATGGTGTTTTCATAGTCATTTAAGATAATCTTCAGTTCGACTAGTACTTTGTTCAGCATTTGATAACGCCAACCGTTTAATGCCAGTGACTTTGCTGATGTACCCATTCATAGTTTATAATAATAAACAAATGAAGTTATTCCGTTTCCTTTCAGGTGAAATATACTTGAAAAGAAAAGTTTGCCTTACTTATTCAACCTGGTTTCAACACAGAATTTTGCTCGGAAGTGCTTTATTTCGGGTTTCCACGCTCTATACAGCAAATAAAAAAGAAGGCTAAACAGAAAAAATATATTCGAGAGTAAAGTAATAAGCAGAAATGTGAGGGAAAAGAGATAATCATATGAGAACTCAACAAGGTTTATTGGGTATGAAAGATTAAAAGGAATGAATGAATCTCCGTCGAGGAAAGCGATTTAGAGCCATATCATCAGCTGTCCATAGCAATAAGTCCTAAGATCCAGATGACCCCAACTAGGGAGTGTGCACTATCCTGTATGGTTAGCTCAAAGTAACTGTCAAAGATTTCATAGTCTGATTCTAAATTTCGATGTGACCACCACTAACTGTGTCAGTTAACACTAACACTGGAGGTAGGAGACGGCTAGGCATGCGCAAAACATGCCCTAACAATCTCAATCGATGCATCTTCACATTCTCATTTGATCGACTTTCCCTCCCCACCTAGCACTCGATATCCAACCCCAATAGAACTCATCCCATTTTACCACCAAACTCTGAGGAAACAATCCATCAAGTGACATCACTAGACAAGCCGTTGCTCGAGTGGAACCCGAAAGGGAAGCGGCGAGTCGGTCGTCAGTGCAAGGGTGACTTGGAGGAGGTCATGTGAAGAGGAGATAAAAACGTGTGGGCAGACTTGTAGCCAGGTGAAGACTCTAGCAGAGAACAGACCTTAATGGAGATACACGGCTGAAGCCCTATGTTCCTCTAGGAATTAAAGGTTAGAATAATAATAATAATGGGAGATAGAACTCAGACACTGATGACCAATGACAGCTAGCCTTTTCATTTCTTCAGCTTTCGATGGTCATGCCTTACAGTCATAGATATGATTATGAGCAATAAATTGTGCTCGAAACGTCATCAGTAAATATTACTGTATAACACTGTGAGACTCTATCAAAATAAAATTTATCCATAATGGAATTACACTCTACCACAGTGCCCAAGTTTTATTCTTATATCAGTCATAGAGGAAGACAGAGCAAACCGCCGCACAGTACACGCGTCCTTTGACTGATATCCGGTTATCATATCTATGCCCGAAATGGAGTAAGTTAACAAATACTACATGAGCCTTTTGTCTACGTGCTGAGATTTCGTCAGCAATCAGCCTGCAGAGCTGATGCGAATTCCTGATTAAATGAAGTGTGTCAACACGCTCGAAAAATTCACTCCTTATATTTAACCTAGGAGTTTATGTAGACCAGTCGTCTAGTGTCATTTTATATTTGACAGGAGCAGATCGCATACCAAATATTTGAATATTGTTGTTCAAGGTGTTCAGAAGGCTAATCATTTTATCAGCGTCTTCATCTACAAGGACTACATCATCTATAAATTCTAGGTCAACCAGACTATTCCCTGAAAGCAATTCAGTCCTTAAGTCTCTGAAGCTAGTTAGGGTAAATTCCATTAGTGCATGTATGATTAAATGAAACAGAACTGAAAAAAAAACAGGACAGTCAGCATCACTGATACACAACTACTGATAGTCCTCATTTTGAATGAGGACGTCGGTGGCACAGTGGTTAGGACACTCGCCGACCATGCACATGGTCCGGGGTTCGATCCCCGGCCGACGCACACCCGATATCAATAGTCGGCCTGCAAAATTTGGGCTACCGATATCACATGCTGAAAATTTCACACTTGTATCAAAAATACTATGTGGAGTCAAGCTATAATAAAAGAATTTTAAAAAATAAACAACTCTCCATAGGCGCTTATCTGGCTATGTGAGTTCGAGTAGAATGCCTTGATTAGTACAATGCACTTACCCGGCAATCCATGCCCTGCCAAGCATTGTTATAGTACGTCTTAGTCGGCAGAGATGGATCTCACCTTCAGGTCAAGAAATGTGCCAGTTATTGGATGACGGTGAGTATGCATACGTGTCAGAATCTATTAAAGAGATGAATAAATATGTATATGACCAATACACTCTTTTCCGGATCTAAAGACTGCCTGGTTTTCTCGCCTTTGTTCCTCTCGAGTGCCAAATAATCTACGTATAAGCTTGTTGAGCTTAAAACTTTCGATACCATGTTAGTCAAGCTAATCCCTGTAGGATTATCCAAGGAAAATCGATATCTTTTAAATCGATTAAGTCAGAACAAACCGAGTAGTTTACTTATTCATTTACGACATGAATACGGTTAACTCAAGTAGTTTGTTTTAATTGTCATTAGAATTGGTGAGTTTAAACAGCAAATAGTGGAGTGATCCAGTGGACGTTCATATCATAGGCTTTGGTTGCTATTTTTCATTTTTAAAATTATTAAGCTGACTGTTATTGAGTGAACTGTTTTTCTAAAGCCTGTGACATTATTTTTTTATGATTGTGCTCGTTACTGCTAACCATAGCTGATAAGTAAATTCTATTTTTTAAATTCGAATTTCACTACCTGAAGTTTATAATTTTGCTTACTTCAGGTGCCATCGGAGAGCCTGGTTTACCTGGACCAATGAGTATGAAAGGACAACGAGGCTTTCCTGGAGATCCCGGTTTCCGCGGTCAACAAGGCGATCCGGGTGATAGAGGTTTCCCTGGAGCATCTGGTGAGGAGGGAGCAGCTGGAAGGCCTGGTTTTCGAGGAACTCCTGGACGTCCAGGCAAAGATGGTCTTCCTGGTTTAGATGGACTTCGTGGTCTACCTGGTAGTCCTGGTTATCCGGGAATAAAAGGTTCTCAAGGATTTCAGGGTAAATTAATCTTTGTATTTTATCAAAAATCTTCTTAATTGAATAAAGTTCATTCCATAGTCGTATTATTATGCTATCCAAAATTAACATATCCCTAGACAAGTGTTCAAAAAGTGACTACCTCTTTTTTCTAAAACTTTATTAATAATGATAATTATCCGTCTAAAGTATTTCACTTAATTTGTTTTCTATTCTCTTTAGGTCTTCCCGGTTCTCCTGGTCGAACCGGTCCTAAAGGTTATCCAGGCCGGTCAAATGATGCACAGAAAGGTGTACGTGGTGATCCAGGTTCACCTGGAAAGATGGGAGAGCCAGGTCTCCCTGGATTATCAGGTAGATTATACGTTAGGCAAAATTTTAATTATATTACCTCATTTAAATACGTTTTGAAAAGGCCTACTATTTATCGCTAATTACTTCTACTTTCTTCAGAACTTGTTCGAAATATGTACTTCTGTAGCAAATACAAACGAAAATCATACCTGTGAGAAACCAATAAAGGTTATCATCTTGGTAGGATTATAAGTGATGTCTGTTAATTTTTCTTTGGTAAAGCTATAAAATATATAGGGATCAATCTGATTTAATGTAAGACAAGCGTCAGTTTTATCGTTTCGGGGGGTTTTTAAGAAATCTCAAACCGTTATATACTTCAAAGCTGTTCTGCAGAATATTTGGATTTCGCAGACTATTTACTTCGGATGTCACGTAAGTTCAGTGGTCCATAGGTGGAACTCAACAAAGTGTCAGAAGAAGCAGGGAGATAGGACTTCAACTGAACATAGAGAAGACGAAGGTGATGAAGATAATCAACTAACAACAGCAAAAAGTAACAATCGCTATCAGCGGGAGAAATTTGAAAGAAGTTACTTCCTTCAATTCGCTGGCCATTCTGGTTTTAATTATTGGCGACAGTATGGATATGGACATCGAAACCGGAATCGGAGAGGTAGGACAGACATTAATCACCCTAGAAATCACTATGGAAATCTTCTGCACTCAGCGTAAAGAATAGACTTCGGATTTTCAGCACCAGATTTATGTCAGTCAGTCCTTCTAAATAGGTTAGAAACTTGTTCATTGCATCAAAAAGACATTTCCAACAGCCCTGCTGCAAAATATTATTAACAGCTATCTTCATTGGCCCCATAGCGAAAATCAGACTTCCAGAAAAAATTAACAGCAAGAAACTCTGGAACGAGCCAATCAAGTAGCCATCGCCGTCTCTAGAAATATTCCGAAGAAAGTGTGGGTGGATTGGACACACACTGAGTAGACCGTCCAGTGACATCGGTAGCCAAACTATCTCTCGAGTGGAAAATAAATAGGAACTTACGAGTTGGATGTTGGTCCGAGATTGACATGTTGAAGATCGCGTGAGAAGAAGATGAAGGCTTATGAGCAGTCGTGAAGCCAGCCAAGAGAGACTTCAGAGAACACATGAGAATAGAGATGTTCTGTTGTCGTCCTACCTCCCATTCGGAACCCAAGAGAATAATAATACAGATTTGTAGTGTAAAGCGACGGTCACTCAACGTTAGCAGTGGCTAACTGTCCCTACATCTAAATAGGCTCATAGGACCTCATAAGAACTTCGGTAATGGCATTCTGAAGTAAGTCAATAGTAAGCGTATATTATTAGCCAGGGAGAATTTCTTCACAAAGAAATTTTAGAATGACTTAATCCAGTTGGAGGTGACGTGACAACAACTTTAACATTGCCTCATCTGGTGAAATGTTTAAGGTCACTGGGATGATGTCAATATTCTAATGCTCTGCAATGAATAAGGGTCGGAGAGTTCTTAACTTACATCAATAAATTTGCCTGTCTTCCTTTTCAGGACAGCGTGGAAAGCCAGGTGACCCAGGCGAAAAAGGTGTGAAAGGGCTTCCGAATCCAATTCCTGGTCCAAGGGGTCCCGTTGGTGAGATAGGTCCACGAGGTGATCCTGGTTATAGAGGACCGAAAGGTTTTGGAGGTGAAAGAGGTTTTCCTGGTCCTCCAGGAAGAAATGGTACCATTGGGTTGGCTGATAGTGGTTTTCTTTTCACTGTTCACTCTCAGGATTCTCAACCACCGAATTGTCCAATTTACACAACACCACTTTATACTGGCTACAGTCTTGTCACACTGCAAGGTGATGATGACTCAACAACGATGGATTTGGGTAAGGTTATTATTTTAATAATGCCATCAGATTTTCTCTACTCCCGATAACCTGTTGTTGCTAAAATAATATAAACTAATTAAGTAAGTTTTGCGTAGGTGGTTCAGTGGTAGAATGATAGCCAACCACGCATATGGTGCGGGGTTCGATGCCCGCTCAAAAAACTTAACCTTGTAACCAGAAGGTCTCAGGTTCGATTCCAGATGGGATGGTGGGCGCATACTGCTGTTATTCATCGAAGTAGGTCGAAATACCTACCTAATACGCTTCGGTTTCCAGTCGTTCCCTAACTGAAATCGATCTGTGGTAAACATGAAACCAATCAGATCCTTACAGAGTAACATACGGAAGTTGATACGATGCTCGCTATTGACTGGCTACAGAGCGAAGTTGACTGGAGTTCAGGTAAGATGTCGTCACCAGCAGGATCTATCAGATTAAGTGTGAGGACAAATACTCCTCGATAATACTGACTGACGTTGGTTCCAAAAATCGCTAATCAATAGAAGATAGAATTCAGGGGTCAATGCATTAAATTCCAGTGGCTGAGTGGTCAACTATTTCATTATCACTCTTCGAACTGCCTTTCTCACACTGAGAAAACACATAATAATACTGACTGATGAAAAGGCAAAACGTGATTTCCCAATGCAAAAAGGCCATATTACTAGTTTATGATATGAAAACTACATTTGTATTGGTTAGCACATAATGGTAAAATCCACTGTCTTGACGTTTAATTCCAGTTAATGTCGAATATCTGGTCTACAGGACACGTCGGAAAAACGACTACAGGTCTAACAACTCTCTTTTTCTAAAATAAGTTTAGCACTAGGGAACATTTGAAGATACTTGATGGATTATGACTAGATTTGACGGAAGGGCAGCTTTTTCGGTCATATTTTTATCAAGTTCTTCAGTCGTTGACATCCAACTGCCACCTGATTGTCTAACAAAACGGTACATTTTTCAGAATACCACATCACTTATTCCAGTCCAACTGGTTAGTACTGGAGGATAATTCATTTTCGATTGATCAAACAATAAAGATCTAAGAATAATCCTTAGTATTGGTGAATTATCTTCAATCACCAGAAGTCTTCATATTCTGACCCAGTGGCATTTTATTCCGCGTTGTATAATGACGGAGATATTTTATATTGCATTTTCTGGGTTTAAGTTCTGTTGACTATTCTTCTTTGCATACGATTTTTTTCAGGAACACCTGGTTCTTGTCTTAGAAAATTCAGTATTATGCCATTCGCAAATTGTTTTGCAAAAGTCAATGGAAATTGTCAAGTCAATATGAGAAATGGACGTTCTTACTGGTTGTCTACACTGGAACAATATATGCTTTCTCCAGCCCGTGTGGAAAACATTAAACCATATATCTCTAGGTGAGTGACTTTCTGACTGACGACATTCTCCTTTATTATTATTCACCATTATTCTTTCCTGGACTTCTCAAAACAGACTCTGTCATATATTACGTAGAATACTGGGGATTGTAAGTAGGGTTAGTTAGTGGTGTGTGTGCCGTTGACTTAGCTAACTGGCATTAAAGCAATCGGCACTTCAATTCTCGCAAGCATCGGGCTAAAGTTATCTAGTTCGATACCGAACGTCCTCTTTATTGACAACGTTCTCGATGTGTCTCTGCGAGTCAAACCAGAAAAAACTTCATAAGAATTCACCCTCGTACAACTAAATATACAAATTCTACCATACCACTATATTTAGCACAGGTTTTGTGGGAAGAGAGAGTCGAATGTCAGAAAAGAACTTATAAACTTTTCAAATCAGTAATCTGAACTGCAAAGTATAAGCAAAGATTATTATTACATATACTGCCTATGATATTATCCATTTATACTTCATTATATTGTAACGACAGAAGGCAAGAGTCAGGCAAAAGATCATTTATTAAGGAAATCAACGCATATTTATATATTTCATGTACATTTCTATGGATATTTAAACAAACAAACACAGTCTTCCGATTGGTTGTTTCTCACGTAAAGTTAATCTTTCATCTATTTGTGACTGTTTCTTGAATGTCAAATCCTCTATGTGTTAACTGCATCCGCCTACGCAAAGTCTGCTGTGGTCGGTTTTGAATCAATCTTTGTTCACATTTTGTCACGACAAATCTTGGGAACGTAAATATTGACGTAAATTACTGTCTACCAATTTGGCTAGTAGACAGCTCTCACCACAATATTTCCATCAACATTCTATTCAAAGTGGTTTCATTATTAATATTATTATTACTATTTTAAGTTCTATGTATGTACGTATTTATAAAAGGAGCTGAATTGTTGCAATATGTATGAAAACGCTAAACATTCCATTCTGTTTAACTATTCTCGTTTGAAATGAAGTGATTACTACTATTATAATTATCATTTACTATTAATGACTTGTCACTTAGATGTTTTGTTAATTTCGTCAGGAAATGTGACCATATTCTAACAGGATGCAATGGCAATACTAAAAGACTGCCGTTTTCCTACGCATGAGAAGAGTTCACATGAAAAGTCGTCCTCGTTCTCGATATACCATCACCGTCTAGTAGTTACTTATGACGTTGACACGCAAGGTGCACCAGAAGTGCCTGGCGGCGAAACAGTGACCTTCTGCAGGATATTGTTTTCAGCTCAAAACCGGTGTTTAGGGATAATAAGCAAAAGGCACGGTGACTTTAACCTATCTCCCCTATTGAGTGGTACTCGCCAGTAATAATGTATTTGAAATTTTGAGGGAAGTCGTATCACCTAGTACAACATTCTGTCTGCTGCTCTTCTCTTGTATGTTTGAGTTGGACAGGTTGATCGATAAGAGGGAAGGAATCGGTGCATACTGAAAGAAATCTATCACAGAAATGCATGTAGTCACTATCAATAACAAGTTACTGTGGACTTCTAATGTAAAGTTTCACCAATTATCCGACTATATCGGTAGTGGCAAGTTTTACCAGGTAGATTTCTGTTAGTGGATTTTACTAAGCAAGGTGATTAAGGCAGACTCTGAGTCCTGGACTGTCTTCAAGAGGAAGCGCTCCACTACTCTACTTACGAAACCTGGTGAACCTCTGGCTGCTGTACTTTCTCCACTCTTTTTTCTTCCTTTTTGTATGCTCTACTATTGTAACGACAGAAGGCAAGAGTCAGGCAACAGATCATTTATTAAGGAAATCAACGCATATTTATATATTTCATGTACATTTCTATGGATATTTAAACAAACAAACACAGTCTTCCGATTGGTTGTTTCTCACGTAAAGTTAATCTTTCATCTATTTGTGACTGTTTCTTGAATGTCAAATCCTCTATGTGTTAACTGCATCCGCCTACGCAAAGTCTGCTGTGGTCGGTTTTGAATCAATCTTTGTTCACATTTTGTCACGACAAATCTTGGGAACGTAAATATTGACGTAAATTACTGTCTACCAATTTGGCTAGTAGACAGCTCTCACCACACTATGCTGTTCTAATGCTCTTTTCATTAAATTTGTTGAGAGTCTAGCAGTCTCTGCTCCAGTAGTTTCTGTAACGTATTGTTGTGTTATGAGTAGTTTCCTGTCTGAGGTGAACCAATGGTTCCATTCTAATGCACTTATACTAAGTCCGTCAAAATGTAATGCTGTTAACTTTAGTTTCAGACGTGAACAAGATGTGGGGGTCTGATTAGGCCCCATGACTCTTGTTATGTAGACGGCACTGGAATAGAGAGTAAATCGAATATCTTCTATCTAGGCATCAGTTTCTCTCCTAATTAGTTCACGTCGTCTTTAATCTTATGGATTTCTGAGAAAATGTTTCGTCCGAATTATTACATATGGTCTTTCTGGCACAACTCAACCCGTTCTCTTACAATTTATTTATTCATGTTCTTCCCTGGGCTTCTCAAGAAAACCATGTAATATTATGTAGAACATTAGAGGTTATAAGTAGGGTTATTGGTTCGCCTTGACTCAACTAACTGATAATGTTGTTAATAGGCACTTTAATTCTTGCAAGCAGCTAGCTTTATGTTCTTCTCTTAGATACCGAACATCCTCTTCATCCGTAGCTTCCTTCTTGAATCTCTTTGGGTTAAAACCAAGAAGAGATTTCAACTGAATTTGTAACCATACAGCAAAATATAAAAATTCCGCCATACTATACTTACCACGGATTTTGTGTGAGGTGAGACAGTTTTTCAGAAAAGAGCTTATAAAACTTCTTTTTAGTCACTAAATAAACAACAAATTACGACCAGAATTAAAGTATTAGTTGGTAGGCATTTGATTGGTTGGTTTCCTGCCTTGATAAGGGTGCTAAGTTCGTTCTAACAGCTTTTTTAGACTATACTGCAGCTTTCGACTCTGTTCCTAGGACACTTTTATTAGGAAGGATGATTTCAGCACAGACAGAGACCTGGGCAACTAGATGGCTGTCTTCTTATTTTAAGGATAGGAAACAGCATACTGTTTTGGCTGGAAAGCGCTCCACTTCTCAGCTAACTGAAAGTGGTGTGCCTCAAGGTGCAGTACTTTCTCCATTTCTTTTCTCTTTCTTTTTGCATGACCTTCCGAACTCACCCAAAGTTAACTTCATTAAGTATGCTGATGATCTGACCACTTCTGTCCCTGTAGTTTCCACATCGGATTGTTCTCATATGAATGGCTTCTTAGCTGAAGTTAAGGATTGGTCTGGCTCAAATGGTCTTAAACAAAATCCAACTAAATGTAATACTGTTGATTTTAACTTGAGAAGTGAAAAAGATATGCATGGATTGGTCCAATCTCATGATTATTGTAATATTGATGGTACCATGATAGAGAGTAAGTCATGTGTTTCTTATCTTGGCATTAGTTTCTCTTCAAACCTTTGCTGGTCGTCTCATATTCTTATAGTTTCTAAGAAAGTTTTCCGTCTGACTTATTACATAAAGAAGTTGAGGCACTCAGGTATAACCCAATCTCTTCTCATGCAATTTATTAATTCATGTGTTTTGCCCATCATTCTTCATTGTTCCCCATTATTCTTCCCTGGGCTACTCAAAAAAGACCATATAATACTACGAAGAACATTGAAGGCTGTAAGTAGGGTCAGTGCTATCCCTTTGACTCAACTAACTGACACTGTTGTCAATAGGCACATGAATTCTTGTAAACACTTAGCTAAAGTTATCTTGTCTGATAGTGAACATCCTCTTTATTCACAATTGTTTCCTTGTATCTCTTCGGGTAAGACCAGAAGAAATTTCATAAACATTTATGCTCGTACTACAAAATATAAAAATTCGACCGTACCATATTTGGCACGAGTATTGTGTGAAGAGACAAATATCAGAAAAGAACTTTTACAACTTTTAAATCATTAACTAAACTATAAAATGTAATGGTGCATATTATTGCATATGTGATTTGTTATATTATTTATTTATTATTCACTATGACCTAGAAATGGTGTATTTTGTTGGGGTTTTTATTTTTCCTATTAACTATTAATATTTTTAACATTTCATACATTTATATAATTATAAAAAGAGCTAAACCAATGCAATATGTAAAATGAAACGCTGAAAATTCCATGCTGTAAATTGTTATTGTTGTGGAATAAAGGGATTATTATTATTATTACAGGATTCGATCATGAGCTGACATTGGTTAGAGAACTGTTGGAAAACTTGGAAGTAATGGACAGCTGTTTTGTGCTAGTTCGGGACTTCACTATCAATTAGATACTCATTAGCGAATAGTCCTATTTAGGGAAGTAGTTATCTGAGATTCTAGTTGGAAGCTGTGACCAGTGGGATACAGCAGGTCGGACGTGAGGACAGATACTCGCTGAAGACAGTGGCCCGTGGTCGCTGTATTTCGTGAATTGGCAGAAGTTGGAATCAATAGGCTGGTCATTGAGTTGGGTCACAATGGCTTAATGGTCTACCAGTTCACCTTGCAACAATAAAGTCCTCAGTCCTAAACACGTTGGTGGGTGCGTAGCGCTGTTGAGTCCCAGAACTGGGACGAAACAGCTGTCCAGTACTCCTGGCTAGTGGTTTTTCAATGGTTCTCTGACCGATGTCAGCGCATGATGAAATCTTATAACCAATGCAACCAGAATTATTATCGCACAGTGTTTATTATATTAATCACTTACTACTCATTATGTTCCGCTAACTTTCAATTTTCGTGGGGTTCTAACATTTTCATTATTTCTCATGTATTTTTACCTTTATAAAAGGAGATAAATTGTTACAATATATGGAGATGCTGAAAATTCCATTCAGTATAATTATTATTTAATAATTCCCACTGTATAATATTAAGAACACAATATTCAGCGAAGAGACTCTTTTCAACAACGAATTTATTATCAAGGTTTACAGTCGCATATATATGGGTTTTAAGAAATTATATCCGGTGAGAGAATTGGAACAAAGGTGTGAATACATGAAATAATAATAATAGTATGAGGTGCAATTAAAATATTTGTCAAGTATTGGCTTTGCAGGTGCGTCGGTGGCACAGCGGTTAGGATGCTCGCCGACCACGCAGGTGGTCTGGGGTTCGATCCCCAGCCACGGACGCACTCCTTTGCCTCGCTAAGCCAGTAATAGGGCTGGTAAAGAGGGAAGGTTGGGCATGAGGCTAGCAACCCCATCTCGTAAAAATAGACATCACTGCTACAGAAACTTCAAGCATCTAGCTTGACACCCTATGTTTCACTGGGAACGTGAAGGAATTAAAAAAATTGGTTTTGTAAGGATTTTTGTTTGATTGTTTGGAGGATTTCATCATGAGTTGACATCAGTTAGAGAACCGATTGGAACACGTGGTGATACTGCACAGCTGTTTCGTCCTAGTTGGGGACGTTTCATCAGGACGCACCCACCGAGGTTGGAACCCAGTGGTATTCATCAGCCACTGGGACCCGATCCAATGGCCAGCCCATGAATCCTAACTTCTGCCAATTCATGACATATTTGTGATTATAATCGTATTTAACTGTCAAGTAGAGAAACAATTTATGACATATATTGAATAATTCATAGGATGTATAGAACTTGGAATGGGTGTGCAATCATAGGATCAGTAGGCGAATAGAATAGAATAAAAACGTTACGTAACACTGTGTGAAATTTGATAAGATAAAATTCTACCCGGTAAAAAACATTATTAGATTCAGAATGACAATTGAGACAAGAGGAAACAAATCAAATCGAGAATAGTAGTCATAATTATAATAATCGTAGTAATGAGAGAAAGGTTCAAAAAATAACTAAATAAGCAAAATAAGTAGATAAGTGTCTATCGCTTTATGGCCAAGACAGAAGTAGGGATTGAACATACTTCTTTTGTACACAAGAGGATAGCTCAAATTCGTAAATGGCCAAGGCCTTAGCTGTCTTTAGAAATCTGTAACGAGGATAACGCGGTAAAATAGCACAAATTTGGAAGGTGATCTTAAAATCATGGTCAGGATCGGTACAGTTTCTTATCATCCTACTAATCCTATAAGTATACACCCCGTTTGCAACAATATCTACACATCTTATGAATTATTCTCTATGTGACATTAATTGTCTTGCTACTTGACAGTTAACTATGACTGTAATCACAAATATGGCATGAATTGGCAGAAGTTAGGATTCATGGGCTGGCCATTGGATCGTGTCTTAGTGGCTGATGAATGATCCACGGGCTGGCTCTCCTTGTAATCAGAAGGTACTGGGTACCAACCTCGGTGGGTGTGTACTGTTGAAAAGTCCCCAACTAGGACGAAACAGCTGTGCAGTATCACCACGTGTTCCAATGGGTTCTCTAAGTGATGTCAACTCATGATGAAATCCTCCAAACAATCAAACAAAAGTCCTTACAAAACCAATACTTGACAAATATTTTAATTGCACCTCATACTATTATTATTATTTCATGTATTCACACCTTTGTTCCAATTCTCTCACCGGATATGATTTCCTACAACCCATATATATATATATATGACTGTTCAGCTTGGTAATAAATTCGTTGTTGAAGAGTCTCTTCGCTGAATATTATGTTCATAATTATTATTGTTTAAAATAAGGTGATGATTATATATATTGCATTACATCGAAACTAAATCGTCCACTCATTTGACAAATGGCAAATAAAACACATTCCAAACCACAATTATTCCTGAAGAAAGTCACTGCTTTGGTTTTTTGCTCCGCTCGATATGTATTTTATCTTCGTTTAAGTGTTATGCATCTGCCTTAACCTTCTTTATTGTGCCAAGCTGGATAGATAGAGTTCAATCAACTGATAGGGCCAGGATATTTGTTATACATGCCTAGACATCGCCTTCATCGTCCCTCGACAGTAGCTGACATAGAATCAGGTAGAAAAAGATTTAGTGGTATTCAAACCAACAACTTGGAGTCAGTTAATGAAATCCTCAAAGGTCAGTGTGAGCCACATAGGGAAGTATAGTCCACCTGATTGGATCCTCAAGATTCTAAACATCAGTGGTTAGAGACAATCAGTGATATGGCTCAAAATCATCCTCAGTGGCGCAGATGCATTTATCTCTTTGTGATCCCTCGTATTCATTTAACCGTCATTTCTTTCCTTGTTACAATTCCATTTCCTTCATATTTCCGCCTTATTATCGATCTTTTCAAACTCCCCTTTTTTCTCTTTTGTCCTCCTTTGTGTAATATATGCGGCGTAATAAGTTCAACTGCCACACTCCTGTTGAAAGTTCTACTAAAAGTTAGTCAGTTCAATACCCCTACTAAGCACTGGGTGCTATACCTTTCGCAAAGTGTAATAAAGATAAGATTTATTAGGTATTCTGTCGTTTTATATTTTCATACAGGTGCGTTGTATGCCAGTCTAGAACATGGTTGGTAGCCTTCCATTCACAACGTGATGATGTTGGTCAAATGTGTCCACCTGGATGGGAAAATGCATGGAATGGATTCAGTTTTCCAATGGTAATTGTTTTCCTTATTTGTATTTGTGAATGTTGTGTATTTTCAGTTAAAATATATTGTTCTGTAGTCCACTTGATATCATGAACAGTTGGAGTAATTGGAAGTCACTCGCTTACACACACACACAAACAACCGTGACCGTTAGATAGAATGAAGTGATCTTAAGATTGTAAAAAGATCTTGTTTTTTGTCTTCTGCATCCCGATAGATCTAACCAATAACGACAAATGGGAAATAATAGACATTTTGACTTTCGTGAGAATGGATTCTTCAAAGCCTAAAGAGACAAACATGAGTTGAATCAAGGGGGAAGTCAGCCTCTAAAGCTGGTGTCTTGACGATTTGTAAAACCAAGCTAAAAATGAAAAAAATGATTTGGATTTCTCGCTCTCTGTCTGAGTCCCTGAACAGTAGGATTGAGTACAGTCATTGATATAAGAATAAAACTTGTGCGCTGTGGTAGAGTGTAATTCCATTATTGGTAAATTTTGTTTTGATAAAGTCTCACAGTGTTATAAATTAAAGCCAGAGGATGTCATTCCTAACATAGAAGTAGCACTAAGCTCAGTAGATAAGACAACAGCAGAAGAGGTTCGAGAACAATGTGCATTGACCCTAAAAAATCAAAAGAAGGCAAAATCAAACTTAGCAACATCGGAAAGTCTAGCTTTAATTAGTCTAAAACAAGATAAAAACATCGTCATTACAAAAGCGGACAAAGGAAACTCGACAGAAGTCTTGGATAAGTCTGACTATATCAAGAAAGTCAGTGAACATATTGAGATGGGTCCTAGAGAGGAAATTAAGAAGCCCATAGATACAATAATGAATAAGGTTAAAAAATCCACAGCGGAATTAATACGCAGAATGAAGCCGTCACTAGGTGAGTCAAAATGGTTTAATTTAATGCCTTAAACTAATAATGCTAGTAGAATGTATGGCACTATTAAAATACATAAACCAGGGTACCCCATACGACCAATAGTAGATTTTAGGAATACTCCTACTTATGAATTATCAAAACACTGGGTTCTAATATTAGAAATCGTTCAAATTCTAGACTAACTAATTCATATGAAGTGAAAAATAAACTAAATGACATTCAACTAGAGAATGATGAAACGATGGTTAGTTTTGATATAACCAGTCTTTATACCAACATACCAATCAGTAAACATTACTGTATAACACTTTGAGACTTTATCAAAACAAAATTTACCCATAATGAGTACGGTCATGTTTGTTAACCGGAAAACCTGTCAGCATCATTATCTGCTTAGTAGTAATAACTGTTGACATGTTCTATGAATGAAAGAGTAACTGACGATTCATTTGGTATATAGCGAAAATATTCATTCAGACATCTATAAAACACAAAATAATTGAGCAAAGAATATCCTTTTCGTTAATTTCCTCTTCTGTCTCTACAATTATATATACATGTTTATATACATAGAATATTCTAGAATAGTAGTCAATAACAATATAAGTCTTTTTTAAATAATATCGAATTACAAAGGAAAATCAATGGAATTACAGTTCATTAAACATGCTTAAACAATAATAATAATGAAGATATTATAGCAAATAGAAAATCAACTAAAATTAGGGAAATTTCTACAAAAAGTTGAGGATCATTCAAAACCTAGATGGCCAAGGTAAGGGCAATGTCTGAACTAGCTTCTTTTGGACGCATAAATTAGGGTTCTTAATGTGGATCCCAAAAACCCCAGCATTATTTAGTGTTCAAACTCTTAAGGCGAAATTAAGATTAGTCGGTATGCGATAGATGACGCTGAAAGCCTGGTTAACATCAATCTTGTGTTGTGTATCCACGAGATGAGATAGAATAGCGCTACGAATAGATTTTGTTTGTCCTTTACTTAACCACTAAGCAGAGTGATGTTCGGAAATCCGACGAGAAACACGCTTAATTGGACAGCCTATGTAACTGGCTCCACAGAAGCAGTTAAATTGGTAGATACACATAGAAGAAGCGAAATTAGGCAGTTTATCCTTTACTTCCGAAAGCAAAAGAGGAGTGGTTTTGAAGATACAGTGCATTTTTGCGGCGTTGTGTTCGTATCTCGCTGAAGATGTCCCCGAGGAACTGAATTTGTAAGAATAAGGCCTTTTTAGGAACTGTTTGTATTTTTGGGCTGCTTTGGTTTTAGATTCATATTCTTATCAACATACTTTTCTGGATAACCGTTTTCATTCAGCAACCGTTTAATATTATTAAGTTCCTCATCAAGACATTCATCCGAGCAGATTGCTCTTGCTCTGTGAACCAAGCACTTTATCAGATTGCGTTTGTATTCTAAGGGCATGAAGCTAAAATAATGTTTTTTTCCTTCACGTTCCCCAGTGGAATATATGGCTCCAAGCTAGTGGCTTGAAGTTTCTGTAGCGATGCTTATTTTACAGGATGGGGTTGCTAACCCAACCTTTCCTCTTCACAAGCATTATATCTGGCTTATTGAGGTAAAGTGCGTCGGCCGGGGATCGAACCCCAGACCATGTGAATGGTTGGCGAGCGCCCTAACCGCAATGCCACCGACGCACAAAAAAATGTTTTAGGCAGTTAGAACCTAGTATCCAGTTTTGAGATACGGACAATCAACTGAATGTGACGATACCGGGATGTATTATATTTTGACATTTTTTTCTAGACACCCGTCGATGGAAAGCGGTACATCTTGTTAACTGAAAGATTATTCGAATGCTGACCACTGAGTGCTTTGTTTAGAGATCTTCTTGCTTAACCTTTCAGATCTGGTCAGAATCCTGTTTCGGCTGCCTGTTTAACGTGAAGCTAAAGGCTGCAACACACTTGTATATAGTTTATATATATATGCATATAAACATATATATCTTAGCAACAAGAAACTCTGGGAACGAGCTAATCAGGAACCCATTGATCAACAAATATACAAAAAACATGGAGATGGATTGGAAAAGCTTACAGAAGACTGTTGACTGACATCGTTGGAGTGGAACTCGGAGATAGGAGCCATGAGTTGGACGTAGGTGGTTCGAGGCTAATAAGGAGGAGATCGTGTGAGGGGGATATGAAAACCTATGGGCAATCTCAGGGTCAGGTAAAGAGGATTGCAGAGAAAATGACACAGAGAAGATGTCCTATTGAAGCTCTATGCCCCATTGGGATCCCAAAAGTACATTATATATGTATACATACGCTGTCAAATTATCAGAAACGAGAAGACAGGGATATCCTGGACCGACGTGAAGAACCCAGAAGACCTGGATATCGCGTGTGGATGATTTATGTTTGATGTCACACAAAACGGAAGACTTAAAAGCGAAAACCGACAAACTGGTCGAAGAGGCTGGCAGCAAAGATAGGACTCCAGGTGAACATAGACAAGACGGAGGTTATGAAAATAACCAACAACAACGACAACAACAACAACAGCAACATCCAGCGCCAATCACCATCAACGGGAGGGATTTGAAAGAGGTTACTTCATTCACTTATCTAGGGAGCATTGTCTCAACTACAGGACGAACGGTCGGGGATGTCGAATCGAGAATCGGGAAGGCGAGAAACACATTCATCAACCTGAAACCAATCTGGAAATCTTCGTCACTCAACTTAGCATCAACGACAAAATTCGGATTTTCAATACAAACGTCAAGTCAGTCAGTTCTTCTATGCGGATGGATCAGAAACTTGGCCGGTCACAATGAATATTTCCAACAGCCTGTTGCAGACCTTTATCAACAACTGTCTTCGCTAGCTCTATACTCAAGATCAGGTGGCCGGAAAGAATCACAAACAAGAAACTATGGGAAGAAACAAAACAAGAACGAATCGCTCAACAAATATGCAGGAGAAAGTGGAAATGGATTGGACACTCGCTGAGGAGGCCACTGGGTGACATCGCGCGTCAGGCCAGTGCTCGAGTGGAACCCGAGAGGGAAGCGGCGAGTGGTTCGTTGGTGCAAGGGTGACATGGAGGAGATCGTGTGAAGAGGAATTGAAACAGCATGGACTAACATGGATGCAAGTGAAAAGTACAGCAGAAGACAGAATCAAGTGGAGACGTGTAGTTGAAGCCCTATGTTACACTAGGAACCGAAGGGAACAATAATAGTAATAATACTTTACAAGGACCTTTGTTTATTATTCTTAAACTCTTCCGACTTTTATAACTGTATACTTGAGATGAATAATGAATAATGACGTTGATGGTTAGAAATCAGCTAATGACTGAACTCATGCACTATGATTTGGAGATTTATAAAGGCTTTAATGCTGTTCACTACCTTGAATTCAATTAATTTTAGTGAAAATTCTATTTCTAATGAATTACTTTTCTTGTACTCAATAAATATGTTACTTGAAAGACTTTATTTAAATCGTGGAAAATACCCATTGGAACATTAGATTGAGAAGAATAAGAATTTCAGCAAAGATATCTTTTCGGCGATTTCATTTTCAAAAGCTGTACAATCGCATTTAAATACATAATTTTACATGGAGACAATTCTTGTTTGATTCTACATAATTATGACAGCGAATAAAAGGTGATAATTATTTCCAACTAGATATGGTTATACGAGAGGCTTAGAAACAAAAATTACGCAGGATTAGAACGGATATCAAGTGTGTAAAAATGAGCATGGATACAAAATTGAAATAATAATTTTCAACTTGAGATGGGAATCAGGAGGTGCGAATATAGATTACAAGAGCCTTGGAAACAAAATTACATGGAATTTAGCAAATTACAGGTGTGCAGAAAGTGAGCATGGAAACAAAATTGATATAGTAGTTTTAACTTAAAATGGAAGTTAGGCTCTTGTAATCTATATTCACACCTCCTAACTTCCATTTTAAGTTAAAACGCAATGGAGACGTTTGGCTGAAGCCCTATGTTCCTCCAGGAATTAAAGGAAACAATAATGATAATAATTACATATTCATATTCACTTGGAGTCTAAGTGGAATATAAGGCATTAACAGTACATCTACACTGTGTCCTCCTATCTGAAGTTCTCCTCAGCTAGCCCCACGATTGCCCATAAGCTCTTATCTCCACCTCTCACGATCTCCTTCACGTCACCGTCGGACGCACATTAAACCCGTAATTCCGCATTTGGGTTCCACTGGGACGATAACCTAGTGCGGTATTTCAGTCGACGTTCTCCTCAACGTATGTCCAATCCATCTCCACTTTCTTCAGAATATCTTTTGGGCCAGCAATAGGTTCTTGATCTTGACTGGTTTGTTCCCAGATTTCAGTGTGGCTAATCCTGTCAGATTGGACGTCAGATCTCGAGTATAGAAACAGCGAAGATAGCTATTGATAAACGTCTGCAGCCGGCTGTTGCAAATACTCCTTGTGATGATGCTCTTCTGCTCTTCTGTATTTGAAAGATTCACGTCTTGATAAGTAAAAGAAACGACGTTTTTCGAATCCCTCCTGGTGATAGTGATTGGTTGCTTATCTTCATCACCTCCATCTTCGCTATGTTGCTTAACAGACCTAAATTATTATTAAACATTGCTATCTGAAATAGATTTTAAGATGTTCCATGTATATGTGTATTTTTGAATTAATGACCTTTTGACCTTAAATAAACTTACTTATCATTTAATTTGCTTACACAGGCTGTTGGATCCTCATCTCACGGTGGTGTACAACCATTAGAATCACCTGGTAGCTGTTTACAGCATTTCCGTGCACTACCCTTTATCGAATGTAATAATCATGATGGAAATTGTTTCCATTGGCAAGATGGTCGATCCTATTGGATGGCCAGTATACGACAAAATGAACAATTTATAAAGCCGATTGGTACAACGTATAAAACAGAAACAGGAATTCTACAACATGTTAGTCGTTGTAGTGTATGTCGACGTGCAATGGAATCTTTGCTACGTTAGCGTGATTGCCGTCAGTGTTCCTTCTATCTCAGATTTTATCTTTGTTTTTAAATGATAACTGTGAATCGCACATAATCCTCCCCCCCCTTCAACACCTTACAAAACACACACATATATATGTACACACAAACATACATGCCTACAGACACACACATACACAAGATTGTTTATCTGTTATTGCAGTATACCTTTATATATGACGTGTGTGCGTGTGTATACTACATTAGCAATATTACATTTCAAAAGAATAAAAAAATAGATCAGAATGTTAAAAATGTCTTTTAAAACAAAATTTATCGATTTAATATTATCAAATTAAAAATTTTTTTTCTAGTAATATAATTACTACTAATCACATTATTACAACTATTATTTATAATTATCATTACTCTAGACTATTTTTTTTCAAAGCTGATTTTAAAATTTAAAAAATCGATAAATCGATCTCTATATCCAATTATCAATCAATATTGATTATTCGTATTCTTATTATTGATGTTATACAACTTAAATGTTATACCTTTTCAGTAAAGTAGGCTTTTATCTTTTATTTTGAATTAAACACTACTACTACTATTTTGTTGTCTGCTTCTTCTTCACATTTTTTGGATGAATTCTATGAGATGATCTCAAAAAACAAAGCAGAGTGGATTGAGATGGGGGGAGGGAAGAATGTGAGACAGCTTAACTTTTATTTTTAGCCACTTAGTGATAATGCCTATCAATTAATTATACTTAGCTATCCTGATCTGCTTTTTTATTTTACTGTTTGTTATTTAACATAGGTCTATATATATGAATACATGAATACAGGAAGTTTGATTTTCAAAATTTTATTCAACAATTTAAAAAAATTAATCTTATTTTCTTCAAAATATTGATCTTTAGGAATTTTAAAACAAACTTTAATCAATTATCTACAAATATATACACAAGTATACATGTATGAATACTATCTGTCTATCTGTCTATCTATCTATCGAAATATACATATGATACTTTCGCATTGTTCATTTACTTTTTTCGATTATAGCTTCATTCCACACCGTATTTTACGGTACAAGTATGGAATTTTCAGCATGTGATATCGGTAGCCCGAATTTTGCTGGCTGACCATTGATATCAGGTGTGAGTCGGCAGGGGATCGAACCCGGGACCATATGCATGGTCGATGAGAGTCCTAACAGCTGTGCCACCGACGCACCAATATATTTAATAGATAATATTGTTTGAGAAATGGATTGATGCTATACAACCTATTATTATTATTGTTTCCTTTAATTCCTACAGGGACATAGGGCTTCAGTCGTGCGTCTCCATTGCGTTCGATTCTCTCCTAGAGTCTTCACCTGACTCCAAGTCTGCCCACACGCTTTCATCTCATCCTCACATGACCTCCTCCAAGTCACCCTCACCATTGCACTGACGACCAACTCGCCGCTTCCCTTTCGGGTTCCACTCGAGCGATGGCCTGTCTAGTGATGTCACTTGATGGATTGTTTCCTCAGAGTATGGCCAGCCAATCCATCTCCATTTCTTCCTGCCTATTTGTTTCACAATCGGTTCCTGCTGAGTTGGTTCGCTCATTGCCAGAGATCTCTGTTACTGATCATTTCTGGCTGGCCATCTGATCTTGAGTGGTATTGAGCGAAGACGACTGTTAATG
This sequence comes from Trichobilharzia szidati, assembly GCA_944472155.2. Classification (NCBI taxonomy): domain Eukaryota; kingdom Metazoa; phylum Platyhelminthes; class Trematoda; order Strigeidida; family Schistosomatidae; genus Trichobilharzia; species Trichobilharzia szidati. The sequence continues at coordinate 33,778,193 of OX235271.1, read as the reverse complement.
AAGGTCTGTAGTTTGTTTGAGATGCTGTTTATGACGCGCAGTGCAAGTCTCTGATCCGTATGGTGAGTAGCACTGACTTCACATTGGAGTTGAAAATCCGGATCTTATTTTCATTTTCAAGCTGAGTGCTGTTGACCTCCACACAGATTTGAGAGTAGTGAAAGCTTGTTTCGCTTTTCCGATTCTTGCTTTGATATCCTCGTCAGTTCCGTTTGCCCGTAGTTGAAACGATACTTCCCAGATAGGTAAAAGAGGTTGTTTCTTTCAGATTTCTCCCATTTATTTTGGCTGATAGTTGTCCGTTGTTGTTTTTGCTGCTGCTGTTGGTGGTGTTGCCCAGGAATCTTCATCACCTCCGTTTTCTCTATGTTCACCTGAAGGAAGTCCTATCTTCTCTGGATGCTTCTTCTGCCAACTTGTTGCTTTTCGCTTGCATATCTTCCAGTTTGTGGGAAATCAGACATATATCATCGGCGAAGTTTAAGACTGTAATGGATACTTTGATTGGACAATAGTTAGTAACTAGTGTAATGTGTCGAATGCTTTGTTCGGTGCAGACTGAATTCTATCAGTCAGGTTTGCAGTGTGACCACCTGGGTCAAGTAAGGCTTCCTACCGATTGCTTCCAACCATCTAATATCAAAAGTTTAAAGTGCACCGTGATGGCAAGTTAACTAGGAAGGTGGACACATTGCAAACTTGACTGATAGAATTTAGTCTGTGACTAACAAAGGACTAGGTGCTTGTGATACTAGTTACTAAGTAGTGTCCAAGCAAATGAATAATAATGATGACCATAATAATGACTCACTGTCAAATGTTGATTTGGAAGGAATTGGTTGTTCTAAAGTTAGATCAGGAATATTAGTTTGTTTATTTGATATATCACACAGTGAAACAGTATTATTTACTGGATGACGAGATTTCGAACACAATTTATTATTGTTCATAATCATCAATTATAATCACACGACTTCGAAACTTGAGTTTTATAGTTTTCTTTGTTCTCTCCTATTTGTCATTTGGGTAGTAGAATTTTCCAGATATCGGGGACAGGTGATGAATCATTCCTATTACATGTATTTGTAGTTGATTCGATAAACAAAGCTTCTGTTATCAATCTCTCCCTATACCCTGTGACATTAGATTTTAAAACTGTCATCCTATCCCATCCTATTGTATGGTTGTGTGTAACTGCATGTAGTGCTATAGCTGAACTGTTCTCTAGATTTCTTATCTTATTCGGGTCAACCAATGTAGATTTTGCTAAGTTTTTATGTTCAGCTAGTCTGACTGCCCCTGTTCTACTAGGAGAGAACAAAGAAAACTATAAAACTCAAGTGTCAAAGTCGTGTGATTATAATTGATATGATTATGAACAATAAATTTTGTTCGAAACGTCATCCAGTAAATAATACTGTTTCACTGTGTGATATATCAAATAAACAAACTAATATGGAATTATTTACTACCACAGTGCCCAAGTTTTACGCATATATTAATAGATCAGGAATATTTTTCACTTTAAGAATCATTCAAAAATCCAGGCAGAACTGGATACGTGAGTTTCAGTATAGTTTGTGACACTCTGACGGTGCACATCGATGACTTCAATGAAGACTGAAGTTTGATTGGTTGAAGGATTTCATTATAAGCTGACATCAGTTAGAGAACCACTGGAAAACCACCTGGGAGTACTGCAGAGCTGTTTCGTCAGCCTAGTGAGTTGGTGGTACTGCGGTTGGGACTTTCACCGACCATGCACATGGTCAGGGGTTCGACACCCTGCCGACACACACCTGATACCGATTGTCGGTCTGTAAAATTTGGTATACCGATATCACATACTGAAAATCCCATACTTGTACCAAAAATACGGTGTGGAATCAAGCTATAGTCAAAACGTTTTTTTTTAAAATTCAAAAAATTTAGTTTGGGACGTTTCAGTAGTACGCACACACCACTTTTCGCACCTTATACCTTCTGGTTACAAGGCGAGCTCGTAGACAGTTCAGACACTGCGACCCTATTCAATGGCCAGCACATGAATTCCAACTTCTGCTAAATCGCGATAAAGCGTGATGCATTAATTCTCTGGACCACATAGAAAATCCAAAATTAGTTCCTTATGCAGAAAGCAGTAGATTTCCACACTGATTTCAGATTAGTGTAAGGTCTGTCTACCCTTTCAATCCTGGTTTCGCCATCTTCATCCGTGTTGTTGAAACGATGCTGCTCAAGGTATGTGAAAAAAAATTCACCTCGTTCAGATTTGTTTCGTTGACAGTGATTGGTTCTCGTTGTTGTTGGTTGGTTGTCTTCATCACCCGCTTGTCTTTTCAGTGTTTGTTTGAAGTCCTGTGTTTGCTGCTTCTTCTTTTTCTTCTACTTTGTTGCTTTTCTCTTTTAGATCTCCGAATTTACGTGACATCAAACATAGATCATCCACTAAGTCCAGATTGTCTACAGTTGTCTTATCGTTCCAACCTATTCCAGTCTTCTAGCTCCCCATGCACAGTCTGCCACGTGAACCAGTCCACCTTATTTAGAAAATTATCAGTGATAGTAGTCAGCCTTGCCTTAATCCTCTCTTCCCTTCAAAGGCTTCCCTGAGTTTTTCATCGTAAGTCACTTGACATGTAGGCATCATCATCATATAGCTGCTGAATCAGTAAGTGTAGCACAAAAAATATCATACAGAGGACCATTTGAAACAGTCAATGAGTTATGGACAGCAGTTTTGTCCTAGTTTGAGACATTTGGCTGTACCCGCTCGTTGGAGTTGGAACCCACGTCCTTCTGGTTACATGTCAAGCTCTTAGAGCATTCAGATGTTGGGATCGGATTCGATGACCAGTGGATTCCAGACTCTACTAATCCGCGACTTTTAACCAAATGGTAATGGGTTCGACTCAGGGTGGTGCGCACTGATGAAGAGCTCAAAACTAGGACGAAACAGCTGTGCAATACTCCCAGGTTTTCCAATGGTTCTCTAACCGTTGTCAGCTCATGATGAAATCCTGTAATCAATCAATCAAATCCCTACAAATCAATACTTGAATAAATTGTTAATTGTTGTAAAATACTAGAGACAGAACAAGCTCAGTGTAAACTACAAAAGGTTGACACATAATATGGATAATAATGGATTGAAGTAAACTAGGTCAAAAGGAATAAAAAAAGGCAAAATATGACAATTTACTTTTGTAGGATTTTATTCCTTTATGTTCCCAGTGGAACCTCGCCTAGATTACTAGGTCACTAGTATTCTAGCCGGTCCCAAGCCCGGATAAAGAGGGAGGGTTGGGGCGTGGTGCTAGCAACTCCACCCCCAAAACTTAACCAAATTGCTACTAAAACTTCAACGCACAAATATATTAAAAATTCTAAAAATACAAACAATAACCTTATTTTTCGCTGGAATCGGGGAAGTGAAATGACGCAGGCTGGTGAAAGCCTTCGAGAAGCCAGTCAGCCGATGTGCCTTCTTTCGATGAAAGCAAAAATAAGGATGGGGACGTGGAATATTCGTACAATGTACGAAACTGGAACGGCTGCTCAGGTAGCCGCAGAAATGAGGAGATATAAAATAGAAGTGTTGGGAATCTGCGAGAGCAGATGGAACGGATGCGGAAGGTGCCAACTACCAACTGGAGAGACAATAATCTACTCTGGTCACCCAGAGGACAATCACGAGCACACCGAGGGAGTAGCCATCATGATGTCACCAACAGCGGCTAAAGCTCTCATGCAGTGGGAACCAATCTCCTCCAGGATAATGACAGCTAGGTTCAACTGAAAAGGAAAAAAAGTTACAATCATTCAGTGCTACGCGCCTACAAACGTCTCAGAAAAAGAGAAGAAGGAGAATTTCTACAGTCAACTACAAACAGTAATGGACAACGTCCCAAAGAGCGATATCAAAATCCTGATGGGCGACATGAATGCGAAACTGGGAGGAGACAATACAGGAAGAGAACTCACCATGGGTCGTGAGGCCCTCGGTGAAATGAACGAAAATGGCGAACTCTTCTCAGACTTCTGCGCCTTCAATGATTTGGTGATTGGTGGCAGTGTGTTCAAACACAGGGATATACACAAGGCAACATGGATTTCACCAGATGGACACACCAAAAACCAGATAGACTTCATTTCAATCTCAAGGAAGTGGAGACGGAGCCTACTGGACACAAGATCGAGGAGGCGATCAGATGTGGGTTCAGACCACTATCTAGTACAAGGGACATTCAAGGTGAAGCTGAAATCCTCGAGGATACCTGGAAATAGGCCACAATGCAAGTTCAACACGCAAAAACTGAAAGACACAACCACAAAGGACACTTTCACTGCAACTGTCAGAGCAAAGCAGGAAACACTACGTAGCACCACCGAGGAATCATCCGTGGAAGACCATTGGAACTCTCTGAAGGTAATTTTCAACGAAACGTGCTCAACGGTTTTAGGAAGAAAGAAGAAACAAGACAAGGAATGGCTCTCAACGAACACTTGGAAACTAATAGAGGAGAGGAGAAAGGTGAAAGAAAAAATGATTCAATGCAAAGATGGACAAGAGAAAGAGACGCTGAACTCAACTTACACAGCAATGGACAAAGAAGTGAAGAAGAGTGCCAGGAAGGACAAAAGACAATTCTACGACAACCTGGCTACTGAAGCTGAGAAGGCAGCCGGCAAAAGGGACCTGAGGACACTATATCAGATAACCAAGTCTCTATCCGGGAAGAGATCAACACAAGTGAAACCTATAAAAGACAGCCAAGGGAACCCAATTACCAAAGAAGAAAGACAGATTAAACAATGGGCGGACCACTTCAAAGGACTCTTGAATCGACCACCACCTACAACCCGTCCAGTAATACCAACAACAGCACGTACACAACTGCAAGTTGACACCAATCCTCCAACGAAAACTGAAGTCATGAATGCAATCAAGCTTCTGAAAGCTGGAAAAGCAGCTGGACCAGATGGAATACCCCCGGAAGCACTGAAAGCGGACTCAGAAACGACAGCAGATATGCTGAGTCCATTATTGCAAAAGATCTGGAAAGAGCGATAGGTGCCTACTGACTGGAGGAAAGGCTACCTGGGACTCAGCAAGAACTGGCGAGGAATCATGCTCCTGTCGACGCCAAGTAAAATCCTGAGTCGCATCATCCTGGAGAGAATCAAGGACGCACTGGATACAGAACTCCGACCAGAACAAGCTGGATTCAGGAAAGGCAAATCATGTTCTGACCAAATTGCAACTCTACGCATTATCATCGAACAAAGCATGGAATTGCAATCAAATCTCTACCTCAACTTCATAGACTTTGAGAAGGCCTTCGACGGCGTTGACCGCGAAGTAATTTGGAAACTACTCGAGTACTACGGCGTACCCCAAATATTCATCAACCTTATTCAACAGCTGTACGACAACGGCACATGTCAAGTGATCCACAACGGAAAACTCAGTGAGGCTTTTGGAGTAAACACAGGAGTCAAACAAGGGTGCTTATTATCACCAATGATATTCCTAATTGTGGTGGACTGGATTATGCGTCAGACAGTGGGAAACGAGAAGACAGGGATATCCTGGACCGACGTGAAGAACCTAGAAGACCTGGATTTCGCAAATGACTTATGTTTGATGTCACACAAAATCGAAGACTTACAAGCGAAGACCGACAAACTGGTCGAAGAAGCAGTCGGCGAAGACAGGACTCCAGGTGAACATAGACATGACGGAGGTTATGAAAATAACCAACCAACAACAACAACAACAGCAACATCCAGCGCCAATCACCATCAACGGGAGGGATTTGAAAGAGGTTACTTCATTCACTTATCTAGGGAGCATTGTCTCAACTACAGGAGGAACGGACGAGGATGTCAAATCGAGCGAGAATCGGGAAGGCGAGAAACACATTCATCAACCTGAAACCAATCTGGAAATCTTCCGTTGTCGCTCAGCCTGCATCAACAACAAAATTCGGATTTTCAATACAAACGACGTCAAGTCAGTCAGTTCTTCTATACGTACCAGAAACTTGGCGGGTCGCAAAGAATATTTCCAACAGGTTGCAGACATTTATCAACAACTGTCTTCGCTCCATACTGAAGATCAGATGGCCGGACAGAATCACCAACAAGAAACTATGAGAAGAAACAAAACAAGAACCAATAGCCCAAGAAATATGCAGGAGAAAGCGGAGATGGATTGGACACTCGCTAAGGAGGCCGCTGGGTGACATCGCGCGTCAGGCCGGTGCTCGAGTGGAACCCGAAAGGGAAGCGAGTGGCGAGTGGGATGTCCAAGGGTGACATGGAGGAGATCGTGTGAGGAGGAGATGAAACAGTATGGAATAACATGGACGCAAGTGAAAAGTACAGCACAAGACAGAAGCAAGTGGAGGCGTGTAGTTGAAGCCCTGTGTTCCACTAGGATTCCAAGGGAACAATAATAATAATAATGTTCCCAGTGGAACATAGGGCTACTTCAAGGCTTGAAGTTTCTGTGCCAGTGGTGATTTCTTTTACTGGATGGAGTTGCTAGCGTCATGCCCAACCTTCCCTGTTTACCATTCTGATTACTTACTAGCTTAGAGAGGTAAAGGAGTGCGTCCGTGGCCGGGGATCGAACCTCGAACCACCTGCGCGGTTGGCGAGCATTCTACCTGTGTGCCGCCGACAATAATGTGACGTGACCTTACCCATATTCTCCTGCTTTTGACATCTTCATCCATGTCACATGTCGCTAAAATGACGATGCCTAGATAAGTGGAAGATAATAATTGGTGATGGTTGTTGAGAGTCGGTTACTTTGATCACCTCCGCCTCCTCTATTTTCATTTGAACCCATGTTTCAACTGCTTCTCCGGCTAGTTTGTTGGTTTTCCCCTGAAAATCTTTGAGTTTGCATGACATTAGACTTAAATCATCTGTGAAATCCAGATATGTTAACTAATTTAGGGGTTCTATGCTGATATTTTGTCTAATCCCTGAGCTTAGTGCTTAGTCCCCCCCCCCAACATATATGTCTAATTCGATGTCAACTAAGAAATTAACCAGAGATCATCTGTTCCACCTCAGCAGATTTGTTCACTTTTCCATCTATCAGTCTAGCAGTTACAAAGATTCTAAAGCTTTCTATTGTGTTGTTTAACTACAAACAAATTCGTCGGATTTTTGAACATCACCCTGCTTAGTGGTTAAGTAAAGGACAAACGAAATCTATTCGTAGCTCTATTCTATCTCATTTTGTGCATACAGAACACAAGATTGATGTTAACCAGGCTTTCAAAGTCATTTATCACATACCAACAAATCTTAATTTCGCCTTAAGAGTTCGATAACTAAATATTGCTGAGGCCGTTGGGATCCATATTAAGAACCCTAATTTATGCGTGCGAAAGATGCTAGTTCAGACATTGCCCTTACCTTGTCCATTTAGGTTTTGAATGATCCTCAACTTTTGTGGAATTTTCCTAATTTAAGTTGATATTCTATTTGCTATTGTATTATTATTATTTAAGCATCTTTAATGAACTGTAATTCCATTGATCTTCCTTTGTAAATCGATATTATTTAAAAAACACTAATATTGTTTGTAAAAACACAGTTTTTTGTTCAGCGAAGAAATTTCTCTTCAATGACTTCATTTTCAAGCTGTACAGTCGTATTTATATTACAGAAAAGGTTATTAAGTGGCACTAAATAATTGCTCAGTCAATATACATATATAAGTGATAAGAATAACGATAATTACGAGTTGAAGTGGATAAATTACAAAATTATTAAAGATTGTTTTATAAGTGAATTGAAATCAAAAATGTTATAAAAATGTCAAGTGTTGTCTAGAAAATTTTAAAAATTGGGAGTACGATTACGATAAGAATGAAGATATGAAGTGAAGTGGAAAGAATTCAAGTGGTAAAATAAAATAAACTAAAAACTAGGAAGAACATTACTATGACCAAGGTAAAGAAAGGGGTTTGACAAAACGTTTTTGAACACATAATTTAGGTTTCTGTTCATGTATAGCTAAAGCTTCGGCTATGCATAAGTGAAGAAAAGGTACACTTTTGGATCGATTCGATTTTGCCATGTAGATAACTTTGAAAATGAATCACGTGGGGCTAAATGACCTGACTCTAACAGGTGATCACAGATAGACGACTTTGCAGTTCTACGTTCTCCTTTCATCAACCAGACTGGATAGTGATCAGCTACACGTTTTCGGAGATTACGCTTACAACGTCCAATATAAACAGCTCCACAAGAGCAGGTAAAAGAGTAAATACACATAGATGTGGACAAAAGCAGTAATCTATCCTTGACACATTGTCTAATCATATTACAGCTGGTAAAAACTAGTTGTAAGTCAGCTGCAGGAAAAGTACGTTTAATGCATTTAGATAAACGATTTTTAATCAATTCTGAAATGGTGTCACCTTTGAATGGCAGACTCATAAACAGTTTCTTCTTTGGCACTGTAATTTGTCTAGGGGGGATTCTTTCTTGATGTTACGTTCGATAAACCTTGTAGGATATCCATTGTTAAGGAGATTTGATCGAAGGTTATCTAGTTCACTATCGATTGTCTCTGCAGAGCAGATTTTACGAATTCTAGAGCATAAGGAATGAATAAGATTTCTCTTTCTCCCTAACGGTACCCAACTGTTGAAGTTAGTGTACTGCCCAGTCAATGTTGGCTTTAGTGACTATTATTCTAGAATATTCTATGTAAACAAACATATATAAAATTGTAGAGTCAGAAGAGGAAATTATCGAAACGGATATTCTTTGCTCAGCTATTTTGTGTTTTATAGATGTCGGAATAAATGAATAAAGCCGGCAAATACTAGTTGAATATTCGATGTAAGAAAATGAACAACATCTTTTAATACTTTTAAAAGTATCCACAATAGGCCACCTTTTGACATGCACATACGCACACACACACGCATAAGCACAAACACAAATGTACACAACCTATTACTGTACTTGTATAAATAAAAAGGCCAACTGCCTATTAGTGAAGCGGTATGCTGAACCTTTTGTAAGAAATTAGTCCAGAGCTTTTACCTCTTAAAATATTGGATCCAGAAATATGAAAAATATCTGATAGATTTAATCAGCCCCTTATTGTTTCTCTATCAAAGCATAAATCAAATAGGCTCTTTCTGCAAGAAATTAATTTTCTTCTCTTCAACCAACCCATCCACCCCCGCACACACATCAAGTTTTGTGGTGTTAGTACCCAGAAGAAAAATGTATCCAACTGCTATCTCCTCACAATAATAATAATACACCGTTTGTATGCATTTAATCACAATCTGTTCTGATTAGTGGAAAGTGTATTTATAAGTTAACAAAAAAAGAAGAAGAAATTTACACAATAAAGAGTAACACACCTGCTGTGATTGAAGTAGTGCTTTTGGAATTAGGCAAAAAATTTTTTTTTAAAGCGGTGAAGGGTGGTTGTGGTGGTGGTGGGGGGAATACTTATCCAGTGCTGCTGCTAAAAAGTGCATTGTCTTATTGATAAATGGTGTGACTTGAAAGAATATCGGTATATGTGGAGATCTGTAGTTAACCAGATGATAAATTCGATTGATTTGTAACAATTTACTAGTACCTATGGTAGTACGACTGATCCATCAGAATAGTTAGGGAGTAGTATTGCTGTCGTCTTGAAATTAGTTGTTCTGTATAGCATAGTCTTAACCACAGACCAGGATAAAACAACTGTCCAGTCCTCTGGTACTGGTTTTCAATAGCTCCCTAACTAATATCAATCCATGGTCGAACTTGAAAAAAATCAATTCCCTACAGAGAAACTCTTGAGAATTGATCTGAGGCTAGCTAGTGACTGGTCACTGGATCAAGCTGACTAGAGTTCAACTGAGAAGTTGTCGCCGGTGGGACAAATACTCGCCGATGACACTAGCTGGTGCCAGTCGCTCTGAAGTTGCGGATTGGTAGAGTCTAGTAGAATCAACTGGCCATCGAATCCGATCCCAACATCTAAATGCTCTAACAGCTTGACATGTAATCAGAAGGCCGTGGGTTCCAACTCCAACGAGCGGGTACTGCCAAACTGTCTCAAACTAGGACAAAACTGCTGCCCAGTACTCCTTGACTGTTTCAAATGGTCCTCTCAATGATGTCAATTCATAGTCAAAGTTGGGACAAACCGAAATCACTCAAAGGACCATTGAAAACCAGGAAGGATTTAGGACCTTCAAATTGTTTAGACAACAAGTTAACATTCAACCGATCCGATGGAATAGAATATTCCGTGAATTCCGAATTCCATCAATTTCGGATAATCAACTTCACTACCAGCCAATGTTGTCGGTAGATATCTGTCCACATACCTCCTTTCGTGATGACTTCCCATCAGAATCCTCAATTATGATCAGTTAGTTGTGCAGTATTCCTGACTAGTGATCAAATCTAACCTGAAATCAATCAAATCCCTATAAACCACCACTTGATAGAAGAAAAATAACAAGCACCGAATTGGCCAGTTTGATGTTTCTGTTCAAAAAGCACATGACAAATCTACATTCAAAGTATTCACTTTCCTGCTTCATTAGCCGAGGACTCAAAATTTTCATATCATATTTGTTTTTTGTTTATCACAATATTTACCTCAAAAATACAACTGGTGCATGAATTTATTCACAAGTGGGCTGTTGTCTTCCAGATGACAATTCAGTGTACCACAGGTGTCAGCAGTGCGATTTACTTATTGGGAGAGGAATTTTCCCTGTTTTAGTTTTTTACAGCTAGAATAATATTTCACTCAAGTAGACACGATGATGACAAGAAAGTGAACTGGAAAACACTCCTGTTCTCTGAGTGGATTGTACGCGACAAGTAGTTTGAAGTGGCTGGTTTTAATCATGAATTTCGACAATGCAGTAGAAAGACCTAATTTATCTGAAAGGTGTTGTGTGTATTTACGTAACACATTCTCTCCAGAAATGAACTCGTTATACACATTTATATACAAAGTCAACGTTGCATAAAGAATGCAATTGCTTAGCAATATAGAATAAAATGTTGGTGGGTCATGATCACAGACAAGCTGTAAGACAATCAGGTAATAAGGAAAGGTGGTTGAAATATTATTCAGTGAAATGAGATGACTGGCTCTATTCAGATGGATAGTTACTTGGGTTCTAGTGAGAAGTGGGAAGAGGACAAATACTTGCCACGGATGACATTGGTTAGTGGTCGCGCTATGTTATGAATTGGCAGAAGTTAGAATCGATGGGCTGGCTGGCCATTGGATTGGGTCCCAGTGGCTTAACAGCCCACGAGCTACCTCCCCTTGTAACTAGAAGTCATGTGGTTCGAACCCAATTAGTGCGTATTGCTGAAGATTCTCTAACTTCGACGAAACAGCTGTCCAGCACTTCCAGGTTCTCCAATGTTTCTCCAACTAACTGACGTCAGCTCATGATGAAATCGTGTAACTTATAAGTTTTCTATTCATTCCCATATATTTAGTAAAAGTATTGCCAACAATATAACAGTGAAAGAAAGAATCCAAAGGGCTATATACTTACAAATAATTAATGAATTGGTAGTGTCATTCCTAACACTTTTGTCATCACATAAAATATGCACTTACTAAATATGTTATTGTAGAGTTTTTATGATTAGTCGTCCGAACATAGATTCTTCTAGTCATACCTAATCAGATGCAAGAGAAGTGATGTGTGTACAGAGGATTCTGAGTGTGAGACAAGATGATATTCGCCAATTTCCTGCATGAATTCAAGTGCCTATTTACAAAAGAATTAACGTTTTGGTCTAGTGATGTCCTACTAGCCTTATCAACAGCTTATATTGCTCCTCACAATGTAACACAATCTTTCTGAAGTAAAAGTCAACCTGCAAGTATAATATTCTTTTCAATAATTTCTCTTCAGGTTCTTACAGTTATAAAATATAATACTTGTTGTCGTTACAATAAAGGCCAGTTATGCGGCGGATACATTTTTAACGCAGAATAACAGATTAGTTATGGGGTATCGAAATAAATAGTCGTATTTGTGTGACAAACGTGCTAGGCTGAAATCGATTACAAAATATTGTAAAACGGGAGACAGTGGTGATTAATCATAATAGATTTGTAGAGTGTGGAGTAGGAAAATTGACAAGTCAGTTCAAGGTGTCAGGTGAGTGGCTAGTACAAAGTGGTCTGTGTTAAACAGGAGATATTATGACTGCAATGCGAGGTTCGTAATGAAATAACAAATGTGTGAAATGAAACAGGTGGAGGCATATATTGAGAAAAGAGATAATATCACTAATAATAAGTCCGGATAGTATAAATGAAAATACGATAGTATTGAGAGAATGTTTGCATGAAGGGCATAAATTATGACGATTAATAATAATTGTAAAAATAATATTTGTAATAATAAGCAAAGGAAAAAAACCAAGAGGGTTAAGTGGAAGAAGCACTCTTGGTGAGAAGAAGAATCATCAATCCAAGTTTGGCCACGGTAGGAACAGCGTCTGGACGTGTTCTTTTTGGATACAAAGTTCCGGTTTAGTCGGTCTTATTGCAACAGCTTCAGCTATGTGTAAGAGACGTAAGCGAACTGTACGTGATAACGACTTCGGAATTCAGTATATAACCCTGAAAGCTGTATTGACATCGATATAATGTCCAGTATCGACCAAGTGTGACAGGATCGAGCTTTTTATGCACTTAATTTCCTCCTTGCTGAACCAAGCTGGTAATTGTTCTCGAACTCGTAGACGAACGACAACAAATATTATATTTTATAATTGTAAGAACCTGAAGAGAAATTATTGGAAAGAATATTCTTCGTTCAGATTGACTTTTAATTCATGATATGGGAATTTTCCACACTATCAGATCTTTCTGAAGTAGCCCAGGAAATATTAAGTTGTGGGTGGGGAGCAATACTAGATACTAGAATCAAAAAAGCTATAAGAGCAGAAACTGAATGATATCATATTGTTTTAACTTTCTTAAGTAGATGGTTGGACGAAATATATTTCTAGAAATTAACAGGATATGAAAAGGTTAGTAAAGACAATAACCCAGAGTATTTAACATGCAACTTAGTTTTGACTTTAGCACCATCTATGATACAAGAATCAAGAGAACGAATCAGTTCATGGAAGTCTGGCCTGTCTTAAAGTGAAATTAATTGTCTGACATTTGAAGGGTTTTAGCTAAAAACCATTTGACAAAGACCACTGACTAATTTCTGACTGAGAGGTAACCATAGTTGAAAACAGTGAAAACATCAACATACTTAACAGAATGAGGCAAGTCATGTAAGCGAAAAGAAGAAAACAGAAAAGGAGATAGAATGCCACCTTGAGGAACCGTGGAAGAACTCGCATTACATACAGTGGGCTAACTTTTATCAAAAAAGCAACAATGTAATCATTCAATAATCCAGCACCGTGTTTTTGTGACAGTAAACCTGTTCAACAAAAGAGGCCTAGGTGCAGAGTCAACGTTAGATGTATAATCAAAAAAGACACATGGAACACGTGTTAAGGCGCCTCTGGCTAGATTGGAGATAATATTATGATGTAAAACAACAGTGATATCTGACTTATATCCACGATATTTATAAGCAAATTATTCAGGGTCGTTAAAAGCCTTCAGTGATTGTTCAAGGTTAAGTAAAAGCAATTTTCCTTTTATTTTTAGAAATAGTGTGGTAATAACAGTAGGTGTAACCTAACACTTGATCCCCTTGGTGATTTATTATTATTATTTATTGTTTCCTTTAGTTCCAAGAGGAACATAGGACTGCAGTCACACGTCTCCTTTACGTTCTGTTCTCTACCAACGTTTTTAACTGGCTCCATGTCTGGCCACATGCTTTCATCTCCTCTTCACATCACCGCCTCCATGTCACCCTCGTGCTGACGACCAACTCGACACTTTCCATTAGGGTTCTACTCGAGTGATGCCTGCTATGTGATGTCACTTGATGGTGTTCTCAGAGTATGGTTAGTTCACATCCATTTCTTCCTGCACATTTGTTGCACAATCACTTCCTGTTCGGTTGGTTCGTTCATTGTCAGCGATTCCTCACCATTGATGATCTTTTCTGATCGGCCATCTGATCTTCATTAGTATTGAGCGAAGACAGCTGTTGATGGTGTGTAGTTTGTGGCCTTCGTGACGCGACGTGGCGCCAAGTCTCTGGTCCGTATAGTGAACAGCACTGACTTCACATTGGAGTTGAAAATCTGCATCTTGTATTTCATGATGAGTGCTGTTGATCTATCTCCACACAGACTTGAGAGAAATGAGAGCTAGCCTTGCTTTCCAATGATCGTCACTTTCATATCCTCATCCGTTCCATCCACCTGTAGTTGAAATGATGCTTCGCAGGTAGGTAGGTAGGTAGGTGAAGGAGGTTTTCTTTATGTTTACCCGAAGGAAGTCATGTCTTTGGTGCTTCTTCTGCCAACTTGTTGCTTTCCACCTACATGTCTTTGAGTTTGAGGGAAATCAGACGTTTACCACGTCGGCGAAGTCCAGATCCTCGAAGATTTTTGTGTGGGTCCATTTTATGCCTGTTTCCTCGCTGCCCGGCTCACTGTCTGTGGCATTATCCAGTCTACCACAATCAGGGAAATAATTGGAGATAGTAGGCAGCCAGCCAGCTGGTCTTATTCCCGTCTTCACTTCGAAGTATTCCGTGAGTTTCCCGTTGTAGACTTGGGCACACGAATAATTTTAGTATTCTTCCAAGAAGAAAGCTCTTTATCTATTGATACTGCTAATCAGCTTATGCTTCATAATCATCTACAGCCATTATTACTGCACTTTTGTATTTCCACTCACTGTTCAATTTTAACAACAATACCAACATACAAAGAAAACTACTTGTTACTGCCTATGTGTAATTCATAAATAAATATGGTTGTTTAGCTATGGAAATTAGCTCATCGGAAAGCGGATGTTTTACTCTCAAAGTTTGTTTCATGTTACAATGGGATTTATTCATTTTCTCTCTTCAGAGTGAGGACCCAACAATACTAAAAGACTTTAATATACTTTTTTGTTACACCGTTGAACTTGTATCGTAAGAGATGAAATTTAGTTTTTGGGAAAATGTATCATCAGCCAAGAATATCCTAAAACATATTGGAAACTTCCAAGCCGCTGTGGTGCCCAACCAAACCACAAAACTCTTAAACGTCATATTCCCATCAATATTGAAGTACAAGTATTGGTTTACAGGGATTTGACTGATTGCTTACAGGATTTCATCGTGAGCTGACATCAGTCAGTTAGAGAACCATTTGAGAACCTTAGGGTTCTGGACAGCTGTTTCGTCAGCCTAGTTTGGGGCTCTTCACAGTATGCACCCAATGAAGTTCGAATCCAGGATTTCAAACCAAGGAGCTTCCAGTTACAAGGTGGGCTCGTAGACCGTTAAGCCAATGGGACCCGATCTAATGGCCCATAAATTCCAGCTTCTGCCAATTCAGAATATAGTGCAGCCACTAGCCAATGTCATCCGTGGCGAGTATTTGTTCTCACTTCCGACCTACTG
The DNA here is from genome assembly GCA_944472155.2 of Trichobilharzia szidati. Taxonomy (NCBI): domain Eukaryota; kingdom Metazoa; phylum Platyhelminthes; class Trematoda; order Strigeidida; family Schistosomatidae; genus Trichobilharzia; species Trichobilharzia szidati. The sequence goes on along the minus strand of OX235271.1, from coordinate 33,762,612 downwards.
TACACTACTAGTCACGACTTCCCACTAGAACCACTGTAACCAATCAATCGAATTCCCACAAACCAATACTTGAATACAAATGAGGTGCTCACTAGCAACTGGCTCTATTCAGGTAGGTAGTTAAGTGTACAATTTGGAGATTATTTTGATATAGTTATCAGAAGCAGATAAGATAGTACAAGTTTTAAATTCTATTTAAGTTAACGAAATTTACTGGAAAACTCCCGAGAAATTTTTAAAAAATACTTTTAAATTCCTCCTCCCAAGTTAGTTACATATCAGCGGCTCTGAATTAATATATCAAATGCAATGCATCGTCCAAAGAAAACTCAGTTTGAAGTTCTGTGAAAGATGAAAACAAATACGGACGCTGGGATAATAATTTCTTTGTTAGATTTCATCAAAAACCAAAATCAGTTAGGTGCCAGTGAGATCCAGGAATCACTCGATAACTATTTAGGTCCTGATTTCAGATTCTTCACAGCACTCACCCACGATCCAAATCCCCAAAAACCCAAAGAGGTTATTCCATAATTCACAACTCGTAAGTTGAGAAGAATAAGTGAATGCGTCTGTTGGTAACTACGAAAAGATACTTAGAGATGAAGAGGTGAATTGAAATTGTTAATATATATATATATATGTATATATAGGATATATCAGAAATCACTGCAAGACTCGCCAAACCTTTAGGAATTGACGTTGCACACAAAGCAACCAAATCACTTCACTCAGTTCTATGTCAACCAAAAGATTCAACAACGAATGAAGATAAAACCAACATCATCTACAAAATAAATTGTAACAACTACAAAAAACACTACATTGGCCAAAGTGGACGTCCCCTTCGTCTTCGTATCCACGAACATAAGCTAGCCATCAAAAGACATTACATCCACTCCCTCGCTCATATCACTACATATAAACATTCATGGACATCAGTTCAATTGGGACAATCAACGTTCAAATATTAGACAGAGGAAACACCAAAAATGCTAGAGAATTTTAGAAACTTGGCATTCCAGTGAATCATCAATCAATAGACACATCGAGATTGACAAAACTTATCAACCGATAAAAAAGAAATCCAACACACAAAGGGTAAAAGTTCAAGTCAAAGAAACAATCAGTTCCAATACAAGTAGCCTAAAAGGTGTGAAAACGCACAAAAACAACCAATCACTTCCATCACTGGGAGAGATGATTAATAAACTCGTGGAGAAATCTAAAAGCTCACTTCAAATTGAAGTATGCGCTGAAGATGTCACCTAGTAGGGTGATGAAAGCTTCGCAAATTAACTATCCAGCTCAGAGAACACAACCACATCAAAATCATCCACCTGAGCTACAAATCTTCTCCATCATATCTAAATAGTAATAATAACAGCCAATAAAGTAAATAGTACAAGCAGTCATGTAAACAGATGGGAAGATAAGGGGAAAGACATTGATATAAGAATAAAACTTGGGCACTGTGGTAGAGTTTAATTCCATTATGGGTAAATTTTATTTTGATAGAGTCTCACAGTGTTATACAGTAATATTTACTTTGCTCGAAACGTCATCAGTAAATATTACTGTATAACACTGTGAGACTCTATCAAAATAAAATTTACCCATAATGGAAGGGGAAAGACAGTTTCAAACATTTTGTAAACAATCATAGCAAAAAAGGAGCTATCCCGGTCTCCTTCAAACAAGCAGATTTGGCTTTATGAGCTGTCCTCTTAATCCAAAAGCTCTGGTATCAATCCGTGGCAGGGCAGTGGGCGTACGTCATTGAAGATGCCCAAACTTGGATGAAAGTGCTGTCCGCTGCTTTTTATTTTTGGATAACTCTCCAGCTGGTTCGAGATAAAATCAACACTGAAATAAACTCTATTAGTGGTAACTTCTACGGGAAAAATATGTTTAGGCCTCAGAAGTAGCTCGAGTTATGACACCAAGCAGATATTAACCTTAAACAGCGAGCTATTGCGACGAAAACTTTTCTATTCAGTAAGTGAATGAATATACAGTGGAGTGTGTTCCATCACGTCTAACTTTTATGAGAATCCAGCATTTAATTCAGCGTCAGTGGCATAGCGGTTAGGACGCTCGCCGACCATGCACATGGTCCGGGGTTCGATCCCCGGCCGACGCACTCCTTTACCTCGCTAGGCCAAAAATAAAAGCTGGTAAAGAGAAAAGGTTGGGCATGAGGCTAGCGACCCCATCCTGTAAAAATAAACACTGCTACAGAAACTTCAAGCCTCTAGCTTGAAGCCCTATGTTCCACTGGGGAACGTGAAGGAATAAAAAATGCATTTAATTCAAGTAGGTGGCTTCCTGATAAAAGATTCATTAATTCCCTATCTGGTGCTACTTTAAATGGCATTTTTAACTGACCACATCTGCATTTATGTATAGAATAAGCTGAAAATCAAATTAGCTAAATGTAATATTTGTGGTTTATGCAATTTATCCAACTAGAAAATGGACAAAAGTATACAGAAATCCCATTAGTATTGATTGAATTGCAACTATACGACTAATACTACTACTACTATACTGAATGCATTAGGGTTAAAGTACACAACAAATTAATGCTTACTCCGTTTACCAGTTATAAAAACGTTTAGTAAAATAAATGCTATCCAAAAAGTTGTAATATAAAATACTTCAATGGAGAAAACATACTTCCCGGTAGATATTAATATAGCCTGAATCAAAACCCCTGTAGATTTTATGGTTTACCAAAAATACATAAATCAGATGTTCCATTACGTTCAGTAGTGGATTTTACTAATTCTCCAACATACAAACTCTCTAAATACATTTATCGAATTCTTAGTCCATATGAAATGAAAGTGGAGCATGGAGTGAAGAATTCGTATGAATTTAAGAGGAGAATAAACTTGACTAATATTAAAGAAGATGAAATAATGGCAAGTTTCGATGTTTATTCATTATTCACGAATGTTCCCCTTAATGATTCTTTAAGTATTATTCATAATTTACTTATTGCTGACGACGAACTCAGTGGTCGTTGTCCTTTAAACCCCGACGAAATTATGAAGGTATTAGAATTGTGTCTTCGATCCACGTTATTTACGTTTAAAGGGGTTCTTTACCGTCAAACAGGAGGCATTGCTATGGGATCACCAGTATCTCCGCTAGTTGCCAATCTATTTATGCACTCATTAGAAACAAATGCAATTATGAGATGCCCTAGTCCCCCAAAGATGTGGTTAAGATACGTAGATGATACCTTCATCATAATCAAATGTAGTTTGTTAAATGAACTGTTTCACTTAATAAACAATATATCAGAAACTATCAAGTTCTCCAAAGAGGTTGAATCCGATGAGAATGAGTTGGCGTTCCTGGACTGTTTAGTACAAAGAAAATTAGATGGCAAATTTAAAAAAAACATTTTTAGAAAGCCGACAAATTCGGATAGATACCTAGATTACCATTCAGCTCATCCATTTACCACCAAAGTAACTGTGGCCAAGAATCTGATCAACCGAGCCAAACGTCTAGTTACTGAGGAGGAAGATATTAGCAAGGAACTAAAATTGGTTCAATCCACTCTTGAATCAAATAATTATCCAAAATCCTTCATAAATAGATATTTAAAATGTGAAGATAAGGATGAATCAAAACCTGTTGCTAAGAATTGGGTTAGTACAGCGGTGATTCCTTACCGCAAAGAAACATCCGACGAAATAAAGCGAATCCTTAACGACCATAATATACGAGTGTATTTTCGTGCATCAAACACCTTACGCTCATTACTGGTTAAGATTAAGGATAAAATAGAACAAGAAAACCAGCAAAATTGTGTATACCAGATCAATTGTGGGGATTGTAACGCCGTATATGTGGAGAAACTTCCAGACAGGTAAATGTAAGAGTGAAAGAACATAAACAATGTCTAAAGGTGGTTCCAAAGACCTCTGCAGACTTGAAGAAGCTAGAAAACAACTCAGCGATTGCACTGCACTCGATAGAAACGGGACACAAAATCGACTTTGATAAGACTAAGGTTTTACAGAAAGGTTTTGGTTCATATGAAGAAAGACTGACTACAGAAGCCCTACAGATATGGGTGAATCCCAACAGTTTGAACAGACGTGAAGGTGTGATCTTAGCTGATGCATGGCAAATCCTGACTAATAAATAAATTGGATATGTATCAACAACTAGTCACACTTGATCAAATTCCCGATTGTCTACGTCTTCTTATGGAGAGAATAACAAATTTATAAAATTATATTATATTTGTAAAAAAAAATCTCAATTATTTTGCAACTGTCCGGTCAAATCTTGATCACAGCTCCTATGAGAATAACAAATGTTTTATGACTGTTCACCCACACACATACACACACACCATTGATACTGCATATACACATATATTTTAAATCTTCAAATATTCCCATTTAAAATATTAGAACAAGACATATAAGCGAACAATATTGTTTTCAATTAGATCTTCTTCAGGCTTTACTCTAATTTACATAGATTTATATATAAAATTTTAACCAATGACGGTGATTTTGGGAATCAAATAATAATCTTAATAGTCTTAATAATAATCATAATAATAATAATGTGGTAAATGTTTTGAACATAGTTAATAACGATGATTATAATGATAACAAAATATTGATAATAAGGCTTATGCAGATGATAAGAATAACAAAGATAGTATATGTATATAAGTGTATAAATAAATTGGGTCAAATCTTAAAAGGTGAAGTGGAACGATAATCAGAGTTTAAATAAATATTATAAAAGTACAAAGGAGGTGGAAAATAAGAAAGGGTGGGAGGGTTTTGAATACAGTTCACCTAGGCCAAGGGAGAGACAAAGGTAGAACAAACTTCTTTTGTATGCAAAGACTAGGATTGTTCTCTCGAATTCCCATAGCTTCGGCTAGGTGTAAAAGACGGTTTCTGATTCCATTAGAAAGACTCGATGGAATACGATAGATAACTTTGAAAGCACTATTTTTGTCCACTTGGTGACCACTATCAATCAAATGAGCCAAAATAGAACTTCGTATGGATTTTATTTGACCTTTTCCGAACCATGAAGGAAGATGCTCATTAATGCGTTTGTTCAGCTGTCTAGTCGTTCGCCCTATATAGCTTTCTCCACAGGAGCAACTAAATTTATAGATACACATTGAAGTGGCACAACTAGGTAGCTTATCTTTCACTTGAGCAATCAAAATTGGTCGGCTGGAAAATGACAAACATAGGCCACCCTATGTTTGTCATTTTCCAGCCGACCAATTTTGATTGCTCAAGTGAAAGATAAGCTACCTAGTTGTGCCACTTCAATGTGTATCTATAAATTTAGTTGCTCCTGTGGAGAAAGCTATATAGGGCGAACGACTAGACAGCTGAACAAACGCATTAATGAGCATCTTCCTTCATGGTTCGGAAAAGGTCAAATAAAATCCATACGAAGTTCTATTTTGGCTCATTTGATTGATAGTGGTCACCAAGTGGACAAAAATAGTGCTTTCAAAGTTATCTATCGTATTCCATCGAGTCTTTCTAATGGAATCAGAAACCGTCTTTTACACCTAGCCGAAGCTATGGGAATTCGAGAGAACAATCCTAGTCTTTGCATACAAAAGAAGTTTGTTCTACCTTTGTCTCTCCCTTGGCCTAGGTGAACTGTATTCAAAACCCTCCCACCCTTTCTTATTTTCCACCTCCTTTGTACTTTTATAATATTTATTTAAACTCTGATTATCGTTCCACTTCACCTTTTAAGATTTGACCCAATTTATTTATACACTTATATACATATACTATCTTTGTTATTCTTATCATCTGCATAAGCCTTATTATCAATATTTTGTTATCATTATAATCATCGTTATTAACTATGTTCAAAACATTTACCACATTATTATTATTATGATTATTATTAAGACTATTAAGATTATTATTTGATTCCCAAAATCACCGTCATTGGTTAAAATTTTATATATAAATCTATGTAAATTAGAGTAAAGCCTGAAGAAGATCTAATTGAAAACAATATTGTTCGCTTATATGTCTTGTTCTAACATATATTTTAACAAAAGTAGACTAATTTTGTAAGTCTGAGGTCAAATTTTGATCACAGTTCATATAAAAAAAATTTGTTTTGTTTATTATACCTATTGATAGCTGTTTCTTGATTCACATGACAGGACAAACAATTTAAAACAAGAGATGTACTTTTATATATAAACATACTATTTTATTTATTTATTTATTATACATGTTGATGACTGTTGCATGACTCATGATTGGACAAAATTTAAAAACATGAGTTGTTCCTTTTATATATAAACCTCTGTTATGTTAATTCGATTAATTTCCCTGAAGAAGTTCGGACCAGACTGCCGAACGAAACGTTGGACTTAATCATTTCAATTTCGCTGAGATTTTACAAATATAATTTTATAAATGTCTACTTCTCACTCAGCGCTCAATTATTTTGCAACTATCCGGTCAAATCTTGATCACAGTTCATATGAACATGATTATTCCGATTATATTAAAATAAAATATCGCGAAATATACGCATTCATAATTCATAAGGAAAAACATAGTTTCTTCTACTAGTTTGATGACGGATTGATATCAGTTAGAGAACCATTGAAGTGCTGGCCATCTGTTTCATCCTGGTTTTTGGGAATCATCGGAAGTACGCACCCAACACCAGGGTTCGAAACTAGGACCTCCCGGTTACCAGGCAAGCTCGTATTCCATTCAGCCACTGGGACCCGATTCATTGGCCGGTTCATGAATTCTAACTTCTACCAATTCGTGATTTAGCGCGATCATAAACCAGTGAAGAAATATCTCTTTTCAACGAATTCATTTTCAAGCTGTACAACTCCGTTGGTTTGACTTAACTTTCGTTCGAATGCTTATTTTTCTAACTACTTAAAACTCTTGCATAATTCCATATGCTATTTTGTTTCCATATACACCCTGAACCCAACTCTTTCATCAAACTATTCATGTTATTGTGTAAATCTTCTTTAACAATCGTTTGTGACAACTCATCCCTTTTTTACTACCCATATATATATCAACATCCAATTCATCTGAACTTACTAATTGTATTTTCGTTTGGCAAATTTAATGTACATACACATACAAAAGCAACCATATATATCTGCGATTGTACAGCTATAAAAAATGAATTCGCCGAAAAGAGACTCTTCGCTGAACTATTGGTCTTCTGTCTATCAATTTATCAATGAGCAATTCTATCAGTTTAATTTGGAAGACTTCACACTGCTTCTGCTGCTGTTGTAACAGTAACCGGACTAGCTCAAAACTAAAGGACATGATTAAAGACTTTGTCGAAAATTGAAATGACTAGATACAATACTGGATTGTATCAGAATCTAGCACTATTTTCACTGAATTGAAGCAACCTGCCACAAGAACTCAGTGATACCAGGTTTTGAGGTTCGTCTAACTTGACTAGAACGCACCTCCAGAACACGACACTATAACCGCCAACTGATCACTTGAAATTATCTCCCACACACTGAGACAGAAACAAAAGTTAGACTAAATAAAAACGATGGCCAGAACAACAACCATTATTAGACAAAATACTTGATACGCTGCATTTACAATTCCTCAGAAAGTTAAGCCATAAATACACAAATCGAAAATATCCAATAAGTTTATCATGTCCGTTCATGCATAAGTCATGACTTCACAGCTAGTACAGAAGTTTGTCACTTCTAAAAAATAGTTTTATCAGTTCTCTGTTTGGGCAACACTGGAAGATACTTTTGAGGCTGTTAACTACTCGGAAAGAAGTCGTGAGTTAAAAAAATAAGATGGGGTTCTTTTTCTCATCCTGAAAATACATTCTTCCTTGCTTTGTTCAAACTGATCCAGAGAAGCGAAGAATGTATGTAACTGTTGGGTTTTTCTGTAAAATAAATTTCACTACTGAGTGAAACACAACTTGTTAAACAGTTCAAATTAAAGAGAATTATGAAAGGCATTCAATTATGTATAACTTGTAGTTGCTCAATAACAGTAATGAAACACTGAGGTCTTTCTATCAGTTCATAACTTTATATTACGATGTCTATTACAATTATCAAATGAATTTACAGCAGTGGTTATTTGAAATCTATTTATACATCTTTCAATCAATTATTTTAGTCACCTTTATATATATATATATATATAAGGTTATCAATTGTGATGTTCTTAACAGCTGGAGAAATGCAGGTATTCATAATGTGATTAAGTAGAATGCTTGAGTGACAGCTTAAGCGATTTGTGCACTTGTAGTCTTAGCACTTGTATGTGCGTGTTTGGTGGGACGGGGGAGGTGCTAACAAACTCCATTGTTATCATTTCTGTTATATACTACTGTATTTATGGTGAGAGCTGTCTGCAAGCCAAAATTGTATGCAACAATTTTTACTCAATGATTACATACCGAATTGGGGTCAGGAGAGAAAACAAGATCAAAGCCTAACTAACCTTAAGGAACTCAACAACCAGTCACAGCAGACTTAACGTGGGCAGATACGATTCGTAGACCGGGTTGTCTAAGAAACGGCAACAAAGAGATGACAGAATAACCTTCAGCAAGAAAACAACCAATCAGAAGATGCTGATTCTCTGCTAACAATAACGAATAGTAATGTACATAGAAATCTATAAATATCTGTTGATTTTTTCAATAAACGATCTGTTGCCTGACTCTTGTCCTGTGTCGTAATTAATTGCACTCGTTTAATAGCCAAATGAATTAAAAAGTACACTGAAATCGTTATAAGCCTGTTGAAAAGATCTGAGCTTCAGATGGATGAGTTTTCTATCTTTTGATATCTGAGAACGTTAAAGCCTCTGTTGTTGTTCCTGAATCTTTCGCCTTTCGATGAACAAATTATTTACTAAAGTCAGTCTGTTTAGAATAATGTTGAGTAATAACCAATGAGAAAGCTAAACAAACATATCAGACGTCAAGGCATGAACAGAAGATATAAGCATAGTCATAAGGAACAGATTTCCTATTGGAGAGAAATGTTGGATAGTCATTTAACTGATTTTATCTTCAATTCATGAAAAATCGAGCTCAAAATGTTTAGGTCATGAAGTAATAGATTATGTTTCAATAAGCGAATTGGAACATAACTGATTTTTATTTCTTCTACTATACGGAATTAGTAGATTCAAGGAATATTTCGTCACTACACACCAAGTCACCAAGTAATTGACACCTTAGAAAAATTGTTGTAGGATTCAGAGAGTAAGTTCCTTCTTTATTAGTTTGTTTATTAGACTTATCTCACAGTGAAACAGTATTACTGTTTACTGGATGACAAGATTTCGAAAACAACTTATTGTTCATAATCATATCAATTATAATCACACGACTTCGAAACTTCAGTTCTATAGTTTTCTTTATTCGTTCCTATTCGTCATCGTTGGGATTGTTCAGTTTTCCAGATATCTAGGACAGATGTTGAATCATTCCTATTACATGTATTTGCAGTTGATTCGATAAACAAAGCTTCCATCGTTATAAATCTCTACCTCCACCCTGTTGTTACAATAGATTTTACAACTGTCATCTTATCCCATCATCCTATTGTATGGTTGTGCGTAATTGCATGTAATGCTATATAACTGAAATATTTTCTAGATTTATTATCTCATTTCGATCAACTAATGTAGATTTTGTTAGGTTTCCATGCCCCACTAGTTTCACTGCACCTGTTCTACTAGTTTCACCTAAGTATTTGACCTGAAAATCACCGCAGGCGGGGTATTAGATAAACTACATTGTTTTTGTTAATGGGCTGTTCCACAGGATCCTTTAACCGACAAAGTTTGTTTCTAATTTAGTTTGTGGATGGTTTGAATGCCAACCACTTTTATTCATGCATTGTTAAGAATTCTGCGTAAGATTTGTTTTAAAGGCTCCATTTACATAAAATAAATAATGATAGTATTGATAGTGATAATAGTAATAATATTAATGACGACATGGATGTCAAACATGTGCAAGACAACACCAACAATAAGGAAAGTAAATCATTAGTAGTAATTCCCTACAAAGAAGAAACCTCGGAAACTTTACGCAGAATTCTTAACAATGCGTGAATAAAAGTGGTTGGCATTCAAACCATACACAAACTCAATTAGAAACAAGCTTTATCAGTTTAAGGATCCCGTCAGTGGAGCCAATAAAACAAAACAATGTAGTTTATCTAATACCCCGCCCGCGATGATTTTCAGGTCAAATGCATAGGTCAAAGTAGTAAAACAGGAGCAGTCAGACTAGCCAAGCACAAAATCCTAGCAAAATCTCGATTAGTTGACCCGAATAACATAAGACATGTGGAGAGTAGTTCAGTTATATAGAAATAGATGCAATCACACACAACGACACCACACAATAGGATGATGGGATAAGATGACATTTGTAAAATCTAATGTGACAGGGTGAATAGATGGAGAGATTGATAACGATAGAAGTTTTGTTTATCGAATCAACTGCAAATACATGTAATAGGAATGATTCAACATCTGTCCCAGATATCTGGAAAACTGAACAATCCCAACGATGACGAATAGGAACGAATAAAGAAAACTATAGAACTCAAGTTTCGAAGTCGTGTGATTATAATTGATATGATTATGAACAATAAATTGTGTTCGAAACCTTTCCATCCAGTAAATGATAATACTGTTTCGCTGTGTGATACATCTAATAAACGATTTAACATGGAATTACTTACAACCACAGCACTCAAGTTTTTCACATTATATAAATTTCTTTTTATTTACACGTTCAAGTGCGTATATCATCGCATTTTCAATGAAATTAGTGACCATCAAGATATTACTTAATGAATCTACAGCAAATGAAAGACCAGAGGCTTAGCATTAAGTACTACTTGATGTAATGACTTAAACCTACTCATTTTAGTTTGAACGCAAGGAGCTTCACAGCATCAGATGACTTGGTGGGCTACTTGAACCTCTGGGTTACCTGAATTTCCATCCGAGTCAAGGCAACTTATTTTCTTTAGCCAAGCCAACCTATCAAACCAAAAGCCCCCAAGGAAAGCACAAAGAAAATCGCCTTACCATATACAAAGGACATCTCAGAAATCACCGCAAGACTCTTCAAACCTTTAGGAATTGACGTCGTACATAAACCAACAAAGTCACTTCACTCAATTCTATGTCAACCAAAAGACTCAACAGCGAAAGAAGATAAAACCAACATCATCTACAAAATAAATTGTAACAACTGCGAAAAACACTACATTGGCCAAAGTGGACGTCCCCTTCGTCTTCGTATCCATGAACATAAGCTAGTCGTCAAAAGACAAGACATCCACTCCCTCGCTCATATCACTACATACAGACAACCACGGACATCAATTCGACTGGGACAACGTTCAAATACTAGACAGAGGAAACAACAAGAATGCTGGAGAATTTTTAGAAGCTTGGCATTCCAGTGAATCATCAATCAATAGACACATCGAGATAGACAAAATTTATCAACCGATAAGAAAGAAACCTCACACACAAAGGGTCAAAGTTCAAGTCAAATAAACAATGAATTGCAATACAAATAACCTAGAGGGTGTGAAAACACACAAAAACAACCAATCACATTCAAGGTCACTTGGAGAGATGATTGATAAACTCATGGAGAAATCTGAAGTATGCGCTGAAGATGTCGCCTAGTAGGGCGATGAAAGCTTCGCAAATTAACCATCCAGCTCAGAGAACACAACCATATCAAAATTTCTTTAGCTTCTCTTGTTATAATCATTCAGTTGTATCCATGGATCTCGAAATATGCTCGTGCACACCTTTAAATAGCTTATAGCTTGTCATTGAGCCTTTCCGTTGGACCAAAGAAAAATACCATAGTGGATTATTTTATTCTTTAGACCTGGCACCACTGCGTCACATGACGTACTGGAGATGGGTGTTTTACTTTTAACTTGAAACTACGCTGAAAATTGTGCATGCTGCGTAAACTTATTTTGTATAATAAAGCTACTGATATTATTATTATTGACTTATCTGTGTCCTATAGTATTGCTTTCCGAAACCTCCTTGAGAGACGCACAGTCACAAGAGACGATTATTCCACGACAGATCTATGATTCTTTTCAATAATAATGATAACAACACAAGCTTAAAATTACCTAAACACTGCTGTCAGACAGCAATACAGATCAGAGAATCCTCCACGATAAAACAATGACTGTACAACAGAATCAGTTAATCAAAATTCAGCTGTAACAAGTACCTTAGAATCAAGTAGAATATTTCCCAACAAGTTGAGATCAAAACCTCTGTTCACAAGAATCACTCACCATACAATCCCGTCAGTGAATTCAAAGTCAGAATGAACTAGATTTACTCAAACAAACAAAACAAGACAATTGTCAATATCAGTAGACAGTCACAAAAAGAAACATTAAAATAAGAGATTAAGCAGGGACAAAGACAAATAATAATAAGGATTAAGTCAACAGATTACATGCAATGACATGTCAGAACAATAAGATACATTCTAGAAGAAAAGTGGATAATAATTACTATCTCCAGTGATTTTCCTGATTGTGGTATACTGGATAATGCGACAGACAGCGAACCGGGCACCAAGGAAGCAAGCATAAAATGGACCCACACAAAACACTTGGAGGATCTGGACTTCACCGACGTGGTAAATGTCTGATTTCCCACGAAATGGAAGATATCCAAGTGAAAACCAACAAGTTGGCAGAAGAAGAAGATAAGACAGGACTTCATTTGAACATAGAGAAAACAGAGGTGATGAAAAATCCTCCCTGCTAGGAACATCAACAATAACAGACCACAATCAACCAGCATGAATGGGAGAAATCTGAAAGAAGCAACCTCCTTCACCTACCTATCTGTGAAGCATCATTTGAATATAATAATAATAGCTTTGTTCCAAACAGTATTTGTGGTACAGGTATGGAATTTTCAGCGTGCATTACAATATTACAATAGTGCATCTAATTACCTCATGAATTTTATAAGATTTTATAAATAAAAGCAACAACAACAAAAAGAAAAAAGAGAAATAAAAGAAATAAAAAAGAGCAGCATTGCATTCATATTTTAAACAATGCACCACAGGATATGAAATATAAAATTAGTGTGTAATAGAATATGTGAGCAACAATATAATAGTAACAAAGAAAGGAGAACAAAAGCTAATGGGAACTATTTGTTAGAGTGCCGCAGTAAATTGATCGTGTCATACCTAACAGATTTCTCATCACATGACAGCTGTGCCAGATAAGGTATTGTGGAGTTTTTTACTTGGTAGTCCTGGCATATAGCCTCCTATAGTTGCTTCTAGTTCTACCAGATGAAATGCAAGGAGAGAGTTGCGTATAGAGAGGGTGTTAGGGCTCTGACAATATAGAATTCGCTAGTTTCTTACTTGACATAATATGTCCATCCACAATGGTGTTAACCAGTTGGTTAAACGAAATCCCACTTTCCCTACTAAAAGCTTTTAGTGCCCTACTTCAGGTGGACGGAACTGATGAGGAATATAAAGTTAGGATCATCGGGAAAGCAAGGCAAGCTTTTATTTCTCTCAAGTCTCTGTCGAGATAGAACAACAGCACTCAGCATGAAATAAAAGATCTGGATTTTCAACTCCAATGTGAAGTCAGTGCTACTCATTATACTGATCAGAGACTTCGTACCACGTCGCGTGACGAAGGGTACTTCGAACAAATTACACACCTTCGTCAACAGCTGTCTTCGCTCAATATTTCGTTCAAGATCAGATGGGCAGTCAGAAAAGATCAGCAACAGGGTGTGATCTCTGGCAATGAACTAATCAACCCAGCAGGAACCGTTTGTGCAAAATATATGTAGGAGGAAATGGAGGTGGATTGGATTGACCATACTCTGAGAAAATAAACCATCAAGTGAGTGATATCACACAACAGGCCATCACTGGAGTGGAACCGGACTGAATGGGAATCGTTGAGTTGGTCGTCATTGCGATAGTGACATGGGGGAGGAGGAGGTAATGTGAAGAGGAGATGAAAGCATGTGGTCAGACGTGGACCCAGGTGAAAATGTTGGAAGAGAAGTGAACGCAACGGAGACATGTGACTGAAGCCCTATTTTCCTCTAGGAACTAAAGGAAATAATAATAATTACAAAGTAAGTTGAATCACCCAAATTAGTATCAGTAATGTAATTAAATCGTACAAAAGGGATTTTCCAAATAATTATTCCGTTACGCCTAGTGCCTCATCGAAGTATCCAATACAATCCCAGGGGACGTTATTCGCCGGTGTCAGTAGCTCAGTGACAGCGTCTCTGACTTCATCACTAGGTGATTCTAGTCCGAATTCCAGAAACGGACATGAATTACCTCTTCAAGACTGCAGGTGCACCTTGCTGGCGATTTCCAACAAGCACGAAACTTAGGTCCAGCCAGGGCTTCCTGCCAACTGCCTTCAACGGTCTAACTAGAAAGTCAATATAAATTAACAGTTTGAACTATGAGGACGAGAGAAAGTAACTTTTTCATGGACTACTCACCATATGAAACGACGATACACAAAGAAAGAGACAAACTGAATATTTCGAAATTCCTTCTTTTTTATTATATGAAGGAATTTCCAGAGTCATGTGTAAAGGGTTCTGTTTTAGAAAAGGATGATTGTTCAATCTAATGTAGTCGATTTTTTCCAACCCTCTTTTCGTGTGTGTGCGTGTACATAGATACGTACATAGTTGACAGGATGCCAAATATTTAGAAATCAACCGATAACAAGTTTTACGTCATTTGTAAAATTTGTAAACGAATAGTAAATAATTCAGCATTCTTTTACTAAAATATTTCGAATATTTGCAATTTTCAATGGAGATGCTACATTTATTTCTATGCAATATGGTAATTTAACGTGAATACTTCTTTTTCAGTTTAAGAAAAAATATTTATGATATGTGTAGTGCTTAAGTCTTTCATTTCAAAATCTAATTTCAAATGCATCGTCTGTGTAGGAGACTTTCTAGTGAGCTCAGTAATACAACAAATATTAGAATTAAGAAAAATTCAAGTTAAGTGAAATGACAGTGTAACAGTATATTATAAAAGAGACGGTGATCTGTTTGACTGGACACTGGTAACTAGTGTGATTCCTGGACAACAACAACAGACAACGATCAGCATCAATGGGAGGAACCTGAAAGAAACAACCTCCTTCACCTACCTATCTGGGAAGCATCGTTTCAACTACAGGCAGACAGAACTGACGAGGATATCAAAGCAACAATCGGAAAAGCAAGACAAGCTTTCACTACTCTCAAGTCTGTGTGGAGGTCAACAGCACTCAGCATCAAAAATCATCAAGATCCGGATTTTCAACTCCAGTGTGAAGTCAGTGCTACTCACTATACGGATCAGAGACTTGCATTACGCGTCATAAAGAGCATCTCAAACAAACTACAGAACTTCATTAACAGTTGTCTTCGCTCAATACATCGCTCAAGATCAGATGGCCGGCCAGAAAAGATCAGCAACAGAGATATCTGGGAGCGAAGCAACCAGGAACTGATTGTGAAACAAATGGGCAGGAACAAATGGAGATGGATTGGCTGGCCATACTCTGAGGAAACCATCAAGTGACATCACTAGACAAGCCATCGCTCGAGTGGAAGGCGAATAAGAGGCGGCGAGTCGGTCGTCAGTGCGAGAGTGGGGTGACTTGGAGGAGGTCATGTGAAGAGGAGATGAAAACGTGTGGGCAGACTTGGAGCCAGGTGACCCAAACGCAATGGAGACGCACGGCTGAAGCCTTATGTTCCTCTAGGAATTAAAGGAAACAATAATAAATAATAATAACTAGTGTGATGTGTTTAGTCCCTTCTATCAGTCAGGTTTGTAATGTGGCCGTCATTCTAGGTAGCTCACCATCATGGTGGACATTGATTTGATGATATTAGATGGTTGGAGGCAATCACCAGGAGGCCTTGCTTCACCTAGGTTTCGTGCTAGTTGGTTACTTGGTTATACAGTTAAAGTCCACTGCTAAAAATTGTTAATATAATCCATGATAATATTCACTGCTCTCTACTGGTAGAAGTTGTGCACCGGTTGTAGAATGGTCTTCGGATGAGGATAAGAGGTTCCTGCAAAATCCAAAGTATACAATATGGTTAGTGGTGAAACAAGTAGACAGTTTAGGTTAGTGAGAAGACGAAGTGGTGAGCAGCACACTGTATTTTAGATTGTACTCCGAAGTCTTGCATAGTTCAACATGAATTGTTTTAAACAAAGTTGTGTACAATGTTTCTATTTTTAACATCTAACAAAAAAATGTATTCAAGTGTTGGTTTATAGGGATTTGATTGGTTACAGGATTTTCATCATGAGCTGACATTAATTAGAGAACCATTGAAAAACCAAATGGGAGCACTGGACAGCTGTTTCGTCCTAGTTTGAAACTCTTCGTCAGTACGCACCCACCGGGATTCGAACCCAGGACCTTCTGGCTTCAAGGCGAGCTCGTATACGATTAAGCCACTGGGACCCGATCCAGTGGCCCATGAATTCTAACTTCTGCCAATTCACGACATAGCGCGACCGCTAGCCAATGTCTTTGGCGAGTGTTCGTCTTCACACCCGACCTGCTGCACCCTACTTCGTATTGTTACAGACTCCAAAACTGTACTTCATTCTATGTACATGTATATTCTCTTGACATATTCAACCATCTTGTTGGCCTTAACATGATATTAATCTTGTTTGTTAAACTAAACAGCGACGAATTTGCAAATGTTTCGAATCCTGGAAATTATCCATCAGAACATTTGGGGGAAAAAGCAAACAAGAAGGCCATCTCTTTACGGCTATTTCTTTCTCAAAATAAGCTGTAAAATCCTATTTATAAAATTTTTACCAACATTATTTATATCTGTGTAAACTTAGACAAATAAATGCAATTTTACAGCTCATTTTAAGGACGAAATCAGCAAAACTATATCTTTGTTGGGCTTTATGGTCTTTCTCTTGAATTTCTACGCTACAGTGAATTCTTCGTAAATGAAATACAACAGTAAAATTGTTAGTAAGGCTGTGGTGGTGTGATACAGACAGTGCGTTCCAATGGGATATTATTCTTACATATTGCCACGATTCAATACCGCGTTAACAACAGAATACTATATGTATATGAACATTCTATTTCTTGTCGTTTAATGTAAGCCAAAATCACATGCTCAATGATCTGTTAACGAAAATAAACTGTAAATATATAAACACCGGTTTGATTAATGAAAAAGATACCTTGGCTTCTGTGTTTAGCCTTCTGCTATTACAAGGCTGTACAAGACTGAAAGAAACTAATCTACTTTAAAAAGGTACAATTTTTGGGTTTCGTAGAGGATTTTGATTAGTTTCAATGAGTTCTTTTTCAGGAACCAGCGTTTCCTCCTAGTTCATGACTATTCAACACTGCTCATCGGTGACACTACTAGGGATTGAATCCATGACGTTCAGTTTATTAGGCCAAACCATTGAACAATCAGCCACTTGGTTCGAATTCAAGGTTCATTAAACTCCAGCTCTTGTAATTATTAATGTCGTACTACTGTGGTGAGAGCTGGCTGCTAGCCAAAGTTGGTAGACAGTAATTGATGTCAATGTTTATGTCCCCAATATTGGTTGTGAGAAAATGAGAACAAAGGCTTTGTGTAGGCGGACACAGTTAGCATATGGATGATCTGACACAGCCACAAAGAGATGCAAGGTTACCTTTCTGTGAGAAACAACCAATCAACAGACTGTATTTTCTACTAACAATAATCTACAATAATGTACATTAAAATCTATAAATATGTGTTGATTTTCCTTAATAAACGATCTGTTGTCTGGCCCTTGTCTTCTGTTGTTACAATACTACATCAGCTGATGCCGGACAGACATTCCAATCCACAATTTGTTTTAACCGAGTATATTTAGTTCACCAAAGGAAAATAACAATGAGGGAATATAGAAGAATAACTTCCTTTTTATGAGGTGCAATAAAATAATAAGTGGCTAAAATTTATCTGAATTGTGTGATATATTTGGGCAACACTTTTTGAATAGTCTGATCACAAAACTTTTTGCATAGGAATTTATACATAGCAGTATATATGTGATAGTGATAATATCAATGATATTAATTTATACGAGTTAGACCACGGATTGATATCAGTTAGAGAACCATTGGAAGCCAGGGAGTACTGGAAAGCTGTTTCATCCTAGTTTGGGAATCATAGGCAGTACGCACCCATAGCTGTCCAGTACTCGCTGGTTTTAATGGTTTTCTAACTGATATCAATCTGTGGTCAAACTCGTATAAATAAATCTAATCCTTACAAACCAAGCTCATGAAAATAGTATTAATGACAATATGCATATCAAATATGCACAAGATAATGACAACACCAACAATAAGGAAACTAAATTATCAGTAGTAATTGCATACAAAGAAGGAACCTCGGAAACTTTACTCAGAATTCTTAACAATGCATGAATAAAAGCGGTCGGCATTCCAACCATCCACAAACTCAGTTAGAAAGAAGCTTTGTCAGTTAAAGGATCCTGTGGTGCCTTGATAACAAAACAATTCAGTTGATCTAATACCCCACCTGCGATGATTTTCAGGTCAAATGCATGGGTCAAACTAGTAGAACAGGTGCAGTCAGACTACCGGGGCATGGAAACCTAACAAAATCTACATTAGTTGATCTGAATAAGATAATCAATCTAGAAAATAATTCAGCTATATAGCACTACATGCAATTACACACAACCATACAATAGGATGATGGGATAAGTTGACAGTTTTGAAATCTAATGTAACAACAGGGTGGATGGAGAGATTGTTAACGGAAGCTTTGTTTATCGGATCAACTGCAAACACGTGTAATGGGATTGATTCACCACCTGTCCCAGATATCTGCAAAATTCTATAACCCTTACGACGACGAATAGGAAAGAACAAATGAAACTATAGAACTGAAGTTTCAAAGTCGTGTGATTATAATTGATATGATTATGAACTACAAGTTGTTTTCGGAACCTTGTCATCCAGTAAATAATAATACTGTTTCACTGTGTGATATATTCAATAAATAAGCTAATATAAAATGTCTTAACTTAAAGTAGGGAGTACTAGTGGTTCACTTTTAGATAACTTACTCAAAAGATTTCGTGAACATAGCGAAAATTTCCATTCAGATGGTTAGAAGACTAAAGGTAGCTACAGCAAAGAATATTCTTTTAGATAAATTCCTCTTCCGTGTCTACAATTTTAAATGTATATATAATTTTCTACAATAACTTCGTCAACAATATTCATGTTTTTATAATTAGATGGCTGGAGACGATCGGCAGGAATCCCTGGAACTAGGTTTCATGCTTGTTGCCGCTCACCAGTCAGAAAGGCGTGTCTATTTGTAACCTTGAAGGAATTGATTTCCCTTCTGAGATTCGAACTCGGTTCACCCAAAGATGTAGTAAGAGATATCATCACTGAGCTTGTCGAACTCACGAATAACCTCTAATGAGGCTGTATTGGATATTGTGATTTAACTCTAGTTAGTAACTAGTGTCACTTATCCAGTCTTTTTTTTAGTGTAGACTGAAATCCATCGGTCAAATAAGCAGTGTAGCCATCATGCTAGGTGGCTCGCCATCACAATACAATTGAAATCCACGAGATGAGAGAGGACATAGCTACAAATAGACCTTGTTTTTCCCCTACTTGACCACAGAGGAGGGTATTCAGAAGTCGAATAACAAACACGCCTAATTGTACACCCTATGTGACTGGTCCTGCATACGCAGTTGAAATGATAGATACATATATGAGGCAAACTCAAGTAGTTTACCTTTAACTCCTGATAGTAAAATAGGGATGGTTGTGAAGAGACAGCATACTTCAATGGCATTGAATGCTCCTTTTTGCCACATTCCTTAAGTGTCGTGTTTTTATTCTGCCAGTGTTATAGCCGAGGAGGAACTGAAGATGTAAGAACAAAGCCTTTCTCGGAACTTTCGGTACGTTAGCTTGCTTTGGTTTTAGATTCATATTCTTGTCAATATATGTCAATATTCTTGTCGATTAATTTCTCTGAGTAATCACTTTCCCTCAGTAGTCGTTTATTAATATTGAGCTCTTCATTAAGAAATTCATCAGAGAAGATTAATGTTGCCCTTTGAACCAAACATTTCATTAGGAGTACGAAGTGCAAAAAATGGGTATTCTGACAAACTGATGTAAGTTTTCTGTTAACACTTATTCATACTGTACTGTCCTCTTTTCTAGTCATAAGGACGTCTAGGAATGAAATACAAGAGATTCTTTCTTTCTCGATGGTAAAATTTATCGCAGGATGCACATCGTTAAATTTATCAAGCATATTATTAGGTTCATTTTCATTTTTCACAATCAAAAATGTATCACCGATGTGAAGACAATGAATCTCAGGCTTTGCAAGGAAAGTATCAGCTAGACTTGGTCCTAGTGATGACCCCATAGCTTACCGTCATTACCTCTGTAGAATTCCGCATTAAATACAACATATAACATTCATCGTCCGTCTCAAAAGGTGGAAAATACCGTGAAAATACTGTGGCTTCACTTATTTTCTGATTTCTATAGAGATTTAAGTAATATAATGAGTAGTTTCGTTTTTGCCCACCAAAAAGTAATTGTGGCACTGTAATCATCTACAGGTTGGTTTTCCTTAACAGATTTCTTTCCCGTACACTCTCCCATTTCACTACCTGTTTGCACCAGATCATATTTTTGAGATATTTTCTTCTGAAACTGTTTAAAGGAGTATTTGAACGTTTCATGAAGAGATGACTAAATACTAACAGTCTGTCTTCTCACCTGTAACTACTGAGGTCAATAACATTCACCCTAAATATTCTTACTACTCTTACCGCTGTGTAGCTCAGTTTATGTAGTCAAGAAAGAGTCTAATCGCTGACTTATGCATTCTTCACAAAGTATGTTTTCTTGTGTGAAATACTTAAATATTACAGAAAGAAAACACCCCTCTTTAAAAATGTTTTACTAAACTTTATACTACTTTAAGTAGCACAGATTAATCGCTAAAAGGTAATCAGAGGCTTCTACAAAACTTAAGATATCTGGATGACACTTTTATCATTTGTGAGAACAACTGTTCAACTGCTGAATTGTTCAGAAAATTTACTGGTTCTCACCCATCTATGATGGTTTTTGCTGTGGAGGAGGATTCGAATTCCTCATTTCACTTGTTAGATTTGACGCTTAATAGAAGAGAGACTGGCACTTTGAAAAGGACAATCTGCTAAAAGCCAACTTTTGCAGGGGGGTACACTGACTTCAACAGTTGGGCACCTCTAGACGCTTAAGAATTCACGAAATTCGCTTCATAGATAAAGTCCTTAAAGAACTTGGAGACCTTCAAAAAACCCTCTTTAGAAACAGAATCCTAGAAGATTTATTGAAAGAAACACCTAGAAAGGATCCGCTCCTAGTCAAATTATAGTGCCAAAGAACACACTGTTTATCACCTAGGCGCTCAGAGGTGAAACTATTGCCGAAGTGATTCAGAGTCGTTTTTTCAAGTTTAATAAACGCTGTTTTTATGCCGCTTACTTATATTTAGTTTTCTCTAGCTGAAATATGATTCTGTAATGCATCAAGGATAAACTATCGCTTATGTTCACCTCTATGTGTTTCCTCTGATTCACATGCTTATGTGAAGCTGATTACATTGGAAGTTGCAAGCGTGTTAGCAGTAAATGCGCAGCCGAACACTACCCAGTTTGATCAATGAAAGGTGAGTAAAGGACGACAAGGTCTTCAATCTGTGCACACCATCTGGAGTCAGGTAGTTCAACTCCAGGCGATGTATCCTTTATGGTTATCCACAAGACCAAATCAAACCACTCTAAAATCTTACGTTTTCTTCACTTATGCTTAGCCGAAGCTTTAGCTATACAAGGAGAAAAACATAAATTATGTATTCGAAACATTTTGTCAAAGCCCTTTCTTTACTTTGGTCATAGTAATGTTGTTTTATTTTATCTTTGTTTTACCACTTGAATTCATTCCACTTCACTCCATCTTCGCCATCTTTATTGTTATCCTCATCGTACTCCGTCCTGTAGCAAGTCACCAATGAGCACCAGATTAATTTCCGGGAGTTTGTTTGTAAGGATTAGACTTGTTTTTACGAGTTGATCACGGATTGACATCAGCTAGAGAATCATTGAAAACCAGAGAGTACTGGACAGCTGCTGCATCCTTGTTTGGGAATCATCGGCAGTATTCAACCACTGGGGTTCGGACCCAGGACGGGGTTTTCCGGAATTCTAATGAGAAGTCATGACCAGTGAGATTCAACCAGTCAAGTGTGAGGATTGATGTTCCACCGATGACATTGGTTGGTGGTCGCACTAAGTCACGAATTGCAGAAGTTAGAATTCAAGGACCGGCCAATATATCGGGTCCCAGAGGTTAAATGGTATGCGAGTTGGCCTTATACATGGAAGGTCCTGGGTTAGAACGCTGGTGGTAGGTGCGTAGTGCCGATGATTCCCAAAACTAGGATGAAACCGCTGTCTAGTACTCCCTGGTTTTCAATGGTTCCTTAACTGATATCAATCCATGATCAACTCGTAAAAAATAACAAACAGTGCTAAGAAATTACACTTCCTATACACTTTATATCCAGAAAGTTCAAGTTTAAAGAAAAAATTAATGCTTCGAAACGGTGACAAAACAGTCAAGTAATAAATACAAAAGATGTATAAGATGGTGACTAACTAATAAGTCTCGTAACAATGTGTTGAGCTGAACTCATATCATAGAAAAAAGCGGCGGAGTGAGGAAATTAGGGTCAAAAGTTGCGTAGTCAAGTGAAATAGAGAGTAAAGGCATTCAGCTTTCAGAGCAAGAAAAAAAATGACAAACGCTTCTTTTTCAACGCATAAATTGGGTTTCGGACGTTTGATAGCAATTGATTTGGCAAACTTGAGCAGAACTAAACTATTCTGTCTATAATTCTAAGAGATTTTATGATGTCCACCTCATTACCTAGCAATGGCACGGTTGTAACCATTTGTTCCCTTGAGAAGTAGGCTTCTTGGTACATCTTCAAAAAATCGAAAGTTTTTCCTTCTTCCAGTTCTCCTAATGTCACTGTTCCCGCTGATACTTGCAAATTTGTAAACACAATTAGACCTAACATGGGGAAGATATCTATCAGATTTTGATTGCACCGAAGAGCATGTTATTCAATAAATGGGAACCAATTTAGCCGCAGGATAGGTTGTAGCCAGTGAGATGTTCAATCTTCTGCTGACTATTTCTGCAATGAAATCGCCTTAAAAATCGAGGTGGTTTGTTTTACATTTATATTTTTCAGATCCTCTACACTTGTAATATCTTTGTGAGAACCAGAAATCGTACTTCTAATTTCTCTCTTGACTCTATTAACCATAGTTTTCACCAGTGCTCATTTGTAGTTATTTAGACAAAAAACTATTAACTTTGCCTAGTTAAACAGCTCGCCAGTTTTCTAGCCGGTTTCAAGCAGGGGCGAAGAGGGAGGGGATTGGCGTGGGGCTAGCAGCCAAACATCACTAGGTCTTTCAAACCACCAGGGAAACTTCAACACACAGAAAATATACTAAAACTTCAAATAACAGCTATCTTATTCTTCGCTCAAATTGGAAAGGCGAAATGGCACAGTAAGCTGGTGAAAGCCTTCGGGAAGCCAGTTAGCCAGCCGATGTATCTTCTCTCGATAAAAGCGAGAGTAAGAATGGGTACATGGAATGTCCGTTCAGTATACGAGGCTAACTGGGAAGACTGTCCAAGTAGCCAAAGAAATGCGAATATATCGTATAGAAGTGCTTAAAATCTGTGAGATCAGATGGAATGGATGTGGATTGACAACATTGTCAACAGCAAAGTCAATAATCTACTCCCATTTGGTCACCCAGACGACAACCACAAACACACTGGGGCAGTGAGTGGCTATCACGATGTCACCAGTAGCAGCCAAAGCTCTAATACAATTATTTACTGAGCACAATTCAGTAACCCGTTTCGGAGTTAGTGATACAAGTATAAAATTTGTACACTGTGGTAGAGTATAACTTTGCCAGCGTGTCACGAAAACGATTTCCAACAGGTTGCATAATTTCATCAACAGCTGCCTTCGCTGGTTGCATAATGAAGATCAATTGAAAAGCCTGCTAGACAGGGAGAATCAGCAACAAGTGACTCAGCAGTGGAACAAGTCAACCAGGAGCCAGTCGCTGGACGAATATGTAGGAGAAACTGTAGTTAGATCTGACATACATTGAGGAGGCCACTGAGTGAAATCGTGCGTCAGGACCTCGAGTGGAACCCAGATGTGAAGCGATGAGTGTATCGTTGGTGCGACGGTGACTTGGAGGAGATCGTATGAAGAAGAGATGAGAGAGTTTGGTCAATCTTGGACTCAGGTGAAGAGGACGGCAGAAAAAAGAACAATGTGGAGATGTGCTGCTGAATCCCTATATTCCACCCGGAACGCAAGGGAATAATAATAATAGACAAAAGCTATTAAAGTTTAAGTGTTATCAAGTCCGTGTAGGATTTCGGTAAATTACTCTCTGAAGACTCTTATCTTCCAGACGTTGTATGACTATGTCAAGAAAAACATACTTCCCATCACTTTTATATTCCACAGTGAATTCGATATTCTTATGTTCATCGCTGGATAATGCAAATAGGTAGCATGCATGACTTTCACTGCTGTTGACTACAAATGTCATCAACATATAGACAATAAGTCATTTTGTCGATTGCAGATTTTAAATAATACCTGCTGCACAAGGTAGGACTCTCGTGGTCATCGTGACCTTTTGAATAGTTCCTTAATATTTGACAAGATGGGTGCAGAGTTCGACTCTCAGTAAGAACAACATCACTCACTAAGAATGCAGGTGCATCCAAATGACTAGTCCCAAATAAAACGAAATGTGCCTTCTAGATTCCACTGCTAGTCACTGTCAATCAAAATAAAAAAAATAAGGAAATTATATTCAGCGAAAAAATTCTTTTTGATGAATTTATTATCAAGCCGTTTAATCATATATATCTGGTTTTAAAGAAATTATATCCTATGAGAAAATGCAAACAAAGGCATGAGTACGTAAAATAACAATAGCAGTATAAAATATGGTTAAAAATTAATCGGTGGATGGTGGCTAGCAGTGGAATCCAAGATGCGCACTTCGTCTTATTTTGGGACTCGTCATCCGGAGGTGGATAACGCTTAAGCGTTTGAAACTGTGGGCACTGGGTTCTAGCTTCAGTGGGAACACCATCACTCACTGGGAAATGCAGGTACATTCAGATGACGAGTCCGGAAATAGGACGAAATGTGCATCCTGGATTCCATTGCTAGTCACCATCCACCAATTAAATTCTAATTGCGTGCCAAGACATCGTCGAAGCATCTGCAAAAGAAGCCGACATGTCAACCTGAGACCAAGCACTTCAGTCCAATCAATCGACGGGAAAATCTAAAAAATTTTAATTATATACAGTTAAAATGTTTGCGATTAAAATCATAATTAACTGACAAGGGACAGAACAAATGATGTGATTTACAGAATAGTTTGACTGAAGATTGAAATCATTCAGAGAACTATTAATAATAAGGAAGCACTGAACAGTTGTTTCGTCCTAGTTTAAAACCCATCGGCAGTAAGCACCCAGGTGGATTTGAACTAAAAACCTTTCAGTCAAAAAGTAAGCTTATACACCGTTCAATCACTAAGGCGCCAGCTCATTAGCCTGTGACTTCTTACATCTACCAATGATTTCATAGAATCTATACATGTTGGAATGGAATATAAAATTTTAGAATTGCAGGCAAATAAAAGGCATTATAATAAAGGTTATTTGTATTTCACGATGAATGAAAAACAAGACACTATTGTTGTGTTTACTCATGTTTCGCTATTTAATGCTGCTGATAGCTTTATCAAAGTATTATTAAAGCAGAATTTACAAAATCTCAGCATATATATATATATGTATATATTACTACTGAATCATCGTTCATCACCCATAGGTCTACACGCTATAGAATCAGGTCACAAAATGGATTTTAACAATATTGAAATCACCATCCAGAAAAACTTCAGAAATCACAAAGAACGTCTAATATCCGAAGCACTTTATATTAAGTGGAATCCAAATTGTCTGAATAGGAATGATGGACTAAAACAGAATTTGACCTGGTTACAACACCCTCCTCCCCATGAAGTGACAAAGTCAACACGAATGTGATGAGCAATTTCATTATGTAAACACACGCCGCTTTATTGATATAAGAATAAAACTTGTGCACTGTGGTAGAGTGTAATTTCATTATGGGTAAATTTTGTTTTGATAAAGTCTCACAGTGTTATACAGTAATGTTTACTGATGACGTTTCGAGCACAATTTATTGCTCATAATCATATCGAAACTTCATCAGTAAACATTACTGTATAACACTGTGAGACTTTATCAAAACAAAATTTACCCATAATGGAATAACACGCTACTTTGATAATTTTACACACTTATCAAATCCAACAATCTACATGTGGTTTTCCCGGTTTATGTATTTTAATAGTACCATACATTCTACTAGCATTATTAGTTTTAGGCATTAAATTAAACCATTTAGACTCACCCAGAGACGGCTTCATTCTACGTATTAATTCCACTGTAGATTTCTGAACCTTATTCATTATTGTATCTACAGGCCTCTTAATTTCCTCATTTGGACCCGTCGTAATGTGTTCAGTGACTTTTTTGATATATACTTATATCAATAATATATGTGGTTTTGTTACCTTCACCAGTTGGTCAATTCGAGAACGCAAAAATAACCCCACGCTGAGGAACGCTGATTAAGTTGTTATATGTAAGCTGACATTTTGTAAATTCTGCTTTAATAATACTTTGATAAAGCTATCAGCAGCATTAAATAGCGAAACATGAGTAAACACAACAATAGTGTCTTGTTTTTCATTCATCGTGAAATACAAAAAACCTTTATTATAACGAATACCATATACCCAATGCCCAAATTTTTTCAAACTGTTAAAAGTGAACTTGGTTTGGACATAGATAAAATTTTAAAAGTGGTGTGAAATTCAGTAAGATAGAATTTAAAAATTACAGAAAGAATTTTACCTTAGAATGTCAAGAGGGAGAAGTAAAGGGAACAGTTCAAAGCGAGAGTAGCAAGAGCACCAATAATTATGATAATAACAATCGCAGTAATGATGTAAAAGTACATATATTAACTAAATAAACAAAATAAAAAAAATAAAAATAAAAAACAAACTGTAGAAAAGAAAAAGTGTTTATTTGTCTCCCATTCAAAGGAGATGCAGTTTCACAAAAGATTGACAGAAGACTGAAAGGAGCAATAAATAGAAGCTTCCCGGCACCAAAACTCATAACAGTATACAACACCACTCCTTCCATGATCAACTCAAAACTGGATAAATACCCTGCTGATGTCACCTCCAACTGCGTTTATGAATTTACGTGCACTTGCGGGAGCAAGTACATTGGAAGGACAGAAAGAAGGGCTTCTATCCGGTTTTCTGAACATATTCCAAGAAACCTATGCCTGAAAGGAAGCAAATATTCTCAAAGTGCAATCACTAGACATATTGTTGATACCGGACATCTCGTAGAGATCTCTAAGTCCTTCAAAATATTAAATAGACAAAGGACAGCAAATTTACTACGATTTGCCGAAGCGATCGCAATCAAACGATTTAAACCAGACTTATGCATACAGAAAGAGAGTGTGATTAACCTCTCACTCCCTTGGTAACTGAATTTTGATTTTGATTAGTCATCAGTGATCTCAACTCACTGAGCAAATCTCAATCTTATAAACTGTAAATGCTTTTGTTTTTTGGAGTTGCCATGTGAACCTACAAGCCAACACTGTTTCTGTTAATCAATTTTTCTGTTTTCTGTCTTACCCCTCCCCCTCTTTTCAACTCTGAAAGTGTATAAATTGATGATGATAACTTAAACTAAAATGCTTTCATTCTTTTTTGGATGCGTCAATTTTATCTCTTCTCTACTACTAATCAAACATTAAAGTATGTTATTATCATTTATATAACCATTGTAATTTCAGGTAGTCTGCAGCTGATGAGAACCTGTGAAATAGAATGATATCATTTTATACTGCAAATTTCGTCTTCCTTTCTTTATCGAAATAAATAAATGTTTATCCCTATATGGGCAAGGTAGATATGGGAATAATACATACTTCTTTTGCCTTGAATTTATGAATGATAAAAGCCGTGTCTGTCTTTGGAAGTTTGGAACGAACAGAACTCGACAAAAAAACCATGAACTCGATAAATCATCACCATCTTATGGTTGGGTTTGTTAGATGGACAGAAGTCGATCATGTGTTCTAGAATAGAGCTTCTCACACTCTTTCTTTCTCCTTTGTAATCACTTATCTATGTGGAAAGTATTCACTAGCTATGACCAATGTGCCCTCTTCAGAAAGAACCGGTGAAATGATAGATGCACATAGAGGGAAAAGTTTAAAATCCCGGTGACTAAGAGTTTCTAACAAACCTAGCAACAGCACTAAGTATTACAACAAAATATCTAAATGATGAAATGAAACAGATAGATGAATAGCTGGTTGGTGTTAAATAACGATCCGATAAAATTCATCAGGAATATCAAAAAAGGTCAAAAGCAAAATAAAAAATAATGGTGAAACTAATAATGATGACATAAATAGGACAGAATTTAAGGCATCTACAGTTTTACCATTTAACGAGTGGAGATCTGAGACTCTAAAGTAGGATTCTCGATAAAGCAGGAATTAGGGTGGCATTTAAATCTACAAACTCATTCAGGTAGGACAAGCTCTGTAGGCTAACGGATTCTGACCCAATTAGACAAAATAATATAATTTACAAAATACCCTGCAATGAATGTGAGTTAGGTTGACTACATAGGCCAAACTATTAAATCGAGATTAGTCAGATTGTCGGAACATAAGAATTCAACTAAGGTTAGAGCGATTACCGCCACCCGCGAAGATAAATAATTTAGAAAAAAGCTCAGCGATTGCAATGCATGCATTAACACACAATCACACAATAGAATGGGACAGAGTCAACATTCTAAAAAGTATTATAGTTAGGTGGAGAGAGATTGATCACTGAATCCTGGTTTATTGAGTCTACACCCAACACATACAAAGGAAATGATTCAAAGCAGATACCAGAGATATGGAAGATATTATCAGTCAAATCAGAGGATAATAAATATTGCTAAAACGCATTTCGATTCACATTCTAACAAGTTATTTACTTTTACAATAAAAGCATCTTATTTCCCATCTGACTGTATTTTATTGATAACACGCATATTATTTCTGAATGTACTTTATCTTAAATTGATTTCATTCAAATATCTAATCATCAATGTTTATTCAAGTATATAAATGAAGCCAGAAATTTATGTGGATACCTTGATATGATTATTAGCAGCAATAAATTGTGTTCAAAGTGTGGTCACCAGTAAATACGACTGTATAACATCAAATGATTTTATCAAGATGAAATTTTATCCATAACGGAGTTATACTCTGCCACAGTGCCCAAATTTTATACTTATATCACTAACCCTGAAACGGGTTAGTGAATTGTGTTCAGTAAATAATTTTTTAGAATATATGGAAATATTTTGTAAATTAATCTTCCGACAAATATTGTATTCTATTTCTCAGACAGTGCGTCGGTGGTACAGATGTATAGTGCTCGTTGACCACGCAGGTGGTCCGGGGTCCGATCCCCGGTCACGGACGCACTCCTTCACCTCGCTAAGCCAGCTAGTTATAAGATTGGTAAAGAGGGAAGGTTGGACATGAGGCTAGCAACCTCATCCTGTAGAAATAATCACTACTGCTACAATAACTTCAAGCCTCTAGCTTGAAGCTCTATGATCCACTGGGAACGTGAACGAATTAAACAGCCTCTTGCGCATGACATTCCTTATTCCAAATACAAAATTTTCCATCCCAAGTATTATTTTCGTACTTCATATATATATATATATATATATATATGTATATATATGTCAACTACACATGTGACTGCCATCTACTACTATGTAGAAATTTACGCATTAGTTTATCCAGTTGTTATTTTAATTTCCTTTTCAAACTACTGGAATGTTAATTTCATAGGAAAGCACACTAAAAGTACATTTCAAAATGAAAAGCTTTTCTTTGGGAAAACATACCTGTCACATTTCAGAATCAACAACTAATTTCAAAACATTTGGATGGGAAAACCTGGAAAAATTCATGGGAAAAAGAATAATTTATATTCAAGTGTTGGTTTTTCTACGGATTTTGTTTAATTGGTTGGAGGATTTATTATTATCATTTCCTTGGGTTCCAAGTGAAATATAGTGCTTCAAAAACACATCTCCACTTTCTTCTATTCTCTTATGTCCTCTTCAGCCGGCTAGCTATATGATTGCCCATAGTCTCTCATCTTCTCCTCCAACTCGCACGATATCCTTCATGTCACCCTCACACCGATGACACACTCGTCGCTTCCCATCTGGGTTCTACTCGAGGCCCCGAGGCACGATGCCATTCGGCGGTCTCTTCAATATGTGCCCGATCCATCCCCACTTTCTCCTACATATATGTTGAGTGACCGGCTCTTGGTTTGCTTGTTCCAATGCAGAGTTTCTTGTTGCTAATTCTCTCTAGCCAGCCGGCTGGTCATTTGATCTTCAGTATGGAGCTAGCAAAGCGGGCAGCTATTGATGAAAGTCTGCCATAGTCTGTTGAAAGTTGTTTTCGTGACACGCTGGCCAAGTTTCTGACTCGTATGGAAGAAATGACTTAATTCACATTTGTGTTGAACATCTGGATCTTCTGTGAGCTAGTATAATTTGTAATCTGATTATTTTTACTCCTTTTCAAAAACATTATTTCCTGTCTGATGAACTAATCTTTGATGGGTGTTTTACAAGTTATCCACCAATTGTTGCCTAACTTAAGAGACTCTACGTTAACATTAGCTAATAATTAAGCTGTCTTCAAGTTTAAAATAAACTAGAAACACTTTTGCTTCTCGATACGAATTCAGAACAAGCAACAAATGTATAGATCTTATGGAAAGGTGACTATCTACTCGCATGACTGAGCACTTTCTAAAGTGATTGAAAAGACCTAAAGACGAAGCACTGGAAAGTTTGATAACAAATTATCTTACGAAACTACAGAGTTGCTCTCAACTCTATTAAGTGAATCTTTGTTGTTAGTAGTAATAATAATAGTAATATTAACGGCTTTTTTCTGCTCAAAAGGTTTACAGTATACACAGTTCAAAGAACTTTTAATGTTGGCGAACTACTCGTCTTATTCTCCACACGACCGGGGGTGATTACTCGGCTAAAAGATGAAGGACCTAGACTCGCTAGCCACTTCCAATTGTATCTACCAATCCAACTGCGTTTGTGGAGAGAGTTGTAACGGCCGTTGCTCTAGGAACTTGATTTTTCGCGCTCGAGAACATCTCTGAGTATGACTAAGTAAAGGTGTAATAAAAACCATTAACAGTTCGACATTAGACCACCTTGTCCAAACTGGCCACAAAGGCAGCCAGCGTTGAAGAATCCTTCTCTATCATCTACCGGGTGCCAAATAAATTGCCAAACAGTAGAGGCTATCGCGATTCGCCTGAAACAACCAGTGCTTTGTGTGCAAAAGAAGCAAGTCCAGTCACTTCTATTACCCAGACCGGCCCCCAGTAGAAACTATAAATTCATGAATTTGTAATATTATCTTTCCTAATTTTCCTGAAATTCAGTTTATTGTTGTATTGATGCTATTGAATTCCTATCTTTTGATATTATTATTGATTCGGTGTTATTTAAACAGCAACATTAATGTTGTTCATAACGCTAATGCATTCACTACTGTTATGTATATATAACTGTAGAGTCTGGTGATGAAGTTATCGAAAAGAGTATTCTTTGTTCAGTAACCATTCTTTTGCAAAATTTTAATGGGCATTATTAATCAGTTTACAATATATACAACATTTTTTCAGCGTAATCTATTGCATCCTGTTTTCTTTACAGGAGGCATCTCCAACTAAAACAAAAATCGAAGGCACATCGTAGGACGCAAAACTGTTCAACCTGAAGAATAAATTGATCCTTTGTGGGGGTTTTCTCTTGCTGCCACGGAATACACAGCAGTAGGTTGAACGCCACTGAATACAATTAACCTAGAGTGGAATATCAACAACTGATTTGTATAAGAAACTGGTTAACAAAAAAACTGGTTGGCTCTCACGAGGTGTGCAACGTAGATGGCACTGAAATAGAAACCAAGTCGGAAATTAAATACCTAGGCGTCATTCTATCTGCTGATCTCTCCTGGTCGTCTCATATCTTGGCGATTTCCAAGAAAATATTCCGTCTTACCTTCTACATCAAGAAGTTAAAACATCCTGGTATAACTCAACCCTTACTCCTACAATTCGTTAACTCTCGCATTCTGCCTATTATTGCCTATTGTTCCCCCTTAGTTTTTCCCGGGCTACTGAAGAAAGACTATAACATATTACGCAGGATGTTAAATGTTGTCAGCAGGGTAGGCAACGTGCCACTTAACCAGCTTGTTAATATTCTGGTTGACAGGTACATGGACTCATGTGAAAAATGGGCCAAATCCATTTTATCCAACTCACACCACCCTCTTCACTCACAACTCTTCCCCTGCATCTCATCAGGACAAACCAGAAGCCTATATAGAAAACTATATGCCCGCACCAGCAAGTACAAAAACTCAACCATATTCTACTTAGTTCATGTTCTGTGCTATAAAGAAAGCATTAGGCGTGACACCTATAATTCATTAAATAGTCAGTAGTACAACTGGACCTCGTCTTTCCAACTCATATCATTTATAGGTACAACATTTTGTTTCTTTCTTTTCCTTTTCTCTCTCTTTTTTCTCTCTGTTATGTGCTGCTTTGTTTCTTTCTTCCGCTTACGTCAGTAAATATGATAGCACCTACTTTTCTAACACCTTCAAACACTGTTTCAGCTTTACTTTTGCTACCGACATGCCAATATGTTGTTGTAATAATGAACTAAGATTTCCCTAATCTATGTAGAATTCTATTTATTGATAATGTACTAACTGGATGCAATACAGTAGTAAAAAATGCTGAGAGTTTCATTCTGTATCACATGTACTGTTTTGGAATAAAGCAAATTATTATTATTAATGTACATCTCATTATTCGAAAGCCACTATGTGAGATGTGAATTCATAACTCTGAGAAAGATTATTAGCTTATCTACTGTTATAGATATACCTACATAACATGCACCAATAGACATGAAATTCACACAGAAACATCTTAAGGAAATCGTTAATATCTTATCATATATGAGTTCCCAGTTCACCATGAAAACATGAAATATGAAAACGATGACGGAATTACTTAATAAAAATAGGTTTCATCACGAGCTGACATTAGTTAGAGAACTATTAGAAAATCAGCGGTTACTGAACAAGTATTTCGTCCTGCTGCAGGACTCTTCATCAGTATAAACTTACTGGGGTTCGAATCCAGGAAGCTGTGATTACAAGAGGAACTCGTAGACCATTCAGCCACTGGGACCTTATCCAAGCAATCGCCAGTGCATGAATTCTAACTTTTTACCTAATGGATCGGGACCAAGTGGCTGAATGTCCAACGAGGTCGCCTGGTAACTGGATGGTCTTAGATTCAAATCCCTGCTGAAGAGTCCGAAACTACGAAGAAACACAGCTGTCCAGTACTCTCATAATCAAACCTGTAACCAATCAAATCCCTGCAAACCAACACTTAAACACTTTCTTCGTATTGAATCTTTAAAAGAAACAAGAAACCACCTTCTAGAAAAATTCTCTTAAGTATGTGAATGATAAAATTCTGTATAATATTTTACACTTTTATTGATCAGTTAGTTAGTATATGTGAAAGAGTTTTAGTCACTTAAGTTCATTTCAGTGAAAAATGTGAAACAGTGAAATAAGTGTTTGTAGTCGAGTGTATGTGCGTGTGTATGTGTGTGTGCAAGTTTACACCCACCTCATTCTTGCACTTTTCTCATTTAGTCGCATGATCATAAGGTAAGAGAGAGAAAAAACTATACGAGTGAATTATTAAATCACTTGCTGTCAGTAGCTATTTCACGAAGAATGTAAAGGAATGAAATCAATAGAATCGATATTTTTAGTGCATTCATTTTTGCAATTTAATACTGTAGAAGCTATAAATATACAATGAGTCCGATGGTTTATAGGCAGTTGGCAGGAAGCCTTGGTACTAGGTTTCGTGCTAGTTAGCACTAACCAGTCGGCAAGGCATACTT
Organism: Trichobilharzia szidati; assembly: GCA_944472155.2. Taxonomy (NCBI): domain Eukaryota; kingdom Metazoa; phylum Platyhelminthes; class Trematoda; order Strigeidida; family Schistosomatidae; genus Trichobilharzia; species Trichobilharzia szidati. The sequence goes on along the minus strand of OX235271.1, from coordinate 33,728,033 downwards.
GAAACCTCGAAGGAAATCATGTTCCCTCTGATAATCGAACCAACGTCACCCAGTCCTGCAGTCAGAGACGTTACCATTCAACTATTCGGGCTCATGCCTCACCCCCTGAAGGTTTATATTGGATACTTTGATTGGACAGTAGTCTGCAACTAGTGTTATATGTCTAGTCTTTTGTTTGGTGCAGACTGAATTCTGTCAGTCAAGATTGTAATATGGTAAATAGCTCTGTGGTGACGTCTGTGAATGCAGCACTGAGTGACGCGGGTTCGAATCTTGGAAACGATACAAGTCTCTTCAAGATTGCAGACACGCATTGCTGATGAGTGCCAACCAGCACGAAACCTAGGTTCAAGGCTTCTTGCGTATTGCCTCCAATCATCTAATAACACCAATTCACAGAGCACCGTGATGATGTGCCTTCTAGTATGGTGGCCACATTGCAAACTTGACCGATAGAATCCAGTCTGCAAGAAAGATAGGACTAGATACAATACACTAGTCAATGACTAATGTCCAGTCAAAACAGTTTGTACAATGGGTTATTAAGATTACGTCATTCTCCTTTGCCGATGTGAACTATGAACAGTCAGCCTTGTATGACATCATTCGGCTGATATGTCAAATTCATACATGATATATGAAGTTAATTATTGAATAGAAGTTGTTCATTCTTGAAAGATCAATATACTTTTGAATAAATGAGAATAATTCTAACAAGAACAACAACTATATTTCGGATATGCTTCTATCTCTAACAGGAATAAAAAAACTTGAGGTCTATAAAACACAAAATAATCGAGCAAAGAATATTCTTTTCGATAAATTCCTCTTCCAGGCTCTACAATTATATGTATGTTTATATACACAGAATATTTTAAATTAGTAGTTGATAACAATATTAGCCTTTTTTTTAATAATATCGATTTGTAAAGTATGGTCAATGCTACTGCAGTTCATTAAAGATGCTTAAGTTATAATAATAATAAAGATATAACAGCGAATAGGATATCAACTAAAATTAAGGAAATTTCACAAAAATTCCGGATTATTCAAACCTGGATGGCCAAGGTAATGATAATGACTGAACTAACTTCTTTTGGGTGCATAAATTAGGCTTATTAATATGAATCCCCACAGCCTCAGCAATATTTAGAAGTCAAACTCTTAAAGCGAAAATAAGATTCTTAGGTATGCGGTAAATGACCCTGAAAGCATGATTAACGTCAATCTTGTGTTCTGTCTCCACAAGATGAGATAGAATAGTGCTACGAATAGATTTTATTTGTCCTTTACTTAACCACTAAGCAGGGTGATGTTCGAAAATTCGATGCGAAACACGCCTAATTGTACGGCCTATGTAACTGGCTCCACAGGAGCAGTTTTCATAGATGAACTCTATCTGAAGGATTTGCATTGCTTTTGTTTAGGAGTATTTACAAAAATTGCGTCCGCCTAAAATTTCAGGTTGATAATTTGAACAGTTAGTTTTTAGGTACTTGATTTATTTCAGGTATGATCATGAGCTGATATCAATTACAGAACCACTGGGAAACCAGAGAGTGTTGGACAGTTGCTTCGCTATAGTATGAGACTCCTCAGTAACAGCCACTGGGACGCAGTCAAATGATCCAGGTATTCCAACTTCTACCGATTTGCGATTTTTGCGCAGCCAGGCAGTCACTAGAGAGTATCAGATTAATATTCAGCAGTCAGTTTTGGTAATTTTAGTTTGTGGTGGCTGATTCAACCTCAGGATTAATCCAAAGTGCTGTGGAAGTTTACTGGTTGACTGTGAGACACTTGCATATATCATAGATCATAACCGAGAGTAAACTGAATACCAGCATAATAAGGAGAGGAAGCTTCGAAGGTGCATTTTATATAATTTCATTAATACATATATAAATGCACAAATAATTTTACCTGTTAGCTTTCGTCACGAACCCACTTCAGTAAGAGAGGTCATTAGAAACCAAGAGGCACTGGTAGGCTGTTCGTCGTAGTTGGAGTCTCTTCAAAATTGCTTACGCTTGACTCTGTCAGGGATTGAACATAGGACCTTCAGGTTATGAGACTTATCTCACAGCATGGAGGATTTCGTCAGGAGCTGACATCAGTTAGAGAACTTGTGGAAAACTTGGGGGTACTGGACTGCTGTTACGTCCTAGTTTGGGACACTTTATCAGTACGCACCCACCGGAGTTCCAACCCAGGACCTTCTGGCCCTATTCAGGCAGTTAACCTGCGGTTCTAGTGGGAAGCCGTGACCAGCAGGGTACAGCAGGTTGAAGATGAGGCAGTAACTCATTGAAGAAGACATTGCGAAATGGTCACACTATGTCGTGAATTGGCAGAAGTTAGAATTCATGTGCCATGTGGCTTAACGGTCTATGAGCTCGCCTTGTAACCAGAAGGTCTTGTGTTCGAACCTACTATGGTGGGTGCATATTGGTGAAGAGTCCCAAACTAGGTTGGCGAAACAGCCGTCCAGTACTCTTCTGATGGTTTTTCAATGGTCCTCTAACTGATGTTAGCTAATGATGAAATCCTCCAACTAATCAAAGAAAATCCCGACAAAACCAATACTTGAAAACTTATCTCACTGACCATTCAGCCACTTTGTCAGTGATTTAGTGAACCGTGAATCCCAACTCCATCGATTTCTGATATAACGTTACCCTTATCAAATGCCTTCAATCGGAATCCTCTTTGCCTTGACATGGCAGACACCACTAATCACAACTTCTCACTACACTTTCAGGACATCCATCCAGTAATAATAATCAATGAGCTGGAGATTGATATTTAGATTATGGCATATGCGACCGAATCTACCAAAAAAATTAAATTAATCGAAATCCACACCGTTACTTTAATTTAAATAGCAGTCTCCAGGTCAGTGATTGCTAGTGGATAGATGTCCTGAATCTACAGTGAGAAGTGATGACCAGTAGGATGTGCCATATCAAGATGAAGTGGTTTTTCATCAAAGCCATTGGTTAGGAGTGGCGCCACATCATGAATTGATTAAGTTAGAATTCACAGTCCAGTGAACTTCACCTCAAGTGGCTGAATGCGCAAAGAGCTCTAGAAGCTCCTGGGTTTGAACCATACATGGGTGGTTACTGATGAAGAGTCCTAAACTTGGACGAAGCAGTTGTCCAGTACTCTCAGGTTTCCTAGTGGTTCAGCTTGTGATCAATCATGTCAAACACAACTTTATTATTCACAATACAGAGCATATATTATCATTTACGCATCAATGGAAATTTAAACCATAGATAAACAATCAATATCTGGTTGACTGATTGCATCAATCATGCTTTTAGTCCGTCCTAGCACCAGTGCCCCCTCCCCCGGTTTTCAATGGCCTCTGTAACTGATGTTGATTTGTGGAGGAATCTAACAAGTTTATACATGTATATAATTACGAATCAAACTACTGTTTCCACCAAAATATATCAAACTATTCTGTGAATGCTGCAAAATAAGTGATCTGGAAATCTCCCTCCCCTTAAATAATCCATTTAAAATGAACTGATATTGATTTGGATGTATTTCAACTAATGTTATGACTGCTACCCGTTTTTCCAACCTAAATATCACTGTCCTAACATTAGCATTTATCTTTTTGAAGTCAAGGTTACACCATAGAGTGACTGCCTAACACTAGATTACTCCCTGGGGAAAGTGTTTTCTTCTGTTTGATTCAGGTAGGTAGGGTATTTGATCCCAACTTTGTTGGGAATATTCTCAGTGATTCTCAAATATTTTATGATTGTGTCTGGTCCCTTAGTTTTGTTACACAGTACGTATATTTACATAGGAAACTTTACGGCTGTGTGTCTGCTGGATGAAATTGTTGAATTAATTTTTTGATATACGTTATTATTAGTGTAGAGAGAACCAGACCAGCCCTGGATGAAAAACTTTGACCGGAACATGCTGAATTCAGGAGAGACAAGTCATGTATTGACCAGATCGCCACATTACGGATCATCTTTGAACAAAGCTTGGAATGGCGGTCACCTCTCTATCTCAACTTCATCGACTTTGAAAAGGCCTTTGACAGATTCGATCGAGAGGTGCTTTGGCAACCACTTCGCTACTACGGGGTGCCACCGACAATTATACATCTCATCCAACAGCTGTATGACAATTCTGAATGCCAAGTAATCCACAACGGGATACTTACGGAATAATTCGAAGTGAGGACAGGAGTAAGACAAGCTAGCTGCCTACTATCGCCAATGATTTTCTTGATTGCAGTAGACTAGATAATGCGACAAACGGTGGGCAATGAGGAAACAGGCATAAAATGGACTCACACAAAAAACTTGGAGGATCTGGACTTCGCCGATTTTATATATGTCTGATTTCCCACAAACTGGAAGATATGCAAGCGAAAAGCAACAAGTTAGCAGAAGAAGCATCGAAGATAGGACTTCAGGTGAACATAGAGAAAACAGAGGTGATGAAGATTCCTGGGCAACACCACCAACAGCAACAACAACAACAGACAACGATCAGCATATATGGGAGGAACCTGAAAGAAACAACCTCTTTTACCTACCTACCTGGGAAGCATCGTTTCAACTACAGGCTGACGGAACTGACGAGGATATCAAAGCAAGGATCAGGAAAGCAAGACAAGCTTTCACTACTCTCAAGTCTCTGTGGAGGTCAACAGCACTCAGCATCAAAATGAAAATAATATCCGGATTTTCAACTCCAATCTGAAGTCAGTGCTAATCGCTATACGGATCAGAGACTTGCACTCCGCGTCATAAAGAGCATCTCAAACAAACTACAGACCTTAGTTACCAGCCAGCTGTCTTCGCTCAATACTCAAGATCACATGGCCGGCCAGAAAAGATCAGCAACAGAGATCTCTGGAAATGAGCGAACCAACGCAGCAGGAAGCGACTGTCAAACAAATAGGCAGGAAGAAATGGAGATGGATTGGCTGGCCATACTCTGAGGAAACAACCCATCAAGTGACATCACTAGACAAGCCACTGTTCGAGTGGGACCCGAAAATGAAGCAGCGAGTTGGTCGTCAGTGAGAAGGTGGGGTGACTTGGAGGAGGTCATGTGAAGAGGAGATGAAGGTGTGTGGGCAGACTTGTAGCCAGGTGAATACTCTAGCAGAGAACCGAACTCAATGGAGACGCACGGCTGAAGCCCTATGTTCCTCTAGGAATTAGAGGAAACAATTATTATTATTATTAGTGAATAGTGCTGCTGATTCTATCATCCTGGATAGTGCCCTTGATATTGTTGGAATTCGATTTTTGACCAGGAGTAACTTGATAAAGTTGGGTGGGTTATACGGAAGAACGCATTAATTGTTTCTCTGGATACAGCCTGAAATATTTGGCTTTTGGTCACTATAATGAACTGATATTGTGATCGATATCCAGTTTGTAAATAAACCAATCAGAATTAGCCTACATACAATACGTCCACTATTGTATTGATCATGATTACAGACTAATTGACATTTCCCTGGTGATTTCTTAAAATTATACCTTATTGAATAAACTTACTTACTTTTCAGTCTCGTTTTTTATATACCCTTGCTTAAGTTGCGGACTGAGAGATCGGTCAGGCGTTGTATACGTTTTTGGTGTAGACAGGAAATACTCATAGTTACTGAGTCTGTCATTAGCCCGGCGTCTCTATTTCAACCCACTTTTCGCTGCTGGACACCACTGTTGATGTAGTTTTGTATTTCGGAAATGTTATTATTATTATTATTTGAATAGTACTACTGATATTGCTGGAACAGAATTTCGAACTATGTATAACTCCCGGAAGTTAGGTGGACTAGAGAAAAGTAAGCAACCATAGCTTCCGTGTTGTTCAGACCGATATTTTTGTGACTTAAACATTACATCAGGAATACATGTTAATGCCTGTTGCATGACTCATGATTGGACAAAGTTTAAAAACAAGAGTTGTTCCTTTTATATATAAACCTCTGTTATGTTAATTTCGATTAATTTCCCAGAAGAAGTTCAGACCCGGTTCGCCGAACGAAACGTTGGAATTAATCATATCAATTTCTCTGAGATTTTACAAATATAATTTTATAAATGTCAGGAATACAATGTCTGATTTTTCAGACATTAGAACTTACACAGATTACTTACAGTAAACAAATAGTTAGCGATATCATTGGGTCATTTAATCTGCATAGTCTGGTAATAAAGATTTCGACCTAGACTGAATTTAAAGGTCAGTGGATTATCGATCACTAGTTAAATAATTCATTCGGATGTTGCTGTTTATTTGCCTGTACCAGTAACATGAGATATGTCTGAACTTAATGTTGAATTATTCATATAGCTGAAATTCACCTTGGCTTCCTTTCACTAGTAATCGATATTTTCTGTTTCACCGCAATAACTTCAGATTTTATTTTCATTCCCTTTCTGTTGGTAAGACTTTTCTGGAAAGATTTCCTTTAAAAAAATTATATTACATTGTTATTATTCCCCTTGTCTCCCTAGTGGAACACAGGAATTCGACAGAACATCTCCATTTTGTCCTGTTTTCCGCAGTCCTCTTCAGCTCATTCCACTATCTTCGATAAGCTCTCATCTCATCCTTACACAATCTCCTCCATGGTACATTCATATATATGTATATATATGTATATAGACACAAATGCGCATGAATTGGTCATCCAAAGACGATACTGGTGAGTGACACAACATGCTAGATAGGCCATCATTTGAAACCCAAATAGGGAGAGTTCGATTGAACTCCTGAGGATGACATACATGGAGGAGTGCATGTGAAAAGAAGATGGAAGATTGTTGGAAGTCACAGAGCCATTTGAATGTGATGACAAAAAGCAGAGTACCTCTACTCTAAACGGGAAGAATGGATGATAATGACAGTGGACAAAGACTCCATTATCAATAAGATTTTATTTTGATAAATCACACAGTACTGTACAGTAATATTAACTGATGACCACATTTCGAGCACAACTATTGCTCATAATCATATCAAGTTACTCACACAACTTTTTTCCTTTATTTATATACATGTGTGGAATCGATTAGATATTGGAATAAAATTCAATATGAGATAATGTACATTCAGAAATAATAATATGAGTGTTATTGATCAATTACAATTAGATGGGAAATAAAACAAGTGTTTCTATAGTCATAATAAGTTACTTGTCCGAATGTTTTCATGTGTTTGAATTGAAATAGAATTTTATGATTATTTATTATCCTACTCTGATTTGACTGGTGGTAATAATATCTTCCATATTTCTGGTATTTGCATTGAGTCATTTCTGTTGCATGTGTTGGGTGTAGACTCAATGAACAAGGATTCCGTAATCAACCTCTCTCTCCACCTACCTATGTTACTCTTTAGAATTTTAACCCACTCCCACCATGCTATGGTGTGGTTGTGTGTTAATGCATGCATTGCAATTACCGAGCTTTTTTCTAAATTACTTATCTTCTCTGGGTCAACCATTCTTACCTTAGCTAAATTCTTGTGTTCTGATAATCTGACTACCGCTGACCTACTAGTTTGACCTATGTAATTGACCTCACAGTCATTGCAGGGTATTTTGTAAATTATATTATTTTGTTTAATTGGATCAACCGGGTCCTTCAACCTACAGAGCTTGTCTCTGAGTGAGTTTATAGGTTTGAATGCCACCCTAATTCCTGCTTTATTAGGAATCCTACGTAGGGTCTCAGATGTCCCCTCCTTATATGGTATTATAGTGGATGACTTATATTCTGTCTCATTTATGTTATCATTACTAGTTCCACAATTATTTTTATTTTGTTTTTGGCCTTTAGTGATCTTCCTAATGAATTTTATAGGATAGTTATTCAACACCAACGCTTCTTCTATCTGTTTTATTTCATCATTTAGGTCTTTTTTTGTGCTACTAAGCGCCATTGCTCGGTTTGTTAAACACTTAACTAAGTCTGCCTTAACAGTTAACGGATGAGATGAATTAAAATCTAAATATCTGTTAGAATGCGTTGGTTTTCTATAAACACTACTGTGTAGTTTGCCTTCTTCTATTCGTTTTATTTTACAATCTAACATAGCTAATTCTCCTTGCTCATTTTCGGCTTCAAATGTGAATTTTATTCCCTCCACAAGTGAGTTTATGTGTTTGTCAAGAAGCTAGAGATATGTTCAGTTTTTAACACTGTGAAAGTGTCATCCACATATCTCCACCATATTTTTCGAATAGGATTAAACGCCTTGAGAGCCATATTTTCCCAGCTATCCATAAATATATCTGCTACGATAGGGAATATTGGTGATCCCATTGCTACACCTTCAGTTTGCCTATATATTTTGCCTTGGAATTTAAATATAGTAGATGTGAGGCATAGCTGAATCCCTAAAATAATTTCTTCAATGGACAGCTTTGTTCTATGATTGAGTTCAGGATCAGCAGTTAGTTCTTTTTTAACTTCTTCTAAGGCCATATTGACTGGTATATTAGTATTATATCAAAACTAACCAACGTTTCATCATTCCCTAGTTGAATGTCATTTAGTTTATTTTTCATTTCATATGATTTAGTTAGTCTAGAATTTGAACGATTTCTAATGGGGCATAATATTAGAGCTAAATGTTTTGATAATTCATATGTAGGGGTATTTCTAAAATCTACTATTGGTCAAAGTGGACAAAGACATTTATATGCATCCTGCCTTATTCAGTCACAAGATAAACGTCTTATTCACACAAGTACAATTTTGATGCAATAACTTCCAGTAACATAGCTTAACTGTATCAATCAGCGAATCCAGGGAATCAAAAAACCAACACACCATAGTTTATTGTCTTCTCAATTTATATTATGTGTTTTATTTTTAGTGATCTGGATCACTTCTCAATGTAGATTTCGTCATGAACCAAAATCAATTAAAGATCACTGAAAACCAGGGGGAACTGGACAGCGTTCCATTACTAGTGGGGTCATGAGTTTTCAATGTTGAAGAGTCCTAGAAAGGAATAAAAACGGCCTTAGAATTATACTTCTTAAACGAATCTTTTTTGATGACAAGATATTCATTTGATTAATCAAGACTAAAAATTCCACCAAGATGACTTTATTTCTAGGGTAATACTAAGATTTGAGGTGAAAGTACTCTTGAAAGATTGTTATTAGCCTAGCCATCATCTTATTCTTCTGTAAGTTGAATGAGGCGTGAATGTAAGAATTGTACTGTGCTCTCTAAGGTCTAAGTAATGTGAATCGAATGTACCTACATTTTTAGGATCAGTCGTGTTCTGTGTACTGAAATTCGTACACATTAGAATTCAGGTAAATCAGTTTGAAAAGTCATAAGACCGGGACGAAACTGACTTCTTCGAATTCAGCTCTATCTACTACATAATACACAAATACATGCCATTTTGGTCGAGAAATGTCAGTTGGATTGTACAGATATTAGTAAATCATTTCCTCCAAGTCTAATGAAATTTTTATTTTATTTTTATTTTTATTATAGCTTGAAACGACACAGTATTTTTTGTATAAGTATGGAATTTTCAGCAAGTGATATCGGTAGCCCGAATTTCGCAGGCTGACAATCGATATCAGATGTGCGTCGGCAGAGGATAGAATCCCGGACCATGTGTATGGTCAGCAAGAGTCCTAACCACTGTGCCACTATCAATCACTCTTAAGGTGGTATAACTTACCATTAACTTCTTCAGGCCTCAGAGTGCAGCAGGTTGAAGGTGAGGCAGTAACTCATCTAAGAAGACATTGCGAAATGGTCGCGCTATGTCATGAATTGGCAGGAATTAGAATTCAAGGACCATTGGATCGGGTACCAGTGGCTTAGTGGTCTACGAGCTCGCCTTGTAACCAGCATTTACTTGGTTCGAAACTCCGGTGGGTGCGCACTGCTGAAGAGTCCCAAACTACGTTGACGGAACGGCTGTCCAGTATTCTTGTGATGGTTTTCCACAGGTTCTCTAACTGATGTCAGTTAATGATGAAATCCTCCATGCAATCAAACAAAATCCCGACAAAACCAATAATTGAAAATTCCTATTCCTCTGTCGTGAAAAATTGCAGTGTGCTATATAGTGCTTCATGGGATAACTTTTCTGGAATATGCTGATAAGTTTTTAGCCTGGAGGGTCAGTAGTTAACTTTTTTCAGCTTCACAACCGAAAGTATTCATGAATACACAAGGAGTGCTGTATTTTGTCTAGGATAGATAGACTACAATCATTTGCAAACCTTACTGCTCTTCTGACTACTAAGCAAACATTGTTTTTTGTTTCTTTAATAAACTTTGCAATCTTCTCTAATGATCGATTTATAGGGTTGAAGTAATAATAATAATAATAATAATAATAATTTGCTTTATTCCAAAACAGTACTTGTGATACAGAATGGAATTCTCAGCATTTTTACTACAGTATTGCATCCAGTTAGTACATTGTCAATAAAATAGAATTCTACATAGATTGAGGAAACCACAGTTCATTATTACAACAATACATTGGCATGTTCAGTAGCAAAGGTAAAGCTGAAACAGTGTTTGAAGGTGTTAGAAAAGTGGGAGCTGTCTTATTAACTGGCGTAAGCGAAAGAAAGAGAACAAAGCAGCACATAACGGAAAAAGAAGAGAGAGGACAGGAACAGAAAGAAAGGAAATGTTGAACCTATTGATGAAGTGGGTTGGAAAGATGAGATCCAGTTGTACTACTGACTATTTAATGGATTATAGGTGTCACGCCTAATGCTTTCTTTATCACACAGAACGCGAGCTAAGTAGGGTATGGTTGAGTTTTTGTACTTACTGGTACGAGCATATAGTTTTCTATATTGGCTTCTGGTTTTACCTGATGAGATGCAAGGGGAGAGTTGTGAGTGAAGAGGGTGGTGTGAGTTAGATAAAATGGACTTGGCCCATTTTTCACATGAGTCCATGTGCCTGTCAACCAAAGTATTAACAAGCTGGTTAAGTGGCACGTTGCTTACTCTGCTGACAACATTTAACATCCTGCGTAATATGTTGTAGTCTTTCTTCAGTAGCCCAGGAAAAACTAAGGGGGAACAATAGAGAATAATAGGCAGGATGCGAGAATTAACGAATTGTAGGAGTAGGGGTTGGGTAATACCAGAATGTTTTAACTTCTTAATGTAGAAGGCAAGACGGAATATTTTCTTAGAAATTGCTAAGATATGAGACGACCAGGAGAGATCAGCAGATAGAATGACACCTAGGTATTTAATTTCCGATTTAGTTTCTATTTCAGTGCCGTCTATTTTGCATACCTCGTGAGAGCCAAACAGTTTGTTTAGGTCAGATTTATGCCTAAAGGTGAAATTGACTGTTTGGCATTTGGAAGGGTTTAGAGTAAGACCATTTTCCTTGGACCACTGGTTGATTTCTGACAGAAAGCCATTAAGTTTAGAGCAGTCGCTTTGACATTTGATAGGCAAAGATGCAGACAGATCGTCAGCATATTTGACAAAGTTAATGTCATTTGAAGATGGTAAGTCATGTAGAAAGAAGGAAAAGAGAAGTGGGGAGAGTACAGCGCCTTGGGGGACTCCGGCTTCAGTGAGTGCAGCAGAGGATGATTTACCTTTGTATACGGTGTACTGCTTTCTGTTAGAGAAGTAGGAATGCAACCAGTTAGTGACCCAGGACTCAGTTTTCGTCAAAGAGAGCTTATTTAGAAGGAGACATCTAGGAACAGAGTCGAAAGCAGAAGTGAAGTCAAGAAACGTGCAGCGGACGTATTTAGCACCTTTATCTAATGATGAGACAATGTTGTTGTGTAAGACAGCTGCAGCGTCTAATGTACTCCTACCCTGTCTATAGGCAAATTGTTTTGGGTCTTCGAAGTTTTTAAGGGAGGGTTCGAGTTTAAGAAGTATTAGTTTTTCCATAACCTTTAGAAACGGGGAAGTGATGGCAATGGGTCTGAACTTTACGTTCTTGCCATTTCCAGGTTTAGGGACAGGGACAATTTTGATGTCTTTCCATGCATCAGGTACGATATTTTTGGAGAAAGAGGCATTTAGGATGTTGGTTAGTGGAGAACACAACACATCTGCACATTGTTTTAGAACATAGGCAGGTATACCATCAGGACCTAGGCTACGTGAGGGCTTGAGTGTTTTAAGACATTTTAGAACATCGAGAGTATTAAAGTCATGAAAGTTTTTCAGCAACATGATAGGTAACATTAGAGGTAGTTAAAGTAGAAGGACAGCGTATAAAAGACTGATTAAGAGCATTAACATCATAAGAGGGAAAAGTATTACAACGCTTACTATTACCAGTAATTTCATTAAAAAGTTTCCACATACTGATTGGAGATTTACATGATAAAAGTGTATCATTATATATAGCATTAAGATTTTTGATTTCAGATTTGATCTGAGCATTAATCTTTTTGAGTCCTAACTTGTCTTTGGATTTGTACAAAGTTTCTTTTTTCCTGCGAAGTTGTTTGAGATAAGGAGATGAGAAGCGGTCGAGACGTTTGAATAGAGTTTGTTTGGGACAGCATATATCAAGGCAAAACTTGAGATAATCCGTTATATTGACGATTGTGCCATCTAATGAACTTTCATGGAATAAGTCCCAGTTAGTATTTTGTAACATGCACCTTAGATTGAGTAAGTTTTCGGATGAGTAGCATCTTTGTTGTGCTTTCATAGACAGATGCGAGAAGACTTTAATGTGTGTTTTGCTGTAAATTTTTGGTAGAACACGAACAATAGAGTGATCAGAGTTGAGGATCGGTGCACGTTTACGTGCTTCATAGATTCCTTCGTCATTTGTAAAAACTAAATCCAGTGTTTTGTCTAGTCGAGTGGGAAATTTGACAATGTTAGAGTGACCAAGTGCTTCAAGGAAGGAGCAATCTGACGAGTTGAAGTCCCCAGTAATAACAGACAGAGAGTTGTCGAAGTTGGCAGCGGCGAACATGGTGAATTCATCGGCAAAACTTGAAAGATTAGATAGTGAGCAACTTGGAGAAATGTACATGTTTGTGATAAAGATGTGTTTATATTTGGGGAGATGTTTGGGACGACATTTGACGGTGATGCAGTCTATGAAGTCATTTGAGAATGAGAAGCAAACATTATTAGAAATAGACCATTTTGAGTTAATAAAAGTTGCAACTCCATCAGTCTCTTCTGGCAGGCTGACTTCTCACACGGCCTTCTCAACAGTCAGACCCGGGCTCAATGGTTCTACTACCTAATAAGGTGACTGGGGATTCCAACTTCCGCATTTTTTGTTACTCGCAGCTGCGCATCGACACACTGATGTTTCCACTGACAAATGACTGAGGAAGAAAATATTCGCCAATTATTCGCCAATCGACATCTTCAATCATTATGGCAATGCATAAATAAATAAATAACACAACACTGTTTCAATGAATCCCATATTCCGTGCAATAATACAAAATTCAACACTTAATGGATGGATAAGCGTGTGAAATAAATTTTTACCATTATGTTTTAATGATTAACCATTGTTAAATGAAATAGTTTCTTGTCTTTTCCATTACAACATCATGTGATGTGTTACATTTTTTGTTTGTTTCGTTTTAGTATTTCGTGCTGTGATAATTATTTTTGAATGAAACTTCATACCTATTGTTGGTTGAAAAAAAGACTAGTGAGAGAAAAATGTTTTTCAAGTATTGGTTGTTTTAGGAATTTTGTTTGATTATTTGGGGGATTTCATCATCATCAACATCATCATCATGAGCTGACGTCAGTTAGAGAATCATCGGAAAACCTGAAAGGAGTACTGGACAGCTGTCTCGTCAGCCTAGTTTGGGACTCTTCATCATTATGCACCCACCATAGTGGGTTCGAACGCAGGACCTTATGGTTATAAGGCGAGCTCGACCCAAACTAGGCTGACGAAACAACTATCCAGTACTCCCAGCTGGTTTTCCAATGGTTTTCTAACTGATGTTAGCTCATGATGAGATCCTGTAACCAATGAAAAAATTTTTAACAGCAGTATTTGATAGAAAAACAAACCACGAAAATAAACCCATTTATTCATAATTAAAAACACAGTTTTTTGCTCAGCGAAGAAATTTCTTTTCAACGACCTCATTTTCAAACTGTACAGTCGTATTTATATTACAGAAAATGGTTATTAAGTGGCACTAAATAATTGCTCAAGGATAGATTACCGCTTTTGTCCACATCCATGTGTATTTACTCTTTTATCTGCTCTTGTGGAGCTGATTATATTGGACGTTGTAAGCGTAATTTCCGAAAACGTGTAGCTGAACACTATCCAGTCTGGTTAATGAAAGGCGAACGTAGAACTGCGAAGTCGTCTATCTGTGATCACCTGTTAGAGTCTGGTCATTTAGCCCCACGTGATTCATCTTTCAAAGTTATCCACATGGCAAAATCGAATTGATTCAAAAGTTTACGTTTTCTTCACTTATGCATAGCCGAAGCTTTAGCTGCAGATGAACAGAAACCTAAATTATGTGTTCAAAACCGCTTTGTCAAACCCCTTTCTTTAGCTTGGTCATAGTAATATTCTTTCTAGTTTTTACTTTATTTTATTTTATCACTTGAATTCTTTCCACTTCACTTCACATCGCCATTCTTATCGTAATCGTACTCCTAATTTTTTAAAATTTTTAGACAACACTTGACATTTTAAAACATTTTTCATTGCAATTCACTATAATAATTTAATAATCTTTAATAATTTTGTAATTTGTCTACTTCAACTCTACCCCTTATAACATTTTAATAATCTTTATTCTTGTCATATATATATATATATATATATATGTATATTGACTGAGCAATTATTTAGTGCCACTTAATAACTTTTTCTGTAATATAAATACGACTGTACAGTTTGAAAATGAAGTCGTTGAAAAGAAATTTCTTCGCTGAACATAAAACTGTGTTTTTACTTAAGAAAAACAGACCTCATCATGTAAAATTCAATGATATTTTTTCTTTGTGAAGAAAAACATGAAAAAGTTTCCAGTTGGCAGAAATTTCGATAACTGGTATCATATTTCTGTTTATTTCTCTTTTACCTTATTCGTGAATATTTTCCAGAGGTATCTAAAGGGGATTCAAATAGGATTAAGTGGATTTGTTTCACTTCATGTCCTCCCTTAATGTGTAGTACACATAGTTTATACATGTCTGATAAGACGTTTCAGTTGACCTAAGCAGGAGACAGCCATTTCATTCGTCTGAAGTCGAGCTCATCGGAAGTGTATCCGGCTTAACTGAGCTCGGATGAGCTAAATCAGCTAGCACTACCCGATTTCTGGCTAGCTGCTTATAAGGAACTGGTAACAAGTGACAATTTACACAACTGGAGGTGACATATTTCACAACATTTTCCCGTTGGAAACCGAGAGATTATTCAGATCCCAAAATATGTGATCTGATACCTGGTACCTTGAATGGTAATCAAGAAGGCAGGCATAACTGCACGTACCTATATACTACTGACTGATTAAGATAAGTAGTTATATACGGGCGGGAATCATCGTTTCAACTGCAGGCAGACGGAACTGACGAGGATATCAAATTAGTGAGGATCGGAAAAGCAAGACAAGCTTACACTACTCTCAAGTCTGTGTAGAGGTCAACAGCACTCAGCATCAAAAGTAAGATCCGGATTTTCAACTCCAATGTGAAGTCAGTGCTACTCACTATACGGATCAGAGATTTGCACTGCGCGTCATAAAAAGCATCTCAAACAAACTACAGACCTTCATTAACAGTTGTCTTCGCTCAATACCACTCAAGATCAGATGGCCAGAAAAGATCAGCAACAGGGATCTCTGGAAATGAGCGAACCAACCAGGGACTGATTGTGAAACAAATATGCAGAAGGAAATGGAGATGGATTGGCTGGCCATACTCTGAGGAAACAATCCATCAAGTGACATCACTAGACAAGCCATCGCTCGAGTGGAACCCGAAAGAGAAGCGGCGAGTTGGTCGTCAGTGCGAAGGTGGGGTGACTTGGATGAGGTGATGTGAAGAGGAGATGAAAACGTGTGGGCAGACTTTGAGCCAGGTGAAGACTGTAGCAGAGAACCGAACGCAATGGAGACTTCTGGCTGAAGCCCTATGTTCCTCTAGGAATTAAAGGAAACAATAATAAAATATACAGGCGAATTCGCAGTTCAGTGTTTTTAGATCACTTCGATCTGGTTAGCAAGAACTACAGGGTGTTGTTTGTGGTAGATAACTACTCATCTCATCTCAATCACTAAGTAGTATATAGTTCCATGCAATTATGCTTGCCTTTTTTGATTACCGAATAATGTATCAGGAAGATCACTTATCTGGGGATTTGATTAATTCCCCTTTCCATAGGAGACTGTGGTGAGATTTCACCTCATTGAACTGTGCACACTGCGAATTTCACTTTTCAGCTGATTTTTTGTAATTTGTTTGACAAACTCAAATTTATGGTATAGGGGTACCGAACTAACTTCATCAGCAGTAGTAATAATAACAATGTGCTCAGAAATGAGAAGCTTTCATTGCCCTTCTGGAAAATATCTTCAATACTAAATTCCTTTCTAACTGAGACCCGGGAGTCATTCGTCGACGGTGTATCTGAGACGAGTGTACTAACAACGTACTCCCACTTCAACAGTGGAATATATGAACAAGTCAAAGGAACACTCATGGGATTACCAATATCAGGTTTGATTGCAGAAGCAGCGATGCGAAGGCTCGAAAATATAATCGTTCCAAAGGTGAAAATCCCGAAATTTAGATACATTACGTAGCCGACACATTTGTAATTATCAAAAGAAACGAGTTAGATAAAGCTCACAACCTGATAAACAACGTCGTCAACGACATCAAATTCACAAGAGAAGAGGAATCCAAGAGCGAAATTCAATTTTTGGACGTCTTCGACAAGCGAACAACCACAGGGGAATTAGAAACTCAAGTCTATAGAAAATCAACTCACACAGACCAAATCCTGAATTACAACAATAACAGTCCAATAACACACAAAAGGAATTGTATACATACACTATTCATGAGGGACATGACTCATTGCAGCACTCTCACCTTAAGGAAAATTGAAGAAAGATATCTCACTGACGTCTTTCAAAAGAATGGATATCCGCGGAATTTCACCAAAAGACATATACCCCCAAGCCAACCTATCAAATCAAAGGCCCCAAGGAAAGCACAAACAAAATCGCCCTACTATATATAAAGGACATCTCAGAAATCACCGCAAGACTCTTCAAACCCTTAGGAAGTGACGTTGCACACAAATCAACAAAATCACTTCACTCAGTTCTATGTCAATCAAAAGACTCAACAACGAAAGAAGATAAAACCAACATCATCTACAAAATAAATTGTAACAACTGCGAAAAACACTACATTGACCAAAGTGGACGTCCCCTTCGTCTTCGTATCCACGAACATAAGCTAGCCGCCAAAAGACATGACATCCACTCCCTCGCCTATATCACTACATACAAACAACCATGGACATCAGTTCGACTGGGACAACCAAAGTTCAAATATTAGACAGAGGAAACAACAAGAATGCTGGAGAATTTTAAGAAGCCCACCTGGTATTCCAGTGAATCATCAATCAATAGACACATCGAGATAGACAAAATTTACCATTCAATAAGATGTAAACCTAACACACAAAGGGTCAAAGTTCGAGTCAAGAAAACACCGATATCAATACAAGTAGCCTAGAAGGATTGAAAACACACAAACCAACCAATCACGTTCAAGGTCTCCCATCAGGAGAGAAAACTAATAAACTCGTAGAGAGATCTAAAAGCTCACTTCAAATTGAAGTATGCGCTGAAGATGTTGCCAAGTAAGTAAGGCAATGTAAGCTTCACAAATTAACTATCCAGCTCAGAGAACACAACCACATCAAAATCATCCACCTGAGCTACAAATCTTCTCCATCATATATGAATGTACTATATTAATATGGAGCCGCTCGCCGATCAGATATTTGATCCTTTAGTCCTTAGCCTTATGTTTTACTGACTATTAGATTTGATCTACAGCAACACTCCTGTCAATCACAAATTGGTCCGACAGCCAAGCTTCTTGAAATTCCTAATATTCTTCGTTTATTTTGTCTGACATCAGGACAAAACTTGGACACTGTATTATTATTATTGTTTCCTTTAATTCCTACAGGAACATAGGGATTCAGCCGGTCATCTCCGTTGCGTTCGGTTCTCTGCTAGAGTCTTCATCTGGCTCGAAGTCTGCCCACACATTTTCATCTCCTCTCCACATGACCTCCTCCAAGTCACCCTCACCATTGCACTGACGACCAACTCGCCGCTTCCCTTTCGGGTTCCACTCGAGCAATGGCTTGTCTAGTGATGTCACTTGATGGATTGTTTCCTCAGAGTATGGCCAGCCAATCCATCTCCATTTCTGTGGTCGAGTATAATTCAATTATGGATAAAATTTATTTTCATAGAGTCTCACAGTGTTATACAGTAATATTTACTGACGATGTTTCAAGCAGATATGTGGATGATAATTTCACAGTGTTAAAAAAGCAAAACATATCTCTAGCTTCTTCATACATATAAACTCACTAGTAAATGGAATAAAATTCAAATTTAAATCAAAAAATGAACAAGGGGAACAAGCTATTTTAGATGGTAAAATCAAACGAATAGAAGAGGGTAAATTGCACACTAGCGTTTATAAAAAACCCAACGCATTTTAATAGATATTTAGACTTTAATTCATCTCATCCGTTCGTTATCTGTAAAGGCAGGCTTAGTAAATTATCTCACAAACAGAGCAAAAGCATTAAGTGGTACATTAAAAAATCTAAATGATGAAATGAAACAGATAGAAGAATAGCTGGTTTGTGTTAAATAACTATCCTATAAAGTTCACTACGAAAATCAGAGAAGGTCAAAAGCAAAATATAAATAATGGTAAAACTAATAATGATACGATAAATAAGAGAGAATATAAGGCATCTACAGATTTACCATGTGCGTCGATGGCATAGCGGTTAGGACGCTCGCCGACCATGCACAGGGTCTGGGGTTCGATCCCCGCCCGACGCACTCTTTTACCTCACTAAGCCAGAAATAATGATGGTGAAGAGGAAAGGTTGGGCACGGGGCTGGCAACCCCATCCTGTAAAAAATAAACACTGCTACTGAAACTTCAAGCAACAAGCTTGAAACCCTATGTTCCACTGGGAACGTGAAGGAAAAAAAACAGTTTTACCATATAAGGAAGAGACATCTGAGAGCCTACATGGGATTCTCAATAAAGCAATAATTAGAGTGGCATTTAAACCTAAAAACTCAGATTGTCAGAGCATATGAATTCAGCTAAGGTTAGGATGATTAACCCCGTGAAGACGGATAAGTCATTTAGAAACAAGCTCAGTAATTATGCTGCATGCATTAACATACAGCCACACAATAGGTTGCGAAAGGGTTAAAATTCTAAAAAAGTAATATATATAGGCGGGTGGAGAGAGGTTGATTACTTAATCTCTGATGATCGAATCTACACCCAACACTTACGATAGGAATGACTTATCATCACTAATACCAACAATATAAGAAATATTACTACCAGTCAAATCAAGAGATGGGAATTAGTGGAACCAGATAAACGAAGTGAGAAAGTTGTGTGAGTACCTTGATATGATTATGAGCAGCAATAAATTGTGCTCGAAACGTGGTCATCAGTAAATATTACTAGATAACAGGGTGTATTTTGTCTGACATTTTCAGACTATCCCAGTTGAACTGATGTCCGCTACTGTCCATGTCAATAAGCAACGAATAACTGAAGGTCAGGTCTGTTAAATTCTAGCTTATAATCATGGGTGTGAAGATGATATGATCTAGTGTTTCTCGTATTTAATACAATTTATTTTAAAGATGGTAAACCCAAAAGGTTAACTATCCAGTCTAAAGAAGGATCAAAATCCTGAAGAAAACTAAACAACTCACCAATATTTACCAGGAAAATGTATAAATTTATGAACTGCGGAAAAGACTAAAGTTTATTAGATAGCTGCTCGGTTATGGCGAACGAAACCTATTTCCACTTCATATATACAGTTGTTTTGCAGTAAATAATTTTCGCTATTACATGGTTGTAGGCAATCGACAGGAAGCCTTGGAACTACGTTTAGTGCTAATTGGCACTCATCAGCCAGCCTAGTAATCTCCTTTCGCCTACTGTTTTTTAATTAAGCAGTGACGCTGTTTATGTTTTTTACCGGTTTAACTTGTTAGCCTCACATGCCCTACCTCCCCTCTTTACCGGGATTGCGTCGAACCCCGAACCAATTATACTACTACCATCAAACCACTGACGCATTTTCGCCTACAAAGCCTGTTTCAAGCTTAGAATTTTACAAGCTAATTTACATTCTATGCAGTTGAATGTTTGTATCATAACAGTAAAGTCGACTGACTCAAATGTGCAAGTTACCGATCAGTTTTACACAGATTCAAATTGTGATAACCTAAACATAACAAACACATAACAAGTGTACAACGTTTGTCTGAGTGCATAAACACACATAGATTATTGTTGAATTCCAATCCGTGTGTTGTGTAAATACTGCATGTTTTTATAGGACGTGTTTTAATTTTGTAAAAAAGATATCTGTTGACATGTTGTCATGCAAGTACATAGTTCAGAAATAGGAAGATCTTTTTTACAACTCACTGGTCTAATGGTAAATTATATACTGCCAAAATACACAAAACCAATTTCGGACAGAAAAAAGTGAAAAACAAACAAACAAAACAAACTGTTTACTGATTGTATTTGATAACTGGCATATTTCTAGTATTATTAATATTGGATTTAGATCACCAAACGGGTGAACCTATTAGCCAATTGTTGTACACTATACATGTTGAATGAGATTGATGAGAGTTCGGGGCACTCCGTAGCGTCAAATTTCTTCCCGAAATAACTTCACAGTCATCGCCATAGAAGGTTTATTTGTCAAAGTCGATGAAGCTGAGGTATGCGGCTGACTTCCATTCTATTTTTGTTCGATTATGATGCATAAAGTTGCAATTTCTAAATCAAGCTTGTTCTAGGGGGAGTTCTGCATCCAGTTCCTCTTTTAATAAATAATTAAATAATGGATTGCGAATTCCATGTGGAATTCGCAATCCATTATTTAACTGGTTAAGGTCATTTCTAAGCAACAGGGTACAAATAACTTAAGTCTGGTGAGTATTGTCTCATCCTAGGCAGATCACAAGTGGGGTTGTGCAAGCAAGTGTCCTAGGACTACTTTTACTCACAGTTTTCATTAACAGCATTTGCAAGTACTTCACCTCAGGTAAACTACTCCTGTCGGCTGACGACATCAAAGTCGTTTACTCCTGCTACACTCATGAATTAAACGATATGGTAAGTAAAATACGTCTTAAACTAAGTAGTCTCGCAACATGGTGTGCTGAATCCTGTCTAAAGTTTAACATTGACAAATGAGGCTGAATTTGCATTGGCAACAGTAACCTTGACCTAATTCTTGAAGTAAATGGACGAAAACTAGCCAAGCTCAACTCAGTTGTAGATCACGGTATCAGGTACTCCAGTAATTTAACGTTCTCTGAACAAACTGATTATGCCAGACGTAAAACACGAAGGCTCCTAGGATGCATAACTCGCAATTTCTTTTGTTGTGAAACTAGGGTTTTATTATATAAAGTATGTCTCCGACTTATTTTAGAACACTGCCCGTTTATTCTTAGCAGACTCCGACAGAGTGGCAAGCTTAAATAAGAGGGATTGCAATGGCAATTTACCTCAAGAACTCTTGGTTTAGAAAGTGGTCTCGAATACTGTGAGCGCTGCGACAGACTAAGATTAGAACCACTCTGGAAAAGATGTCTTAAGCTAAACCTTATTTGTTACTACAAGCTAACTAATCTTCTCTTGCACTCCTCCAGGCCAATAACTAAATCTACTGCTTTCATCAGTTAAAGTCATAGAAATCATGACTACCTATTTGCTGCGGTGAATTGTCATACTTACATGAGGTACAGCTTCTTCTTAAATAAGTATTCAGTCATTTGGAATAGACCCCCAGCTAATGTGCGTGTCGCAAACACGTTTCCAGTGTTCATCACCTCAGTCATCCGACTGTTCAAAGATGACAATGCACTTCTGCGTCTGACTCCTACACCCTCTTTTACACCCTACATAGATATTTTAAGTTCATTAAACGTATAAGTTACAACAAACTACAATTATAAATGTTAATATTATTGGAAGGACATGATAAACATTTCTTCACAGGATATTAATATTAGTTCACACATGATATAAAAGTTACCATATCGGGACTAGTTAGTTAGTGTACTATCATAGTTACTACACAGAATATATATATATAATTATTAATGACTCCTTGAAAACATTTGCTTTCTTCTATGCCACTGTTGTTTGTCTTCTTTCTTCTCTTACTATTTTAGCTTCTACATGACTTTTTGATTGAGAATGAAGAATGTAGATATTTGACTACTTACGATGATAAATGATCTGCAAACGTTACTGGTCCCATATCCTAAAAATGCCTCGTGAATTACCCATTACCTTCCTGGATGACAGTTGTGGAATATTACCGTTATACCAATAAAAAATCCCAATAACTATCTATTCGGTGCCAATAAATCTGGTTATTTAAGAAATAATAGACACATACTGATGGTTGCATTCGAAATCTCACTGACTTGCGTGATGATAATTTCCAGCTCATACATGCTCCAACAATTGTCTTTTTATGTGGATTATTTCAGCATTATTCTGGTTCCTGACCGCATATAGACGGAAAAGTACCTGTTGCTGTTGTGGTGAGAGCTGGCTGCTAGCCAAAGTTGGTAGGCAGTAATTGACGTCAATGTTTATGTCCCCAATATTGGTGGTGAGAAAATGAGAACAAAGGCTTTGCGTAGGCGGATACAGTTAGCATATGGATGATCTGACACAGCCACAAAGAGATGCAAGGTTAACTTTCTGTGTGAAACAACCAATCAAAAGACTGTATTTTCTACTGCCAATAATGTACATTAAAATCTATAAATATGTGTTGATTTTCCTTAATAAACGACCCGTTGCCTGACCCTTGTCTTCTGTTGTTACAATGTAACGTTGCTTCTTTGTATGTTTAACTGGACACTTACTGCTGTGTGTCCCCAGGACGTTCTTCGCATCTCTTCCTGAAGTAGCTTTTAATCACATGGTAACATAGCAATTACTCAAACATCCGCGGTTCACTGGTTGACCATAACTATCAACAGGAAATGGAATGAAGTTTTGGTTGTCGCTCAACTTTGATGATGAAAGGTTTACAATTTAACATTTATAAGAACCTGTTCTGATCCCTTGTAGCATTATCGAATAATTTAAACTTTTTAAAAAGTCTTAATTTATGATACTGCACGATTGTAGTTTTTAACATAACTGATAGTGCCTGTAAAAATGGCATGCATTTCTTGTAAACTTGGCCGTTTATACGAAATATAAATTATTATTACTTCGACTACTACTATTATGCTACAAATATTAACACAACTTTTACTGCTTTCACTCATAATGTAAAATGTACTTATTAAATATGTGATAAGCACAGAAAATGTTTACTGAATCGTAACTATCCTAATACCGTATAAGTACATTGTTATAATAAGAGTAGAAATAAGTGAAAATAAAGGTGAAATAAATGTATTCAATATGCTACTTATTGATTATTACTATTGTTATTATTATTATTATTACTATCTAAGAAGTATATTCTATTCACGTTGTATTAAAACCAGTAAAACATTTTGCTTTAGAATGAAAACTGTCACACAGCGTATCACTTACTACTGGTTATGGAATAATTATGATTCTTTGCAGTATAAAATGATATCATTCTATTTCACAGGTACTCATCAGCTACAGACTACCTGAAATTACAATGGTTATATAAATGATCGGCATTATATGATCGCCTGGCTGGATTCAACATAGAACTTTGCACCAAAGTGCAGCAGTTCGAGTTGCCACGTTCCAAAGAGCACACAAACGTAGACAAGAGGATGAGTGAAGAGAATCAATAGAGTTTTGACGAGTATAAGAGTGAAATAGAATGAGTAATGGTAGAAAGGAATATGAAAGATTACAGAGACTGGATACATCTGCGTAAGCCACTGACAACGATTTTGAGCCATGTCACCTAGTGTCTCCAGCCATTGATTCTTAGAGTCCCGAGGGCCCCAACCCGGAAGTCTGCATCTCCCTACCTGACTCAGTTTAACTGTCAAGGATTTCATGGATTGATGCCATGTTTTTGTTTGGCCACCACTTACTCTTTTCCAACCAACCTGCACCTATATCAGCTAGTAATGCCCGTCCGTCGGGGGAGGCGATGGTTAGGCATGCGCAGCCCGTGATCTAGCCATCTCCATCTATGTAACTTTATAGCCTCGTCGATTGATTTTCCCTCTTTGCCCAACACTCTACGCCTAACGTCAACATTACTTACCTTATTACGCCACCTAACGTGAGAAAGAGATCGTAGACATCTATGATCAAAAGCAGTCAACCTTCTCATGTCTTCAACTCGTATTGGCCATGTTTCAGAGCCATAGAGAAGGACGAAGCGAACTGCTGAGCAGCAAACACTTCCCTTGGTTGATAGCCGGATATCACGCCTACACCAGAGACGGTGTAAGTTAGCGAAAGCAGCCCGAGCTTTTTGGATCCGTGCTGAGATTTCGTCACCAATCAATCCGTTGGTGCTGATACAACTTCCCAAATAGGTGAAGTGGTCAACATGTTCTATCACTTCACTCCCTATCACTAAGCCAGGAGTTGACGTAGTCCACTCCTGTGGCAGCATCTTACATTTTATAGGGGTGAATCGTATGCCAAACATACGAAGATTGCTGCTCGCCTAAATGAGATCCATCCAAATATCAAATTCGCCATGGAATATGAATATAAAAATGAGTTCAATTTCCTGGATCTAAATGTAAAAAGAACAAACGAAGGCATGATCGAAAAGTTCATCTATAGAAAAGAAACCTGGACTGGACAATATCTTCACTATAACAGCTTTTGTCCCATAAGCTATAAGCGTGGATTAGTGAGGACTTTGTATGACAGAGCTAGGAAGCTATGTTCACCAAACGAGGTCGAAGAAGAACTAGATTTCGTCGAGAAATGCCTGAGGGAAAATGGATACCCTAAGGGATTTATACAGAAGTATAGCAGAGAAACAGATGAGAAGGAAAAGCATCCAACTGTAGAAAAGAAAAAAGTGTTTATTTGTCTTCCATTCAAAGGAGATGCAGTGTCACAAAAGATTGACAGAAGACTGAAAGGAGCAATAAATAGAAGCTTTCCGGCAGCAAAACTCATAACAGTATACAGCACCACTCCTTCTATAATCCACTAAAAACTGAATAAATACCCTGCTGATGTCACCTCCAACTGTGTTTATGAATTTAGGTGCACTTACGGGAGCAAGTACATTGGAAGGACAGAGAGAAGGGCTTCTATCTGGTTTCCTGAACATATTCCAAGAAACCTATGCCTGAAAGGAAGCAAACATTCTCAGAGTACAATCACCAGACATATTGTTGATACCGGACATCTCGTAGAGATTTCTAAGTCCTTCAAAATATTGAATAGACAAAGAACAGCAAATTTACTACGATTTGCCGAAGCGATTGCAATCAAACGATTTAAACCAGACTTATGCATACAGAAAGAGAGTGTGATTAACCTCTCACTCCCTTGGTAACTGAATTTTGATTTTGATTACATTAAAAATTAGTCATCTAATTAAGTGATCTCAGCTCACTGAACAAATCTTAATCTCATAAACTATAACCGCCTTTGTTTTTCGGAGTTGCTATGTGAACCCACAAGCTAACACTGTTTCTGTTAATCAATTTTTTCTGTTTTCTGTCTTACCCCTCCCCCCTCTTTTCAACCTTAAGTGTATAAATTGATGATGGTAACTTAAACTATAAAAATTGTAATGCTTTCATTCTTTTTTGGTGGCGTCAATTATATCTCTTTTCTACTACCACTCAAACATTAAAGTATGTTATTATCATTTATATAACCATTGTAATTTCAGGTAGTCTGCAGCTGATGAGAACCTGTGAAATAGAATGATATCATTTTATACTGCAAACTTCGTCTTCCTTTCTTTATCGAAATTTATCAAGGGAACCAATTGTATCAAATTATGATTAATTTAATTATTAACAAGTAGATAAACAAGTATAATTAATTAAAACTAATTTACCGTAATTTAAAGAATGACATATCCTAATGTTTATTCTTGCTTTCATCTAAAGAAGATACATTGTCTGACTGGCTTCCTCAAGGCTTTCATCAGTCTGCGTTATTCAGTTTCTTCGATACTAGAAAAGAATAAGTTCATCCCTGATATTTTTCCCTGTGCGTTTAATTTTCTGTAGCGATCGGGTTACTATTCTGTGGTAGGGCTGCTAGTCGCATTCATCTTTTTCCGACCCCAGGACCAGCTAGTAATATAGAAGGGAATCACACCTATAAGGCGTTCAGAAATAAAACCAACAGCAAGTACAGAACTGCAGGTGAACACCAGTCCTTCAACATTACCAGAAATTCAGAATGTTGTGAAGTTGATGAAGACCGGGGGCCAGAACGGTCAGGCGGCAGTCCTCCGGAAGCACTGAAAACAGATCCAAAGTCCCTAGCTTACGTTTTTAGGCAGAAACTTGGACGGAATCATGTTGTCGTCCATCCTAGGTGAAATATTAAATGACATCATCCTGGTGAGGCTAAAAGATGAACTGGATGCAGAACTTCTCCCAGAACAAACTTGATTTAGCAAAATCAAATCATGTGACGATCAGATTGCAACTTTATGCATCATAATCGAACAAAAATAGAATGGAAGTCAGCTGTACACCTCAGCTTCATCGACTTTGACAAAAAAACCTTCTATGGCTATGACTGTGAAGTTATTTCGGGAAGAAATTTGAGGCTATGGAGTGCCCCGAACTCTCATCAATCTCATTCAGCATGTATAGTGTGCAACATTTGGCTAGTAGGTTCACCCGTTTGGTGGTCTAAATCCAATATTAATAATACTAGAGATATGCCAGTTATTAAATACAGAGACTGTGAATACATTAAGTACAATCAGTAAACTGTTTGTTTTGTTTGTTTGTTTTTCACTTTTTTCTGTCCGAAATTGGTCTTGTATATTTTGGCAGTATGTAATTTACCATTAGACCAGTGAGTTGTAAAAAAATCTCCCTATTTCTGAACTATGTACTTGCATGACCACAACAAGTCAACAGATTTCTTTTTTACAAACTGAAAACACGTCCTACCAAAAACATGCAGTATTTACACAGCACAAGGATTGGAATTCAACAATGATCTATGTGTTTATGCATTCAGACAAAAGTTGTACACATGTTGTGTGTGTGTTTATTATTACTAGGTTATCACAAATTGAACCTGTGTCAAACGAATTGGTAACTTGTACATTTGAGTCAGTCGACTTTACTGTTATGATACAAACATTCAACTGCATAGAATGTAAATTAGCTTGTAAAATTCTAAGCTTGAAACAGGCTTTGTAGGCAGAAATGCGTCAGTGGCTTGATGGTAGTAGTAGAATTGGTTAGGGGTTCGACGCCCTCCCGGTAAAGAGGGGAGGTTGTGCATGTGAGGCTAACAAGCTGAACCGGTAAAAAAACTAAACAGCACCACTGTTAAATTAAAAAAAGTAGGCGAAAGGAGATTATTAGCCTGGCTGATGAGTGTCAATTAGCACTAAACCTAGTTCGAAGGCTTCCTGCCGATTGCCTTCAACCATGTAATATCGAAAATTATTTACTGCAAAACAACTGTATATATGAGGTGGATATAGATTTTGTTAGCCATAACCAAGCAGCTATCTAGTCGATTTAATCTTCTCAGCAGTTGATAGATTTATACAATTTCCTGGGGAAATCTGACGTCAAATTCATGCCACTTGTTCCTTTAATAACCTTTCTCAAAATAAGAAAAACAAAACTTGCAGTTTGACCACGAATTGATATCATTTTGAGAACCACTGAATACCAGGGAATACAGGACATCTGTTTCATCCTCGACCAGTCCTCATCATCAGTATAACCCACCAATGTTAGAACCCATGACCTTAAGGTTACTAGACAAGCGCGTAGACTACTCAGACACTGGGATTTGACTCAATCGCCAGTTCGTGAATTTCGATTTCTACGAATTCTTGGGTTAAAACCACGGTTGGTGTTTACTACGGAAGAATCTTCAACTAGCATGATACAGCTGTCTAATACTCCTTGGTTTTCAACGGTTATCTAAATGATATCAATCACGGGTCAATCTCGTAACCAATGAAATCCCTGTAAACGAATTCTTGGGAACTAATCTGATGCTCGCTAGTGACTGGCTGCAGGACGAGATTGACTGGAGTTCCAGTGAAAAGTCGTGACCAGCAGGGACCAGTAGCTTGAAAATAAGAAGAAATACTGGCCGATGACATTAACTGGCGGTCACGCTCAAACAAATTACGAATCCGTAGAAGTTGGAGTTCATGGGCTGGCAATGGGGACGGTTCCCAGTGGCTGAATGCTGCTGACAACGCAAAATCAAACACAGGCCGTCTGTAGTATGATGCCAATCCAAAGAAACTCCGGTAATCAATAGCAGATTCAGGTGGAGCCCAAGGTGAAATCAGCCTGGTCTTACTCGAGTGTGTTTAGATTCCCTGTGATGTTATGTGATGACTCAGAAAAACTGCTTTACTCTGGAGAAACTGGCATTTAGCAGGCCTAAACTTTAGTCTCTGAGATTCTAAACGATGGAAGATGTGGTGCAAGTTCTCTTCATGTTCTTCTAATGATTTGCCGAACACAATTATATCGTCTAGGCAGGGGATATACTTATGAGGCACCACTCCATCGAACACCAGCTGCATCAGCCGCTGAAATGTAGCAGGAGTGTCAAACAGGCCAAACGGTATAGTTTGAAACTCGTTTGGCCCAGTAGGCAAGATGAAAGCTGTCTTTTGTCGAACTTTTGGCTGTACTTCAACTGGCCAGCATCTAAAGGAGAGATGTAGTGTGTCGCGAACACTTCTTCTACCAAACATCAATAGGTTCTGCCATCATACTAATTCTTGCTTTCAATCATCATTTCATTTTCGGCAGCATTTCTACTTACATAAAAGTTATTTACACCAATATTTATGGTCAAAGTGTGACATTTTGTTACCATCAGATTATAAATTGGTTCATTTATGGTGAATTTTGACCTAAATACTGGAAAAGAAACGCGTAAATTATCTTTTCTATGTGTGATTAAAAAAACCATGTTATATATACTTATGATATAACTGAGATATGCACTTACGTGAGTGTATGTATATGAGAGAGTGAGTGAGTCAGTGCCTATTTGTACTGGATGACAAAAACAAATCAGTCTTAAGAAAATCTATATACAGTGACCAGTAAGACCTTAAGTGTCAATTATTTCTATGCTTTGCACAAATATTATTATTATTAATTATGAATAACTTGTGTAGAACGCACTTTATAAGTCAAAAGTCTATATGAGACGTAAAAAATAATGAATGCTTAATTAATTATAATACATAAAATTACACCTATCTTAATTTGGTTAATATGCGGTGGAGTGGCAGCAAGTTGAAGTTAGCTGTGAAGCCTAGAAATTAACGAAACCTAAAGTGATAATTAAGAAGAATTAAATTATCAGTATTATTCCCTTTGGTTCTCAGTGGAATATAGGGCTTCAACAACACATCTCCATTTTGTCCTGTTTTCCGCAGTCCTCTTCAACTGACTTCACTATCTCCGGTAAGCTTTCACCTCTTACTTACACGATCTTCTCAGTGGCACATTCATATCCACACCCAACTCATCGCTTCCCACTCGAGTTACACTCGAGCGATGGTCTGTCACGCAATGTCACTCAACAGTCTCCATGGTGTATGTCCAGTACATCTCCATTTTCTTCTGCATATTTGATGATCAAAATATATTCTTGATTGGTTCGTCCAGCGACAGATTTCCTTGTGGCTACTTCTTTCTGACCGGCTATCTGGTCTTCAGCATGGATCCAGTGAAGGTAGTTGTTGAAAACAGTCTCCAGTAGCCTGTTAGAAATGCTTCCGACAACGCACTGGACACGTTTCTCACCCGTATACAAGAACTAATATGAGATTTGTGTTGAATGCAGGAGATTTCCACACTGATTTCAGAGGAATAAAATGTCTGTCATGCATTTCTAATCCGGGTTGGCTTTGACATTCTGTCTAGATAAGTGAGGGAAGTGATGTCTTTCAGATTTCTTCCGTTATTATTTTTTCCTTCACGTTCCCCAGTGGAACATAGGGCTTCAAGCTAGTGGCTTGAAGTTTCTGTAGCAGTGTTTATTTTACAGGATGGGTTGCTAGCCTCATGCCCAACCTTTCCTCTTCACCAGCATTATTTCTGGCTTAGCGAGGTAAAGGAGTGCGTCTGTGGCCGGGGATCGAACCCCGGACCATGTGCTTGGTCGGCGAGCGTCCTAACCGCTATGCCACCGACGCACGTTATTAGTGATTGATTTATCATCGGCACGATTATGAGTGATAAATTATGTTCGAAAAGTCATTCAGTTATCAAGTCTGCATAACTGTCTGTGTGTCGTCTATCAAATGTGCTGAAGACAATGGAGATGGATCGGGCTATTAAGTGACACCATTTACAAGGCTATCACTCTAATGGAACTCGAATGATAGGTGACCAAGGATGACACGGAAAAGATCGTGTGAGAAGGAGAAGGAGATAAGAGCTTGTGGGGAATCTTGGAGGTAGCTAAAGAAGACTTTGGAGAAGAGGATGAAGTTGAAGTATGCTATTGAAACAGTGTACTCTAGTCGGAGCTTGTCTATTATTGTCTCTATTTGAAAATCTCTGATTTTACAAAAACGATGGTTGGGATATGTGAAGAATGAAATTCGCCCATTATTCTCCATCTATAGCTTTCAGTTATAGTATTTACGTAATGACAAACAATAAACGAATTCTTTTTATATGATAAAGAGTAAACCGGACTTTCTTTTTCTTAATTCATGCATCATTCAACGACATAAATGGATAAATCATGAATTAATATTCAGTGTGTGTTGAGGTCAACAGCACTCAGCATGAAAAATAAGATGTGAATTTTCAACTCCAATGTGAAGTCAGTGCTGCCTACTATACGAATCAGAGACTTGACGCCGCGTCACGAAGGCCACTTCGAACAAACTACACAACTTCATAAACAGCTGTCTTCGCTCAATCCTACTCAAGATCAGACGGCCGGCCAGAAAAGATCAGCAACAGAGATCGCTGACAATGAACGAACCAACCCAACAGGAACCGATTGTGCAAGAAATCTTTAGGAAGAAATGGAAGTGGATTGGCCATACTCTGAGAAAACAAACCATCAAGTGACATCACAGGACAGGCCATCACTCTAGTGGAAGGCGAATAAGAGGCGGCGAGTTGGTCACAAGTGCGAGAGTGACATGGAGGAGGTCATGTGAAGAGGAGATGAAAGCATGTAGGCAGACGTGGAGCCAGTTGAAAACGTTGGCAGAGAAGCGAACGCAACGGAGACGGGCGTCTGAAGCCCTATGTTCCTCTAGGAATTAAAGGAAACAATAATAATAATAATAAAATTCAGTGTATCACGATGATTAACACAACAGCAATTCTGACAATATAAACCAAATTCTCAATTTACACAGTTCGAGAGTGAGTCAAAACCGTTTATAACGCTGATGAGCTAAACCCTCTAAAAGGGGAGACAAACAGATGACCGATATTTAGATTACTTTTATAATCTATCTGGCTGGCAAACACTACTGGTTATAGCAAGCTGTATACAACTACTACTCATCGCAATAATTCAGTAGTATATGATTTTATGCATTGAAATAATCCTAGCAGCTTGTTTTAAACTGTGGATGGACAACCAAAGTTTTCCATCCTATCGGCAGTGTATGCTTAGAATCACACATGATATCAAAAATATTGTTTGGAATGAAGCAATTAATAATAACAATAATTATTATTATAACAATAATGGATAAGTCCGCTGTGACTGAGTTCTGAGTTTATTGAACAGATAGTCCATTCACATGTTCGCTTATTTCCTGATACAAGTCTAAAACTGTAGTAGAGTATAACTCCATTATAGATAAGATTTTATTTTTGATAAATCACACAGTATAGAAAAAATCCCCATTTAGACATTTGGAAAACAGAAAGATTGAGCGAAGAAATATTTACTTTTCAATGAGATCCTCTGGCTCCACTCTAATATATGTATAGCATTTTTATTACAATACACATCAGTTTACCAATCAAATGGCGATATGTTTGTTAACAAGAATTAGTCAGTGTCAAAATGTCAATGGGTTGATAATTAACGAAGAAAATCAATACAAATTTAAAAGGTAGAAATGGATAGAATAAATTAATTTTACAAGGATAACACGTAATTAAAGATGAAGTGGTCAAAATAAAAATAAAATAATTTGGACAATTATAATTTTTAAATGTTTACGGGTAAGGGGGCAAAGTAGTCCGGTTTATACATTCATGTAACGATGGCCAAGGTAAGGAAGGTGGCTGTACAAATTTCTTCTGAACACACAAGTTTGGCTTCTTCAGGTGGATTCCTATTGCTTCAGCTGTATTTAGAAGACAAACTCGTAGAGCAAAATTAAGATTAGTAGGAATGCGATAAATAATTTTAAATGCAGTATTAACATCAACCTTATGCTCACTATCAACAAGGTGTGCTAAAATAGAACTACGAATAGATCTTGTTTGTCCCTTGCTTCTGACCGCTTCATCTTTAATTACGTGTTATCCTTGTAAAATTAATTTATTCTATCCATTTCTACCTTTTAAATGTGTATTGATTTTCTTCGTTAGTTATCAACCCATTGACATTTTGACACTGACTAATTCTTGTTAACAAACATATCGCCATTTGATTGGTAAACTGTTGTGTATTGTAATAAAAATGCCAAATACACATATTAGAGTAGAGCCAGAGATGAGGATCTAATTGAAAAGTAAATATTTCTTGGCTCAATCTTTCTGTTTTCTAAATCACACAGTGTTATACAGTAATATTAACTGATGACGTTTCAAGCACAAATGGATAATGTACATTCAGGAATAATAATATGAGTGTTATTGATCAATTACAATGAGATGGGAAATAAGGCGAGTGTTTTTATAGTCATAATAAGTAACTTGTTGAAATGTTGTGATGTGCTTGAATTGAAATAGAATTTTAAGATTATTTATTATCCTCCTCTGATTTGACTGATGGTAATAATCAGGTGTAGAGAAAGAGATTGATTTTTGATTGCACACTAGTCAGTAACTAGTGTAATGTGTCTAGTCATATCTTTGGTGCAGACTGAATTCTATCAGTCCTGTTTGCAATGTGAGAGAGATTGATTACCGAATCCTACCTGGTTCATCGAGTCTACACCCAACACATGCAACAGAAATGACTCAATGCAAATACCAGAAATATGGGACATATGATTACCACCAGTTAAATCAGAGGGGGAAAATAAATAATCTTAAAATTCTATTTCAATTCAAGCACATCACAACATTTCAACAAGTTACTTATTATGACTATAAAAACACTCGCCTTATTTCCCATCTGATTGTTATTGATCAATAACACTCATATTATTATTCCTGAATGTACATTATCCTATATTGATTTTCATTCAAATGTCTAATCCTCAATCCCACTCATGTATATAAATGAAGGAAAAAAGTTGTGTGAGTGAGTGACTTGATATGATTATGAGTGGCAATAATTTGTGCTCGAAACGTGGTCATCAGTTAATATCGCTTATTTCCTGCCTAACTAATTTATTTATTTATTTA
Source organism: Trichobilharzia szidati (assembly GCA_944472155.2). Lineage (NCBI taxonomy): Eukaryota > Metazoa > Platyhelminthes > Trematoda > Strigeidida > Schistosomatidae > Trichobilharzia > Trichobilharzia szidati. The sequence goes on along the minus strand of OX235271.1, from coordinate 33,693,986 downwards.
TGCAATAACGCTAAGAATAGATCGATGGCAAATCTTTTTTATTAACGAGAACACGAATAGCAACAATAACGATAATAATGATAAGAGAAGAGAACAACAGAATCCAATACCACCTACACAAGTTTATCCTTAATTATAATCCAAAAAAATAAATTCATATAATAGATAGAGATATATGTATATGTAATAATATATATGCAATCAATAAGCATTCCATTAATTCACTCTATATTGACTCCATCACCTTTTAGTCTAAGAGAAAATTATAGTGTTAATTAATACTCTTAGATATTGTATATACAATTGTTTCCAAATATTCAAGTATAAGTCTGTAGGGATTTGGTTGATTGGTTACGGGATTTCATCATGAGCTGACACTGGTTAGGGAACCATTGGAAAACCCGTCCTAGTTTGGGACTCTTCAGCAGTACGCACCCACACTGCGGGGTTCAAACCCAGGACCTTCTGGTTACAAGGCGAGCTCGCATACCATTTAGACACTGGGACCCGATCCAATGGCCAGCCCATGAATTCTAACTTCTGCCAATTCACGATATAGCGCAGCTGTTTCCAAATACATTTGATGATATTCCACGTGCTATGAATTAAAATTACTGGAATGTATTCAGATAATCGACGACTACTTTGCCTTTCTTTTTACCGTTTTAATATTATTTACAGTCTGTTGAATCTTGATAGAGGTAGGGTACAGAAGATACTGTCAGCGAGTATCTATCCTCACTTACGATGTGGTGAATCCCAGCAGTCATGACTTCTCACTAGAACACTCCAGGAAATTTTATCCAGAAGCCAGTCACTCGGGTGGATCAGATTAATTTTCAAGAGTTAGTTAATTAGCTTGATGAAAGTCACTTTGTTACACTAAAAAAAGAAGGGTGACCTCTGCAAGGACTGGAGTGGAATCATACTCTTATTCACGCCAAGTAAAATACTTCTTCGTATCAGTTTGGAGAGAAATAAAACAAGCACTGGATACAGAACTCCATAAATCATATGCTGAATAAATTACCAATCTACGCATTATTATCATTGGGAAGAATACTGAATGGCAGTCAAACCTGTACCTTAACTTCATTGACTTCGGAAAGGCCTTCGACAGCGTTGACTGTGTAGTAATGTTGGAACTACTTCAACACTATGGAGTCCCCTAAATCTTAATTGACGTCATTCAACAGATATATGACAATGCCACGTGTCAGGTGATCCACAGTGGAAAACTCAGAGAAGCCTTTGAAATGAAGACAGGGATACGACAAAGAAGGCTGCCAATTATCACTAACAGTTTTTCTAATTATATTGGACTAAATCATGTAGCAGACAGTGCATCAGGAGAAGACAGGAATAGACTGAACCGATAAGACGGCTCCCGAGGATTTGGATTTTGTGGACGATCTATGCCTAATGTCAAAATGAATTCGAAGACTGACAGAAGAAGCAGTCAACAAAGACAGGACATCAGGTGAACAAAGAAAAGACAGAGGTGATGAAGATGAACAACCAACCAACGAACAACAACAAGCACCAATCACTTTCAACGGGAGAAATTTGAAGGAGGTCACTTCGTCTAGTTATCTAGGAGGCATCGTTTTCGCTACAGACAACAGCATGGATGAGGATTTCAAAACCAACCAGGATTGGAAAGGTAAGCTAGACATTTACCACTATGATATTAGTGTGAAAATCTTCTACAATTAGCACAGACAACGAGATTTGGATTTCCAACACCAATGTTGATTCCGTCAGTTCTCTTCTATGGATCAGAAACTTGGATCCCGCGTAACGAAAAACCTTTTTCTAAGCAAATGCATATGGATCAGACACACGCTAAGGAGACTTTCGAGTGGCAGCGTACGCCAGGCTATCGCTTGAGTGGAACCTGAGTGTGAAACAACAATTTTGGCTGTAGTCCAAGTATGAAATGCAGAAGATCGTGTGAAGAATAGATGAAAGTTTACCGTCAGTCTTCCGACTAGATAAGAAGCGGATTGCAGAGGACAGGTGAAAAGGGAGATGTGCAGCTGAAGCCCCATCTTCCACTTGGAACCCGAAGGAAAAATAATAACGGATGAAAATATAACACGGGTTATTATATGCATACGGAATCTGAAGAACTGACTATAAGAAGTCGATAACGCATCAGGGGCCACTATAAGTAAACGGTCGAAATCCTGTAGCCATTCGAATTCTCAGTTCGCCTATAAGCATTTCAGATGTCTTCATCAAGAAACTATAACCTGCTCCAGCTTTATAACATGATTCAGTTACGCCTAGCATGGTTACACATCAACAGATGAAATAACACTTATCAAAAACCCTTCGTAACTGAAGTGAAGGTAAGACGTGGTTGGAATTTTTGGCTTTTAACCTAGACTAGAAATCGGTTCAAATCTTACCAAAACCTATGTTGAAATCACCATGTATTATTATCTATTGATTTCAGTCTGCCTATCAAAAGACACGATAGACACTATAACAAAAACAAAATATTCTCTGAACAACACTGTATGTAATAAACTTTCTTCAGTATAAACCTAATAATAAAAGCGACTGGAAATAACTGATTGTACAAAACCGAAACACTTAAGAGATCTGAGTAGACTACTGTTATATATATACTTGATTTTTCCAAAAAATACTATATACTTATTTGCAGTACAGCAAGTGGTCCGGGGTACGACCCCAAGCCGACTCACACCTTTACACAGTCTAGTCGGCAGTAAACCTGTTAAAAAGGCAAGGTTGAGTATGAAGCCAGCAACCTCATCCCTGGGAATAATAGCACCACTGCTGCTGGTGCTTAAAGCCTTATGTTCCACTAAGAAGGCCAAGGAATAAATTTTTTAAAAAAAGTAAAACACAAAATAATCGAGCAAAGAATATTCTTTTCGATAAATTCCTCTTCTAGGCTCTACAATTATATATATGTTTATATACACAGAATATTTTAAATTAGTAGTTAATAACAATATTAGCGTTTTTTAAATAATATAGATTTGTAAAGTATGACCAATGCAATTACAGTTCGTTAAAGATGCTTAAATTATAATAATAATAATAAAGATATAATAGCGAATAGAATATCAACTAAAATTAGGGAAATTTCACGAAAATTCTGGATTATTCAAACCTGGATGGCCAAGGTAATGATAATGTCTGAACTAACTTCTTTTGGGTGCATAAATTAGGCTTATTAATATGAATCCCCACAGCCTCAGCAATATTTAGAAGTCGAACTCTTAAAGCGAAAATAAGATTCGTAGGTGTGCGGTAAATGACCCTGAAAGCATGATTAACGTAAATCTTGTGTTCTGTATGCACAAGATGAGCCAGAATAGCGCTGCGAATAGATTTTGTTTGTCCGTTGCCTAACCAGCCATGGTGATGTTTGGAAATTCGACGAGAAACACGCCTAATTGTACGGTCTATGTAACTGGCTCCACAGGAGCAGTTAAATTGGTATATACACATGGCAGAGGCGAAATTAGGCAGTTTGTCTCTTATTCCCGAACGCAGAAGAGGAATGCTCTTTTTACCGCATTTCTAAGGCGCTGTGTTAGTATCTCACTGGTTTTGTCTCCTAAAAACTGCATCTGTAAGAACAAGGCCTTTTTTGGAGCTGTTGGTAACTTGGGCTGTTTTGGTTTACGATTATGAAGAAAGAAAAGGAAGCAAAGAACATCCTGGATAAATTTAATGAGGTACATCCTGCAATAAATTTTACTATTGAGAAAGAAAAAGACTCTAGTATTTCATTTTTAGACGTCCTTATGACCAGAAAAGAGGACGGCACAGTAATAAGAAGTGTTTATAGAAAACCTACACCAACGGGCCAGTACACACATTTTCTCAGCTTTGTGCCCTTGAAATGCAAACGCAATCTAATAAAGTGCTAGGTCCACAGAGCAAGAGAGATTTGCTCGGATGAATGTCTTGACGAGGAACTTAACAATATTAAACGGTTGCTAAGTGAGATGCCAATTCACAACATAGCACGACCACTTCGTAATGTCTTCTTCGAGAGTAACTGTCCTCATCTTCGACTTGCTATCCTAGATTATTCCACTGTTAGTCATTGTCCACGAAATTATTTCATGTTAATCCTCAAACGTCGTTGAAGCGTCCATACTAGGAGCTAACATAACAATAAAGACCAAACATTTCGGTCCAATTATCAGTCAAAAGGAAAATTAAAAACTGAATTAAAGATAAATAATAAGACATTTAGCTGTTGATTTATAGCTGACTGCAAGCTAGACATCATGACTTGTGGAGATAATAAAGTTATCCATTAAAGGTTTGATCTTAAGCTGACATCACAGTTGGACAACCATTGAAAAATTAGGGGGTACCTGGCAGTTTGGGACTATTGAGCAATACCTGCCCACCGGAGTTCAAACCCAGGATGGTTACAATGTAAGCTCGTGGATCATTCGGACACTGAGACCCCACTAAGTGGCCCATGAATTCCGACTCTTGTAAATCCGCGATATATATATATATATAAATATATATATAGCGCAAAAGCCAGAGAGTTTGATCGGCGAGTAACTGTCCTCTCACCTGACTGGGCGAACCTCTCTGACCACTTCATCCCACGAAATCCCCGGATAGCATCCTGTATGGTGTCAGTCACTAGTGAGCGTCAGATAAATTTTTGAGTGTTGGTACAGGACAGTTACTCGCCTCTAACATTGGTTGGCGGTTGAGCTATATACCATGAATTTGTAGGAGCAGGAATTTGACAGCCGACTGGTCGAGTCTCAGCGCCTGAATGGTCTACGGATTAGGCATATGATCAGGAGGATCTAGGTTCAAACTACGGCGAGAAGCGTGCCATTGAAGATTCCTAAACGAGAACGAAACAGCTCTCCAGTACTCCCTGCTGATCTTACAATGATTTTCTAACTGATACCAGCTAGTGGTCAAACCGGTAACCAATCAAATCCCTGAAAACCAACGCATAAAAATTATAAATATTAAACACTGATCTCCAATTCTTCCATTGAATGATGGGTCACTCTCACTTACAAACTAATAACCATGTTGGTAGAAATACAAGAATTCTAACTACAAATGAGTTCAAACCGACCCAATTACTCCTCTCTTCTTCATTATACCTACTAAATATCAAAATCTATTCTAATGAGCTCACTAAAGTTAATTATTGCATTCCAATAGTCGTATCTATTCCTAACAAAGTAGACTATAATTTCTCACAAGAAGAAGAAGCAGACGAATAGAGAGTTACTCACAATTTACCAATCCACTGGATTGCATTTCTGACTTATTTCTATTACTTCAAAGTTAAACAGGAATGAATTTCTGAATAATTTATGTTTTTGCTGACTAAATATTCTGAATTATTCCCACATGATGAATTAAAAGTCCATCTGAATGAAGCGTATTCTTTTCAATAAATTCACTTCACGTTCTTATAGTTATAAAATATTTACTTACATTGTGAGTTTTTTTGTCGTGATTCGGATTGATTCCAAAGAAGATTTCGTCACAAACCAGCATCAGTTATGGAGATCATTGAAAACCATGGAGTTCTTCATAAGTGAACCGTCAAGATCCTATCGGGGATCGAATCACGAATTGAGAAAATAATTACTTGGAATTCACGGGTCGCTGAATGCCATCTCAAGTGGCTGAATGGTCAACGAGCTACGTCCCGTAACCTGCTTCGATGCCTGCAGGCTGATGAAGACTCCCAAAACAGGACGAAGCAGCTATTCAGTACGCCCTAATTTCTCAATGGCTCTCTAATTCATATCAGCCTGTGATCAAACCTACACACATAATGAATTTAAAATTTACGTCAGACCTCTGCTTCAGTTAGATATCCATACCAAAGTAAAATGAAGTATTCATTGACACAGGCTGAGTATTTTTTGTTGTTGAAAAAATGCACATTTGTTGCAGATACATCTTGCTGCTAAACATGTAAGCAAAAGGCCTAAGCGTACAGCTTCATGTCGACTATCAGGAAAATCAATTGGCATAGAGTATTCTTTAGGCTCACGATGAATAATGACTCTAATAATTCGGTCAGTGGAATTCAATTGATGCTTACAGATAGATAGATGGACAATAATGTATATTGTCTGGTAGGGAATCTTCTTTTAGAGCTTGTAATAAATATCACATCCAAATTACAGAATTAATTTATAAATAACTAACTAATCAATACAAAACTTTTTTATGATCAATTATTCAATGTATTGTTTAGTAATATTAAAAAAAATTATCCAGATTGTTTAAATTAAACCGTTGTCATGGTAATATTTTCATTGTTCAAGTTAATTTTGTTAGACACAAAATAAAATATCACTTATTCACAAATGACCTGATAATGTGAACCATTCAATGAGGAATAAAAAACAGCAATAAATGATGATTATTTAAGTATTTAAGTTGTATTTCAATATACAAAAGTAAACTTGCTAGTGGTTTTTATTTAGTCATTTTATTATTTATTTACTTTTTGATTATAGCTTGATTCCACACCGTATTTTTGGTACAAGTATGAAATTCTCAGCATGTGATACTGGTAGCTGAAATTTTGCAGGCCGACCATTATTATCAGGTGTATGTGTGTGTGTCGGCAGGGGATCGAACCCCGAACCATGTGCATGGTCGGTGAGATTCCTAACCACTGTGCCACCACAGTACATAACATTTAAATTGATCAGTAATCAATCTCTATAACTCTCTGCTTCATAGACGAGTAGATTAAAACAAGCCAGTACATCTGACTGAGGTGAGATTAGCATCACTAAGCACTATTCAACAAATTAATATTCACATCACAAAGCTTAATCCACTAGATAACACTGATAACATCATTAAAGTATGTATTACAGCTACAGCTGGATCGATACTTTGTAAAAAAACAGTATCATAATGTTTAACATCTATAACGTTATTTCCTTTGGTAAATTTGCATCAAATTCAAGTGTATGAGTATAACACACCGCCAAGCTATACACTTTCCCCATTACTGTTCAAGAGTGTTAGTCACCCTACAGCTATAATTGACGCGTACGACAAACCTATTAGGTAATGGATGATTCTCGGTCGGTCGGTTTTCGACATAGAACTCTGCACATATGTGCGGCAGTTCAAGTCGCCACACTCCATGTAGCACACAAAGCAAGAGAAGAAATTAGGAGAAATGCATAGTATAGACATTATGGTGACTGAGAAATTACCGCTATAGTCAATTTTAAACATTTCTAACCACTGACTGACAGCTAACACGTACTTAGCCCGTATTTTATGTGATGAAGACACTGTTAGACGTGAAACATATAAGTTACTATGTAATTAGCATAGTAAATCGACCCTTTCATTGTTCATCTTTCTGTAATTCTATGGTGTCACCCTTTCTATCGTTTAATTATAACTTTGCTATTTTTATTTTAGTTGTTATTACTATTATTACTATAATTTTAATATTTTTCTCCTTATCCTCTACTGTAATTGCTACATAGCTCCTATAAAAACGTTTTGTTATCATTATTATGTATTAATTATTCCGTTTATCTACTTTTTTTTGTTTGTTGTTGTCGTTTTTGAGTAAATTAGATGCAATACTGTACTGAATGCTGAAAATTCCTTGCTGTATCATTAATACTGTTTTTGGAATAAAGCAAAAAAAAAAAAATTATTATTATTATTATTATTATAGAAATTACATTCAATTATCTCTAAATATGGTGTCGTATTCGTGTATCGCGCTTATCAAATATTATCTGGATACAAACTAATGTGAACTGAAAGCTATCACATAAGGAGCAACAAGAAGAGATGTCAACCTCGTGGTATTGCCACTGTTTATTGACTTTTAATCTATTAACTCATAGATCATCTATTCACTAAGATTAGATTCGACTTTAAACACAAAGATGAATTTTCAGTTTCAAATTCGACCATGGATTGATATCAGTAGTTAGACAGAATCATTAAAAACCAGAGAGTACTGGACGGCTTACATCAATTTGTAGTCAAACCATCTTTTGAAAATAATTAATCTTATGCTTAACATCGACTGACTGGCTACAGGAAGAGGGCTTTGGGAGTGTACTAGTGAGAAGTCGTGACCAATGGGATCCATCCGGTCGGGAGTGAAGACATTGGCTGGCAGTTGAGCTAAAATCACGAATCGATAGGAGTCAGAATTCATGAGCTGGCCATTGGGTCGCATCTCAGTATCTGAGTGGTGCGCAAGCTTGCCTTGTAACCAGAAGATCCTGAGCTCGTGCTACCAGTGAGTGCCAAACTAGGAGGAAACAGCTGCTCAGTACTCCTTGCTGGTTACTAATGGTTCTATAAGTGATATGAATTCGTCGGCAAACTTGAAACAAAGATGAATAATCAATACTGGTCAGTGTTGAATTGTGGTTCCCAGCTCTTCCAAAACAAAAACTATGTAACTTTTTCATGTGATCAACTTCTGAAACTACTATTCTTTTTTCTCTTTCTCTTTCTCATCTTCTCAGGTATACCTTCCTAGTTTCAAAGAGGAAATAAGAACTACTATTTACTGATGACACAGAACTATCCTATTATCTTTTGTAGTATATAACAACGTGTATGCCTAAGCGAATCTATCCACCCATCTATTTATTACATTATTTTCGTTTGTTCACCTTGACTTTTTCTCATTTCGATGAGGAAAAAATATTACTGAAACAAAAGAACAGACACAAAGTCAATATACATAATTTGTTGCATTTTCTGTTGTTGTTGTTGTTTTAACACAGTACTTTATGAAAATACACTTCAGCTCTTCTCGAGTGTGTATGTGCTATTACTTACATTGTATACTACACATATAAAAGGAGAAGACACTGACTGACAGGCATATTGGATTCAAATCCAATTCTGTGGGATGGTTTACTCTTTACTATCAGAGAGAGAGAGAGAAAAAAATGCCCAACAACATACTATATCATTAAATCATCAAAAGAAGTGATTTACTTCAAGTATACAGCAAAATGTGAAGTAAGAAGATGCCAAAAAAAAGAAGTGATGACAGTAAATCGACTATAGAAAGATTGATCACGCATAGTTATAGTAATTCATTTGGAGGACAAGAGGCAAAAATAATGGTACCCTTATTAGTAGTAGTATAATTGTCGTCTGTTATTCGCCATCATCATCAACTGATGCATGCCTGCATACAAAAGCTGAACACTGTTTAGCAAAAGCAGGGTAAAAATTAACATAGCAAGCAAAGAGGAAAAGACAATAATAATAGGATAGACAAGAGAAATGTGAATATTTGAGAAAATCAAGAAAATAGGATCTCACTGAAGAGTTTAAAGGATTGAAGACTGGAAAAAAAACAGAAAAAAAGAAATCTGATAAGTGTACATAAATGAATCAAGTTGTGGTGTGGAAAAAACATTAAAATACTTTCAAAAGAAAATGGGGTTACATGCTAATTGACTAGATTTGAAATATGTTGAAATTATTATTATTATCATTAATATTACTAATCAGTCTTTATTGATTTTGTTTTTTATATATACAACAAGAGTAAAATAGATACGTGTGTTTAAGTATACTTGGGAAAAGAACAATTATACAAGTTCCACAATGTGTTTATGCGTAGGTGTCAGTCTTACTTTCATGATGATAATTTATTTTATCTTGATAATTATAATTTATAAATGCGCTTACATGATTTATACAAGAATGTTTGCTGAATTAGAATAAATAGAAATCTGACCAGAATAACATAGCCTTACTATAATAATAATAATAATAATAATAATAATAATAATAATAATAATAATGATAATAATACCAAAGATTACTTACAGATGTACAGAATAGACAACAGTCAGTAGGCAAACAAACGGATGGGCTTGTCGACTATTCTTGTTAGGCAACTGCACCGGTAAAGAGTAATAACTAACAAAGAAGACGAAGGAAAAATATTCAATTTACCTTTGGTATAATATGTAAGATGATATAAGCGCTATACATGCTTTCTCCTCTCTGCTAAATGATTATGATTTTTGTATGTTTATTTGTGAATATCTGAACATGAGAAATATACATAACATAAACGTGTTCACTTTAAATAAGTTACAAATAGTTTAACATTGTTGTCATTAAAATGGATTACTTTTCCGACTATCATCACACCATGGTGAAATAATAGACTCAGGGTGAATAGAACATGGTAATGGTGAGACTGAGGAATCAGATGATGTTGATGAACGTGGTACTAAGAAAGAATTACGACTTCTAGATTGATCAGTAGGAGATTTCCCCACTTCTTGATTTGTTAACAATTCATCATCTTTTTGTTGACGTCGAAGTTTACGATACTCATATTCATAGTGTGCTTGAGAAATAGCTGTATCTAAATCCCAGTTACATTTACTTAATAAACGTTTACAATGTGATCGAGAGATATAACCTTTCCGACATAATAATTCAAATTTCAAGCGTCTTGTCGCTTCATCATAATCATAACTGCTGCCAATCAATACAGCTTGACATTCTGATTCAGTAGCTTGTGGAACTTCTTTCATAAGGCGTAAAACTAATTCTTGATGAAAATACTTTAAGGAATCTTTACAAATTTCAGATTTACCACGTCTAAGTTTAACATCTTTAAGCGGTAATTCATCTTGTGGACAGAAATCTGTCGATTCAATGTTTGTATATCCATCGACTGTAGGAGAAATGTCCAACGGTGAAGAAGGAGGAACACGTACACAGTCAGTTGCTCTTCGTACGAGAGTAGAAGTATTATTTAATGTTCTACATCGGGGAGGATCAAGAAGCCAATAATGTGTATCACTTATTTTTACACCATTCTGTAAAATAGGATAAATGCGTACATTGAAACGACTATTTTCAAGACTAAGTGCTTTAGGTGTATCCCAATCGGATGGAGTTGGAGAAATTTGAGATTTAGACAGTGGAAGTGATGAAGCAACACATTTCTTGTTTTGAACATTTAATTTTTCTATTGGTCGTTGGTTTGAAGCTGCTTGTTTTGCTAGAGCAGCTTTAAGCCAAGGTGGACAAGCACGTGGAGGTGGTGGAGGAACAGGTAATTCTGCTTCCAGCTTAGCTAGCAGAGGATCGTAGAATACTGAAGAAGAATCATCTATAGAAGGTGTATAGTCATTAGAAAGCATAGTTGTACTTGTTGCTTGGTCATCCATCACATAATTTAAGCCTTCCTCAAATACAAGATTATCTTGACCAAAATCAAACTCTTTGTAATGTTGTTTATCCTGAAATGAATGACTGCCTTTAGTATTTTTCCATTTGTATAATGGTTCTTTAGAGCAGCTACCAGAAGAGAGTGAAGGCTCTGTACCAATAGGTGAAGCACTTCCAGCTGTTGCTGAACGCTTTGAATCATGTCTGGAAAGATATTTTGAACCTGACATTCCTATTCGAAATTCAGGGGAATGATGTTTATTACTTAACAGAGTGTTTTGCTTTGGCAAAGACAGTGATCGACGTAGACCAGAGAGAGGAACACAACTGTTAAAAATTTTAGCATGCACTGAAGTTGGTGACTTTCTTTTAGGTAGTGTAGGTGAGTCACATTCCCTTGAATTCATGGATGTATCAAAAGAATTTTGTGAAATTATATTCGACTTGCCTTCTGAAGGTGCATACATATATGCCAGTATACTTTGATTGTCAGAAGTAGTAAGGTTGATCAACTTTACAATACGCGTATTCGATTTCAATGAATATTTCCTTAGTCCAGAATGTTGTTGTTTACGCTTATTTGTGTATATATTTGAAGTAAGCTTTCCTTTTAAAATTCTACTTTGATAAATATAATCATTTTCCTTGTTTAAAGAATAATATACTCCCATAATGAATCTTTGATTGAAGTAAAGTTATTTCTGTATATAAATGATTGACGTAACCTGTACACATTCTTCTAAATTGAAGAAACAATAATATTCGAATGGATGGCTAAAATCACGAGGACAGAGATTATATTAAATCTTATAGCTAACAAACGAATAACAATTAAGTATAAAATTGATTGGTTAATCAGTCTACTATTGTGTAAGTTGATTGGATGCTTTCAAGGCCAATCAATAAACATCGTCTAACTTCATGACAATGAGAAAAGTTAATACCAGCATGCATACATAATGATATTGAACACTAGAGCATAAAAACTATTCTGGGAAGATATTGACAGAGCATATTGCCTTCAAGTTGACCAAAGTTTTTTCAGCGAAATTAGAATAATGGTCATGTAATCAATTTAGGCCGAAAAAACCCAGTCAGATCCAAAATGTTTCAGTTGTTTTTGTGTTTTAATTTTATTAGGTTGGGGCTGCTAAATTTCAAAATACTCAACGTTCCATCCTTGCCAGATTTAATACTGAAAACATAACACGTAATTCAGCGAAAAGGCTTTCTTCGGCGAACTCACTTTCCTCCCTAGCTGTACAGTCACATTTATATACATAATCATAGTTGGTAATATTAGCCAATGCATAAGACTAGTTGAGTATGTGTATCACAGTGAAGTGAATAATCTAATGAATGAATAGTATTCAGGATGCACATAGAACTGAAAGAATATACGGAATTTTTTATTTTTTATTATTTTGATTACAGCTTGATGCCACACTGTATTTTCAGTACAAGTATGGAATTTTCAGCTTGGATATCGGTAGCACAAATTTTGCAGGCCGATCATAGATATCGGGTGTGCGTCGGCAGGGGATCGAGTTATAAATAGTTACCAAGACAAAAGAAAATCGAGTTAGTAGAAATCAACAAGGTTGTTACCATGACAGTAAAAGTGGCTGAATAATTTTTCTTTATATGCATAGCTCTGGTTACCTTATCTGAATGACTAAAACTTCAGCAATGCAAGGGAGACGAAAGTGTGTTGTCTTTGACAGGTTGTTCCTCATTTTACAGATTACTGTGTAGGAGGTGTTTGTAGAAATGGAATGACCAGTGTTGACAAGGTGTTCAGTCGCTGCACTATTCAAACACCCACTACTGCCCCATACGGGATAGTGTTCTTGATCACTTTTAGACAGAATGCGTGTTGAATGACCAATGCACCCGGCTCCACAAGAACAGATGAACTGATACATGCATACACATAGAAGTGGTTAGATGCGAGATGTTGGCCTTCGTGATTCTGCAGATCAATGAACGACCGGAGAATACTACTATTAACGTTGTTGTGATCTATGTTATCAAAGATCATAAAAATATTCCCTTAAGGATAACGGAGGGTAAGTCTCTGTTGAAATCCTTGTTCACGTAAAGTTTCTTTTCTGGAACAACTGATGCTTCGTTCCTCTGAACTTCTAGTTTAATGTTCTTATAAATGACGAGGATATCAAAGCAAGAATCGGAAAAGCAAGACAAGCTTTCACTACTCTCAAGTCTGTGTGGAGGTCAACAGCACTCAGCACCAAAATTAAGATCCGGATTTTCAACTCCAATATGAAGTCAGTCAGTGCTACTCACTATGCGGATCAGAGACTTGCACTGCGCGTCATAAAGAGAATCTCAAACAAACTACAGACCTTCATAACAATTGTCTTCGCTCAATACTCAAGATCAGATGGCCAGCCGGTCAGAAAAGATCAGCAACAGAGATCTCCGGCAATGAGCGAACCAACGTAGCAGGAACCGATTGTGAAACAAACAGGCATGAAGAAATGGAGGTGGATTGGCCATACTCTGAGGAAACAAACCATCGAGTGACATCACACGCCAGGCCATTGTTCGAATGGAACCTGAACGAGAAGCGGCAAGTTGGTCGTCAGTGCGATGGTGGGGTGACTTGGAGGAAGTCATGTGAAGAGGAGATGAAAACGTGTGGGCAAACTTGGAGCCAGGTGAGAATTCTAGCAGAGAACCGAACGCAATGGAGACGCACGGTTGAAGCCCTATGTTTCTCTAGGAATTAAAGGAAACAATAATAAATAATAATAATTTATGAATCTCAGTGGGTATCCAATTTTGTTGTAAGTTTCTTTCACAAGGTGTAGTTCTACTTCTATGGCATCAGTATTACAGATGCTTTGGATGCAAGTATCAAAGAATTTAATTAAATTTCGTTTTGGATCAACCGGCACCCAACTTTTGAAACTCGTTAACTGGCTGTTTCAAATAGGTTTCCTAAGGGCTGACCCTCCTAATATCCCATCAGGTTGCCCTGTCAGTTCTACAGCATTTAAGGGAATGCATCTAAAGGGATTTAAGACACATTTTCCACTTCAGTAGTGAATTATATTGCTGAATAACAGCTGTTAAATAGTTGCAGCAGCTGTAATAAATATCATCGCAAATCATGAGAATGTCATGTACATACCTTTTATATAGTTTTAAATTGTCAGTGGTCGAGTTTAATGGATCGTTCTCGAGGCTGGCAGTGAAACAGTCTGCTAATAAAGCACCCAAGGGAGATCCCAGTGCATTACATCATCCTTTTGTCTGTTGATGGTGTCACTGAAAGTGAAGTGTACATTGAAAATACACCACAGCAGCAGCTCTCTTAATAATTATTGTTGGAATTCCAATGTTGAACTGGTCATCACCTGTATACTTACATTATAAACCAGTCAGTTTCCGTAAGTGAGAGATTAGTGAAAAGTGATTGAATGTCCAAAGATAGCATACTTCTACTAGGAGCATTCATGTCTTGTATTACAATCGATGAGCTGAAAAGTGTTAACGAAACGAGAACATGGATACACGTTTCCTTACAGATTCAAGAATATCAGCCAACCATTTTGTAATAGAATGACAGAACGATTTACTACTGACTCAGAGAGGTTTAGGAGTACGTCAACCTGGAATCGAACCCACACTACGTGCATAGGTGTAAAATGTCAAGCCCTCAGGCACAACATACATGCACATATGGATACTGACACAGAATATGAGAATAGGGTTTTCAGCTGTACTGCGTCCAACATGTGTAGTAAGCTAGGCTTGTCTATTAATGAAATAATTTTGAACCGGCAGTAGTCATATGACTGTTTCATTCAAATGAACAAGTTTAAACTTGTTACAAGGTTGTGTAAGTTTTTACTCAGAATATGTATATATTATCTGTTTTTGTTCTGTACACACCTGAATAGTATTTAAATGATATGCATATATATAAGTAACAGTTTATTGTAAAGCTAATGTAGGTCAATATAGGTGAACCTAAATAAATTATATAGCTTTTCTGAAATATACTAGCCTTTGTGCCGTATTACTCAATGGTGTGCAAATGAAAGAGGACACAATTTGTTAAAGTTGCTGTGCTTGTTTCATTCGCATTATTGTGTAATCAGTGATGTAAGCTATTAAGTAACTAGTTTTAAAAACCAGTGTAAACCATTTTTACTCGTAGTTCACTAATCGATAACTCTAGTAGTAGTTGAAGTGGCATTTGCTTGTTACATGTTCATTTTACAAAAAACTTGACGAAATTATAGTTGATTACATCACAAAAACTAAAAGTAGTTCGGGTGTGACGACAAATACTCGCCAAAGATATTGGCTAGTGGTTGCGCTATATCGTGAATTGGTAGAAGTTAGAATTCATGGACTGACCATTGGATCGGGTCCCAGTGGCTTAATGGTATACGAGCTCGCCTTGTAACCAGAAGGTCCCGGGTTCGAACCCCGGTGGGTGCGTACTTATGAAGAGTCCCGAACTAGGTTGATGAAACAACTGTCCAGTACTCCCTGCAGGTTTTCCAATTGTTCTCTAACCATTGTCAGCTCATGATGAAATCCTGTAACCAATCAACCAAATCCCTACAAACCAATACTTGAATAAAATAAAAGTATCCATAAAAGTCCCAGAGGAGGTGAACTGCAAGCCTGAATATCTCAGTGGTAATGTCTGTGACTGCATCACAGGATGATGCACTAGTAGCCAGCAAAACCTACGTGTTATGGTCTGAACACAGAAAAACCAGTCCTTGCATCCTAATGTTTATGCACAGAACGGAAATGTCCAGACATTAGTAAAATGACAGCCATTTAAAATAAAATCTTCAGTAATGTTAGACAAAAATAACATAATGAGACTGAAAATTACCTAAAACAATACCGTTAGGTAGCTATAGAGACCAGAAAATTTGCTATTGCAATACAAATACTGTAGAACAAATTTACTTAACTAAAACTTAACCGCAAGCAGTACCTGAGAATCAAAAAGAATATTCCCGAAAGGGTGAAATAATCTGTTCAGACGACTGCCTCAGTGAGGAGCTTAAGATTATTAGAGAATTACTTAGAAAAAATGGTTATCCAGATAAATTCATTGAGAAAAATATGAATTCAGCACCTAGGAGAGTCAGTATGGCTACAGTTCCGAAGAAGCCAATGTTCATAAAATTGCAGTTCCTCGGAGACAACATCAGCAAAATAATAACACAGCGCCTGAAGAATGCGGTTAAAAGAGCTTACTATGCAGCAGAGGTACGTTGTCTCTTCACAACCACCCCTATTCTATGTTCGAGAAATAAGGATAAACTACCGAAATTTGCCTCTTCAATCTGTATCTACCAGTTTGACTGTAGCTGCGGAACCAGCTACATTGAGCGTACAATTAGGCAGGTTCATCATCATAATTCTGAACATCATCCAACATGGTTGAGCAAGGGACAAACAAGATCTATTCGTAGTTCTATTTTAGCACACCTTGTTGATACTGAGCATAAGGCTGATGTTAATACTGCATTTAAAATTATTTATCGCATTTCTACTAATCTTAATTTTGCTCTACTAGTTCGTCTTCTACAGAGAGCTGAAGCAATCGGAATCCACCTGAACCAGCCAAGCCACTTTCCTTACCGTGGCCATCGTTACAAGAATGCATCAGCAGGACTACGTCGCCCCCCTCCCCCTAAACCTATAAAAACTATAAAAATTATAATTGTCCAAATTATTTTATTTTTATTTATTTTGACCACTTCCTCTTTAATTACGTGTTATCCTTGTAAAATTAATGTATTGTATCCATTTCTACCCCCTTAAATGTGTATTGATTTTCTTTGTTAATTATCAACCCATTGACATTTTGACACTGTTTAATTATTGTTAACAAACATATCGCCATTTGATTGGTAAACTGTTGTGTAATGTAATGAAAATGCTATATATATATATATATTAAAGTAGAGCCAGAGATGAGGATCTAATTGAAAAGCAAATATTTCTTAGCTCAGTCTTTCTGTTTTCTAAATGTCTAAATGGGGATTTTTTTTCTATATTGAAAACTTTTTTTTATTGTAGCTTGATTCCACACCGTATTTTTGGTACAAGTATGGAATTTTCAGAATGTGATATCGGTAGCGCAAATTTTGCAGGCCGACTATTGGTATCAGATGTGCTTCGGCAGGGGATAAAACCTCGGTGAGAGTCCTAACCGCTGTGCTACCGACTCATAAGCGCTCCCACGCTGGGAATCGAACCCGGGCCGCCAGGGTGAAAACTAGGAATCCTAACTTGTGTGAATAAGAACCATACACCAAGCATTTCCCACAGACAGTCCCAGGTCTGAATGGCCTTGGTTCACTCAAGAAACATCACATCGTAAAACAACACCTTATCAAAGCATCTCACAACCACAAAGAGAAGCATTACAATTAGGGATTGAACAAGAACAGAGATAAATGATAAAGATCAAGTCAGTGAGTGATATGCAAATGTCAGAACGACGATATTTCTCCTAGGAGAGAAAAGGAGAATAATTACAAAATTTATTGAAGCATCCCACTAAGTAAAAAATTTTTCCAGACCGTTTTGCCTGCTGCAAATTTCTTCAACTGACAGTGACTAGTATTTGTTATTCTTGGTTCAATCAGGTATCTTTATCCTGTCTGTCACTTAAATCCTTTTCTTCGCTGCTGCTCCTTCCATCTTATCAGTCTACAGACGCTTCACGGTCGATACAGACAAAGTCCATTTCAAAGTCCATGGAGTTCAGGTAAAGAATTAATATCCATTTTATGCTTATTTCGATGGTAGTGAGTTATGTGAGAGTTTTATCTGCGCATGAATTGTTTGCATCAGAAACACCTTGGGTTGACATTACATGAAGATAAGTGCAGTAAATTTCGGATTGATTTATTTCAATCATTAATTAGCTGATACTGGACATAAGTGATGTAAATTTTAATCTCAGGAATCATACAACTTTCTTTTAAACTCAAGGATCCGGATCGCTAACAAGTGAAACCTAGGTTAAAGGCAATTTAGTGATTACCATTCAACCAATATATATATATATATGAGCTTCAGTAGTTCACTAGAGGAATGCTTACCGGCCGCACACGTTGTCCTGGTTCAACCCCGGTCTTACGCACTCCTAAATGTCGCCTAGTGAACAGTAAGCTCTTTAAAGACTAAAAGTTGAGGATGAGGCCACCTTGATATGATTATGAGCAATAAATTGTGCTCGAAACGTCATCAGTAAATATTACTGTATAACACTGTGAGACTCTATCAAAATAAAATTTACCCATAATGGAATTACACTCTACCACAGTGCCCAAGTTTTATTCTTATATCAACAGCCTAATCCCATAAAAGATACCAGAGCTACTCAAAACTCGATGGTCAAACTTGAAGTCCTATCTTCCACTTGGAGTATATCCGATTTTACAACTTGAGAATGACATTTCTGGAGAGGGTAACTCTTCCCTGAAAACACTTTTTTTCTATAGACGAATCCATTTTAAGTATTGGTATTCAAGTATTGGTTTGTAGGGATTTGGTTGATTGGTTACAGGATTTCATCATGAGCTGACATCAGTTAGAGAACCATTGGAAAACCAAATGGGAGTACTGGACAGCTGTTTCGTCGGCCTAGTTTGGGACTCTTCATCGGTACGTACCCACCGGGGTTCGAACCCAGGACCTTCTGGTTACAAGGCGAGCTCGTATACCATTAAGCCACTGGGACCCGATCCAATGGCCAGTCCATGAATTCTAACTTCTACCAATTCCCGATATAGCGCAACCCCTAGCCAATGTCTTCGGCGAGTATTTGTCCTCACACCCAACCTGCTGCACCCTACTGGTCACGACTTCCCACTGGAACCGTTTGTAATAATTTACATTGGATTTACGCGAAACTATTGAAATGTGACCTTTGAGATACCTATCAGATGATCTTGGTTTAGATATCACACATGACTGTGTATGTAATAGTAATAGTAGTAGTAATAATAGTAATTATAATAATATAATCACTGTAATCCAGACAACAATCATAATTATACAGAATGGAATTTTTAGGGTTTACACATTCTGCATAAATTTAGCTGATTTTTTAAATAAAATATATAAAATACCCTCAATAAATACAAACATAAAATCGCAAAAATTTGAAAGTTAACGAAACATAAAGAATAATTAATTAATTAAATGCTAAATGCAATAAAAATTTTGGCTGTGATCTGGTGTCTATTTAATGATGAAAAAGTAGGTTTATAAGCCCTATTCTGACATTTCTGTCTCTCTCTCTCTCTTCACACAGACATCCATGATAAGTATAGTATGGCGAAATTTTTATATTTTGCTGTATGGTTACAAATTCAGTTGAAATCTCTTCTTGTTTTTAACGCAAAGTGATTCAAGAAGGAAACTACGGATGAACAGGATGTTCCGTATCTAAGAGAAGAACTTTAGCTAGCTGCTTGCAAGAATTAAAGTGCCTATCAACAACATTATCAGTCAGTTAGTTGAGTGAAGGGAAACCAATAACCCTACTTATAACCTCTAATGTTCTACATAATATTACATGATTTTTTTGAGAAGCCCAGGGAAGAATATGAATTAATAAATTGTATGAGAACGGATTGAGTTGTGCCAGAAAGACCATATGTAATAATTCGGACGAAACATTTTCTCAGAAATCCATAAGATGTAAGACGACCAGAACGAATTAGAAGAGAAATTGATGCCGAGATAGAAGATATTCGATTTACTCCCTATTACAGTGCCGTCTACATAACAAGAATCATGGGGCCTAATCAGCCCCCCCCCCCACAACTTGTTCACGTCTGAAACTAAAGTCAACAGCATTACATTTTGACGGACTCAGTATAAGTGCATTAGAATGGAACTATTGGTTCACCTCGGACAGGAAACTACTCATAACACAACAATACATTACAGAAACTACTGGAGCAGAGATCGTCAGACTCCCAGAAAATTAATAGAAACGAGCTGTAGAAGAGCATAGTAGAGCATACAAAAAGGAAGAAAAAGAAGTGGAGAAAGTACAGCAACCAGAGGTACACCAGGTTTCGTAAATAGAGTAGTGGAGCGCTTCCTTTTGAAGACAATCCAGGACTCAGAGTCTTCTTTAATCAACTTGCTTAGTAAAATCCCCTAGCGGAAATCTACGTGGTAAAACTTGCCATTACCGATATAGTCGGATAATTGGCGAAACTTTATATTAGAAGTCCACAGCAACTTGTTCTTGATAGTGGCTGCATGCATTTTTGTGATAGACTTCTTTCAGTATGCACTGGTTCCTTCCCCCTTATCGATCAATCTGTCCAACTCAACCATATAAGAGAAGAGTAGCAGACAGAATGTTGTACTAGGTGATATGACTTCCCTCAAAATTTCAAATACATTATTACTGACGAGTACCGCTCAGTAGGGGAGATAGGTTTAAGTCACCATACCGTTTGCTTATTATCTTCTAAACATCGGTTTCAGTTGAAAACAATATCCCGCAGAAAGTCACTGTTTTTCCGCCAGGCACTTCTGGTGCACCT
Source organism: Trichobilharzia szidati (assembly GCA_944472155.2). Classification (NCBI taxonomy): domain Eukaryota; kingdom Metazoa; phylum Platyhelminthes; class Trematoda; order Strigeidida; family Schistosomatidae; genus Trichobilharzia; species Trichobilharzia szidati. The sequence continues at coordinate 33,673,185 of OX235271.1, read as the reverse complement.
TGCGTGTCAACGTTACAAGTAACTACTAGACGGTCATGGTATATCGAGAACTAGGACGAATTTTCACGTGAACTATTCTCATACGTAGGAAGACTGCAGTCTTTTAATATTGCCATTGCATCCTGTGAGAATATGGTCACATTTCCTGACGAAAATAACAAAACATTCTAGTAACAAGTCATTAACAGCAAATGATAATTATAATGGTAATAATCACTTCATTCCAAACAATAATTACAATTATACAGAATGGAATTTTCAGCGTTTTATACACATTACAATAGTTTGACCCCTTTATGGCAATAATAATACTAATAATGAAACCACTTTGAACAGAATGTTGATGGAAGCATAATGAAGTATAAGTAGATAATATCATAGAGAACACAAGTAATAATAATAAACTTTGCTTATACTTTGCAGTTCAGATTACTGATTTAAAAAGTTTATAAGTTCTTTTCTGACATCCGACTCTCTCTTCACACAAAACCCGTGCTAAATATAGTGACATGGTGGAATATTTATATTTAGTTGTACGAGGGTAAATTCTTATGAAGTTTCCTCTGGCTTTACTCACAAAGACACAGGGAGAACGTTGTCAATGAAGAGGACGTTCAGTATCAGGAAGATAACTTTAGCCGGAAGCTTGCGAGAATTGAAGTGCCTATTGACAATAATGCCAGTTAACTAAGTCAAAGGCACACACACACACACCACTAACCCTACTTACAATCTTCAGTGTTCTATGTAATATGACATAGTCTTTGTTGAGAAGCCGTGGGAAGAATAACAGGGAATAATAAAGAAGAATGAGTAGAATACATGAATCAATAAATTGTAAGAGAAGAAGCTGAGTTATGCTAGCAGAAAGTATCAACTTACTTATGTTAAAAGTCAAACGAAAATGTTTCTTAGAAATCAATAAGGTGTGAGACGAACAACAGGGTATGGAAAAAAAATTGATGACAAGATAGGAGGTATTCGATTTACTCTCTATCACTATAGTGCGGTCAATATTACCAAAATCATGGGACTGAATAAGTCCAGGCAAGTCTTGTTCGCGTGTGAAACTAAAATCATCAGTATGATATTTAGATGGATTTAGTTTAAAACCATATGAATGAGATCATTCGTTAACTTCAACTGAAAACCTATTCATTGAAGAATATAGAAAATATCCCCATTTGGACATTTGGAAAACAGAAAGATTGAGCGAAGAAATATTTACTTTTCAATTAGATCCTCATCTCTGGCTCTACTCCAATATATACATATATATATATATATATATAGCGTTTTCATTACAATACACAACAGTTTACCAATCAAATGGCGATATGTTTGTTAACAATAATTAAACAGTGTCAAAATGTCAGTGGGTTGATAATTAACGAAGAAAATCAATACACATTTAAGGGGTAGAAATAGATAGAATACATTAATTTTACAAGGATAACACGTAATTAAAGAGGAAGTGGTCAAAATAAATAAAAATAAAATAATTTGGACAATTATAATTTTTAAATGTTTAGGGGGAGGGAGGCGACGAAGTCCTGTTTATGCATTCTTGTAACGATGACCAAGGTAAGGAAAGTGACTGTACAAATTTCTTCTGAACACATAGGCTTGGCTTCTCCAGGTGGATTCTGATTGCTTCAGATGTCTGTAGAAGACGAATTCGGAGAGCAAAATTAAGATTAGTCGGAATGCGATAAATAATTTTAAATGCAGCCTTATGCTCAGTTTCAACAAGGTGTGCTAAAATTGAACTGCGAATAGATCTTGTTTGTCCCTTGCTTAACCACGCTGGATGATGTTCAGAAATACGATGATGAAACTGCCTAATTGTAAGCCCAATGTAGCTGGCTCCGCAGCTACAGTCAAACTGGTAGATACACATAGAAGAGGCAAAATTAGGTAGTTTATCCTTATTTCTCGTATATAGAATAGGGGTGGTTGTGAAGAGACAACGTTCTTCTGCTGCATAATAAGCTCTTTTAACTGCATTCTTCAAGCGCTGTGTTATGATTTCACTGATATTGTCACTGAGGAACTTCAATTTTATGAACATTAGTTTCTTCGGAACTGTAGCCACACTGACTCTCCTTGGTGCTGAATTCATATTTTTCTCAATAAATTTATCTGGATAACCATTTTTTCTACGTAATTCTCTAATAATCTTAAGCTCCTCATTGAGGCAGTCGTCTGAACAGATTAACCTAGCTGTATGAACCAAACATTTTACCAGGTTACTTTTATATTTCAAAGGTACAAAACTCAAAAAATGAGTGTACTGACTTGTTGTTGTAGGTTTCCTATACACACTCCTTCTTAGTGTGCCATCATCTTTCCTTGTCACGAAGACGTCTAGGAATGAGATACTGTCATTACTTTCTTTCTCTATGGTAAATTTTATTGCTGAATGTGCATCATTAAACTTGTCAAGAATGTTCACTGCTTCATTCTCTTTTTACATAACCAGAAATGTATCGTGCATATATCAACAGTAGAATTCCAACTCATTATTTATTACTCCTTTCAGTGGTCCATTGTCTTACTTAGCGAGTAAAAAATCAGTTAGGATTGCACCTAATGGGGAACCCGTAGCTGCACCATCAATTTGTCTGTAATATTCCTTATTGAATAAGAAATGAACATTCATTGTACACCTTAAAATAAGTTCCTTCAAGGTGGATACAGAAATCCCGATGTCTATGTTTCGTGTAGTAATCTCCTCACATATAAAATCCACTGTCTCCATTAACGGTACTTTGGTGAACAAGGAGGATACATCAAAAGATATCATAAACTTGTCCCTCATATTAAGATCTCTTATTTTTTCAACAAATTCAAAACGACCGTTTACGCTAAGTTTTACCAATTCGTTATGCGGAGGCTTTAGCAGCTTCACTAACCATTTTGCTGTCAGCATAAAGTGAATAAAATTCACTACCTTCCAGTGGGCAAAAATCTGTAACTCTGAAGAATCTCTCATGTCTTTTGACATCTTAACCTGTATTAACCAATAAAAAGTCAGAAAATTTGCAACTAAGAGCTTTTCACACCATCATTATTTGTTAGTAGAAGTTGATTACGAAGTCGAGTTATTCGTGAATTTTGTCTGTATGCCCCTAAGTGTCCATTATGATCATGAAGTATGGAGATTCTTTTTTGCAGTACACCTTTGACTGATTTTAGGCATTTAGAGTGAGTACCAACCAACCAACTAAAAACCATTTCAAGTTTTGGTTTGTAGGGATTTGGTTGATTGGTTAGAGGACCATTGGAAAACCTGGGAGTACTGGACAGCCGTTTCGTCCCAGTTTGAGACTCTTCATCAGTACGCACCCACCGCGGTTCGAACCCAGGACCTCCTGGTTACAAGGCGAGCTCGTATACCATTAAGCCACTGGGACCCGATCCAATGGTTCTTGAATTCTAACTTCTGCCAATTCACGATATAGCGCAACCACTTGCCAATGTCTTCGGTGAGTATTTGTCCTCATACCCGACCTCCTGCACCCTACTGATCACGACTTCCCACTGGAACCCCAGGTAACTGAATAGGGCCAGTCACCAGTGAGCATCTCATTTCGCCATTAGATATTTTGAAGGAAATGGAGGTCAATCAGATACACGCTGAGAAGATCGTTGGGTGACATAGCTAACCAGACAAACCATCGTTCGAGTAGAATCTGCATTGGTGTGCTTTCCAGAGTAACATGGAAGAAATGGTGGAGAGGAGGAAACTAGAGCCCCTATGGGCAACCACAGAGCTACTAGGTAAAGAGGACTGCAGAGAAGGGGGAAAAATGGAGATGTGGCGTTGAAGTTTTATGTTCCACCCAGACCCAAGGGAATAGTAATAATAATAATCAAAGAGTGGATATAATTTGAATGCAATTCTTTCTAATTCCAAAATCAGTTGTACTACAATGCATATTGGTAATTTTGACATTCAATAATTAACATATAAATACATAGAGATTTATTCGGTCCCATAAAATAAAGCATGAAAATATGCCTAGAGCTTTGCCAAAAATCAAATAAGTCACATGAAATTCCATTTTCATATAATTTAATATTTTTGTCTTAAAAAATTTATTAAACATGTGATCACGTATAGTAGTATCTTTTCTCTTTAAAGCCTTTATTTCTTTCTATCTGTATCATAGTAGGCTGTTAGTCATTGACGTCATAAATTGTGCGTATACTCAAAAAACAAACTTGAACTTCTCATAATTTACAACAAATTAAGTTTGGATATATTAGATAAGTATTCTATTATCTGATGGTTGTTTAATCAGTCTAGTGCCATTAAATATGATTTAATCTACCCATAGTAGTAGTAGTAGTGGGAGTAGATTAGCTTTTTCTTATGTTCACGGCAAAATAAGAGAATATTTTGGAGTGATAGAGGAGATTTGTAGCTCCAGTAGGTATTTTTGAGATGATCCTTATTGAGGACTAATCGCTGAGGTTCGTATTCAAAGAAAATAGGGCTTCAGCAACACTCCTCTATTTCATCCTGTCCTCTGAAGTCCTCTTCAGCCGTCTTCAGGTGTGCCCATAAGATCTCATCTGCTCCTTCTCACACGATCTCCTTGATGTCACCCTCGGACCACAGCCGAATTCTTCGTTTCCCAGTAGTCCGATGGCCTGGAGGGACATATCACCTGACGGTCTCCTCAGCATGCGTCTGATGCATCTCCGTTTCTTTCGAAATATTTTTTGGGTTACCGGTTCTTGATCGGTTTACTACCGGCGTTCGTTGTTTGTAATCCATTCTGGCTGGCCATCTGATCTACAGTGTGGGGTGAGCGAAGGCAACTACTGCTGATAAAATTCTGCAGCACGCTGTTGGAAATGCTCTTTGTGACTTTTATTGTTCTTTATACTGAGCTCTGAAGATTTTTAAGCTGATTTTAGACTAGCGAAGGTGTATGACTTGCCTTTCTAATCCTGGTCTTGTCATTGTCGCCTCATGCTGTTGCCTGTAGTTGAAACCATCCTACCTCAGTACGTGAAGGAAATGACCTTTTTTCAAATTTCTTCTGTTGAAAACCATGGCTTCGCCAATAATCTGGATAAACATGTACACAGGAAATCAGCCTTTACAAGCCAAACGCTTATCTACAACTGTAACAGTTGAACAGCACTCAAGAGAAACTGTGTGTGAACATTATTCAGAGAAGGTAAGACACACTGTAACACCCAATTCGTAAAGAAAGTGGAATAGAATAAAATATTTAACAGACCTATTAAAGAAAAATCAGTTCGAACATTGATAGAACAAATATTGGGGCAAAATAATATGAATCCATTATATTTCGTCGGTCCTCGTTAGCTGTATACAACCAGTTGTATTTAGTAAATCCAGTTATACACAATACAACATACACTGTTTTATCATCATTATACAGTCCTCCAGGAAGGATCATTGTCATAATGAAACGAAACATAAAAATGGTAAGGTTATTTCAAATTATATATATATATGTACTCCATGAGAGCCACGTATCTCGTAAAAACTGAATGATTCTTCACAGAACTTCATCATGAGCTGACAATAGCTGGAGAACCATTGAAAAACCTGTGTATTATTGAACAGCTGTTTCATCCTAGTTTGAACTGTCAAACCGTACGCATCCACTGGGGTCCTAAACCATGACCTTCACGTTGCAAGCCGATCTCGTAGACCATTCTGCCACTGAGTATCCACTCGGTCGGGATCGAGGACAAATACTTGCCGATGCCACTGGCTGGTGATGGCGCAAAAATCATGAATTGGTAGAGGTCGGAATTCAGCGGTCATCCGATCGAGTCACAGTGGCTGAATGAACTTGATATAAGAATAAAACTTGTGCATTGTGGTAGAGTGTAATTCCATTATGGGTAAATTTTGTTTTGATAAAGTCTCACAATGTTATACAGTAATGTTTACTGATGACTTCGTTCCCAGCACAAATTATCAAACCACCAGTTTCAGAGAAAATAACCATATCAGGAACAATAATTTATTTTAATTTTATCTTTAATGCTAAATTAGAAAAGAATCTTTTCACCATGAAGAGTGGAAATGTAATCTTTGTGAATGCGTCTTGTAACACTCATTAGGCGTAAAAGGAGAATAAAATAAGCTTATATGTTAGGTCAGTTAATAGCTTATGAGATTGCGTATCAGCTACACATTGGAAAATATGATCTACTGGGCTGTGATACAAAGACTGAATAATAATCCACTTGTAGGATAACTCAGTGGTTCGTTGCTTCATCGTCCACGAGGTTATGTATCTACACTTCTGTTGGATTTCAAACTAAGACGAAGATGCTACTCACCTGTGATCTGTTATTCATAATCTTTACAACTAATGTGGATCTAAAATGAAGGCATTTTTAAAGGACGCAAATTTCCAAAGTAAATAAAATTAAAATACTTAAACTGTTTGAAGTTTGGTGGATATATCAGTTTAAAATAAACACTTATTATTCATTAAGTTGCTTTATTTACAGCAAATTCAATAAGTTTTCTTCAGTCTGAGAGTTTTTATGGGATATTCCTCTAATCACCTTTACGGGTGTATCCGTTTGATTCGAAATTGGTTATCTGCTAGATTATTAATTTCAATGAAAAACATAAACGCAGCTAACATGAACTAGAGCTTTCGCATCATTCTATTATCATAGATGACACTGAATTTGAAACTAATTATAATTATTACTGTTTCCTTTAATTCCTAGGGGAACATAGGGCTTCAGCCGTGCGTCTCCATTGCGTTCGGTTCTCTGCTAGAGTCTTCACCTGGCTCCAAGTCTGTTCACACGTTTTCATCTCCTCTTCACATCACCTCCTACAAGTCACCCACCCTCGCACTGACGACCAACTCGCCACTTCCCTATCGAGTTCCACTCGAGCAATGGCTTGTCTAGTAATGTCACTTGATGGTTTGTTTCCTCAGAGTATGGCCAGCCAATCTATCTCCATTTCTTCCTGCCTATTTGTTTCACAATCGGTTCCTGCTGAGTTGGTTCGCTCATTGCCAGAGATCTCTGTTGCTGATCTTTTCTGACCGGCCATCTGATCTTGAGTTGTATTGAGCGAAGACAACTGTTAATGAAGGTCTGTAGTTTGTTTGAGATGCTCTTTATGACGCGCTGGCCAAGTCTCCGATCCGTATAGTAGCACTGACTTCACATTGGAGTTGAAAATCCGGATCTTATTTTTGATGCTAAGTGTTGCTGACCTCCACACAGACTTGAGAGTAGTGAAAGTTTGTCTTGCTTTTCCGATTCTTGCTTTGATATCCTCGTCAGTTCCGTTCTCCTGTAGTTGAAACGATGCTTCCCAGGAAGGTAGGTAAAGAAGGTTGTTTCTTTCAGGTTCCTCCCATTTATTCTGATCGTTGTCTGTTGTTGGTGGTGTTGCTATTGACCAGGAATCTTCACCATCTCTGTTTTCTCTATGTTCACCTGAATTCCTATCTTTGATGCTTCTTCTGCCAACTTGTTGCCTTTCGCTTGCATATCTTCCAGTTTGTAGGAAATCAGACATATATCATCGGCGAAGTCCATGTCCTGCAAGTCTTTTGTGTGAGTCCATTTTATGCCTGTTTCCTTTTGAAACTAATTCTGAAACTCTTGAAACTAAGTTGAGTGTTAAATACCTCGGATCATGTCTTTCGTTTGACCTTTCCTGGTCTTCTCAATATCATGTTAATTTCCAGGGTGGTCCTTCCTTTCACGTTCTATCTTACGAAGTAGAGACAACTGGATATCACTCAGTCCCTAATTCTATAGTTTACTGGCCTTATATTCTGCCTATTCGTCTTTGATGTTCCCCCCACACCCATCTCCATCTTAATCTATCCTGGACTACTTTAGAGAAGGACTCTGTTTAATTCTGAAAGGCACTAGAAGCTTTTATTAAGGTGATTGGGATGTTGTTGTAGATAGAATCATGATCTTATGCAAAAAATTGGGAAAATATTGTCTTGTTGGACCGTCAGCATCCTCCCTATACATAAATCTATCCTTGCTTCTCATCAGATAGGACTAGAGGCAACTATAGGAGACTTTACGCTTGGATGACAAGGAGTTAAATCTTTGCAAGACCTTATCTGGCAAACATTCTGCATGATGAGAAAAGTGTAAGTCATGACAATGCTAATTTACCATGGAATGCTAAGTAAATGGCTTTTTTGTTCTTCCTTTCATTAATATATTATGGTCAGTATTTCCCCCTTCAATTTTAATTTCATATTCATATTATTATTTAACAATATTAGTTAATGTAAATGGCCTGTTTGACTATATCCCTTGTATTATGTGATGAGAAAATTAGATTCAATTTTGTACTCTATGCTGAGAGTTCCACATTGTATCGAAAGTAGTGTTTGGAATAAAGCCATTATTATTATTAGTAGTAGTAACGACGTCTATCTCGCTAGTTTTCTAGCTGATCCGAAGCCCGGGTGAAGAGGGAGTGTTGGGCATGGGACTAGTGAAAGCTATCAAACTGCCACAGAAACTTCAACGCAGAAGAAAAATATTAAAAGTGCGAAAACTTCAAATAATAATCTCACTCTTCTCTCAAATCGGAGAGGCGAAATGATACAGTGTGTTGGTGAAAACTTCGGGAAGCCAGTTAGCCAGCTGATGTGTCTTCTCTCAATGAAAGCAAGAATAATAACGACGACGTGCAATGTAAGTACAATGTACGAGATTGAGAAGCCTGCCGAGATAGCCAGAAAAATGTGAAGATATGGCATGCAAGTGCTGGGTATCTATCAGAGCAGATGGAACGCATGTGGACTGTCAAAATTGTTAACTGGAGAGTCAGTAGTCTACTCCTGTCCGGTCACCCAGACGACAGCCACGAACACACTGATGGAGTGGCTGTCATAATGTAACCAGTGGCAGCCAAAGCCCTAATGAAGTGGGAACCAATCTCATCTCTCAGGACCATAACAGCACGATTCTACTCAAAAGGAAAGAAGAAAGGTCACGATTATCCAAATGCTACCCACAGTGCTACAGACAACGCGGAACAATAAAAGAAGGAGGATTTTTACAGACAACTACAATGAGTAATGGACAACATCTTAAATGGTGATATCAGAATCCTCACAGGTGGCATGAGCGCTGAAATGGGAGCAGGTAATACAGGAGGAGAACTCATCATGAGTCGAGAGGCTCTCGCTCAGAGAAATGAATGAGAACAGAGAACTCTTCCCAGACTTCTGTGATTTGAAATGATTTGTTGATCGGTGGCAGTGTGTGCAAACACAAGAATATACACAAGTTGAAACGAATTTCACCCGATGGACACACCGAAAACCAGAGAGACTTCAATTCAATGTTGCTCATGAAAGCGAAGACGCAGCCTGCTGGACACAAAAACAGTAAGGAGAGCAGATGTGGGCTAATACCATCCTCTAGTTCAAGGAACCTTCAATGTGAAGCTGAAATCCTTCAGAACAACTGGAGACAGGCAACTGCAATTCAAATCCAACATCCAGAAACTGAAAGACAAAACTACAAGAGATGTTTCGCTACAGATTAGATCAAAGCTACGTCGGACACACTACGTGGCATCACTGAGGAAACCTGTGTGGAAGAACATTGGAACTCACTCTCTGAAGGTTGATGATGTTCAAGGGAACGTTTACAACTGTTCTAGAAAAAAGAGGAGACAAGACAAGGAATGGCTCTCAACGGATATCTACCTGGAAGCCAATAGAGGAGAGATGAGATTTAACATGAAATGAATCTAGTCGCTACACATTAACACTTGAAAATTGATAGAATTTAATTATTTCTACGCGCTAATTTAACTAACCTATAATAAGTGCCGTCTAAAATGTGTCAATTAATATATTAAACGATCCAACTACAGTTTACACAGATGAAAATGTCAGAGATTACCAGTATCGAGAAAGCAAATCAGACGCTCATTACTCTGACAATAAGTGTTATCTACAGCACTCAGCACAGGTAACAAAATCAGAATTTTCAACACTAATATCGAATCAGTAATTCTTTATGGATCAAAGGTTCGGTGCACGTGTCACTAAATATATTTACAGCAAACTGTTGCAGACTACCAACAACACACGCTTTCACTGGTTAGTGAAGAACTGATGGCCAGGAAGAATAAAACATCAAGGAGCTGTGGTAGACAGCAAACCGACCAATAACCCATCACCCAACAGATGTGCTGAAAGAAATAGACATAGATTGCACACTCACTAGGGAGACTGTTCAGTGAAGTCATACATCGAGCTATCGAGTGCAGTACGACTGGGGAACTATGTGTTTACTGTGAGTACTGTGGTAACATCAAGGAAACCATCTGAGGAAGAAATGAAATTGTTTGGGGTAGTCCTACAGTCAGCTGAAAAGGACACCAGAGAAAGGAATACATTGGAGATTTGCTTCCGAAACTCTATATTCCCGTCGAAACCTGAGGGGAAGTCGATAATAATATTCAAAGTCTACCAGCATAGAATCTGAAGAATACAATATATGAGTCTTCACGACTTCAGATTACCCTACTTCATGACCATTTTACTGCACTAAGCAAATAAAATTTGATAGATCATAGTAACTAAAATATTTCTGTAGTAGTTATTATTTAGTGACCTTTTGGTCATAACGAAATGAATCTAAACGTTTTGTGACAGAATTTAGAATTTAAGTGTCACTGGATTTCATTCAACCCAGTGACTGAATGAGTGTCGTTGGTGGCACAGCGGTAGAATACTCGCCAATCATGCAGGTGATCCGGGGTTCGACCCCCGGCTACAGAGGCATTCCTTTACATCATTAAGCTAATAATAAGACTGTTAAAGAGGGAAGGTTGGGCATGAGGTTAGCAACCCCATCCCGCTAAAATGAACACCACTGCTATTGAAACTTCAAGCCTCTAGGCTGAAGCCTTATGTTCCACTGGGGACATAAAGGAACAAAAAACTGACTGAATGACACAGGTACTTAACTTGCAATCTGATGATCCTGTGTTCAACCTCTGGTAGTGTTACTGACGCACAATGTCTAGTGCTGTATGGTTTTTAAGGATTCTGAAATGACCGTCTATACAGCGTAGTAGGTAACCAGTTCCTTGGGCTAACGAACTTCCTAACTAGTAGATTTGCGAGACTGCTGTTCTAATCACTATTCGCCACGACAACGATCATAACACGATACCACTGGCATGTGTCGCAAGGGAGAAAAGAAGGAGACAGACATTTCAAGCTACAGTCAGATACTTGTACATAACAATACTGTCATATAATGTACGATTTATGTTTAATGTCACATAAATTCGAAGACTTACAGGAGAAACTAAGAAATTCCATATTAGTTTGTTTATTTGATATATCACACAGTGAAACAGTATTATTTACTGGATTAATAATAATAATAAAATAATACTGTTTCACTGTGTGATATATCAAATAAACAAACTAATATGGAAGAAACTAAGAAGCTTACAGAAAAAGCAGTAACGACAGGAGAGGATAGAGGTGACAGAGACAACCAACCAACAATAACAAATTTGATATTTCAAAGATGTGATTTTCTAGGCAACACCGTTTCAATCACAGGTGACAGCACGAATGAAGATACCAAAGACCGGCTAGGATCAGATAGGTAAGAAAGGCCTTCATCATTTCGAAATCAGTTTGCAAATCTGCTAAGTTTAGCTAAAAAAACAATATTCAGATTTTTAAACGCCAATGTTGAGTCAATCAATTTTTCTATAGGGGTAGCAAATTTAACATGCACATCACGAAGAGCGTTTCCAATGGCCCAATACAGACTTTTACAAACGGCCACCTTCATTAGCCCCATAGTGAAGACCAGATGGCCGGCCAGAATGAATTAGAAACTAGAAACTCAGTGAACGAGCTAATCAAGAATCTACTACACAACGAAGATGCGGAGGAAAATGGAGATGGATCAGACACACTTCGAAGAAATCGTCAGGTAACGTTGCACACCAAACCACCAACGGAGAACGGTTTGTTGGGAGTGGTTGTGTTGGTGACATGGAGGAGATCATACGGGAGAGAGACAAGGGATTATGGTCAATCATGGGAACAGCTAAGAGGAAGAAAATGGCGAAACGGTGACGTACTGTTGAAGCCCTATGTTCTGCTCTGAACCTACAGGTATATATATATATATATATATGGAGAGATTGAAAAAGATAGAAGTCAATCAACAGGCTAAATATCGATCCAATGTCATCACATAGCAAACATTATTTGAAAACAGGTAAAATTACCTGACATGCTTAATATAGATCATCATATTAATGCGGAAATAAGGGCCTATAACAACAGCACTACTGGTATGTAACAGACTCTGTAACTGATATCAATCAGTTCGTGACGAAATGTGCGCTGTTCATAATTTGACTCTAAGCTCTAATTCCTTTTTAATTTAATTTTGATTCATCGCCCCCCCCCGCCGACCTTACTGACTGGTTGGAATACAGGTATATCTCTAGTGATGAGTTCCAAACAGGACGAAATACGGATCTATCTGAAGTCCACTGCTAGTCACCATCCAAAGCTTGTTCAGTTTTTATTAAAAGTCTCAGCAAATAACTTGTTTTACTTATTTGACTGACGTCTACTTTTAGCCGAAGTCTTTGTTTCGTGAAATGGCTATTTTTCTGAAAAATACAAAAAATGAATATAATGTCTTGTACGTCATAAACTTCATTTCAGTCTCTGCCAGCGTGTATATATTTCTGTATTTGCGTGTGTGTGTGTGTGTGTGTGTGTACGAATCTGGTAACCAAATATTCCCTGCATATATTAAAATTGGCGTGTGTGTATCTGTCTCCGATTGTTTTTTGATGTCTAGCTGTGTTGACGTCATATACACTAAAAATACTCTATTGAATAAATAATAATAATTTTTGAAAACTGTGTTGCCACACGGATAGTCTGTGAAAAGTCTTGACTGCAGAAGAAAAACGCTGCCGATGGCTTAACTGTACACCGTAGTGGTAAATATCGCGAAATGGCAGGAGTTGAAATTCATGGGCTGACTGGCCATTGGATCGGGTCTCAGTGGCTACTGAACAGTCTACGATCTCGCCTTGTAACCGGAAAATCCTTGGCTAGAACCCCGTGGATGGGTGCGTACTGATGAAAAATGCCAAACCAGGATGAAATCGCTATCCAGTACTCCCTGTTGGTTTTCCAATGGATCTCTAACTAATATCAACCCGTGATCAAGCCTGTAATCAATCAGATTCCTGAAAATCAATAATCGATAAATAAATTCTGAACAGATAATGATGGGAAATTAGAATTTCGGGGTATAATTATTTTTGTGTGTGCTTTTTTTGCTGGAACACTGACGATTTCCTATGGTAGTTTTAGTGACATGTTATTGCAAATCAAGACTACTATTTACTTATAAGTAAGTGATTTGGGGGAAAATGATAATCATTATTGGAGATGAGCAAATAGGCAGGATATGGACATTAACTAACAGCACTAAAAATTACAAGCATTACACCTTTTAACTTGAAGTTATAAGACCCAGAATCCTGCTTACAACAAGTTACTCCGACAAATGAAGACTATCGGAAACTTCTTCATGATGAAATTCTGTAACCAATCAAATCCAATCCCTGTAATCCAACACTTGAATATCAGTTTGATGCTCACTAGTTACAGGCCCTATTCAGGTAGGTAGTAGTTACCTGGGTTCTAGTGGGAAGTCATGACCAGTGGGGTACAGCAGGCCGGGTGTGGGGACAAATACTCGCCAGCGATGACACTGGCTAGTGATCGTGGTATATCATGAATTTGCAGAAATGAAATTCACGGACTGGCCATTGGATAGGGTCCCAGTGGCTTAATGGTCTACGAGCTCGCCTTGCAAGCGGAAGGTCCTGGGTTCGTACCTACTGTGGTGGGTGCATACTGCTGTAGAGTCCTGAACTAAGGCAAAATAGCTGTCCAACACTCTTGGGTTTTCCAAGGGTCCTCTAACCTATGTCAGTGCATGATGAAATCTTGAACCCCCACCCCCAGATAAGTTTATCAGATATAAAATAAGAGTGAACAGTTCAGCAAAGAGTTTTTCAGAGAAATTATTAACTTAGCTGTATAGTTGGAATTATAAATAAATGCTTTTTTGTATGTCAGTGTACATTAGGTTCGTCAAAGAAGAGTGAAAATAAGATTGCGTGCTTATTTACACCATCAAAATATTTTAAAATGTGTAAAGAATAATCAAAATTGTAATTAGGAATGTAGATCACTAATTTTTGAGTAGGGTTACGTAATCCGAATAACGTTCAGAAAAAAATGGGTGATGGAAAGGCATTGGGTACACGTATCAAAATAAACTATGTAGTAGATGAAGTGAATGAACACGAAGGTTATGTCAATAAATATCATGTGAAAAAATGCACAAAGTAATATTAACAACAAAATATTGATAACAGTTGAACTTAGGGTTATATACAAGGTAGAAGGCGGGGATGGAGAAGTTCCGTCTCCAAGTACAGGTAATGCAAACACACCTGACGGACACACCAAAAATCAGACAGACTTTATCTCAATATCAGGATAGTAATGACGCAGTCTTCTGGACACAAAGTCGGGAAGGGGAGTAGATTTGGGATGAAAACACCATATATATTGCTTTCAGTCAAACATAAGGAATCCTCATGTCTATGTTTCATACGTTTTGCCACTTCATCAAAGTAGTGGACCAGTTGTCGCCCACTCCCCAAAATCAGACACTAAAACGCTCCTCTGGTTACTCAATAAGTTAACAACAGTCGTAATATGTGGTTGAAACTTAATATGGCAAGGGCGGAGAAGTTTGCTTGGCACTCTTTTAGCATGATTCTCACGCATTCCGTAGATGATTTCGAAGTTAATTTGTGGGTTACCTTGATGTCCAGATTCGATCAGGTGCTCCAGGATAGAGCTTCGACGGGAATCTTTTTTCTCCCTTATAAAACTATGAGGGTAAGTGTTTGACAATACGTTTGGTTACAGCCAACTTGCCTGGCTCCACACAAGCAGGTGAATTGATGGCTTATCCTTCGCGTCCATGCAAATCATTGGTTTTGTATAGAAAGTTAGTAGAAGCTCATCTGCAAGTGTTTCCTTCATTGTCTGTGACAGGAGGTTTCTCAGAATTTCTGACAATGAGTCTCGACGGAACTGCAGATTCGGGCTACAAGGTCTTTTAGCGGTGCACAATGTAGCAGCTTTAGGCTTCATAGAATTTGTAATGAATCATCTAGAATAGCCATTTTCAGGGAGAATTCTTTGTAGAGTGTTCAGCTCCTCTTCTATAGTTTCAGGGCTACAAATGCTACGGATTCTGGGGTTTATTGAACGGATCAGGTTTGGTTTTGTACACAGGGGCCGAAAACTATGAAAGCTGTCCGTTGCATGTCGGTTTTCAGCAGATGAATCTATTCAGTAATCAATCTTGTTCGTATCTTGTCGATTAAATGTTCAGAAAAGGTGTTTCTGAATCGAACTCTTCTAATGTGAACTGGATTGTAGGTTAGCAGCTGCTGAAAAAGTCCAAAAATTCAAAATTTGTAAGGAGTTAACAAGCAAACAAACAAACGAAAATCAAGCCAGCAGATATCATCAAGGTTGTTACCATGATAGTGGAAGTGGCCGAGTAATTTTCTCTCCTGTGATTAGTTCCAGTTTCCCTGTATGAATGGCTAATGATTCAGCAGTGCAAAGGCGACAAAAGCGTATTGTCTGGAAAATTATTCTTCACTAAGTAGATTACTTTAAAAGGGTAGTCCATGGTCGAGTTGAAATAACCAGTGTTGACGAGGTATTCGATTGTGGCACCTTATACAAAGTTACTACTACTTTTCTGCAACAATGCAGGATGGTATTCTTGAACCCTTGTAGACAGGATTGACGTCAAACGACCTATATACCTGGCTTTACAGCGACAGGTGGACTGATATATGCACACGAAACTGGCCAAATCTGAGATCTTCGCCTCAAGGCTCCTGCACTCCGATAGATGACTTGGTAATACCACTATTAACGTTGCTGCGACGAATTTTCTTCTCAAACATGACGAAATTCTCCTCTCAAGGATATTGCAGGTTAAGTCTCCCTTGAAAGTTTCTTTATTGTAACAAGTGACTTTTCGTTTGACATTATTGTCAATAAATCTCGGTGGGTATCCATTTTGGATGAAAATTTCTTTCAGTTCTGTTACAGGAATACAGATGCACTGAATATTAGTGTCACAGGATTTAATTTAATTTCGTTCTCGTTCAACGCACTCCCAACGCTAGAAACTCGTCAGCTGATCGTTCCAAGTGGGTTTTTATGGAGAGACTCTCCTAGGGTTCCGTCGGATCATCTTGTTAGTTCCACATCGGGAAAGGGAATTTGTGATTAGTTTTGCATTTCAAGAGTGAATTCTATTTCTGATTGGCAGTTGTTAGATATTTACAGAAACTGATTTAGGTCATTGCTCTTGTCGTAAATGATGAGAGTGTCATCTTCGTGCCACGCGTACAATTGTAAATTTTCAACCGTCAAGTCTAATGAAGCTCTATCAATAGTGTCGATGAAACAGCCTGCTAGAAATGGACCCAAGGGTGATCTCAATTCCATACACCATCTTTTTTCAGTTGATGGTGCCAATGAAAGTGAATTTTACATTGAGAGTGCACCTCAGTAGCAGTTCTTTCAAACATGTTATTGAAATTCCAATGTTCACGCATCTACTACATATATATATATATATATATATATATATAAGAGATGGCTTCCATAAGTGGGACATTGGTGACTCAGTGTTGAAGGATAGCATCCTTTTGTTAGTAGCATTCATGTCTTGTATGCAGTCGATGAACTGAAAAATGTCAACGAAGTGAATACATGTACAGTTGTTTCCTTACAGGGTCCAGAATATCAACCAACCGATTTGCAAAAGAGAAAAGAAATTGTATATGAATGCCACTGTACGGCTGAAGAAAATGAATCCGTCGAAAACAGCCTCTTCGCTAAACTATGCATTTTGTTTTCATTAATATCCCGTTGGGGATTATTCATGAATATATGTTATTATTATTATTTGATTTCACTACAAATTGGCTATCGTTTTATAAATTATACCTTATCAGCGATTTTCTTGATTATTCACAAAAGTTCGTCCTTTTCACCTTTTTTTGTTTGTTTAAATGAATGTGTAAGGTTCCCAAGTGACCTTGACACCATATAACTAGTTCTAGTATAAATTTAAAAATTCCTTCAAAATCAATCAATGAACTATAGGCAATCCGTCAGTCGCTCACTTTCACATAAGTGAATTTTAGGTAAAAAAGTTATACAACTTATCTCTCATATCTTTCAATTTATCCGCTGAATATTTTTTCATCATGTGATATAATTAATTAGGTAAGAAATAGTACCACTGGACAGATTTCATTTAGTAACATGCCTTTAACTGATTTGCCTTAGTAAAAGATCACTTATCTGATGCTCTATAGTGACTGACTACAGAGTGAAGTTGACAGGAGTTCTAGTGAGAAGTCACGAATAGTGGGGTCCTCCAGGTAGGGAGGGAGGAGTTGAGTGAGTGAAGCTGACCACTTCACTTATGTGAGGAGCTGCATCAGCCAACGCCAGTCGGTTGATAACTGACGAAATCTCATCATGGAAACAGAAGGTTTGTTTGGCATTTTTCAGCCAACTTACGCCATTTATGGTGTAGTAAAGGTGAGGTCCATCTGGCTATCGACCAAATGGCGTGTGTACTGTTCATCAGTACTCTCCGTCCTCCTTAATGGCTGTGAGAAATGGGGATTCATAGTAGAGGATATGAAAAGCCTGGCAGGCTGTGTTTGATCTTAGTTGCCTGTGTTCTATCTCCCAAGTTAGGTGGTAAAATAGGGTGAGTAGTATTGGGGTTAGGCATCGAGTCCTAGGTAAGGAAGGGACTCAGTAGAAAAGGCTGTGAAGTTACATCGATTGAGATGGTTAGAACATATGTTACGTATGCATGCCTAGCCACCGCCTTCGTCGACCGACGGGCAATGTTAGCTGACACAGGATCAGCTGGGAAAAGAGCCATTAGTGCTCAAACCAAAACATGACTTCATCAATCAATGAAATCCACAACAGTTAGTTTAAGCCACGCAGGAAGGTCTAGACTTCCTGGTTGAGGTCTTCGGGATGGTAAAAATAGATGACTGCTGAAGACAATTGATGATATGACTCAAAATCGCCCTCAATGGCTGGCGCAGATGCATCCACTCATTGTGACTTATCATATCCAATAAAATTCTCTTGTTCTTCCATATTACTCCACTTTTTGCCTCACAATTGTGTTTGTTATCGCTCTTTTGAAACTCCCTTTACTCTTCATACATTTGGTTCCCTTAATAAATATCGATAAAGAAGGGAAGACGAAATTTTCTCTTTACTCTCTTCTCTTGTCTTGTAAGCTGCAAGGAGAGAGTGTGGCAACGCAAACTGCTGCGCATCTATGCAAAATAGTTTTACGTTGAGACCTTTCAGTCAGTCAGTCAAAGGAAAAAGCACTCACCTATGACATTGACCGATGGTCTCACTGAAATCTCGAACGCACAGAAATTGGAATACATGGGCTAGCCAATGGATCGGATTCCAGTGGCTGATTGATCTACGAGCTTGCCTTGTAACTGGGAGGTTGTGGGTTGGAATCCCAGGCTGATGGATACTGCCAGTGAGTCTCATACTAGGAGGAAACAGCTGTCCACTGCCCCTCGGTAGTTTTCAACAGTTTTGCACCTAATATCAGTCCATGATCAAACTTGAAATAAACCAAATCCTCGCAAACTAACTCTTGAAAATATCACTTTCTTTTTCCACAACTAACTCTCAGTTAGTGGTTCTTCAGTAGTTCGTTATGGTGCACGTATAAAGGTCAAAGGAAAGCCAGAGATAACCTGTGGTAGGAAGGTGTAAATAAAAACTGATCCTAGGGCAGTTGATATAGGTTATCTGAAAAGAAGTTTCCAAGCCCGGATAAAGAAGGAGGGTTGGGGCGTGGTGCTAGCAACTCTACCCCAAAAACTTAACCAAATTGCTACAGAAACCTAAACGCATGAATATATTAAAAATACTAAAAATATAAACAATAACCTTATTTTTCGCTGGAATCGGGGAGGTGAAATGACGCAGGCTGGTGAAAGCCTTCGGGAAGCCAGTCAGCCGATGTGCCTTCTTTCGATGAAAGCAAAAATAAGGATGGGGACGTGGAATGTTCGCACAGTGTACGAAGCTGGAAAGGCTGCCCAGGTAGCCGCAGAAATGAGAAAATATGGAGAGAGAGAGTAGATGGAACGGATATGGAAGGTACCAACTACCAACTGGAGAGACAATAATCTATTCCGGTCACCCAGAAGACAACCACGAAAAGAAGTTGCAGAATCTGCAATATTCCTGCCGCCTATCATATTGAAGCGAAAATATACTACTATGAACAATAGGCGTTGTTTCACTTAGCTGGCGGATTTCTTAAAACTTGGACTACCAAACATTTCTATAATTATATTGTTTACAATTTCTCTTATCCAATTTATTTTAATCTATTTAAATATGACCTCTAATTGTGTATTCTACTCTCTAGTGTATTGAAGATGCCTGCATCCTGATGATTTGCAAGTTTCTACTTAACTCGGGTTGTGACGTATCTCAATATATGAGATAGCTGCTACTGAAACTTTTCACACAAATTATCACTGCCTGAGAAACAAATATGACTTCCATCAGCCTTCAATTATTCACTTATGTTGGAGGCTTTCATCATGAGCTGACATCAGTTAGAGAACCATTGGAAAGCCAGCTGAAAGTACTGCACATCTGTTCCGTCAAAATAGTTTGGAACTCTTCACAGTATGCACCCACCAGTGGAGCTCGAACCCAGGACATTTTTGATACAAGGCAAGCTAGCTCGCAGACCATTCAGCAGCCACTGGCACCTGAGTCGATCCAATGGCCAGCCAGTCCATGAATTCTAACTTCTACCAATTCATGACGTATTGCGACCCCTTCACAATGTCTTCTTCGATGAGTTACTACCTCACCTTCAACCTGTACAACCTTCAAAATGTACTCTTGAACATTTTGTAATTGGTTTTCAACTAAATGTCATGCATTTCTCAAAGACGACAAAGAAGGAATATCATAAGGGACTGGCTTGCGCCTCTAGTCAAGTGGTGTTGTGTCACGCGATCTACTGTCAATCACCACGTTGCTTGGCGATCCTGGACAAAGAGAAAATATTAAGCAATAAACTCTGCTGAAAATTCTGAGCATAATATAAAGAGTGCGTCGGTGGCACAGCGGTTAGGATTATCGCCGAACATGTACATGGTCCGAGGTTCTATCCCCCGCCGACGCACACCTGATATCTATGGTCGGCCTGCTAAATTTGGGCCACCGATATCACGTGCTGAAAATTCCATACTTGTACCAAAAATACTGTGTGAAATCAAGCTATAATAAAATAAAATAAAATAAAAATAAGTATTCAGAATAAAGCCATTTCTATTGCTACTATAATATATACTACACCGACAGATAATGATTAAAAATGGTGGTGTATACTACTGATTGACTGAAATTAGTAGTTGGATACCACTTATATCAATCAATAGTACTTACTAGCCAAATAAAAGTGACCTAAGTACCGGACGACCATTTCGGCCGTTTCGGGCGAAGCTCATTCGTGCTGCACACAATTTGACCCAATTCCAGGAGTCATCATGCTTACCTATGCTTGCTTGCTTGCTTGATTATCCTTCATGTTATGAAACAGATTAATATATTGCGATCTAAATAATTTCGGATTCTGAAGTAAACTGTCGTAGCGACCGGAACCGACGTGTTATGGTCTTACCACTCGAAACCAACCTTCACGTTCTACTATATATAGCTTACCAGAACTTCCTTGAGTGACGTACATTCAAAAAATGCCGCAACAACAACAAAAAGACAACTATTTATGATAAAAATGTGTGAGACTGTTCAACAATAATAATATATCAAAACTCAACAATGCCGTTAAGCAGTTGTACAGATCTAATCGTTTTTTTTCAGTAGAAAACAAGTACTATATACAACGAAATTATCAAACGAAAAGCAACCGTATAAAGTAGCTGAGAATTAATCAGAATATTTCCAGTAAGCTGAGATCAATACTCTGTTCACAAGAATCACTCAACGAACAATTCCAGGTTAGAATGGAATCGATTCGCCCAAAGAAAATTACAATCGTAAGATGACAAACACGTCAAAATCATCACTCAAAAACACAAAGAGAAGCAATAAAATTATAGAGAGAATAAACAGGAACTCCATTATGGGTAAATTTTATTTTGATAGAGTCTCACAGTGTTATACAGTAATATTTACTGATGACCTCGTTTCGAGCACAATTTATTACTACTCATAATCATATCAAGGTAATCACACGACTTCCTAAATTCATTTACATAGTTCCGTTGTTTTTCACTTGATTTCCACTTGATTTGATTGGTAGTAGTATCTTCCATATTTCGGGTATGATTGATGAATCATTCCTATTGCATGTGTTGGGTGTAGATTCGATGAACAAGGATTCAGTAATCAACCTCTCTTTCCACCTACCTAGATTACTTTTTAGAATTTTAACCCTCTCCCACCATACTATTGTGTGGTTGTGTGTTAATGCATGCACTGCAATTGCCTAGCTTTTTTCTAAATTACTTATCTTCTCTGGGTCAACCATTCTTACCTTAGCTAAATTTTTATGTTCCGACAATCTGACTAACCCCGATCTACTAGTTTGACCTATGTAGTTGACCTAACTCACAGTCATTGCAAGGTATTTCGTAAATTATATTATTTTTTCGA
The DNA here is from genome assembly GCA_944472155.2 of Trichobilharzia szidati. Lineage (NCBI taxonomy): Eukaryota > Metazoa > Platyhelminthes > Trematoda > Strigeidida > Schistosomatidae > Trichobilharzia > Trichobilharzia szidati. The sequence goes on along the minus strand of OX235271.1, from coordinate 33,651,268 downwards.
ATTGGGTCAATCGACAGGATCCTTTAACCTACAGAGCTTGTAGGTTTAAATGCCACCCTAATTCCTGCTTTATTTAGAATCCTACGTAGGATCTCAGATGTCCTCTCTTTATATGGCAGATGGATAGGATACACGCTAAGATGACCATTGAGTAACATCATGCAGTAGGCCACCTCTTGGGTGGAACCCGAATGGGAAACGATGAGTTGGGTTTCGTGATTGACATAAAGATCCTTTAATAGGAATTTGAAAGCTCATGAACACTCATGGAGCCAACTAAAAGAACCACTGCTGAAGCCATTTTTTCCACTTGGAACTTAATAGAATAATACAAATAGCATTTACCAATTCTCTCTCTAAATAACTAAAATATCTGGTGACGTACACCAATAAAAACCATAAAACGACTTTTATTGTCGTGTTGCTTCCAGCACGATTTGATGTTAGTCTCTATTTTAGAGCCAAAATCTTCCCCAAAATGTAAGTGGTAATAGACTTTTGAACTTTTCTTCTCCTTATTTATTTGGTTTCTGTGGATGACTAAAGTCCTTTTAGTGTATATGACTTAGTTGTATATCAAGGATTTTCCTTGATCACCCATACGTACGAGGACATCATCGCCTCATAAAAGAATTGTATGTCTCCAAATGAATAAGACATTATTCTGATTGAATGAGTTGAATTTCTATGCATATGTGGCAGTTAGGTTGATTTTTCTGGAGTAGGACTTCTAGCTCCATGCCTTAAATTCCCTCTTTTTCCAGCATCAAGATCGGCTAGTAAACTAGATGAAGGAAATACAGATGGTTCGGAAATACACTGAGCAAATGGTTGAGTGTCATCGCGCTCCAGTTCATCGTTGGAGTGAAGCTGGATTTGGTCTTGAGGGTAGCTTGGCGGAGATCATGTAAGCAGGAGATGAAAGATTATCGTACCAGCTTTTCTTTTGCATATTTGTTCAGTGATATGTTGTTCGTTGCCCCCCCCCACTGTTGGAGTTCCTTTTTGCTAATTCTTTCCGGCCGGCCGTCTGGTCTTCAATGTCGAGCCAGTGAAGGCAACTGTTGATGAAAGTCTGAAGCTTATTCAAAGTACATTTGGTGACACACTGATCAAGCCTCTAAACCATATAGAAGAACTAACTTAAGTGACATTAGTGTTGGATCTGGTTCTGTATGCTGGATGTATCAAATTTCCATGCTGATTTGAAATTAATGAAGCTGTTTCGGCCATGTTTTTCCCATCCTGCCTTGATATCCTCATCCGTACCGCTCGTCATTGAAACGATACCGCCCAGATAAGTGAAGGAGGTGTTCCTCTTCAACATCCAAAGCAGGGAAACCTATTCATTTTCTCAGAGAGTTAATCCTTGCAAATCGTGGACATGGTGCTAAATATTCAGCACAGAAAGTATGGAACTGGAATTGGTTGAAGTGTTTAGGCCCACACCATGTAACCTAAAATGTGTATGCAGCTTATGCCTATTTTTCATTGTTTACATGTACAGTTTGTCACTGCAAATACTTCCTTCCTTATGACTAGAAAACGGGGTAGCACAATATGGCTAAGTGTATACAAAAAATCTACATCAACTAGGTTAGTATATCCATTTTATGAACTTCGTACCTTTAAAATTTAAACGCAATTCAATAAAGTGTTCGGTTCACAGAGTAACAGGAATCTGCTCAAATGAACGCCTTAATGAAGAACTTAATATTATGCAACAGTTACAGAGTGAGAGAAGTTCACTGACAAAAATATGAATATAAAGCCAAGACAAGCTAATGTACCAACAGTTACAAATAAGACCCTGTCTTAAAACTTCAGTTCCTGGGTGATAATGTATCAACAGAAAGCGAGACACGGAAGCCGGGGCATATTTTCAATTGATGTAACTACTGTTCATGTATATAGAGTTTATATATGTCAACCAATCACTGAGCGTGTGACTTTGGCTTATATTGAACGACATGAAATAGAATGTTCAAATACATTTGGTATTCTGTTGTTAACGCAGTATTCAACTGTGGGAATGTGTGAGAATAATATTCCGTTGGAACACCACAATAAAATCAATGAAATAATAACACAACGATTAAGGAATGAGGTAAAAAGGAGCATTCAGTGCCACTGAAATCCACTGTCTCTTCACAACCACTCCCGATGTACTTTTGGGAGTGAAGAACAAACTATCTAATTTTGTCTCTCCTATGTGTATCTATCACTTTAATTGTTTTGTATAGCCAGATACATTGGACATATGATTAGGTGTGTTTTTCATTGAATTTCTGAACACCATCCTGCGTCTGTCTGTCTGTTTCCGACATAGAACTTTGCATATATGTGCGGCAGTTCAAGTCGCCACACTCCATGTAGCACACGAAGCAAAAGAAGAAAGTAGGAGAAATGCATAATAAAGACAGCAAACAGAGGTGTGAGACAAAGGAATAGTAATAACGAAGAACAAAACAGTTTCATTAGGAATCATAAGCCACAAGGAGTGGATGCATCTGCGCCAGCTATTGGGAACGATTTTGAGCCATGTCACCGACTGTTTCCAACCATTGGTTTTTACCGTCCCGAGGACCCCAACCAGGAAGCCAGTCAACACCTTCATACGTGGCTTAGATTAACTGTTGTAGATTTCATTGACTGGTGCCATGTTTTCGTTTGACCGCCGCTAGCTCTTTTCCAGCCTGACCCTATATCAGCTAACATTGCCCGTCGAGGAAGGCGATGACCAGGCATACGCAACACATGTCCCAACCATCTCAGTCGATGTGATTTCACAGTCTCGTTGACTGATTTCCCCACCTTACCTAACATTCGACGCCTAACCTCAATATTGCTCACCTTATTATACCACTTCACGCGGGAGGTAGAACGCAGACACCTATGATCGAACACAGCTAATCTTTTCATGTCTTCTGCTCTCAATGGCCAGGTCTCACAGCCATAAAGGAGGACGGAGCGGACTGTTGAGCAGTACACACGCCCTTTGGTCGATAGTCGGATATCACGTCTACGCCAGAGACGGCGTAAACTGGCATATGCGAAATTAGCCCTCTGTATTCGTGATGAGATTTTGTCGGGGATCAACCCGGTGTGGGCTGATGGTACTTCCCAAGTAAGTAAAGCGGTCAACGTGCTCTACCACTTCTTTTCCTATTTCTAATCCTGCGTGGTTAAACAAGGAACAGATAAGGTTTATTCGTAGATCCACTTAAACTCATCTTATAGATAGTGGACAGAAAATTGATGGTAACAAGGCTTTTAGAATTGCATGCCGTATTCTGAGTTCGTTTTTTTCACATATAGCCTACCGAAAACCTTCATCAATAAACCGCATATAGTTTCTTCTGTTCTCTTTGTTTAAATCTATTAAAGTATGATCTCTAATAGGATTGTTTGCTCTGGCGATTATTTCAAACTTTTACAGCCTAGTGATTCGCAAGTTTCTGCTAAACATAAGAAAAAGCATTATCTTCGACGGCAGCTTATCCTAATACACGAGATGAACATCCCTGAATGGTGTTCTTCATGCACAAAATGTATTCCTGAACTTTTTCTATAACTGGTGTTCAGACAAATGTCATGTATTTCTCGAAGGAGCAAAAGAAGAGATATCATCATAATCGATTGGTTTTTGCTTCCTGTCAGATAGAACTGTGTCATATGATCTGCTGTCGATTCTTCTTTTATTTGAAGATCATGGACGAATTCAATGAAGTACATTCGGCTATGAAATTCACATGCGAAGAGGAATCCCAAGACAGAATTGCCTTCCTGGATGTCCCCCATACAAGAAAACCAGATGGTAGCATTAAAAGAAATTTGCATAGAAAAAGCACTTGGACGGGACAATATACACACTTTCACAGCTTCGTTCCTGTCAATTACAAAAGAAATTTAGTGAAGACCCTTAGCCACAGAGTTAGAGATATATGCTCTGAAGAAGTAATTGAAGATGAATTAAGCATGGTATATGATACTTTAATCGAAAACGGTTATCCTGATAAATTTATCAAGAAACATATGACAAAGGAGGCCGAAAAGGACTACTCACTGTCTGTAAACAGGAAGCCTTTATATATGCGACTGCAATTCATGCGCGATATACCAAGTGAGGTAATTACGAAGAAATTAAGAAAATCAGTTCAAAGAACTTTTAATGCTGGCGAACTACACGTATTATTCTCTACGCGACCGATGGTGCTACCTCGACTGAAAGATGAAGTACCTAGACTAGTCACTTCAATTTGTATCTATCAATTCAACTGCGCTTGTGGAGCGAGTTATATCGGCCGTTGCTCTAGGAACTTAATTTTTCGTGCTCACTCGAGAACATCTCCCACTATAGTTAAGTGAAGGTGTAGTTGAAACTATTAACAACTCGATATTAGACCATCTGGTGCAAACCGGTCACAAAGCTAGCGTAGAAGAATCCTTCTCTATAATATACCGGGTGCCTAACAAACTACCAAAATCGTCGAAGCACCGCATACTCCAAACAGCAGAGGCTATTGCAATTCACCTCAAACAACTAGTGCTCTGTGTCCAAAAGAAACAAGTCCAGCCCCTACTACTGCCCTGGCCCTCAGTAGAGACTATAAACTCATGAATTTGTACTATTATCTTTCATAATTCTTCTGACATTCAGTTTATTTTATGTTGATGCTGTTCAGCTGTAATTTATCAATATTATTGATTTGATGTTATTTAAACATTAATGTCGTTCATAAGACTAGTTCATTCATTATAATATATATATATAATTGTAGAGCCTGATGATGAATTTATCGAAAAGAGTACTCTTTGTCCCCTGTCCATTCTTTTGAAAATTTTAATGGGCATTTTTAATCAGTTAAAAAGAAAATATCATGCGATAAGTTCCATTGAAAATTCTGAACATTACACAAATATTGTTTCAGAATAAAGCTGTTCCTACTATTATTATCATCATTCCAGATCATAATCTAAGTCATATAACATCCCATTATTATCATTATTATTCAATGTATTGAAATCCGCAGCTGAAAGGTACTCTTGAATAGCTACTCTTTCTTATAATAAATAAATATGTAAGAATACTAATAGCGCCAGGTGAGATTCTGTTATTTATTTAGTCACAGTCAGCCAAATAGATACCTTCCATCCCAAGCAATTTGGTTGGATGGCACGCAGCAGCGGAATCCAGGGCATGTGCAGTTCGTCCTGTTTAAAAAATCATCATCTGCATGCATCTGTACTCCTCAGTGATTGGTAATGTTGCTCACACTGAAACTCGAACTCATCACACATCATTTAAAGCACCAAAACTTTATTCACTAGATTGCTTGGACCTTGAGAGCCACATCGTGTGATACGAGCATCAGTTAGTGTCTGCCAGCTATATTATCCAATTAAATTTCTTATGCCTGTAAATCAATATCTTGTCATACACCTCCCCTATGGATTCTTTCGGTTAACAGTGTGCTACTGAGGCATTCAATTTTATACAGAATTATTAGTGAATTATGATTTAGATACAGTTAGTTTAATGCGTTTTGATAGCCCTAGAAAAATCGATTATACCATCAGACTTTCTTTCTCTGTAATTCATTCCATGTTAGAAAAGCCCACAGCTTTTTTTTCATATATGACATTCAAAGTTAACACATAAAATAGGGGCGAATTCGTGTAGTGCTGTTATAAGCACGTATGGCTAAAAACTGTTTCCCAGTCCGAATGAAGAATTTCTTTTATAATTGCTTTAAGCAATATGTCTGGTGTGCATTCTTTTGGGAAGAGAATTGCCTGATTTCTGTCTTGTCTAATCAATAAATGCGTTTTGATAGAAACAACGCGTCTGACTGTGTCCTACTTTAATGCAAAGTCGATCATGAGGCAATGGCTTTAGCTGTGTAGAAAACATAAGCAAGCAAACTGTAGCTTCGGAATGTGGTGTGTAACCCTGAAGCATGGATCCAATGTCCTGCATTTTACCAGATGTGACAGTATTTAAATATTTATGTATTTGATTTTACGCTTTCTGAACCAAGCTAGTAAATGTTCTCAAATCTCTGGACAAACCTGCCTAATCCTACACTCCATATAACTTGAACCACAGGAATAGTTAAAAGTGTCTATGTACGAGGAGGAGCTAAGATTAGGTAGTGTTTAAATCACTTCTGGAGTGGATACCGAACGGTTATTGAAGGATGGGAACTGATATCCAAAGTAGAAAATTCCCCCTTTTCTCTGTGATTAAATGTTGCGATAGAATTTTCGAAAGAGTATCTCCCTTGAATTGTAGTCGCAAAATTAATGATATTCAGATTGCAGGATTTGTGCAAATTCCGGATTAATTTCAACTAACAGAGTTTCCTGTCAAGCCAACATAAGTGAGAGAAGTCACTGAAAATCAGGGGGCACTTGACAACTGTTTGGTTCTCTCTTTTTGGCAGTCTTCATCAGTTCTCACCCACAACCCCGTCAGGGATCGAACCTAGGACCTTCAAATAGTGAAGCAAAGCTTGTTGACTACTAACTGTTCAGTTCTCTTCATCTGATGTTGTTTAGCAACGAAAACCTTACAGCTGCGAAACAAGTCGCCTTCTTCTCCATTATTACCACTTCGTGTTTGCGACTGTTGTAAACTTCTCCGAGCATCTGTTTTCGTTTAGAATGTCCCGGATAATTTAGAGTCCCTTCTCTACACAGTCTTTAGAGTGAATTGACCTTACTCTAAATGTTAAACATCTGCTCTTATTAAGCTTATATCTCATGGATACATTGTTAAGGAGTAATTTTTTTAAGCTATCGTCTCTAATTTTATGAATATAAATATATACATTTTAACAAATTATTCTAATTTATTAATAGTGAGATTTTCTATAGTTTCGTTTGTAAGGGTTTGTTATGTTTTTACGAGTTGATCACGGACTGGTATCAGTTAGAGAACCATTGAAAACCGCTAGGGAGTACTGGACAGCTGCTGTTTCATCCTAGTTTGGGAATCATCGGCAGTACGCACCCACTGGGTGGATGTCCCACCAACGACAATGGTTGGGGTCGCGCTGAATCACGAATTGGTAGAAGTTAGAATTCATGAGTCATTGATTCGGGTTCCAGTGGCTGAGTGGTATATGAGCTTGCCTTGTAACCGGAAGGTCCTGGGTTCGAATCCCAGTGGGTGCATACTGCCGATGATTCTCAAACTAGGATGAAACAGCAGCTGTCCAGTACTCCCTGGTTTTCAATAGTGAGATTATTTCTCTTCTCAAAATGACTCTGCCTAGTTCACTTTACATAATCAATATCTTATGATGAACTATTCACTACAGTCTTACTATTTCCTCCTTAATTCATGCCATCTTTGTACTAGCCACTCGCCCCTAACACCTTGTAAAATCTTGAACTGACTTGTCCTTATTTCCTCTCCCACACTGTATGAATCTCTTCTGTCTAATCATTACCATAGTTTTGCATTTCACAACATTTTGTAATTAAATTCATCCCAGCAAGTTTGTCACACAAATGATACTATTTATTTAGTCACCTTGTGATTACTAATCTGTTATTCCACCTAAAAATGTACCCACCGCGTAACTGCTTATTATTGTGATGATGACAGAAATTCTCAGTGTAGATTTCGTCACGAACCTATATCATTTTACAGAGATCAGTGAAAATCAGGACGAACTAGATAGCTGTTTCGTCCTATTTTGGGAGTCTTCATCAGACGCATGCAGGGACCAAAGCAGGTTACGGGACGTAGCTGGTTGACCATTCAGCCATTTGAGATGGTATTCAGTGACCCGTAAATTTCAACTAATTATTCTCTCAATTCGTGATTCGATCCCCCGATGGGATCTTGAGGGCTAACTAATGAAGAACTCCATGTTTTTCAATGATCTCCCTAACTGATACTGGTTCGTGACGAAATCTTCTTTGGAATTAATTCGAATCACGACAAAAATGACTCGCAATGTAAGTAAATATTTTAAATAACTATAAGAACGTGAAGTGAAGTTATTGAAAAGAATATGCTTCATTCAGATAGACTTTTAATTCATCATATGGGAATAATTCAGAATATTTAGTCAGCAAAAACATAAATTATTCAGAAATTCATTTCCGTTTAACTTTGAAGCAATAGAAATAAGTCAGAAATGCAGTCCAGTGGCTTAGTAAATTGTGAGTAATTCTCCATTCGTCTGCTTCTTCTTCTTCTTGTGGGAAATTATAGTCTACTTTGTTAGGAATAGATAAGACAATTAATTGGAATGTAATAATTAACTTAAGTGAACTCATTAGAGTAGATTTTGATGTTTATTAGGTAAAATGAAGAAGGGTGGAGTAATTAGGCCAGTTTGAACTCATTTGTAATTAGAATTCTTGTATTTCTACCAACATGGTTATTAGTTTGTAAGTGAGAGTGACCGATCATTCAATGGAAGAACTGGAGATCAGTGTTTAATATTTATAATTTTCATGCGTTGGTTTTCAGGGACTTGATTGGTTACCGGTTTGATCACTAGCTGATATCAGTTAGAAAATCATTGTAAGATCAGTAGGGAGTACTGGATAGCTGTTTCGTTCTCGTTTAGGACTCTTCAATAGAATACTTCTCACCGTAGTTCAAACCTAGATCCTCCTGATCATATGCCTAATCCGTAGACCATTCAGGCGCTGAGACTCGATCAGTCGGCTCTCGAATCTCTGCTCCTACAAATTCACGGTATATAGCTCAACCACCAGCCAATGTTAGAGGCGAGTAACTGTCTTGTACCGACACTCAAAAGTTTATCTGACGCTCATTAGTGATTGGCACCATACAGGATGCTACCAGGAGATTTAGTGGGATGAAGTGGTCAGAGAGGTTCGCCCAGTCAATTGAGAGGACAGTTACTCGCCGATCACACTGTCTGGCTGTTGCGCTATATATATATCGCGGATTTACAAGGGTCGGAATTCATGAGCCACTTAGTCGGGTCTCAGTGGCCGAATGATTTACGAGCTTACATTGTAACCATCTTGGGTGTGAACTCCGGTGGGCAGGTATTGCTCAATAGTCCCAAACTGCCAGGTACTCCCTAATTTTTCGATTGTTGTCCAACTGTGATGTCAGCTTAAAATCAAACCTTTAATGGATAACTTTATTACCTCCACAAGTCATGATATCTAACTTGCAGTCAGCTATAAATCAACAGCTTAATGTCTTATTATTTATCTTTAATTCAGTTTTAATTTTCCTATTGACTGGTAATTGGACCGAAATGTTTGGTCTTTACTGTTATGTCAGCTCCTAGTATGGACGCTTCAACGACGTTTGAGGAATAACATGAAATAATTTAGTGGATGATGACTAACAGTGGAATCTAGGATATCGGGTCGAAGATGAGGACAGTTACTCCCGAAAAAGACATTACGAAGTGTCACGCTATGTCGTGAATTGGCAGAAGTTAGATTTCATGGAATGGCTGGCCACTGGATCGGCTCAGGTGCCAGTGGCTGCTGAATGGTCTACGAGCTAGCTCGCCTTGCAACCACAAGGTCCAGGGTTTGAACTTTGGCGGTTGGTACATACTGATGAGAAGTCCCAAACCGGGACGAAACAGCTGGCTGTCCAGTACTCTCTGCAGGTTTTCCAGTGGTTCTCTAGCTGATGTCATCTCATGAGAAAAACATCCAACTAGTCAGACAAAATCCCTACAAAACCAATACTTTATAATGATAATAATGATAAGAAGATGAAGAACCAATGCTCATTGCATAGGAGATGTCTCTTAGTACCCAAGTGGTTTGAGACGATAACTACTGGGTATGAGTCATAGTGGGGAGTATACCATCACTCATTCAGGAATGCAGGTACATCTAGATAACGAGTCCTAAATAGGACTTCCTGGTAGATCCTACTGATGGTCACCATCCATCAAAATACTCAAATATTATCAGTGCGAAATTAATTGATTTACAAACAGCATTAATCACATTAATTGAACGAACCAACTTTCTTCAATGCACCAAAGTGTGTAATTTAGAGGGAATGTGAAAAATAACACAAAAATACAATAATAATAATAATAATTGCACAATACACAAAATCACATTGATATAAGGGCATAAAACTTCATGCTGTCAGACTGTGTAAAAGTTCTATGCTAATTTTTTTTTCTTTATTATTCTTCTTCTTCTCTTTTTCTGACAAACACAAATGGTGAAATCTCAACATCATTACAATTATCAAGTATGTATGATGGCAAAAATGTGTTTACAAACACGTATACAAATGTATCGTATATGCATCGTATGTAGTGGAATCTGACCTTAATCAAAATCGATTAATGCGTGGGTGGAAATAAATTTATATACTTATACTAGATAAGGGAGGCCATAAGTGTAGTTTTCTACATAACTTATATATGTGTATACATAGAGAAAAATTAAAAATTTCTATAGCAAAACATTCCAGAGGAGAAATGGACTGTTACAGCTAATTACTTAAAAACAATAGGTGTATAGGTAGAGAGGTAGAGATAAATAGACAGATAGATAGATAGATGCGCATAGGTGTTTTGTAGTTCACATTTTGTGTACATTTTTCTATTCATGATCATATAAAATAACACATAGAGTGTTATATGAAGCATTATTTGCTGAACCAGTGGGAATACTCTCATAGAAATGTACTCATCTATTGCACTGTCCCTTTTTTCTAAACACGAAACTAAATTATTTTGTTTTACAGGGTCTACAGGATCATTTCTGTTGCGCGTATTTTCATTCACTTGATTCCATAAATAAACCTCCTATTATCAATCTCTCCCTCTACCCATCCATTTAAATCAGGATTTAAGACCGTCAGTTTATCCCATCCTACTATGTGCTTGTGTGTAATTTACGAGTTGATCACGGATTGATATCAGTTAGAGAACCATTTAAAACCAGGGAGTACTGGACAGCTTCTGTTTCATCCTAGTTTGGGAATCATCGGCAGCACGCACCCACTGGGATTCGAACCCAGGACCTTCCGGTTGCAAGGCAAGCTGGCTCGTATACCGTTCAGCCACTGGGACCCAATTCAATGGCTTACGAATTCTAACTTCTACCAACTCGTGATTTAGCGCGACCCCAACCATTGTCGTTGGTGGGACATCCATCCACACACGTGACATCTAATTGGCCCTCACTGGTCACGACTTCTCACTAGAACTCCAGGAAACACCATCCTGTAGCAAGTGTAATTGCACGTAGTGCTTAAGCTGAACTACTCCACAGATTCCTTATCTTATTCGGGTCAACTAATGTAGATTCTGTTAGGTCTTTGTGCTCTGCTAGTCTGACTGACCCTGTCCTACTACTCTGATGTATGTATTTGACCTGACAGTCATTGCAGCAGGGTATCAGATAAACCGAAATTTTCTGTTTAATGGGCTCCATAGGACGCTTTAACCAACAAGGTTTGTTTCTAATTGAGTTTGTAGGTTTGACTGGCATTTCTATTCCTGTACTGTTAAGAATTCTCCGTAAGATGGTTCTGAGATTTCTTATTTGTATGGAAGTACTACTGATGATTTAAACTCCCTATTGTTGGTGTTGTCATTATCCTGTGCATATTTGACATACATGTCGTCTTTAATATTATTACTATTGTAACAGCAGAAGACAAGGGTCAGGCAACAGATCGTTTACTAAGGAAAATCAACACATATTTATAGATTTTAATGTACATTATTTTACATTATTGTTAGTAGAAAATACAGTCTTTTGATTGGTTGTTTCTCACAGAAAGTTAACCTTGCATCTCTTTGTGGCTGTGTCAGATCATCCATATGGTAACTGTATCCGCCAACGCAAAGCCTTTGTTCTCATTTTCTCACCACCAATATTGGGGACATAACCTCGCCTAGATTACTAGGTCACTAGTATTCTAGCTGGTCCCAAGCCCGGATAAAGAGGGAGGGTTGGGGCGTGGTGCTAGCAACTCCACCCTCAAAACTTAACTAAACTGCTACAGAAACTTCAACGCATAAATATATTAAAAATACTAAAAATATAAACAATGACCTTATTTTTGGCTGGAATCGGGGAAGTGAAATGACGCAGGCTGATGAAAGCCTTCAGGAAGCCAGTCAGCCGATGTGCCTTCTTTCGATGAAAGCAAAAATAAGGATGGCGACGAGGAATATTCGTACAATGTACGAAACTGGAAAGGCTGCTCAGGTAGACACAGACATGAGGAGATATAAAATGGAAGTGTTGGGAATCTGCGAGAGCAGATGGAATGGATGTGGAAGGAGCCAACTATCAGCTGGAGAGACAATAATCTACTCCGGTCACCCAGAGGACGATCACGAGAACACCGAGGGAGTAGCCATCATGATATCACCAACAGCAGCTAAAGCTCTCATGCAGTGGGAACCAATCTCCTCCAGGATAATGACAGCCAGGTTCAACTCAAAAGGAAAAAAGGTTACAATCATTCAGTGCTACGCGCCTACAAACGTCTCAGAAAAAGAGAAGAAGGAGGATTTCTACAGTCAACTACAAACAGTAATGGACAACGTCCCAAAGAGTGATATCAAAATCCTGATGGGTGACATGAATGCGAAACTTGGAGGAGACAATACAGGAAGAGAACCCACTATGGGTCGTGAGGCCCTCGGTGAAATGAACGAAAATGGTGAACTCTTCTCAGACTTCTGCGCCTTCAATGATTTGGTGATTGGTGGCAGTGTGTTCAAACACAGGGATATACACAAGGCAACATGGATTTCACCAGATGGACACACCAAAAACCAGATAGACTTCATTTCAATCTCAAGGAAGTGGAGACGGAGCTTACTGGACACAAGATCGAGGAGAGCAGCAGATGTGGGTTCAGACCACTATCTAGTACAAGGGACTTTCAAGGTGAAGCTAAAAGCCTCGAGGATAACTGGGGATAGGCCACAATGCAAGTTCAACACGCAAAAAATGAAGGACACAATCACAAGGGACATTTTCACTGCAACCGTCAGAGCAAAGCAGGAAACACTACGTGGCACCACTGAGGAGTCATGCGTGGAAGACCATTGGAACTCTCTGAAGGTAATTTTCAACGAAACGTGCTCAACGGTTTTAGGAAGAAAGAAGAAACAAGACAAGGAATGGCTCTCAACAGACACTTGGAAACTAATAGAGGAGAGGAGAAAAGTGAAAGAGAAAATGATTCAATGCAAAGATGGACAAGAGAAAGAGACGCTGAACTCAACTTACACAGCACTGGACAAAGAAGTGAAGAAGAGTGCCAGGAAGGACAAAAGACAATTCTACGACAATCTGGCTACTGAAGCTGAGAAGGCAGCAGGCAAAAGGGACCTGAGGACACTATATCTGATAACCAAGTCTCTATCCGGGAAGAGATCAACACAAGTGAAACCTATAAAAGACAGCCAAGGGAACCCAATTACCAAAGAAGTAAGACAGATTAAACAATGGGTGGATCACTTCAAAGGACTCTTGAACCGACCACCACCTACAACCCGTCCAGAAATACCAACAACAGCACGTACACAACTGCAAGTGGACACCAATCCTCCAACGAAAACTGAAGTCTTGAATGCAATCAAGCTTCTGAAAGCTGGAAAAGCAGCTGGACCAGATGGAATACCCCCGGAAGCACTGAAAGCGGACCCAGAAACGACAGCAGAGATGCTGACTCCATTATTACAAAAGGTCTGGAAGTCGGGAAAGGTGCCTACTGACTGGAGGAAAGGCTACCTCGTGAAACTACCAAAGAAGGGCGACTTAGCACTCTGCAAGACCTGGCGAGGAATCATGCTCCTGTCGACGCCAAGTAAAATCCTGAGTCGCATCATCCTGGAGAGAATAAAAGACGCACTGGATACCGAACTCCGACCAGAACAAGCTGGATTCAGGAAAGGCAAATAATATTCTGACCAAATTGCAACTCTACGCATCATCATCGAACAAAGCATGGAATGGCAATCAAACCTCTACCTCAACTTTATAGACTTTGAGAAGGCCTACGACAGTGTTGACCGCGAAGTAATTTGGAAACTACCGGAGTACTACGACGTACCCCAAATATTCATCAATTTTATTCAACAGCTGTACGACAACGGCACATGTCAAGTGATCCACAACGGAAAACTCAGCGAAGCGTTTGAAGTAAACACAGGAGTCAGACAAGGGTGCTTATTATCACCAATGATATTCCTAATTGTGGTGGACTGCATTATGCGTCACACAGTGGGAAACGAGAAGACAGGGATATCCTGGACTGACGTGAAGAACCTAGAAGACCTGGATTTCGCGCGTGGATGATTTATGTTTGATGTCACACAAAATCGAAGACTTACAAGCGAAGACCGACAAACTGGTCGAAAAAGCAGGCAGCAAAGACAGGACTGACTCCAGGTGAACATAGACAAGACGGAGATTATGAGAATAACCAACCAGCAACAACAGCAGCAGCAACATCCAGCGTCAATCACCATCAACGGGAGGGATTTGAAAGAGGTTACTTCTTTCACTTATCTAGAGAGCATTGTCTCAACTACCCGAGGAACGGACGAGGATGTCAAATCGAGCGAGGATCGGGAAGGCGAGAAACACATTCATCAACCTGAAACCAATCTGGAAATCTTCGTCACTCAACTCAGCATCAACAACAAAATTCGGATTTTCAATACAAACGTCAAGTCAGTCAGCTCTTCTATACGGATCAGAAACCTGGCGGGTAACCAAGAATATTTTCAACGGGTTGCAAACCTTTATCAACAACTGTCTTCGTTCTATACTGAAGATTAGATGGCTGGAAAGAATCACAAACAAGAAACTATGGGAACAAGCGAAACAGGAACCAATCGCTCAACAAATATGCAGGAGAAAGTGGAGATGGATTGGACACTCGATGAGGAGGCCGTTTTCTGACATCGCGCGTCAGGCCAGTGCTCGAGTGGAACCCGAAAGGGAAGTGGCGAGTGGGACGTCCAAGGGTGACATGGAGGAGATCGTGTGATGAGGAACTGAAACAGTATGGACTAACATGGATGCAGGTGAAAAGTACAGCACAAGACAGAAGCAAGTGGAAGCGTGCAGTTGAAGCCCTATGTTCCACTAGGAACCCAAGGGAACAATAATAATAATATTGGGGACATAAACATTGACGTCAATTACTGTCTACCAATTTCGGCTAGCAGCCAGCTCTCACCACACTTTTATCACTATCACTACTATCATTATTTACTTTATTTTTATTTTAACATTTCCCTACATACTTTCTGACTAATTTATCAGGGTAACTATTATGTTTCAAAGCTTCTCTTATATGCCTCACTTCCTGTCTTAGATTTTCCTTGATGCCACTTAGTTTTTGTGCTCTATTACTTAAACATTTCACCAATTCAATTTTCACTGACATTGGATGGGATGATCGGAAGTCCAAATACCTGCTTGAATGTGTGGGTTTCCTGTAAACACAAGTGTTTAACTCCCCATTTGCTTTCCTTTTTGTGCTACGATCCAACTTTGGAAGCTCCCTTTGATGATTTTCCAATTCGTTAGTGAACTGCATTGCCTCTAACTTTGATGTGTTCAGAAAAGAGAATGGAAGTTTAGAGGTCGCGTAGTTATAAGTGATATGATTATGAACAATAATAAGTTGTTTTCAGGATTTCATCATGAGCTGATATTGGTTAGAGAACCATTGAAAAACCCGCAGCAAGTACTAGACAGCCAGCTGTTTCGTCAGCCTGGTTTGGGACTCTTCAGCAGTAAGCATTCCACCAACGGGTTACGAATACAGGACCTTCTGGTTACAAGGCGAGCTAGCTCGCAGACCATTCAGCAGCCACCAGGATCCGATACAATGGCCCAAGGGACGAAATAGCTTTCCAGTACTCCCTCCAGGTTTTCCGATGGCTCTCTAACCAATGTCAGTTCATTATGAAATCCTGTAACCAATCAATCAAGTCTCTACAAATCAATACTTGAATAATAATAATAATAAATTGTATTCGGAACGTCATCCAGTAAACAGTACCGTTTCACAAAAATAATATCGAATTACAGCGCCCAATGGTTTCTGTCTTTGTAAGCACGAAACTTCGAAGTCCTTTCATGTCTTGGACTTTGAATTCCAGAAATATATGACGTTTAGTTAACTGAGAAGCACTGAGTTTTATGAATGTAAATTGGCTGTT
Organism: Trichobilharzia szidati; assembly: GCA_944472155.2. Classification (NCBI taxonomy): domain Eukaryota; kingdom Metazoa; phylum Platyhelminthes; class Trematoda; order Strigeidida; family Schistosomatidae; genus Trichobilharzia; species Trichobilharzia szidati. Next base: position 33,635,075 of record OX235271.1, on the reverse strand, counting down.
AGTCCGTAATGGAATCACTGTTGTAGATTATATTTTGGCACTGAGGGTACAGTATTTTTTATTCAATGTTCTCATAAGGTTAGTGCATAGGTTATAAATCTGTTTATCTGCCTTATGAATATGAGGAGTCCTTCAGATAACTGAGATTTTAATAAAATATTAGAAAGACAGTTGCAGCGAAGAAAACTTTTATTTTTCGACGAAATCATCAACTAGGCTGTGCATTCGTGTATTTATAATAAATAGGTGGCAAAGTTCCAGAATAATCTCCGATCAAGGGTCAAATTAATAAAATTGCAATTAGGAATTAAAACACCTTTGCATATTTCTGGGAAAAGCATACTTCGCCAGGAGTCTACGACTGACGTTTTCCTGCAAGAAACTGTTCAGTTTTGATGCAAAAGACAAGCTGTTGCATTGGGCCACTTCAACATGCATATACCAGTTTACTTGCTATTGCGGAGCTGAGTACATCGGCCGTACCATGCGCCAATTTGAAAAACGCGCTTGTGAACACTACCCAGCCTGGCTAGTAGACTGAGAACGAAAACGTATACATAGTTCAGTGACAAAACATATGGTCAATTCAGGACATTCAGAGCCATTTGAAATATCTTTCAAAATAATATACGAGATTCGATCAAACCTATCAAAAGGAGTAAAATTAAGACATCTGGGCGTAGCCGAGGCGCTAGCTATCCAAAACCTCAAACACACGCTATGTATCCAAAAGAAATACGTCCAACCCTCGTCCATGCTATGGCCAACATAAACAGGTAATTCTTCTAATAGTAACTATCCCATTGTCTTTCTTATCCAAAATTCCTGTTTATTCATGTTATTCTTGAGCTTTTCTTAATCCCTATTTACACAACCATATTTTCATATTGGAACTTCCTATCTATTTTGTCATTTCAGTATTTCTTCATATTTAATCCCTAACTGCATAAACAATTATTCGTCACATTAGTTAAGATCTCACTTGGTTTCTTAATTCAGACATCCTGTCTATTTTTGTTATTTCTACATTTCCAACCTACAAATGCACAATATGTCAATCTCCTCAGTAATTATGGTGCTATTTTGTTTGGGTTTTATCCTTCCCTTTGGTTATTAAGGCATTTTAATTCCTAATTATCCATTTAATAATTTGACCCTTGACCGGAGATTACTCTGGAACTTTGCTACCCATTTATTATAAATACACGAATGTACAGCCTAGTTGATGATTTCGTCGAAAAATAAAAGTTTTTTCGCTGCAAATGTCTTTCTGTTCTTCCCTATGATGAAATGTGTATATTCCGTGAATGAAATATTACTCACTAGACAGTGTAACTGGTGAATTATTACACAAAAAGAGAAAGAAGTAGAATTCATCACACATTAATTATTTTACAATTTTGCAAATTAATTCTCAGTTTAAACAGGCTGTGGTGATTGTTTCACTACGGCTTGTGTGTGTGATCACCTTGATGCTATAAACGGTAATCAAGAAACCAAGCATAACTTCTCAAATGTCAAAACGACTGCTCTAAACTTAATGGCTTTCTGTCAGAAATCAGCCAGTGGTCCAAGGAAAACGGCTTTACCTTAAACCCCTCCAAATGCCAAACAGTCAATTTCACCTTTAGGCATAAATCCGACCTAAACAAACTGGTTGGCTCTCACGAAGTATGCAACATAGATGGCATTGAAATAGAAACCAAGTCGGAAATTAAATACCTAGGCGTCATTTTCTCTGCTGATCTTTCCTGGTCGCTTCATATCTCGACGATTTCTAAGAAAATATTCCGTCTTACCTTCTACATCAAGAAGTTTAAAAATTCTGGTATTACCCAACCCTTACTCCTACAATTCGTTAATTCTCGCATCCTGCCTATTATCCTCTATTGTTCCCCCTTAGTTTTTCCCGTGCTACTGAAGAAAGACTATAACATATTACGCAGGATGCTAAAGGTTGTCAGCAGAGTAAGCAACGTGCCATCTAACCAGCTTGTTAATATTCTGGTCGACAGGCACATGGACTCATGTGAAAAATGGGCCAAGTCCATTTTATCTAACTCACATCACCCTCTTCACTCACAACTCCCCCCTTGCATCTCATCAGGTAAAACCAGAAGCCTATATAGAAAACTATATGCTCGCACCAGCAAGTACAAAAACTCAACCATTCCCTACTTAGCTCGTGTTCTGTGCGATAAAGAAAGCATAAGGCGTGATACCTATAACTTATTACATAGTCAATAGAAAAACTGGACCTCGTCTTTTCAACTCATATCATTTATAGGTACAACATTTGCTTTCTTTCTTTCCATTTTCTACCTCTCTCTGTTTTCTTTTTTTCCGATATGTGCTGCTTTGTTTCATTCTCCCGCTTACACCAGTAAATATCATAGCACCTACTTTTGTATCACCTTCAAAAACTGTTCAACTTTGGTTTTGCTACCGACATGCCAATATGTTGTTGTCATAATGAAGTGAGATTTCCTTAATCTATGTATTATTATTATTTATTATTATTTCCTTTAGTTCCTAGAGGAACATAGGGCTTCAGCCATGCGTCTCCATTGCGTTCGGTTCTCTGCTACAGTCTTCACCTGGCTCCAAGTCTGCCCATACGCTTTCAATTCTTCTTCACATGATCTCCTCCAGGTCACCCTTGGACGACCAACTCGTCGCTTCCCTTTCGGCTTCCACTCGAGCAATGGCTTGTCTAGTGATGTCACTTGATGGAATGTTTCCTCAGAGTATGGCCAGCCAATCCATCTCCATTTCTTCCTGCCTATTTGTTTCACAATCAGTTCCTGGTTGGTTCGCTTCCAGAGATCTTTGTTGCTGATCCTTTCCGGCCATCTGATCTTGAGTATTGAGCGAAGACATCTGTTAATGAAGGTCTGTAGTCTGTTTGAGATGCTCTTTATGACGCGCAGTGCAAGTCTCTGATCCGTATAGTAGCACTGACTGACTTCACATTGGAGTTGAAAATCCCGATCTTATTTTTGACGCTGAATGATGTTGACCTCCACACAGACTTGAGAGTAATGAAAGCTTGCCTTGCTTTCCCGATCCTTGCTTTGATATCCTCGTCAGTTCCGCCTGTAGTTGAAACAATGCTTCCCAAGTAGGTAAAGGAGGTAGTTTCTTTCAGGTTCCTTCCATTTATGCTGATTGCTGTCTGTTGTTGTTGCTGTGGCTGTTGGTGTTGGCCAGGAATCTTCATCACCTCCGTTTTCTCTATGTTCACCTGAAGTCCTATCTTCTCTGGATGCTTCTTCTGCCAACTTGTTGCTTTCCGCTTGCATATCTTCCAGTTTGTGGGAAATCAGACATATATCATCATCGGCGAAGTCCAGATCCTCCAAGTTGTTTGTGTGAGTCCATTTTATGCCTGTTTCCTCATTGCCCGTGTTGGTCGCATTATCCAATCTACTGCAATCAGGAAAATCATTGGCGATAGTAGGCAACCCTGTCTTACTCCTGTCTTCACTTCGAAGGATTCCGTGAGCTTCCCGTTGTGGATTACTTGGCATTCAGCGTTGTCATACAACTGTTGGATGAGATGTATAATTGTCGGCGGCACCCCGTAGTAGCGAAGTAGTTGCCAAATCACCTCTCGATCGACGCTGTCGAAGGCCTTTTCAAAGTCGATGAAGTTGAGATAGAGAGGTGACTGCCATTCCAAACTTTGTTCAATGATGATCCGTAATGTGGCGATCTGATCAATGCATGACTTGTTTCTCCTGAATCCAGCTTGTTCCAGTCGAAGTCTTTCATCCAGGGCTTGTTTGATCCTTTCCAGGATGATGCGGCTTAGTATTTTGTCTGGGATGGACAGGAGCATAATTCCGCGCCAGTTCTTGCATTGACTTAAGTCTCCTTTCTTTGGTAGTTTGAATAAGTATCCTTTCTTCCAATCCTCGGGTACTTTGCCTTCTTTCCACACCTTCTCCAGTAGTGGCATCATCAAGTTCGCTGTTGTCTCTGGGTCCACTTTCAATGCTTCTGCTGGGATTCCATCTGGTCCTGCTGCTTTTCCAGCTTTCAGCATCTTGATTGCCTTCAGGACTTCTGTTCTCCTCGGGGGGTTGATGTTCACTGGTAATTCTGCTTCCGTTGTTGGTATTGTTGGGCGCGTTGTAGGTGGCGGTCGGTTTAGTAGTCTTTTGAAGTGTTCAGCCCAGTGTTTCCTTTGCTCCACTTCTTTGGTGATTGACTTTCCATTGTCATCCTTCACTAGTTTAATTTGTGACGAATTTTTGCCTGAGAGGTACCTAGTTGTTTGGTAGAGTGTTGAGAGGTTTCCTTTGCCTGCAGCTTGTTCTGCTTCACTTCCCATGGTTTCATAATACTTTCTTTTGTCTTCTCTGGCACTCTTCTTTACTCCTTTGTTCAGTGTCTTGTAGTTTGCATTCAACTCCTGTTTCTGTTGCTCGTCGGTGCACTGGATAATCTTTTGTTTCACCATCCCTCTCTCTTCTATTAGCCTCCAAGTGTCCGTAGTGAGCCACTGTTTGTCCTGTCTCTTCTTTCTGCCTAGAACTTCCATGCAGGTTTGACTCCACACTGTCTTCAAGTTGTTCCAGTGTTTTTCGACGCTGACCTCTTCGCCAGTGTTGATTTGTGTCTCAGCCTTGTCCTTTATGCTTGCAGTGAAGATGTCCTTTGTATCCTGGTCCTTTAGTTTTTGAGTGTTGAACTTGGCTTGTGGTCTATCTGCAGCTCCTGTTTCTCTGAAAGCTTTTAATTTGAGTTGGATTGTTCCTTGTACGAGGTAGTGGTCTGAGCCAACGTCTGCTCCTCTTCTTGCTTTTGTGTCCAGTAGGCTGCGCCGCCACTTCCTCGAGATTGTGATGAAGTCAATTTGGTTTTTGATTCGCCCATCTGGTGACACCCATGTAGCCTTGTGAATATCCTTGTGTTTGTATACGCTGCCACCAATCACTAGTTCATTGAAGGCGCAGAAGTCGGCGAAGAGTTCTCCATTTTCATTCATCTCTCCCAGAGCTTAATCTATGTAGAATTTTACTTATTGATAATGTACTAACTGGATGCAATACTGTAGTAAAAATGCTGAGAATTTCATTCTGTATCACAAGTACCGTTTTGAAATAAAGCAAATTATTATTAATATGATTTCACTGATATCACCAATTCACACAAGGAACTCACCGAAAACCCAACGTTTTTCGAATTGATTCAGCTGTCTAACCTGAGTGACACTGGGTGCATCACTGATGATCTCGGCGTAAAACCAGTGAAACTGTCATCCAGTGTTTACATCCCTTTGATAATCTGACTAGCAAACATTACTGGTTGATGTGAGAGGTAAGCGACACTACTCACCTCAACCAATCAGTAGTATGTATAGTTTTTTCATACAATCATAACTTTGATCTAACTAATTAGGTTGATTATGCTGCTGTTGTGTTACATATACTCAAGCAGTCATCAAACACTACGTCATGACTGAAAAACACTCAGATCAGCCAGTCTCCATGTGACCAGATTTATCATCAATTTTCTCATTGAAACTTATACTCCCTCTCTCTATCACCCTCTCCCTCGCTGTCTCCTTCAAGACTAAACCACTATTTGGCTACAAATATATTATGAACACGACGTCATTATATACACGTGTATAAATATGCTTTTGTTTTTAATTCATACTGGCAAAACATGATTGAACATTGAAAAAGAAATCAGTTTTCTTTTTTTTTGAGTTGTTATCTTATCTTTCAGTTTACAGTTGACTTTTTACTCTAATTACGTGTGGTTTCATGTGTTTTGATGTGTGAGGGGGAGGGGCGTATACGTGTCAAATGCTTTCGTCATAAATATATATGTATGTATATTTCATATAAAAATCTCTTCATTTGACCTAATTTACAATTTACAAAAACGCAATTGATTGATAAACTGATAGAACTCATAAGCAACTTTGTAGTTCAATTTTACAGAGAGAGAAAGAGACAGAAAGAAGATAGTAAACCACAAATTAATACATTCAAAGTATCATATACTTTTATTGATAACATTGAAGATTTAACAGTTCAGTGTTTCATTATTGATATATACATATATTAAAAAAGAAGGTTTCGATTATTTGTGGACTAATCAATACTTGAGTGCACCTAATCACAAATAGTGTATGTGTGTGTGTATGTGCATGTGACAAAGATTATTACAAATTTGACAGAGTTTTTAATAATATCAGTCTGTCTTAGTATCATTTTCACAAATCAATTAATTAAAAAAAAATAATAACTGTCAAATCTGATTAAACTATTCGTAAATGCATAGAGCTATACTACTGTTTCCTTTAATTCCTAGAGAAATATAGGGCTTCAACCGTGCGTCTCCATTGCGTTCGGTTCTTTGCTAGAGTCTTCACCTGGCTCCAAGTCTGCCCACACGTTTTCATCTCCTCTTCACATGACCTCCTCCAAGTCACCCCACCTTCGCACTGACGACCGACTCGCCGCTTCCCAATCAGTCGGGTTCCACTCGAGCGATGGCTTGTCCAGTGATGTCACTTGATGGTTTGTTTCCTCATAGTATGGCCAGCCAATCCATCTCCATTTCTTCCTGCCTAATTTTTTCACAATCGGTTCCTGCTGAGTTGGTTCGCTCATTGCCAGAGATCTCTGTTGCTGATCTTTTCTGACCGGCTGGCCATCTGATCTTGAGTATTGAGCGAAGACAGCTGGCTGTTAATGAAGGTCTGTAGTTTGTTTGAGATGCTCTTTATGACGAGCTATATACTACTAATTGATTGAGACGAGTAGTTGTTTACCACTCATAGCGACTAGTGTAGTACTGACTAGCTAGCCGGATAGAAGTGATCTAGACACCTTTGACGGCTGTTTCCCCGTACGTTGGGGGTCGAGCTCATCAATATTGTGCCTGCTTTTGTTAAAGGCGGTATTCAATGAATAATCTCAACCAGTCATTTTTTTTCCTTCACGTTCCCCATTGGAACATAGGGCTTCAAGCTAGAGGCTTGAAGTTTCTTTAGCAGTGTTTAATTTTTACAGGATGGAGTTGCTAGCCTCATGCCCAACTTTTCCTCTTTACCAGCATTATCTCTGGCTTTGCGAGGTAAAGGAGTGTGTCGGCCGGGGATCGAACCCCGGACCATGTGCATGGTCGGCGAGCGTCCTAACCGCTATGCCACCGATGCGTCAACCAGTTAGTACTGTATAGTATTGTGAATCTAAATTAATGGTATCAAGGCGATCACATATTTTTTTTTATTTCACTGATCTCGGTTTCCGAAGGGAACTATGGTTTAAAAAAATCACCTCAGACTGTGTGTAGATTACAAACTGATTCGTGCATTGCGAACTTGTTTTAAGCCTTTCTTTGTTAATTGGTTGCCATTTGACTACTGAAAGGTAACACCGGATCAATAACGAGTACCATAATTAAAAACGCTGATCACTCAATGTTTAAGGAGAATTCTCTCGAAGTTATCTACAAGGTCAAAAGAAGCCTCTCGAAAACTGTAAGCTTTCGTATACTTTTCATTGTTGAGGTATTGATGATTTGTATGCGAAAACCCTGATTCCTAAGCGCACAGAAGAGACTTCTCCACCTCCTCCTTCTAACCTGGGTATAACCCAAAAAAATTCAAGTATCATCACTATTTTGTTAAGAATACTGTTTTGTGCATTTTTTACAGTGATATAAATATATTATCAAATAAGTTTAACAAACGTAATGTACACATACATATACAAAGAATTATGTATCAATGCTATCGCACAGCTAAGTGAATGAATTCGTCGCAAGTAGACTCTTCGCTGAACTGCTTGCTGGTTCATATTTTCATTTGAGATAAACATTATTTGCTTGATCAGACAATAAAATTAAAATAGAAAAACCAAACGACCATTTCTGTCTTTCTGTCGAAATTATCAACTAGGCTGTACGTGTTTGAATGTATATATAATAGAGAGATGAAAAGGCGTCGGCAATATTTCTGGGCAGAGGTCCATCATTATTATTGTTCATTTGGGTTTTTAGAGGAACATAGGACTTCAACAGCACATCTCCATTTTGTCCTATCTCCTGAGGTCCCCTTTAGCAGGCCCTGCGACTGGCGGAAGAGACAGACAGCACAAAAAAGGTTTCAAGTGAACATAGAAAAGACTATGGTGATGACCAGATCCCAAAACCAACAACAACAAGCACTAGTCACCACCAACGGAAGAAATTTCGACGAAGTCACTTACTTTAGTTATCTGGCCAGACAGAACCATTTCAGCTACAGGCGAAATCACGGATGAGGATGTGAATAGCAGCCAAGATTGGAAATCAATCTGGAAATCATCATCAATCAGCATAAAGAACGTAATTGAGATTTTCAACACTAATGTCGAGTCAGTCAGCTCTTCTACATAGGTCAGAAACGTGGCGCGTCACGAAACATTTTTCCAGTAGGCTGAAAACCTTTTTTTAACAACTGCCTCCGCTTGTTCAATACTGAAGATCAGATGACCGGTCAAAAAGGATGAGTGTGAAGAAACTCCGCAAAGGAACCAACGAAAAGACTATTGTCCAACAAATATTCAGAAGAAAATGGAAGCGGATCACACACACACCCTGAGGAGACCGTTGAGTGCTATCGCCTGTCAGGCCGTAGAATGGAACCCGAATGGGAATTGAGTTTCGTGTGTGTGTGTGTGTGTGTCTGGAGGTAACATGGTGGAGATCATGTGTCGAAGAGATGACAGCCTTTGCTCAATCGTGAAGCCAGCTAAAAGAGAAAACACGAAACAGAATGAAATGAATATGTCCCATATATATATATATATATATATATACGGTTTTTTAATAAGTTATATCTCGTGAGGGAATTGAATCATAGGTGTGAATGCATAAAATAATAATAGTACGATATGCAAATAAAACTGAAGTGTTTGTGATTATAATCATAGTCGAATGTCAAGTGGCAAGGCAGAACAATGCCATATATAGCATCAGATTTGATAGTGTGAAATATTGCCATATTATGAAATAAAAGTCAATCTGAATGAAGAATATTCTTTTCAATACTTTCTCTTCAGGTTCTTACAATTATAAAATATAATATCTTTTGTCGTTACAATAAAGGCCAGTTATGCGGCGGATACATTTTTAACGTAGAATAACAGATTAGTTATGGAGTGTCGAAATAAATAGTCGTATTTGTGTGACAAACGTGCTAAGCTGAAATCGATTACAAAATATTGTAAAACGGGAGACAATGTTGGCGATTAATCATAGTAGATTTGTAGAGTGTGGGGTAGGAAAATTGACAAGTCAGTTCAAGGCTATAGAAGGTGTCAGGTGAGTGGCTAGTACAAAGTGGTCTGTGTTAAACAGGAGATAGTAAGACTGCAATGAGAGGTTCATAATGAATTAACGAATATGTGAAATGAAACAGGTGGAGGCATATATTGAGAAAAGAGATAATATCACTAATAATAAGTCCGGATAGTATAAATGAAAATTCGATAGTATTGAGAGAATGTTTACATGAAGGGGATAAATTATGACGAATAATAATAATACTTGTAATAATAAGCAAAGGAAAAAACCATAAATCCAAAAGGAAAGAACCTCCGAAGGCTTACACAGAATTCTTAACAAGGCAGGAATAAAAATGGCATTCAAACCCACAAACTGAATTAGAAACAAGCTTTGTCGGCTAAAGGATCCCCCCAGTGGAGCCAATAAAACAAAACAACTTAGTTTATCTAACACCCTGCCTGCAATGATTGTCAGGTCAAATACATATGTCAAACTAGTAGAACAGGGTCAGTCAGACTAGCTGAACATAAAAACTTAGCAAAATCTAGATTGGCTGATCCAAATAAGATAAGAAATCTGGAGAATAGTTCAGCTATATAGCACTACATGCAGTTACACATAACCATACAATAGGATGGGATAGGATGACAGTTTTAAAATCTAAAAGAAGCTTTGTTTATCGAATCAATTGCAAATACATGTAATAGGAATGATTCATCACCTGTCCCCGATATCTGGAAAATTCTGCTACCCCTACGGACAAATAGGAGAAAACAAAGTAAATTATAAAAGTCAAGTTTCGAAGTCGTGTGATTACAATTGATATGATTATGAACAATAAATTTTATTCGAAACGTCATCCAGTAAATAATACTGTTTCACTGTGTGATATATCAAATAAACAAACTAATATGGAAAAACCAGGAGGATTAATGGGAAGGAGCACTCTTGGTGAGAAGAAGAATCATCACTCCAAGTTTGGCAGCGGTAGGAACAGCGTCTGAACGTCTTCTTATCAATAAATTGAAAGGTATCCTTGACGCTGTGCTTTACTAATTCGTCATGCAAGGGTTGAAGTAGCTGTACCAGCCACTTTGCCATCTCGTGATAGGGTGAAAGAGACATGTCTAGTATGGGGCGTAGGGGCACTCCTAATTTATGCACTTTCGGTAGACCCTACATGCGTCAGATGGTCCTCCCTATGGGTTTTGTGTTTTCGAAAGGTTTCGGTGACATTTTAAGCGAAGACGCATATCCAGAGAAGTTCACTAAAGCCATCATAGGTTACAATAGTCGTAAACATGAACTGGCAACGGTGGAGAAAAAGACTCTGTTTTTACGTCTCCAATTCAAGGGAGATACTCCTGCGGAGATTCTATCGCATCGTTTAACCAGGGCGATCAAGAAAACTTTCTACTCTGCACGTCTGTGTTTATCTTTCAGTAGCCGTCCAATGTTAACCCAGCAACTCAAAGATGTCTTACCTAAGCTTAGCTCTTCTTCATGCATATACCATTTCAACTGTTCCTGTGGTTCAAGTTATATAGGGCGCACGATTAAGCAGGTTCGTCTACGAGTTCGAGAATATTTACCAGCTTGGCTCAGCAGGTGGGAAATTAAGTGCATACAAAGCTCGATCTTGTCACACTTGGTCGATACTGGACATCATATCGATGTCAACACAGCTTTCAGGGTTATATACCGAATTCCAAAGTCGTTATCACGTACAGTCCGTTGCGTCTCCTACACATAGCTGAAGCTATTGCAATAAGATCGACTTAACCGGAACTTTGTATCCGAAAAAAAAACACGTCCACACACTGTTCCTACCGCGGCCAAACTAGGATTGATGATTCTTCTTCTCAATAAGAGTGCTCCTTCCCCTTAACCCTCTTGGTTTTTTCGTTTCTATTCTTCGCTTATTATTACAAGTATTATTATTATTCGTCATAATTTATCCCCTTCATGTAAACATTCTCTCAATACTATCGAATTTTCATTTATACTATCCGGACTTATTATTAGTGATATTATCTCTTTTCTCAATATATGCCTCCACCTGTTTCATTTCACATATTCGTTAATTCATTATGAACCTCTCATTGCAGTCTTACTATCTCCTGTTTAACACAGACCACTTTGTACTAGCCACTCACCTGACACCTTCTATAGCCTTGAACTGACTTGTCAATTTTCCTACCCCACACTCTACAAATCTACTATGATTAATCGCCAACATTGTCTCCCGTTTTACAATATTTTGTAATCGATTTCAGCTTAGCACGTTTGTCACACAAATACGACTATTTATTTCGACACTCCATAACTAATCTGTTATTCTACGTTAAAAATGTATCCGCCGCATAACTGGCCTTTATTGTAACGACAAAAGATATTATATTTTATAATTGTAAGAACCTGAAGAGAAAGTATTGAAAAGAATATTCTTCATTCAGATTGACTTTTATTTCATAATATATAGAATAATTCATAAGATGGATAGAACTTGAAAAATGGTGTGCACTTATAGGATTAGTAAACAAATCGAATAAAATAGAAACTTGATTTAAATTTGTGTGAAATTTGATAGCCTAGAATTTAACGTTGTAAAAAGAATTGATTTAGGATGACAAGTGGAACAAGTGAAATAATACCGGGGACAAATAAAAGTGAGAGCAGTAATAGTAACAACTGACTTAATAAGGAAGAGTATACAAATTGAATAGACAAAAATGAAAAAATGAAAAATTGGTAGAGCTAAAATATGATCGGGATTACCACAGTATAGAGGGATTAAGACCGTGAAAGTTGGAGGGGTTGAACGAACTTTTTCTGCACACAGAGATCTGGCTTTTCTGTTTCGATACCCAAAGCTTCAGCAATACAGATGAGTCGAGTACGTAGGGATTTGGGTGGATTACTCTTTGCCTTGTAGATGACTTTGAAGGTGGAGGCTATAGAGATATGGTGATTATTATCGACCAGATGTTCAATGATCGCGCTTCTTATTGCTCCACTTCCACCTTTTCGTAACCATGCAGGATAGTGCTCTTGCACCTTCTTGGACAAAACTCGTGTCGAACGACCGATATACCTAGCTCCACACGAGCAGGTGAATTGATAAACGCACAAAGAGCTGGTCAACTGCGGGATCTTTTCCTTCAGATTATTGAGCAGTAATGGTCGACTAGTAAAGGCTATTCTCAGAGGTGCAGCAAGGAATGTTCTGTTCAGGGACCATGATGTCCTTCGTTTCATGATATCGAAATCTAAGTCCCCTTTGAATTCCAAGCTCATGTAAAGTATTTTCTTGGGTACGGATGATAAGTCATGTTTTATAGGATTTGAATGTATATTCTTGTCTATAAAACGTGGTGAAAATCCATTTTCTATTAGGATTTTCCTCATCTTCCACAGTATCAGGGCTACATATTGGCCGAATGCGAGTGGCATGCGACCGGACCAGGTTTCGTTTTCGATCAGTTGACCATCCCATCATAGCTTTCGATAAATCGATCTCTTCAAAATTCCATCGGTCCTCCTTGGTAAGTTCACAACGAGGAAATGAATGCTAGACTCGTTCTCCATTTTGAGTGTGAATTTTATCGCAGGATGGCAACCACTAAATACATTTATTATATTATTCAAGTTACAATCACTACTACAAATAATAAAGGTGTCATCTATTTTTTTAAATTTTTATTATAGCTTGATTCCACACAGTATTTTGGTACAAGTATGAAATTTTCAGCGTGTGATATCGGTAGCCCAAATTTAGCAGGCCGACCATAGATATCAAGTGTGTGTCGGCGGGGGATCGAACCTCGGACCATGTGCATGATCGGCGTGAGTCCTAACCGCTGTGCCACCGACGCATACCTTTTATACATTTGAAAGCTTTGGATTGTGGGCTTCAACTGACTATTTTCTAGACGGGACATAAAACAGTCTGCAAGTAGAGGACCCAAGGGAAAACCCATTGCAATACCATCCTTCTGTCTGTAGATTGTTTCATTGAAAGTAAACTGTACATTCAATGTAAATTTCGAAAGTAGTTCTTTGAGATCTGTAGTGGGTATCCCTATATTCAATTTGTTGTCTTGAATATATTTGCATGTAAAACATATGGTTTCTGTCAGTGGAAAGTGCATAAATAGCGATTCTACATCCAAAGACAACATAAGTTTATTCAAAGCATTTGTATCCTGTATACATTCTCCTTCTGTCCAGTTGCTCATAAGAATTAAAATGCCTATCAACAACAGTATCAGTTAAGTGCATCAAAGGCACACACCGCTAACCCTAATTACAGACTCCAGTGTTCCACGTATTATGACTTTTGGTCTTTCTTGAGAAGGTCAAAGAAGAAACAATTCTGGGGGAGTAATAAAGAAGAAAGGGTCGAATACATGAATTAATAAATTGTAAGAGAAGAGAAGAAGTTGGCAGAAGAAGAATCAAAGATAGGACTTGCTTCAGGTGGACATTGAGAAGACAGAGGTGATGAAAATTCCTGGACAAGAACAACAACAACAGACAACGATCAGCCAGCATAAATGGAAGGAACCTGAAAGAAACAACCTCTTTCACCTACCTGGGAAGCATTGTTTCAACTACAGGCGAACGGAACTGACGAGGATATCAAAGCAAGAATCGGAAAAGCAAGACAAGATTTCACTACACTCAAGTCTGTGTGGAGGTCAACAGCACTCAGCACGAAAATGAGAATAAGATCCGGATTTTCAACTCCAATGTGAAGTCAGTGCTACTCACTATACGGATCTGAGACTTGCACTGCGCGTCATAAAGAGCATCTCAAACAAACTACAGATCTTCATTAACAGTTGTCTTCACTTAATACTCAAGATCTGATGGCCGGTTAGAAAAGATCAGCAACAGAGATCACTGGCAATGAGCGAACCAACCCGGCAGGAACCGATTGTGAAACAAATAGGCAGGAAGAAATGGAGATGGATTGGCTGGTCATACTCTAAGGAAACCAGCCATCAAGTAACATCACTAGACAAGCCATTGCTCGAGTGGAACCCGAAAGGGAAGCGGCGGCGAGTTGGTCGTCAGTGCAAGAGTGGGGTGACTTGGATGAGGTCATGTGAAGAGGAGATGAAAACGTGTAGGCAGACTTGGAGCCAGGTGAAGACTGTAGCAGAGAACCGAACGTAATGGAGACGCACGGCTGAAGCCCTATATTTCTCTAGGAATTAAAGGAAACAGTAATAATAATAAGAGAAGAGGTTAGGTTATACTAACACAAAGTGCCAACTTCTTTATGCAATAACTCCAAAGAAAAAATTCTTATAAATGGACAAGATATGAGACAACCAACAGGGATGTGAAGAGAAATTGATGACTACATAGAAGATAAGTCGATTTACTCCTTATTACAGTGCTGTTGACATTGCCAAAATCAGACAGATGAATCACAATCAACGCGTCTTATTCACGTCTGAAACTAAAATCAACGGTATGACATTTGGTGCGATTCTTTTTATGATCATTTGAGTGAGAGCAGACTTCAGATAAGAAACTATTCATGCCAGAACAATTCAGTGTAGGCACTACTGGGAAAAAAATTGCCAGGTCGTCAGTTTATTTAATGAAATGATGTTTATAAGAATATGGTAGGACATGGAAAACGAAAGAAAAAGAAATGAAGAAAGTACATAACCTTGAGACACACACGCACACACACAATCTTTTGTAGGCAAAGAAGAAGTGGAGCGCTTCCAATTGGAAACGATGTGTTATTTCCTACCTGAGACAAAACAGGAAGACAACCGTCTTTTAACCTAGGATTCAGTGCGAGCAGAAGTCAGCTTGCCTATTTAAAGTGCCCTTAGGAGTAGAATCACAGCAGCAGTAGACATGAGACTCAAGTCATCATTTCATATGTCGAGCATCAGACTGGTGATTCGGAGGCTGTTGAATCGAATATTGCCGCGACCCAGGTTTTTACATTTCACCTCCATTTATTGCTTAATACGTCAAAAACAGCATTCAAGGAAGAAATTCCTTTCAGCAAGATTATGATCTCATACAGTGGATAGTAGTAGGTCGAATTTTAACATCTCTGTAATCACTATTTGGTTGTGAAATGAATTGTGCAACCCCACTTTGACTTATATTCACAGTCCATTAATGTTAAGCTTATCTGTAAGTTAACTGTCGTCATCATAATATTAAGCTTAGATCTACATTCAAATTATAATTCACTGAAGATGCACAGTAAAAATTTAAAAGACTGATTAATGAACAAACCACATTCTCTTCAATAACTTCCTCTTCATCAGGTTCTACAGATAATGTGCCCATACTAGTGACAACTGAGGAAATATTCTCATTAACAACATTAATGCTGTTTTAAACTACATTTTATCAAATGGTATCGACAGTTTACATTTCAAAAGTAACAGTAAGAGAGAGAGAGAGAGATAGACCATATGCATAAATACAACACTAAACTGACAATACCAATAATATAATTCATCTTACTTATAAGTAGTGCAATTTAGTTTATTTTAAATAAGCAAAAGTTTAACATATCAGATTTATGCAAAATAAATTATATTATTATTATTAATGTTCCCTTGGGTTCCTAATGGAACATAGGGCTTCAACTACACGTCTCCACTTGCTTCTGTCTTCTGCTGTATTTTTCACCTGCATCCATGTTAGTCCATACTGTTTCAACTCCTCTTCACACGATCTCCTCCATGTCACCCTTGGACGTCCCACTCGCCGCTTCCGTTTCTGGTTCCACTAGAGCTATGGCCTGACGCGCGATGTCACCCAGCCGCCTCCTCAGCCAGTGTCCAATCCATCTCCACTTTCTCCTGCATATTTGTTGGGTGATTGGTTATTGTTTTGTTTGTTCCCATAGTTATTGTTGGTGATTCTTCCCGGCCATCTAATCTTCAGTATAGAGCCAGCGAAGACAGCTGTTGATAAAGGTCTGCAACAGGCTGTTGGAAATATTCTTTGTGACACACTGGCCAAGTTTCTGATCCGTATAGAAGAACTGACTGACTTGACGTTTGTATTGAAAATCCGAATTTTGTTGTTGATGCTGAGTGACGAAGATTTCCAGATTGGTTTCAGGTTGATGAATGTGTTTCTCGCCTTCCTGATTCTCGATTTGACATCCTCGTCCATTCCTCCTGTAGTTGAGACAATGCTCCCTAGATAAGTGAATAAAACAGAAAATTAATCAATAAAAACGCGGGTCTCTGCTTTCCGTTCTATTTCAAGTCGGATTTTCATTTCAACTTCGTTCACCTACTATAATACAGTAAATTAAAATTCTGTCAAACGAAGTCTTTCCTGAATGCGTTCGCTCCATTATTAAATGAAATATGGTCTCCGAAGACATTTTCAAAAAAAAACAAATACAAATAATTGAAGATATAATGATAACTGGGTGACGTCTGAATTTGAATCGCAGGCAACTGAATTAATAATTCGGAGTCCCACCAGACTATTTGCGAAACGAAGTTCCCAGCCAATTCATTTTGCGCTTGAAACAGTAGTCTGCTTACCCATGACCACTTCGAATAGTCATACAATTAGATAAGAAATGTTTTTTTAAGCTTCAAGCAGTCCTCCTCTACACTGACTGATGACTGGTCTTAAAGTTATTTTACGTGCTGAACAAAAACTACGTGGCAAATGTGAATAAAAGCTGAACAATGAATTTACTCAATTATGACTAATACTAATGGCAAAATTAAAGAACAGAGATCTAAGCAATGTGAACTCATGAATAACCTTGAGGCGACCGATCAGAAAAGCCAGTTCTTTTTTTACAAAAAAAATGTCATTCATTTACTAGAAAAATAAAGATTATAAAAATGAAACACCTTAACCCTAATCTAAACTCTCATCTTAACCCTAATCCTACCAGTAGCCCTAGACGGTTACCAACTCGTTATCCAAATAGTACTTTAAAACGAAATCAGGATGAGATTTGCGCATCAATTGGGTGGGGATATACGCTATCGCAAATCAAACTGTCCGCGCTTTCATTTCAGCATATTTATATACGCAGAATAGAGGTGGTCAATAATGACTTGAATTTCCTCAGGTAGTTAATTTTGTATTACGGGCCTAGAGGATTGCTGTAATCATATTAGGTGTTAAGTTTGACTGCTTCAAAGTGGTTTGATCAACTTGTCTTTACACAGCTAGAATGTCTGTTGTGATATTTTATATCCTATGAACGAAAACACCTCACGATAGCCTTTATCCTCACTCCCTCAATTCGTGTACAGCGTTCATAGTAACATTAGAACAGTGGTAGGTCACGTTATTCAACAAATAGTATTCATTCAAGGATTATTATCTGTTAGCTTCACTATCATATTTAGTAATATGAAGGAAGAAACAGTCAACATTTCACACCCACTGTTGGATAAGAAATTATCTTTCTTAAACTATTTAATGTAGGCGGTAAGAGAATTCAGTGTAACTGAAAGATACTGACAAATAAAAATTAATTTATTGGAGGATTTCATCATGAGCTGACATCAGTTAGAGTAGCATTGAAAAACCTGCAGCTGTTTCGTCAGCCTCGTTTGGGACTCCTCACAATATGCACCAACCGCCAAAGTTCAAACCCTGGACCTTGTGGTTGCAAGGCGAGCTAGCTCGTAGACCATTCAGCAGCTACTGGCACCTGAGTCGATCCAATGGACATCCAGTCCATGTAATCTAACTTCTGACAATTCACGACATAGCGCGACCACTTTACAATGTCTTCTTCGATGAGTTACTGTCTCACGTTCAACCAGTCGCACTCTCATGATGAAATCCCCCAAACAATCAAACGAAATTCCCTACAAAACCGATACTCAAAAATTGATCTCATGCTCACTAGCGACTGACCCAATTCAGGCTGTGACCTCAGGTTCTAGTGGGAAGCCGTGACCATTAGGGTGCAGCGGGTTGAAAGTGAGACAGTAACTCATCGAAGAAGACCATGTGAAGTGGTGGCGCTATGTCACGAATTGGCAGAAGTTAGAATTCATGGACTGGCTGGCCATTGGATCGAGTGAGATCCCATTGGCTGCTGAATGGTCTACGAGCTAGCTTGCCTTTCAACCAGAAGGTCCTGGGTTCGAACCCCATTGGTGGGTGCGTACTGATGAAGAGTCCCAAACTTGGCTGACGAAATAGATGGCTGTCCAGCTGGCTTATCAACAGTTCAGTAACTAATGTCAGCTCATAATGAAATCCTTCAAACAATCAAAGAAAATCCCTACAAAATCAATACTTAAAAATTAATTAAAAGTGAAATATTGTCATACATACTTTTGTCGTCTTTTCTGGTCAGAACCAGTCAACGATAATTTTATGCTTGTAGTAAAATATTAATTCCACAGCTTTTATGTAATTACATGTCTGTCTGTGTGTATCACTGGAGCCAAAACCACTAAAATCTTTTGTCCTTCCGCTATAGTTTAAAAAAGCATTTAGACTATTTTATTATTAATGTTGTTTCCTTTAATTCCTAGAGGAACATAGGGCTTCAACCGTACGTCTACATTGAGTTCGGTTCTCTGCTACAGTATTCACCTGGCTCCATGTCTGCCCACACGTTATCATCTCCTCTTCACATCACCTCCTCCAACTCAACCTTGCACTGACGACCAACTCGCTGCTTCCCTTTCGGGTTCCACTCGAGCAATGGCTTGTCTAGTGATGTCACTTGATGGATTGTTTCCTCAGAGTATGACCACCCAATCCATCTGCATTTCTTCCTGCCTATTTATTTTACAATCGGTTCCTGCCGGGTTGGTTCGCTCATTGCCAGTGATCTCTGTTGCTGATCTTTTCTAACCGGCCATCAGATCTTGAGTATTAAGTGAAGACAACTGTTAATGAAGGTCTGTAGTTTGTCTGAGATGCTGTTTATGACGCGCAGTGCAAGTCTCAGATCCGTATAGTGAGTAGCACTGACTTCACATTTGAGGAGAAAATCCGGATTTTATTTTCATTTTCATGCTGAGTGCTGTTGACCTCCACACAGACTTGAGAGTAATGGAAGCTTGTCTTACTTTTCAGATTCTTGCTTTGATATCTTCGTCAGTTCTGTCCGCCTGTAGTTGAAACGATGCTCCCCAGGTAGGTAAAAGAGGTTGTTTCTTTCAGGTTCCTTCCATTTATGCTGATCGTTTTCTGTTTTTGTTGCTGTTGGTGGTGTTGTCCATGAATCTTCATCACCTCTGTTTTCTCTATGTTCACATGAAGGAAGTCCTATATTCTCTGGATGGTTCTTCTGCCAACTTGTTGCTTTTCGCTTGCATATCTTCCAGTTTGTGGGAAATCAAACATATATCATCGGCGAAGTCTAGATCCTCCAAGTTGTTTGTGTGAGTCTATTTTATGCCTTTTTCCTCATTGCCCGCTGTTTGTCGCATTATCCAATCAACTGCAATCAGGAAAATCACTGGCGGTAGTAGACAGCCTTGTCTTACTCCTGTCCTCACTTCGAAGGGTTCCGTAAGTTTCCCGTTGTGGATTACTTAGCATGCAGCATTGTCGTACAGCTGTTGGATGAGATGTATAATTGTCGGTGGCACCCCGTAGTAGCGAAGTAGTTGCCAATGCACCTCTCGATCGACGCTGTCGAAGGCATTTTCAAAGTTGATGAAGTTGAGATTGAGAGATTACTGCCATTCCAAGCTATTTATGTATGTCCAAACTAAGTTGATATTTAATAGTCTGAGAAAATTTGGGTATGGAGCGTATGATAGTCATTATTATTGTATATTTTTTATTATTATGTTTTTACATTTCCCAGTGAATGAAAAACAAAACGATATCAGTTTTACTAACATTTGGTTATTTAATGTGTCTAACAGCTTTATCAAAGTGATTATCAAACCAGAACTTACAAAATATCAGCTAATATATACATAACAACTTAATCATCGTACACCTGTAGGAGGTAATTTTCACGTTGTTAAGTTGGTCACTTGGTAAAGATAACAAAACCAGGTGTAGATTGTTGGATATGATAAGTGTATTAAATTGGAAAAAACAGTATGTGATTACGCAACGAAATTCCGTATCACTTTCATGCTTATTTTGTCACTTCATGGGTAGGAGTGTGGAAGGGGAATGGTTGTTTCGATTTATCTGTATTCAAGAGGAAAAAGTGCTCTAACAAATATTTAGACTTCGGATCATCACATCCTATCAGTGCTACGGTATCAAATGCCTCAAGTCTTCTAAGACGGGTATACTCTTCGATGACGGATGAGAAGGAAAGAAACAAGAAGAAATATCAAATAATACTGTGTGAAAGTCAAAGGCACTCAGCATCAAAAATAGGATCCAGATTTTTAACTTCAGTGTGAAGTCAGTGCTGCTTACTATACGGATCAGAGACTTGGCGTCGAGTCACGAAGGATACGTCGAACAAACTACAAACCTCCATCAACAGCTGTCTTCGCTCAATACCACCCAAGAAAAAACTAGCAGTAGTGAGAGATCTCTGGGAACTAACCAACCCAGCAGGAACCGATTTTGCAACAAATATGCAGGAAGAAATGGAGGTGGATTGACCATACTCTGAGAAAACAAACCATCAAGTGAGTGGCATCACCCACAATGCAGGCAATCACTCGAGTGGAGAGAAGCGGCGAGTTGACAGTCAGTATGTGGGTGACATGGAGGAGGTGATGTGAAGAGGAGATGAAAGCATGTGGGCAGACGTGGAGCCAGGCGAAACGTCGGCAGAGAACCGAACGCAATATAGACGTGCGCCTGAAGCCCAATGATCCTCTAGGAATTAAATGAAACAACACTAACAATAATACTGAAATTCTCAGGAAAAAATAACTACCCAAAGAACTTCATTAACAAAATCAACATCGACATTAAACATGATTGATAACGTATTTCGAAGTTGTGAAGCACAACAGCTGCCATTGCATACACATCGGAGACGTCAGACGATATCAGAAGAGTAATCAACAAACACAGCATCAAGCACACTGAAAAGTAACCTGGTCTATGCAAAAGACAGAATTTCACTGGATTCACAATCTAACTGTTTCTACAAAATAAAATCTTTAGAATACGACGCAATATACATCGGTTAAACATCACGAGTAATCATGATCAGAGGAAATGAACACCATAAAGCCTCTATTTGACAACTGAGAAATCTAGTGGAACTAGAAAAGGTTAGAAAATCCTCAGCCACTAAAGAATTGAGTTACAAAATTGATTTTGACAATATTGAAATGTACAGAAAATACCCATCCAGGCAGGAAAATAAGAACAACAAAGTTCAGCAAAGAGTCTCTTTCACGAGGCGAATTCATTCAGTCGGCTGTACAGTCGCATTTATATATAATTATTTCGTGTGTGTGTGTGTGTACATTAGGATTTTAAAACAAAAATAAGATAAAAATTGGTTAGGGTTACTGTTTGCGTCATCAAAATGTTTCTAAAATGTGATGAATGATCAAAATTGCAACTAGGGGGGGGGGGTAAAGATTGGTAATTATTAACACGGGTTGCGTAATATGAAATAGGATGTTAATGAAGACATGTATCCAAAACAAATTATGTGATAGGTAGAAAGAGTAAATAAAGGGTTGGTTAAGAAGAAGATGTTACTAAGATGCCACACAAAAATTTAAAAAAATAAAAACAAAAAGCAATATTAACAAAGTTATAGGGCTTGGTAATAGACCCAAGGTAGAAGCAGAGTAGTGGAGAAGTCTCTTCTGTACGCATAAATCAGGGTTTTCTCTCCTGATCGCAATGCAAAGTATTCGGAAGTTTACCGTTTTCGGGAGGCATCTTTTGAGTTTCTAGATGACTTTGAAAGAATTCTCCTTGTATGTTATGCGTCGGTGGCATAGTGGTTAGGACGCTCGCCGACCATGCATAGGGTCCGGGGTTCGATCCCCGGCCAACGCACTCCTTTACCTCGCTAAGCCAGAAATAATCCTGGTGAAGAGGAAAGGTTGGGCATGAGGCTAGCAACCCCATCCTGTAAAATAAACACTGCTACAGAAACTTCAAGCCACTAGCTTGAAGCCCTATGTTCCACTGGGAACGTGAAGGAAATAAAAAAATACGTTGAGTGACCAGTGTTGACCACATGTTCAATTATAGCACTCTTTATTGATACACTGTTACCTTTTCATAGCCAAGTGGGATAATGTAATTGTACTAATGTAAACACACACATACACACAAAATAATTATATATATATATGCGATTTTACAGCTTAATGAATAAATTCGCCGGAAAGAGACTCTTCACTGAACTTTTCTGTTCTAATACTGAAATGATCCAGAAAAGTTTCAGAAATCACAAAGAACGTCTAATATCAGAAGCACTACATGGTAAATGGAAACCAAACTGTCTCAATAGGAATGTGGACTAAGCCAGAGTTTGACCTCCCCCAACATGGAATAATGAAATCAACACAAGTGTGATAAGCAATTTCATTGTGTAAACATGCTGTTTTCATAATTTCATGCACTTATCAAATGCAACAATCAACACCTGGTTTTGTTATCTTCACCTATTCACCCACTTAAAAAACATAAAAATGACCTCATGCTGATTAGGTTGCTATAGATAAGCTGATATTTTGTAGATTCCGGCCTAATAATACTGTGGTGAGTGCTACTTATAATCCGATATAAGTAGTATATCAGAAACGAAGTAACAATATGTTTGGCACACTGGAAAGAGCAATCAAAGAAGAAAACTATTAGAAAAATGTTGCCATATGATGCAGAATCCAAGAAGCTATCGAATGAGATGATATTCGACCAATTCGTCAAGGATGTGGTAAAGATGTGCAAATGGCCAGTTGAGAATATGGTATTCCGAATTTAGCTATCTACCATACGTTTGACCAAATAAATATTCCTTTCAGTCTCCCCAATAGTAAACTATTGAAATATAATTATACTTTATTTGAGTATGGCAGTTACTATAGTCCATTGATTGCTTTGTAGAAAATATGCTTTCAGAGAGATTCAGACTAAGAAAATAGCTCAAAAACAAAGAAGGAAAGAAAAAGAGACCAAGGACATATCGGATAAATTCAACAGAGCACATCCTGGTGTCAGCTTCACTAAGGAAGAAGAAGAACAAAATAAATCTATCTCCTTTTTGGAAAACATAGTTGACGTTAGCAGAGAAAACCTTCTTCCACTGGACAATATACTCACTTCCTGAGCTTTCTACCTTTACAATACAAACGTAATCTCGTTAGATGCCTGGTTCACCGGGCTAGCGTTATCTTTTCAATTGCGACACTGAACAAAGAACTCAGTAATATTAGCGATCTCTTGAATAGAAATGGATATCCAACCGAATTCGTGAACAAACATACGAAATCAGAAAGTAAAAAGTCGTAAGTGCCAATTGTTCCCAAAAATTCAGTCTTCCTAAGACTACAATTCACGGGTGATGTCCCTAGCGAGATCTTATTACAACATCTGTGGAGGGGCTTCAAAAGGATTTTCAACACAGCTAAACTATGCTGTATATTCACTAGCCGACCAAAACTCAGTTAGCGAAATGAAGGCAAACTGCCCTGTTTCGCCTCTTCCATGTGTATTTACCGGTTTAACTGACCATGCGGAGCCAGTTACATAGGGCAAACGATCAGACAAGTTCATTGTCGAATTTCTGAACACCTCCCATCTTGGTTTAGAAAAGGTTTGAATAAAGCTATACGCAGCTCAATACTTGCTCATCTCATCGATACTAACTGAACCTCACATTATTCTAGTTAAGCTTTTAAAGTTATTTATCGTATATCACCCAACCACTCGCACGGTCTAAGAGTATGACCTTTAAATTCAGCAGAGGCAATCGGAAATTTGTACAGTCTCTTTCTTTGCCGTGGCCAACTACATGATATGTACTAAGTTTTTGAAATCGTTTTTTTCTCCTCCCCTTGTAACTATCTTTTGACTTTGTTAATTTTTACAATACAAGCTAATTCTATTAACTTGTTTGTATTTTACGTAACTCTTCTGAGTCATCCTATTCTCCTAAGACATCATTATTTTATATAGTTTGGTTTGTAAGGGTTAGTTATGTTTTTACGAGTTGATCACGGATTGATATCAGTTAGAGAATTCATGACCAGTGAGGTCCAATTAGATGTCACGTGTGTGGATGGATGTCCCACCAACGACAATGGTTGGGGTCGCGCTAAATCACGAAATGGTAGAAGTTAGAATTCATTGGCTTGCCAGTGAATCGGGTCCCAGTGGCTGAATGGTATACGACCCATCTTGCCTTGTAACCGGAAGGTCCTGGGTTCGAATCCCAGTGGGTGCGTACTGCCAATGATTCCCAAACTAGGATGAAACAGCAGCTATCCAATCCTCCCTGGTTTTCAATGGTTCTCTAACTGATATCAATGCGTGATCAACTCGTAAAAATCATTATTTTACAAATTTCTTGATTATATAGCAGCTTGTTGATAACGCCCAAGAACCAACTTATCTTTGATCCCGTTTAATTAATTTCCACCCTTCCTTTAAGACCTAGATATCTTGTTACTAAAATCTATTGGTTAATTGTTTGGATGACTTTTAACCTCTTAATTTCAGCTCCCCCCATGTTGATTGATTAAAATTAACCACTTGATTGGCAAAGATTTTGATGCAAAAAACTGTATATTATTAGTGTAGAGCCAGCCAGCGTATGATGAAGAACTAATTAGAAAAGGAATGCATATTTCTTCGCTCAATCTGTTGTTGTTGTTGTTTTTCCTCTAAATGCGTAAATGGGAATTCGGAAATTTCAGAAACAAAAAGGATTTATTTAGCATGACATCTATCCTGGTATTTGAGTAATAGAATGTCAGAAAAGTAAAAATGTAAGAATCAGACATCTGATAGAGTTAGCCTTCTGACTGGTACGTTGTTAAATATAGAAACAATTCACAGTGCACCATAATGGCGAGCCACCTAGCATGGTGGCCACATTACAAACATGACTGATAGGATTCAGTCTGCACCGAAGATAGGACTAGACACATTACACTACTTACTGACCTGTGTGCAATCAAAAATATCCAATACAGTCCTTCAGGAGGTCAGTCGCGAGCCTGAATAGCTCAGTGGTAACGTCTCTGACTGCAGCACTGGGTGACGCGGGTTTGAATCTCAGAAGGGACATGAGTTCCTTCAAGGTTGCAGATACGCCTTGCTGGCTGGTGAGTGCCAACTAGCACGAAACCTAGGTCCAAGGCTTCCTGCCGATTGCCTCCAACCATCTAATACCAACAATATAGAAAAAATCCCAGTTGTGATGCAATAGAAGGCAAAAGAATTAAGCGACAAAACATTTCCTTCCCAACGATGTCTTCATCTATGATTATGAAGAACGAGAACGAAGCAAGCAGTATGCTTGACTAGTGTCCAATACTGTGTATCCAGGAATATAAGTTTATCATCGAGAAAGAAAGCAATGACAGAATTTAATCCTCAAACGTCTTTTTAACCAGAAGGTATATTAAGGAGTGTAATAATAATAATAATTTGCTTTATTCCAAAACAGTACTTGTGATACAGAATGGAATTCTCAGCATTTTTACTACAGTATTGCATCCAGTTAGTACATTATCAATAAATAGAATGCTACACAGATTAAGGAAATCTCAGTTCATTATGACAACTACATATTGGCATGTCGGTAGAAAAGCCAAAGTTTAACATTGTTTGAAGGTGTTAGAAAAGTAGGTGCTATCATATTTACTGGCGTAAGCGAGAGAAAGAAACAAAGCAGCACATAACGGAAAAAAGAGAGAGGGAGAGAAAAGAAAAAGAAAGAAAAAAAATGTTATATCTATAAATGATATGAGTTGGAAAGACGAGATCCAGTTGTTCTACTGACTATTGAATGAACTATAGGTGTCACGCCTAATGCTTTCTTTATCGCACAGAACACGAGCTAAATAGGGTATGGTTGAGTTTTTGTACTTGCTGGTGCGAGCATATAGTTTTCTATATAGGCTTCTTGTTTTGCCTGATGAGATGCAAGGGGAGAGTTGTGAGTGAAGAGGGTGGTGTGAGTTAGACAAAATGGATTTGGCCCATTTTTCACATCAGTCCATGTGCCTGTCAACCAGAATATTAACAAGGTGGTTAAGTGGCACGTTGCTTACCCTGCTGACAACCTTTAACATCCTGCGTAGTAAGGTATAGTCTTTCTTCAGTAGCCCGGGAAAAATTAAGGGGGAACAATGGAGAATAATAGGCAGAATGCGAGAGTTGACGAATTGTAGGAGTAAGGGTTGGGTTATACCAGATTTGTTTTCTGAGTTTTTCACTTTTAAAATGCAAACGCAACTTAATAAAGTGTGTTTAGTACAGAGAATTAGGATAATCTGCTCAAATGAATCTCAACGAAGAACCTACGACTATCAGGAAGTTACTTGGAAAAAAATCGTCATCCAGATAATTTCATTGACAAAAATATGCCAAGATAACTTACCACGGCAACAGCTTCAAAGAAGCCCTTCTTCATAAAACTGCAGTTTCATGGTGATAACATCAGCGAAATAGCGCAGTACAGACCCCAAATAATGTAATTTTTTGAAAAAAAGTGTTCAGTGCAGCACACGTACACTGTCTGTTCAGGAACACTCTGACTTTACTTCCGAGAAATAAGAATTGTTTACCTAATTTCGCCTCCTCAGTATATACATCTACCAGTTTGACTGCTCTATTAGGTTGTCTTCTGGTCCTACTTTATCAGCTGCAGTATGCCAAAGAAGAAGATTCATGGACATGTGATTCAATCAACATTTTTCTGTGCTTCAACTCTGCAGGTTAGACAATTCCACGAAATATGTCAATAATTCAGAGCATAATTATTGTTACATTGAATATACCCATTAAAAATATTTTAAAAAACAACTGATTAATAAGGGAAGAATATTCTTTTTCGATAAATTCGTCATCAGGTTCTACGTTTATATGAGATTAATAATTCAAGAAATATAGTTGTCAACAAAATTATTTTTTTATCCTGCACGTTCCCCAGTGGAACATAGGGCTCCAAGATAGTGGCTTGAAGTTTCTGTAGCAGTGTTTATTTTACAGGATGGGGTTGCTAGCCTCATGCCCAACGTTTCCTCTACACCAGCATTATTTCTGGCTCAACGAGGTAGAGGAGTGCGTCGGCCGGGGATCGAACCCCGGACCCTGTGCATGGTTGGCGAGCGTCCTAACCGCTATGCCACCGACGCCCATCAACAAAATTATGGCTCTTTTAAATTACACTGAATCAAGTAGTATAGACAGTCTACATTTCGAAAGCATCAGTAAGTGAGACAGAGATAATATGCATTAATACAAGTAAACTACCTCAATATCAGATAGGTTAAGGAAAGCAATAATAAGTTCATGAATTTATAGGTTCTACAACAGACCAAGGTAGCAACAGTGGCTAGCTGGAACTATTTCTTTTTCACACAGAGCTTCGGTTGAATTAATTTGTGAGACCTGGCCATTGAGAGTGGAAGACATGAAAAGACTAGCTGTCTTTGATCATATGTGCCTGCGTTCTATCTGCCGTGTGAAGGGGTAAAATAGGGTGAGCAATATCAAGGTTAGGCAACGAGTGTAAGGTAAGGAAGGGAAATAAATTGACAAGGCTGCGAAGCTACATCGACTGAGATGGTTAAGACATGTGTTACCCATGCCTAGCCATTGCCTTCCTCGACTGACAAAGGGTCAGGCTGGAAAAGAGCTAGCGGCGGTCAAACCAAAACATGTCACCAGTCAATGAAATCCACAACAGTCAGTTTAAGCGACGTATAGACTTCCTGGTTGGGGTCCTTGAGACGGTAAAAACTAATAGCTTGGGACAATCAGTGATATGGTTCAAAATCGTTCTCAATGACTCAGATGCATCCACTCCTTGTGACTCATAATTTCCAATGAAACTATGTTCTTCGTTATTACTTATATATATATATATATATTCCTATGGCCAGTCCGTGTGTGATCAAATTGTTCGAAATGTGTTGCGCAAATACATTACATGATTTCGACAAATTACGTCTTCTTATTGCTTTATCTAAATTCATAAAAGGAACTGATTGTTTTAAAAATTATCCTTTTGTCTCATATACCTGTCCACTGTCTGTGTTAAGCATTTCTTCTAATTTCTTGCCTTGTTTTGTGTGCAATATGGAGTACGGTGACTTGAACTGCTGCACATTGGTGTAAAGTTCTATATCAAAAACAGAGAGACAAGGGAATTGCAGTGGTCCCTGCTGTTTGGAATGTTCCGTACTTGGGGGACTATGGTACTATATTTGGGCATTCGATACATATAAAAAGACTCTTCAATCAATGCTAGCTTTGTGGCCTATTTGGATGACGTGATCTAATATAGGAGTGTTGATGGTCTTCACAACGCCTGTATTCAGCCACACTGACGTTGATGCTCCTAGGAGCACGAAAAATCAAGTTCCTGGTGTGCAACCACCAATATAATTGACTTTCTAAGAGTAGCAGTTGAATTTGATAGATACTATTAGAGGTAGTTAGCTTGGTTTCAGAATCACAACCAATTTTTTCGGAAGGTATAAGCTACAGCTTTCTGGCATTAAACGTTCTTTGGAACTATTTTCTCAACTTGTCAGTCATTATTTCACTTGGTATACCACCTTTGAATTGTAGTCGTATAAATGAAGGCATCTTACTAACAGATACAGAAGAATTTCTTTTCTACCCTCTTGGCTATGTATTTGGTGATGAACTAACTACTTAGGGTAGCTGTTTGGAAATAACGTTCGTCTTCACTTGTATCTCCTGAATAAATAGGCCTGACGCTATAACTGAGGGTCTTTACCAAATTTATTTAATACGGGAGAGTTTCAGTCACTATTATGACCCTACTGTTGCCTGCTGTCGGACCGCTGAATTCACAAATAAGAAAAAAACGTAAACAGCGGGGAAAATTTTCTTTTCGGCAATTCATTTTCCCAAATTGTAAAATCGTAATTGTATTTAACAAAGAAATCTTAAGACCAATCATATACTGGGTAAAATTTGTCCTCGGAAACGTATTATGCGATGTAAGGTGTAATCTAGAAGGGGTAACAATTTGAAAATCAGAAAAGGCGGCAAAAGTTGGGATGACGTAATAAGTGTTAGAAAATGATTAAACAGTATGGTTTTGTACAGTGGAGAAGAACAAGTCGAAAGATGATAAAGTGGTTTTATAAAGTCTGTATGAAAAATGCAGTGTTATTAATCAACAGTAGTATAGTATAGTAGTGATAATCAAATAAGGATGACGTAAGCAATAGTAATAATAGCAAACTTACCTAATAAAAGGAAACAAAATTACCAGACATATTGTTGATACCGGACATCTCGTAGAGATTTCTAAGTCGTTCAAAATATTAAATAGACAAAGGACAGCAAATTTACTACGATTTGCCGAAGCGATCGCAATCAAACAATTTAAACCAGACTTATGCATACAGAAAGAGAGTGTGATTAACCTCTCACTCCCTTGGTAACTGAATTTTGATTTTGATTAGTCATCAGTGATCTCAACTCACTGAGCAAATCTCAATCTTATAAACTGTAACTGCTTTTTTTTTGGAGTTGCCATGTGAACCTACAAGCTAACACTGTTTCTGTTAATCAATTTTTCTATTTTCTGTCTTACCCCTACCCCCTCTTTTCAACTCTGAAAGTGTATAAATTGATGATGATAACTTAAACTAAAAATTGTAATGCTTTCATTCTTTTTTTGGATGCGTCAAATTTATCTCTTCTCTACTACTAATCAAACATTAAAGTATGTTATTATCATTTATATAACCATTGTAATTTCAGGTAGTCTGCAGCTGATGAGAACCTGTG
The DNA here is from genome assembly GCA_944472155.2 of Trichobilharzia szidati. Classification (NCBI taxonomy): domain Eukaryota; kingdom Metazoa; phylum Platyhelminthes; class Trematoda; order Strigeidida; family Schistosomatidae; genus Trichobilharzia; species Trichobilharzia szidati. Next base: position 33,604,877 of record OX235271.1, on the reverse strand, counting down.
AAATAGAATGATATCATTTTATACTGCAAATTTCGTCTTCCTTTCCTTATCGAAACAAAATTATATTGTGAGAACGTTACTGTGGCTACGGTAGGGTGAGTGAATGTATTGGAGTGCTTTCGGCTGCAGAGGTCAGCTTCTAAATCCCTAATAGCCAATGATTCAGCTATTTGCAGATGGCATACGCGAAGTCCTTTCGTACAATATTAAGAGACTCTGTGTTGCACTGTAAAGCATTCATGCGTGGTGCTCGATATCCAGATTTGACAAGGTGTTCAAGGATGCAGCTTCTGCTATTCCTCTTTTCTCCTCTAGCCTACAGAGCTGGACAATGTTCCAGAATGCGTTTGTGGACTTGACGTTGCGTACGGCCTATACACTCGGCTCTACACTGACAAGTAAACTGATAAATGCACACTGAGGTGGCCAAAAGCGGTATATTGTCCTTAACGGTAGAATTGATAAATTATCTTCTAGAGAATATCATACATTAGGTGGCTGCTTGAGATGTCTTCTTCAGACATTTCGAGAGGTAGTTTCTAAGAATTTCTGCTTCTATGACACCTTTGAATTCCAGGTTCATGAAGAGAGTTTTCTCAGGAATAGTTGTGATTTTTGGCGACGGAGGCCATTCTTTCATGTTTTTGTCTATGAATCTCGGTAGATTGGTATAAGAATAAAACTTGTACACTGTGGTAGAATGTAATTCCATAATGGGTAAATTTTATTTTGATAAAGTCTCACAGTGTTATAGAGTAATGTTTACTGATGACCTCGTTTCGAGCATAATTTATTGCTCATAATCATATTAAGGTAATCACACGACTTCCTACATTCATTTATATAGTTCCATTGTTTTTCACTTGCTTTGATTGGTAGTATTATTTTCCATATTTCGGGTATGAGTGATGATTCATTCCTATTGCATGTGTTGGGTGTAGATTCGATGAACAAGGATTCAGTAATCAACCTCTCTCCACCTACCTAGATTACTTTTTAGAATTTTAACCCTCTCCCACCCTATTGTGTGGTTGTGTGTTAATGCATGCATTGCAATTGCAGAGCTTTTTTCTAAATTACTTATCTTCTCTGGGTCAACCATTCTTACCTTAGCTAAATTCTTATGTTCTGACAATCTGACTACCCCTGACCTACTAGTCTGACCTACGTAATTGCCTTCACAGTCATTGCAGGGTATTTTGTAAATTATATTATTTTATCTAATTGGGTCAACTGGGTCCTTTAACCTACAGAGCTTGTCCCTGAGTGAGTTTGTAGGTTTAAATGCCACCCTAACTCTTGCTTTATTTAAAATCCTACGTAGGGTCTCAGATGTCCCCTCTTTATATGGTATAACTGTAAATGACTTATATTCTCTCTTGTTTATATTATTATTACAAGTTTCACAATTCTTTTTATTTTTCTTTTGGCGTTTTTCAATCTTCCTAATGAATTTTAAAGGATAGTTATTTAACACCAACGCCTCTTCTATCTGTTTTATCTCATCATTTAGGTCCTTTTTTGTGCTACTTAGTGCCATCGCTCGGTTTGTTAGACACTTAACTAAGCCTGCCTTAACAGTTAAAGGATGAGATGAATTAAAGTCTAAATATCTATTAGAATGCGTTGGTTTTCTATAAACACTAGTGTGTAGTTTGCCTTCTTCTATTCGTTTTATTTTACAATCTAGGTAGGTGGAGAGAGAGGTTGATTACTGAATCCTTATTCATCGAATCTACACCCAACACATGCAATAGGAATGATTCATCAATCATACCCGAAATATGGAGGATACTACTACCAATCAAATCAAGTGAAAAACAAGGGAACTATATAAATGAATTTAGGAAATCGTGTGATTACCTTGATATGATTATGAGCAATAAATTATGCTCGAAACGAGGTCATCAGTAAACATTACTGTATAACACTGTGAGACTTTATCAAAACAAAATTTACCCATAATAGAATCTCAGTAGATACCCGTTTTCTAGTAGGGTTTCAGGTAATAAATTATAATTCTTCCTCTATCGCGTCTTCCGAACTGATTTTTCTAATCCCTCAACTTAATGTACATACGAGGTTTCGCTTTCGCATCATTGGGATGAATCTCTGGAAGTTGATGAGCTTTCCCGTCCATGCTGGCTTGCAATATATTGATCTTTGGATCAAACAGTCTTGTCTTCTGGTAAGCAGTACTTCGAGGGAAAGAAATGGCATGTTTGATTCATGTTCTAAGGTGAATTTTATTGATGGGTGTGTCTCGTTGAAGGTTTTGATGAGATACTACTCTAAATCAAATTCTGTCTTACTGATATTCACTCAACTTAGTGTAGCATATCAAAGTCAGAATCGGAAAGGCAAGATATGTTTTCATCAACCTGGAACCAGTTTGGAAATCTTCCGCACTCAGCATAAGGAACAAGATTCTCATTTTCAACACCAGTGGGAAGTCGGTTCTTCTATAAGGGTCAGAAAACTGGCTAGCGTGTCACGAAAATGATTTCCAGCATGTTGCAGACTTTCATTAACAGCTGCCTTCGCTGGCTTCATACTGAAGATCAAATGGCTGGCCAGAAAGAATAAGCAACAAGAAATTATGGGAACAAACCAGCCAAAAGCCGATCGCTTAACAAATATGCAGGAGAAAAGGGAGATGGATCGGGCTTCTTATTGTGGTTCTCAACAGTCTCAGCAATATTTAGTAAACGAAGTTAAGATTTGTTGGTATGCGGTAAATGACTTTAAAAGCCTCGTTGAAATCAATCTTGTGTTCTCTATGCACAAGATGAGATAGAATAGCGCTACGAATGGATTTTGTTTGTCCTTTACCTAACCACTAAGCAGAGTGATGTTCGGAAATCAGACGAGAAACACGCCTAATTCTACGGCCTATGTAAATGGCTCCACAGGAACATTTAAACTGGTAGATACACATGGAAGAGGCAAAATTAGGCAGCTTATCTTTTACTGCCGAATACGAAATACGGGTGGGTTTTTTTCTACCGATCTCCTCCGCTGGATAACACGGGAGTTTTCTTGAGGTGCATTAACACAAATTACTGAAAATGTTCACACTGATATATTCGTTTCTTTTTTACTAAATAGGCTGTTGCTACCCAATGTTAGTCTTTATCCAGACTTCACGAAGAAGATCAATTTTGTTACATAAGAGAGAAAAATATTATCATGATTACACAATATGAAAAAGAAACTCTTTCATATTACCTTGATTGAATTCGTTTTCTCATTCACTCACTCACTCACTCACTTACTCACTTACTCTCTCCCTCACTCAAAGTAAAGGCGTTAGTTAACAAAATTATACACACGTTTCTCTAGCTGTCTATCTTCCTTTACCAATCAAACGATTTTTTTCATAAAGTTTTTGTATAAATAACAATTAAACGTTTTTTTCTTTTGTGAATAATTGATTTAGATTATCACTTCTAGGAGTTGAAAAATTACAAGATAAGAGAGTTAATTATGAAAGAAGTATTGTCTTTCTGTGTGAGTGTGCTGAATATAGACATTAGTACAAAACTTGATTTCTGACATGACAGCAGTTGATACTAACCATAATGACTATCAAAACTAGGTGTCACTTACAACATGTTGTAGGAACCTTAGATATACACCATGTATATATATATATATATATATATATATATACGTAGTACAGCCTCACATCATCAGTACCTTATTATTATTATTTTGTGTAGTAATACGATAAACGTACACGTATATAAATGGATCATTTGAATTATTTAGTTGATGCATCAGATGTCTCCAAGTATATTTATCATTCCATGGAATCTGTCAGTCAGGAATAATCAACTCTGAAGATCAGAAATTGCATGTTTTAAAAAAGAAATACACACCAATGCACAGGCACACACAAACAACACATTTTAAAAACTTAAGTAATCATTTTAGTTAGAAACCCACCCATCAACATAATCATCAGAAGTGAATAACTAAAAACAACATTCTGGTGAACAAGCAGAGGCAGCAGAAGATGAAGAAAAAGGCAAATAATAGTACTTCTCTCTCTGTCTCTAAGCATGTATATACAACGCCCAAATGCTGACACTATCGTATCAATGTAGATAAGCTGATAACTAGGCATGTATCAACGTGTATTAAGGTTGGGCTTCATCAATAACAAAAATTTATCATTTAAAGAATAAATAGAGTACAACAAATAGTCATTTTGTGTATTAATAATAAGAGGGTCTTCAAAGAGATATACTTGAATCTCTTTGCATTCGGCATCCATGATGACTCTCTTGTCCAACTTGTTGTTTTTTATTTGGTTTCCAATCGAGTAATGATAGCCTGGTAGATGATATCACTTGAATACCTTCTTACTGTATGTTCAGTACATTACTATTTCCTTTCGTAATTGATTCTTAGTTGGTATATTCCTAGAGTTCCTAGAGTCTTATTAATTCTTTTATGTGTAGACATAGAGAAGGCAGAGGTGATGAGGATAGCCAACCAACAGCAACGGCAACAGTAACAACAACCAGCACCAATCACCATCAATGGAGGAGATTTGACGGAGGTTAATTAATTCACTGGTCAGAATCTGATAAAAGGGAGATACGCCTTCATCAACCTGAAGCCAGTTTGAAAATCTTCTGCACTGCACTCACTCAGCCAGCCAGCATAAAGAACAAGAATAGGATTTTCAACAAAAATGTTACTCTATTATTATATTATTATTCCCTTGGGTTCCTAGTGGAACATAGGGCTTCAACTGCACGTCTCCACTTGCTTCTGTCTTCTCCTGTGCTTTTCACCTGAATCCATGTTAGTCTATACTGTTTCAACTCCTCTTCACATGATCTCCTCCATGTCACCCTTGGACGTCTCACTCGCCTATTCCCTTTCGGGTTCCACTCGAGGGCCTGAGGCGCGATTTCGCCCAGGGGCCTCCTCGGTTATTCTATAAGGGTCAAAAATTGACCCACATGTGACGAAAAGGATTTTGTAACAAGTTACAGACTTTTATCAACAACTGCCCACTCTGGCTCCATACTGAACAATGAATAAATGGCCAACCGGTCAGAATTAATCAGCAACAAGAAACTCTGGTTGGCTGGGAACAAACTAACAAGCAGGAGCCGATTACTCAACAAATATGCAGGAGAAAAATAGAGATGGATCGGTCATACGTTGAGAAAACCATCAAATGACATCGCGTTCAGTTCAGACCATCGCCCAAGTGAAACTCAAATGAGAAGCAACGGGTTGGTCGTCACTGCAAAGGTGATATGGAGGAGATCGTGTGATGAAGAGACGAGAGATTACGGACGATCATGGACTCAGATGGAGAGGACAGCACTAAATAGAACAAAGAGGAGATGTGTTGTTCCCCTCGGAACCCAATCTAATAATAATATTATAATAATATTCCTTTTAAGTTGGCCATATGAAATCCAGTATGCAGCAAAGACAGCTGTCGATAAAATTTTGAAACAATCTTTTAGAAATGCATTTAGTGATACGCGCTTCAAGTCTCTAAATCATATAGAAGAACTGACATTCTTGAAATCAGTGTTGAAAATTTGAATTTCGTTCTTTGTGTTGCTGGGTGCAGTAAATATCCAGATTGATTTCAGAGTGACGAAGGTCTGTCTTGCCTTTCCGATCTTGGCTGATTTTGATATCCTCATCCGTGATGTTGCCTGTAGTTGGAACGATATTGCTTAGAAGAATAAAGGAAGTGACTTATTTCACCTTTCTCCTATCGATGATGATTGTTTCTTGTTGCAGTTGTTGTTATTGGTGGTTGTACATCTTCGTCAACTCTGTTTTCTCTATGTCCATTTGAAGTTCGGCATTCCCCGCCAGTCTCTTCTCCTATAGACCTTCCAGCTTGTGTGACATTAGACATAAAGGATCCGCGAGGTCAAGATCCTCTAGATTGTTCATGTCGACTCAACGTATTTTTGTTTTCTCACTCCCAACGCAAAGTCTGATGTATAACTCAGTCCACTAGAATCAGGAATATCATCGTGGATAGTAGTCAGCCAAATCTTAAGTTTGCTTACTCTTCAAAAGGCTTCATAGAGTTTTCTATTGGGGATCACTTATTACGTGCCATTTTTATATAGCTGTCGAATGAGTTTGAAGAAGGTTTGCAAGACTACGCTTCGTAGTGTTGAAGTAGTAGTTGAACTAGTTTACTGCACAGTTGACGCTTAGTCCTTCTTAAAGTTTCAGAAGTTGAGATAGAGGTTTGACTGTCATTCCATGCTCTGTCCAGCAATCATGCGCGGATTTGTATTTTGATTCGTACATAATTTGCTTTTCTTGAATACAGATTGTCGCGGTTGAAGTTTTGTGTCTAGAGCATATTTAATTTTCTCTGGAATGACGCGATTTAATATTTTGTTTTGATAAAACAGAAGCATAATTCCGGGCTAGTGTCCTCAAGAGCTTAAGTCTCCCTTCTTCGACATGATAGGGCTTCTTCCAGTCAGTCAAGCTTCTACAAAGTTGGCCTGAGCATATCTTCTGTGGTCTCTGAGTCCATTTTCAGGGCTTCCAAAGGAATTTTGTTTGAGCCTGGTGCCTTTCTGAAAGACGTTTATTAGCTTAACGGCATTCAAAACTTCTGCTTTTGTCAGATGACTGGTTTTCACTGGCATTTCTATGCGTGTTGTTAATGATATTTCTGGATGAGTTGCATGTGATGGTCGATTCAAAAGTCCTTCGAAGTGATCAGCTAACTGTTTTATTTGTCTCTGATATAATGTTCTGAGGTTTCTTTTACCTGCGGCCTGCCTGTTCTACTTCAGTTGCCGGTCACAATGTCACAGAATTGTCGTTTGTCTTTTCTAGCACTCTTCTTCACTTCTTTATTCAGTGCAGTGTACATCGAACTCAGCTTCTCCTTCTGTTCTCCATCTTTACATTGAGTCATCTTCTCTTTCACCACCTCCCTTTCCTCTCTTTCTACTAGCTTTCAGGTAGGTGTCTGTTGAGAGCCATTCCTTGTCTTGTCTATACTTTCTTCCTAGAACAGTTGTGCACGTTTCCTTGAACATCATCTTCAAAGAGTTAGTTCCAGTGTTCTTCCACACAGCTGTCTTCGGTGTTAACACGTAGTGTCTCCGTCTTTGCTCTGATCTGATCTGTAGTGAAGGTAAGTATCCCTTTAGGTTTTGTCCTTCACTTTCGGAATGTTTTACTTGAATTACAGCTGCCTGTCTCGGATTGTTTTGAAGTCCTTCAGCTTCACCTTGAAGGTTCCTTGAACTAGATGATGTTCTGAGGCCACATCTGCCCTACTTCTCTACTTTGTGTCCAGCAGGCTGCGTCTTCACTTTATTGAGGATATTTGAAATGAAGTCCATCTGGTATTTGGTGTCTGTCAGGTGAAATCCGTGTTGCCCTGTGTATATTCTTGTGCTTGTACACGCTGCATCCAATCAGCGAATTACTGAAGGCGCGGAAATCTGCAAATAATTCTCCGTCCTCATCCATTTTGCCAAGCTAGAGTTTCTTGACCCATGATGAGTTCTCTTCCTGTATTATCTGCAACTACTTCGGCTGGCATTTATATCGCCCGTGAGGATTCCAATGTCACCATTTGGGATGTTGTTGTTGATAGCCACTCACTGCCTCAGTGTGTTCGTGGTTGTCGTCTGGGTGACCGGACAGGAGTAGATTATTCAATCTCGCATTGACAATGTTGTCAGTCCACATCCATTCCATCTACTTTCGCAGATACCCAGTACTTCTAAGCCATATCTTCGCATTTCTTTGGCTACCATGGCAGCCTTCCTAGTCTCCTACAGTGTACAGACATCCCACCTTCCTATTTTTATTCTTGCTTTCATCGAGAGAAGTCATATTGCCTAACGGGTTTCCCAAAGTTCTTCAGCATTCTGTGTCATTTCACTTCTCTGATTCCGACACATCAAGGTTTTCAGAGATAGTCTAATCACTCAGATGCTGAAAGGCCCAGCATTCAGCAATAAACCTTTGCAGAAAATTATTCACTGAAGCATGTTAAAATATTCGCTGATAACCTTTTGATACGAAGTTATGATACAGACAGACATTTAAAAGTTTAAGGCTATACAGTTATAGCTTACCCGGTTGAAAGTAGTAATATTTGCCACATAATAATTTCTTCAATTGATAAAACATTCATATGAAGGAAGGGTAGGAAATTAGTCATTTCTACATTATAGAAAATATCCCCATTTAGACATTTGGAAAACAGAAAGATTGAGCGGAGAAATATTTACTTTTCAATTAGATCCTCATCTCTGGCTCTACTCTAATATACATAGCATTTTTTGCAATACACAACAATTTACCAAACAAGTGGTGATATGTTTTTTTAACAATATTTAAACAGTGTCAAAATGCCAATGGGTTGATAATTAACGAAGAAAATCAGTACACATTTAAAAAGTAGAAATGGATAGAATAAATTAATTTTACAAGGATAACACGTAATTAAAGATGAAGTGGTCAAAACGAAAATAATTTGGACAATTATAATTTAATAGGTTTAGGGGGACGGGGGCGACGTAGTCTTGTCCTGTAACGATGGCTACGGTAAGGAAAGTGGCTGTACAAATTTCTTCTGTACACATAGGCTTGGTTTCTTCTGGTGGATTCTGATTGCTTCAGCCGTCTGTAGAAGACGAACTCGTAGAGCAGGATTAAGATTAGTCGGAATGCGATAAATAATTTTAAATGCAGTATTCACATCAACCTTGTGCTCAGTATCAACAAGGTATGCTAAAATAGAACTACGAATAGATCTTGTTTGTCCCTTGCTTAACCATGCTGGATGATGTTCGGAAATACGACGATGAACCTACCTAATTGTACGCCCAATGTAGCTGGCTCCGCAGCTGCAGTCAAACTGGTAGATACACATAGAAGAGGTAAATTTAGGTAGTTTATCCTTATTTCTTGAACATAGAATAGGGGTGGATGTGAAGAGACGACGTACCTCTGCTGCATAGTAAGCTCTTTTAACTGCATTCTTCAGGTGCTGTGTTATTACTTCGCTGATGTTGTCACCGAGGAACTTCAATTTTATGAACATTGGCTTTTTCGAATCTGTAGCAATAATGGCTCTCCTTGGTGCTGAATTCATATTCTTCTCAATAAATTTATCTGGATAACCATTTTTTCTAAGTAATTCTTTAATAATCTTAAGCTCCTCTTTGAGGCAGTCGTCTGAACAGATTAACTTAGCTCTATGAACCAGACACTTTACCAGGTTACGTTTATATTTCAAAGATACGAAACTCAAAAAATGAGTGTACTGACCTGTTGTTGTAGGTTTCCTACATTGTTTGAACTAAACAGCCTTTTTGCTTCAGCATAGACTTGGGCGCAAAATAAGGATAATTAAAGAACCACTAAGAATAGAGAAGGGAGGGTAATAGATTCTAGGCACTTTTTTAAGGGATTGTTCAAGTTTGACACCTTATCTATTACGGAAGTGGGCTACATCTTACCTACGTTGATAACAGTACTTGTCTTTGAAGGAAACGCTCTTAATCTGTCCAAGTTATCTCGTCTCTTCATTATTATTGCCTGTCCTGACATAGTGATACTTTGAGTAACACTAAGTGCTTTAGTCTCTGTTATCGCCTGTCTAATTTTTAGTGAAGGGAACTTTACATTTTCTTTTCTTTTCGTCTGATCATGCTGAATATCAGTGCTGGCTGGGACCAACTTGTGTAAACTTACGTGATTATCTTTAACTCTTGAAATCATAATCTTTGGGCTGTCTAGCATATTTTGAAAAGGTTTAGGATTCTCCATAACTTTAGTCAGCATATTCAGTTGAATACCAGGCAAAAGAATTCAGTCCAGCACTCTGAGTTCCACCAGTACTCTGGATTTCCCTCGGAGTACGTTTCACACCTGTGGTGTTGCGATTTTTTGAAATGAAATTTACAGCTCTTCTACCCCAATTTTTAAAATCATTGGTGTGAACACAAGGAAACCTAGCAGAGTCTTGGTGGCGTATGAACGTTTCCTCTCACCAAGCCTGTGGTATAATAACAGCACTTTGCAACCAATAAGGAACAAGACCTCTTCACCATCTAGCTGTGTCAAAACTACGTCTGCAAGGTATGGTTATTTCGCAGCGATTTCTCTAATGGACTTTCTTGGACTTATCAATAGAAGATCTTTCACAAAAACTGCCTGATCAATGGTTATACATTCACCACCATCCCACGAATGGACTGGCTGAGTCTGCTACCTCCATCCCCCACTACCGAAGTGATGGGAATCCTTGTACCTTCTGATGACAGTCGTAGAAGGCGCATGGTATCTGCCTTAATCAGAATCGTGTCTGAATCGCTATCTAAAAACGCATATCCGCTAAGTTCCTTATCACTATGCTTTAATCGTACAGGTACTAAGCCCAGACAAACACTTAATCTCAAAGAACTTATTTGTTTCAACATGGATTTGGTCATGGAATAGCGCCAGTTAAATAACCATTGAAAATATAGGAGACATGTACAGGCATATCATCTTTGTTTGAGACTTCGCGTAAATCTGCAATCAGAACTCTAACACGGACTAAATCACAGACCATGGGGTAGAATCCAGTGACTTACGTTCTTAGAAGGCAAAAGGATTGGACGAAGAAATAGACACGTTCCAATAGGATCCCCGTCTCCTCCCGAAAAAAGCTGGATTTAGGAAGAAGGGATCATTTGCTGATTCAATTGCAGCTGTACGAACCATCATTAAATACAGCACAGAAAGGCAGTCAAAACTGTACCTTAACTTCGTCGACTTCGAGAAGGACATAAACAGTGTTGACTGTTAAGTAATTTGAAAACTACTTGAACAGTATGGAGTGTAGTGCCAAAAATCGGTGTCAACCAACAATTATGTGATAACGCCACATACCAAATGTATCCCAACAGGAAACTTATCGTAGCCTTTAAAGTGAGGAGAAGAGTAAAACAAGGTTAACTGCTGCTAATCACGATGATAGTCCTGATTGTGATGGATTGGATTATGCGGGAGACCGTTGAGAGCGTGCAGACAGGAACGCGTTTTATAGTTAAGGAGAGTCTAGGCGATCTGGACATAGAGGACGATTTATATCTAGTATCACACGAACTGGAAGACCTACAAGCGGAAACCAACACGTTGTCTGAAGAGACAGACAGAAAAAAGGACAGGACGTCAACTGAACCCAGAGAAGACAGAAGTGATGAAGACATTCCACAGCTAACAACAAGCAGCAGTCACTATTGACGACAGAAGTTTGAAAGAGGTCACTTCCCTCAGTTATCTAGGCACCATCTTTTCTACTGCAGGTGACATCCCAGAAGAAGATGTTAAAAGTAGCCAAGATCGGAAAGGTAAGGCAAGACGCAGTCAATCTGAAATCAGTCGGGTAATCTTCTTCATTCAGCATACAGAACGAAATTCGAATTTTCAGAACCACTTTCAAGTTAGTCACTTCTTCTGTATGGGTCAGGAATTTGGACAGCGCGTCATAGGAAACATTTCGAACAGGCTACTTCAGACTTCTATCAACAGCTGCTAACCAGAAGTGATTAAAAACCGGGAACTTTGAGAAAGAAACTACCAAGAACCTGTTTCCTAAAAAATATTCCGAAGGAAATGAATATGGATTGAACACACGTTGAGGTTACCGTTGGGTGATATCGCACGCCAGACCATGGCTCAAGTGGAACTCGAAAGGGAATTGACAAGTTAGACGTGGGTGTGAAGGTGACACTTAGAGGATCTTGTGGAGAGGAGACGAAAGCTTATGGTGGGTCATGGTGGCACCTGAAGAAGACTGCGGGAGAATACGAGGAAGTGGAGATGTGTTGTTGAAGCCTCACCCCCCCTCCAACCCAAGAAAAAACAAACAAGACACCATCCCTACTAAGATTTCGTTACTGAACTCTTGAATTCCTATGTTCCACCTTGAACTCAAATAAAGAAAGAAAATTCGATTGAGAAACTACCCTTCACAGTACACTTTGGTTGTTTCCAATGTTCCTTCAGTTGATATCGATTAGCAACCTTAGTCAATCATAATATCAACCAACTCACCAAAAAAAACCTAATAACTAATTTAACGTATGAGTAAAAACTTTGCTATACAAAGTAGCTTATAAAAAGAAGGTTTTATGCTATTTATATTGGACTTCAACAAACACACACACACATACACACATGCACACTTACATGTTCATGCACACACAATGAGTGTATATGAGTGTACACCAAACTATACCCCTTTCATTGGAAAAATAGGTTGTTTTTAGCCTTCTGAGAATGTCTTTCAGCAGAGCAGAACATTTTGTGCCTTTACAAAAAAAGCAGATTTCTTGAGAAAATATATAAAATCACCTTTCTAGTAATAATATTAATAATGGTGAATTGAGTGAGTGTATTTGTGTAAATCTGTTATTACAAAATAAAGACTTCAGAATAAAGAAGAGAAGAACCTACACACAAAATTATCTACCTACATGTCTGTATACATGGAGTATTCATGTATACGCCTTTTATTAATCAGTGTGTTCATGTACTGACATGATTTAAGCAACAGCAACAAGAACAACAACAACAAGACGAGAAAAGCACCAACGAAAGGCTTATTATTTTCAAGTACAACCAGTAGTCATAGTTGTTAATACCAATAATAATGTGCCTTCCATGTGTGCTTGTTTATTTGTTAAAAACAATCAGAGTTAGAGTAGAGTAGAACGCATAGAAATTTCTCATTAGTATATAATCTACACAGTTGATTATTATTATTATTTTCTTTAACCAATCACACATTCTCAGATCATGTAGACATGAAAGAGTTTATACTTATTTGTGTTTAAACTCAACTGAATATAAACAATTTATATCAGTAAAGTTGATGAAAGACGTTCTCATTCTCTGTGTGAAGTGAACATCATTAAAGCACGCAAATAGAGAATGCGGGATCACCAGTGCCTTGTTGACGGGGAAACACAGTTCAAAGATACTTTAAAAGGTTAGTTGGTTAGTTAGTTCTTAAAGCTGTTTTTTTATTGTTGTTGTTGACTTCTGACTGCTGTTGTTGAGAACAGTCGATTCAATGATTGTCCATTCGCATTTCTTGCCCAACATATTGTCAAATGAATTTTTGATAATATTCAATATTTAACAAGAGGTGTTAATGGACATCACATGATCGATTATTAAACATCATCATGATGCCTATTGTGCTTTATATTTTTTAAATTACTTAATTTCATTTCATGCTAGTTTGATTATTCTTTAGAGTTTGTATTTTTGTCATTATTATATATGACCATTTTTATTAGATCATTCCTCCTAGATGGTAATAATGAATGATAAAAACACGCTGTGAAATAGGTTTAACAGACGTAGAGAAATAGCGTTTTTTTCCTTTTAGCAACCCTTAGCTTATCGTCATGTCAGACAGTTAACCTCAGTTTCAGGCATGAACGTGATCTACATAATAATAATAATTTGCTTTATTAGAAAAACAGTACTTGTCATACAGAATGGAATTCTCAGCATTTTTACTACAGTATTGCATCCAGTTAGTACATTATCTATAAATAGAATCCTGCATAGATTGAGGAAATCTCAGTTCATTATGACAACTACATATTGGCATGTCGGTAGCAAAGCCAAAGTTGAACAGTGTTTGAAGGTGTTAGAAAAGTAGGTGCTATCATATTAACTGGCGTAGGCGAGTGAAAGAAACAAAGCAGCACATAACGGAAAAAAGAGAGAGAGAAGAGGAAAAGAAAGAAAGAAAATGTTGTACCTATAAATGATATGAGTTGGAAAGACGAGGTCCAGATGTTCTACTGACTATTGAATGAACTATAGGTGTCACGCCTAATGCTTTCTTTATCGCACAGAACACGAGCTAAATAGGGTATGGTTGAGTTTTTGTACTTGCTGGTGCGAGCATATAGTTTTCTATATAGGCTTCTTGTTTTGCCTGATGAGATGCAAGGGGAGAGTTGTGAGTGAAGAGGGTGGTGTGAGTTAGACAAAATGGATTTGGCCCATTTTTCACATGAGTCCACGTGCCTGTCAACCAAAATATTAACAAGGTGGTTAAGTGGCACGTTGCTTACCCTGCTGACAACCTTTAACATCCTGCGAAATGTGTTATAGTCTTTCTTCAGTAGCCCGGGAAAAACTAAGGGGAAACAGTAGAGATTAATAGGCAGAATGCGAGAGTTAACGAATTGTAGGAGTAAGGGTTGGATTATACCAGAATGTTTTAACTTCTTGATGCAGAAGGTAAGACGGAATATTTTCTTAGAAACCGCTAAGATATGAGACGACCAGGAGAGATCAGCAGATAAAATGACGCCTAGGTATTTAATTTCCGATTTAGTTTCTATTTCAGTGCCATCTATGTTGCACACCTCATGAGAGCCAACCAGTTTGTTTAGGATAGATTTGTGCCTAAAGGTGAAATTGACTGTTTGGCATTTGGAGGGGTGTAAGGTAAGACCGTTTTCCTTGGACCATTGGCTGATTTCTGATAGAAAGCCATTTGGTTTAGAGCAGTCGCTTTGACATTTGACAGGCAAAGATACTGTCAGATCGTCAGCGTATTTGACAAAATTAATGTCATTTGAAGATGGTAAGTCATGTAGAAAGAAAGAAAAGAGAAGTGGGGAGAGTATGGCACCTTGGGGGACTCCGGCTTCAGTGAGTGCAGCAGAGGATGATTTACCTTTGTAAACGGTGTACTGCATTCTGTTAGAGAAGTAGGAATGCAACCAGTTAGTGACCCAGGACTCAGTTTTTGTCAAAGAGAAATTATTTAGCAGGAGACATCTAGGTACAGAGTCGAAAGCAGAAGTGAAGTCGAGAAACGTGCAGAGGACGTATTTGGCACCTTTATCTAGTGATGAGACGATGTTTTTGCGTAAGACGGCTTGTCAAGGAACTTAACCCTAAGTTCTTATTATTTGCAAAAACGCTCCGAATCGATAATTACTACAACCGCTTCTCGACTTTCACTCCAAGACACCAGTACTTGTAAGAAAGAAGTATTGTTTGGCATTTAAAATCGAGGTTAGTACAGAGTCTGCAAACAAATGTTTGACAATAAATATGCTGTACGTTTATTCGTATTCTTTCGTCTTCTTCCAACTTGTACACAACTGACCAATTCATGCCCTCGACTTGCCCGCCAATGGCGACCAAGGCCAATGAACCGACTTTCAGTGTTCACGTTCATTTACAAGGCTTGTAGACCGTAGATGGCACTGAAATTGAAACTAAGTCAAGCATAAAACACCTTGGAATAGTTCTATCCTCTGACCTTTCTTTGTCATCCTATATCTTGCGGATTTCTAAGGAAATGTTATGTCTAACCTACCACAATCACTAAGGAATCACTCAACCTCTACTATTACAGTTTGTTAACTCTGTCATCTTACCTATTGTTTTTTTATTGCTTCCCCTAAGTGTTTTCTGGGCTGCTCAAAGAAGGACCATGTCATATTGTGAATGGTATTAAAGGCGGTCAGTAGGGTGAATGGTGTGCCATTTAGTCAGCCAGCTCGTAACTAATGTAGTCGATAGACACTTGAGCTCTTGTCTGGTGCTCAGCACAGCCTCTATCCTCAATTTCCACTACCCTCCCCCATCGCATCTCATCAGGTAGGACTACAAGTCATTATGAAAGACTGTATGCTCGTGGAATCAGGTACAAAAACTCAACGATATCCAATTTCGTGTGATACCTATGTGAAAGAGAAAGTTTTAACCGTGAAACTTATAAGTAACTATGTAAAATGCAAAATAAATGGCACTTTGACCTTCTCCTATTTGTAATTTAGGGTGACACTATTTCAATAATCTCATAATTTTAGTTATTAACATGATTATTTCTTATAATTTTATAGTTTTTGTACATTTCTGATTTCATCGCTGCTGCTAATAGCAAAAGCTCACTATTATCATCTTTGGTGATGTATACCGTGTGGCGTCTCTTTTTGTTATTGAGTAAATAAGACGTAATACTGTTCCAAATGCTGATGATTCCATGTTGTATCTTAAGTACTGTTTTGGGGGGAAGTAAATTATTATTACTAAACCGTTGTAGTTTTGTGCAATCCCCAAAAGCTAGTACTCTAATATTAACTCTTAGAATTGGAAGTGGAAATATTCTTCATTCATTCCAGAAGATAACAGATGTAGAACAGGTCTCTTACGAATCGACTGTCATTTGAATGTCTACATATCCGCAAGTGTAAATCTAGCGTGAAGTAGACGGGGGCAAAGTGTAGCCTATGCTATCTCTGGTTATGCATGTACCTTTTTTGACTAATTGTAAAACTTCACGACAGTCGATTACCCACATATAGTGTGACAGAGGGAAGTTAGTCAATAAGATAGTTAAATTATCATGTTAAGAAAATGATTTAACTGATGGTTGGATTTTGTACGTCGTAGTTTCTAAAAGACTGACTAGAGAACAAAAAATATTCCTTTCGATAAATTCTGTATTAGGATCTGGACTTACATGTCCATAATAGTGAAAGAATTACCGTAAATAATAAGAGGAGCCCAGAAAAGCAATAGTGGCTAATTGGAATTGTTCTTTTTTTGCACAAAGAACTCCAGTTGATTCAAGCAAATTGGAATGGGCTCTGCTGTTTCGAGCGTTCAATATCTAGAGTCCTTAGGTAGGAGTTTCCGAGCACAAAAAACTAAGTTCCTAGAGTAACGGCCAATATATAACTGGCTCTAAATGTTTACTGAAATTGATAGATACAATCAGAGGTGGATAGCCGAGGCACTTCGTCTTTCAGTTGAGGCATGACAACAGGTTGTGGGGAAAACCTGATCCGAAGCTTACTACAACTAAACGTACTTTGGATCGATTTTCTCAACTTGTTGGTTATTATTTTACTTAGTATTTCACCTCTGAATTGCAGTCGTATACAGATCGGAGCTTTTTGTTAACAGATACAAAAGAATTCTTTTCTACTCCCTTTGCTGTGTGTTTCATGGTTAACTTTTCAAGGCAGCTGTTTTCAATTAATGTGTTGTATTCCAACTTGACTTCGTCTTCAGTTGCATCTCCTGAGTAAAGTGGGTCTTTACGAATACTGTTTTTATAGCGGAGAGAAATAAAGCTGTGGAAATGTGTATGTTGACTTATCGAAGTATTTTTCTAATGCAAATTCCTTTTTATACTATCATCTGGTCTTCCTGTCAATAGGACGTCTAAAGAGGGAATTTTACTTCGGCATTCCTCTTCACATGTGAATTTGAAAGCTAAACGTATTTCATTGAATTGAGATATTATTGCGTTCATGTCCAAATCATTTCCACAAAGGATGAATGTATCATCTATATATACCTGCAGTAAAATGATAATTTTCTGATAAGGTAGTTTAAAAGACTACTTCCTAGTTTACTTGGAATGAAATCTGTTAACACAGTACCCAATAAAGTGCCCGTCAGCATCCAGTACACCTTTCTATAAAGTTTACAGTCAAATTTAAAATTCACATGGTACATGGTACACTTTAGTAACAGTTCTTTATGGATTTCTACTGGAATCCCTTTGTTTACCTTCTATTACTATTGTTATCTATTGTAAGATTATGGCGGGTCCCAGTGGCTAAATGGTCTACGAGTTCGCCTTGTAACCAGAAAGTCCTGGGTTCGAACTCCGGTGGGTACGTACTGCCGAAGAGTCCCAAACTAGGCTGACGAAACAGCTGGCTGTCCAGAACTCCCAGGTTTTCCAGTGGTTCTCTAACTGATGTCAGCTCATGACGAAATCCTCTATCCAATAGCGTAAATAACTTGTTTTTCACACAACTCTTCGCCTATTCGCTTTTTATCAGAACCGTGAACATTAAATCGTAGAAACACGTAACAACCTCGATCAGATTGACAGAGTCTTGTGTACAGAATGCATGACAAGTTTCTTAGTGGAATAACCAATTGATAGCTTAACAAAACAAAAGAAACAATCTGTGCGTCGCCTTTAAAGTTAAGCTTTTAACACCACTGTCAAGCTATAAACTCATCAACAAGCGTACATAAAGGCAGCACTTCCTATCAGAATATTTCAGTAGCCGTAATTGACTGTATTTGTTTACCACTGATTCTTTCTGTTACAGATTTACATCTTATGCGGTTTATCTACCTCAGTGACATAAAGTCGAAATGTGTTTTATTCAAAGAACAGTTTATTCAAAATGTTGTATCCCATGGGTTATGTTGTCAGTCTATTTGTTGAAAACATTTGTGCATTGCAAACAAAATTTCTGTGTTCTAAAACCCTGATGACATAGTCGTATAGCCTTGTGTAAGTATTCTGTTTCATGAATATTCCCCATCCAGACATTAACGAAAACAAAACACACAGTTCAGCGAAGAGACTCTTTGTTTCGGTGAATTCATTTCCCTCTTTAGCTGTACGATCACATTTATACACAGTTTTTCTCATCAAAAAGTGTTTATTGACAAAGGTGAAGAATTGTCATAATCACAGTTGGTAGTATTAGTCAATGCATAAGAGGAGTTGAATAGGTGAATTAGAGTTATATAATAAGATGAATGGTTTGGTGAATGAGTTGTTATCAGAATGCACATACAAGGAAACGAGGGAAAATATGAAATTACTTAAAAGTTCTCAAAAAAATACATAAATGATAATTATAATAATAGCCCCTTTCCAGGTTTTAACACAAATGATGTTCAAAAGTGCCTCAAGTCTCTGAACCCTTCCCAGAATTTAGGTCCAGATCATGTAACTAGTATTATATTGTTTAAATGTTTTGATATTCTGTGTTACCCTCCCACTGATCTGTTTAACAAATCTTTTTCCAGTTAAATTGTGCCTGCCGTTCGGAAAGACATTAAAGTTGTACCCATACTTAAATTGTCTACTGGAGCATGTGTCAAATTTAGACCCATTGCTATTACCTCTCCTTTTTTTGAAAACTATGGAGAAACTACTTTTACTTAGTCTTGTACCCCCTCTTAATTCCTTTAATGACCTAAAACAATTTGCCTATAAGCACAGTAGAATCACTTCAGATGCAGCTGCCGTCTTATATCATAACATTGCTTCCAGTCTAGACAAAGAGGCTAAATTTGTTCGTTGTGCCTTCCTAGACTATACATCTGCTTTTGACTCGGTCCCTAGGGACATCTTATTAAATAAACTTGCTGCAAGTCAAACAGAATGTTGGGCTGTTAACTGGTTACATTCCTATTTCTCAGGGGAAGTCTTCCACTTCATTGCCTACTGAAGCTGGTGTCCCTCAAGGCGCTGTCCTTTCTTCTTTCCTTTTTTCCTTCTTCTTACATGACTTGTCTCAGTCTGATGAAATAAACTTTGTGAAGTACGCTGATGATTTAACTGTTTCAATGGCTGTTAACTCCCAGCTAGATTGTACCAAAATAAATAGCTTTCTGTCGGGAGTCAGTAAATGGTTTGAGTCTAACGGTCTTAAACTGAATCCTTCTAAATGTCAAACTGTTAATTTCAGCTTAAGATGTAAACGACAGTTAAAAGACGCCGTCGATTCTCATGACAGTTGTAAGATTGATGACAATGATATGGGAATTAAACCAGAAATTAAGTATCTTGGACTTATTCTCTATTCTGATCTCTCCTGGTCTTCCCATGTCTCAGCGATCTCCAGTAAAATATTCCGCCTGACATATTACATTAAGAAGTTAAGGCACTCGGGTATAACTCAACCCCTCCTCTTACAGTTCATAAACTCTTGCATCCTACCTATTCTTCTTTATTGTTCACCCCTGCTTATTCTTTCCTGGTTTGCTTAAAAAAGACTATGTCACAATTCGTAGAATGCTGAAGACTGTCAGTAGGATGAGTGGCGTCCCAGTGGACTACATAGTTAACGTCGTTGTCGATAGGCACTTGACTTCGTGCAGTAAATTTGCTAAAGGGATTTTGTCTGACTTGGAGCATCCACTTCACCCTCAGCTTTCACCTTCCACCTCCTTAGGTAGAACAAGAAGTAACTTCAGAAAACTGTATGCTCGCATGTCTAAGTATAAAAATTCTATGATACCATACTTGGCACGTATTTTATGTGATGAAAGTAGCGTCAGGCAAGAATTGACTAACCTTTTTTCATCTAGTAAATAAACAATCTCCTCCATCCATCTTTATATACCTTCAAGTTTTACTTTTATTATTTCTATTATATTTATGGTCCTGTTGATTCTTTGTTTTCCCTTTCATAACTGCAAACACTAACCTATCTGTATGACTTCTGTAATCTTTGTTTTTTCCCTCACCATATCATGTAAAGAGAACATTATATTCAATATTTTTAATCATGCAAGGATTTGTATACCGCATCAACAATACTGTGTGAAACAAGCCCACGGCAATTTTCACTTGTATTATTATCATTACCTTAGCTGCTATCATTATTATTATTATTTCCATTTTATATGCTGCATGTTTTTTTTCTTTTTTTGATATTACCCCTATTGTAAATGTAGAATAATTTTCTGTGTGATAAATTTTATTTATAATTTGAGGAAATTAGATGCAATATTGTGATTAATGCTGAAAATTCCATTCTGTATCACAAGTACTGCTTTTGGAATAGAGTAAATTATTATTATTATATCTTTCTGCACACACACACACGCACGACAGATTCGACTGAGAGTGCGGTTATGGCTAAATATAATTCAGTTAGGTTAAGCCTACAGTATTAGAATTTACAAAATAATCAATATTATGTGAGTTTTAATTCATGAATTCACTGTTTCCTTTTCAATACTTCGCTGCTTGATATTTACTTTCGTTAACACAGCATGACAGTGTCTAATTATCTGAATATACATTCAACTCAGTAAACTTCATTTAGAAGGTATTATTTTGAAAAGTTATGATCAAAGATTTGTACTTCATTGTTGGAGGATGGTTAAGCCGTGTACACCATTCTGTTAGAATAGAATTTAAACTCATTAAACTAAGTGAAGCGTATTTTAGGTGTTGATTTCGATTCGTGTGTTTGTGATACTGTGTACGTTAGCTTCTAGTTAAGCTTCCCTTGAAGTTTACTAAATACCATCAACTTTGTGACAACAAAAATTCGACCATATACTTTTTAAAATAGTGTTCATGAAGTGTATATATCTCAGAATGTGAGAGAGGTGGAGTGAAGGTTGAAATAATAAGATTTTTTTGAGCAACTAAAACATAAGGCAATAAGGTGGTGATAATTATGATAAGACTATATTGCAAGAAGGAATTATACTGAATTAAATAAAGGTGACAAGTGAAATAATACCGGAAATCGCCAACTACTGCCAACCTGGCCTGATGTATAAAACCTAAAAATTCATAAATACTGTATTTCTGCGCCTAGCTTATCTGATATTCATTCAGTTTAGTGGTATATATATAACAGCAACAGCAATAACAACAACAGACAACAATCAGCCAACGTAAATGGAAGAAATCTGAAAGAAGCAAACTCCTTTACACACCTGCCTGGCAAACATCATTCTGACTACAGGCGGTGCTAATGAGGATATCAAAGCGATGATCATCTGGAAAGAAAAGCAAGCTTTCATTACTCTCAAGTCTATGTGGAGGTCAACAGCACTCAGCACGAAAATGAAAATACGATCGGAATTTTCAACTCCAATGTGAAGTCAATACTACTCACTATACGGATCAGGGATTTGGCACCGAGTCACGAAGGCCACTTCGTACGAACTACACACCATCATCAACAGCTGTCAGATGGCTAGCCAGAAACGATCGGCAACGGGGATTTCTGGGAGCGAATCAACTCAGCAGGAACCAGCTGTGCAACAAATATGCAGGAAGAAATGGAGGTGGATTGACCATATTCTGAGAAAACAGAACGTCAAGTGAGTGGTGTCACCCACAATACAGGCCATCAATCGAGTGGGACCCGAATGGGAAGCGGCGAGTCAATAGTAAGTGTGAGGGTGACATGGAGGAGGTGATGTGAAGAGGAGATGAAAGCATGTGGGCAGACGTGGAGTCAGGTGAAGAGGTTCGCAGAGTATCGAACACAAAGTAGACGTGCGCCTGAAGTCCTACGTTCCTCTAGGAATTAAAGGAAATAATAATTAGTGTTATATTTACGCATAATATCTCTCTCTCATTCATGCTTTCCAAATATTATTTATCGATACAATTGATTCAATCTAATTTACAACAGTATTACTAATGTTAACAACCATATTCTTTTAATTTTTTTATGGCCATATAAATGTAGAACTTTGTGAAGAGGAAGTTATCGAAAAGAATATTCTTTGTTCATTAATTAGTCACTTCAGATATTAAATGGACATCTTCAATCAATTAAATGGCTAATTAATTTGAAAACTATGAATTTGATTTTTGGTATCACTGATCCGTTCAAGTAGCTAGCGAGTAATCGGATGGTGGTTTGAACTGATTTGGCTCTCTAAGCTGAGTCAACTCGCGTACACCGCTGGTGAGTTAGGCGCCAAAGGAGCGAAACGATCTCTTGTGTTCACGTCACCTAGATCTGGCTAGCAAGCACTACTGGTTGATGTGAGCAGTAAACAACTACTGACCTCAGTCGGTCTGCAGTATGTAGTTTTACATATTTGGGCTTGGTTACGTGATTACCATTAGTGACATAAAGGAGATCACATATCGTGGTCTGAATAATTTTGGTTTCCAGCGAAAACCAAGATGGTGGAATTTCACCTCCTCGAACTGTGTACATTTCAGATTGTAAATTTGACTTAAAACTGGTCTAAGGGTTGAATTCAGCTTATCATTAAGCTTGGTATCTGATCAGTTACCAAGCCTCTCTTCACAAAAGCACCATGACTTGAGTTCAAATGCAAAATCAATAAGCATACAATAGTAAAATTAAGTCGCTCTGCCATTTATCATTGTCTTAAAGAGTTAACTCTGTGTGTGTGTGTATGTGGACATAGTTACGAAAATCTTCCGACCAATTTGACCATTTTTTATCTATCTTTACACTTAATGCTAAAGTCCTTTCATCACAATGAAAAATGATTACCCAGTTTATTCATATAAATCATAGTCTGAACGGTTACTTTTCTCTCTCTTTCTCTCTTTTCCCTGTCTTTCTGCTTCTTTGCTCCAGTATCATATTATTCCATTAGAAGAAAAAGAAGAAGCAGCTATGAGACGTGAAAAGACTTTTACTTCTCCTGTATAGTATTTGTTTTCAATTTTGTTATCTGTCTTCAGGAATGTTAACTTTGACAACAATTATGATGATTTATATATGTCCAAACCAAGTTCACTTTTAACAGTTTGAAAAAATTTGGGCATTGGGTATATGATATTCGTTATAATAAAGGTTTTTGTATTTCCCAATGAATGAAAAACAAAACGACATTGTTTTTTAGCATTAAATAGCGAAACGTCAGTAAAAACAATATCGTTTTGTTTTTCATTCATTGGGAAATACAAAAAACCTTTATTATAATGAATATGATGATTTATTATGAGGATAAAGCTACAGAGAGAGAGAAAAGAAAAAAGGGAAAAGCAGAGGACACTGGGAAAATTAAGTGACTAATTGAAATAAACAACCGATAATATTTTACTCTTTTCTCAATATGATTCGTAAATGAAACAATAAATAGTAACAAAACTTAAGTGAGTTGGTCATTTCTATTCGTTTGAGATTAGTGCTCCTTTTTCAGTAAACAAAAAGGATATATCGTTTTAATGGGAGATCAATAAACGGTGCGTTAAACAGCTGAGATATAAATATATATATATATGTATACATTCCTTTGCGTTCTGAGTAGAATATGAGGCTTCAAGTCCGAGCTTTGAAATTCCAGTAGCGGTAGTAGTATTCTTTACATCTGATGCGGTTAGCAGCATCGCATCCAACCTCCCACTTTTTCAGGACTCATGCCGGCTAGAGGAAAGTGTCTGCCAATAAGTCGAAACTGGACGACGTTTATGTTTAGAGAGAATTAAAACAATTAGGATAGATAGATAGATAGATAGATAGATAGATAGATAGATAGATAGATAGATAGATAGATAGATAGATAGATAGATAGATAGATAGATAGATAGATAGATAGATAGATAGATAGATAGATAGATAGATAGATAGATAGATAGATAGATAGATAGATAGATAGATAGATAGATAGATAGATAGATAGATAGATAGATAGATAGATAGATAGATAGATAGATAGATAGATAGATAGATAGATAGATAGAATATCCAACACAACGTAGGACATAGAATTCAATCATTAACTATCTACATTTGCGGGCAGTCGAGTTAACTAATCATGTAGGACAGAAAATGAATTAATACGTACGCCTATATCCTGTCAATAAACAAGTGAATGTCTCAACGTGCATATATATATACAGACATACAACATTGAATTGATATAATAACTCAAACAATGACAGAAATTAAAAATTTTTCTTGACTAAGTGAAACACTTGAAAAATAATCATAAGTTGAAAAACAATCAGAAGAGAAACGACACGGAAGTATTGATTTTCTCTCTCTTATTAAATAAAACAGAACAGAAATATCTTCAATGAATCACTGAATAAAACTTGTTTTATTGACAGAATGTTGTTGTTTTTCTCTCTCGGTATTTGTACATGTAGTTATTGTTTCGCTGAAGTAGACATTCTATATGTGAGCAGATTCAAAATTAAGCAGTTTTAAATAAGAGTAGTATTAGTAGTATTGTTATGAGACTTTACAGAATTTTTTAGTATGGCATGCAGAATCAAACGAAAATCAACTGCGAAAGTTTGTAATCATATTATATGCACATATACATACTTTCAAACATTTGTACCTACCTATTCCAATGTTTCCCTAACTATTGTCAGCTCGGATCAATCCTGTTACCAACCAAAGTCCTGCAAACCAACACGTGATCAGTAATCTGATGCTCACTAGCGACTGTCTGTATACAGGACGTTACTTGCGGTTCTAGTGAGTAGTTGTAACTAGCTGGAGCCACCAAGTCAGGTAAAAGAACAGTTTCTTGCGTATAATACTAGCTACCCAGTTGCCCCACATATATATATATATATTCACAGGTTTTCCGATGGTTTTCCAAATGATGGCATTTCGTGACCAAACGTGCAGTCAATCAAATCCCTGAAGACCAACGCTTGATCATATTCTTAACCCTATAAAGGATGAGTTTTAAGCATTAATCATCAATACACAGAAATCCTTACTCTGTGTCGCATTTAACGCTTGTTCAGGTTTACAATGTCTAAAGTGTTTGAGACAGTGATCAATAGCCATTTAACCAAAGAATGCAATTAATTAAATCCCTCTGACCGATTCGCCTTCATTATTCAGTCCTAAAGGAATCAGCCTTGGGGAGGTCGCTGACTTCACAGACTCGAAAACACATTCATTTAACAAGTAGTGAGTTATTTATCTAGGCATATACATTTTATCAGGAACTAAATGTAGCATGGAATTTCAGTTCCCAGTGGATAATGCTTTGGCGTTTGGAACCATGGGCATTGGGTTCGAGTCTCGGTGGGAAAATCATCACAATATCGCGACAGAATGCAGGTACATCCGAGTGATGAGTCCCACATAGGACGAAATGCGCATCCTACATTCCACTATTGGCCATCATCCACCAAGTAAATTCCTCGAAGTTGTCAATAGGAAAACTTGAGTGCTTAGAGAATGAAGTTGGATTGGATACTAGATGGATGGCATTACAAGTGAAATGAGAAATATATTGCCACAGTATTCTTCCTAAACAGCCTTTATTTCCCAGTATTTTACAAATAATTCATCGTAAACCAATGTGATTTTTTGGACATGGAATCATAAATCACAGTCGCTGTTTTTTCTTCTTCTTCCTTAAGCAACCAAGTTTAATTTCTATAAAGTTCCAAAACCAAAGATACCAATTATTTATACAATGCTCAGTCGTAACTCGTCCATTTGTCACTAGATGTGCAACAGTAACTGACTAGTCACTAACAATAAAAGCACATTTCTACCAACATCATTTTGATGCAGTCATAGATCATAAGGTGAAAACATGTCGGGTGGATACCTCCCACGACACTGAAGCAATACAGGTCAACTAGTTATCCAAATGATGCTGGCTAACTATGTTTCCTTCTGTCTTTCATTTTAGATAGATTCACTCTTTTCTACAAAGTAAAAAAAACTGGTACTTGAGTACTTCAACGGTGAAATCATTCAAATTAGGTAAACAATTATCAAGTTTGCATTACTTCAAGCACCACTTATTTGTTAAGACTGTTCAGTATCACACTGTTCACAAGATCTTTAAGACGGTGACCTCATCTAAATTGTGTTGAATGTTTAGAAGCTCTACGCGTATATTTATCTATCACCAGAAGAGATCATGTGAATAAGTAACATCACTTAGTTATCTCGCAGATATTTCGCTTTACTGAATGTTTGTTTTCAACAGATTTCTGAAGTTCACAAGCGAGACCAGCCTGTACATTCCATATTATATCTGCCTACTTGAAATGAAACATCGTGGTACAGTAGCCATCATGAGATATACTCAGCGCATATTATGCAGTGTGAAAGAATATTATAAGATGTTGCCACGCATTAATCTCTCTTCAACTGGAATACAGCTGATTTGATGTGATGAAGTAAGAGATTGGTCAGTTTCCCACAAACCGTGTAAACACTTTCACTCAAGAACGTGTGGTTGGGAAAATTACCCAAAACGACAGTAGGTTAGTGCAGAGAAACTGATGTGTGGAAACGGATAGAGTGAAAAATGTATCTGTAGATTGTCTCCGAGTGTCTCGGTTGACTAAATCAGTTCTAAGGAAGTTCCATCATGAAAATACCCTATCACTAGTTGTCAGGGATGTAGTAGTAGTAGTAGTGCAGTGAGAGCTGTCTACTAGCCAAATTGGTAGACAGTAATTTACGTCAATATTTACGTCCCCAAGATTTGTCGTGAGAAAATGTGAACAAAGATTGATTCAAAACCGACCACAGCAGACTTTGCGTAGGCGGATGCGGTTAACATATAGAGGATTTGACATTCAACAAACAGTCACAAATAGATGAAAGATTAACTTTACGTGAGAAACAACCAATCGGAAGACTGTGTTTGTTTGCTTAAATATCCATAGTAATGTACATGCAAATATATAAATATGCGTTGATTTCCTTAATAAATGATCTGTTGCCTGACTCTTGCCTTCAGTCGTTACAGTAGTAGTAGTAGTAGTAGTAGTAGTAGTAGTAGTAGTAGTAGTAGTAGTAGTAGTAGTAGTAGTAGTAGTAGTAGTAGTAGTAGTAGTAGTAGTAGTAGTAGTAGTAGTAGTAGTAGTAGTAGTAGTAGTAGTAGTAATGAACTCGTAAACCTTGTCCAGTTGACCAGTTGTTGGTATAATCGGAAAGGAGTAAGGGTTGAGTATGATGCCTGCAAATATACCCCATTAAATTAAGACCACCGCCAATGAGACTACAAAACTTGAAGCCTTATGCATTCACTTGGAACACAAGTGAAGGAATATCGACACCAACCTTCTATCAGGCGTTTTCACAGTCTCACAACTTCCAGTCACATCCCACTGACGTCACTCTGTTAGTACTCAGTTTAAACTGTGTAGTCTCCATGGATACTTTTACTATGTGAAACCTCTGAAACATATATTTTGAAATTCACAGACTGTGAATCAAACTGCATCAACGAGATATGAAAGTCTGTGTCTACTTTAGAATTACCAACGATATTCATTAGATGACAGACCAGTTGCTTGAGCTCTTTCGTTGTTTCTTTGAAATACACATTTGAGACTAAATTAGGAAGCTTTGATGAACTTTTTTTATAATTGTTGTGACTCATTGATACTGGAGCTTCCGATAAGACGATGACTTCCTAGACAGGGATCTTATAATGATAGTTAAGCAATTATCTGGTAGCGATGGTTTTTCAAGTCTTTAAGATTTTAGTACAAACTGCTACTACCTGAGAAATAAAACTAACTACCTACAGTCTTCAGTTATTCAGCCCCACAACAAGCTATTATTATGTTCTTGGTTCAAGAATCGTACTCCTATGCCTTTCTTAATTGACTTTCAACTAAATGTTGTGTATATTCGTCAGAGGAGGCGTTGGTAGCACTGCAGTTAGGACTCTCATCAACCATGCACATGGTCAGAGGTTCGATCACCAGCGGACGCACACGTAATATCAATTGGTCAGCCGACATAACTTGCTGAAAATTCCGTACTTGTACCAATAATGTGGTGTGGAATCAAGATATAATGAAGAAAATCACTAGCGATTGGTTTTCACTTCAGGTGAGATGGCAGTGTGTCACTCGATTTACTGTCAGTTACTATTTTACTTGAAGATTGTGGATAAAGAGGAACTATCATGAGGTAATTTCCGTGCAGATTCTTTACATAATATGAACACTGTTCAGAATAAAGTTATTATTATTTCTATTTAATTAGTTTTATTTTTATTTTGAAAAAAATGATTCAGTCGTGATTGAAGACAATTCAACGTTCATTGGAGTATTTAACGATTCAGTATGACCTCATATTCAAACACTTAGTGTTAAGGGCTTACTTCTTCTAATACTATTCATAAGTATTTTAAATGTATGTCTTGTATGAGCACAGTCACACTTATTTAGTTTGCTATAGAGTCATTTCTTTTCTTTATCGATTTTTATCAGAACAAATTAGTTAAACATTGGTAGAGAAGACGTTCAGTGTAGTTACCGCCCATAAGAAACAACCTTGTATGGTAGAAGCAGTTTGTTCAGTACTTAATAATTGTTTGTATGTTATTGTTGTTATTTGAACGTAGAACTTTGTGTTTAAACAGCACACAATAGGCGTGCATAAACTTGTTCATAGTTTTAATGTATGCAATTATGCAAAAAGTATAAGTATAAAAATTACTTAATCCCTGTTCTTCATCTAGTTCTTCTTTTGTCTTATTGCAGATTAAAGCTCTTCTTTTTCAAGAATGATCACTGTGAAGTAAAACTTTGTTTGCGTAGTATTATTTAACAAGATTACTTTCTCAGACCGCTTTCACTTTTAAAGAGAAAATGAAAATTATATGGAACATCAGTAAATAATATTTTGATTAGAAGGTGATTTATATCTGTTTCCACAGCGACATTAGTGTATCGGTAAAGAAGATATATTCGCTGATCTTGATGTATTATTGCTCTCCTGGGTTCCGAGTGGAGCATAGGGCTTCAACAACACATCTCTTTTTTCTCTCCTCTAAAGTCCTCTCCAGCTGGCTCTGTGAGTGACAGCAGTTTATCACCTCCTCCACACACACACGACCTCCACCATGTCAGCCTCGAGGTCAAACCCAACTAGTCGTCTCCGATTTGGCTTCCAGATGAGCGATGACCTGGCAACTGACTTCATTCAACAGTCTCTACAGAGGATGTTGGGATCAATTTCCATTGGTTTCAGTATATTTGTTGAATGATAGATTCTTAATTGTTTCGCTGCATGCTATTGTTTCTTGTTTCTCATTCTTTCTGGTCAGCCATCTAATCCTCAGTGGTGGAGCTAGCGAACTCACTGATAAAATTCTGAAGCCTGTTGGAAATGCTTTCGGTGACTCATCAAGTATCTGAGTGATATAGAAGAACTCACCAACTTGACATCGATACTGAAAATCCAAATTCTGCTCCCTATACAGAGTGCAGTAGACCTCAAGACAGATTTCAGAATGGTGGTCTGCCTTGCCTTTCTCATTCTAGTTTAGACATTCCCATTCGCCGCCCGTAGCCGAAATGATGCTGCCTAGATAGGTGAGTGGAATGGCCTCTCTCAAATTTAGTGGTGATTAGTGCTTCACCTTAAGTCCACTTTTGCTTCCTCCTCTTCTTCTATAAGCATCCTGTTTGGTGAGTTTTCACTATGTAGAATACATGGAAGCATCTCCATCGTCAAGCTATTGCATATTCTGGTTACGTATCTCGTAAGAGGTGAAAAGAATTGGGACATTTGACCTTGAAAAATGAAACGAAAAAATCCCTTAAACTTTCAAAACCTGTGGCTGACACCAATTCATTCAGGTCTGGCGTTATGCAGATGGTGCCAATCAGGGAGAAAAGCCACATTATCTAGGATTAGTGTTCTTCTTATTATTATTATTATTCTTTGTTACTGGTATTGCCTCAATGACCCGTATCAGTATCACACAGTGTTACAATAAAGGACACTACAATAAGGCGAACAGAAATCGGATTAATCACTTGTGAGATTGAACCAAGTAAACTAAACTGAGTACTTCTCATTACCGTGTATAGTGAATGACCCAATTTGATTCTAAACTACTGACGTAAAACCATGCAGTTAGGAACTACCCGCTAGTAGTATTTCTGACAACTGTGTTCTCTGAAGTAAGCCTGCACTGTTAAGCGACCATCATTCCCAAAAAAAGTGTAAATAAGTTTTGCCAATATTTAGTACAAGATACGTGACATGGATCAATAGTTTTGAAGTGACTAGAAAATATCGACTGGATATTCCTCATAACTTGTAGCAAGACACAACACTGCATAACTAGTCGCTGGGATAATGCTGCTAAATCACTACAAAAACACAAAAGATAAACCGGAAGATGTTATCCATTCTGCCAAACAAACTAGAACCCAGTTATCGCTTAGCGCCACTCTACAAGAAGCGAGACTAACTATTCTAAGAAACCACACATAGGGCATATTGTTTTAAACACTTAGATTATTACAATTTACTACTTGCTGATACACGAATATGCTTGTCAATCACAAACAGTTTTAACGTCAATAGTTCAGTGGTAAAACACTAGCTAACCACAAGTTATGTGGTGTGGAGTTTGACCATTGGCCGACGCACCCCTAAACCTCTCTCAGTCGAATGTAAGGCCAGTAAAGAGAGAGGGTTGGGCGGCAAGCCTGCACTGTTGGAAGAAATGCCACTGCTACTGAAACTTTAAAGCCCACGTATGAATTCCTATGTTCCAGTCGGAACGCAAAGGAAGACAATAAATAGATGAATAGCAAGCATTTAACTGTATACCGTGTAAATGACGGAAATTTAGCACAGAATGTACAGCTTGTTTATTACCGATCTATAACCAGAGACGCAGTCCTTAAGTTCTGAAGCTTCAGTAGCGGTATTTTAGCAAGAGTTGGACGGTGCTAGCCTCACACCCCCAACCTTCCCTCTGTCCCTGGCTTGCTCAAGACAAGTTAACTAGATTACTTATAGTTGTTTATCAGCAGGGCATCAAACCCAGACTATATGAACGCCTGTCTAAGATTCTACTATGTAAATAGCTGCTCACACAATTTATAGAAATCTACTTATATTGAATTAATCGCAAAAACAAGATCCTTGTAATAAACACTAGTTTCAAGTCGGCAGTGCTTTTTCATTGGTCAGAAAATGGGCGCGCCAGTCTCGAAGAAAGTTTCCAACAGGCTGCAGCAGACTTTCACCAGTATCCGCCTTCGCTGGCTCCACAATGAAGATCAAACGGATCACTGAAAAGAATTAGCAACAGGAATTCCCAACTAAGAAATGAAGATGGATTGGACACACACCAAGGAGACCGTTGAGTTAGATTGCGCTCCAAGACATAAAGTGTAACCTGAATGTAAAATGGCAAGTTAAGTGTGTGGTTTTGACAGCGACATGAAGAAGGAGATGCGTGCCTATTGGTAATCGCGAGTCCACCTAAAGAGTATCGCAGAAGAAAGGATGGGATGAATAAATAGTGTTGAAGCTCTATATTCCATTCAGAATCCCGAGACATACGAAATTAGGTTTTCATGAAACGGTAAAGATGACTAACACACAGTCATAGTAATGCAGAAGCCCCATAAACTATTCAGGTTTCTGGGTGCATAATTAATATTACACAAAAAGCAAACGAATTACAATGGGACTAATAATTACTCTGGAGCTTTCACCTGATAGAATATTATGTACATAGCAGAGAATAATATTTTGATGGATAGATTTCGTTCGGAGCCATTATTGTCTTAATAGGTAATAAGAGTTAGAAAACACATAACAACCCTTCCACTATGTTTGCATAAAATCTTGAAAGTTTTAAATCCTATCCAAACTCAAACACTCTGAAGAATAATAATATTAATTTACTTTATTCCAAAAACAGTACTTATAATACAGAATGGAATTCTCAGCATTTGTCACAATATTGCATCTGATTTACTCAAAGTGTATATAAAATTAAAAATTAAAACAAAAATTAATCGGAGGAATTTGTCCACATTTACGACATAATTATTAGATATAATAATAATGATAAATACTAATAACAGTGAGTTTGTTTCAAACGGTATTGTCGATTCAGTTTGGAAACTTTAGCATGTTATGGATTGTTGGATCTAATGTTCTGTTGATATGGTATAGTGAGGTGAAATACAAAGTTAATAGTCATAATACAGCTTAAAATTATGTCCACAATTATGAAAAATAAAATAAACAAAACGAAAAAATTGAGAGGATTATAAATATAAGAAATACAATAACAATAAAGTATGATGCTTTAAG
The DNA here is from genome assembly GCA_944472155.2 of Trichobilharzia szidati. Taxonomy (NCBI): domain Eukaryota; kingdom Metazoa; phylum Platyhelminthes; class Trematoda; order Strigeidida; family Schistosomatidae; genus Trichobilharzia; species Trichobilharzia szidati. Next base: position 33,572,271 of record OX235271.1, on the reverse strand, counting down.
GTTGAAGGAAATGGTCTATTTAGTGGTGCTAAGAAGGTTAGTTAGTTCATTTCTGACACTATTTTCATCACATAGAGTACGTGCTAAATATGGTATAGTGGAATTTTTATACTTAGATGTACGTGCATAAAGTCTTCTGAAAAGGCTTCTTGTTTTACCTGAGGAGACACAAGGTTGAAGCTGCTGGTAGAGTGGGTGCTCAGAGTCTGACGAAATTCCTCTAACGAATCTGTTGCATGACATCAAATGCCTATCGGTGACAATGCCAATGCCCAATGGGATACCACTCGTCCTACTGACAGTCTTCAGAGTTCTACGAAGTATGACATAGTCCTTTTTAGCAATCCAGGAAAGAATACTGGTGAACAGTAAAGAAGAATAGGTAAAATACACGAGAACACATTAATGACAATCTGTCAGACTAACCAACACTCAATGGTCCGTCGCTATCACCGCATTCGCTTTCAACTGGTAAAATCCCTATCAGTCAAGAAATTTCATTAGACCTTGAGAAAACCCAGATCGAAACTAGTCACCACTGTCGAGTGGACTTATTTTTAATATATCACATATGCAGGTGTTTTTTGCAGCAGAAAAGAGCAGTTGTTCAGCTAACTCTGACACTCAATAGATCTCTTACCCGTACTGCATCATAACGAAATTTGTCTTCAAATTAATTCGAAGCTTAATTTTATCTAAAAAGTGACTACTAGTCGGGTTTACAGAGGTCAGTCGAAAGTATTTCATAGAAAATTTAAAACAATAAAGAACAATGAAAAAAGTAGTATTTAATGAATTCATGAATTTCGGTAGAAGGACTCGTCAGCTGAATACTCCTTTACAAATGTTCCTATTTATACAGTTTTTTCTTGTTTAAGGTTGAATATATACGAACACATGAACATAGTGTGACAACAAACAGAAAAGATCAACTCCATCAAATATATGATCTACATGTTTTCATGGAAGCAAATTCACATGGACATTTGTTGAATGAATGAAAAAGGCTCATAGCACCCTTAACTATTCAAAAATGGCTACATTTAGCCTGCCTTGATAGGTAAAGTTAGACGGTTATATTTTGCTCTTTCTTCTGTCTATCTCTACTTTTACCCCTTAACTAACATTCTGACCCATACTGACTGCATACTGACCTCTCATACTTGAGTGGAATGTACAGCTTCGACAGCACATCTCCTCTGTAGGTAGACCTACAACTGACCATAAGCTTTCATCTCCTCGTCCTCCTCACATGATTTCTATGTCACCGTCGGACGCACGAAAAAACCGTTGTTTCCTGTTCTGTTTCTACTCGAGTGAGTTATGCTACTTAACGATGTCTTCAGCGCGTGTCTATTCTACCTCTATTTTCTTCGGAATATCTGTTGAACAATATGTTTTTGATTGTTTCTTTCCTAGAGTTCCGCGCTGCTAATCTTTACACTTTGGCATTTGACTTTTAGTATGGAGCGAAGTTAGATGTTAATAAAAGCCGACGACCTGTTGAAAATACCTTCTGTGTCGCACAATTCTAGTTTCTGATCCACACAGATCAAAAGAAATTACACTGGTGTTGAAAATCCTAGTTTTGTTGCATATATTCTGAGTGCAGCAGATTTCTAAAGTGATCCCATAGTGAACAATGTCTGCTTTACCTTTCTGATTACTATTCCGACATCATTATCCGTACCATCTGCCTGCAGTTGAAGTAATTCTACGTGGATAAGCGAAGGAAATAATCTCTTTCAAGTTTATTCTGTTGATAGTGGTGATTAATGCTTCATACTCCGTCAACGTTTATGCAAATAAATATGAAAAGTGACTGAGTCATCAGAAGGTAAAAATGCTAGATCACAAAATGACACCAATTAAACCATACTCTGAAAACCGGGGAGTAGTGAATGGCTGTTTCGTCCTATACTGGAATTCGTCACCAGTGAGTGACCTCATGAATACGCAGAAAACTAATCAAATCTCCATGAACCAGAACTTGAAAATGTTCAGAATATATTGTGTAAATGCATCTAGTTTGTCAGATAAATTAAGTCTTTTAACTGTATATCAAAATACAGTGAGGAAACCAACTGCTTTAAATTGCCTAGCGTTTATACGCTTCTCTGTGACTTATTAAAACGACACTGTCATCATTTACCACTAATTTTTCAACATTCTTGCAGAATGAGTGCAAGGTAGGCGAGTAAAATTAAATTATTCACGATGGTTTCTGTGGCTTAATTAGGGTGTTAAAAAATTCCTTAACGATACTTCATCAGCCTGCTAAAGCCACGTGTTAGAAAAATCTATCTGAAATCCTGGAGGGAAAGACATGTTGTCAGTGATATTTGAAATTATTATTGAAAGTAAATCTATAACCTGCTTACAGTTAAACTTTTCCACATATATCTAGCCACCGATAAGCTTTTGACAGTAAGCAATAATCATATACAAGGCTTATTCCGCAAGAGAAACGATGATCTATTATGCGAATTTCAGTCTGAATTTGTTCAAGTATAGGTTTTTGTAGGGATTTTGTTTGATTGGTTGGAGGATTTCGTCATGAGCTGACATCAGTTACACAAGCATTGGAAAACTAGGAAGTACTGGACAGCCGTTTCATCCTTGTTTGGGAACCATCAGCAGTACCCACCCACTGCAGTGGGTTCGAACTCAGGACCTTCTGGTTACAAGGTGAGCTAGCTCGTAGACCACTCAGCAGCCAATGGGACCCTATCCAATGGCCAACCCATGAATTCTAACTCCTAACTTTGTTCACCCAATGTTTTTCATTGTCACTAGTTATGTAACGATCAACAACTACTCCTTGAAAAAGTAACTTCATTTTCCACCAGTTAATGAAAGTCGCCGAGTTATCATAAGCTGAACTTTATCAGCGGAACAACTCACTGAGTCTGTATCTTGTAATATAACAACAATAACAATACCTTTATTTCTCCATACTGTTAGGTGTTCCCAAGCATGAATATTTAAGTTCCAAGTGTGAAGACGGCCAGTGTAACTGGATTCACATGAGGAGCAGTTGAATTGATAGATACAGTTAGAGGTGGCTAGTCTAGATAATAATAGTAATTCGCTTTATTCCAAAACAGTACTTGTGATACAGAATGGAATTCTCAGCATTTTTACTACAGTATTGCATCCAGTTAGTACATTATCAATAAATAGAATTCTACACAGATTAAGGAAATCTCAGTTCATTATGACAACAGCATATTGGCATGTCGGTAGCAAAGCCAAAGTTGAACAGTGCTTGAAGGTGTTAGAAAAATAGGTGCTATCATATTTACTGGCGTAAGCGAGAGAAAGAAACAAAGCAGCACATAACGGAAAAAAAGAGAGAGAGAAAAGGAAAAGAAAGAAAGAAAATGTTGTACCTATTGATGATGTGAGTTGGAAAGACGAGGTCCAGTTGTTCTACTGACTATTTAATGAATTATAGGTGTCACGCCTAATGCTTTCTTTATCACACAGAACACGAGCTAAGTAGGGTATGGTTGAGTTTTTGTTTTCTATATAGGCTTCCGGTTTTACCTGATGAGATGCAAGGGGAGAGATGTGAGTGAAGAGGGTGGTGTGAGTTAGATAAAATGGATTTCGCTCATTTTTCACATGAGTCCATGTGCCTGTCGACCAGAATAGTAACAAGCTGGTTAAGTGGCACGTTGCTTACCCTGCTGACAACCTTTAACATCCTGCGTAATATGTTATAGTCTTTCTTCAGTAGCCCGGGAAAAACTAAGTGGGAACAATAGAGAATAATAGGCAGAATGCGAGAGTTAATGAATTGTAGGAGTAAGAGTTGGGTTATACCAGAATGTCTTAACTTCTTGATGTAGAAGGTAAGACGGAATATCTTCTTAGAAATCGCCAAGATATGAGACGACCAGGAGAGATCGGCAGATAGAATGACACCTAGGTATTTAATTTCCGACTTGGTTTCTATTTCAGTACCATCTATGTTGCACACTTCATCTTTCAGTTTGAATTCACGAGCTGTTGCTTACCGGCACTAAAAGTCTTTTGAATCGATTTTCTCAACTCAATGGTTATTATTTCACTTGGTTTGTCACCTTTAGATTGTAGTCGTATATATATATATATAGAGAGAGAGAGATTTTTTATTGACAAATACAGAAGAATTCTTTTCTACTACCTGCTCAGGGTAGCTACTAAACAGCGATTTAACAAGTGTACGATTGATTATTAGACTGGTTTTTTTCTTCTAAATCTTATTCTGAACTGCAGGGAGTCTAACACAGTTAAACCACCTGCAACAAAGGCAATTGAACTTTAATAATCAATACTCATCAAAACTTGAGTGTATTGATTCATCTACACATTAGATTTAAAACACTTATCACTTGGTCGTATGTTATTTATATGGTCTGTCTTTCACAGCTTGTATAGATATTACTAAGTTTACATCCAAAAATGCTCAATTCTCGGTATTCATTTATATAGAGTAGTATTAGTAGTTTAATCGGTCCTCTTAAATAAACTTATTCACACTTCCATCTAACATCATTCTGAAGATGGATGTTTTCATCTTTATCGGCATGAAGTAAAAATAGGTTTAATTCTATCTATAGAAGTATAAATTGCTGAGTAGCTTTTTTCTAAAAATAAATTCTGGTCCTTCAGATTGTCATGTGGTCTCTTCTCACACTCTATCCTCAATTCCCGAACGATTTAGCAAAGTCTTTATTTCAATTGCATGTTTATATTACTATTAATGATACTTCTCGTTCTAAGCTTTCGCAAAGTCTATAAGGACTTCAAATTTGTGGCATTTCACTGGAAAGAAGTTACTGATAAGTTCAACCAATTTAAGAGGGGAAACAGACAACCACTAGTACCAAAGTGTATTCCTTGGTATATGTTTTCTGGAAAATGTAGACAGCTGTAAAGGAATGTGAACACTGAACGTTGGTTCATTGACCTTGGTAGCCATTGGCGGGCAACTGGAAAGCGCGAATGATTCAGTCGTGTACAAGTTGGAAGAAGAAGAAGAGGAAAAAATACGAATATAAGTACAGTACATTCCTTGTAAAACATTTGTTTGCAGACTTTTTTACGATAAAGATTTTAACTGCCGAACAATACAAGTTTTTATTGGTCCTTGTGTTTTGGAGTTAAAGTCGATAATTGTAACTAAAAATTATCGATTCGGAGCGTCTTCTTAAATAATAGGAACTTAGGGTTAAGTTCCTTGACAACTGCTGTGTTTCAACGCATCGATAAGTCATGCCATCCTGATTAGAAAACCGGGGAATTCTGAGCATTCTACCGAGGAGAGCTGCTGATAAAATGCACTAATCCTAATTCCCGATAAAAATGATTAGTAATCACACTGTTCCTTAACTCATTCATATATCATTCAAACTGCATAACGATAAGTGAAACGTTGACAGCATTGTTTTACAGCGGGAGATGAATAAAAACCACAAGCATCCATAGCTCACAGTCAGATAACTTTAAATTGAGTCCACAACTGCCTAAAGACTTTTATTTCCCTTTTAAATGATCTCACCATGTTACCCAAAGGACGTCCAAATAGCCGCTTCCCACTCGGGTTCCACCCAACGACGTGGAATGTGATATCGCTTGGATGTTTCCTCAGAGAATGTCCAATCCACCTCTATTTCCCTCTGTACATCTGCTGGACAATAGATTCTTGACTGGTTCACTTTCAGAGAAAAACACAGATACTTTCTGCAAATCTAATCATCTGATTCTAAGATGGAAAGTAAAAATAAAAGTATTGAAGACTTATCAGGAAGGGCAGTCAACACTGTTTCCTTGATGAAAGCAGATTTCAAGAAAGCCTTCGATGAAATTTTCAAAAACAAAATACAAAGTTCTGGTGGCATAAAATTAGTTAAGACAATACAGAATAAACACTAATTTCGTATAGGACTTTGAAAGCCTAGTTCACGTGAGTTTTCTCTGTACTGTGTAGTGTCTATGGACGAACATAACCGTAACATTCTCACTGACCATAATTATATATGGTGTGCAGCAGTCGTGTGCAGTTTTTTAATAATAATAGCTTTATTCTGAACAGTGTTCATATGATGTACAGAATTTTCAGAGGAAATTATCTCATGATAGTTCCTCTTTATCCACAATCTTCAAATAAAGTAGTAACTGACAGTAAATCGAGTGACACACTGCCATCTCACCTGAAGTGAAAACCAATGGCTAATGATGTCTTTTCGTCGCCTCCTTCAACGAATATACACACCATTTAGTTGAAAGCCAATTAAGAAAGGCGTAGGAGTACAGTCCTTGACCCAAGAACATTTTTTTCCTTCACGTTCCCCAGTGGAACATAGGGCTTTAAGCTGGTGGCTTGAAGTTTCCTTAGCAGTGTTTATTTTATAGGATGGGGTTGCTAGCCTCATGCTCAACCTTTCCTCTTTACCAGCATTATTTCTGGTTTAGCTAGGTAAAGGAGTGCGCCGGCCAGGGATCGAATCCCGGACCATGTGCATGGTCGATGAGCGTCCTAACCGCTATGCCACCGACCCAAGAACATAATGATGGCTAAATAACTGAAGACTGTAAGTTGTTAGTTTTATATCCCTGGTAGTGGCAGTTTGTACTAAAAGTCTCAGGGACAGTTATCTCATGTATTGGATACGTTGCCATCCCTGATTTGCTTTTTCTCAAGTTTAGTGGGAAGTTGTGAAACAGCAAGCTGTTGGCATTTTAAATACTCGTGAGATAAGAAAACACCCTTGGAGATGATATTTTAATCGATTAAAACAAGGTGAACAAGAGAAATTAAATGCAATGCTATGAAGAAGTTCTGTGGTAACCCTGGTTTCAAACAGACCACCTTTTTATTTTTTGGATTCTGTAATGTTTCCAGAAAAGAATAGGAAACTAAAATAGAAAGATAAGCTACTAAACAGTTAGTATGGCAATTATTCATCAATCATTTACTTTAAATTTCTTTATTAAGTGTTGAGAGAATTAGGTAGTGGTAAACATATAAGGCAAAACTGCTAATAACCTGCAACTTTATCATTTATCGGATGTACTATTTCACACTTTAACACACTTGAATAGTTATTTACAATGATCACTTTCTCTAAGCTGTCTATTCAGTTAACATTTAGGTTATATGCCATTACAAAAAGATGGAAAATCTCATTTTTTTTCTAAAGATGCATTAAACATACGCCACTGAAGATGTTTTAACATTCAATTTTTTAAATGATATCCCAGCTGATCGAGATTTTCGCCAGCCAAGAACAGTGCAGTTGCTGAAAACTACCCGACCAGACACCTTGACACGAAAATTGTTCATCTAGTGTTCTCTTTTTCTAAACGTTAATCCAGAGATGGTTACAGCGTAAAGAAGCCACTTTTAATACAAACTCGCTGCTACTCAAGAGCTATAACTTTCGGTTCAGTACTATTTTTATCATTAGTCCTTTGGGTTCCAAATGGAACATGGAACTCCATCATAACATTTTCATTTCTTCCTCTTCTCTACAGTTCTCTTTGGCTGACTCGACAACTGACCATAAGCTTTCATCTCCTCCTCAGACAATCTCTTCCATGTCATCCTCAAATCCACGTCCAGCTTGACGTTGCCTGTTAGATTTCCACTAGACTGTCAGCTGTCTCCTCAGTGTGTGTCCGACCCATCCCAGTTTTCTTCCTCATATCTGCTAGGCAGTAAGTCGGTGATTAAATCATCGCCAGAGTTTCTTTGGTTCCTACTCTTTCTAACCAACTACATGATCTTAAGTATGTCACGAAGGCATGACATGATGAAAGTCTGCGGTGGACTGTGAGAATCGCTTTTTGTGATGCACAGGCCAAGTCTATCGTCCATAGTGAAAAACGGAATGACCTGACATTTGTGTTGAAAATGAGAATTTTGTTCTTTACAGTGAGTACAGCAGATTTTCACACCGATTTCAGATTAATGATTGTCTTCCATACCTTTCCGATTCTGGCTGGTTCTGACATCCTCATCCGTTCCACCTAAAGTTGAAATAATGATGCCTAGATAAGTGAGAGAAGTGATCTCTTTCAAATTTCTTCCGGTGATAGTGATTAATGCTTGCTGTTGATTGGTTGGTTGTCTTCATCACCACTGTTTTCTCTTTGTCCAGTTGATGGCCTGTTTTCGCTGTCCACGTCATCTGAAACTTGTTGCTTTTGGCCTTCAGATCTTCAATTTTGCGTGACATTAGATTTAAATCGTCAATGAAGTCTAGATCTTGCAGATTCTTCTTGCTTGTCCAACGCATCCTCATCTTCTCCCTCCCCATCCTGTTTTGCATGATCTAGTCCACTACAAACAGGAATGTTATCTACGGTAGTAGACAGCCTTGTCTCAGTTCACTCTGCCTTCTCTTGAAGTGCATCTCTGAGTGTGTCATTTCTCAACATGTGGCTGTTGAATGAGACTGATAAAGATTTGAGGCACTGCATAGTATTGAAGTAGTTTCCAAATTACTTAGCGGTCAATATTGCCGAAGGCCTTTTCAAAGTCGGTGACTTGACTTCCATTCTGTGCTCCGTTCGACGATGCTGTAAATTGTGTGTGCGTGTGTGACCATTTAGTAACATCTCGTGTCTGTTAGCTATTAAACGAGTTTGAAATTCAGTCTTTGAGAAACTGCTGCAAGCGTATACACACTTAATTAATTCTAATAATCATAACGACACTTTTATTCAATGAACATAACTTTTATGAGGTCTCATACTATAGAGGACTTATAAAATCATTCACTCTGGTCACTCTTGACCTATGGCTGATGATAAACGTAGAAACAAATGTGTTATCAAGAAACGATGTTCGTCCATACCTATAAAAGCTATTAGTTAGGTAAGATCACCAGTAAGGTGAACTTCTAATCAACTGACCCAAAACTACTACTTAATAAATAAAACTAAAAATGTAATGCAATCTATTCTATAGCAATACTTAAAATAGATATAAGACTGCAAACATTGGTATTGAAGAGTCTTAAGCATGTTGATTAGATTGTTAAATCTTTCTAAATTAAAATTCTCAAGTTTATTATTTATATCGTCTATGATAAATAGTTCTGCAAAGACAATAATAATAATAACAACAGCGACTCAACATTTCATCAACAGCATAAACAAAATTTGTTTACCGTCGAATAAAATTTAATAAGTATTAAAATGCACTATCGGTGAAATACATGAGATCAAGGGTTTAAGAAAATAATATACACCTATCGCAGATTTTAGAAACTTTTTTTCAAATTTTCAAAGCTGTATTCGATTAATTAAGTCTAGCGAAACAATAATCTTGCTTTGATGAACACAATTTTCAACATTCAAGAAAAATAAATAAAATAATTAACTTACTATATATAGGGTATGCGCATTGTTTGAAATGGCAGAACTAAAATGAGAAACCTGGCTATCACTTCTAGGGTTTTTAGTGATATCGTCTAGGGAAGGAATAAATCTTGAAATTATTAAATTCCCTGGGAATTTATTACTAGATGACTAATATTCACTATATTTTATTATTCCCTGCATAGAATGGCATTCAAACCTCTTTCTGCGTCAACTTCATCGACTTCGAATAGGCCTTCGACACCGCAGTGTTGACCAAGAAGCAATTTGGAAAGTACTTCAACACTATGGCGTGCAGTGCGCAAGTCTTTATTAAACCCATTCGCCCATGGATGATTTATGTTGAATGTCACTCAAACTCAAAGACTTACAAGCGAAAACCAACAGGTTAGCAGAAGAGGCAGGCAACAAAGTGAACACAGAGAAGACGGAGGTGATGAGGATAACCAATCAACGAATAGCAACCACAACCAGGAACAACCAGCATCAACGGGAGAGATTTGACAGAGGTTACCTCCTTCACTTATCTAGGAAGCACGGTTTCACTCACAGGCGGAACGACGAAGACGTAAAGGTCAGCCAGAATCGGAAAGGTAAGATACGCCTTCACCAACCTGAAGCCAGTTTGAAAGTCTTCTGCACTCTGAAGTAAGATTCTGATTTTTAACACAAATGTTCCTCTACAGGGGTCAGAAAATTGACCAGTATGTGACGAAAAGAATTTCCTTTAACAACTGCCCCATTCGCTGGCTCCATACTGAACAACAAGTGGCCAACCGGCAAGAAATAATTAGCAACAAGAAAATCTGGTTGGCAATAAACCAACCAAGAGCCGATCACTCAACAAATATGCAGAAGAAAATGGAGATGAATCGGACATACTTTGAGGAGGCCATCGAATGATGTTGCACTTAATGTGGGCTATCAATCGACTGGAATCCTAATGCGAAGCGAAGAGTGGGACGTCAGGGAGAGGGTGATTTGGAGGAGATGAGAGATTATGGAAAATCATGTCGCTAGCCAGCTGCAGAGGACAGCAGAAAATATAAGAAAGTGGAGATGTGTTGCTGAATCCCTTTGTTCAACTCGGAACCCAAGGGAATAATATGGGTAATGAAAGGGTTCCTAGCAAAACTTAAATCTTCAACAGCATATCTCCATTTCATCACCTTCTGTGAAGTTTTCTTAGTCGGCTCCACGATTACATACAAGCTGTCATCTCCTCCACACATTATCTTCTCAATGTCACTCTTGGAAGTCCAACTCTCTGGTCACTTCCCGTTCGAGGTTCCAGTCCAGTAGTCGTTTGGTGCAAAATGCCGCTTAACGTTCTCCACAGTGTATGTCCAATCCATCTCCATTTCCTTCTACATGCTTGTTGGGCGAAATGAACTTGGTGGATTCTTTGTTGCATATTCTTCTGGACATCTGATCTTCTATATGGAGTGAAGGTAGCTTTTGATAAAAGTATTCAATGGCCTGTTCTAAATGCTTTATGTGACGCACCTATTCCTTGAAATATATGGATATATTGCCTTGACATCAGTGTTGAAAATCGAAATCCAGTTTGTTCTGCACTGGTTGCAGCATATTTCCACACTAATAGGAGAAATTACTCCAGTCGGATTTCTCGAATAGTTTTGGATTTTTGATAGTTTCTTTTGCTGGCTAGATGTCTTCCTCACCTCTCTCTTCTTTATATCCACTTGAAATCCTGTCTTCGTTGCCTCTTCCACCAACTTGCTGACTTTCGGCATTCAGATCTTTGATATTGTGTAACATTAGATTTAGAAAATTCTCATATCTAAATTATTTCAAGTAGAGAACTGTTGTGATGAAAATAAAGGGAAAGTAACCTATAAATGTTCATACAATAAAATATAAAGTTTATTTCAGTGATGTAAGTGAACTGGTTAGGATGATATATCCATTGATCTTGATGTATTACTATTATTGTTGTTCACTGTTATTTCCTTGAGTTCTGAGTGGAACAAAGGACTTCAACAGTGCACCTTCATTTCATCCCCTTCTATGAAGTCCTCTTTAGCTGGCTCCACGACTGCCCAAAAGATTTTATCTCCTCCACATACGGTCTCCTCCTTGTCACCATAGAAACTACACCTAACTCGTGGTTTCCCGCTAGGGTTCCATGCGAACGATGGCCTAGTGCCTGGTGTCACACAACAGTCTTCTTAGCATTTATCTGGCACATTTCCTTACCCTTCAGTATATTTGTTAGGAGATTAATATGAACCAACGAAATAACCTAGAATAAGTGACAAATTTACACGGGTGTTCAGGTGTACTCCGAAAATACCTAGATATTTTTCAGCACTTGGTATTCATGTTTTCTATTTGTCAGCTTTAGAAAAAGATTATGAATGACTGCTGAATATTCGATCACAGTGAACTCCAGTGTTATAAAGTGTTTTGTTTAAAAGTGGATCAGAGATACATAGTACTACTGTAAATGCATATATGTGAGCCGAACCAAAAATTAGGAAGGCTTCTATAGATATGCTGACGTATTGTTAACATTAAGACATTCAGGCATCTGAATGAAGCCACATGGAACGGCCAACTGACAAGCTTCTACAGCTGGGTATCAATCAGTCGGAAAGGAAACTTAATTAGATCTCTTGCCACTCGCGTCCGATGCATCTGCACCTCTGATACCATAGAAGAAGAACTAAACTTCCTGAAAGAAACCTTCATACAAAACGGTTACCCATCAACATTCGTAGACAAAAACATCAAACAAAAAATCCAAAAGCAAGAAACAGCATCTGTGCCAAAAAAGATACTTTATATGAACCTCGACTTCAAAGGAGACCTACTCAGTGACGTCCTTAGAAGGAGAATCTCCACCTCTTTAAGAAGAACTTTCTTTGCGGCAACATTGAGAGTAGTGTTCTCTAGTCGCCCGCTAATCTGCAGAAGCCCTAAAGACAAGATCCCGCACATGTCCACTTCTATGTGTATATATCAGTTCACCTGTTGCTGTGGAGCCAGGTACATCGGTCGTTCAACGCGTATCCTGTCAAAAAGGGTCAAAGAACACTATCCAGCGTGGCTGTAGAAAGGAAGTAGTGGCTGCATAAGGAGTGCAATAATACAATACCTCGTCAACACTGGTCATTCCATCTCAACAAACGCCTCCTTCAAAGCAATTTACAAAGTGAAGAGCTACCTACCCAAGACAGTACAATTTCGTCTTCTTTGCGTCGGAGAAGCCCTAGCCATTAAGCTAGAGGAACCAGAACTGTGCATACAAAAGAAAATTATTCAACCACATGAAGTAATTAGCAAAACAACTCATTATTGATAATGTTTGTTGTTGAATGTCTGCAGGCATTTGTTAAGAAATTGTTGATCACTCGTTTTATTATTCACCAATATACAGTAACACTTCCAAGAAAAGGTACACTGATAACGAATGAACTATATTCAAAATGGTGAACTAAGATGAGTAGGATTAAAACGTTGGCAGCAATTTAGATACTTTATATTCTCCTAGATAAATCACTGGGACGAAGGGTGGTCTTGACTACTATACACTGCAAATGTTAGTAATAACTATCGAAAGTACTCATTGACTTTCTTTAGGATACAGGCTGGAAATGATTTCAGCTGAATGTTGTCGACAACTTTAAAAGTCCGGTTTCATGGTCTTCTGTTAACTGTATTCGACTATTGTGGTAAATCCACTTCTACTTGCAGTTCTTTCTCCAGTATTAAAACTCCACTCCGCGAAATTTGAATATTTGTGAGGAATACTGTTACACGCTATATTAGATAAGTTTATTTTAAATATCACATAGTGATGCCACACTACGACTGACATTTTCCTCCCTGCCATTGTTCTTCAACTACTCTAAAGATAAACTATCGCATTTGACCATTTCCATGTGTATCTACCAATTCACCTGCTCTTGCGGAGAGAGGTATATAGGTCGTTCGATGCGTGTTTTATCTAAAAGAGTTCAAGAACACTATCCCGCCTGGCTACGGAAAGGTAACAACGGCGCAATAAGGAGCGCCATTATTGAGCATATACTCAACACTGGTCATTCGATTTGCAAGGAGAAGTCGTTCAAAGTCATCTATAAAGTCAAAAGAAGCCTCCCAAAGTCGACAAGCTTCCGTATACTTTGTATTGCTGAAGCCTTAGCGATTTGGATGGAAAAGCCTGAGTTATGCACACAGAAGAAACTTCTCCACCCCCTCCTACTACCGTGGGTTTAATTTCAAGTTTATTTGTCATCAACATTTTGTTATCAAATTTTGCAATTTTTCGTATAACAATTTTTAGTAACTGACCCATTCAATCTTTTCACCTATTATCGAGTTTATTTTCATAATTGTCTCCAAACTCCTTCACTAGCATCTAATCTTTCTAAACATGTCTATATTACGTAACCCTACTCACATCTTACCAATCTTCACCCCACTTGGTTACAACTTTGATTATTAATCAAACATTTTAACTTCTTCATTATCTTGATGATATAATCAACAACCCACACTAACTGTTATTTTGATTTTGACAAACCTAATGTACACATACACACATAAAATAATTGTATATATATTTGCGACTGTACAGCTAAGTGAATGAATTCACCGAAAAGAGACTCTTCGCTGAACTAATTTGTTCTTATTTCAATGTCTTAATGGGTATATTTCGCGAAGTATTAAAATAAACTTATGTGGAATTTTTGTGTGTCGGCGGCACAGCGGTAGATTGCTGGCCGACCACGCAGGTTGTTGGGGTCCTTTATCTCTGTAAGCCAGTGATAGGACTGGTAAAGAGGGAAGGTTAGGCATGAGGCTAGCAACGCCATCCTGTAAAAATAATCACCACTGCTACAGAAACTTCGAAGCTCTATCTTGAAGCCTTTTGTTCCACTGGAAACGTAAAGGAATAAACAAATAAAATATGGAAAAACATTCTACCACAGCGTTCAATTTCTACACTTACATTAATTACTGTTACATTACTGATAGTTAAACGTATTAATATTATTTCATCTCTTATGATGATTTTACCCTCCTTTTCCACATATTCAGAGAGGAAATAGAATTTTAGTTTCCTGTTGACCTGTTCTTCATAAATTTCCCTATAGAATTTCGGACCAGTTTGCCGAACGAAATGTTGGAATTACTTGTTTCATTATTATTGAGACTTTACAAATGTAACTCCATTATGGATAAGATTTTATGCTGATAAATCACACAGTATTATACACTAATATTTACTGATGACCACGTTTCGAGCACAAACTATTGCCACTCATAATCATGTCAAGTTACTCACACAACTTTTTTCTTCGTTTATGTACATGAGTGGAATTGATTAGATATTTGAATAAAAATCAATAAAGGACAGTGTATATTCAGAAACAATAATATGAATGTTATTGATCAATTACAAATATAATTTTTACACATGTCTACTGCTCCCTTGGCGCCTAATTATTTGGGAACTATCTAATCAAATCTTGATCACCGTTCATATGAAAATCAATTTTAAGCTACAATGTTCCTGAACATGCTTTTCCAACAAAGACTTCGAGTCACAAATCAAAAGTATAGCCAAAATAATTCCAAAAATCGATGTAAGCAGACAAATTGTTCAGTGTTAAAAGAGCAGCTATTTATATAATAATTAGACAAGGGGAACAGACATCAGATTTGGCTTGAAAACAAGCATGGAGTAAAGATAAAATACAAGATAGAGAAACAGAATGAATTTATGCATGCTATGATGGAGAGTTGAGAAGGGTGGGTTGTGAATAGTAAAGTAAAGTTATAAGGCAGACAAAACACTTTAGTAGATTTGGAAATTTAAAAGTGAGTTCGATTCAGCTGATGAAAATCAAAATCGAAACTAAGTGAGATGTTATGCAACTGAACAAAACACAAAGCACATGAACAAACCAATTACGGCTACCAGGTTAGTGAGACGTTAGTCAGGCTATCTTGCTGTAAACAGAGGTTGGGTAGAAGTCTTTTGATAGCAATGACTTCTGCGAATTGAATTAACCACGATTTTCTTCGTGTGTATTGATTATTTTTGAAGCCTAACTAATTTCCACTGTATGTTCCGTATCAATTAGTTGTCGGGCAATCACACTTGAGAGCACTTCGCTGACTATCCCTCTTGTATAATTATTATATAAGTAGTTACTCTTTAAACACTGAACAATTCGTCTACTTACATCATCCTTGGAATTATGTTGTGACTTATAATTTGGTTTTTATCAGGTTGTACGCAGTTGGAAGAAGTCCAGAAAAATAAACCTAGTCCGTATTATCCTGCATTTATGTTCCTGCTTTATTACACAAATTGCTTGACTGTCATTAAAAGATCCCTGTCTAGGAAGTCATTGGTTTATCGGAAGCTCCAGTATCAATGAGTCACAACAATTATAAAAAAAGTTCACCAAAGCTTCCTAGCTTGGTCTCAAATGTGTATTTAAAAGAAACAGAGAGAGGATTCAAGCAACTGGTCTGTCCTCTAATGAATATCGTTGGTAATTCTAAAGTAGACAGAGACTTTGATATCTCGTTGATGCAGTTTGATTCACAGTCTTGGAAGTTCAAAATATATGATTCATAGGCTTCAAATCGTGAAAGTGTCCATAAAAGCTATACAATTTGAACTGAGTACTAGCAAAGTGACGTCAGTGGGATGCGACTGGAAGCTGTGAGATTGTGAAAACGCCTGATAGAAAGTTGGTGTCAATATTCCTTTACTTGTGTTCCAAATAAATGCATGGGACTTCAAGTTTTGAAGTCTCATTGGCGGTGGTCTTAATTAAATGGGGTGTAGTTGCAGGCATCATACTCAACCCTGAATCCTTTCCGATTATACCAACAACTGGTCAACTGGACAAGGTTTACGAGTTCATTACCGTTACTATCAACACCCTAACAACTAGTCATACAGTATTTTTATGATGGAACTTCCTTAGAACTGATTTAGTAAACCAAGACACTCCGGGACAACCTACAGATGCATTTATCACTTTATCCGTTTCCACACATAAGTTTCTCTGTATTAACCTACTGTCGTTTAGGGTAATTTTCCTAACTACACGTTCTTGAGTGAAAGTATTTGCACAGTTTGTGGGAAACTGACCGATTTCTTATTTCTGCACATCAAGTAAGCTGTATTCCAGTTGAAGAGAGATTAATGTGTAGCAACATCTTGGAATATTCTTTCACACTGCATAATATGCACTGAGTATATCTCACGATGGCCGTATCACGGTGTTTCATTTCAAGTAGGCAGATATAATGTGGAATGTACAGGCTGGTCTCGCTTGTGAACTTCAGAAATCTGTTGAAAACAAACATTGAGTAAAGCGAAATATCTGCAAGATAACTAAGTGATGTTGCTTATTGACATTATCTCTTCTAGAGATAGATAAATTTACGCGTAGTAGTATGAGGTCACCGTCTGAAAGATCTTGTGAACAGTGTGATACTGAACAGTCTTAACAAATAAGTGGTGCTTGAAGTAATGCAAACTTGATGATTGTTTTCTTAATTTGAATGATTTCACTGCTGAAGTACTCAAAGTACCAGTTTTTACTTTGTAGAATAGAGTGAATCTACCTAAAGTGAAAGACAGAAGGAAACACAGTTAGCAGGCATCATTTGGATAACTAGTTACCTGTATTGCTTAAGTGTCGTGGGAGGTATCCATCCAACATGTTTTCACCTTATGACATATGACTGTATCATAACGATGTTGGTAGAAATGTGCTTTTATTGTTGGTGACTAGTCAGTTATTGTTGCACATCTAGTGACAAATGGACGAGTTGCCACTGAGCTTTGCATAAATTACTGACGTCTTTAGTTTTGCAGCTTTATAGAAATTAGAACTGGACACATACACTTCTTGATGAGATTTATACACATGGCTAAACAGCCCACTAGATGTTGTAAGACGCCTATTTCAAGACTCTGAAGTCAGAGATTTTCCAACAAAAAGACACGATTGTTTCCTGTAAGACTGGATAATGAAGACGAATAGATCATCAGAAAGTAACGCTCCAACGTGTACACATCTTCTATTGATTCAATTCTTGTTATTGTGTTTTGCTTATGGTTGATTCCTATTCCTAAACCTTTGCTTAACTACTGGATCCTGGTGGACTGTTTATGGTAATGTTTTGTTTCACGGTTGTGATTTTGTTCGAGTGAATTCAAGAGTGGTCGCAGGGTTTGATTCTCACCAAAAGACTTTTGGTCTCACACCTTTTTGGATTATCCCACTTGATTTTCAGGTGTTTCTTACAGCTGGTTTTTGGTTCATTAATTAATTTTGATTTACAGCCCTGGCTATATGGCTGAGACAGTCTTAGATCGTATAACTGCCTAACGGCATTGTTGAGATAATTTTTGAATAGTGCTACAGATTGGTTATATCTTACTATCTGTTCGCTACTGTCAAGAGACTTTGGGACTGTGAATCACTCGTGGAAGTCTGGTCAGCCTAAGAAATGAACTTATCCATCCTTTCCCTGTGTTCAACCCAAAATACATGGGTTTTCTTCGTTATAACGTTTGTCGCTGGGACTAACATCCTGGAAACCAAAGCATGAAGAAGGCAGCTGATTTACACTGAAGCCTTGAGAACAGATTTTTTTCAAATCATAGTGATAACCAACATGCGTGTAAAGTGCGCATTCAATACTCAAAGTCAAATGTAGCTACAGGTATTGGGCACTTCACTTCTGCATAAGTTTAATGCTGACTTCTAAGTCTTTATAGTGCCACACATTCAATCGACGCATAAATTATTCAGGCAGTTATACCTATTTGCCTAATCGGCTTCGAGTCAGCCATTTAATTATACTAGTGACTTAAGGTATTGTTCTAATCCCGGTTGTTTATTAATTTTTGTGTGAATTATGGAATACATTAATCCGTTATAATCATTTCACTTTTGACCACAAGCTGTCGTCAGTTAGAGAACCACTGAAAGTCAACAAAGAGTAACGGACATCCGTGTCTTCTTGGTTTGAGACTCGTCAGAAGTACGCACCCACTGGGGATCGAATCCAGGGTACTCAGCTTACAAAGCAAGCACTTAGACAATTAAACGACTGCAACTGGATCCAATGGCTAGCCCATAAATTTCTACTTCTGTCAACTTATGGTTTTAGCGCTACAACCAGCCGGTATCACTGAAAAGTATTTGTCTTGACACCCAACCTGTCGAACTCCACTGCGGGTGATTTCTCACCATAACTTCAGGAGACTACGTCCCGTAGCCAGTCACTAGTGAACATCAGATTAATTTCCGAGGATTAGTTTGTAGGAATTTAATTTGTCTCCAGTTTCACCACCAACTGATATCAGTTAGAAAACTATTGAAAAGCAGGGAGTACTTGATGGATGTTTCGTCATAGTTTGGAACTCATCGGCCGTACGCACGCACCGTGAAGTAGTATGTCGAGGAAGGGTGCAACAATTAGACTTGCTCATATATATGCATTATATTTCTATATTAAAAATCACGACTACTCTGGACAGATCGATTAGTTATTCCCATCTGTGTACCCTCAATAATACTGTTTTAGCTGAGATTTGTCACTATTCGACTAAATATCTATTTGAATTAAAGTAATGTTGTTACTGCAATCTTTATTCTTCTTGCATTTATTTGAGTACAAAGCGCGTTTAATAAGTGGTAAATTCGGGAACCAACTGCCAGTTCAGTTAGAAATCCATTTAGTTTTATGGGTACAAGGCTTAACAGAAGAACTGTTTGAAAAACCTTCCTGAACTATCTATTTACAATACATTAATACTTATTTAGATATTTCAGGTAGGTAGTTACCTGGGGTTCTAGTGAGAAGTCGTGACTAGTAGGGTGCAGCAGGTCGGGTGTGAGGACAAATACTCGCCGAAGACATTGGCTAGGGGTCGTGCTATGTCGTGAGTTGGCAGAAGTTAGAATTCATGGGCCATTGGATAGGATCCTAGTGGCTTAATGGTATACGAGCTCGCCTTGTAACCAGAAGGTCCTGGGTTCGAATGCCGGTGGGTGCATACTGACGAAACATCTGTCCAGTACTCCCAGGTTTTCCACTGGTTCTCTAACTAATGTCTCCTCATGATGAAATCCTGTTACCAATCAAATCACTACAAACCAACACTTGAAATATGTAATGATTTTCCTCTTTTGTCCTAGAACTGCTCTAACGGCTGGCTTCATGTTTATCATTTATCTTTCTTCCTGTCTAATCTCTAATTTTAATACTTCTCTTTGTGGTTTTGTGATGACATCGATAATGTGTTGTCTTTTGACTGCAGTTTTGTTTGAATGAGTTAAAGTCATTCTGACCTTGGACGGTTTGTAAAAAATATTTGTGTGTGATTCATTTTATCCCACCTTGTTGAAAATATTCCTCTTGATTCTCAGGTACTTCTTATGGTTGATTTTTGTTCTACAGTATTGGTTTTTTATTTGAGAACTAACCTGATCTGTATAGCTACCCAATGGAATTGTTGAGGTAATTTTGAAATTTTGATATGTTGTTAGTGCTAAATAGTGCCACAGATTTTATCGCAAATAAGTGTCTTTTTGTTGTCGTCGAGGTACTTTTAGACTCTATTTAACTCAAGGCATATATGTGTAAAACTTGGACACTGTGGTAGTATGTATTTACATGTAAATGTGTTTATTAGATATATCACACAGTGAAACAGTATTATTATTTACTGGATGACAAGGTTTCGAACACAATCTATCATTGTTAATAATCATATCAATTATAATCACACAACTTCGAAAATTTCGTTTTATTGTTTTCTTTATTCGCTCCTATTTGTCGTAGGGGTAGTAGAATTTTCAAGGTGTCTGGGCGAACAGGTGTTGAATTATTCCTATTACACGTATTTACAGTTGTTTCCACATTATTTAAATTCCAAAGGAAAATATACAAACAGACTGAGAGAGTTGCGATGCGGTCGCCAATATCCCCGACTGTGGCAGATATATTCATGGATAGGTTGGAAAACTTAACGATTGAAACGTCCAGCCCCACCACACAAGTATGGTGGAGGTATGTAGATGATATATTCATCGTATCTAGAACTCAGGACAAAACCAGATTTTTCCAACATGTCAAGTCGAAAGTGAAGGCAATTCAATTCATTTATGAATTGGAAAGTCAGGAACGGGAGCTTCCAATCTTAGATTATAACGTAAAAAGGAAAGAAGATAGGAAGTTAAACACTAGTGTTTACAGGAAAACCACGCATTCAAACAGATATTTGGATTTGATAGTTGGAGGAAATCGGCAGGAAGCCTTGGCTAAACGTGGGTTTCGTGCTAGTTGGCACTTACCAGTCAGCAAGGCTTATCTGCAACCTTAAAGGAACTCATGTCCCTTCTGAGATTCGAACCCGCGTCACCCAGTGCTGCAATCAGAGACGTTACCACTGAGCTATTCAGGCTCGTGACTGACCTCCTGTAGGTCTGTAGTGGGTATTTTGATTGGACACTGGTAACTAGTGTGATGTGTCTAGTCCTTTCTTCGGTGCAGACTGAATTCTATCAGTCAGGTATTTGCAATGTGGCCACCATTCTAGGTAGCTCGCCATCAGTGTGCACATTGCTTTGATGATATTTGATAGTTGGAGGCAATCGGCAGGAAGCCTTGGACTTAGGTTTCATGCTAGTTGGATTTCCGATCATCCCGCTTTATGTCAGTGAAAATAGAATCGGTGAAATGTTTAAATAATGGAGCGCAAAAACTTAGTAGTACGAAGGAAAATCTAAGACAGGAAGTGAGGTATATAAGAGAAACTTTGAAACTTAATAATTACCCTGATAAATAAACCAGAAAGAATGTAGGGAAGTGCAAAAATAAAATAAATAATGATAGTAGTGATAGTGATAATAGTAACTGTAATATTGATGACGACATGCATGTCAAACATGTGCAAGACAATGACAACAACAACAGTAGGGAGTTTTAACCATCAATAGTACTTCTATACAAAGAAGGAACCTCGGAAACCTTACGCAGAATTCTTAACAATGCAGGAATAAAAGTGACTAACATTCAAACTATCCACAAACTGAATTAGAAGCAAGCTTTATCGATTAAAGGATCCCGTGGAACAGCCCATTAAACAAAACAATTAAGTCCATCTAATACTCTGCCCTCAATCACTATCAGGTTAAATACATAGGTCAAATTAGTAGAACAGGTTCAGTGTAACTAGCCGAGTATAAAAACCTAGCAAAATCTAGATTAGTTGACCCGAATAAGATAAGATATCTAGAGAATAGTTCAGCTATATAGCACTAGATGCAGTTACACACAACCATACAATAGGATGGGATAGGATGACGGTTTTAAAATCTAATGTCACAGGGAGAGATTGATAACAGAAGCTTTGTTTATTGAATCAAGTGCAAAACATGTAATAGGAATGATTCATCACCTGTCCCCGATATCTGGAAAATTCTACTACCCCTACGACAAATAGGAGAAAACAAAGAAAACTATAAAACTCAAGTTTCGAAGTCGTGTGATTATAACTGATATGATTATGAACAATGATAGATTGTGTTCGAAACCTTGTCATTCAGTAAATAATAATACTGTTTCACTGTGTGATATATCTAATAAACACATTAACATGGAGTAACTCAAAGAACTTTCGGTTAGCTGTAATTTAGAATACGATGATTGGTTTCCAGAGTTCAGACCACAATGCATCACTTACAGCCACTCAACAAGGTTTCTTATGTATGATGTCTTACAAGCATTATTTAATGTCATTAGTCACGCCACAATTGATTTTATCTGCCCTAAACAATTACGAACAGAATCGCCATAAATTCAACATGAAGTCTGTAATATCCAATTGTATTCATATATGGCTAAAATAATCGTGAAATGCAACAGGCAACTTGAGAGAACATGAAATACGACTTTTCCACCTCAAATATCTTGTGGTTCACTGAACTACAAAAATAATAATAATAGTAACAATAACATTATTCTGAACATTGTTTATATAATGTACAGAATTGTCAGCGGAGTTTGTTGCATGGTATTTTCTCCTCGTCCAAGATCTTGAAATAAAATAATAATAATGGACAGGGGATCGTGTGACACAGTTGTGTCTGAATTGAAGCGCAAACGAATACATTATGATGTTTCTTCCTTCTCTCCGTCAAGAAATGCACGATATTTGGTTGAAAGCCAGTTACAAAAGGTTTTGGAGCATATTTTGTGACCCAAGGATATAACTCAAAAACATTTACTTCATGTACTGAAATACACTGCAGCCGATGACTCTGATTTTTCCGAAGTTTAGCAAAAACGTACCAATCAGTAGGTTGTAATTATTTCAAATACTCGCTAGAGTAATTAATACTATTGGAGGTCACATTTTTGATCAGTTAAAACAAAGTGAACAAGACAAATTACATGCAATACAGTGATGGAGGTTGTTGGTAGCCCAAGTTTCAAGAAGGCTACGTAAAATATCAGAAAACGAAGAATGCTGGTCTGTGACTTTGAGAACAAATTTATTAAACAAAAATACTTCTCATATTTACAATTCGAACAAAAGTGAATGAAAGTTTCCCAACAGAATTATCAAATTCACGAAATAACAAACAAACTAATATTAAAAAGTATTGGTTTGTAGGGATTTTGTTTGATTTGGTTCGAGGATTTCACCATGAGCTGATATCGGTTAGAGAAGCATTGGAAAGCCTGCAAGAAGTACTGGAGAGCTGCTTCGTCAGACTACTTTGGGACTCTTCACAGTACGCAGCCACAGCCAGGGCTCGAACCCAGGACCTTCTGGTTACAAGGAGAGCTCGTAGATCATTCAGTCACTGGGCTTGATCTAATGGCCCATGAATTCCGACTTCTGTCAGTTCACCAGGTCAAAATTGAGGGCAGTTACTCGTCGGAGAAGACATTGCAAATTGGTCGCGCTATGTCGTGAATTGGCAGAAGTTAAAATTCATGGATTGGCCACTGGATCAGGTCCCAGTGCCTTAATGGTCTACGAGCTAGAATACCTTGTAACAATGAGGTGCTGGGTTCGAATCTACTGTGGTGGGTGCGTACTGTTAAAGAGTCCCGAACTAGTCTGACGAAACAGCTGTCCAGTACTCCTTGTAGGTTTTCCAATGCTTCTCGAACCGATGTCAGCTCATGATGTAATCCTCCAATCAAATCAAACTAAAATTGAAACACAAAATCGACTACTACTGTAGCTAACAGGCTTAAAATATCTTTACTCTTATTGTCAGCACTACCTATCAAGCCTAGTCACTCATCAATGTTGGATTTCTTCTCATCTACAAGATTTCTGGTCTATAGGTTAGTCTCAGACAATCTGTTGTCATAAATTGAAATTAAGAGTCTACATGGCATACAGACTGCCATTCAACATGGCGAGACTAGTTTGTTGTTGCCTTTTTTGCCTACAAAACTAAAAACGACTGTTTCAGACATCAAGTGAAATTTTTATTTTTTTTTAAAAACATTTTTACTCATTATTATTGTCGTTCACGTAGAAAAAAAATTATGACGTATACATAATAAAGCAGACTTTAATTTGTGTATACGTCTCAATAGAAATTACTGAGTAAATAAGGTCTACAGAAATCGATAGTAATAATAATAATAATGTTAAATAATAATGTATTAAAAATTTTATAGGTAAAGTAAAATAAGTACTATCCATATAGCATACAGCATACATGGTTAAGAATATAAGAATAGGAAAAATTTAAAACAATCAAGAACTATGGAAAAGGTAGCATTTAATGAATTCATGAATTTCGGTAGAAGGACTCGTCACCTGAATACTCCTCTACTAATATTCCTATTTATACAGTTTTTTTCTTTTTCAAGGTTGAATACATACGAACACATGAACATCGTGTGACAGCAAACAAAAACGATCAATTACATCAAATATATGATCTACATGTTTTCGTTGAAGCAAATTCACTGGACACATGGAAAGATGTCTCTCAGCGAGCGTTGTCCGACACCATCCCAAGTGGCTTTCTAGTAGTCATGATGGTACTCTAAGCAGCTCAACTGCACGGCATTTATTCGACTGGTATCTTACAATGATACTGAGTAAATGTTTTATAGTTGTTATGAAGCAAATTTGTAAAATGACTATTAGTTTCATGAAGCCCACACAATGGGATTAAAGAAGCCGGTGATATATACACAAAACGAGACGGTAGAATACCTTCATTCAACCTTCACAGTTATCTTTCCCTTCCCTCTTCTCTCCACAATATTTCTCCCATTTCAACTATCATTGTTTACGAACACATTAATGTGGTTAAACTTCCCAATGCCTACGGCTTCCACAAACTTTAGAATACGCCTCGAACACATTTTGTAGATAGGTTTAAAAGAGATGTAAACATCACTATTTTAAATCCTGTAACACCTATAACACTTTTCATAGTAGAGGGGATAGGTTGTCTGTTTTCACCGTCGATGAGTTCAGAGGAGTCGATTTGCTTTTGAAGTCATTTAATGATATGCTCTGAAGCTGTTACTTGTGAAGATCGACGAGTTCTCCTTATGTATGTGTAAGCCAATTTACATGTAACTTGGTAGACAGAATGGGATATGACATCATTTTTCATATGTTCAAAGAGCTTACATAGATATTTGTGTTATGTGTTTCAGTATGATCAAATCTAGATGTTCATAATTGTACTAACTTCTAACACAATAACTCCAGTATACTTGTTAATCTGTTGTACTTTGATGAATATTATTCACTCTAATTATGACTTTTAAAGCTTATCAGTCGCTGCTTATGGATCATAAATTTGTTGAGATTGATACTTACCTGTTGTCACATAATTTCCATGTGTATGTATTCAACCTTTATCGAAAAATCTGTATAAATGACAATCCATGTAAAAGAATATTCAGCTGATAAGTCCTTCATCCGAGATTTCTGTATTCATTAAATCATTATTATTATATTCATTATTGTTCACTTGGGTTCCTAGTGGAACAAATGGCTTCAACTGCACGTCTACACTTGCTTCTGTCTTCTGCTGTACTTTTCACCCACGTCCGTGTTAATCCATACTGTTTCAACTCCTCTTCACACGATATCCTCCATGTCATCCTCGGATGTCACACTCGCCGCTTCCCTTTCGGGTTCCACTCGAGCTATGGCCTGACGTGTGATGTCACCCAGTGGCCTCCTCAGCGAGTGTCCAATCCATCTCCACTTTCTCCTGCATATTTGTTAGGCGATTGGTTCTTGTTTTGTTTGTTCCCATAGTTTCTTGTTGGTGATTCTTTCCGGCCATCTGATCTTCTGTATAGAGCCAGCGAAGACAGTTGTTGATAAAGGTCTGCGACAAGCTGTTGGAAATATTCTTTGTGACACACTGGCCACGTTTCTGATCCGTATAGAAGAAGTGACTGACTTGACGTTTGTATTGAAAATCCGAATTTTGTTGTTGATGCTGAGTGACGACGATTTCCAGATTGGTTTCAGGTTGATGAATGTGTTTCTCGCCTTCCCGACTCTCGATTTGACATCGTCGTCCGTTCCTCCTGTAGTTGAGACAGTGCTCCCTAGATAAGTGAAAGATCAAATCTACATGTTTATAATTGCATTAACTTCTGACACGATAACTCCAGTGTACTTGTTAATATGTTGCACTTTGATGAATACTATCCACTCTAATTATGACGTCAAAAGCTTATCAGTCGCTGCTTATGGATCATAAATTTGTTCAGATTGATACTTACTTGTTGTCACCAGTGTTCACGTACTTTTATGTATTCAATCTTAAGCGAATAGAAATGTATAAATAGCGATGCATCTAGAGGAGTATTCAGCTGACGAGTCCTTCTACCGAGATTTCTGTATTCATCAAATACTTCATGAATTCTTATTGTCGTGACATCAATGCCCTATCCTGTAATAGTAAGTAGTATGAAAATAAACTTTCTCATGGGAACTTGTCAACACTTATATTTGAAACAGTAAATTGCACGGAAAAAATAGAAAAAAGCTTGAAGCGAAGGAAAAATAAATGTTTCTTTTTGACAAAGTTATCAGGTTGACTGTATATTTGTGAATATATGATAGAGAGGTGAAATAACTCGAGAAATGTCTCCTGTCAGAGAACGAAATATAACCAACTGCAAGATGATCTGATGCAATACAAATAGAGAGTAACAAAGCAAGGAAGTCAGACAAATGAAAATGATGAAAAAATTAATAATTTTCTCCAGACAATAGACTGCTCATGATGGTCATGAGAAACGTAAAGATTCAACTTACTTCCTTTAAATACACACAGCTGGATTGAAGTTTCAGATCTCTTAAGCTTCACTTGTGCCCAGATGTCTACATTTACTCACTTTAAGAGTTGTAACTGGATCCCATATAAAATTGTGAAGGATTTCTCAAATGGACCTAAGTATGCTGAGTTCGAAGGATGTTCCGTTTTCGCAGTAAAGACACTTCAATTTTCTGCTTGCTAGTCAGGTTGTTTACCGTTTACCGGTGAGTTTTACAAGCGTACACATGACACTACGAGTGTATTGAGCACCACATGTGAACTGATGCATACACGATGACGCCGTCTATTACAATAGCTCAGCTCTCAAATTCCAGCAGAATAGTTTCTAGCGTTGAAGTGTTATTCTGGCTAATTTTTATCATTTACAAAAGCATTTCTTCTAAACAATCAACCTCCTAATTGACGCTGAAACAAAAACCTCTCTTTGTCTGATATTTACTAAATCACCCTCCGTCGTAGCAAGTAATATTGTTTTCCAACTTTGCAATATGTTCAAACAGAAAAAGGCGCATTATGAGGTATTCAAAATTTCCAGATAGCTTCAGAAAACGAATAGTTGAAATCAGTTGTGCGTCTGTAGTTCAGTGGTTGGAAAACTCGCCAACGAAAAAAGCGCTCCAGGTTTCCATCCTCAGCCGATGCACTCATAAGCCTTGCTTAGTCAGCAGTAAGATCGATAAAAAGCGAAGGTTGGTAGCGAGGCTTATGACCTCCTCACCGTAATAAAGCGCCACTACTACTAAAACTTCAAACCTCAAGCTGGAAGTCCACTATTCTACTGGACACACAAAGGAATGAAATAAATTATAGTAATTAACTGAAAAGTTTGAATTACTAGACAGATATCTCGTTAGACTTTTAAACTTACACTTTTATTCTACTATCATACCTCCATGAGAGTGGACAAGTTATCCCAAGTCATTGAAACCACAAATGAACCAATGAGCCAAGCAGCATTATTTGGTATCTTCATGCACTACACATTAGAAATTATTGAAGACAAACAGATAGTTCAGCAAAGAGACTCTTTCTGAAGAACTTTATCTTCTTGGGATGTATATTCACATTCATATACAATTTCTCATGAAAGAGGGTTGTAATAAAAGCGATACGTTAACAAATCATAGTTCCCTAATATTAGTCAATGCATAAGAAGAGTTGATTAAGTGTACTAGAGTTAAGTAATAAGATGAATAATTTTAACGAGTGAGTTGTACACACAGATGCACACAGGAACGAATGAAAATATGAAATTATTTGAGTTCTACATAAAATACAAGAGTTTCAAAGAAGTTACAACAACAAACCAGCAAAAATCAAGTTAGTAAAAATCAACGCGGTTGTTCCCACGATAATAGAAGTAGTTGAATAATTTTCTGTCGTACACATAGCACTGTTTCTTTGTCTGAATGGCTAGAGCTTTAGTAATGCAGAAGAGACAAAAGCTTATGTTGTCTTCGACAGGTAATTCTTCACTTTGTAGGAGGTGGTATCTATTAAGATGGAATGACTAGTGTTGACAAAGTGTTCAATTATCACACTGCCTTTCTGCGACCACCTGGGAGTGTGGTCTTGAACTCATTTAGACAGAATATCCGTTGAAAGGCTAATACGCCTGCCTCTACAGGAACAGGTGCACTGATAAATGCACAAAGAAGTAGTTAGATGAGAAATCCTATCCTTCGGACTTCTACAGGCCGATGGATGACTGCAGAATACTTGTCTCAACGTTGCTGCGAGGAATATTCTTCCCAAAGATGCTGAAATTCTTCTGTTAAGGGTATTACGGGTGATGTCTCACTCGAAATCATGGTTTATGTTAAGTTCCTCTCTTTGAACAAGTGTTTCCTTTCTCTGGACTTCTGGTTTGATATTCTTTTTATTGAATCTCAGTGGGTATCCATTCTGTATGAAGATTTTGATATCTAGATCCGCTTCTGGGGCGTCAGGACTACAGATGCATTACATCCGAGTGGCGAGAGATTTAGTTTAAATTTCGTATTCATTTAACAGGCACCCAACCGTTGGAATTTTTTGGTTGACTGTCTAAATGGGTTTCCTATGGACTGACACTCTTAAGGTTCTGTCGGACCTTCTTGTTAGTTCCACGTCAAGAAAGGAAATCTTGGATTCGCTTTCTATTCCAATAGTGACATTTTTGCCGCACGGCAGTTGCTTAATACTTATAGCAATTGATTGAAGTCCTAATTATTGTCACAAATGATCAAAGTGTCATCTGCATACCTTGTGAACAGTTGTAAAGTTTCAATAGTCGAACTTAGTGGTGCGTTTTTGAGGCTATCTACGAAACGGTTTGCTGATAATCGACCCGAGGGAGATCCCATTGCAATACACCATCTTTTTGTCTGTAGATGGTGTCATCTGTAGATTGTAAAGCTAAAGAGGAAAAAAATAAGGTCGCCGAAAACAGTCTCTTCACCAAAACACGTGTGTTTTGTTCTCATCAATATCTGAATGAGAATTATTCATTCGAACTTCTCCTCATTCATCTGTATATCTTAAATAACTAGTTGCTACTGAATCAATAAATCTGCAAAGAATTCAAGTTAATTTTATCATTAAAACTTCAGTGATTGACACAAGTGTTTGCTAAGATGCATATATAGAGGTGTATATCTACTGCTGATAGTGTATATATACTAAGCTGATCAATAAAGCCTTGTGAATACAGAAAAAAAAATTATCAGTTTTACGTAAGCTGGTTTAGCCTTCAACTAACAGTGTTAAGTGTCTATCATCTACCAAATCGAATAGACCGTTTTTAATTGACTTTTTGTCTACACTATATATGTGGATGAATGCCAATGTCTATATTTATGCCTTATAAGTTTTCTTCTGATAGCTAACATTTGACAGTTAGTTAAAGAATTTATTATTTTTTTTAAATTACAGTAAAAATGATCTATCCTTGCTTCTGTGATGAGAGAAAAGAATTCAAAAAACCATTAATAACCAGATAGAGGAATATGCATGCATATGCAGTGGATAAATACATTTTTACAACAGATTCCTTTAGGTTAGAGCAGTTATTTCCAATTAGAAAAGAAAGAACGAATATATGTAAATGCAGGATACTCAGAAGCTAGTTTCATTTCATGGGTTCTCTTCAACTGCTTACAACCTAAACAATATCAAAATATGATTTATTAAAATTTAACGGTAATTGTTTTGTTCACATGGGGTTGAATGGTCTGACTCCACAAGGTCTGCATAGATTGAAGACATCATCAACCTATGCTCATCTTTCGTTAACCAAACTGCGTAGTATTCACCTACTTGTTTACGGAGTACACGCTTGAAACACTCAATGGAATCAGCTGCACACGATCGTCAGTATATTGACGTAAAAATGGCCATAAACAGTAGTTTATCCTTGACACATTGTTGAATCATATTTCGGCTGGTAAATACTAAATGTGAGTCAGCTGCATAACAAGACCGTTTGATACGTTTGGATAAACAACTTTTAATTAATTCATAAATAGTATCAAATTTGAACGCCAAACTCATAAACACTGGCTTCTTTGGCACTGTGATTCGACTGGGGACGATTTCTTTCTTAATCTTTCTGTCGATAAAACCTTCTAGGATAGGCATTATTTAGGAGAGTTGTGTAAAGACCTCTTAGTTCTATGTCGACCGTATCTAGAGAGCAGATTTTCCAAATTCTGGAGCATAAAGAACGGATAAGATTTCCCTTTCTGGCTAGAGGAACCCAGCTGTTTAATTTAGTTTACTGCCTTGTAAAGGTTGGCTTTCGGTATATTGACCTTTTCAATGTACCATCCTGCGATTTTTAATATCTCAATACCATTTCATTAATTTAATAATCTTTAGAAGTTTTGTAATTCATCCAATTCAGCTCTACCCCCTTTAGTACATCATTTTAATTGTCTTTATTCTTATCATACGTGCAATATTAACTGAGCAGTTTCTAGTGCCACTTAATGCCTTTCACTGCGATATAAATACAATTGTACAGCTTGAAAATGAAGTCGTTGGAAGGAAATACTTCTTCGCTAAACAAAACTGTGTTTTTCCTTATGAATTAACAGGTATATTTCACAATGTAAGTATATCCAGTTGAACAGAACAAAATGGCTGTTTTGCATTCCATTGTTAGCCACCGTCTTTCTTTATGATTTTTATTTTCAAGTGTTCATGTTGAACACAAATAAATTTAGATAATGAGGGAGGAGTGCAGATCAGAATTAAGGGCTGTTATAATTTAGGTAGTTTTGTTAACCCTCACACAGTAGATGTTGTTCTTGCTTTGTCGCATGAATATACCTCAAGATAATAAGAGCTCGTTTTATTTTATCGATTGTTTTTTTATCTACGTACCGCCTAAACAATATCAAAATATAAGTTACAAAATACTTGTTGAGCATACTTTTCTCACAGTGATGTCGAGTTATAGATAGAAAGTATAAGCAACATCACTCCAAAGAAATTCTCTAAGTAGGTAAATTATTCAGTGTTAAAATGGGACTAACTATTTATTGTGCGTTGGTGGCACAGCGGTAGAATGCTCACCAATCATCCTTGTGACCTAGGGTTCGATTCTCTGCCACGAATTCACTCCTTTACCTCGCTAAGCCAGTAATAAGACTGGTGAAAAAAGGGAAGGTTGGACATGATGCTAGCAACCTCATCCCGTACTAATAAAATAAACACCATTGCTACCGAAACTTAAAGCCTCTAGCTTGAAGCCCAATGTTCCACAGGGAACGTAAAGGAATTAAAAACTCTTCATATAATAATTAGACAAGATGAGATCAGAGTTCATATTTCCTTTAGAAACAAAGATTGACTAGATACAGATCACAAGATCGAAGAACAGAGTGAATATAGACTCATTAGGATAAAGAGTTCAAAAGAGGGGGAGTGAATAGTAAAGTAAAATTATAACATAAATAAACAAGGAGTTCATGCATGCCCTTTATGTATTACCAACCCAAAGTACACAAATCTGGCTTTGTCAATATGAAATTTAAATGAGAATATTTACATCAATGTGCATCAGCGTGGGTCGATGGCACAGTGGTTAGGACGCTCGCCGACTATGCTGTTGTTCCGGGGTCCCGACTGCTGCCAATGCACTCCCTTTACCTCGCTAAGCCAGTAGTAAGACTGGTAAAGAGGGAAGGTTGGGCATGAGGCTGGCAGCGCCATCCTGTAAAAATAATCACCACTGCTACAGAAACTTCAAGCGTATAGCTTGAAGCCCAATGTTCCTCTGGGAACGTGAAGGAATTAATAATAAAATACTAATAATAATTTACATCAATATATTAATGAAAGAAAGAATAAAAAAGGGCAGTTTACTTAGTGTTTCTCGGTAAATTACCAGTGTCATGCTTTACACTTTTTCTCATCGTATAAAATGCGTGCCTGCTAAATAAGATGTTATGGAGTTTTTATACTTAGTCGTCAAGCTGGAAGACTTCAGAGAATCAAGGGGAGATTTGTGTATAAAGAGGATGCTCAGGATCCTACAAGGCACTATTCGCTCATTTACTGTGTGAGTTAGAGTGTCCGTCCGTCCGTTGAGCGATACCCGAATCGCCCCACTGACAGCTTTTAGTGACCTTTTCAGGGTAACAAAATCTTTCTTAATTAGCCCAGGTAAAATTAAATGAGGAGCAGTACAGTAGCGTAGGTATGATATAAAAACTAATAAATTGTGTTTAAAACAAGCAATAAAGGTTAATAAAGCATGATTTAATGAATTCATCAAATTTCGGTAGAACTCGTCAGCGGAATACTCTACATACATGGATATATACTTTTGAAATTACATTGGGAGATATAAGACTGATAAGTAAACAAACTACATTGAATTAGTCATGCAGAAAGACACGTGCGAATGTTTTTCCAGGTCATGTTCAAATAGATAAGGAGAGAGGGAGTATGGGAGATCAAAATTAAGATAAATTGCATTACGCTTCAATTACATCACTTAGATAAACAATTAGACATTAGAGAATATAACAAGAATTGCAAACAGAGTGATGTCAATAGTAATAGTTATAATAACAATAATAATAGTGTTGAAGTGAGTTAAGATAATCCTACTGATAAAGGATAGTTTTAAATGAATCAAGAATAGTAATAATGAGGATAATAATGATAATAATAATAAGAGGTAGAATTATAAGTAAAACGCATTACCATGGTAGATTCAGAGTCACGACCATCTCCTATTGTACACAGAGACCTGGTTTGTAAACTCGAATTGCACAAGCCTCTGCAATTGCAAGCATTTTCTTGTTTCTTTGTCTGCTGACAATGGTTAATGACTTGACCGCGTCGATATCATGCCCGTAATCCACAAGATGCTTTGTTATTGAGGATTTTGGCACTTTGCACTCAGTTGTTTTCAACCATTTTGGCAAATGCTCCATCACGCGAGTAGACAATCTCCTTTCCGTACGACCTATGTATTTGCTTCCACAAACACACTCAAATTGATATACGCAGTTTGAAGTGTCGAGGATTGGCGACTGGTCTTTCCCAGATTGTTGAAGCACTCGCTTAGTGGTGTTAAGGAAAACAAGTTTTGCAGCATAATAAGTTCTCTTGATGGCTTTGTCGAGTCTTCGTTTGACTACTTCCTGTACATCATCTCCTTTGAACGGCAAGCTGATATAGACAGGTTTCTTTGGAACTATTTAGATTGTTTTGCAAGGGCTATTTTCTTTGGAGTATTTATTAATGAACTTCTCAGGATATCCATTCTTAGATAAGATATCCTTCAGGGATTTTATTTCATACTCAACAGTACTGTCAGAACAAATTTTTCGTGCTCTATTGAACAGTGTTCTGACTAAGTTCTTTTTACACTGGATTGGAACAAAACTCTTGAAATGCATGTACTGTCCTGTCCATGAGGACTTTCTAAATATAGGTCTTTCGATTGTGCCATCATTCATTTTCGCGAGAAAAACGTCTAGGAATTTAATAGTATTGTTTTCCTCGTGTTCTACTGTGAAATTGTGATTTGGATGGCATGAGTTGAGTTTTATCAACATGTCTTCGGCTTTTGATCTGCTTCCACAGGCAATAAAAATGTCATCAACATATCTTAGGTATAGATCCGTTTCTTGTATATGTTGCTGCAAGGTACCGGTTTCTAGGCGTGACAAGAATAAGTCAGCGAAAAGTGGTCCCAAAGGGCTTCCCATTGCGGCACCATCAACTTGACGGAATAGACGCCCGTCGAACTGGAATTGGACATTTTTAGTACATAAAAGTAGCAATTTCCTCAATTCAGACGTTGGAATGGGCATGTCTTCAGCTTCTTTACATATGAAGTCGATAGTTTCAACGACTGGCACATTTGTGAAGAGAAAGGTAACATCGAAAGAGACCAAATGTTTATCAGATACATTGAAATCTGATTTTCTTGACAGGCTGAAATGAATCAGAAACTATATACGTTCCGAAGCGTTTCCGTAGGGGCTGCAACAGTTCACATAGCCACTGTGCTAATTTGTGGTATGGTGAGTTTATCATCGAGAGTATGGGTCTTAACGGCACTCCTGGTTTGTGTACTTTAACACGTCCGTATAGTTTTGGGATTTGTGAAAGTAGAGACTGAGTGATGACAGACTGTCTCAACTTCCTTATGTAGAAGGTTGAATAAAATTTCTTTCTAGAAACAGACATGATTTCGAGAAGACAAGGAAAGAAAATCCAAGGCATTTAACACTCGAATTTTTTTCTAATTCAGTACCTTCAGTGATATATGAATCATTGGAACGAACTAATTCATATAAGTCTCACTTGTGTCTGAAAGCGAAATTAACAACCTGACATTTCCAGGAATTTAGCTTAAAACCATCTGAAAAGGGCCACTAATTTCTAATAAAAAGCCATTCATTCTGTAACAATCTGATTGAGAAGTGAAAAGTGTGTAAACAGTCAAAACATTAGCGTACCCAACAAAATTGACTTCATCAGAATGTGGCAATTCATGTGAGAAGAAAGACAACAAAAAAAAGAGCAAGAACAGCACCCTGAGTGACCGTAAGTAAAGCAGTAGAAGACTTCTCTTTATATACGGTGTACAGTGTCCATGAAGGTGCAAGGTTAAGCAAAGGCAGTACTTTCGTTGTTTTTAAGAGTGGTGAGGTAATAGCAATGGGTCTAAACTAAACACTTAATCCATCTGATGATTCAGGCACAGGAACAATTTTGATATTCGTTCAAGAAGTTGGCTAGATATTTATGAAAAACGATTCATTGATTTCTGAAGGAAGGAAATCTAGAATACTCCTATTTTTACACTTCTTTAATATGTGCGCCGGCGGCACAGCGGTTATGACTCTCGTCGATCATGCACATGGCCGGGGGTTCGATCCCCTGCCAACGCACACCCGATATCAATTGGTTGACCTGCAAAATTCATGCTTCCGTTATCACATGCTGAAAATCACATATCTGTACCAAAATAACGGTATGGAATCAAGCTATAATCAAAAAAATGTACCAAAATTTAATTTCCCCATGATTTCACAAGCATCTTTCGCGTAATATTTTAGAGAAATTATGAAAATCTTTACAACTACTTATCATGTGGATAGTAGCTATTTAAAATGAATGGTATTCAAATTCATTAATTAAGGATACTTGGTAGATTTTTGGCTGTGTTATATTAACACTTAGCCCTAATTGAAAATCTGATAATCACTCAATATGTATTACAGTATGACCGTTTCTTTTCAACAATAATAAACTCATGTAAATCGATAATGGAGCATCTTGTCAACACTGGTCGTTCTGCTTCAGCAAAACCCCTTTCCTTCAAAGTAATCTACAAGATGAAGAACAAATTGTCAACCACTTCAAATTGAAGTATGCACTGAAGATGTTGCCTAGTAGGGCAATGAAAGCTTCACAAATTAACTATCCAGCTCAGAGAACACAACCACATCAAAATCATCCACCTGAGCTACAAATCTTCTCCATCATATCTAAACTTGTCAAATACACCGTACGCTTTTGTCTCCTCTACACTGCTCAATCTCTAACCATTGAAACAGAGAAACGGAAGCTAGGTATTTGAAAGAAAATTATTCAACTGCTCTCACTATCTGGCGTCCGTCAAGGATACCCATTATCCCCATTCCCATTCAACTTCATCATAGACGTACTAATGCACTTAACCCTAATACACTTCAGCGACTCAGGGATTGACTTGCTACCAGGGAATAATCTCGTCGACTTAGAATATGCGAACGATATAGTCCTTCTAGGCGAGGACGCTGACAAAATGCTGAGTCGTCTGAACACCTTGAGCAACAATCTTCGTATGTTTGGCATGTGATTCGCCCCTGTAAAATGTAAGATGATGTTGCAGGATTGGACTTCACCGACCCCTAGATTAGAAATAGGGAGTAAAGTGGTAGAGCACGTTGACCGCTTCACTTACTTGGGAAGTACCATCAGCCCCAACGGGTTGATCTCCGACGAAATCTCAGCATGAATACAGAGGGCTAGTTTCGCATATGCCAGTCTACGCCGTCTCTGGCGTAGACGTGAAATCCGACTATCAACCAAAGGGCGTGTGTACTGCTCATCAGTCCACTCCGTCCTCCTTTATGGCTGTAAGACCTGGCCATTGAGAGTGGGAGACATGAAAAGATGAGCTGTCTTTGATCATAGGTGTCTGCATTCTATCTCCCGTGTGAAGTGGTATAATAAGGTGAGCAATATTGAGGTTAGGTGTCGAGTGCTAGGTAAGGAAGGAGGGGAAATCAATCAACGAGACTGTGAAATTACTTCGACTGAGATGGTTAGGACATGTGTTACGTATGCCTAGTCATCGCCTTCCTCGACGGGCAATGTTAGCTGATATAGGGTCAGGCTGGAAAAGAGCTAGCAGCAGTCAAACGAAAACATGGCACCAGTCAATGAAATCCACAACAGTTAGTCTAAGCCAGCCACGTAGGAAGGTGTAGACTTCCTGGTTGAGGTCCTCAGGATGGTAAAAACCAATGGTTGGAAACAATCGGTGACATGGCTCAAAATCGTTCTCAATGGCTGTTGCAGATGCATCCACTCCTTGTGACTTATGATTTCCAACTAAACTGCTTTTTTCTCCGTTATTACTATTCCTTTGTCTCACACCTCAACTTGCTGTCTCTATTATGCATTTCTTCTACTTTCTTCTCTTGCTTTGTGTGCTACATGGAGTGTGGCGGATTGAACTGCCGCACATATGTGCAAAGTCCTATGTCGGAAACCGACCTACCGACCGACCACTCTCACTATCATGTAACAACCTTGTTGATTTCTGCTAACTTGATTTTTGTTTTTTTTCTGACTCTTTGTAACTTGTATTTCTCTAAAACTCTTAAGCAATTTCACATCTTCCTTCGTTTCTATGCCCATCTATGTGTACAACTCATTCGTTAAAATTATTCATCTGATTATGTAACTGCAGTACACTTGATCAACTCCTCTTATGCATTGACTAATATTAGGGGACTATCACTTGATAACTTATCACTTTCGTTACTACCCTCTTTCGTGAAAAGGAAATGCGACTGTACAGCTAAAGTGGAATGTGAAATCACCGAGTTGAGTTTTTTCTCTGAACTACTTGTTCTGTTTCCAATAATAAATTTAATTGATATGGAAGAAATTCTGACCCAATTGACTCTGACATACAACCTACAGAGTGTTGTAAAATTATTAATTATAATAGTTATAATAATAGTGATCTTTGGAAAATATAGATATTATTTGAACATAGCTTATTTATAAAATAACAGAAACGTATGTAGTTTAGTGGAACGTCTGTTGGCATCACACAACATCATACCCTGGTATTTGAATGATAAGTCACACCTGAGAAGTACTTGTACTACTGTGGTTCTCATTTTCAAGAGAATGCTGAAATCAAATCCATCAAAATCAGGAAATTAATCACTGAGCTAATGAAGTCGTTAATGATGCCGCTAAAAATTAATGACTACACAAATGACGTTCACCAGCCGCAAGATACCCTCCATCTCTGTAAAAGATAAGCTCCCGCGGCAGGCTCCATGTGCATCTCCCAGTTCATCTGCTCTTGTAGAGCAGGGTACATTGGCCGTAGCCAGAGGACGCTTTCCATAAGGATATGAGAACATATTCTAGCATGGTTTTACAAGAGAGAAACGAAGTGTGTGCGAAGCTATATTCTAGAACACCTGATCGACTTCTGTCACTCCACCAACCTTGACCATGATTTTAAGATCATCTACCGAATCCATGCTAATTTGCTGACCGCGTTTTCTTCGTTATACACCTCTAAAGACAGCTGAGGCCTTGGTCATTCATGAATTTAAGCCAACCAGACCTTTCTGAACAAAAGCAGTATGTAAAATCCCTATTTCTGCCTTGGGCGTAGAGAGATATACATTTATTTATTTTGTTTACTTAGTTAATCTATGTACCTTTCCCTTATTAATGCGATTATTATTATTACTACTAATATTCTCACTTTGAATTGTTTCCCCTTGTCCCACTTATCATTCTAAGTCCAAAGATTTCTTTTCAATACTGAATTCTATCTTATCAAATTTCACACCATGTTATGTAATACTTTATATTAGCCTACTAATCCTATAATTATACACCTCTTTCCGACCATATCTATACATCTTATGAATTATTGTATGTGTGACACTAATTGTTTTGCTACATGAAATTTAACTGTGATTATAATCACAAATATTTTAATTGCATTTCATACTAATATTATTATTTCATTTACTCACACCTTTGATCTAATTCCCTCACTGGATATAACTTCTTAATAACCATATATATATATATATATATATATATATATATATATATGTATATATATATATATGATTGTACAGCTTGATAATAAATTCGTTGTTGAAAAGAGTCTCTTCGCTGAATATTGTGTTCTTAATAAACAATATATATCCGATAATAAAATCTCTGTGAACATTTAAGTTTGATTAATAATGACCAGTGTTCAGTCCCAAGGGTTCATTGAAGAGGTAAGAAAGTCCCAACACCCTTTTCCTGTCGACTTCAATATATACTCAGCTCAACTATTACCTGACGGCAGGATATAACTTTTGCTATCTCGACTGTATCATTGAGGAAGTACTTCTGGTTGTAAGGTAGGAAATAAACCTGCCTAACATGTGAGTTGAAGGTCATTCATCTTAATAATACAATTATTATAATTTGTCCTTCAGAGAACTATCGAACGTTGACGAGAATATCAGGCTTTCATTGCAGGCTGATTCTAAGATCTAAATCAAAATCAGGTTGTTAGTGACGACTTGACTATTAATCGCATTCATAACACAACATTAAACTGAACAGAATAAATATGACAATTGGTTAAATTATTATTATTGTTTCCTTTAATTCGTAGAGGAACATAGGGCTTCAGCCGCACGTCTCCATTACGTACGGTTCTCTGCCAACG
Source organism: Trichobilharzia szidati (assembly GCA_944472155.2). Lineage (NCBI taxonomy): Eukaryota > Metazoa > Platyhelminthes > Trematoda > Strigeidida > Schistosomatidae > Trichobilharzia > Trichobilharzia szidati. The sequence goes on along the minus strand of OX235271.1, from coordinate 33,533,040 downwards.
TTTTTACCTCCACGTCTGTCCACATGCTTTCATCTCCTCTTCACATCACTGACGACCAACTCACCATTTCCCCTTGGGGTTCCACTCCAGCGATAGCCTGACGTGTGACATCACTTGGTGATTTGTTCTCTCACAGTATGGCCAATCCACATCCATTTCTTCCTGCATACTTGTTGCACAATCGGTTCCTGCTGGGTTGGTTCGTTCTTTGATAGGGATCCCTGTTGCTGATCTTTTCTGGCCGGCCATCTGATTTTGAGCGAAGTATTGAGCGAAGACAGCTGTTGATGGTGGTGTGTAGTTCATTCGAAGTGGCCTTCGTGACTCGGTGCCAAGTCTCTGATCGGTATAGTGAGTAGTACTAACTTCACATTGGAGTTGAAAATCCGGATCTTATTTTCATTTTCGTGCTGAATGCTGTTGACCTCCACACAGACTTGAGGGAAATGAAAGCTTGCCTTGTTTTCGCGATCCTCGCTTTGATATCCTCATCAGTTCCGTCCGCCTGTAGTTGAAACGATGCTTTCAGGTAGGTAGGTAAAGGAGGTTACTTTTTCATATTTCTCCCATATATGCTGGCTGATTGTTGTCTGTTGTTGTTGCTGTGGCTGTTGCTGTTGGCCTGGAATCTTTATCACCTCTATTTTCTCCATGTTCATCTGAAGGAAGTCCTGTCTCATCTGCTTCTTCTGCAAACTTGCTGCTTTTCACCTGCGTACTTTCCAGTTTGTGTGAAATCAGGCATATATCATCGGTGAAGTCCAGATCCTCCAATTTTTTTTGTGTGGGTCATTTGATGCCTGTATCCTCACTGCCCGCTGGTCGACATCATTGCGTCTCTCCAATCCTAGCGAAGAATAAGTTTGTTTTCTTAAATTTTTTCTTGTACTTTGAGGTTTCTGTAGAGACTGGGTTGATTTTGCGGAGTCCAGTCACTAGTCCCATACCCAACTTTCCCTCTTTACCCAGGCTTAGGACCGCGTAGAAAACTAGCGAACTATACATGGTATCCAAAGGGTGTTATCAATAACTCATACGAGTCTTTAAACCTAAAATTATTGCTTATTTCTAAGAGTTAGACATTATTTAGAAGTAAAAAGAGATGTTTAACTCCAGGGTTTCTTTTCTTCACTCTGTCTTTCTCTGTTCAAAAAGTTAATCAATATTACTAAATTTTCAACGAGTATCTATCTACTAAAATATTATATTTAAGAATACATCTTTTGATAAACTTCAAATCTCACTGTATATAGACGAATATTAAAAAAGTTTGATATATTATAAATAAATAATCATATAGTCAACGAAGATACTTTTTAAACAAAATAAAGTTTGTGACGTAATTCTGTGACTTAGTTGTTTAGTGAAACCAAAATGACATTTTCTTCGACGGCTGGTTAAAAAAATAGACAACAACAGATTTTTGATTTCTTTTTTTTTCTTCTTAGCTTAGTTCTATGAGTTTGAAAGTTTATGATATAGTGAAATAGAAAACAAAACAAAACAGAAACCTTTTTGCTTATTATAATAAGGTATAAAATATTCTTGAATATAGACTATGTGATCACATACTGACTGTTTGAAGTTGTATTATACGTGTATAAGTCCTTTTTTATTATAACTTACTTATTTGGTTATATCTGGCGGTACAATAGAGGATGGAGGGAACTCGTCACTGGATTTAGTTTCAACCAACAGGAAGTGATGGTATCCCCAATGAGACTCAAACCCAGTCACTTTAAACATGGAAGCCTCATCCATTAGACCACAAGTGCCACCACTTCTGCAACAGGTATGATTTCAAGCCATTTATTAATTTCAAATTTGATCACGAATTGACATCATTAAGAGAACCATCGGAAACAATTAGGGAGTTCTGGAGAGCTATTTCGTCCTAGTTTCAGACTCATCAGTAGTAAGCACATTCCGATGGGACTTGAACTCAGGAACTTCCAGTTTCAAAACAGATTCTTAGACCATTTAGCCACTGGGACCCAAACTTAATGGTTAGTCCATGTATTCTGACTTCTACCAATTCGCAATTTTAGTGCGACTACCAACTTGAAACTTGAAACAAATCAGTTCTCTACAAAGAAATTCTTCTAAATTAATTTAATGCCCACTGGTGACTTACTAAAAAAAGAAAATGCCTGGAGAGCTAATCAGAAATTGTGACCAGTAGGGTCCTTCCGGTGGGGAGTGGAGGCGAATACTCGACGATGACACTGACTGGTGCCAGTTGTGCTAAAATCACGAGTTGACAGATTCACATGCTTGCCACTGAGTTGAGTCCAGGTGACTGAGTGGTCTGCGAGCTTTCATTGTAGTCGGAATGTGCTAGATTCAACCCCCGTTGATGGGTGCCTACTGCAGAGGAGTCCTGAACTGGGACCAAATAGCTGTCCAGTGCTTCTTGGTTGGTTTTCGATGGTTGTCTATCTGATATCAATACGTGGTCAAACTTCGAACAAGTCGAATCCTGTTGGGGCTGGTGTAAGCCACTTAATATCCCTGTATACAGGGAGTAAGACAAGTCCTCCTGTGATAATCACAGGGGGATTAGCTTGACCGATATGGTATCTGGAGTTCTAGGCTCAATAATCATGCGTAGACTAAGTAGTGCAATGAAGAAAAAACAAGATAACCGGGCAGGCTTTAGACCAGGAAGAGGGTGTATCGATCACACCTTCACCCCTCGACAGATTATGGAACATAGGCATACTTACCGGCGTCCAGCAATGGTCAAATTTCTTGACCTACCTGAAAGTGGCATTCGATTCCCTCTACCAAGAGGTACTACGGCGATGTTTGGCTGTGAATGGAATGCTGAGAACATACATCGTACTAATCAAGGCACTTTACTCAAATTCATGCAGTTAGCCAAGTGACAGTCTATGGAGAGTTGTCACCTGAAGTGGTGACAACTATTACTGTCCGACAGGGATGTCCACTGTCTTCATTTCTGTTGTGTTTCATCATAGATATTGTTTTGATGGACTTAACTCTTACTGACTTCATAGACTCGGTGGTTGACTTGTTACCAGATAATAATCTCGTTGACTTAGAATATGCAGATGATATAGTCCTTCTTGGTGAAGACGCTGACAAAATGCAGAGTCTTCTGAACATCTTGAGGGGCAGCAGTATAGGAATGTTCAACATGCAGTTCGCCCCCGCTAATTTTACGATGATACTACATGACTGGACCACATTGACTCCTAGCTTAGAGATAGGGAGTGAAGTGGTGGTTGAGCGTATTGCCCACTTCGCTTATTTGAGGAGCTGCATCAGCCAGCACCAACGAGTTGATCGCTGACGAAATCTCAGCACGGATACAGAAGGCTTGTTTCGCATATGCCAGTTTACTCCGTCTCTGGCGTACACGTGATATCTGGCTGGCTATAGACCAAAGGGCGTGTGTACTGCTCTGCAGTTCACTCTGTTCTCCTTTATGGCTGTGAGACATGGCCATTCATAGTACAGTATATAAAAAGATTATCTGTCTTTTGTCATAGGTGTCTGCGTTCTATCTCTTGTGTTAAGTGATGTAATAAGGTGAGGAATACTGAGATTAGCCTTCGGTCGAATGATAGGAAGATGGCAGGGAAAATCAATCAACGAGGTTATGAAGTTACACTGATTGAGGTGGTTAAGACATGTGTTACACATGCCTAGCCATCGCCTTCCCTGATTGGGCGATGTTAACTGACATATAATCAGGTTGGAAAAGAGCTAGTAGGGTGATCCGGGAGGTGTAGACTGCTTGGCTGGTTTGGGTTCTCGGGATGGTAAGAACCAGTGGCTGAAGACAACTGGTGATATGGTTCGAAATCACTCTCAATGGCGTAGATGCAATAAAATTCGATTTTTCGTAAATATTACTATTTCTTTTACCTCACAATTCTGTTTGTTATCTCTCTTTACTCTCTTGTCTGGCTTTGTGTGCTACACGTAGGGAGTGTGACAACTCGGACTGCTGCACACCTGTGCAAAATAGTTCTAGTTTGAAACCAGTCAGTCAAAAATCTATTTACTTATTGCTTGTGAACCCTGGTAATATCAACGTCTGTGTTCAAGGATCCTACATACCAAACTGAGGCTGACCAATTAGGTCACATATATGTTTATATATATATATATATATCATAGAGGTGAAAAACAAATAATCTGGATTATTAGAATAAAACGTTTAAAGTTTCTAAGATTAGAAACTGGATAAACGCCTAGAAAGAAAGTTAATGAGGATTCAATCTAATTGCTGCTTCACCTATGAATCCAACTTTTAAACTGAAAAAAAAAAACATTTTTCTGCAAACAAAAAAATTTATCTAAGTGCTATTTGTGCTTTATGGAGAGAATTTGATATACTACATTTTTTGTAGAAATAAGCGGTTGGTGTTCCTAGTGTTCACTATGGTAAAGAAGATTGAGACATAATTTGACTGGACACTAGTTAGTGACTAGTGCACAATGCGTCTAGTTCCTGTTATTGGTTCAGGCAGAATTCGATCAGTCAGCTTTGAGATGTGACCGTGATGCTGGATGGTTAGCTATCACCATACATTCTAAACTGTTATTATTCGACAGTTGGAGATAGTTGGCGAGAAGTCTTGCTTCACCTAAGTTTCTTGCTTGCTGGGATTTGTCAGAAGGGCAGTCTTGAGGAAACTCATGTTCCTTTGAGACTCGAACCCCATTCACACAATACTGCAATCAGAGGCGTCATCACTGAGCTATTCGGAATTGCGATAGGCCTTCTGTAGGACTGTAATGGATGATTTGATTGGACACTGGGTAGTAATTAATGTCAATGCATACGAGCATAGGAAACCATTCCTACTACTTTCCTGGTCATGTGCAACGATAGAGGTACAACTGAACAGTGACACATTATATTCAGGATCCTTGAATAAATTTACACAACTATTTATTAATAATGTCTTTGCATCGTGCTAATCTCTTAACTACACTATTTATCTTGCTGATTTACCACTTCTACTGTGAAATTTAATAATATTTTTTACAAAAACCCTTTAAATTAACTGTGATCCAGTTAGAGACAAATTCCGCTGACAGAATTTGGCATCCTGCTTAAAAGTCTTCATAGTCAGTAGCACATAGCTAAAAAAAGCATCTTCTAAGCAGCAGTATGCGTTACCGTCGAAAAGAGCGTAGATTGGAAGTTAATCCTGCACCTCAACCTCATCGAATTTGAAAAGGCCTTCGGAAGCGTTGACCGTTGAGCAATTTGGAGTGCCACAAAACTTTTGGAAGCATTATTCAGAAACTATATAACAGTGGCCCATGTCACGGGAACCACTACGGAAAACTCAGAGACAGGACTAAGACAAGGCTGCCTGTTGTCACTGGTGATTTACCTGATTGTGATGGACCGGATTATTCTCCACACTGTACCAGAGGAGCTTGAAAAAAGGAATACTTTTGACAGATAAGAAGACTCTAGAAGATCTCGACTTCGTGTAGGACTTTATCTAACATCACATAAATTCGAAGACTTGTTGGCGAAAACCAACAAAATGGCAGAAGAAACAGTTAGCGAAAACAGAACTCCAAGTGGCCACAGAGAAGACGGAGGAGATGAAGATAACCAACAACAACAAACACCAATCATTATTAGCGGTAGGAATTTTAAAGAGATCATTTCCTTCATTTATCTGGTCAAGCAGCATCGTTTCACCTGCAGGCGACGGAACGGATGCGAATGTCAAAACCATAATCAGGGTGGTAAGGCGGACAAAGATAACTCTGAGATCAGAACAAAATTTGGATTTTTAATATTACTGTTAAGTCAACTCTTCTATATGGGTTAATAAACCTTGAGCGCACTTCACGAAGGATGATAATGATAATAATAACAATGAAAGCCATGAAATTTAACCATCCCATCCCAAAGAATCCCAATTTTAAACAAACGCATAAAAAAGCTAGAAAATGTTTTAATCAATCAGCAATTCTGTACAAAATTATGATGTAGAAGTAACAAAAAGGAGCTGTAGCAAAAGTGTATCAAAAAATGACGCTATTTTTGTTCTTCGTATAGTTTACTTACAATTACAAACCAAGTACATTTGTATATTTGAAAGACTATTTCACCTAGTTACGTAAATTCATATCCACCATTCTTTTCCTTGAACTTCTGGTTGTCCTGTACGCCCAAACTGTATAGCCATATCAGCAGTTTTCATACGTGATGCACCTTTAGCTTCTCTTGTCTTGTAGTCACCTCTTTCAAACGTGAAATGACGACAGAATAGTACTAAGGCGATAACAGATAGAATTAGGATTATTCCAGAGACGACTGTAAAAAAAACAAGAAAGAAGCGAAAGGTAAACTGGATTGTTGTCACATTAGTTAACAAGAAGATATTGTGACTAAAATAAATAAATTAGTCTGGAAGTATCAATCAGCGCGTTCGCCTAACTCGTCCCACTTACTTTCCCCTTTATCTTACCATGTCCCATCAATCGATTGTGTCTTTAAAATGACCTTTTACTATTCCCTCTAGTCCAGAGTGGAGCATGGGGCTAAAATACAACATCTTCATTTTACCCCGTTCTCTACAGCTTCCTTTAGCCACCTATAAACCCTTATTTTTGATTGGACACACCAATCAGTAACTAGTGTAATATGTCTAGTCCTATCTTCAGTGCAGACTGAATTTTATCAGTCATGTTTGGAATGTGGCCAACATGCTAGATGGTTCGCCATCACGGTGCACTGTGAATTGTTGGTATTAGATAGTTGGAGGCAATCGGCAGGAAGCTTTGGACCTATGTTTCGTGCTAGTTGGCACTCATCAGATACGCCTTGCTGATAAGTGTCAACTAGCACAAAACCTAGGTCCAAGGCTTCCTGCCGACTGCCTCTAACCATCTAATACCAAACCCTCATTTCCTACTGACACGATCTCCTCAAGGCCACCCCAGGATACACGAGCGATAGCCTGCATTATACACGATGTCACTCAACGGTCTTCTCAGTGTGTGTCCAGTCCATCTCAATTTCCTTCAGAGTATTTGTTGAGCGATAGTTTCTCGATTGGTTTGTCCCCAGAATTTCTTATCGCTAATTCTTTCCGCCCAGCCATCTTATCCTTAGCTTGAAGCCGGCGAAAGCAGTTGTTGATAAAAGTCTACAGCCTGTGTCTAGATGCTTTCCGTGATGCGCCTGTCAAGTTTCTGACCCATATGGAAGAAGTAGCTGACTTAATATTGATGTTGAAAATCAGAGCTTTGTTCCACATAATGAATGCAGAGTGGTGAATTCCTGTCTTGCCTTCCTGATTCTGGTTTCAACTTTGTCATCCACGTGGTCTCTCAATAGTAGAAACGTTACTGCCTAGATAAGTGAAGGAAGAAACGTCTTCCAAACTCCTTCCGTTGATAGTGATTGCAGTTACCTGGTCGTTTTCATCACCTCTATCTTCTCCATATTTACTTGAAACCCTGTCTTTTTGTTCCCCAACTTTTCTGCTAAATTATTGATTTCAGCCTGTGAATCTTCGAATTCATATGACATTTTACGCAAATCTTGCATGAAGTCTAAATCTTCCAGGGTCTTCTTGTTGGTTTAACGCTAACTGTTAATTACCTCCAATTCTTTTCAAGCCTAATACTACCTAAAACAGTCTTAGACCAGCTTGAACCAGTCTGGACAAATTAAACCATAAGATCAAGGCAGAATATTTCATTATAATACGATTGAAAATTGGACGACCTTGAAACCTATACTTGTGCAACCAATTAAATTACTTATTTAGTGGCTTAACTTCCCGAGGTTGGTAACATTTACATATATAATATATCTACGTATAACAAAAGTTGATTATTCTCACTGCCTTGGATTAGTCTGTCTTTATTTATGTGGACGCTGGGGGTTAGACACGTTACCTAATGCCTCGCCTTAACGAACCCTTGTCAGAGCATTAATATTAGTGCCATTCATTTCAATCCATATCAAAATTTAAGCGACATTATCGGACTCGAACAGCGGCGTTATTACTACCATAGATATATTTACATATATATATCACTAATCAGTGATAAATTTGGTTGCATCCAACTTCCCAAAGACCCTGGCTTGTCTTATCATATTAATATATTTGTAAAACCTGGGCACTTTAGTAGTAAGTAATTCCATTTCAGATTGTTTATTAGATATATCGCACAGTGAAACAGTATTAATATTTAGTGGATGACAAGGTTTCGAACAAAATTGATTGTCCATAATCATATCAACTATAATCACACCACTTCGCAAATTGGGTCTTATAGTTTTCTTTATTCGTTCTTATTCGTCGTCGTAGGGGCAGTGGAATTTTCCAGATGTCTTGATGCACAGGTGTGCAATCATTCCCATTACACGTGTTTGCAGTTGATTCGATGAATGAAGCTTCCGTTATCAATCTCTTCTTCCAGCGTATTATATTAGAATTTAGATCTGTCATCTTATCCCAAGACAGGGATATCCTGGACCGACGTGAAGAAGCTAGAAGACTTAGATTTCGCGGATGATTTATGTTTGATGTCACACAAAATCGAAGACTTACAAGCGAAAACGACAAACTGGTCGAAGAGGCTGGCAGCAAAGACAGGACTCCAGGTGAACATAGACAAGACGGACGTTATGAAAATAACCAACCAACAACAACAACATCCAGCGCCAATCACCATCAACGGAAGGGATTTGAAAGAGGTCACTTCATTCACTTATCTAGGGAGCATTGTCTCAACTGCAGTAGGAACGGACGAGGATGTCAAATCGAGAATCGGGAAGGCGAGAAACACATTCATCAACCTGAAACCAATCTGAAAATCTTCGTCGCTCAGCATCAACAACAAAGTGATTCGGATTTTCAATACAAACGTCAAGTCAGTCAGTTCTTCTATACGGATCAGAAACTTGGCGGCGGGTCACAAAGAATATTTCCAACAGCCTGTTGCAGACCTTTATCAACAACTGTCTTCGCTGGCTCTATACTCAAGATCAGATGGCTGGAAAGAATCACCGACAAGAAACTATGGGAACAAACAAAACAAGGACCGATCACCCAACAAGTATGCAGGAGAAAGTGGAGATGGATTGGACACTCGCTGAGGAGGCCGTTGTGTGACATCGCGCGTCAGGCCCTCGAGTGGAACCCGAAAGGGAAGCGGCGAGTGGGACGTCAGTGCAAGGGTGACATGGAGGAGATCGTGTGAGGAGGAGATGAAACAGTATGGAATAACATGGACGCAAGTGAAAAGTACAGCAGAAGACAGAAGTAAGTGGAGGCGTGCAGTTGAAGCCCTATGTTCCACTAGGAATTTAAGGGGACAATAATAATAAATAATACATCTTATCCCACCCTATCGTATGGTTGTGTGTAATTGCATGCAGTGCTACATAGCTGAGCTATCCTCCAGATTTCTTATCTTATTCGGGTTAACTAATCTAGATTTTGCTGCTGGGTTTTTATGCTCCACTTGTCTGACTGCCCCTGTTCTACTAGTTTGACTTATGTATTTGACCTGAAAATCATTGCAGGGTATTAGATAAACTAAATTGTTTTGTTTGAGTGGCTCCACGGGATCTTTTAACCGACAAAGCTTGTTTCTAATTGAGTTTTTGTGGGTTTGCATGCCGACCACTTTTATTCCTGCCTTGTTACGAATTCTGTGTAAGGTTTCCGAGGTTCGTTCTTTGTATGAAAGTACTACTGATGACTTAAATTCCTTATCGTTGGTGTCGTGATTATCTTGCGGATGTTTGACATGAATGTCGTCATTGAAATTACCATTATTATTATTATTACTAACAAAATGTAGACTGGTCGACCCTAATGTGAGACAGTAAGTCTGAAGAATAGTTCAGCTATATAACAATACATGCAATTACATACAACCATGTAATAAGATGCGATAAGATGACAGTTCTAAAATGCAATATAATACGCTGGAAGGAGAGACTGATAATGGAAGCTTTATTTATCGAATCTACTGCAAACACGTGTAACAGGAATGATTTAACAACTGTCCCAGACATCTGGAAAATTCTACTACTCCCGGCGACGACAAATAGGAGAGAACAAAGAAAACTTAAAACAACAGATTTAAGCGAAAAATATTGTTTTCAATTAGATCTCATCAGGCTTGACTCGAATATACATAACTTTACAAATAAAAATTCACATATAAACCAATCACGGTGTTTTGTCTATAGGATAAAAAGGTGGTCCACATAAATTGTGCAATCACTCATATTAGTAATAATAATAATGGTTCTATCAATAATAAAGAAAACTATAAAAATCAAGTTTCGAAGTTGGCTGATTATAATTGATATGTTTATGAATATTAAATTACAAATTTTGTTCGAAACATTGTCATCCAGTAAATAATACTGTTTCATTGTCTGAGACATCGAATAAACAAACTAATATGTCTTCCCACTTATTTGTAAATCAGTAATTTATTCTGTTGAAGCCTATCATACTGGAATTTCCGCTTTTTTCTTATTTCCATACAACAGGAACTCGCACCTGAATATTCCTAAAATTTTGTGTAATTTAGGGAGTCTATATCTGAATAGAAATACCTTCATCATCTTATTGAGAAAGTTTAATTCTTCCACCTTAATGATAAGAAACAAGCGGACGCAAGTTTGCAAAATGCTTTATATTAGTCTCTATTTAAATATAAGTCACTAGTGAGTCCCATCAACTGTATATGGGGAAATGATTGAAATCTCTATCGCTGTTCTCTGGCATCTTGAACTAACCAGAATATAAACATTACAGCTTCATAAAGCTTACTACTCAAATATATTAAAGTAGTATATGGTGTATATTACGAAATCGTAAGTATTTCTTCAGTTTAAGGAAAATAAAACAGACCTAGCTTAATAATATGGACAATATTAATAATTATATTTGAGACATTGTTTCACATTCAAATCATAATTTTGTTTTATGCATCAAATTTCGGCTGATATAAGAATAAAACTTGGGCACTGTGGTAGAGTGTAATTCCATTATGGGTAAATTTTATTTTTATAGAGTCTCACAGTGTTATACAGTAATATCAAGTAATATCAAGTTGATATGATTATGAGCAATAAATTGTGCTCGAAACGTCATCAGTAAATATTACTGTATAACACTGTGAGACTCTATAAAAATAAAATTTACCCATAATGGAATCAAATTTCGGCGTTATTAGACCTTTCGCATATCCAACTGGCCTACGAATTAGTCCCTCGTAATAGGTGTTAATCCCCGATCAAACTTGAAACTAGGCGGATCTCTATAAAAACAACACTTGAAAACTAATCTCCTGCTCACTAGCAACTGACAACAGGATGGAGCTACCTGGAGTTTTGGTAAGAAACAGTGACCACTAGGGTACACAAGGTCGGATGAGAGGAGAAATACGTTCCGATGAAATTAGTTGGCGGTGGCATTAAAAGTAGGGAATTGACAGAAGTTAGAATTCATGGGCCATTGACTCAGTGGCTGAATACCCAATTTCGTAATCTTAAAGTACTATAGCTTCGATGCCGAGTGGAAGGGGTTTCGTGGGTACGTACCATTGAAGAGTCCCAAACATGAACGAAACAGCCGTCCACTACTCAGTTAAGGCGCCAGTACAAATCAGACAAATTTCAAACTCCAAATAATAAAGTGTACATGTATTCAAAAGCCATCTTCCCGTCGTAGAGTTAACTTACGGAGAAATCTATAAATCAGGCGGTTTTCAAGGATAGTTTTATGATGACAAAGAAAAGTTTGGTAGTTGATTGTAACATTTTCACTTATTAAATAAAACCTTTTGGTGTTTTAATTAAATTACATAAAATTGATGCTAGATAATTGGGGGTAATTGGTAAGCAGTCCTGTGCTGAGATGTTGTACTTATTAATAATCATCAAGAAGGGTGTCTGAAACTCGGAAGGAAATGTTTACACCCCTCTTAGAGATCCGGACGCATATCATCCAGTGAAAGAGAGAGAGAGAAACGTTACCACTGAACTATTTAGTCCAACACTGATCCTCTATAGGACCGTATTGAATGTACTGATAAATTACAGTACCACTGTGGTGAGAGCAAGCTGCTAGCCGATTGGTAGACATTGATCTACGCTGATTGGTAGAAATTAATCTAGGCTGATTCAACAACCGATCACAGCTGACCTAGACGTGGACAAATATGATTCGCAGACAATTGGCTCGCATTTCCAAGAAATATCGAAAACGAGAAAGCAGAAGACTGCGTTTGTTTGCAAACAACCAATCAGAAGACCGCCTTCTTTCTGCGGGCAGAAGCCTATTAATGTACGTAAAATACATATAAATACCTGTTGGTTTTCGTAATAAAACTGATCTGTTGCCTGGCCCTTGTCTTCTGTTGTTACACCACAACCAACGTTATGCACTTAAACAAAACTTGGATTAGTCATTCTGAAGCCTAAATTTATAATAATTCTCTCCAAAGATCCATAGGAAATAAATGCTATTATTATTATTATTGTATCCTTTAATTCCTAGAGGAACATAGGGCTTCAGCCGTGCGTCCCCATTGCGTTCGGTTCTCTGCTAGAGTCTTCACCTGGCTCCAAGTCTGTCCACAAGTTTTCATCTCCTCTTCATATGACCTCCTCCAAGTCACCCACACCCACGCACTGACGATCAACTAGCCGCTTCCCATTCTGTCGGGTTTCACTCGAGCAATGGCTTGTCTAGTGATGTCACCTGATGGTTTCCTCAGAGTATGGCCAACCAATCCATCTCCATTTCTTCCTGCCTATTTGTTTCACAATCGGTTCCTGTTGGGTTGGTTCGCTCATCGCCAGAGATTCCTGTTGCTGATCTTTTCTGGCTGGCCGGCCATCTGATCTTGAGTAGTATTGAGCGAAGACAACTGTTAATGAAGGTCTGTAGTTTGTTTGAGATGCTCTTTATGACACGCAGTGCAAGTCTCTGATCCATATAATAGCACTGACTTCACAGTGGAGTTGAAAATCCAGATCTTATTTTTGATGCTGAGTGCTGTTGACCTCCACACAGACTTGAGAGTAGTGAAAGCTTGTCTTGCTTTCCCGATCCTCGCTGCTTTGATATCCTCGTCCTTTGCGTTCTCCTGTAGTTGAAACGATGCTTCCCAGGTAGGTAAAGGAGGTTGTTTGTTTCAGGTTCCTCCCATTTATGCTGATTGTTGTCTGTTGTTGTTGTTGCTGTTGGTGGTGTTGCCCAGGAATCTTCATCACCTCTGTTTTCTCAATGTTGACCTGAAGTCCTATCTTTGATGCTTCTTCTGCCAACTTGTTGCTTTTCGCTTGCATATCTTCCAGTTTGTGAGAAATCAGACATATATCATCGGCGAAGTCCAGATCCTCCAAGTTCTTTTTTGTGTGAGTCCATTTCATGCCTGCTTCCTCATTGCCCGCTGTTTGTCGCATTATCCAGTCTACTGCAATCAGGAAAATCACTGGCGATAATAGGCAGCCTTGTCTTACTCCTGTCCTCACTTCGAAGGGTTCCGTAAGTTTCCCGTTGTGGATTACTTGGCATGCAGCATTGTCGTACAGCTGTTGGATGAGAAATGTGAATTTAAGGCAGTTATCACCATCACTTGTTCAGAGATTATCCTCTAATTCTCCTCTTATCTATTTACGGTTAGAACAAGGAATCCATATGTTGGGTAATATGACTCAATAGGCCCGCTTCATAGCGTTCAACAATTACACTTATCTTTATTTATCTGATACTTAAACCCGCATTACTCAGTCTCTAAATCATTCAATTTACAGATGGATTTGTGTAGAACGGGTCAATATACACGAGATATTTGGTAGTTGGTTGATGGTTGGAACCGATAAACACAACACTCTTATGCACTGTGGTACAACTCGGACTAAGATCTGCACAACTAAATTAGTCGTTATCCAGTCATCAATTTGTCTAACAAATTTTTACCTCTGTAAATTGTCTACTCTTGTAAACGATTGATATAATCTTCCCTCAATAATCTAGAGGTTTGTTAGTGCGTAATACCTGGAGAATAAAATAAATATTAGAAGTAACCGTCAACAGTGTTTGTAAAAATGTTTCATGAATACAAAGAATTTTAGCTAAAAAAATAAAAACACAGTAAATACCTCCAGCAATAATCCTGTTTTCTCGTTCTTTGTCATCTGTAACTTCTGGCATAGTAATATTAGGTGGAATAGCTGGAGAAGGACGTATCTCTACAGGTTCCTGTTGTGGTAATATTTCAATGAAACCACATAAATCTTCTCGAACAGAATCTACAAAGTACCAATAAATTAGCAAAAATCACTTTTAAGGTTTTGGTAGTATAGGATAGGAAACATAGTAAAGTCAATTTTTCAAAGTCTAGAACTTCACCCAGATGCTCACTTTTATACTACTGAGAGCACTTTGAAATCAATAAGAATATCAGATTAGATGTCCTTAGTGCCAGCATATTTTTTCATAACTTCCATCTTCTGACTTTTGGATAACTGTAGACCTGAAGAAAGTAAAATCCTGTCTGTTTCTATTGGATATTTGAAGCCAGCTACATAAAACTGGAGTTTGTTAATAGACTTGTTTCCATTTAGTCTGTAAGCAGTGTATTTCTGACAGGGACTTTTTATACCTGACAGCATATACTGCTCACTACGTAATATAAGTAGTTGGATAAAACATACACATTATTTCGTAGTGCTTGGAAACCAGCTTGAAATGATCCAAATACTGGTAAATCGCTTTGTTCGTTTGAGACCGAGATCATCAGCGCGGTTTGACTCAATCTAGTCAGCCAAATCATTTCAAATCACTTGGATTATGGCAGTCTTCTTGGACAGACTAGAATCAAATTCCTGATATTAGATGGTTGGAGACAATCGACGGGAAGCCTTTGACCTATGTTTCGTGTTAGTTGGCACTCACCAGTCGACAAAGCATACCTGCATCCTCGAAGGAATTCATGCCCCTTCTTAGATTCGAACCCGTGTCATCCAGTGCTGTGGTAATAGACGTTACCACTGAGCTAGTCGGACTCACGACTGACCTCTCGTAGGACTGTATTGGATACTTTCACTGGACACTATTCAGTAACTGTTGTAATATGTCTAGTCCTATCTTTGGTGCAGACTGGAATCTATCAATCAAGTTTGTAATGTAGTAAATAGCTCAGTGGTGACGTCTTTGACTGCAGCACTGGGTGATACGGATTCGAATCTCAGAAAGGACACGAGTTCCTTCGAGTTTTCAGGTATGCCTTGTCTACTGATGAGTGCCAACTAGCACGAAACATAGGTCCAAAGCTTCCTGTCGATTGCCTCCAACCATCTGATATCAGCAATTCAAATTGTACCGCGACAGTGAGCCACTTAGAATGGTGGCCACATTAAAAACTTGGCTGATAGAATTCAGTTTGCACCAAAAATAGGACTAAACGCACACATTACATCAGTTACTAACTAGTGTCCAAACAAAATGGAATCAAATTCACAATCTACGCATTACATGTTATCAGATGGAAATTCACGAGAGTTTCTGAAACCGAAAATGTTAAGAATCCCGATGATTAAAACTAAACTACCGGAACTGCAAATCGAGCCGTCATAGCTCAATGATAACGTCTCTGATAGCAGCACTAGGTGACTCGGGTTCAAATCTCAAGAGGGACATGAGTTCCTTCAAGGCTGCAGGTAAATACCTTACTGGTTGGTGAGTGCTAACAAATACGAAACCCAAAATCAAGCAAGACTTCCTGCTGATATCCTCCAACTATATAATACATCATATATAATACACCAACTAGGAAATACATCTTTTAAAACGCGATCATCTTATTCTAAATATACTGAGTTGGTGTTACACCAGTTATCAGATGCAGTAAGCAATCAATTGGTGACTTCGTTTTATATAAACCCAAGATCCTATTACATAACACAAATTATGGCCTGGCCATTATCTAGAAAACTATATTATTATATTGTTATTGTTCCCTTGGGTTCCTAGTGGAACAAAGGGCTTCAACTGCACGTCTCCACTTGCTTCTGTCTTCTGCTGTGCTTTTCACTTGCATCCATGTTACTCCATGCTGTTTCAACTCCTCTTCACACGATCTCCTCCATGTCACCCTTGGATGTCTCACTCGCCGCTTTCCTTTCGGCTTCCACTCGAGCACTGGCCTGACGTGCGGTATCGCCCAGCGGCCTTCTCAGCGAGTGTCCAATTCATCTCCACTTTCTCCTGCATATTTGTTGAGCGATTGGTTCTTGCTTTGTTTGTTTGTTCCCATAGTTTCTTGTTGGTGATTCTTTCCGGCCATCTCATCTTCAGTATAGAATGAAGACAGTTGTTGATAAAGGTCTGCAACAGGCTGTTGGAAATACTTTTGGTGACCCGACAAGTTTCTGAACCGTTTAGAAGAACTGACTGACTTGACGTTTGTATTGAAAATCCGAATTTTGTTGTTGATGCTGAGTTGAGTGACGAATATTTCCAGATTGGTTTCAGGTTGATGAATGTGTTTGTCGCCTTCCCGATTCTCGATTTGAAATCCTCGTCCGTTCCTCCTGTAGTTGAGACAATGCTCCCTAGATAAGTGAAAGAAGTAACCTCACTATATCAAATGTGAATTATCCACATTAATTTGTCAGGTTGTCGTCAAAAACTGACAGTAATTCACTCTGAAACAAGGCAACCTTACGGTAATTTGGTGTCTAAGCTAGGCAAAACACTTTCTTTTATTGGATGTGCAGATCCCATTTAGGTGTAGGGAAAACAAACCCTTGAAATCCTGCCTCAATAAAATACAATATGCTTGGTGAAAGTATTTTTCCTCGATATATAAGTCGATTATTTATGAGCTAAGGTTAAAACAAATGAAGGTCATTTCATATATATATATATATATATCTGATTCCTCTACAGTTCTACCACACTGCATCTGAGAGTAAATGTCAATGTCCTATATTTTACATACAGGGGTGATTGGACGAAAATGAAGCTGACATATCCTTTGTAGATAAAGATATCAGAAGTTATGCTAACCTCCCTTCTGTTGATAAATTAATATAGATAGACCTCAAAAGGATGCTGCTACTCAGTCTCGAATTTAAAAGTGATACCGAAAATGGCTTCCAAAATCTTTCAGTAAACCATACTTCATCACCAGACTAAGAGTAACACTATCTTGCAAGAAATGGTTTAGCCAACACGTGAAAGACTGGTTGTCGTATTGGGTCGCTTTAATATGCACACACCAGTTCACTTGCTGTTTTGGAACTGAGTACATTTGGCATATCATCCGTCCGCTTGTAAAACACCTTCAGAAACATTATCCCGCCTGGCTAGCAAAAGGAGAACGTAGGTGTGTATACACCTCGGTTACAGAACATCTGATAACCCCAGAACATTTAGCTCCATTGAAAAAGTTTTTTCAAAGTCCTATACAAACTTGGATTGAACCTATCAAAGGGATTGAGATCAAGGCATCTGGGCATAGCTGGGTCACTAGCGTTCCAAAATTTCAAGCCCACACTATATTTACAAAAGAAATACATCCAGCCTTTGTCTCTACCAGTGCTGTCGTAAACAGTCTATTCTCTTAAATAGTCATTATCCTATTACGTTTCTTATCCAAATTTGCTGTCTATTTCGTTATTACTACTTCTTTAATCCCTAACTGAACGAAAAGTCAATTTTCTCAATAATTATGATCTCAATATGTCTTTATCTGATATTTTATGAGTACATTTTAATCCTTTTTGTAGCCTTGAAGCCTCAACCGGAATTACTTCTAGGACACAAAAATATAGACAAGCTGATGCCTTTTATGAAACCTGCTTATATATATTATATTTAACAGATGAAATTATTCTCTTGTTTTTTGAGTTAGACCACGGATTGATATCAGTTAGAGAACCACTGAAAACCAAGGAGTACTCAACAGCTGTTTTCATCTTACTTTGGGAATCACCGGCAGTACACATCCACCCCCAGGGTTCGAACCCAGGAACTTCCGGTTACAAACGTACTATAGAAAATTAATCTGCTGCTCGCTAGTGACTTGCTACAGGACGGATTTTCCTGGAGTTGTAGTGAGAAGTCATGACCAATGAGGTCCATTCAGTCGGTACTCGGGTTGGATTTCCCGTCGATGACATTGGTTGCTGGTCGCGCTGAAATCACGAATTGGTAGAAGTTAGAATTCATGAGCTGGCCATTGAATCGGGTCCCAGTGGCTAAATGGTATAAGAGCTTGCCTTGCAACCGGAAGGTCTTGGGTTCGAACCCCGATAGTGGGTGAGTACTATGGATGATTCCCAAAACTAGGATTAAACATCTGTTGAGTACTCCCTGGTTTTCAGTGGTTCCGCAGCTGATATCAATCCGTGGTCAACCTCGACAAACAAATCTAATCCTCACACATCAACTCTTGAAAATTTTTCGTATCAGCTAAACAATTTGATTCGGAATAACATATGAGGTAACAGTGTGCTGATATGAGCAAAGACTCTCTCTAACCTGTTATCACAAGAAATTTTTTAGCTTATAGTCCACATGTACGAGTAGTTAAGACACTTTAGTTTTATAATGACGTTAATTTACACATCTTCAAATTTCGTAGTTAACCACTTGGAATTATTTATTGAACAGCTCAATCTTCGTACACTGAATTGTTAAAATTAGAGCAGTGACAAAATAAAAGCCTTAAGTGATGAGTAATGCTCAGAAATAATTACCATTAATATTAAAAATGTTTGAAAACAGAAATGCTTTTCAAAAGAGTAAGAGTTTCTGAATATTAATAATGTATGTTTTAAAGGACGCACTGGATACAGAACTCCGACCAGAACAAGCTGGATTCAGGAAAGGCAAATCATGTTCTGACCAAATTGCAACTCTACGCATCATCATCGAACAAAGCATGGAGCATTGTCTCAAATACAGGAGGAACGGACGAGGACAACAAATCGAGAATCGAGAAGGCGAGAAACACATTCATCAACCTAAAACCAATCTGGAAATCTTCGTCACTCAGCCTGCATCAACAACAAAATTTGGATTTCCAATACAAACGTCAAGTCAGTCAGTTCTTCTATACGGATCAGAAACTTGGCCAGTGGGTCACAAAGAATATTTCCAACAGCCTGTTGCAGACCTTTATCAATAACTGTCTTCGCTCTATACTCAAGATCAGATGGCCGGAAAGAATCACCAACAAGGAACTATGGGAACAAACGAAACAGGAACCAATCGCTCAACAAATATGCAGGAGAAAGTGGAGATGGATTGGACACTCGCTGAGGAGGCCGCTGGGTGACATCGCGTGTCAGGCGAGTGCTCGAGCGGAACCCGAAAGGGAAGCGGTGAGTGGGACGTTCAAGGGTGACATGGAGGAGATCATGTGAACAGGAACTGAAACAGCATGGACTAACATGGATGCAGGTGAAAAGTACAGCAGAAGACAGAAGCAAGTGGAGGCGTGCAGTTTAAGCCCTATGTTCCACTTGGAACCCAAGGGAACAATCATAATAATGTTTTAAAGTTAGGAGCTTGAAGGGAAAAAAATAACAGGAGAGAAGAAACGTATAGATATGGATTACGTACCAAATTATTGTTTGAAAAAAGGGAGGGTTTAGGGCGGTGGCAGTAAAAGGGACTGGATAAACCGCTTCTGTTTAATACATAGTTTAAGGTCTTCCTTGTGTATAGTAACAGCTTCTGCTGTGGACAGAAGACATAGCGGAAAACCCTTCGAACGATCTAGCCTTAACTTATATTTCACTTTGAAAGACTTTTCCATTAGTGTGGAGTGATTCATGTGGACAAGATGCTCAAGAGTTCAACTATTGGTTAGTCTAAGTTCCCATTACAACAGCCATACTGGGAGACTTTCGTGTGTGTGTGTGTGTGTTTAGACAATATCCTACTGGTACGGCTTATGTACTTAGCTGTGTACTTGACAATTATTTCTGAGCGATAGTCATTAATTAAAGTTCTTAGATCAAATAATTTATTATTTATCCTGAAATGTAATTCCATATGTTCTGTTACCAACTGTCGTGGAGAGTAGACATTTGATAGGTATTTCCCTGACCTATCGGAACGCTATATAACTGCTCAGTTTTGAAATGAAGTTTTATGTTAGAGCTATTCCCTTGGATTCCTAGTGGAACATAGGGCTTCAGCACTACATCTCCATTTCGTCCTGTTCTCTACAGTCCTTCTTAGCTGGTTTTACGATTGCACATAAACTTTTATCTCCTCTATATCACCCTTCGACGTCCAAATAGTCATTTCCCACTCGGGTTCCGCTCAACAGATGGTCTAGAATGAGATATCACTCAACGATCGCCTCAGTGTGTGTTTAATCCGGCTCCATTCCCTTCGGCAATTTTGTTGGTTGATTGGTTCGTTCATTGGATCTTCAGTATAGAGTGAGTGAAGGCGGCTGTTGACGAAGGTCTTCAGCAGGCTGTTGGAAATGCTTCCCGTGGTATTTCAAGCCATATTGAGGCCACAATTTGACATTAGTGTTAAAAATCCGAATTTTGTTGCGCGTGCTGATTGCAGTAGTTTTCCACACTAATTTCAGATTAATGAAGATTTGTTTTTCTCTTCCAACCCTTCCTCTGATATCTTCATCCGTGCCACCTAGAGTTGAAGCTATACTGGCCAAATAAACGAAGGAAGTGACCTACCTTATACTCCTCCCGTTGATAGTGATTGATGCTTATAGGTGGAAGTGGTGGTTGGTTATCTTTATCACTTCTGTTTTTCCTACATTCCCTTGAAGTCTTGTCTTCTCTGTCTGTATCTTCTGCCATCTTGTTGGCTTTCACCTGCAGGTTTTTGAGGTTGGTGTGACATTAAACACAAATCACCTGCGAAGTTCGAATCTCTCTGTCGGTCCAACGCGTTCCTATCTTCTCAATCCTGATGGTCTGGTGCATAATCCAGTCCACCACAATCAGGTATATCACCAGTGATAGTAGGAAGCTATGTCTTACTCGTGTCTTCACTTCACAGGCTTCTCCGAGTTTTCTATACTGGATCACTTGGCACGTGGCATTGTCATATGGCCAGCTACTGAGTGAGGTTGACAAAAGTTTACAGCACTCCATCATGTGTTGAAGCACTTTCCAAATTACTTCACGGCCGTCAGTGCTGTTGAAGGCCGTTTTGAAGTCGAAGTTACAAAAAGAATATTTTTCACTGACCTATATCTTCAGACGGGTATTTTTCATAATTTAAAATAAAAATCATCTGTAAAAATAAGTAATTAAAAAGGAGAAAATGAACACCTTCATAATGATCATTGCCTACCTGCTGGAACCATTTCAACCAGTGCACTTCTTGGTTCTTCATAGGCTAAATGCAAAGGGAAAATGTTATTCCATTGTGCAGCATAAATGCATCCATCGAAACCGTCAGCCGGTTGCATTGTATCATTTCGACCCATATATATGACGTATGGGTCATCCAATCTCACATCAGCTGTTGGCGATAAAAGACTACTGAAGTCTTCTACTACTTCATTATAATCGTCGACCTGTTAAATAATGTTAAAAGAAAAAAAAATAATAGAGAAGACGTTCAGCGAAGAGACTCTTTTCGGCGAATTCATTCACATAGGTGTTCAATAGCATTTATACACAATTATTTGTGTGTGTACATGAGTTTTGTCAAGTTTAGATAATTAATCAGGTAATACAAGAATAATCTAGTATAGAAACAAGGTTAATTAGACAGCAACTAAAGTAAGATTAAGATAGTAAGTTAGATGACGTAACATAAATGACTAGAAATTGAACGTTGGGCAAGTCAGTAACAGTGGTAATGAGGTGCAGAAGTTAAATCGGGTGAGGGTAGAGAACAAGAAGGTTGAAAATGTAAAATATTACAATTGAGAAGACAAAATAAGACTAATGAAGAGACAGAAGAGAAAAGAATTAGGTAGAATTTACCTATCGGGTAATAAGACAGATTACGTCCATTGAAAATGTAGTGATTGAACGAACTTCTGTATACAGAGTTCAGGACTTAGCAAGTGAATCTCCATTGCTTCTGCATTTTGAAGAAGTTTGATTTGTACACCTTAAAAAAATAATACAAAACGCTACACTATCAAATAATAATTTTAAGACTGTCAACGTGGACTAGATGTCTTTAGTCCAATCCAGTTGTCACTTCACTTGACATTACCCCTACAGATAAACAGCTGATTCTTTTCAACTATAAGCACTTCATAAAGCTATGTATACTACTGATTGATTGGGATGAGTAGTTGTATACCACTCAAATCAACCAATAATGATTGCTAGCTAGATCGAGGAGATCTAAGCACTGGACACCGGTATCATACAAGTCTTACATGCAAGGAAGAAAGTCTCAACCAACTTGCATTTCTAGACATGCATCTGAGCCGGAGATGACGATGGTTCAATAAAACGACCACTTTACAGAAAGCCTACTTGGATACGGAAATGCTTAAATTTTCCCAGCTTCTGTTCACAACGGTATAAGAGAGGCTTGGTGAAATGTTTATTTAATAGGATTCAGCGTATTTGCATGGCTGATGTTATAGAGAATGAAAACATAACACTGATGGATACTCTTGTTGAAAATGGATATCCTTTAAAAATTTTAAAACGATATGGAAGTCAATTTGTCTTAAGACCTAAAATCTATTCTGCCCCTAAGAAAGATGTCTTCATCAAATTACCATACAATGATGAAATAAATAGTAGGATTTTAAGACAGATTAAACTCGGTCATACGTAGGACATATTATGCAGTCCTGCTTGTAACCATTGAAAAAGCCAAGAAAGTGATTATGTCACATCCCACACTATTTACCAATTTACGTGTGTGTGTGTGTGGACACACATACATAGGGAGGAGTAGCGGCACTTTGCATGTGAGTGTGGAAGAGCATATTCTGAAATGCTTAGGAAGACGAGTGAACTTTGGAAAGTCAACAGACACAGATGGCAGACTACTATTTTCATCTATAGCTAAACATCTGATCGATATGAACCATAAGGTCGATGTTAACAAAGCTTTTAAGGTCACCTATAAAAGTGGTCAGGGGTGCTTAAAAAAATACGCTGAGGCTATAGCTACTCATAAACTTAAGCCCTCTCCTCCTCCTTGTGTGCTCAAAGACAATTTATTATTTTCCTTAACCTACTTTGGTAATTATTTGATTCAATTTTAGATTTTCCCGTCGATTGATTGGGCCGAAGTGCTCGGTCTCAGGTTGACATGTCACCTTCTTGTGCGGATGCTTCGACTATGTCTTGTCATGTAACTTGAAGTTAGTTGGTAGATGGTGACTAGTGGTGGAATCCAGGATGCGCATTTCATCTAATTAATTATTTAATTCAATTTAGAATCGTTGCACAAGAGGTGGCTCTCGCAGCCCACGTGGTCTGATGGATAACGCTTTGGTGTTTGAAACTAGGGGGGCTTGGTTCAAGCCTCAGTGGGAATACCATCACACACTGACTGGGGAATGCAGGTACATCCAACTGACGAGTCCTAAATAGGACGAAATGCGCATCCTAGATTCCACTTCTAGTCACCATCAATCCATCAATCGACTTCTATCTTGATAATCCTTATCTGATTAGATTACCAAACGTTTTGTTAATTATTCTTATTATTCCTAAGTCCTTTCTGTCACTTTGTGTAATAATAATAATAATAATCACTTTATTCCACAACAGTAACAATTTACAGCATGGAATTTTCAGCGTTTCTTTTACATATTGCAATGGTTTAGCTCTGTTTATAATCATATAAATGTATAAAATGTTAAAATATTGATAGTTAATAGGAAAAAATAAAACCCCAACAAAATCACACCATTGCTAGGTCATAGTTAATAATAAATAAATAATATAACAAATAACACATGCAATAATATGCATCATTTCATTTTATAGTTTAGTTAATGATTTAAAAGTTGCAAAAGTTCTTTTCTGATATTTGTCTCTTCACACAATACTCGTGCCAAATATGGTACGGTCGAATTTTCATATTTTGTAGTACGAGCATAAATTGTTTATGAAATTTCTTCTGGTCTTACCCGAAGAGATGCAAGGAAACAATTGTGAATAAAGAGGATGTTCACTATCTGACAAGATAACTTTAGCTAAGTGTTTACAAGAATTCATATGCCTATTAACAACAGTGTCGGTTAGTTGAGCCAAAGGGATAGCACTGACCCTACTTACAACCTTCAATGTTCTTCGTAGTATTATATGGTCTTTCTTGAGTAGCCCAGGGAAGAATAATGGAGAACAATAAAGTATGATGAGCAAAACACATGAATTAACAAATTGTATGAGAAGCGGTTGGGTTATACCTCAGTGCCTCAACTTCTTTATGTAATAGGTCAGACGAAAAACTTTCTTAGAAACTATAAGAATATGAGACGACCAGCAAAGGTTTGAAGAGAAACTGATGCCAAGATAAGAAACACTTGACTTACTCTCTATCACGGTACCATCAATGTTACAACAATCATGAGATCAGACCAATCCATGCATATCTTTTTCACTTCTCAAGCTGAAATCAACAGTATTACATTTAGTTGGATTTAGTTTAAGACCATTTGAGCCAGACCAATCCTTAACTTCAGCTAAGAAGCCATTCATATGGGAACAATCCGATGTGGAAACTACAGGGACAGAAACGGTCAGATCATCAGCATACTTAATGAAGTTAACTTTGGGTGAGTTCGGAAGGTCATGCAAAAAGAAAGAGAAAAGAAATGGAGAAAGTACTGCACCTTGAGGCACACCACTTTCAGTTAGCTCAGGAGTGGAGCGCTTTCCAGCCAAAACAGTATGTTGTTTCCTATCCTTAAAATAAGAAGATGGCCATCTAGTTGCCCAGGTCTCTGTCTGTGCTGAAATCATCTTTCCTAATAAAAGTGTCCTAGGAACAGAGCCGAAAGCTGCAATATAGTCTAAAAAAGCTGTTCGAACGAACTTAGCACCCTCATCAAGGCACGAAACAATATTTTGGTGTAGTACAATGGCTGCATCTAATGTACTTCTTCCACACTTATAAGCAAACTGCTTAGGGTCACTAAAAGCTTTTAAGGAAGGTTTAAGAATATTCAAAAGAAGTTTCTCCATAGTTTTAAAAAAAGGAGATGTTATAAATTTTTTTCATAGAAATTGACTTGACAAGTAAATATATGATCAGATTGTTCGAAATATATTGCATAAATACTTCGCATCACATTTTTCAAACAATTTCCGTCTTCTAATAACACCAGAAAAAAATTTATAAAAGTGACGAGGTGTTTTAGAATGAAAACGTAGACAGTATCCTGAAATGTACTAACCTTTAAGTGCCATTTAGTGCCTAAATCCGTTCTCCATGCGTAGACCATGTGATGTTGATCGTTAGTTAAGTCTATTTCATAGTTAGTTGTCACTTCGTATCGTTTGAATCCAACATCGAATTCAATTGTTATTCCACCATTATTGTTCACTTTGATAATAATATAATTACTTTCTCCTTCTCCACGCATTTCCATGAGTATGCCACGTTTTGACTTTGTTTTAAAGCCAACTTGAATATATTCTTCAACAGTGCCTAAACGATCTTTTGGTCTGCCGAGTAAAATTTTCACCATTGGACCACTGTTGAATGTTCCGCCGATTTCTAGGAGGTCAAACATTTAGTATAAAACTTTGTATACTACTTTTTTTATTATTAAGTATATTCATGTAATGTGGTACAAATATCCGGCTAGTGCACAAAACACTCACCAAAGTTAATTTTCAAATCATTTTTAACACGTATAATGTATAATCTAAATTTTATGTAAAAACAGATGACTTCAAGTTTTCCATTTTTAACGGTTATAAATAATAGTCGCAAAGTAGGATGGAACGCATTCGTGGATAGTCAGAAATCATCCCCGCATCAAAGGCAATGCAAGTCGGCAAATGCTAAAAGAGCCTTTTGTCTTCTTTCTTAGATTCTGTTAGCAACCACTCCATTAGGAATGATTCAACTCCTCAAATAATTGAGGAGGTCAATGTACCCATTCCTTCCACTTTATATCAATAAACTATGAGTCGGCCTAGACCAGTTGTCACCATGAAATTTACAGGCGAATAGTGTGCCAAACGCAGACAAACTTTTGCTCCAAGCGTTCGAAATACTTTATCTCAAACTACTCTTTCCTGCTTATTCAGATGTAATAGACCTTCGCCTGATAACCAGCAGCACTTAATGTATGCAGCTGGTAATACTAATTGGCTAACCAAACCTCAGTAGGTGGAGCTCAGTTCGAACCTGTGACTCACTAGTTGGAAGTCCAGTGTCTAAACCAATCCGAATGTGAAAGGTAAGTGTCCTTCGTTGAAGGACTGCAGCCAGCGGCTCCAGTATCACTATCCCTCTTCTTTACTGGCTAAGTTACTAATCAGATATTTCATCCTTTGTATTTCCAAGTGAATCAAAGTGTCCAGTCACAATTCAAAACTCCAAAACCTTCATGTTCCCAACATTTTTAGAAATTTAGACAAAATTTTTCATGAAACTTTTCTTTTGAAGCAGTGAATTAACGTGTACTTCATCCCATAAAAACTACTTTTAGTCCGCTGAAATCGACCATCAACAGTTTTGTTCTGTACAAAAGGTAAATTGATGATAATTTTGTCATTCGAGATAACAAATGCTACCTGAATAGTGTCCTACAAGTTTTTAACAGCTTCCACCCACTCATCAAATTTACAACTGAAGTAGAAACTGGACAGACAATCTTCTTTCTGGACGTTTGACTGACAAAGAAGACTGATGGAGGTTTGAACAGATCAGTATACAGAAAACCTAAGCGAAACAGCCAGCTGACAAGCTTTCACAGTTCGGCACCCATTAATCTCAAGTGGAACTTGATAATATCTCTTGACACTAGAACTCAAAGAACCTGCAGCCTTGAATCAGCAGATGAAGAGATCACTGTTCTGAGAAAGACACTACTTGAGAATGGTTACATCCCACACTTTATAGATAAACTCATTAAACCCCATCTTTATGCCGAAGAAGACATTATACATAAATGTGGCACTCAAAGATGAACCTTCTGGCAGGCAGTCTAAAGAAGAGAATATCTAACGCTGTGAAAAGAACAATCTCTGCTGCTACATTATGATTGGTATTCTCTTGCTGCCCATTTTTCTTCAACAACTCTAAAGACAAACTATCGCATTTGACAACTGATATATGTATCTACTAATTCACTTGCTGACGCTGAGCGAGATATATAGGTTGTTCGATGTGTGTGTTATCTAAAAGAGTTTAAGAAAATCATGCCACTTGGCTACAAAGAGGTAACAGTGCTACAGTTGAATATATATTCAATACTGGTTACTCAATATACAAGGAGAGTTCATTCATAGTTATCTACAAAGTCAAAAGAAACCTCCAGAAAACTTTATGCTTCCGTATACTTAGCACTGCCAAGGCATTAGCGATTTAGATGGAAAACCATGGTTTATGTATTATTAAATTATATTATTATTCCCGTTAGTTTCAAGTGGAACAGAGGGCTTCAACAACACATCTCCACTTTCCTCTGTTTTCTATCACTCTCTTCAGCTGGGTCCACGATTTCCCATAATCTCTCATTTTATCCTACAACTCACACGATCTCCTCCACGTTACCGTCGCACTGACACCCCACTTGTCCATCGCTTCCCATTGAAATTCCACTCGAGGGCCTGGCGCACGATGTCATTCAACGGTCTCCTCAATGGCATGAGCCCAATCCATTTCCATTTTCTCCTACATATTTGTTGGGCGATTGGCTCTCGCTTGTTGGTTTATTCCCAGCAAGAGTTTCTTGTTACTGATAGTTTCTGGTCGGCCATTCGATCTTCAGTATGGAGCCAGCGAATGGGGCAACTGTTGATGAAAATATCCAGCCTGTTGGAGATCATTTTCGTGAGACGCAGTGCATGTTTCCGACCCGTATAGAAGAACCGACTTCACATTCGTGTTGGAAATCCAAATCTTGTTATTTATGCTGGCTGAGTACAGAAGATTTCCAAACTGGTCTCAGGTTGATGAAGGCGTATCTTGCCTTTCCGATTCTGGCCTGTTTTGACATCATCTATTCCGACTGCCTGTAGTTGAAACGATGCTTCCTAGATAAGTGAAGGAAGTAAGCTCTGTTGAATCTTTCCCGTTGATGGTGATTGTTTCTGGTTGTTGTTGCTGTTCGTTGATAGGTCATCTTCATCACCTCCGTCTTCTCAATGTTCACCTGCAGTCCTGTCTTCGCTGGCTGCCTCTTTAGCTAGTTTGTTGGTTTTCACCTGCATGTCTTGGAGCTTACGTGACACTATGCATATATCATCTGCGAAATTCAGATCTTTTAGAGTCTACTTGTCGATGGTGCAGTATTTTCCAGTCTTTCCACTCTCACGTACAGTCTGACGCATAACCCAGTCCATCACAATTAAGAAGAAACTTCTCCATCCCAATCTTCTACACTAGGTAAAATTCCAAGTTCAGTTGTTATCAATATTTTGCTGTTAATACTATTTTTATGCATTTTTACATGACATTTAGTGTCAACATTTTCTTAATTAACATTCTATTTACTATTTTCGCCTAATACATAATTTATTTTCATATTTGTCTCCATACTCTTCATCAACACCCAATGTTGTCTGAACGTTATCATATCATGTAACTAACCTTTACCCTATCTCCCTTTAATTTTGATTATTGATCACAGTTTTGAAATATTCTGATAATGTACACAATAGCCCAAACTAGTTTTTACTCTTGTACTATGTACACAAACATACAGAGATAATTACACATAATTCGAATTGTACTGCTAAGTGAATGAATTCGCCGGGGAAAAAGATTCTTCTCTGGACTGTTTGTTCATATTTCTAAGTCTGGATGGGTGTTTTTCATGAATTAAAACCACCTTTAACCTGCTGAATACTTTAAAATGATTAAAGAAAATAGTTTACTGTTCAAATGTTCACAAATAAACACGACAAAATGTATGTGAAAAGGTGAAAACTCACGTCGTCCACATATAAAACCACGATATGGTGTTAGTCCACATTCACAAAGATAATGTGAATAGTGTTCAACACATTCACCTCTATTTAAGCATGGATTTGTATCACATTTCGGTTTACAACCAGCACTTAAACCATAAGTGAAAACACCACGCTCAACTAAACCACGCATATCTTGTACAACACCGTTGATTAATAGATTTGATAAACAGCCAACATAACCATCTGTAAAAGCCTGTGTGCATCAAAAAATAACAAATAAATAAACTCCTAATCAAAGAAAGACTTTTTCAACAGAGGTATGCATGGATTAATAGCTACACACTTCAGAAATCTAGGAAGAACAGTGATCTCTAGCGGATAATTCCTGAAAACATAAATATCTTGAGTAAAGTTGTCCAACTGGAAAGGTTAGTGTTAGGAAGAGGCAAAACATGCAATTATCAGGTCATCAGTCAAGTTATTATCGCGTTATTAACAAGTCGTTGACATGCAATTGTTCCTGCTTCTGATTGGACGCTTGCACAATTCAAACTCTCAACCGGATTGGTTGATTTTCAGTCTACCTTATTTTCTGTATAAATACAATCAATTTTGTCATAATAAATGAACCTGGTTTTACAGTTGATTCTCTTCGTGTTCTGCTTTACCAGTTAAGTGGGCGCTGGTCAATAGTTAAGCAGTGACCGCGTGACAAAGGATCCAGCATCATAACAGTTAGTTACAACATCTGCTTAAGAAAAGACTTCCAAGTATTAGGTTGTAGGGATTTTAATATTCTGGGTTGGATCTATGATGAGGTCATGGGTTCAATGTGATGAAGAGTCCTATGACCGGTGCCCACTGATTTTTAGTCTTTCTCCTAACTAAGCGTTCCTGTATGCAGGATTGTAACAGTGTGAAAAGTCCCTCCTGAACAACCCAATTACAATATTAATGCTAATTTGGATGTTTCAACTTACTTGGTAATTATTACCCTCTTTTCTTTCAGGCTAGATGTTATTGTTCTAGCGTTTGCATATCACCAATTGACCTGATCCTTATTGCTTGTCTTTATTCTTGTATTATTCCTTATTTAAATGCTTCTCTTTGCGGTCGCATAACGTGTTGCTTTACGATTATGACTTAGTTTGAATGAATTTAGGGTTAGCCGTAGGGATTTTTACCTTCGGTTGTCTGAGAGAAGCACTTAGTGTGCTTGATTTTTACCGAAAGAGTTTTGATCCCACCTTGTTGGGAATATTCTACTTGGTTCTCAGGTACTTCTTATAGTCGAAATTTGGTTGACTAATTTTGTTCTACAGTACTTATTTTTTACGGGTAAACTGCCTGATCTGTGTGGCAGCCTAGTGGCATCGTTGAGGTAATTTTGACATTTTGATTTGTTTTTGCTAAATAGTACCACAGTTTTTATGACAAAAAATGTATTTTTACAGGATTTTCATCATGAGCTGACATTAGTTAGAGAAGCATTGGAAAACCTGGGGATACTGGACAGCTGTTTCGTCCTAGTTTGGGACTCTTCATCAGTACGCACCCACCGCGATTCGAACCCAGGACTTTCTGGTTACAAGGGGAGCTCGTATACCATTAAGCCACTGGGACCCGATCCAATGGCCCATGAATTCTAACTTCTGCCAATTCACGACATAGCGCGACCCCTAGCCAATGTCTTCGGCGAGTATTTGTCTTCACACCCGACCTACTGCACCCTACTGCTGAAGAGCTTCACACTAGGACGAAACAGCTGTCCAGTACTCCCAGGTTTTCCAATGCTTCTCTAACGAATGTCAGCTCATGATGAAAATCCTGTAACCAATCAAATCCCTACAAACCAACACTTGAATTGTATTTTTGTTGGCGTTGCTGTACTTTAAGACTGTGAGTAACTCAAGGACATTTTGGTTAACTGTACATTTGAATGTGGAGATGGATTTCCAGCGTTTACACCAATACACGTCAATTTTGGTTGTTACAAGGATTTACTTCCCATTCTCTATTAAATCATAAATTGTAACGCATTCCACTTAATTTACCCCTATCTTATCAGGTTCTGTTAGTCAGCTGTTTTCATTCATGGATGTGTATTGAGTGATAAATCTGGTTACACACATCTTTACAGAGAACTCTAAACTTGTCCTTCCATCCATCTGTAAACAGATGACTTATTCTATAGACACCTATCATGCTGGATTTTCATATATTTGCCTCCCCCCCTGTTTTATTGCAGTCTACAATATGTGATACCATCTCTGCCTAAGTAAAAACTTGTGTCCTTAAATTACTAATATTTTTGAGTATTTCAAGATATCTGTAACTAGACAGAAATGACTTCGTGTTATTAAGGAATTCCAGTTACAACTGTTGCAGGCCTGCTTGAATCACTGAACTACCTGAATTTCTATCCAACATAATGCACGATATTTTCTCTAATTCCTTACTGTTTTGACTATTTAGTTAAGTTCTTGAGTCACAAATTGTACCCTCGCACATTTTCAAATGGCTTTCGGAGTGTCAGTTTGCATTTCTGGGAGACTACGGAAAAATATCATACCGGTGTGGTCTATGCTTTAGATTGAACAGTACTACGTTAGATGATATAAACAGTAGATTGCCATTTCAGCTGAAGATCCAGAGTTGGGAGAAGATATTAGAGAGTAAATTGCACTGAGAATTCTGCACATTATGTAGACATTTTCTCCAGAATAAAGCTGATGTTATTACATCGTCATATTCTGCAAGTGAATTAATTTATCTGTTTTGATGCTACGAGAATGAGTTGAAAGTGAACTATAACAGATCCTTAATCTTCTGCATCATTCACCAACTGATTTCTACTGGAACAACGCCATTTTCACAGAAGCTTACATCTAAAAGAGCTAGTTTGTAGGGATTTGGTGTGTTTCAAGTTTGGTCACAATTTGATATCATTTAGAGAGCGACTGGAAAACCAAAGAGTACTGGAAAGCTGTCTCATCCTAGTTTGGCACTCACAGGTAGAACGCACCAGCCAGGATTCAAACCCAGGACCTTCCGGTGAGAAGTCATGACCAGTGAGATGCAACATGTCGGGAGGGTGAAAAAATACTCGCTAATAACATTGGCTGGTGATCGAGCTAAAATCACAAATTGATAGACGTTAGGATTCATAATGTGCGTCGGTGATGCAGAGGTAGAATACTCGCCGACCACGCCACACGTGGTTCAGGGTCGATCCTCGGCCATAGACGTACTCCTTTACCTCGCTAAGACAGTAATAGGTCTGGTAAAGAGGGAAAGTTGGACATGAGGCTAGCAACCCCATTCCGTAAAAATAAACACCAATGCTATCGAAACTTCAAGCCTACATCTTACAGCCCTATGTTCCATTGGGAACGTGAAAGAATTATAGTAATAATAATAGAATAATAGAATTCATGAGCAAGCCATTGGGTTGTGTCCCAGTGGTTGGATGATCTACGAGCTTGACATGTAACCGGAAGGTCCTGGGTTCAAACCCTGGTGGATTTTTAGTACTGAAAACTCCGAAATAGGATGAAACAGCTGTCCAGTATTCCAGTGCCGGTTTTCAGTGGTTCTCTAACTGATATCAGCTCGTGGTCAAAATTAAAGCTTACATCTACCAAAAAAAGAACCAGGTTCGGAAAGTAGAATAAATGACTTATTATAATACATGTACATACCTGAGTTGTACCAACATAAAGAGGTTGATCAAAATCAAATCCTTGAAATGAACGTTGTGATGATTCAATGATAACAGATGGTTCTTGTGTATCTACAATTAAACGTGTTTCTTTACGATTACGTTCAAAGCGTACTACATGCCATCGATTATCATTAAGCCAATGTGCTGTTATAACTTCTGTCAACTGAATTCCATTGCCAACATTGAAAGCAACACGTAATGCATTTCCGTCTAGGGGGATAAAAGAAAACTTGTACAAAATAAGGGCAAAATGATAACTTATAACTCAAGCAAACAAGAGATGAGCTGCGAAACTTGGGTATCGTTAATGATAATAATGTGCGTCGGTGGCATGGCAGTAGAATGCTCATCGACCACGCATGTGGTCCGGGGTTTGATTCCCGGCCATGGACGTACTCCTTTACCTCGCTAGGCCAGTAGCAAGACTGGCAAAGAGGGGAGGTTGGACATGAGGCTAGCAACCCTATTCCGTAAAAATAAACACCACTGCTACCGAAAGTTTAAGCCTCCAGCTTGAAGCCCTATTTTCCACCGGGAAAGTAAAGGAATTAAAATAATAATAATAATAGCTCTATTCTGGAAAGTGATTATATAAGGTACAGAAACTTCGGCGGAGTTTATTTTCTCTTCGTCCAGGAACTCCAAGTAAAATATTAATTGACAGTAGATCGCATGACACAATGCTGTCTAACCTGAAGCGCAAGCGAATCCATTATGGTGTTTCTTCTTTGTCTCTTTCAAGAAAAGCACGCAATTTGGTTGAAAGCCAGTTACAAAAAGTTCAGGAGTAGATTTTGAGACCCAACGATATCATTCAGAAACAGTTCTCTTATCTCTTGGAATTCATTGCCACCGAGGATGATGCCTTTCCTCAATTTTAGTAGAAACTTACAAATCAGCAGGTTGTAAACATTTTAAATGCTCGGAATGGTAAATAATACCATTGAAGGTCATACTTTAATTGATTAAAACGAAATGAGTTTGTTTGTAGGGATCCGATTTGTTTCATTTGAAGAACTACTGAAAACCAGAGAGTACTCAGCATCTGTTTCGCCCTAGTTTGGAATTCATTGGCAGGTCTTGAGCCCAGGACCTTCCGGCAATCAGGCAAGCTCGTAGACCATTCAGCCACCGGGATCCGACTCAGCGGCCTATGAATTCTAACTTTCACCAACTCGTGATTTTAGTGTGATGAGTCCCGGACTAGGACGAAACAACTGCCTAATCCTCCATGCTTGTTTTCAAAGTTTCTTTAACTGATATCAATCCGTGATCAAACCTTAAACAAAACGAACAGGAGAAATCATTTACAGTATAGTGATGGAGATTTTCGGCAGCCCAAGTTTTAAGCAGGCCGCCAGTTATTTCATGAGCACGAAGCTAACCAAAAGATGTAAGAATACATGTTTCATTCAGTGCTAATACCTGTAAATCAACAGAAATTACTCCGTGCAAATTCTGTTGAAAATTCAAAGCTTATCATAATAACAAAACTTTGCTTACTTCGAATACGAACTTCAAAGAATTGTTTTGATACGCGTCCATTGTTTTGCATAATAACAGCATCCGTGATAGTTGTTCTAAATATAAATGACATATCAAATGCAAATTCTGAATATAATGGTGGTAATTCAAGATTTGCATCCACCTTTCGAAAAGTGACAGTATTATCAAATAACTTATCACCATAACAACGCAGTGGTCCAACTCGATAGGCTGCACGTTTATTATCATTGATTCCACCGGTATCACCAAATCGAACTTCCATAACTGGTAAATGATCCTAAGATAGTAGAAGGAAGGGAGAGAGGGTAAAGAAACTGGAATTAATTTTTATTTATTAGGCATATGTTAATACACTATCATTTTGTACCGATATACAATTATATCTCACTGTATAAATTCACAAGGCTAACAAGAATCCATCATAAACGTTTCATTCTTTTTTCGAATCGTTAAGCGTATCTAAGTGGAATCCAGTACGGGGAGATTTATATTCTAGCAGAGACTGGTCACTCTACTTCAATGAAGTAAAAAACTACAAATCAGAAAATTTAATATTATTAGATTAATAACAGTTTAGTGCAGTATTTTTTAAATTTTCCGATAATAAAAGAAATATACAGTACTCTCATTAAAAATGACAGTTCAGAGTACCCAGATTCTAGATGCCTCGAACTCTGATGTCCCCTGATTTCTTGAAATGCTTTTAATCTGTGGGCTTTCATTCCATAATATAATTACTACCAAAAGATACAAGATGCCTACATGTTTTGTTAAGACTTCTCTACAACTTGTGTCATCTGATATTACTACTCTGTTCATGAGTGTGGAACGATTGATTTTAAGAGTGTATAATTATTATTATTATTCGTCCCTTGGGTTCCGTTTTGCCTACGATCTTTTTTAGCCGGCTCTCCGATTGCCTATAAGCTTTCATTCCCTACTCACACGACCTCCTTCTTGTCCTACTTGAACGTCCAGCTCGTCCTTTCTTTTTCGGGTCCCACTTAAGAGCCTGACTTGCTTATGATGCTGATCAAAGGGCTTTCCATTGTATGTCCAGTTCATCTACATTCCCTTCTGCATAGCTGCCGGGCAACAGGTTCATGATTTATTCACCACCAGGGTTCCTTTCTAATCAATTATCTCATCTTAAGTATACAGCGATGGCAACTGTTGATGAAAGTCCGCAGCAGACTGCTGGAAATGCTTATCACGATGCAGGTGCCAAGTCTCTGAACTATATAATATCACTAATCCAACATTATTGCTTAAAATTCGGATCCCCTTCCTTGTGGTGAGTGTTGTAGATCTCCACACTACACTGACTTCAGAGTAATGAACGCCTGTCTTGCCTCCCCGAACCGATATTAGCAGGCTTCGACATTCTGATGCATGCCACGTGTAGTTAGAACAATACTGCCCAGTTCCATCCGGCAAATGGAAGAAATGTCTTTTTTAGACTTCTGCTGTTGATGGTGACTGGTGTGGGTGGTTGGGTGTCCTCATCATCTTTGTCTTCTCTATGCTGTTCACGTAAAGTCCTGTTTTATCTGCCTTTTCTGTCGACTTCTTGGTTCTCACCTGTAAATCTTTAGGTTTATGTGATGTGAGACAGTAATCGTCCGCCAAATCCAGATCTTTCACAGTGTAGAGGTTAACCTCAGGTTAAGTCAAACTGAGTCTAACTAAAAAGCATTACACGGTTACATTCAAAAGTCAAAGAAAAAAATCAATGCACCTCAATTGAGCAGTGTTACTAATTTCTTTGTAAAATGACCATCAATCAATCAATCAAAATTCATGCCTTGTTTGACAATTGGTTACTCACCTTAAATTGTAATAATCCTGTGTCAACTAACGGTGGAGTTGCTGATCCATCACTGTCACAATTACAAGTTAACGAATCTCCTGTACATGTTCCCTCGACGCCACATGCACATTTTTGTAAACCTGGTACTCCCCCGCCCCAATAAAACTGTGGTCTGCCTTCTTGACTAACCCACCATCCCCAAGCACGATTTTCATAAGTTGTTCCACCTAAAATAATTTTTGTTTAAAGTTAAACAAAATGATTCTTATCAACTAGAACAAGTGAATGTAAAACAAGTTGTTGTCATGGTAATTATTTGACAGTTTAAAAACAGGAGAATGAAGATTACTGTCTATTTTAAAAAGTGTCATTCTTGCCTTCCTTACTGGTGTGTTAATAAAACTAACACTCATATAATACGAATAAAGCAAAAACAATACCTCGTACAGAATAAGGTGGTACCATCGTTTATTTCATTGGTTACTCATCAGCTGCGGACAGCTCAAAGAAATCAATAAAAATTTATTTACAGAACAGTTTTAACATATGATGTCAGTTGACAGGACACGCCCAACTTAATAAACAGCGCCTATAAAATTATACTTATATCGTTTAAACCTTGAAAGTTCTAGTTTAGACATAAATAAATACCTGCACACAATGGTAAATTAGTTACGCAATAAAGACAAGAGGTGCATAAGATGATAAGTGACTAATCGATTACACATCTGCTTTTGACTCAGTACTTATGGATATTTTGTCAAATTAGCTTACTGAAACTCAAACTGAGTGTTGGGTTGTAAACTGGCTGCATTCTTATTTCTCAGAAAGGGAAGGTCGTCCACTTTATTGCCTACTGAGGCTAGCATCTCTCAAGGTGCTGCTCTTTCTCCTTTTCTCTTTTCTTTCTTCTTGCATGACTTGCCTCACTCTGATGAAAAGGACTTATTTAAGTATGCAGATGACTTAACTATTTCAATGCCTGTCAACTTCCAGTTAAACTGTACTAAGATGAACAGTTTTCTATCAGGAGTCAGCAAATGGTCATTGTC
This sequence comes from Trichobilharzia szidati, assembly GCA_944472155.2. Lineage (NCBI taxonomy): Eukaryota > Metazoa > Platyhelminthes > Trematoda > Strigeidida > Schistosomatidae > Trichobilharzia > Trichobilharzia szidati. The sequence continues at coordinate 33,495,871 of OX235271.1, read as the reverse complement.
TAATAGTCTTAGACCTAATCCTTCCAAATGTCACAGTGTTCATTTCAGTTTCCGATGTAAAAGAAATTTAAATCAAGCTTTTAATTCCTATGACCGTTGTAAAATTGATGGTAGTGATATAGAAATCAAGTTTGACGTTAAGTACCTTGGACTAATGCCTTCTTCTGATCTATCCTGTTCTTCCCACATCTTGGGGATTTCTAGAAAAATATTTCATCTGACATTTTACATTACGAAATTAAGGCAGTCGAGCATAACTCAACCCCCTGCCCATTCATCTTACACTTTGTTAACTCTTGCATTTTACCCATTTTTCTTTATTTTTCATCCTTGATCTTTCCTGGGTTGCTCAAAAAAGACCATGTCACTCCGTAGAACTCTGAAGATTGTCAGTAGGGCGAATGGCAGTATATCATGGGGCCACATCATTGACATCATCATTGATAGATACTTGATTTCATGCAACAAATTCGCTAGAGGGTTTTCCAATAGTTCTCTAACGGATGTTGGCTCGTGGTGAAATCCTGTTACCATTGTTCACTCGCCAGCAGAACAAATTACGTCTCTAAATTAATTTAGGCCCTGTGAAACGGGGAGATTGTTTGGAAGATCCTTCCTCGATGATCTAATTACAATATTTATACTTATTTCGATGTTTCAACTAACTTCGCTCCTAGACTGTATATCATTGTCCTGACATGTGCATACCACGAGTTGATTATCTGTCTTTCTCCCCGTTTAATCTCTAATCCTAATGCTTTTGTTTGTGGTTGTATACACTGATAATGTTTTGTTTTAAGTTGTGATTTTGTTTGAGTGAATCAAAGGCGTTTGACCTTGGACTGTCTGCCGGGGGTTCGATTTATGATTCTTGTGGACAGAGTTTTTGATTCCACCTTCTTCAGGCATATTCTGCTTAATTCTAAGTGCTTTTTTATACTTAGAAAATAACCTTGACTGTATATCTGCTTTACGGTACCGTTGAGGTAATTAAGAGTTTTTGATGTAACTGCTACTGAATAGAACCACAGATTTACCGAATAATCATCTTTTTTGCTATCTTTGGAGCGTTCTGTGAATGCATGTGTCTCAAAGAATTCTTTTCAGCTATAAAGCGGGATAAGGATACCAGTTTCCTGTACTCGAAGCACAAAAAGTCGGTTTTGGTCGTAACAGTCTGTACATATAAAAAACTTTTCTAACTCTCATCCGATCATCATAAAAGTCAATAATGACTGCAAGAAATATATAATTGTCACGGTGACAAAATAAACGGCTCTTCATGGCTTAAAAATAGCTTTTTTCACTGGTCAAAACCATCTAACTAACTTTCAAAAGTCATCGAGTACTGGAAAGCTCTTTCGTTGTAGTTGCGGAGATTAGAAGTATGCACCCACACTGGTTCGACAGGAATCGAGTCTGTTTCAGTTGTATTAGCAGGTGAATGCGTTACAGCCCAACTAATGAAGCAGAATGAAAAACCCCATAAATTCTGTCTTCTGTTATTTTCGGTTGTATTATTTCACCAATATCTTTTGTTATCCTTACAAGTTCTCACAACTCAAATGGAGTTCCCCATGTTTATTACACTATTATTATTATTCCTTTGGATTCCGACCGGAATATAGGGCTTCAACGGCACATCCCCACACATTTCATCCTCCTCGTTGAAATTTTCTTTAGCTAGCCCTACGATTAACCAGAGGCTCTTATCTCCTCTTCATACGACCTCCTCCACGTTACCCTCGAAAACACAAAAAACCCGTTGTTCCTCAACCCGGTTTCCACTCAAGCGATGGCATGAATTGTGCGCGATATCACTTAACAGTTTTCTCAGCAGCATGTGTTCGATTCATCTTCATTTTCTTTGGAACTTTTCTTGAGCAATAGGTTCTTGATTGGCTCGTCTCACTGCAGAGTTTCTTGTTGTTAATCCTTTAAGGCCATTTGAACTTCAGTATGCAGCAAAGTCAGCAGCAGACTGTTGGAAATAATTTTCGTGACACACTGGCCACGTTTCATACCCCTTTAAAAGAAATGACTTAAAAGTCGTGTTGAAAATGTGAATTTCATTGTCGATACTGAGTGCAGCAGATTTCCGAACTGGGGTGTACCTCATGGGTCATGTCTTTTGTAAAATATATATATACATATATATATTGCTGGTATTAGATGGTTGGAGGCAATCGTCAGGAAGCTTGATAGAATCCAGTCTGCACCGAAGATTGGACTAGACGCATTACACTAGTTGCTGACTAAAATCTAATCAAAAATATCCAATACAGACCTATAGGTGGTTAACTGTGAGTCTGAATAGCTCAGTGGTAATGTCTCTGACTGAAGGCGGCACTGGGTGACGCCGGTTCGAATCTCAGAAGGGGCAGGAGTTCCTCCGGAGTTGCAGATACGCCTTGCTGACTGGTGAGTGACAACTAGCACGAAACCTAGGTCCAAGGCTTCCTTCCGATTGCCTCCAACCATTTAATACCAACAGTTCACAGTGAACCGTGATGGCGAATCACCTAGCATGGTGGCCACATTGCAAGCTTGACTGATACAATTCAGTCTGCACCAAAGATACGACTAAATACATTACACTAGTTGCTGACTAGTGTCCAGTCAAATATATATATATATATATTGGAAAAGAGAAATTTAAAATCTCAGCTAACCTCCGGCAGGCAATTGAAGAAGTTTCGCATTCCAACACTGATAAGTAAGCGATTGATCACACTCAACCGCTCGTCGTACCAGTTCCCCTAGCGTATCTCTGTCAGCGCGTCCATAATTTAATTTACGTCTGTATGAACCAGGAGCTTGATAACCATCAACTATAATATCACCAGGAGCATCATGATTTAACAGTGTCATAACTGTGTTCTGATCTGAAAATGTAAAATCCACATAGTTCAAAATTTATCACAGAAACATCCATATTATTATTATAAATAAACAGTTCTAAGTAAGATTAGTTTCCTGTGATAAACAGTTCATCATAAATACTAGATAAATATAAGACCGTGTGGAAAGCTGGAAACAGACCTTATGTCACATTCATCAATCATAAAACTGTAATATGACAGAAGTCTCAAAATAACACTCTAAAGTTATGGAGGGGTAGAGAGAGAATGTGTATATATCACTGTACTATTCAATAAAAAGTTGTTTCCCTTTCAAGTCGGCGTCAGTAATATCGTCTAGATGAACACTTAAGGTTTCTCAATAAGACTATCCAGTTTAGAGAAGACGAAAAGTATTGATCTCAGCCACAAATAGATACCATTTACTGTCAAGTATTGGTTTTGTAGGGATTGTGTTTGATTGGTTGAGGGCTTTGAGCATGAGCTGACATCATTCAGAGAACCATTGGAAAACCTGCATGGATTACTGGAGAGCTATTTTGCCAACCCAATTTGGGACTGTTTCGCAGTAGACATCCACCAACTGGGTTCGAACCATCGACCTTCAACCAATCAAACAGAATTTCCTAAAAAAACCAATACTTGACAATTAATCTAATGCTCACTAACGACTGGCTCTATTCACGCTGTTAACCTGAACTTCTGGTGGGAAGCCGTGACCAGTAGGGTACACCAGGTTGAAGTTGAGGCAGTAACTCATCGAAGAAGACATTGGCGAGTGGTCGCGCTATGTCATGAATTGGCAGAAGTTAGAATTCATGGACTGGCTGGCCAATGGATCGGTTCAGGTTCCAGTGGTTTCTGAATGGTCTAAGAGCTGGCTTGCCTTGTAACCAGAAGGTCCTGTGTTCGTATGCCGTCGATGGGTGCGTACATATGAAGAGTCTCAAACTATACTGACGATAAAACTGCCTGTCCAGTACTCCCTGCAGGTCTTTCAATGGTTCTTTAACTGATATCAGCACAGGATGATGTCATTTATGTTTCGATCCTCATAATGGTACATTTACCTTCAGGCCTTATATGTGAGATTCTTTTATGAAGTTGTTCTAACATTAGACAAATGCAAAGATCCAACAGCCTACTTTAATCATTAGGCTACCTAAATCTTCATCCAGCATTCGTGTATAAACTCTTCTTCACTTCGTTTTCTTTTAATCGTCCGTGTTTTTGGATCACTATATTAAACTCGCACACAGTTTTAGTTTGCTATAATTCAGGACATTTCTCAACAGAATTGAAGGAAATGAAGAAATCGTGGCGTTTTAGATATTGCTTCATATGGAACATACTATATACTATAGAGGACGAAGAGTGAATACTTTGCAATTGAAATTCTCTGAGAATTCTGCACTATGTGTTGACATATTGGCTAGAATAAAGTTATTATTGTCGTGAGAGCTGGCTGCTAGCCAAAGTTGGTAGACAGTAATTGACGTCACTGTTTATGTTGCCATTATTGGTGGTGAGAAAATGAGAAAAAAGGCTTTGCGTAGGCGGATACAGTTAGCATATGGATGATCTGACACAGCCGCAAAGAGATGCAAGGTTAACTTTCTGTGAGAAACGACCAATCAGAAGACTGTATCTTCTACTAACAATAATCTACAATAATGTACATTAAAATCGATAAATATATGTTGATTTTCCTTAATAAACGATCTGTTACCTGGCCCTTGTCTTCTGTTGTTACATTTGGTGTCGCTGCCTACTGACAAATGGAAAGCCTATGCCCTGCAGTTTTTGATGGAGACATATGGATCTTCGGGCAGGACTTCGAGGCTTCCTCGCAGTTGAGTGGCGTTCAAGATCTGTCAGCGATGAGGCTGCTACTTGGGACGCTGCTGGGAGGTCGGGAAAAAGCAGCATATGAAAGTGTGAGGCTAAATACCTACGAATGTGCGACAGGGTCAGGCAAACAGTGTCCATAGTAGGAAGGACCACATATGGTCACGTTGAGATGGGGTTACGCAGACACAATCGCAATGGTAAACACAGAGAAACAGGTGAACATCCGCAAGCGCTGAGATTCCAGACAGCAAGACAAAAGAGCAAAACCCCAAGAACCCAGTCGCAAGTCTTTGACGAGGGGACGAGTGTGGTGAGAGCTGGCTGCTAGCCAAAGTTGGTGGACAGTAATTGATGTCAATGTTTATTTCCCCAATATTGGTGGTGATAAAGTGAGAACAAAGGCTTTGCGTAGGCGTAATAAAGTTATTATGATTATTAATAGTTAAGAAAACCAGAGCAGATTAGTAGTGAACAGCTTTTCTCAAATTCAATTTTTTCCGAAAATAGATTTTCATGAATTAACTTCTGATAGTGTTTAATAACTAAGATCGCCTCACAGTATTAGACATGCTTATAAGCCCTTCGGATACAGTATCATGAATGAACTAGAATTCAGACAGACTTATTCCAATGCGATTAAGAATAAATAGCCTAGCAAAATACCGTACACTACCATCACAAAATTCATGCTGAACCACATCGATTAGTGAAGCGCCACTCGAAAAATCCTTCAAAACGATATAAACCTATTAAAGGGAGTAAAGTTAAGACATCTGGGTATAGCCAAAGCACCAGACATCCAAAAGCTCAAACCCACGCTATGTATCCAAAAGAAATACGTTCAACCGCTGTCTCTGATATGGTCATCATAAACAGGTAATTCTTTCTGTAATAACCATCCAATCGCCTTTCCTATCCAAACTTCCTGTTTATTCATGTTATTTCTAAGTTTTTCTTAGTCCCTATTTACGCTACCATATTTTCAAATGCGGACTTCCTGTCTATTTTGTCATTTTATTATTTCTACATATTTAATCCCTGACTGCATATACAATTATTCCTCACATTATTTGTGATCCCACTAGATATTTTATCCAAACATCCTGTCTGTTTTTGTTATTTCTACATTTCTAACCCCCAATTGCACAACATGTCAATCTTCTTAGTAATTATGATGCTTTGTTTGAGTTTTATCCGTCCCCCTGTTTATTATGACATTTTAATTTCTGATAGTAATTTTAGTAACTTGACCCTTGACCGGAAGTTATTCTGGAACTTTATCTCCCATATACTATAAATACACGAATGTACAGCCTAGTTGGTGCTGAATTCGTCGAAAATAAAATTTTCTTCTTCTTCTTTTTAAAAATTAAAACCGATTTGAAAATGTTCGCTAAAGAGAAATCTTCTGAAGAATGAAAACGATTACTCACTGAAATAGTGTCACAGCTAATACATTCAACGTCTTTGACAAAAATGTCATTCAGTTTCATCTGGTAAACCAAATTTTACTATTGATGTAATCTTGTTTCTGATTGTATGGTTTAACCAGAACAATAGAGCGGCTTTTGGAAAAGCGTTTGGGTAAAGACTGTGTAATTAAAATTGTGTCACTAACTCTAACTGTTTTTTAACCAGACATTCCAACAACCTCCTAGCACGAATCATGCTAAATTGAATGTGTGAATTCTGAAAATATTAAGCTTAATCACATCGAAAATACACAGCAGAATTGGATGACCCAGGTTAAAACCTGAGAGGAGATATGAGTTCCTTTAAGATTGAAAAAGTACACGCCTTAATGAGTGATTATTACCAACAACCATGAAACCTAGGCCAAGCGAAGCTTCCTGCCGATTGCCTCCAACCATCTGATAACAATAATTCAGAGTACAGTGTGATGACGAGTCACCTAGCATGGTGATCACATTTGCGAACTTGACTGATAGAATCCAGTCTGTAGCAAAATCAAGAACTAGACAAATGGACATATTGATTAATAGCCAGTGACCAATCAAAAAGTAAAAGACAAAAATTTTAAAAAATGAAAAAGTTAGGCTTTTAGAAACAGTCCACTCTTCAAAGAAAAGTGACAAAGGTATTCGTTAAGGTGATAGTGGAATATTTCTCTCCAGGACGCTTATCTTCCTACACCTCACGGGGTCTAGAGTCCGATCCCCGGCCGGCTCTCTCTTAAACCTCGTTAAGCCTGTAGTAAGGCCGGTGGAAAGGGAAGGTTGGAGGACGTGAGACTAGCCACCTCCCTCCCCACGTAAAATGACACCACTACTACCGAAACTTCAAAGCTCTAGCTTGGAGCCCTGTGTTCCACTCGGAAAGTTTTTTTTCCTTCACGTTCCTCAGTGGAACATAGGGCTTCAAGCTAGAGGCTTGAAGTTTCAGTAGCAGTCAAGATTATTTTTACAGGATGGGGTTGCTAGCCTCATGCCCAACCTTTCCTCTTTACCAGCTTTTATTTCTGTTTTAGCCAGGTAAAGGAGTGCGCCGGCCGGGGATCGAACCCCGGACCATGTGCATGGTTGGCGGGCGTCCTAACCGCTATGCCACCGACGCACACACCCGGAAAGTAAAGGAATAAAATAAATAAATAACTTAAAACCCTTGTGTAATTCTATATATTATTTTGTTTCCATGCACAACCTTTGAGTACAACTCATTCATCAAACTATTCATACCATTACGTAACTCTTATTTAACAATCATTTATGACAACTCATCATTTTTGTTACTACCCTCTTATATGAACATCCAATTCACCTAAACTTACTCCTCTTTAGCAATCGTTTTGACAACTCATCACTTTTGTTGCTATCCTCTTATCAACATCCAATTCATTTGAACTTACTAACCGTATTTTGTTTTGACAAATTTAATGTATACACACACACACAAAATAACCAAATATATTTGCGATTGTACAGCTTTGAAAATGAATTCGCCGAAAAGAGACTCTTTGCTGAACTACTTGTCTTTTGTCTACTAATGTCCGAATGGGAATTATTCATGAAATAAAATAAATCGACAGATAATATTAGTGATTGTTTTTAATTTCAAAAAATACTTATCTTCTTATCTTACATCATGATCAAATAGTCGTTTTCCTACCTGTAAAATCACATGTCACCTCAATAGGCTTTAATACACCAGATCCATCCATATCAATAGTGATGTTAATTGTCGACTGTTGAAGAGAATAAAACAGTCCAGCTTCTGAACATGATGTGAAATATTCACTTTGATGGCATACAGCTCCTGCATAACCAGTGTTTGTACAATCACAGTAAAAGGTGGCACCAGTCTGTGAACATGGAGCATCATGTTTACATGGATTTGGATTGCATCGATCTTGTATCATACAACTTCCATTAATAATACTTCGATGACGAGCTGATGGATCTAATTTATCCCATTCCACATCAATTCCATTGATACGTATCTGTCGTAGACAACCTTGAAATGAATAACGTTGCGGTCGACCACCACCAATATATGAGACTTTATCGAAATACAACTGCAAAAGAACAGTAAAGTCAACAGACATAAATAAGAAAATAGATATTCGAAGATGTCTGAACTATACTTTATTTCAAAATAGATTTCGTCATGAAACAACATCATTTATTGATTACAGGATTTTCATCATGAGCTGACATTAGTTAGAGAACCATTGGAAAACCTTAGAGTACTGGACAGCTGTTTCGTCCTAGTTTGGGACTCTTCATCAGCACGCACCCACTGGGATGCGGGATGAAGAGTCCCAAACTAGGACGAAACACCTGTCCAGTACTCCCAGGTTTTCCAATGGTTCTCTAACTAATGTCAGCTCATGATGAAAATCCTGTAACTAATCAAATCCCTACAAACCAACACTTGAATTTATTGATTGTTCGAGACTTTGGAAAGCTGGACTTCTGTTCCGTCCTAGTTGGGGACTCTGAAGCGATGAAATCCTTACTGGCGTATATCATTTTTTCTGTTTGAATCCCCATTACTCAGAAATTATTATAGGAAGACAGAAAGAAGGGAGTATATCTGGTTTTTGGAGCATATTCCAAGAAAAATATGTCTGAAAAGAAGCAGATACACGCAATGTGCAATTACCAGACACCATGTGCATACGAGTCACTTCGTCCAGATTTCCAAATCCTTCAAAATATTATTAAATATTACATAGGACAGCAGATTTACTACGATCTGCTGAAGTAATTGCAATTAAACGTTTCAAACCAAACTTACGCATACAGAAAGAGAGTGTAATCAACCTGTCACTCACTTTGGTAACTGCATTTTGATTACACTGATTAGTCAACGATATTAGGGATTTCAGCTCATTGAGCCAATTTGCAATAATCTGAACTATAACCTTCATGAGTTGCTATATGAAGCTGTAACACCACTATATTAAGCCTAACTGTACGCTTATAAAACTAATTGATGTACGCATGTTATACGCCTATGATGGTTGAATATTTGCCATTGTATTTGGATTGGACACTAGTAACTAGTGTGACGTGTCTAGTCCTTTCTTTGGTGCAGACTGAATTCCATAAGTCAGGCTTTGCAATGTGGCCACCATTCTAGGTAGCTCGCCATCATGGTGCACTGTGAATTGTTGGTATTAAATGGTTGGAGGCAATCGGAAGGAAGCCTTAGACCTAGGTTTCGTGCTAGTTGTCACTCACCAGTCAGCAAGGCGTATCTGCAACCTTGAAGGAACTCCTGTCCCTTCTGAGATTCGAGCCGCGTTACCCAGTGCCGCCTTTAGTCAGAGACGTTACCACTGAGCTATTCGGGCTCGCGATTGACCTCCTGTAGGACTGTACTGGTCCTAGGTCCTAGGTCTAGGGCTTCCTTCCGATTGCCTCCAACCATTTAATACCAACAATTCACAGTGCACCATGATGGCGAGCTACCTAGAATGGTGGCCACATTGCAAAGCCTGACTTATGGAATTCAGTCTGCACCAAAGAAAGGACTAGACACGTCACACTAGTTACTAGTGTCCAATCCAAATACCCACTACAGTCCTACAGGAGTTCAATCGCGAGCCCGAATAGCTCAGTGGTAACGTCTCTGACTGAAGGCGGCACTAGGTGACGCGGGTTCAAATCTCAGAAGGGACAGGAGTTCCTTCAAGGTTGCAGATACGCCTTGCTGACTGGTGAGTAACAACTAGCACGAAACCTAGGTCCAAGGCTTCCTGCCGATTGCCTCCAACTATCTAATATTTGCTATTGTATTATTGAATATTGATTCTCGTTTGTTGAACATATATTTTAAGCGGTTATGCACTTTCAACGTTCACCTCGAGCTTTTTGAAGTTCAATTTCGTTAACAATACGTCTTTTCAAGTTTTCACTTGTGCTTCTTAATACAACGTTGTTCGTCGTTGACCGTGTACAGTGTTAGTACATATTAGAACGTGAAAAATGTGGATGTACTATAACATAATAATCGGAGTCATCTTTAGTACGCCGAAAAGCTACGAACTGAGACTGTTAATTAGATTTTTTTATTTTCTCCTCTCCACACACCCCTTTTTTACCACATTGAAAGCATATAAATTGATGGTAACTTAAACTGATAATTATAATGCTAACATTTTGGATGCCTTAAATATCTTATAATGTTTTTTCTACTACTATTCAAACACAGAAGTATGTTAGGTTCACTTTTTATAACCACTGTGATTTCAGATAGTGGTCTTTAGTTAGCTGATGAGAACCTGTGAAATAGAAATGATGATACCAGTTTACACTGCAAATTCGGTCTTAAATTTATCAGAATTTGAGTATGAAATCACTACTTAGTATTACCATGGATCGCTTACTATGCAACTAAGGAGTTTCAGATGGTACATAAATTGTCAACTGAAAGCAATACTTCCATATTAGTTTGTTTATTAGATATATCACACAGTGAAACAGTATTATTTACTGGATGACGTTTCGAACAAAATTTGTTGCTCACAATCATATCAATTGTAATCACACGACTTTGACACTTGAGTTTTATAGTTTTCTTTGTTCTCTCCTATTTGTCGTCGTTGGGGTAGTAGAATTTTCCAGATATCGGGGACAGGTGATGAATCATTCTAATTACACGTATTTGCATTTGATTCGATAAACAAAGCTTCTGTTATCAATCTCTCCCTATACCCTGTGACATTAGATTTTAAAACTGTCATCCTATCCCATCCTATTGTATGGTTGTGTGTAACTGCATGTAGTGCTATAGCTAAACTATTCTCTAGATTTCTTATTTTATTCGGGTCAACCAATCTAGATTTTGCTAAGTTTTTATGTTCAGCTAGTCTGACTGCCCCTGTTCTACTAGTTTGACCTATGTATTTGACCTGACAATCATTCCAGCAGGGTACTAGATAAACTAAATTGTTTTGTTTTAAAGGCTCTATAGGATCCTTTAACCGACAAAGCTTGTTTCTAATTGAGTTTGTGGGTTTGAATGCCATTTTTATTCCTGCCTTGTTAAGAATTCTGCGTAAGGCTTCCGAGGTTCCTTCCTTGTATGGAATTACTACTGATGATTTAGATTCTTTATTGTTGGTGTCGTCATCAATATTATTATTATTGTCACTATTATCATTATCATTATTATTGTTATTATCACTATCGCTACTATCATTATTTTATTTTTACATTTCCTTACTTATTTCCTGACTAATTTATCCGGGTAATTATTAAGTTTCAAGGCTTCTTTTATATGTATCAGTTCCTGTTTTAGATTTTCTTCAGTACTACTTAATTTTTGTGCTCTGTCATTTAAACATTTCACCAATCCTATTTTTACTGACATAGAATGGGACGATCGGAAGTCTAAATATCTGTTTGAGTGTGTGGGTTTCCTGTAAACACTAGTGTTTAACTTCCCATCTTCTTTCCTCTTTACGTTGCAATCTAACATTGGCAGCTCCCCTTCCTGATTTTCCAATTCATAAGTGAATTGAATTGCTTCAACCTTCGAGTTGATGTGTTCGAAAAACCTACCTATATCCTGTGTTTTAAGTACAGTGAATGTGTCATCTACATACCTTCGCCATACTTTTGGGGTGGGGTTGAACGTTTCAATCGCTATTCTTTCCCACTTATCCATGAATATATCTGCCACAACTGGGGATATTGGTGATCTCATGGCAACTCCTTGAGTTTGTTTGTATATTTTCCCTTGAAATTTAAATACTGTGGAAGTCAGGCATAGCTGTAATCCCAGCATTATGTCCTCAAGTGGCACTTCTGTCCTAAGTTCGAGTTCTTGGTCAGAAATGAGTTCGTTTCTGACTGCCTCCATAGCCATATTTATTGGTGTCAAAGTCGTGTGATTGCAATTGATATGATTATGAACAATAAATTTTGTTCGAAACGTCATCCAGTAAATAATACTGTTTCACTGTGTGATATATCTAATAAACAAACTAATATTGAATTACTTACTACCACAGTGCCCAAGTTTTACACATATATTGAAAGCAATACTTATTATGAAATGTCATCTTTACGCTTGAAAAAGTGTAAAGAATAAGGATGAGGACACTAAAACCCGAATCGGAAAGGCAAAGAAGACCTTCAACACTGTGAAATCAGTTTGGAAATCTGCTCCGCTCATAATAAGAAACAAAATTCCGATTTTTAACTCCACTGTCAAGTCAGTTCTTTATGGATCAGAAACTTGGCGCACACGCGGGTCGTGAAACGCGTTTCGAACAGCCTACTGCAGATTTTTATCAGCAGCCGACTTCTCTGCATACTGAAGCTGAAACGGCCATAAAGGATTAGCAACAAGCAACTCTGGTAGCTGCGTTGGTGGCACAGCAGACGCTCACCGACCATGCACGTGGTTTGAAGTTCGATCCCCGGCCATGGACGCACTCCTTTACCTCGGTAGGCAAATAGTGAAAGTGGTACAGAGGGAAGGTCGGGCATGAGGCTAGCAACCCCTCCTGTAAAAATAAACACTGCTACAGAAACTTCAAGCCTCTAGCTTGAAGCCCTATGTTCCACTGGGAAAATGAAGGAATAAAAAACCTCTGGTAGCTAACCAATTAAGAACCTATTGATAAACAAGCGGAGGTGGATCGGACACACCCTGAGAAGACTGTCGGGCGACATCTCACGCCAAACCATTGCTGGAGTGGAGTCCGAATTGAAAACGATTAGTTGTTTGTGGGTCACAGGATGAAATAACAGAGATCTTTTGTAAAGGAGATGAGAGCCTTCAGGCAGTCGTTAGGTCAGCTTAAGAGAACAGCAGAAAACAGGAGAAAATGGGAGTGTGCTGTCGAGTCCCCCCAATGTTCCACTCGGAACCCAAATGAGTAATAGTAATAATAATAATAACATAACTTACCGGTAATGTCATATTTTGTACAGTAGTGTAGACAATGTTATCCACGGTAAGCTTCACTAAATTTTGTGACATACTGAATTTAACAGAATGCCATAAACCATCAGCAAATGTTCCATTACTGGCTGCAGAATCTTTATTCTGTATGGTATATTTAATAATATATACACCAGGCAGTATAATTTCCAAGGTTAAATGTCCAGTATGATCTTCCATGCCAAACTGTTTAAATAGAAATAAATTTCAGTGGAAAAATTTTTATGTAGATCTAACAGAAAAACTATTTTCATGACAAATTTATTTCAGAAATCCTCCAAATAATCAAACGAAATTTCTTACAAAACCAATACTTGACAATTAATCTGATGCTCACTAACGACTGGCTCTGGGGGGAAGCCGTGACCAGTAGGGTACACCAGCTTGAAGTTGAGGCAGTAACTCATCGAATAAGACATTGGTTAGTGGTCACGCTATGTCATGAATTGGCAGAAGTTTGAACTCATGGACTGGCTGGCCATTGGATTGAGTCAGGTGCCAGTGGTTTCTGAATGGTCTAAGAGCTGGCTTGCCTTGTAACCAGAAGGTCCTGTGATCGTACGCCGTCGATGGGTGCGTACAGATGAAAAGTCCCAAACTATACTGACGATAAAACTGGCTTTCCAGTACTCCCTGTTGGTTTTCCAGTGGTTCTCTAATCGATGTCAGCTCATGATGTAATCCTCCAAACAATTATTATTTCAGACACTTTCAAAAGATCATTTTAAACAGTTTCTTATAACTGATAGGCATAGTATTTCCCCTTCTTTGGAACTTGTCGAATTAGCTCAATTCCGACTTTTTCTAAAGTCAAAATCAGAGAATTCGAATCTTTCAGTGACATGCTGTTAATGCATGCAAATTATTTATAGAACTATGTTCATGTCATATTGTTGTAACAGCAGAAGGCAAGATAAGCAAGCCAAGGCATATTTTCAAGTGATCAAACAGCTATTTATATCTATACAGCTTTATATTCTGTAACCAATCATTGAGCGTGTGATTTTCGTTTACATTAAACGACATGAAATAGAATGTTCAAATAGATATACCGTATTCTGTTGCTAATACAGTATTGAACTGTGCGAATATATGAGAATAATATTCCGTTGGAACACACTATCTGTATCACACCACCACAATGTGTTAATATCATAACAGTGATGAAAATCCATAGTCAAACTTGACCATAAATGTCCACCATACTTAACTGATTTATTGGAACCCTGAAGTTTAATAGAATTTATTTAAGATAAAATGTGCTATTTAAAACAAGCAGCAATTGTGAAAAACAAGAGTATTCAATAAATTTATAAGTTTCGATAGAAGGACTCGTCATCTGAATACTCCTATACAGACATTTATTAAAATATAGAAAATATCCCCATTTAGACATTTAGAAAACAGAAAGATTGAGCAAAGAAATATTTACTTTTCAATTAGATCCTCATCTCTGGCTCTACTCTAATATACATAGCATTTTTATTACAATACACAACAGTTTACCAAACAGCGAAATCATAACACAGCGCCTGAAGAATGCAGTTAAAAGAGCTTACTATGCAGCAGAGGTACGTCGTCTCTTCACATCCACCCCTACTCTTTGTTCGAGAAATAAGGATAAACTACCTAATTTTGCCTCTTCTATGTGTGTCTACCAGTTTGACTGCAGCTGCGGAGCCAGCTACATTGGGCGTACAATTAGGCAGTTTCATCGTCGTATTTACGAACATCATCCAGGATGGTTAGGCAAGGGACAAACAAGTTCTATTCGTAGTTCTATTTTAGCACACCTTGTTGATAGTGAGCATAAGGTTGATGTGAATACTGCATTTAAAATTATTTATCGCATTCCTGCTAATCTTAATTTTGCTCTACGAGTTCGTCTTCTACAGACAGATGAAGCAATCGGAATCCACCAGAAGAAACCAAGCCTATGTGTACAGAAGAAATTTGTACAGCCACTTTCCTTACCGTGGCCATCATTACAAGAATGCATAAACAGGACTAGGTCGCCCCCCTCCCCCTAAACCTATTAAATTATAATTGTCCAAATTATTTTATTTTTATTTATTTTGACCACTTCATCTTTAATTACGTGTTATCCTTGTAAAATTAATTTATTCTAACCATTTCTACCTTTTAAATTTATTAAAATCATAATAATAATAACATGTTTGGAACTTCCAGAGGAATTTACTGCATGATATTTTTCTTTCCTACAATATTTTCATGTAAAGTATTAAATGACAGTAGATCCAGTGACACATTGGTCTCTGAGCTGAAGCATATCTGCTTTGTCTCCTTCAAGAAATCCACAATATCTAGTTGAAAGCCAATTGTAAGGTGTTCAGAAGTACATTTTAAGTTTTTAAGTAAATGAGTGAAGAACAGCTATCTCATGTATTGGGATACGTTGCGACCCACATTCAGGCCATTCCTCAAGTTTAGTAGGAATCTGCGAGTCAGAAGCTTGTAAACATTTTAAATATACATGAGAGTAGATAATACCATTAGAGGTCATATCTTAATTAACTAAAACAAACAAAACTAGAGGAAATATATGCAATATAGAAAGATGAAAGATTTTGGTAGCCCAAGTTTCAAGCAGGCCACCAACAGTCTTATTTATACAACTATTTTTGTTTAAGAGTAAATACAAACAAACACATGAACATTGTGACAACAGGTAAGGATCAATTTCAACAGGTACATGACCTACATTTGTTTGTGGGAGCAAATACATTGGGCATACGAGAAGATGTCTTTTGGCTAGCGTTGCTGAAAACTGTCCCAAACTGCTTTCTAGTACTCATAGTAGCATCACAAGGAGTTCAGTCACATCGTATTTATTCGACTGTGACCATACGGTAACACTGAGTGAAAGTTTTGTAGTTATCAGCAAGCACGGTTACAAAAAAGTTTTTGGTTTTACTGAAGGCTCCTCAGTTAAATTAACGCAGACGGATCTATGTATACAACTGGAGACAGTATTTAGTTTAAATCTGTTTTGATTTATTAGAATTTAATTGGTGGATGGTGACTAGCAGTGGAATCGAGCATGCGCATTTCGTCCTATATGGGACTGCATCCAGATGACGAGTCCTAAATAGGACGAAATGCGTATCCTGGATACCACTGCTAGTCACCATCCACCAATTAAATGCTAATTACATACCCAGACATCGTCGAAGCATCTGCACAAGAAGCCGACATGTCAACCTGAGACTGAGCACATCGGTCGAATCAATCGACGGGAAAAATCTAAAAGTGAACTAAATTGTTCTTTATTTGTTGTTATACGATGTTCATGTGTTTGTATGTATTTAACCTTAAACAAAATATGATATAAGTAAGAATGTTTATAGAAGGGTATTCAGCTGAAGAGTCCTTGTGCCGAAATTTATAAATTCATTATTAACTGTTGTTTTTTTTCACATTTGTTGCTTGTTTTAAATTTACTACGAGGGAGAGAGAGATATGTTTTCAAAATATGCAATCATAAGAAAGCACCTTTTTTTTAATAAGTGAATATATTTCATACTGATGGGATAGTGTCGCCGGTGTGATTTACTTGTCATTCAAAGTAATTTCAGTTGTATTTGAAGATTTACATTTATCTTGTTAAGAACACTATTCATGTGGTATGTGCAGCTGGCCTATTTTAACAAGAATTATAGCATTTCATCAAAAAGTGTTTAAAATCGAGTCACAACACCAACAAGAAGCCATCATCAAAGACCACAAGAAAATTCATCCTACCATACATGAAAAATATCTCTGAAATAACAGCTAGAATATTGAAACCATTTGAAAGAGATATAGCACAAAAGCCAGCCAACACAATCACTTCATTCGATATTGTGCAAACCCAACAGATCCAACAGAAAAAGAAGATAAAATTAATACCATTTACAAAATAAATTGCATGTATGAACTGTAACAGACATTACACCGGCCAAAGTGGGCGTCGGAATCCAGGAACATAAATTAGTTGTGAAAAGACATGATATATATTCCTGTTTCATACCGATGCATGTGGATAATTATGAATATCATTTTGATTGCGATAATGTCAAAATGTTAAACAGAGGAAACACCAAAAGTTCAGTCAGAGAATTCCTAGAAGCCTAGCACTCAAACGAATATGCGATTTCATACATTTATTCCCCTTAATGAATTTGAACAAAGCAAGAACTACAGTTTTAGCAGAATAAAATAGTATCATCTGTTATTTCGTTGCCTTCTCGTCAGCTGCTTACAGGGCAAAGACATTATTCAATGTATCTACAAAAACAGTTTTAACATACTTGCACAGAGTTCATTTTAAACAAAAATCAATCGATCAATATACGCATACACTAATAATATATACATATATATATGCTATATTAAACACTATTCCGAACAACAATAATAATCATACACAATGAAAACCTTTCAGCATTTCGCATTCGGATGAAAATGCTAACCCATGAATCCCAACTTCTACCAATTCGTAATTTTAGCATGACCACTAGCCAATATCATCGTCGACTGTCTGTCCTCACACCCGACATGGTACACCCCGCTGGTCACGACCTCTCACTTGAACTCCATTCAACTTCACCCTGTAGTTGGTCACTAGCGAGCATCAGATTAATTTGCAAGACTTAGTTTGTTTGGGATTTGATCTGTTTTAAGTATGCCCACGGATTGATAGTTTTCCTTCAAGCGCGCTTACTTCTGATATTCACTAGCTGATAAATTCAGATGTCCATTAAATAAAAGAGGTGTCAGGTATGATTAATTATCAAAGACAATATAAACTTACAGATATGTAATTATTGTCCTTATCAACAGTATGATAAAATAATATTCCACCTCTATTAAGACTTCGGAAACCAAATTCAAATTGTAAAACATTTGTCCCGCCATCTCGTTCAATTTTTAAAAAGACAATATATTGTTGAACATCAGGAAATGTTAAAACAGTATTGTCTATCACACCACCTGGACATTCTGTTCCTATTACACCTGAGCCACCGATAGCCAATCCACTGATATTAAGTTTCTCTTCAGTAACAGGTGGACCCCACCATAGAAAAGAATTGCGTTTTGGATAGCCAAGAGCTTCTTCCCACGGGATTTCTAGGTTACCATCAGTTTGTGATTGAGTAATTTTCAACAATGATCGTTGAGCATCTCTTATTATGTGTACACCATTGAAAATAAACTCTTCTATGCAGCCAATAAAATTCTGACTGACGCTTACACCCCGACGATTTGAAAAGTCTGGCAAACCTCCAACTGATAGCTAGAATATTGTTTTAAAAATTAAAAAAAAAGAATTTAGCATCAAAGTACTCATTATGCGAATTACCACAAGCAAAAATTACCAAGGTAATAGCTGAGAAACTAGAGGGTTTAAGGCATTTCTTAACCTCTTAGTCATGGAACTACTTTATCTGTCCAGTCTAGAAAATGGTCAGTTGAACCTATAATCCGAAGCTTTCAAATATATAAAAGGTATGTAGATGTAACAGTGATTGTAACTTGAATAATATATTAGATGTATTTAATGGTTGCCATCCGGCGATAAAATTCACACTCGAAATGGAGGACGAGTCTAGTATTCATTTCCTCGATGTGAACTTATCATGGAGGACCGATGGAACTCTGAAGAGATCGATTTATCGTAAGCTGTCATGGAATGGTCAACTGGCAAATTTTGTACAGCTGGGTACCCATTGGTCGAAAACGAAACCTGGTCCGGTCGCTTGCCACACGCATTCAGCGCATATGTAGCCCTGATACTGTGGAAGATGAGTTATACATCTTGAGGAAAATCCTAATAGAAAGTGCATTTCCACCACGTTTTATAGACAAGAATATACATTCAAATCCAATAAAACATGACTTATCATCCGTACCCAAGTATACTAGTCGACCATTACTGTTCAATAGCCTGAAGGAAAAGATCTTGCTGTTGACCAACTTTGTGTGCGTTAATCAATTTACCTGCTCGTGTGGAGCTAGGTATATCGGTTGTTCGACTCGAGTTTTGTCCAAGAGGGTGCGAGAACACTATACTGCATGGTTACGAAAAGGTGGAAGTGGAGCAATAAGAAGTGCGATCATTGAACATCTGGTTGATAATGATCACCCTATCTCTATAGCCTCCGCCTTCAATGTCATCTACAAGGCAAAGAGTAATCTACCCAAATCCCTACGTACCCGACTCATCTGTATTGCTGAAGCTTTGGCTATCGAAACAGAAAAGCCAGATCTCTGTGTACAGAAAAAGTTCGTTCAATCCCTCCTTCTTTCATGGTCTTAATCCCTCTATGCTAAAGTATGGTAATCCCCAATCATATTTTAGCTCTACCAATCTTTCATTTTTCATTTTGTCTATTCAGTTTATAGTCTCTTCCCTATTATATCAATTGCTACTATTACTAATCTCACTTTGAACTGTCCCCGGTATTATTTCACTTGTTCCACTTGTCATTCTAAATCAATTCTCTTTACAACATTAAATTCTATGCTATCAAATTTCACACAAAATTAAGTAAAGCTTTTATTTTATTCGATTTGTCTACTAATCCTATAATTGCACACCATTTTGCAAGTTCTATCCATCCTATGAATTATTCAATATATGACATTAATTTGCTTTGCCACTTGACATTTAACTATGATTATAATCACAAACATTTTAGTTTTAATTACATTTCATATTATTATTATTATTTTATGCATTCACACCTATGTTTCAATTCCCTCACCGGATACAACTTCTTAAAAACCATATATATACGATTGTACAGCTTGATGATAAATTCGTTGAAAAGTGTCTCTTCGCTGAATCATTTGTTTTGATTTTCTATGTGTTACAATAGGAATTTTCCATGATTTAACCTATAAGCGCCAGAATCATCAGTATACGACGTCGTATTCTGCTAAAATAATACTGAATCTGCTTCAGGTTTGATCGCAGATTGATATCAGTTAGAGAACCATTGAAAACCAACAGGGAGTACTGGACAGCTGTTTGGTCCTAGCTCCTAAACTCTTCAACAGTAACCATCCACCAGGATTCGAACGTAGGACCTTTCGATTAAAAGGCAATCTCGCTGAACATTCAGCCGATGGAACCAGGTCCAGCCGATGAATTCCAACTTCTACCATTTCGTAATTTTAGCGTTAACATCAGCCACTGTCATCGGAGAGTATTTGTCCTACTGAGTGTAGTGATGAAAATCTAAAGTCATAAAATCCAAACCGCCTGAACATCTGTCGGTTAACAAATTAGATTGCGAAATAACTACGTATTTTAAATCTTACTGTGTTAAACTTACATTTCGATTCATGTTCATATGTAGGAATATAGCTGAGATGTTCCTCCACACTTTAATTCGATCAACAGATATGTTTAAATTCTTTTGTTCTCTAATAATTTTAACATCATGCCACTGATCATCATCTAAGAGACTGCCTGCATCCACTGTATTATCAGTGGGTTCACTGGATAAGGGAACTGTACCGAGATTAACACGAACTCGTAATCTTCCTCTGGAAAAAAACAGATGTGTAAAATATAAATTAGTGATGGAAGGCATCTCAAAAGAAATTGGACAAGTAAGTATCATCCACGTAGTGGTATATTTTAACGTCAATACGAAGATGTTAAACCACTTATTGCACTTCTTATAGAGCCACCGCTACCTGTGTGCAACCACGCTGGATAGTGTTCTTGAACCCTTTTAGACAGGATCCGCGTCGAACGGACAATCTACTTGGCCCCACAATTACTGGTGGACTAGTATACACACTTAAAAGTGATCAGGTGCAAGATCCTGTCCTTTGGGCTTCTGCAGACCAGTGGGCGACTGGAGAACCCTATTCCTAGAGTCTCTGAGAAGATAGTTCTTAAATCTTGGTGGATAACAGTTTTTCATGAAGATTTCTTCCAAAAAGTCGAATTCTCTTCCCTGAGCATCAGGGCTGTAAACGCGTCGGACGTGAGTAGCAAGAGATTTGACTAAGTTCCGTTTACGTCCAATCAGTACCTGGCTATAGGAACTAATCAGTTGACCGTTCCGTATGGATTTCCTATGGATGAACTTTCCTAAAGTATCGTCTGCTCTTCTTTTAAGTTTCGTATCACAAAAAAAAAAAGAATTTAAGATTCTTTTTCCATTTCACTAGTAAACTTTGATACTGGATGACAGTTGTTGACTACTTGTAACTATTGATTACGATCATGACTACTGATTGTTAGTTAGTAGTCAAATATAAAAAGTGTCAAATTAGCTTAAGACACTAGAAACTTCGTCTATGAATTGAAATTCTACTTGAAGATAGTGCAGAATGTCCAACAATATTTTTATAACTAAGGAGTGAAGTAAACGTTACTAAATCATATTTCATCTGAACACTGTAAACATATCACAAATCACAGGAAACTTAAAATGAAACAATTAGAAATCGATTAGTTACAGGATTTCATCATGAGCTGACATCAGTTAGAGAACCATTGGAAAACCTGGGAGTACTGGACAGCTGTTTCGTCCTAGTCTGGGACTCTTCATCAGTACGCACCCATACTGCGGGGTTCGAACCCAGGATCTTCCCGTTACAAGGCGAGCTCGTAGACCATTAAGCCACTGGGACCCGATTCAATGGCACATGAATTCTAACTTCTGCCAATTCACAACATAG
Organism: Trichobilharzia szidati; assembly: GCA_944472155.2. Taxonomy (NCBI): domain Eukaryota; kingdom Metazoa; phylum Platyhelminthes; class Trematoda; order Strigeidida; family Schistosomatidae; genus Trichobilharzia; species Trichobilharzia szidati. Next base: position 33,474,038 of record OX235271.1, on the reverse strand, counting down.
CGCGACCGCTAGCCAATGTCTTCGGCGAGTATTCGTCCTCACACCCGACCCTACTGGTCACGAGAAATTGATTAGTTTAAAACTACACATGTGATTAACTTCAATCTGGCTAATTTTTATTTTATAATCATTGGGCGCACCCGTGTTTTAGTGGACAAAAATCTAAATATGTTTAATATATGCACCTTCGCTGTTATATTTATTATGACAGCACATGAGTGGTATGCATCGATTCTCAAGATTAGGAATAGGGAGTGAGATATTTGAATTCACTATCCACTTCAAGCTTCCACGAAGTGGAATCATCCCTAACAGAATGATTGCTGACACATTTCAGGTCATCAACGTGCATATGTACAAGACAGTAGTTCGCCAATGCGTATACTCTGGTTGTGAAACATGACCACTGAGAGAATAAGATAAAGAAATCTCAACTGATCAAATTAACAAAAACTGTTTATACGCATAGTAACAAATGACACTCCTAGTCGAGCGATATTGTTTGTTTTGGCGTCAGTTTGCAAAAGTAGTCACAGTAAGAAACCATGAATTTTCTGACTCATGTTAAAAGGTACAGATTATCTGACTTGGATGCTGAAGACAAAAAGAGAAAATTATTACGGAGTTTCACTCAATAAGGTGGAGGAAAATCACCCACAATAACGTTGATGTGTTGCCCCTAAAATCGTGAATAATTTCACTTTTCGCATAAAACTATATACTACTGACTGATTGACATGAGTAGTTAGTTGTATACCACTCATATCAACCATTAGTGTCTGCTAGACAGATTAAGGCCATCTAAACAACGGACGGTAGATTTTATCGTTTGCAGCCGAGCTGACCGGCGGTGTACGCGTCCAAGTAGCTAACCAGAAATCAAGTGGTTTGAAATGACTCATCTCTCTGAGATGAATAGAACCGGGTAGACTTCTGATGAGCTTGGTTCCAAGGGAGAGAAATAGCCATCTGTCGTTTAAATCACCACTACTGGTTGACATGAGTGGTATAAAACTAATCGTCATCTCAATCAATCAGTAGTATGTAACCTTCATGCAAATATTCCTGCTTTCTTGGTTACTATTCATGATATCAAGCAGATCACATATACTGTACTCTGAAGAGTTTTGTTTTCCACAGGAAATTACAGTGAAAATTTCACTCCTTGAACTGTGTACAATGCAAATCGCCAATTAAGTTGCAGATTGTGAATTTCCATCTTCGTCTAATAATTGTCTTCCTTACACTTATGTTTGTCCGCCGTAGTGCTGCTTTACTTCTGTTCTCTTGTTTATTGGAAAGACAAGGCAGACATTCATCATTCTGAAATCAGTTTAGAAGTTTACTGCAGTCAGAATAAAAAACAAAATTTGGATTTTCAATAACACTATCAAGTCAGTCAGTTCTTGGATGAAAAAAAAAAACACTTTCAACCACCCTGCTGCAGACTTTTATCGACAGCTCACTTCGCTAGCTCCATACTGAAGACGAGATGGCCAGATAGGACTAATTAACAACGAGGAACTTTGATAACATACCCATCAAGATTCTGTTGTTCAACAAATATCCCGAAGAGACTGGAGATGGATCAAACACACGGTGACGAGACCGATGAGTGACATCCCACCCCAAGCTATAGATCGAGTGGAACCTGAGTGGGGAACAACAAGTTGGGCGTTCGTGGATGATATGAAGGAGGCCGTATGAGGAGGAGATGACAGCTTATGAGCGGTGGTAGGGAGAGCCGAAAAGAAGTGCAGAAAACAGAACAAGGTGGAGGTGTGATGTTCCACCTGGAAACCAAATGGAATAATAATAATAATAATCTTGTTTCGTAATTCACAGTAACTTAAATACCATAATAATCAGAAAAGCTACTACACGCAAAAAGGTTACCAACCTATAAAGCTCTACACAAAAATAGTCACCCTGACTTGAATCCCCGTACAATATCAGACCATTCACTTCTCTTGTACGAAATCTAAAGCTTATTTCATCCATAACAGTTTGAGTTGCACGTCCTGGAAGATCTAAGCGTAGGTCAATCCAACTTGTACCATCTAAATAAGCAACAAATGGACCTATTAAAAAAAGAAAAGTAACAAATCTGTATTAATCTAACAGCCTGTTACACACTCACGATAATCACAGCCGAATAACTCCATTCTCAGTGAAATTAAATCATGCCATCTTTGTGGATTTAAGCGTATAAAACGCGCAACAATTGGATAGGAGAAATTATTGAATTTTACAGTATTGTCATCAACATTTCCATCGAACAGCTAAAAAAAAGTGAATAATCACAAATAAATAGTATTTTTTTTTTGTATTATTGAAAAAAAAAGAATTACCAATGGTTGACCCATATCATCTTTTATCACAGACCAATGAACTGGTTCATCTGAATCCGTATAATGAATATAATAGTCTTGTACCCATTGCCTTGCACCTTGTCTGCCTTGAGTAGCTACACTCTGTATGACTTTACGTTTTAATAAATCAATTTGTATCCATTGTTTATCATCTTGATCCAAGGCAACCCATGCACCTGCACCTTCTAATAAATTTACAAAGTAATGATTATTATGGATGAACTAGCTGAAATAATGTGAATTACGTAATTCTTGATCGAATAAATACGCTAAAATTTTATGAAAACAAAAAAAAAAGTTGATTAGAAATAATTATAAGAAATGGTTACCATCCGATATATGCAGTCTTCCATAATTTGGTGTTGTTTGATCTGAGAATGAAGATGATGCTGTAATTTGATCATCAATAATCCCATTATATCGATCTGTCATTCCAAGTGGTATATATGGAAAGTAGTCACATTCTTCTGCAAAAGATGAAAATTATTTAAAAATTTAAAAAAAAAAACATTATTGGATATATTTTCAAAAGAATAGACACGGAACAAAGAGTACTCTTTTCGATAACCTCTTCTTCATCAGGCTCTACAATTATATATACATTATAAGGAATGAATGAATTAGTCTTATGAACGACATTAATGTTTAAATAACATCAAATCAATAATATTGATAGATTACAGCTGAACAGCATCAACATAAAATAAGCTGAATGTCAGAAGAATTAGGAAAGGTAATAGTACAGATTCATGAGTTTATAGTCTCTACTGAGGGCCAGGGCAGTAGTAGGGGCTGGACTTGTTTCTTTTGAACACAGAGCACTGGTTGTTTGAGGCGAATTGCAATAGCCTCTGCTGTTTGGAGGCTATATATATATATGTATATATATATATATATATTAAAAAAAGGCCTCTTAAGTAACTAACAGAAGAAAAAATTGAGCTTTTAGTCTAAAATAGAATTTGTTGCCAGCTAACATCAGGTAACTCAGAAATACTAAATTAATACCACTCTTAGATATACAACCATAATTTAAAACAAGTTACTTGGCTAGGTGGACGCAGAAATTCACAATTTGTAATTTACACAACAACAATAGACAAAAATCAGCATAAATAGGAGAAATCTAAGAGAAGCAACATCCTTTAATTACCTACCTACCTGGTGAGTATCGTTTCAACTACAGGTGGACGGAACTGATGAGGAAATCAAAGCGAGGATCGGGAAAGTAAAGCAAGCTTTCACCCTTTGGATACCATGTATGGTTCGCTAGTTATCTAGGCGGTCCTAAGCCTGGGTAAAGAAGGAAAGTTGGGTATGGGACTAGTGACTGCACTCCGCAAAATCAACCCAGTCTCTACAGAAACCTCAAAGTACAATAAAAATTTAAGAAAACAAACTTGATTTTCGCTAGAATTGGAGAGACGCAATGATACCGGCCAGCGGGCAGCGAGGATACAGGCATAAAATGGACTTCGCCAATGATATATGCCTGATTTCCCACAAACTAGAAGATATGCAAGTGAAAAACAGCAAGTTGGCAGAAGAAGCATCAAAGATAGGACTTCAGGTGAACATAGACAAAACAGAGGTGATGAAGATTTCTGGCCATCAGCAACAGCGAAAACAACAGAGAACGATCAGCATAAATGGGAGAAATCTGAAAGAAGCAACCTTCCCTACCTACCGACCTGGAAGGCATTGTTTCAACTACAGGCGGAACCAACGAGGATATCATAGCGAGGATTGAGAAAGCAAGACAAGCTCTCATTTCTCTCAAGTTTGTGTAGAGGTCAACAGGACTACTCAGCATGAAATACAAGATCCGGATTTTCAACTCCAATGTGAAGTCAGTGCTACTTACTATATGCATCAGAGACTTGGCGCCGCATCACGAAGGCCAATTCGAACAAACTATAGACCTTCATCAACAGCTGTCTTCGGTCAACACTACTCAAGATCAGATGGCTGGCCAGAATAGATCAGTAACAGGGATCTCTGGCAATGGACGAACCGATTGTGCAACAAATATGCAGGAAGAAATGGAGGTGGATTGGCCATACTCTGAGAAAACAAACCATCAAGTGACATCACACGCCAGGCCATCACTGGAGCAGAACCCGAATGGGAAGCGGAGAGTTGGCTGTCAGTGCGAGAGTAACATGGAGGAGGTGATGTGAAGAGGATATGAAAGAATGTGGACAGACATGGAGCCGGAAGAAAAGGTTGTAAGAGAGCCGAACGCAATGTAGACATGCGTCTGAAGTCCTATGTTCCTCTAGGAACTAAAGGAAGCAATAATAATAATAAATTTAAACAGTTCAAGGGGTGAAATTTTCACCATAGTTTCCCTTGGAAACCAAAATTCTTCAGAGTACAGTATATATGATCTGCTTGATATCATGAATAGTAATCAAAAAATCAAGCATATTTATTGAGATGACTGATTGTATACCACTCATATCAACCAGTTCTTCCAAGTAACTAACCGGAAATCAAATGGTTTGAACGAATTTGGCTCTCTAATCTGAGTCCAACTGGATACACTGCTGATGAACTCGACTGAAAGCGAACTAAACGCCACCCCCCCCCCGGTATTATTTAGATCAAGTCGATATGGCTAGCAAGCAATACTGGCTGATGTGAGTAGTACACAGCTTATCATATCAGTCAATCAATAGCACTTAGCTTTATACAAAGAGAAGACTTCTTTCATATTTCCATATACACAATCACCAAGTGTGTTATAAAGACTCTGGCGGAACAGTTTAGTTCATGCATATTCATTGGCAACTTCTAAATTAAACTTGCTAACAAAGTGGCACATAAAATTGACTGATAGACAACACTAGTAGTTTGCTATGTAATATTGTGTATGCTTATGTGATGTTACAGGCTGCAGTAAAACAGTGTTTAAGGCATAAAGTCTGAAGTAGGACAAACTTTACCAACCACAGATGACAGACTAAAACTTCTTACAATAACTTCAGTCTGGTTATTACAGACTGGTGTCATGAAGAGAAATTGCATCATCTGTATAATATTCAGCAAATTGGAGGCTACATTTACTTCATATTTTAAAGTCCTTTGTAGTAATAAACAACTTCATGAGTTCAACGGCATACAGCTGTATCAATATATAACAGTTATAGCGAACTCGTTAAGCTAAAGTCAGATACTCTCTGCACTAAGCATGCTGTCATATAACCTCCAGTTTGATCATCAGCTACCCCTACCTAAGTAAGCACGTATTTTAATCTGCCTACATCGACCACAAAATATACATTGCATTTCAGATGACTGAAGAGTTGTTCTTACTTTCCTTTTTCCGATTGTTTCTGGTTCCATATTAAATAACTGCGGTTCTGTTAGAGGAGAGATAAGGGAATGGCATCGTTTTTACATTGTGAAGCATTCGGGGCTTTGTTGTACTGATCATATCAAGAGCTAATATTGGTTCACTTTGATAGGGTAATCCAATTAAAGGAGCGTCTTTTTACCCTTTTTTGTGTCACTGTGTTTCTTCATCCTTCCTTCAGTTTCGTAACAGATATATTTTATCTAGTTAATAGTATTATGACTAGCAAAATTATAATGGATGAAAGGACTGTCATTTTTCGATTGGCAGTGATATGCAGTGTATTGCCTTCAACTAGTGGTTTCATATGGTTTGTATCAGCCTATCACTGCCCAAGAAGTAGAGGAAACCGTCATCTCCGTGACTGTGCAGCTTCTGTGGTGAGTCAGTCGAGATCCTAATTTGAGAGACAGTTGGACTTCTAATATCCAAGAAGTTTACACTAAAACAGATGAAGACAACAAGGTTGGATCTAAGGACGTTGCTACTGATAAGAATAGCAAAGTAACCAGTAGACAGACTCTAAGGAAACCTCGAAGACTGAAGAGAGTATCTAGTCTCAGTACCGTAAGACCGGTCGTCTAGATTAATGTGAAGCAACTCAGTGCGTCTAATGAGTATGTGGCCCGCATATGTAACAATACCATAGTGGATAAATCTAACCCCACATGGAGAGCTACAAGTGGGAAGAAGTCGAGCGAATTTTAAAAAATAACACGTCACGTAAAATTAAATCAAGATCTTCGGATATCATATATGGCCTCATTACTTGGAATATAAAAGAATCTGCGGATTGCGATCCACTTGCAAGTCATGCACATGACGTCAGGGCTGTAGGAGCATTATTCCCTGAAATACCCTCAGAAATAACGGACGAAGCCCATATAACGAAGGTGAGCTGAATCTGAAAACGTAATATAATGAGTGAAGACATTTGCTGAAGACTGCTGTTGCAGAACACAATCAACAGGAGAGATGCCATGGGCGAATGAAGGGCGTATTGCTAAGTACAGTCAAACGATAGAGCATATTTGTTGGAATAGAAACTGGTTAGAAAGAAGTGCAGCAACTCGAAATGCTGTATTTTGTACAAAGTCCCACGTTTATAATTCAGTTCACTTCAAGACTACCGTTAATAAGCCAGACGAACACACAAGTTTTTTGTTTGCTATACAAACACACGTACTCTTCTTGGGAAGCTTCCCGAATTAGGAGAGTTTTCAGAAGGACTGGACCTTGATGTAATGGCTATTACTGAAATATGTTTACTGGCGGAGTGAAACTTAATTTACTCACATATGGATATGCCTATTTCCAACCGGAAACATTGATAAACTGTAAGGAAGGTGGTGCACATGTGTACATTCGGAAAAACTTAGGAACTAAATGAACTGTGTTGGAAGCGTATAGAAGTAGCGAATTGTAAAAATTAACTTGAACAGGGGCACTGTGACAATCAAAGTCATGTCCAGCCACGCTGACGACTTTACCTTAAACCACCTGAATGTTTAGATCAGTGGAAAAAGATGTCTGATATTAGGTGACTTTAATGCCCATACGTTGACTGAGAGGAGCTAACATCGACTATACGATAGGACTGTTTCAAGAATAATAATAATAATTTACTTTATTCCAGAAACAGTACTAGTGGTACAGTGTGGAATTTTCAGCACATATCAGCTTAAATCAACGCTGAGAGTGTAATCATACACCATGTACATGTACAAACACGATATGACAATGAGCATGACCCTTTGGTTATGAACTCGGCACTTGCACATCAAATACCAGATGTAAGCGACACCAGGTGCATTCCACTGTGAGGTAGCTGTGACTGTGAAGTCACTGCTCTTCCATTTAGACCTTATGACTTCACTGATAGGTCAGTACCTCTTTGTCAAAACATTTGGTGAAAAGATATTCCCACCATAGAATAAATTTATTTGATAGAAGGATACAGTGATACAATATTATTTACTTATGATATTTCAAGCACAGTTTATTGTTCATAATCATATCATGGCATTCACATAGCTTCCCAAATTCGTTTATATAACTACAGTAAATATACATACGTATATCAGCGATCGGGGACATAGCAATCTCAGCTAACTTCTCGGTGAACACCGAATGCACTACCGAAGAAGCCTATGTGAAAATCTAAAACAAATTTGAACATGCTACATCACGGTTTTACGTTGGTCTATACCTTCTTGAATAAACAGAAAGATAAGGGGGTTATTAAGAAGGAGAAATCTTTTATAGAACCTGCTGACCAAAATATGAAGGGATGAGTTTCAGTCAAAATAATGCGAAATCTGGGACTTCTGTAAGTTCATGGTTAATAAAAGTTGCACAGCATGAGAGACAGTTGGTGCTCTATTGCCTACACCATCCTCAAAATAACTGTACAAAACATAGGACTAAGATAAGGAACTGTATAGCATTGTTCAGTGAAAATATAGTTGGACTGCCTGAATCAAATGAACTGAAGACTGAAAACCTTTTCAAATACTTCTGAAAACGATATCCAGGAGATTAGCGATGTTAATATCAACGCCATACAACTGCCCCCTAGTGTGGTATGCGATACAGTCGTGCCCAGGCTGCTGTCTGGACTGAAGGCGGGCAAGGCCTGACATACTCTATCAACGGCTGCTACTGTCCTTAGTTGATTTATTATAACTACTGCTAAAGAAGAAATTTAGTGTGTCTACTTTAGCTACGAATTGAAAAGATGGAGTTTCAAGCCTTGTTTCCAAAGACGGCGATGGGCGATTAGGATCACTTTAGTTGTCACACTGGAAAAAGCACATTGAGAGCCCAATACTAGTTCATGGAGAGAAACATGGCTTATCGACAATAAAACACCATGCTTCCAGATCAACATGGTGCTTACTGACAGTTAAAACAATTGGTGAAAAGCAAGGAACAAGAATCTACTAGCCAACGTGTTGTCTATTGATCTCAGTAAAGTTTTTGATAAGGTGTCCCATTGAGACTTAGATAACATCCTATATGGTTGATTTATGGACTGCCTACTGAGGAGAAGGCGGATAATAAGACTGGAATAATATGTTTAGCGGAGTCCTACACAGCACGATTCTAGGCTTATTGTTATTCATTCTATGTATTAATAAATTGTCTAAAATTACAAAGTCATCTTAAGTATGATTTGTGGATGAGTCAATATTTAGACAACTATAACTAATAATATGAATAAGACAAACTAATTGAATGGTATGGTCTCTGGAGCTTGTAAATTAGTTCGTGAGAAAGTGCAACAAAATATCTAAGCGTGAGATCTTAACTGACGTCTTTCCTGAGGGAAACAGAATTATTTGACGTCAAGAAACAAAAGCATTTAGTCATTATAATGACACCCAAAATATAAGAACTGTTTCAAGTTGTAACAAAGATGTGGTTAAAGCTTTCCGGTTATAGAGGAAGCTTCATAGGTATCAGGAATGATTAAATCAGAATGTGTTCAAGGCATACCACTCAACGTAGGTAATACCTCGAGGGGATGAGCTCATCCCTAGTACCACACGAATGTTATTAATTCATTCTTCAAGTAAGAGTTAAAAGTCTCAGAATGACGTCTTTGACAGCTGATATCGATTAGCAAATGGGCTGGGAATACTTGAATTAATATTAGGCCTTAGAGAGTATCGTCATATATGCATGCATGACTATTATAATTAATACTACATTAATGCAATGGGATTGAAATCACGGATCTTATACAGCAAAAACTACAATTTGACAGCCTCATGACCAAACATGTCGCATTACTCTACATATATTAAGCTAAGACTTCACCTTCAGTTGCAGCGAAGAGAGTAAAAGAGGTCGGACCAAACACACACTTTAACTTTTAAATAAAAAATAGAAACACAAAAATTATTCATGAATTTCCTCACGTGTTTTGGTAGGATGCACAATAAAGAAAACTGAAAACAAGCCCAGAAAATAATTCATTTCACGGAAGAATAAATTTGAGCTAGCTCTGTAAACAACAAAAGCCTTTGACCTAGAAGTAATGCATTTTAACAAACTTTGGGAAAGTAGTATTCGCCTTCTAAATCCCAACCATCTATTTCGTATGAGAAGCTTTTCACCGTTGATTAAATAAAATATTCTTATCATTGGTGTTTTTGTGTCATTACATTATTCTGCCGGTATTTATATAAATCATATGGGCTTAAGAAGCTCTGCATTCCTGACCACCTTGTCTGAGTTCTCCTAAGCGTTTATGTGATTCCTTTCTCTTTATGGCTGAGAGTGTTTAAAATTCTTAAATACAACAACTGTTCGACATGTGAATTGTGTTTCTATTTCTAGTATCAAGTTTAAAGACTGAACAATTTCCTGAAATTCCTGCATTTGCCTGCTACTAAATGTGGATGAATTATCATAAATAAAATGTGGCGGTGGTTCACTGGTCTCGAAGAGGAATTGGTGTTGAGAGACGATTCAGTAAAAAGGAAAGGATAAACTGATTTCTATATGTAAGAATCAAATCGTCCTGTGAAATTTGTTTTCTTTTCATGTTAGAGCAGAGAATGAGCTGAGTAAGTGGGAGCTGCAAACTGGGAATTAACGAATACCGTAAGGTTTGTAAGTAACTATCCAATAGTAAGCACACCTGAGTAAGTTTCATTTAGCAATCTGCGTTTCAAATGGCATCCACTTTCATGTAGAACATCTAGCTTGAAGCCCTATGTTCCACTGGGGAACGTGAAGGTAAAAAAATCTATTTCTCTGGATCACCCCTGAATTTCTCATCGTCCATCATTAAGTTGTTGCTCTTCAGTTTAGCTGTGTTAATGTTTATGCGCCATTTAGAGGCATTATCATTTCAGCTGTGCACTTTCCCAATGCAGTAAACTGAATTTAATGTTTCAAATCTTGAATAAGTGGTCTTGGAGGTCGGGATTCGAGTCATCCGTTGGTGTTCAGGATTACTTTCTTAAGAATTTGCCGAAAAGAATGGAGAAATTACACTGGAAAAAATACATAGCACGCTGAATAAACATGTGAATTTGGGCGTACTAAGTGAAGGAGACTATCAGACCGAAAATAGATTATTAGATTTCGTAGAGAGCCAATTTACTTAAAAGAGCCAGCTGATATTGCAAACAAGTATGAAGACATGAGCAAGGGTTCGAACATTTTGTCATTTTCTTCGAGTTACAGTGCCAAAAGCACCTGAGGGGTTGCTTAGGTTTTTTAGTGCTCAGATACTCGTCAAATCACTAAATAGGTAGCATTTCTCCCGGTAATAATAACCACTGAAATGAAGGCCTTGTGCGGGTCTCCAGCAAAACCTTTTGAGGCGATACACTGGGTAATGTAATCGAATGAATCTGCCTGCACCGTTATGGATGCAATTAAAACACTTGCGAGGAGGTAGAGAATCAAAAGATCTGTGCATGGAGATGCATGGAGAAATGAACGACTGGAGTGCAGTTGTAAACGCCGAGCAAGGTTTTTCCTCCTTTTTAGGTTGCTATCAATGTTCGGCTACCCAAACACTCTTTAAATAATCTGATGTTAGTTTACTAGTTGTGGTCTTAGGAAAATTATCCACAAATCTGCCATCCACTAACACATCTCAAGAACAAAGGCTGCAATTTTGTTTGAACACGTGTAATGTCAGCATGATAGTGGGTACCTAGGTGACAATAGAGCAAGACAATAAAGCACAAAGAGGATTATCACCCTAAATCAAACCTTGCTTTATAAGAGGAATACGAGGTTTCAGTAGAACATCTTCACTGCACCCGGCCCTCTGTAAACGCTTTCAGCCACTCCGACTCTAGGAAACCAGTTAGTTGGGCTATTTGAACGACCTCGTGCTGGCTTCTAGTTGGTTTCGATCAGAAATAACACCCACCACTAATGTATTGCTGTCTGTCATGCTAGACCTGAACACTACCTGCCGATCCCTTGTCCTGACCCACCTAACCCGGTGGCCAGAGTGACCTTGACACCACCCCAACTAGCGAAGACAGAATATAGCACCTACGGCCGCTGAAAGGCTTATTTGTTGACGATAATGTGAAGAAGGTGTAGAGATATGCAGTCATGCTACAACGAAGCTGCCAAGCCCTTGTCCCTTGAAAATCCGCAATTCCATCCCGTATTCCAATGAGAACAGATAAACAAACTGTTTGTCAACAGTCGAGTTGATTCAACGAACCTCTGTGATCCCCTACACCACGACTGTCTGTAAGCTTTTAACCATAACATACATTTTGCGCGTAAAGCTCAGATATTGGTCCGTGTTCCATCTTTAGGGTGAACTGCGATCCGACAGCCCATTATTTACGAGAAACGTATTTACCCTGGCAGAGGCCGGGTTTATTCAATCTCCATCCAATATAACATAGCGCTTCAAGCCGGAGAAAGGCACCTTGTGCCTCCTCGAGCAGTTAGGGCCTGCCAGTGATTGACAGTGTCGTGGGCCGTTCACAAGACCCTGTTTCACGACTTCTTATATTCAAAGGCTGAGGATATTTTTGTCGAACGACAGGCTCCAATTCCACCAGTATTAATGACACTAGCCATAGCTATACGGCCAGTGCCCCTATCCCATTAGAACCGGAACCCGCTGCCGCATTCTTTATTCGCAACGATTATACCAAGTCGCACAAATGGTTTATAATAAGGATTAACGCATTTTGAGTGATCATAGTGATAATTACTCCCGATGTTGATCCACGCTTGTTTGAATTTCCTCACTTTGACATTCAGAGCACTGGCATAAATCACATTGCGTCATAACCGGTCAGTGGACATCGCAATGCTTTGTTTTAATTAGACAGCTGGATTCCCTTGGTCCGTGCCAGTTCTGAGTTCGCCGTCGCGCGTCAAACAACGGAAGCTCAGTCGCTTGATGCAATGCAGACCAAGTCCACGCGCGTTGCTAGCCATACAATACCAACAGCTGAAACCGCCCACGATGGATTGTGGTCAGAGTCCAGTAACTCCACAACAATGCGCACAAAAGCACACAAAGCAGCAAAGAAACCACCCTTCAGCTGGACCAACACGTATCTGATCTCGGCCTGTCTGACTCGGCCCCCATAGCCAATCCTTCTCCTGGAGTTACGGATCCGATTTGCCAACTTTCCTTACCTATACTGTTCAGTTGCCAGAGGCTGTGCACCTTGGAGACCTGCTGCGTATATCGGTACGGCCTGCCACGAAAATTATATTACCTGGCTCGGATTTTCAAGGGCCGACAGGAGCGTTCCGTACACCACAAGAAGGGTGGTGCTTTACGGAGGCTAGCCTCCTATCTCCGAACAAGCCGATTCCAAGCCGACGCTCACCATTTCACACCCAGACACCCAACTCGTCGTTTCTCATTCCGACTGCATTTTACTGCCTAACAAAGCTGTTATGTCTCCTTAACACGGTTTCTCCCCCCTGGGAGAGTTCTTTGCTGTTTTCTTATCTTCTTTGGCCAGCCATCTGATATTTAGTATAGGACAAAGGCAAGTGTCGATGAAAGTCTACGGCAAATTGTCAGAAGTCCTTTTGGTGACACACCTACCCAGTTTGTGAACCATATAGAAGCCTTTACTCAACAAAAGCGTTAAAAATTCGAATCTAGTTCCTTGTGTTAAGTGCTATATTACCTCCACACTGCACTGGCCTCAAAGTAATCAGCGCCTGTCTTGCTTTCCCGGTTCTGTTTTATTTGCAGATCCAACCACGCTACTCGCCTGTAGTTGGAAGGCTACTGTCTAGTCCACGTAGGCAAAAAGACGATTTCCATAAAATCTCCCCTGTTAATGATGACTTATAATCGTTTTGGCGACTGGATATTTTCACCACATTTAACTTATCCCAACCTACTTGGTTTGGCTTGCAAACACTCAAGTTTTGGTGACACGAGAAATAAATCATCCCTGAAGTCCCGTCTTGTAAGTTTCAACGCGTGCTCACGATCCAATGTACCATAATCATGAAAATCACTGGTGATGATCGTCAGTTTTGTCTTAAACCTGTCTTCACTCCGAACACCGGTGGGCTTTCCGTTGTCAATTACTTGTTATGAGGTACCATCATGTAGCTATCGAATGCGGTTTCCAAATTTTCGTCTAATTGCACTCAGTAGTGTTGAAGAGGTCGAAAACCTTTTCAGAGTTGATGAAGCTGAGGTGTAAAACTCACTGCCCTTCTGGGCCCTGTTTGATGATCATAGGCTTTATCGTAGTTCAATTCACGATGACTTGTTCTTCCTGAATACACTCTGTTCATATTGCAGTCTACTGATCAGTCCATTCTTAGGTTTATTAGAACTATATGTCTGGACATTTTTCCTTAAAAGGACTGAAATATAACTTCGTTTCAGCATTTATGCGGATTTAAGTTATCCTCCTTTGGCAGTTTGATAAGGTAGCCTATCTTCCAGTCAGCAAGTACCTTTCCTTCTAGTCCTTCTGCAGTAGTGGTGTCAGCATATCCACTGACGTCTCTACGTTTTCAGTGCTTCATAGGAAATCCCGCCTGGTCTTGCTTCTTTCTTGACTGGCCTTAAGAAACTTTATAATTTCCCGAACTTCTAATTTTGTCAGAGAGTTGATGTTTACTGGTTGTTTCTGCTGTAGGCATTCCAGGTGAAGTTTTTGTTATTGATAGATTCAAAATCCATTGAAGTGAACAGCCGAGCGCTTCCTATATTCCAATACTTCTCTAACATGGTTTCCTTTACTATCGCTCACTGGATTCATCTACGGTTATCTCTTCCCCGATAGCAACCTCGTTGTTTGACGTAGTACTCTGAGATCTATCTTATATGCAGCCTGTCCTGCATTATTTAAGGTTCACCTTGAAAGCCTGCTCATCTTTACTTCCTTCTGAAGACGACTATGTATGGCTCAAAGAGTTCCAGTGTTCTTTCACACAGGTTTACGCGGTGAGGCTACACAATGTCTCCAACTTTCCTCTTATAACCACAATGAAGATGTCTTTTTTAGTTCTGTCCTTCAGTTCCTGATTGCCAAACTTGACCTGTGGTCTGTCACCAGCTTCTCTGAAGGCTTTCAACTTGGTGTTGAAGGCTCCTCGTATCAGATGTTTATCTGTGCCTACATCTGCCCCTCTCCTCGACGTAGTGTCCAACAGGCTGCGTCTTTAATCTCTTGGGATTGAGATGAAGCCTGTCTGATTTTCGGTGTGTCCATTTTGTGAAGCTCATGTCCCCTTCCGTATGTCGTTGTGAATACATGCGCTGCCTCCAGTGACGGAATCACTATAGTTTCAGAAGTGTGCGAAGAGTTCCCTGCTCTCATTCACTTCTGTGAGAGCCTCTCAACCCCTTGTTAGCTCTGTTCCTGTGTTGTTTGCTCCCAGTTTAACATTAATATCACTCATTGGGAATTCTGTGGTGCTACTTGGAATCTTATATATTACTGTTTGAAGTTTTCAGTCAAACTTTTCCTGCTTATCTTGATCTACGTTTTTCAAAGGAGCTTAGTTTAGGAGATGAAAGATGTTGGCGTTTGTGCAAGATATGCTACATATGAACGCAAGTTTTTATCCTGTCACTCCCAAAACGCTTGTTCTGTTGAGACCGGAGACAGATCAAAACAAAAAATTGATCGCAGCAGATAAGAGACATATTTCAAGATCAGAAACACTGAGCGATTATTATCGTTTAACTAGCTAGAGGTCATGTGGTAATGACCTGACATGACTCGACAGAGTGCCAAATGACGTGAATACCTGTCCGTGCACCTTTAGCGTGACAAGCGAACTCACAAACAATGAGGGTCAGCACTCCATGTTGAATGAAGAATGCTGCAGTCTAGTAACGCTGGAGAAACCATCGGTCGCATACAGGGCCACTCCTGGTTGCAAAATCAGCGATGACATCTTTCGAGGTTGTCTCCTCAATGTCAAAGTTAATAGTTACCCTATTAATATATTTAATCTTCATTGTTACAGTATGAATATCTTGTTGTCGATTGATAACTAGTATACTCTGTGGAGGCATTCTTTCACATATTCCTTTGTCAGCACCAACCATGTTCATCTCATCATATGCAAATACTAGCAGTTGTCTGTCATGGGAAAGCATGTTTTAAAGTACATCGTGATAGCTTTCACACTGATTCTACTGGCTTACGGCCCTTAATAACACCTTGAAAGAGTTTCACAACTCAAATGGACGTCTTCTTATTAAAAGAAAGGAGATCGCTTATTTTTTTCAAACAGCTCACCAAGCCCCCTATAGCGACTGTCCGAAGTACTGAGAAGACTGATTCCTATAGGCGTAGTAACTTGGACAGAGACATTTCTCCAAAAGGACTTCCACCAAGTTTTCGTTGGCTTATGAATTAGTGCATATATGTCTAAAAACAATTTAATCTTCAAGCCAACATTACAAAAAAGCCTGTTTAGATGTTGATGATAGGAAAGATTACTTCTGTAGATTAGTATTTTGAATAGATGAAGATATACAATGTTTTGTAAACGTTCAGTTTTCTCGACAATTTATGTATTGTAGTCGAAAATTTTCAATGCAGTCTTATGATATAATGTTCATAAAATATTACTACGCACCCGAAAATAATGTTTTCGCACTGTCTGGTGAAAATACGACAAACCAAGCCGACTAACTGGTAGTCGGTTTAATACTTGAAAACCTTAGCGTCTAACGTCACCCTGGTAGTGCAGATGATAACAACAATAAGCAGACATAGAAATGAATTGGTAAAAGAGGAAAACATCCATAAGTTTACAAAGCAAAGGGATGCCTGCTTTAGCTAAGTTTATATAGATTCCCAAGCCCACAATAATGCTGAAGGGAATCTCGCAAACTGTGAACTAACTCTGAATTTCTTTAATGAGTAAATTCTGAAATTTTCCCGAAATGGTTTGAATATGCGCAAAAAATAGAACTCAGTGCTGGTTTTCAGTGTGACTGGCACTAATTCAGCACCCTGTCCTTTATCTATGCATTTTTAGAAGTGAATCAGATCCCATTTGGCTAGTTTTTCAACCTTATTTCAGCCCCCTAAGCCCGGATTCAGCACCCGTTGGCAATACTTTAGAACTACCATACTTAGTTCATAGCATAGTGGCAATTTTTTCAGCGTGACTTCAGCCCTAAATCAGCACTGCCTGGCACCATTTCATCACTACCCATGCACATTCAGTAGCAGTTCACAAACATTAATTCAGCATTTCCCAAGTTCTCTTCCGGAGAAACCGACGTATTCAACGCATTAAGAAAACACTGCTGATAATTATAATTTACTGTATCCTATGCCTACGCAATTCATTGAGTTTGCAGAAAGAAATCACTATTTTTTGTTCGGAGAATTCCATATTATAATATTACAGTGAAATGTCGCTGCAAACCCGTCCATGCCCACTGGTAGCATCCTGCGAATAAGCAAAATACAAAATTAGGAAAACGTCTGTTCATTACATTTTCAGCATTTAAATTGAGAAAGGTGTACACGTACATACCTGCCACTGTTTTCTCCCAAGGTTTTTTCATTTGCCTAGAAATAAAAATTGATGTTGTGACTACTATATGTTGATTAAGCCATGGCTTTCAAAGTAGGTAAGCGTTTTGTGATATTAACTAACCTCTTTTCTTCAGCATACACCCCTGGACACTATCTTCCAAATTATGAAAGTAAGATTTCGTGGCTTTGTCAGTGATGTCGTCAACCCTTCTTGACGACAGCTACAGAAATAAATACTTCACAAATGAGCCTTACATCCCATGGTTTTATAGAAGGCATAAGGCACAATACTGGACTTAGTCACAGTCCCCTGAAATTTAAACTTCAGGTTTGAGAACAGTGTACATCATGATTTTAAGTGACAACTTTGGATCACACTGAAAGCAGCTAACCATTTTAGTTGTCTACAAAAAAATGAGAATTAAGTGCGCGAACTCAAAAATATTCTCTTATACTTATCGTCTCTTAAAGATGCTTCCAGCATCTCTAAGTGATCTTCATTCTCGATCAGAAACTCCAGTGTGCAGTCATCGTTGGTTGAAAAGTTGGTTTGCAATAGAGATTTGCCGTTAATATTAGGAATGTTCAGGATTTTCGCACACAAATCGACTATTTCTATTGGCGATTCTTGCAATAAATAATTATTTGTAAGTACTTATCGAGCACTTTCCCCTGAAGAGTCAATATCTCATTGACAGTTTCATTAGAGGACAGTCTAAAGCAAGTATACAAATCCTCACATTTATTCCTACTGGTTAGATACAGTTATCGTCTTTCTGTCAATAGGAGATGAAGAATGGTAGTTCGGGGCATTTGGAATACTTACAAGGAATGACATTTAATCAAGTCAATACCTTGTAATCGGGGGTACGAAGTCATCAGATATATTAAAAACCGGATATCGTGGTTTGATGCAATGAGCTTTTCTGGAAGCTTCATCATTATCCTTGAATCCATAAGTTCAATAGGCAGCATATTTTTCACCCGAAATCCAAGTAATTATTTTAGTTTTGAAAAATGCGGACAGAAATGGAGTTGCAACAGCCACCGAATAGTAATTTAAACAAAATTGGGTTGTAGCACGATTTATAATTAGCATACTTGTGATTATTCTGGAATCATTGTTGTGTATAATGGAATAATAAATGTATTCACTCATAAATAACAGAATCCTTTTTTGTGAAGGGTGGTAATCACCGAATTAATTTTTAAGGAAACCTTTAGCTACTGACTATTGTGCAGTAGTATATAAATTTAGTAAATAATTTTCTGGAATTTTCACTATTTCTTAAAATTTGGCCAATAAAGGTGGTTTTTGTTGATTTTATTGTCGTTCTAACCACTACCCATTTTAACTATTATTTGACCATTCTTAGCTCATTTTCGTCGGATTATATCAATATTAACATTCGTTCTGCAACAAGTTAATTCTGAAAAATTTTAACGATATTTAAAGTCATAGGCTCATGAAACGTAAAACAAACTTTCGGATCAGAATTGTGCGCAGAGATGATTGCTTAACTAGCTAGGGATCGTCCAGGAATGATCTACAACACAACGAGCAACAGTCACGCAAGGAAGGAAAGCAGAATGCGAGCTCCATAAGAGCGTGTATTTTGTACAGTGCGAGAAATCAGAATACGTGAGCTAAGCCCTCGCAAACAAATAGTCTTTTTTCATCATTGATATCAAATCTTGATAGAAGTTGTGCCTCTTGCTCCACAGAATGGACTTCTCGGTGTTTTCCTAAAAGGAAGAGAAGAGGACAATGCTAAATGCTGTATCTGTAGCTGTTTTTATTTTTTTGTAGACCTAACGTAACTCGACAGTGTTCGCAATAACTTGGATGCTTGACCGCTTACTTCCACGTGAACAAGGTGGCTTAAACAGTGAAGGTCAGCATCCAATGTTGAGGAAATAATGCTGTGGTCTACTAAATGTGGGGAATTATTTACAACTAAACATCGTTTGCACTGTCATGGTACTGTATGTCTAGATGGTCTTTTATTTTTATTTTATGACTATGAACAATGAATGGAATAAAGTTTGATAAAATAAGCAAACTACCTACGACAAATGTTTAGTCCCAAATTATACAACACCATGGTGTACAACACTCTCCTACCATTTAACTAGATGTCCGTAC
The DNA here is from genome assembly GCA_944472155.2 of Trichobilharzia szidati. Classification (NCBI taxonomy): domain Eukaryota; kingdom Metazoa; phylum Platyhelminthes; class Trematoda; order Strigeidida; family Schistosomatidae; genus Trichobilharzia; species Trichobilharzia szidati. The sequence continues at coordinate 33,454,667 of OX235271.1, read as the reverse complement.
TGTACTCTTGATCAACAGATTTTGATCAGTACATTCACGCGTAGTTGTCATCTGTGAACCATTTTTCATAAGCATCTATCTGTGTGACAACCCTCTATACTGAAATGAAATATATCCTTTTTTTTGAAGTACAGATATTGGAAAGCTGTTTAAGTTTGATTGTGAACATTTTCCCTTCTTAGCTATAAGAATTCATTCAAATATCTGGAATCAAATGGTATTTTCACAAAATTACTTTTTATACGTCTAATGCCTTAACTTTTGATTCTGGTTAGGAGTTTTGTCTTACCTTTATTGGACACTAAGTATAACCCCTGTCATTCCATCTAGTACTTGGTGTTGGTACAGATTGAAATCTATCAGCCATCTTTGCAATATGGACACCGTTCTAAATGGATTGCTATCACAGTGCATGCACTCTTGGACATTGTCTCTCCCAGACAACTGTCAGCATCATCATCATCCAGTGATTCATACTGCATCATTTTGGGTTATTCTAATGCTGAATTGTATTCACACAGAATACTTAAGTCAGACTGTTGCATTAAAAGTTTTTCTCAGGAGTTAGTTTGTAGGAATTTGATTTGTTCCGAGTTTGATCACGAGTTGGTATCAGTTACAAAACTGTTGGAAAACCAACAGAGAGTACTGGGCAGTTGTTTCACCTCAGTTTGGGACTCTTCATCAGTACACAGCCAGCACTGTTCGAACCCACGACCATCCGGTTACAAGGCAAGTTCGTAGACCATTCAGTCACTGGGATCCAATCCAATGGCCAGTTGATGAGTCCCAACTGCTACCACTTCATGATTTTGGCGCGACCACCAGTCAATTTCATCGGTGAGTAGTTGTCCTTACACCTGACCTGGTGGACCCCATCAGTCACGACTTCTCACTAGAAATCCAGTCAGCTTCTTCCTGTAGCCAGTCACCAGTGAACATCAGACTAAAAGAAATCACACATTTGGTTCCCTTGATAAATTTCGATAGAGAAAGAAATCAATTCTTTACAAACCGACTCTTGAAAATCAATCTGGATCCTAGCGGCTGAATGGTCTACGAACTTGCCTTGTAACTGAAAGGTCCTGGTTTCGAACATTGCTTACTGTGTACTGATGAAGAGTCCCAAACTAAGGTGAAACAACTGACCATTTCTTCTTGTTGGTTTTCCAATATTTCTCTAACGGACTTCAACTCGTAACCATACTCTTGAATCCAAGCTGAAAGTATGAAGTCCTATATCCAACTAAAATCACCCAAAAGAATTAAAAAAATAAAACAAAGGGAAACATATTAACTGATTAAAAATACCCGCTAAAATTTTTCAAAAGAATGGTTACTGAACAAACAATATTCCTTTCGGTAAACTGCTCTTTTACAGTTCTACAGTTACATATATAACAGTGAAGGGACTCGTGTTATTAAAAACACTAATGTTGTTTAAATAACAGCGAATCAATAATGATATTAATAGCAATGGGTTACAGTTTGATGACATCAACATAACACTGCACGCTGAATATCAGAAAAATTAGGAAAGATAATAATACAAATTCATGAATTTAAAGTCACCACTGAAGGCCGGCCAGGGTAGTAGAAGTGACTGGACTTGCTTCTTCTGCACACAGAGCACTGGCTGTTTCAGGCGAATCGCGATAGCCTCTGTTGTTTTGAGTATCCAGAGCATGAAGTACATTCTGCTATGAAATTCACGTGCGAAGAGGAATCCCAAAATAGAATTGCTCTCCTAGATGTCCTCCTTATGGGAAAACCAAATGTTAGTATAAAGAGAAATTTGCTTAAGAAAAGCTCATGGACAGGATAATAAACACATTTCCATAGCTTTGTTCCTCTCAGTCACAAGGTTGGAGCTATATGCTCAGAAGAGGTAATTGCAGATGAACTAAGGACTGTATATGATACTTTGATTGAAACATATGACTAAGAAAGTTGTAAAGAGCAATCCACTATCCGTAAACAAGAAGCCTTTATACATATGACTGCAATTCAAAGGCGGTATACCTAGCGAAATAATTACGAAGAAGTTAAGAAAATTAGTTCAAAGAAAGTTGAATGCTGGCAAACTACAAGTCTTATTTTCTACTTTACCGGTGGTAATTCCTCAACTGAAAGATGAAGTACCTAGACTAGTCACTTCCAATTGTATCTACCAATTCAACCGATCTCGGGGAGAGAGTTATATTGGCTGTTACTCTAAGAATTTGATTTTTTGTGCTCGGGAACATCTACCGGTGTTATTAAATAATGGTGTAGTGAGAAGCATCAATAGCTTGACATTAGAACACCTAGTCCAAACCTGCCACAAATCCAGCATTGAAGAGTCCTTCTATATCATCCACCGGGTACCAAATAAATTGCCAAAAACATTGAGGTACGGCATACTCTAAACAGCAGAAGCTATCGCGATTCGCCTGAAACAACCAGTGCTCTGTGTGCATAAGAAGCAAGTCCAGTCACTTGTAATACCCTGGCCGGTCTTCAGTGGAGACTATAAATTCATGAATTTGTGTTATTATCTTTCCTAATTTTTTCTGATACTCAGTTTGTAGTGTTATGTTGATGCTTTGCATTTAGTAGTGTTCCCTGAGCTGCTTGATTTAGTTGCGGAGCTTTCGTCGTCCTTCTAGACAATATATTCAGTGCAATTTTTAGCATAAAGTGAACTAGTTTAAATTTTCCATGAGTGATAGAATCGCGTCTCCTGGTAACCATCTTTACATTTGTATTGATCATATTTTTATTGACTTGGATTTTAAACTGTCTCGTCACATGATTTACTTTTCATTAGTTGGTAGATTTGGTCATCCACAAAATTTCATCAAAAAGTGTTCAAAATCGAATCACAACACCAACAAGAAACCACCATCAAAGACTACCAGAAAATTCATCCTACCATACATGAAGAATATCTCTGAAATTACAACTAGGATACTGAAACCGTTTGATATAGATATAGCACACATAACACCAGCCAACACAATCACTTCATTCGATACTGTGCAAACCGAACAGATCCAACAGAAAAAGAAGATAAAATTAATGCTATTCACAAAATAAATTGCATGTTTGAACTGTAACAGACATTACACCGGCCAAAGTGGGCGTCGGAATCCAGGAACACAAATTAGTTGTGAAAAGACATGATATATATTCTTTCATGTCAATGCATGTAGACAATTATGGACATCAGTTTGATTGCGATAATGTCAAAATTTTAGACAGAGGAAACACCAGAAGTGCAGTCAAGGAATTCCTAGAAGCCTGGTACTCAAACGAATATGCAATTAACAAACATGTTAATATAGACCAAATATACCAACTAATAAAAAGTAAATCATGTAATGCGAAAGTTTAAAATCCAAAACAATAAAAATGGTCAGTACATATGTAAAGATGGTTACCTGGAGACGCAATTATATCACTCGTGAAAAATTTAAATCAGTTCAGTTTATGCTAAAAATTGCACTGAAGATGTTGTCCAGAAGGACGACGAAAGCTCCGCAACTAAATCAAGCAGCTCAGGGAACACTATTAATTGCAAACCATCCACCTGAGCTACAAATCTTCTCTATTATTTCAGATTTGGTCTACATTAACGTGTTTGTTAATTGCATATTCGTTTGAGTACCAGGCTTCTAGGAATTCCTTGACTGCACTTCTGGTGTTTCCTCTGTCTAAAATTTTGACATTATCGCAATCAAACTGATGTCCATAATTGTCTACATGCATTGACATGAAAGAATATATATCATGTCTTTTCACAACTAATTTGTGTTCCTGGATTCCGACGCCCACTTTGGCCGGTGTAATGTCTGTTACAGTTCAAACATGCAATTTATTTTGTGAATAGCATTAATTTTATCTTCTTTTTCTGTTGGATCTGTTCGGTTTGCACAGTATCGAATGAAGTGATTGTGTTGGCTGGTGTTATGTGTGCTATATCTATATCAAACGGTTTCAGTATCCTAGTTGTAATTTCAGAGATATTCTTCATGTATGGTAGGATGAATTTTCTGGTAGTCTTTGATGGTGGTTTCTTGTTGGTGTTGTGATTCGATTTTGAACACTTTTTGATGAGTTATAAGTTTCAAGACGGTAGGTGTTACGAACTTCCTGGAATTGCAAATCATCCATCTGAGCTACAAATCTTCTTTGTATGTTGGTGCTGTTGAACTGTAATCCACTGATATTATCATTATTATTGATTCGAATTTATTTAAACAACATTAGTGTCGTTAATAACACGAATTCATTCACTATTATGCATATAAGTAACTGTAGAAGCTGGTGATGTGTGTCGGTGTCACAGCAGTAGAGTGCTCGCAGACCAGGCAGTTGATCCGGGGTTCGACCCCCGGTCATGGACTCACTGCTTTACCTCACTAAGCCAGTAGTAAGACTGGTAAAGACGGAAAGTTGGGTATGAGGTAAACCCATCCTGTAAAAAAATAAACACCATTTCTACAGGAACTTCAACGCTCTAGCTTGAACCCCTCTATGTTTCACTGGGAAAATAAATGAATACAAAAAGAAAAAAGAACCCAATGATGAAGAGCAGGTTATTGAAAAGAATATTCTTTATTCAGTAACAATTCATTTGAAGCATATTATTTTAAAAGTTTAAGATTTTATCAGCATAAATGGGAGGAACCTGAAAGAAACAACCTCTTTTACCTACCTGGGAAGCATCGTTTCAATTACAGGCGGAACTGACGAGGATATCAAAGCAAGAATCAGAAAAGCAAGACAAGCTTTTATTACCCTCAAGTCTGTGTGGAGGTCAACAACACTCAGCATCAAAAATAAGATCCGTATTTTCAACTCCAATGTGAAGTCAGTGCCACTATACGGATCAGAGACTTGCACTGCGCGTCATAAAGAGCATCTCAAACAAACTACAGACCTTCATTAACAGTTGTCTTCGCTCAATACTCAAGATCAGATGGCCAGTCGGCCAGAAAAGATCAGCATTAGCGAGGGATCTCTGGCAATGAGCTAACCAACTCAGCAGGAACCGATTGTAAAACAAATAGGCAGGAAGAAGTGGAGATGGATTGGCTGGCCATACTCTGAGGAAACAATCCATCAAGTGACATCACTAGACAAGCCATTGCTCGAGTGGAACCCAAAAGGGAAGCGGCGATTTGGTCGTCAGTGCAAGGGTGAGGGTGACTTGGAGGAGGTCATGTGAAGAGGAGATGAAAACGTGTGGGCAGACTTGGAGCCAGGTGAAGACTCTATCAGAGAAGCGAACGCAATGGAGACGCCCGGCTGAAGCCCTATGTTCCTCTAGGAATTAAAGGAAACAATAATAATAAATAATAAAGATTTTATCATCATAATGACAAAATATTTAAGTGTATATATTATGAAATATTTCTTTTTCGCCATTTTTCCCTGAACATTATTCAAATTTATTACACAGTTGTTTGTATAAGAACCACATACAAGTGATGTACATAGTGAAATCTCTGTTACTACTACTACTACTACTACTTCTAATAATAATATGAATATGAATAGTGCCATACAGTGTGTGCTGTTTAATGTGCATTGTGTAGTAGTAATAATAATAGTAATAATAATAATAATAATGTGCATAAAGATTCTATCCAATTCACTTCTAGTGAAGTGGTCGACATTTTAAAACATATTCATCAATCATGGTAACACATAGAATTCTGTTATTGTTGTAGTTGTTCTTGTTCTTGTTGCTATTTACTGTTGCATACACTAACAAGATCTGAAATGCTGTCAGCATAGTTACATAAACACACACACACTATGTATTTATGTTTTCAAGTACTTTGATTATTATTATTATTATTATTATTATTATTATTATTATTATTACTGCTATTATCGTAATCTTGTGACTATTTTTCTATAGTGTACTGATACACCCCTTGAAACTGTACATTTACATATACAATATTATCTATCCTTCTTCGCCTATCACCAGTAATAACAACAATAGTGATACCCTTTACTGGCTTCTATTTAACACACACACACACACACACACACAACTGTTGTACATAAAACACAGCAGGTTTAGTTAAGTTAAATAAATCAGCTGCCTGTATGTACATTATAAAAAGCAATAAAGCGCCACTTGAAATCCCCGTTTCACATCATAATTTTAAGACAAAAATAAAATTGTCTCTTAAGGCTTTTTATTTGTTACTTTGACAACTAACTAGTCAGTCAGTCAGTCTTGCTCTTACAACACAACATATTAACAAGTGTTAGGTAATAGCAATTACTGTGAATTATGTATGGCGTCCACATAAACACACAAACACACACACACACAAACACACACACATCACGCAACATACATATAGGTAGGTATAAGGGGAAAGTGAATGTGAAATTCTGAAAATCAGGAAGGATACTAAATTCTTCTTTCGCACTATAAATTCAACATCAAGTTATACAGTATCTTTAAGTGTATATGATCCCTAAAAATTATTTTAAAAGATTGATTAGGAATGAATAGTGAATATTCTTTTCGAGCGGAAATTCATCATCAGGTTCTACATTTGTGTCATAGTAATAAACAAAGAAACATTTTCACGTATTGGGGGGTTCAGTTTGGTTGTTTGGAGGATTTCATCATGAGCTGACATCGGTTAGAGAACCATTGGAAAAGCTGCAGAGAGCATTGGACAGCCAGCTGTTTCGTCAGCATAGTTTGGGACTCTTCAGCAGTACTCACCCATCGCAACGGTTAGAACCCAGGACCTTCTAGTTACAAGGAGAGCTAGCTCGTAAACCATTCACCAGCCACTGGAAACCGATCCAATGGCCCATGAATTCTAACTTCTGCCAATTCACGACATAGCGCGACCCCTAGCCAATGTCTTCGGCGAGTATTTGTCCTCACACCCGATCTGCTGCACCCTACTGGTCACGACTTCTCACTAGAACCCCAGGTAACTACCTACCTGAATAGGGCGAGTCGCTAGTGAGCATCTCATTGATATTCAAGTGTTGGTTTGTAACCAGAAGGTCCTGGGTTCGAACCCCGCAGTGTGGGTACGTACTGTGAAGAGTCCCAAAGTAGGACGAAACAGCTGTCCAGTACTCCCAGGTTTTCCAATGGTTCTCTAACTAATGTCAGCTCATGATGAAAATCCTGTAAACAACACAAGAGTTTCAAATAACATTAAATCAGTAGTCTTGACAGATTGTATTTCAAAAGCTTAAGGGTAACAATAGTGTGGCTGACTAAACTAGTTTCTTCTGCACACACACACACACACGCACACAGCTCTGGTTGATTTAAGCGAAGCGGAATGGTCTCTATTTTTGGAATGTCCGGTATCTACAGTCCACTGCAATCCGCTTAAAGCAACGTGTGCATAAGAAGCAGGTGCAGCCAGTCACTACTGCTACCCTGGCCTACTGTGGAGACTATAATTCCATAAATTCTGTGTGTTACTTCCCTTAATTTATCTGATATTAAGTCAGTTTAGTGTTATGTATTAATGCGTATTATCTCTCACTCTCTCTCTCTCTCTTACTGATGCTTTTGAAATGTAATCTATTGATATTATTGACTGATTCAGCGTAATTTAAAACAATATTAATGTTGTTAATAACAATAATTCTTTAATTATTGTGATCATATAAATGTAGAACCTGATGATGAATTTCTTGAAAAGAATATTCTTTATTCATTACTAATCAGTCCTTTAAATTTTTGAACAAAGCAAGAACTACAATTTTAGCAGAATAAAATGGTACCATCTTTTATTTCGTTGCCTTCTCGTCAGCTGCTTACAGAGCGAAGAGATTATTAAATGTATCTACAAAAACAATTTTAACATACACTTGCACAGAGTTCATTTTCAACAAAAATCAATCGATCAATATACGCATACACTAATAATATATACATATATATATATATATATATATATATATATATATATATATATATATATATGCTAAATTAAACACTATTCCGAACAATAATAATCATACACAATGAAAACTTTTCAGCATCTCGCATTCGGATGAAAAATATCTAGTTGCCAGGGCAAAGAAAGACTGATAACCGCTTCTTTCTGAACGCACAAATCAAGTTTTAGGCGCTTGATGGAAATGGTTTCAGCAAACTTAAGGAGAATTGAGCTCTTTTGCTTATTGATAATTTTCAACGACTTTTCGACGTCCACCTCATGACCCGTGTCGAGGAGATGCCTGACGTAACCTTTTTGGTACATGTTCAGAAAATCGTAGATATGCCCTTCTTTCTGTTCCTCCAATGTAACTGCTCCCGCAGATACATGTAAATTTGTATATACGGTTGGAGTTGTTAACATGAGAAGGATATCTATCGATTTTCAATCAGCATCTTCAGTGAATTAATTATTTCTGTTTAAAAGATTCCAGTTGTTCAGCAACTAAAGAATGTCTGTTGTAAACACCTTACAGTTTATCACACTTGATGTGATAGGTGTTATTATAAAGGCGAAGAATTTCCTTGCGTAGTATGTCAGTGGTTCATGGATAGAATACTGGCTAACCTGTCTCCTATGATCCAGGGCCCAATTCTTGACCGATACACTCCTGAATCTCCTCTAGCTGATGGTAAGCTTGGAAAAGAGGGGAGATTACGTATGAGACTAGCAACTACACCACGTAGAAACGACATTACCACCGCTAGTAAAACTTCAATGCTCAAAGCTTGAAGCCTTATTTATGTTCCACTTTGAAGGTAGAGGAACGAAGAAGAATTTCTTTGGATAATTTAATCATACTTCTTAAAGTTAAGTGTGGAATATGCTGAGGATAATTATCGTATGGATATACTTCATGTGAATATATGTTATCGTTATTCCGTTCACGCGTGAATTTATGCTTTAAAGGTAAAATTCTCAACAACAATGTACACGGTGTGTAAACCACCAAAACAGACTTGTTGTGGTCTGAACTCAAGAAAGCAATCTTTTTGTCCCACCGTATAGCTAGTCTGAACTTCCTTGAGTTACACGAAGCCACAAAATGCTTCAACGACAACAAGAAGACAGTTATTTGAGATATAATCTACAGTAATATTTAATAATAACAATAATAATGACATCAAAAACTAAAAATAATCTCATCAATGCCGTTAAGCAGCTAAACAGATCAGAGAAGTCTCTAGTACAAAACAAGTACCCGTAGAACAAAATGAGTTAACCAAAATTCAACTGTAAGCTGTATCTGAAAATCAAAAGGTGGGATCAAAACTCTGTCAGAAAGAATCACTCCAAAAAGAACATCCCGGAGATAGTCCAAGGTTCAAATGACTCTGATTCACTTTAACAAAATTGTACGAATCTGATGCTCGCTAGTGACTTGCTACAGGATGGAGTTTCCTGGACTTCTAGTGAGAAGATGGGACCAATGAGGTCCATCCAGTCCGGGAGTGCGGATGGATTTCCCACCGATGACATTGGTTCATGGTCGCGCTAAATCACGAATTGTTAGAAGTTAGAATTCATTGGCTTGCCATTGAATCGGGTCCCAGTGGCTGAATGGTAAACGAGCTCGCCTTGTATTCAGAAGACCCTGGGTTCGAACCCTTTTTGGTGGGTGCGTACTGCTGAAGATCCACGAACTAGAATGAAATAGCTTTCCAGTACTCACTGCAGGTTTTCCAATGGTTCTCTAACCGATGTCAGCTCATGATGAAATCCTCCAACTAATTTCCAAGTCGCATTAATTGTAGATCATGTACTTGTCATATGATGAAGCCTAACAATATTTAAATCTAAATGTCCTACACAGCTGATGACAAGATTATGGTTCTAAAAAATTCCTTGTCTCATGCATTTAATCTTTATAACACAAGAAGCTCAAAATAGTTTAATATAGCCTTCTATATAAATAGGGAAGTTCATAAGAAGTTCAATAAGCTCATGAATTCTAACTTCTACCAATTCGTGATTTTAGCGCGACCCCAACAATTGTCGTTGGTGGTACATCCATCCACACACGTGACTTCTAATTGGACCTCACTGGTCACGACTTCTCACTAAAACTACAGGAAGCTCCAGCCTGTAGCAAGTCACTAGCGAGCATCAGAATAATTTTCTATAGTTTGGTTTGTAAGGATTAGTTATGTTTTACGAGTTGATCACGGACTGATATCAGTTAGAGATCCATTGAAAACCAGGGAGTACTGGACAGCTACTGTTTCATCCTAGTTTGGGAATCTTCGGCAGTACACACCCACTGGGATTTGAACCCAGGACCTTCCGGTTACAAGGCAAGCTCAATAAGGTTTAATCAGTCATTGGCGCAATATGTGGTACTTAAAAACCACTATTTTACTCATATTTATACCTTATCATCAGACCACAATTTGCATTGATTATAAGGAGAACTACATAGTCGTCCTTTTATGATATGATATTGACTTAAGATTAATTCTACTTTTATCGTTGATCGGTTATATTGGACTGAAATGTTTGGTGGCTTTGACAACATCGACTTCTAGTGAGGACCTTTCGACGATGTCTATGGATTAACCTGAAGTTATCTTAGTTAGTGGTAACCAGAAGTGCAGTGCAGGATGAGTATTTCTTCGTATTTGGGACTGGTTAGTTAGTTGAACGTGTATTCCCAGTTAGTGATAATGTTCCCACTGATATTCGGACCTTGAAACCATCGTTTAAAAAGCCAAGCAAGACTCCGAGTCTCACTGGGAACACCATCAGAGACATCCATCTGGCAGGTTCAAAATAGGACAAACTGCCCATACTGGATTGATTCCACAGCTCGTTACCAACAATCAAAATGAATTTATTTTCATGAATATTGTCCCTTTTCTGATTTTTCCCATAATGTGATCATAATTTCTGTATATGAATAAATTTAACATATTAAAAAGTTCTGATATAGTGTAGCATAGAAAAGAAATGAATATATAATGCTCAACGAAAAGTATTTCCACTTTACTACCAGCCCCTGTTAAGCTAGAAACTTCTTACTTCTTTTTACAAATTATTTATGCTACTCAAATGAAAGTTAGTAGTGTGAATTCTTTTATAAAAATCCTAATGGTGACTTATTTTTAGTTGGGTAGCCAATCGAAGGAAATAATTTGTCTGAAATCTATTTATTCTTTATTACTTGAAATGATATTTTTATATTTATCATTAGAATTTAAAATAATCTAGTGAAATTCTAGTGTTAAATAAAATGCACATTTTATGTATGGCTCTCAGCAGGAACTTGTTGGACCGATAAGAAATCTCTGGAAGATTCGAACTTCACGAACGATTTATGTTTAATATCATATAAATCAGAAGACTTACAGACAGAAATCAATAGCTGGCCAGAAGAGTCAGGCAACGAAGATTTCAGATGAGCGCAAAGAAGACGGAGGTGATGAAGACAACCAATCAACCAACAACAACAACAAGCACTAATCATTGTCAACGAAAAAATTTGAAAGGGGTCACTTCCTTCACTTATCTCGTCAGGAAGCATCGTTTCAACTACAGGTAGACAGCATGGATGAGAGTGTCAAGACCATATGGGATCGGGAAGGTAGGGTGGAATTCTATCACTCTGAGATCAGTGTGGAAATCTTCCGAATTCAAAATATAAATAACAGATTCTGATTTTCAACGCCAATGTCAAGTCAGTCAGATCTTCTAAATAGGTCAGAAATTTAGTGAGTCACGAAAAACACTTCCAACATGCTACCGAAGACATTTTATCAAAAATGGCCTTCACTGGCTTCATAATGAATATCAGATGGTCAGCTAGAAAAAATAAGAAACAAGGAAATCTCGCAATGAACCAGTCAAGAAACTATTGCCTCAGCGTACGTTCTGAAGAAAATAAGGAGGTGGATCGGAGAGACGCTGAGAAGACGGTTGTGTGACATCATAAGCAAGCCAAGATATTGCTAGAGTGGAAGCCGAATGAAAAACAACTAGTTACAAATGAGTCAATGGTGACATTTAGGCGATCATATGAGGGGAAGGTGAAAGCTAATGGGGAACCTTGGGGCCAGATGTATGCAAAAAATACAATCAGTACATTGTGCATACCCTATTTATTTCGTTAAAAGAACATTGAAATCAAGTCGAATGGGCTTAATCAAAATTTCCTTTATCTATTTTACTGATCGATTCAATAAAGGTTTGAGAAAAATACGTGTGGCATGATGAGATTTATAGTACGCTAGAAATCTTCTCCCAGATGATATTGCAGGATTCCTTTCCCTGTGAAGAGAGAGGGAGAGAGAAGATCTATCAGAAATCGTGTATTAAAACTAACTGTTGGCGCTATTTTTGTTTCTTCCTCACTATTTGTTGACAGCATGAGTTGTTCAGGCGGAATAATTAGAGTCACTTGTTTTCTGTCACTTGCTTACTCACTGTTACTACATAACTGAACTTCTGGATTTCTTCTCCATAGTATGTTATTTAATCTGCTTTTTTTTAATTCCTTTACGATCCCAGTGGAACATAAGGCTTTAAGATAGAGGCTTGAAGTTTCTGTAGCAGTGGCGATTATTTCTACTGGATGGGGTTGCTAGCCTCATGTCCAATCTTCCATCTTTACCAGGAGTGCGTCGGCCGGGGATTGAACCCCGGATCACAAGCATGGTCGGCAAGCGTCCCAACCGCCGTGCCACCGACGCATTTAACCTATTGGTTGATCAAAATTCATCCGCAGATAAAACAACCTGTTCTAATTTTTACACTTAGACAAGAATTTATTAGCAAAAAAAATGTAATCTGGCTTTTGTTTTAATTAGCGGTTGGTGGGAATTAGAGAACTATTGAAAATAAAGGGAGTACTGGACAGCAGTTTCGTCATAGACAACTGAGTCTCCAGGTCGGGTCACTAGCTGACAATGGAGCTAATAATCAGGTATTGATAGAATTAAGAACTGATACACCATTGGACTCTGTCCCAGTGGGTGGACAGTTAGTGAGCTCGCCGAGTAACCCCAATATCCTAGTTTTGATCCCTAGTGGGATCGTTGGGTATGTACTGATGAGGAGTCTCCCACTAGTAGGACAAATCAGCTGTCCATGACTCCTTGGTTTTCATTCATTCAGAGGGTCCTCTAACTTCTATCAGTCGGTGTTCAAACTTCGAATCAACCATATTCGTACAAGCTAACACACTTGGAAATCTGACTTCAGTTATGTTAACATAATACTGGTTGGAAGGAAACAAACTGTAGAATACTGCACGGTAATGAAATAGAAACTTTTTATTGTGAAAGTATGTGAGTTAAAGAGCTATAAACTATTTCATTAGATTACAGGATTTCTTGATGAGCTGATATCAGTTAGAGAACCATTGGAAAACCTGCAATGAGTACTGGATAGCTGTTTCGTCCTAGTTTGGGACTCTTCATCAGTATGCACCCACTGGGGTTCGAACCCAGAACCTTCTGGTTACAAGACAAGCTCGTATACCATTAAGCCACTGGAACCAGATCCAATGGCCCATGAATTCTAACTTCTGCCAATTCACGACAAAACGCGACCCCTAGCCAATGTCTTTGGCGAGTATTTGTCCTCACACCCAACCTGCTGCACCCTACAGGTCAGGACTTCTCACTAGAACCCCAGGTAACTATCCACCTGAATAGGGCAAGTTGCTAGTGAGCGTACTGCTGAAGAGTCCCAAACTAGGACGAAACAGCTGTCCAGTACTCCCAGGTTTCCAATGGTTCTCTAACTAATGTCAGGTTATGATGAAAATCCTGTAACCAATCAAATCCCTACAAACCAACACTTGAATATTTCATTAGAGATTGTATACCTAAATTTCATGGATAATTTAATATTGTTATTATTGTTTCCTTTAATTCCTAGAGAAATATAGAGCTTCAGCCACACATCTCCATTGCGTTCGGTTCTCTGCCAATGTTTTCATCTCGCTCCACGTCTGCACACATGTTTTCATCTCCTCTTCACATCACCTCCTCCATGTCACCCTCTCATTGACAACCTCCTCGCCGCTTCCCATTCGGGTTCTGCTCGAGTGATGGCCTGCATTACGGGTGATGTCACTTGATGGTTTGTTTTCTCTGAGTATGCCCAATCCACCTCCGTTTCTTCCTGCATATTTGCTGCACAATTGGTTCATGCTGGGTTGGTTAGCTCCCAGAAATTCCTCACTATTGCTGATCTTCTCTGGTCATCCAATCTTGAGTACTGAGCGAAGACAGATGTTAATGAAGGTCTGTAGTTTGTTCAAAGTGGCCTTCGTGACTCGGTGCCAAGTTTGTCATCAATATACTGAGTAGCACTGACTTCACATTGGAGTTGAGAATCCGGATCTTACTTTTCACGCTAAGTGCTATTGATCTCCACATAGACTTGCGGGTAATGAAAGCTTGTCTTGCTTTCCCAATCCTCGCTCTGATATCCTCGTCAGTTCAGCCTGTAGTTGGAACGATGCTTTCCATGTAGGTAGGTAGGTAGGTGAAGGAGGTTGCTTCTTTCAGATTTCTCCAATTTATGCTGGCTGATTGTTGTCTGTTGTTGTTGTTGCTGTGGCTGTTGCTGTTGGCCAGGAATCTTTATCGCCTTTGTTTTCTCTATGTTCACCTGAAGGAAGTCCTATCTTCTCTGGATGCTTCTTCTGCTAACTTACTGCTTTTCACTTGCATATCTTCCAGTTTGTTGGAAATCAGACATATATCATCGGCGAAGTCCAGATCCTCCAAGTTTTTTGTTTGGGGGTCCATTTTATGCCTGTTTCCTCGTTGCTAAAGCTATTATTATAATATGAGAGTTTTTAAAAAAATGTAGGAGGAAAAGTGGAGAAATTAAAATTCTATGCAAGACTTAGAAAGTAATATTTAGACAGAATGTACTCTAAGAAAAAAAACATATTTTCACCATTATTTCTAAGCTGGTGTGTACTACTAAGTGTAGGGTACAGGAAGAAGGAAAAAGTCCAGTAGTTGTTCTTCCAACTTGATGAAGTTGAAGTAATTAACTGCTGAAGTTGTTCGTCAAGGACTAAAATCTATAACTCGTAAAATAAAACATAGGGGTACCCGTCACACATGGTGATTCGTATACTTCAACAGAAGCTCTAGATATTTTACATGAATGATTATTATTATTATTGTTCCCTTGGGTTCCTAGTGGAACATAGGGCTTCAACTGCACGCCTCCACTTGTTTCTGTCTTCTGCTATACTTTTCACTTGCATCCATGTTATTCCATAATGTTTCAACTCTTCTTCACACGATCTCCTCCATGTCACCCTAACCCCGACGTCCCACTCGCCACTCCCCTTACAGCTTCCACTCGAGGGCCTGACGCGCAATGTCACCCAGCGGCCTCCTCAGTGAGTGTCCAATCCATCTTCACTTCCTCCTGCATATTTGTTGGGCGATTGGTTCTTGTTTCGTTTGTTCCCATAGTTTCTTGTTGATGATTCTTTTCGGCCATCTGATCCTCAGTATAGAACGAAGACAGTTGTTGTTGATAAAGGTCTGCAACAGGCTGTTGGAAATATTCTTTGTGACCCGCCGCCAAGTTTCTAATCCGTATAGAAGAACTGACTGACTTGACGTTTGTATTGAAAATCCGAATTTTGTTGTTGATGCTGAGTGAGTCACAAAGATTTCCAGATTGGTTTTAAGTTGATGAATGTGTTTCTCGCCTTCCCGATTCTGGCTCGATTTGACATCCTCGTCCGTTCCTCCTCCTGTAGTTGAAACAATGCTCCCTAGATAAGTGAAAGAAGTGACCTCTTTCAAATCCCTCCCGTTGATGGTGATTGGCGCTGGATGTTGCTGCTGCTGTTGTTGTTAGTTGATTATTTTCATGACCTCCGTCTTGTCTATGTTCACCTGGAGTCCTGTCTTCGCTGGCTGCTTCTTTGACCAGTTTGTCGGTTTTCGCTTGTAAGTCTTCGATTTTGTGTGACATCAAACATAAATCATCCACGTGCGAAATCCAGGTCTTCTAGGTTCTTTACGTGAATGACACTTCATTACAATTGGAAGAAATGATTTCGAATGCAGTCAGAGCCTTGTTAGTAACATTTTAGATAAAAATCGATTCGAAAATGTTAGTTTGCAGGGATTTAACTGATTTGAACATCATTTAGAGAACCATTAAAAACTAGTAGGGAGTTACTGAACAGTTGTTTCGTCTTAGTTTAAGACTCTTCACGCATCCATGACTCCAACTGGGATCAAACCTAGAATCGTGAGGTTATGAGCTCTTTGACTATTCATCCACTGTAGCGGAATCCAATGACCAATCTCTTAATTATAACTTCTGCCAGTTAGTGATATATAGCTCAACCGTGAAACATATGTCAAGTAATCCACAACGGGAAACTTACGGAATCCTTCGAAGTGAAGACAGGAGTAAGACAAGCTAACTGACTACTATCGCCAATGATTTTCCTGATTGCAGTAGATTGGATAGTGCGACAAACAGCGGGCAATGAGGAAACAGGCATAAAATGGACTCACACAAAAAACTTGGACGATCTGGACTTCGCCGATGATATATGTCTGATTTCCCACAGACTGGAAGACATGCAAGCGAAAAGCAACAAGTTGGCAGAAGAAGCATCCAGAGAAGATAGACCTTCAGATGAACATAGAGAAAACAGAGGTGATGAAGATTCCTAGGCGACACCAACAGCAACAACAACAGAAAACAATCAGCATAAATGGGAGGAACCTGAAAGAAGGAACTTCCTTTACCTACCTGGAAAGCATCGTTTCAACTACAGGCTGAACTGATGAGGATATCAAAGCAAGAATCGGAAAAGCAAGACAGGCTTTCACTACTCTCAAGTCTATGTGGAGGTCAACAGCACTCAGCATCAAAAATAAGATCCGGATTTTCAACTCCAATGTGAAGTCAGTCAGTGCTACTATACGGATCAGAGACTTGGCGTGTCACAAAGAGCACCTCAAACAAGCTACAGACCTTCATTAACAGCTAGCTGTCTTCGCTCAATACTCAAGATCAGATGGCCGGCCAGAAAAGATCAGCAACAGGGATCTCTGGCAATGAGCGAACCAACTCAGCATGGACCGATTGTGAAACAAATAGGCAGGAAGAAATGGAGATGGATTGGCTGGTCATACTCTGAGGAAACCATCAAGTGACATCACTAGACAAGCCATTGCTCGAGTGGAACCCGAAAGGGAAGTGGCGAGTTGGTCGTCAGTGCAAGGGTGGGTGACTTGGAGGAGGTCATGTGAAGAGGAGATGAAATCGTGTGGGCAGACATGGAGCCAGGTGAAGACTGTAGCAGAGAACCGAACGCAATGGAGACGCACGGCTGAAGCCCTATGTTCCTCTAGGAATTAAAGGAAACAATGATAATAATATTAATAAAACATATGTGTGGTATTCTGTGTTTTACACTGATTGTGTAACTGATGTCAATTTCGCCAGTGAACTTGAGAATATCGATTCTATAAGAGAAGGTGGATCTCCGTTTTTGGATGTATTGGTTAAGAAAAAAACCACAAGGAAATTAGAAATACAGGTTACAGGATATCTTGATGAGCTGACATCAGTTAGAGAACCATTGGAAAACCTGCAGTGAGTACTGGTAAGCTGTTTCACACTCGAACCCGGTACCATATGGTTACAAGGAGAGCTAGCTCGTAAAACATTCAGCAGCCACTGGGACCCGATCCAATGGTCAGCCCTCTGAGTTCCAGCTGCTGCCAATTCATGATATAGCGCGATCGCTAGTCAATGTCTTCGGCGAGTATTTGTCCTCACACCCGATCTCCTGTACCCTACTAGTCACGATTTCCCACTTCTAATGGGAAACTGGCACGAATCAGCTGTCCAGTACTCCCTGCAGGTTTTCCACTGATTCTCTAACCGATGTCAGCTCATGATGAAATCCTGTAACCAATGTGGTGTTTGCAAAAGTCATTTTATACAGATAGAACACTCACTCACTCACTTGCAACAATAATAATGCCAAACTACACAAAGAAAAGCTGCATACCAATACTATTCAAAAGAACCAAAATATACAATACCATCTTTATCCTGAAGATAATAATAATAATTTGCTTTATTCCAAAACAGTACTTCTGACACCCAATGGAATTCTCAGCATTTTTACTACAGTATTGCATCCAGTTAGTACATTATTAATAAATAAAATTCTACATAGACTAAGAAAATCTCAGTTCATTATGACAACATATTGGCATGTCAATAGCAAAGCCAAAGTTGAACAGTGTTTGAAGGTGTTAGAAAAGTAGGTGCTGTCATATTTACTGGCGTAAGCGGAAGAAAGAAGCAAAGCAGCACATGATGGAAAAAAGAGAGAGAGAAAAGGAAAAGAAAGAAAGAAAATCTTTTACCTATAAATGATATGAGTTGGAAAGACGAGGTCCAGTTGTACTACTGGCTATTTAATGAATTATAGGTGTCACGCCTAATGCTTTCTTTATCGCACAGAACACGAGCCAAGTAGGGTATGGTTGAGTTTTTGTACTTGCTGGTGCGAGCATATAGTTTTCTATATAGGCTCCTGATTTTACCTGATGAGATGCAAGGGGAGAGTTGTGAGTGAAGAGGGTGGTGTGAGTTAGATAAAATGGATTTGGCCCATTTTTTCACATGAGTCCATGTGCCTGTCAACCAGAATATTAACAAGCTGGTTAAGTGGCACGTTGCTTACCCTGCTGACAACCTTTAACATCCTGCGAAATATGTTATGGTCTTTCTTCAGTTTCCCGGGAAAAACTAAGGGGGAGCAATAGAGAATAATAGGCAGAATGAGAGAGTTAACGTATTGTAGGAGTAAGGGTTGGGTTATACCAGAATGTTTTAACTTCTTGATGTAGAAGGTAAGACGGAATATTTTCTTAGAAATCGCCAAGATATGAGACGACCAGGAGAGATCGGCAGATAGAATGACGCCTAGGTATTTAATTTCCGACTTGGTTTCTATTTCAGTGCCATCTATGTTGCATACTTCGTGAGAGCTAGTCAGTTTGTTTAGGTCGGATTTATGCCTAAAGGTGAGATTAACTGTTTGGCATTTGGAGCATAGAAGCAAAACACTTCATAACCGTCTCCCAGAAGAATAAATATCCACAAATTTTCATCAGAAGATGTCTGTCCTTTGATCCTAGTTCCGTTTGAAACAACGAGACACAATGGATGAATAGTTATCATATAACATCATTCATGAATCAAAACTGTAAATTTCATTTGTCCGATTAAAGTAACAAATTTTTAGATATACCTTTTAAAAAAATGTAGACATTTTGAGTGAACACTAAGTAATCAGTAACTAACGTCCTCACCCCACTCCACTGGTCACAACTCACTAGAAGTTAGAATTCATGGGTCATGGAGTCAGGTCCCAGTGACTGAATGCTCTACGAGTCTGCCGTGTAACCGGAAAGTCCTATGTCCGAACACCAGAGAGTTCATACTGTGATGAGTCCCTAACTTGGACGAAATAACTGTCCAGTGCTCTAGTAATGACTTTCAATGCCTCTCTAACTGATACCACTGCATGCCCAAACTTGAAACAAATCTTAAATGGCCATTACAACAACAGCAATACCAATAAAAGCTACATTTTTCAAATTATTACATTAGACAAATCAATAATCATATTTATGCAGAAAATTCATCTGGAAAAATAGGAAAATTAAAAAACAGCTTCATTCTATTTTATAGAAATCTGTTCTTTTTTGTCTTAATTATGTCCATTAAATATTATAAATTTCTGCTATAGTCTTCTCTTTGGAAATTTTTCTGCCTATCTCTCTCTGGCTATCCACATATATTTTTCGCCTGTATATTATTGCCTTGCCTCTTTCTCTGTCCGTTACACATGTGTACACACACACACAAAATAACACAACATACAATTCACATTGTAGTAGATATATACGATTCCATTTCACGGATATCTTCCCCCTGAATCTCTCTAATTTTTTTTTAATCTGTATTGATAATCTGCACTAGCTAAGATGTAAATTACTGATAATGCTGAATTAACCAATCAGCAATAAGGGCGTAGTAGTGTTGAGTAAAATCTCTAATCTGACCTATAAGAATTGGATTGGTGCGCTTTGTTCACTTCTATCTCTCTCTCTCTCTCTCTAGATAAGAAGAGTAATGTGTGTCCGTTATATTATCGGTTGACATACACACACACACATGAAAAGATTTATACACAATCAGAGGAGGAGGAGGAGGAAGGCGAATAAAAACTGGTTAAGGCTACTTTCATCTCCCTTCTCTGATTGTTACGATTATAGATTAATATTATTCTTATTGCTACTACTACTACTATTAATATTACTTTCAGGAATATGATTATTAGGTGGTGGTGGTGGTGCGGTAGTGGTAGAAGTGTTGGTTAGCTTGATTCTGATTGGTGGAAATGATCTGGGCGACATTCCTACAAGCGTTAACAATATAATATACCCAATCGTGATGACGATGAGATGAAACAAGCATACAAGGCATATAAACAAATGCACAAACAATCATATATTATTCGCATCCTTTTAGTTACACACATACACACACACTGTCTCTCTCCCTCCTAATAATTAAGTCTATTTTTTCTCATCTTATGAACTAGAACTGAACACACCTAATTTAAGTTATTTTTCATGATTACTCTTATCAGAGCAGATCTAATTAATTTCTTGTTCTTATCATCATCGATCATCATTACTCCGGCTCAGTTGCTTGCTCTCACACACACACCTAAATCGCTTAAATCTTAACACATTTTTATCAAGCCTGTAAAATACTGAAGATATTTTTGTCTGATATCATCTCACCTCATCAACATCATCATAATAAAGTTGATATTTTCTCTGAAAAGTAAGAAAAATAATCGAAAAATTAAAGAAACTTCTTTGTCGACGGGGAAAAAACACAAAGGACAATAGCAGTACTACTACTACTAATAATAATAGTAATATTATTATGAACTTTAATTCTTGAGTACATACATCATTTGATTGATTATTGAATTCCTCGAAGAGAAGACTTTTGATAGCACTTTATAAATCTATACAATACGAAAATCAGCGCTCATTTTGATCGTCTACATATATTTCTGATAACTGTACTCGGTGGGATATTGATTTCATCTTTATTACAGGAGTTATTTCGCGCCAAAATATGTAAGTGAATTTATTCTTATGATGTTAAACAAAAAGTTTTTTAAAGAAATTAAGTTGTAGTGAACAATTTTTATTTGTGTTAAATTCCTCTTCTGTTTTAAAAAAAAATGAGAATCATTCAGCGGATGTACTTTTATCTCTGTATCCCTTGAGTAGTAGTGTTCCTAGTGAGACTTATATATCTAATCTACCCATCATTTGAAATATAAAGGCCCTGATCCGATAAGACATAACAGATAATTAAAGCAGATTCAAGGTATTATTATCTATAACAGTGTTCTGTTTAGAAACTTTGTGTATTTAATCTCTTAATTATTACCATAATATTGGGACAATACTGTTTTTCTTCCTTTATGTCTCCAGTGGAACATTGAGGGACTTCAAGCTAGAGGCTTAAAGTTTCGGTACCAGTGGTGTTTATTTTTTATGGGATAGGATTGCTAGCCTCGCACCCAACCTTCCCTCAATTTACCAGTCTTATTACTAGCTTAACGAGGTTTCGGAGTGCGTCCGTGGCTGGAGATCGAAACCAGGCCCATGTGAGGAGTGGATAGCGAGCATTCTACCGCTGTGCCACCGACGCACATCAGCTAAATAACTAGATAGCTCGTATCAAAGTATTTAAATTACTTCCTAACTTGATTTCATATAGTTCTCATGTTAGACTTCATTCTGAAACGTTATCAATCTGTGGACAATAGCTGTTTCATTGTAGTTTGGAACTGTTCAACGCTGCATATATTTGTGATCCTACTGGGGGTCGAACTCAGAACCTTCAGGTAACCAGGAGAATGATTTATCTAGTCACAGTAGCCCGCCAAATAAAAATAACATTAGAAAGCAGAGAGTGTTCTTCTTTGACACTATCTATACGAAACTAAATCTTGTATAAGTCCACAAATTATTTCAGGAATTTTATAGGAATGAATCATATATAAGTAAAGTTAAATAACTTTCTGAATATACAGCCTCATTATTGATTAAATGATAAGTGAGAAAACCTTGGAAACATCATTTCTTTTACAATGATTGCACACACAGCATAGTACCCCATAATGGTTTATTCGTGTCAGGCAAGTGACTTTCTTTCTGTACATTATAGTTCTATGGTATACAATACAACACTCTTCTGTGTTATAAAACTTGCACATACATTCATATAAAAGTTTGATAACATGTAGAACTAGAGATGTACTAAGCAACTCCCTTCATTTTTTTACACAAATGATAGTCAGGCATACACAGTTGTCTCCTGAGTGGCTTCAAAAATACATCTCCTTGTTCACTGTCGTCTTCATCACGCCCAATGATTGACTATATACTCTCGTCTCCTCGCATGATCTCCTCACACATGTCACACTTGAACCCAGAACACAACTCATCGCTTCCTATTCGTCTCCTCAGTGTGTGTGTGGGTCTAACACATCTTCTACAGATCTGTTGAACAATAGTAGATTCTTGATTCTTGGTTCATTTGCAGAGTTTCGTGTTGCCTATTCTTTCTGGCTCTTCACCCCTCTCCTTGATTATTCAGTTAAAGAAAGCAGCCGTGAATATAGGGTTTTCAACAGGCTGTTTGAAATGCTTTTCGTGACTCAATCAACCAAGTTTCTGACCAATATACAATCATTGACTTACCTAACTAACATTGGTGATGAAGCTCCTAAAATGCTGAAAAATAAATTCTTTTAGCAATGGTTCATTTTTATGAATAGATCATAGTGATGACAATCGTCTTGACAACATTCCGAATGTAGACAACACTTCAGTGATAATTTCATTACACTTTTTTCTCTAATAGGATGCAGTACACGGTATATAATGGTGTATCTTCCTCTCCTTTGCTTACTGAAGCTGGAGTTCCTCAGGGTGCGGTTCTCTCTCCGTTTCTCTTTTCCTTCTTCTTACATGATTTACCTCTTTCAGATGAAATCAACTTCGTCAAATATGCAGATGACCTGTCTGTATCGTTTCCCATTAAGTCTCAGTCAGACTGTTTCAAATTAAATAGCTTCCTGTCGGACATCAGTGAGTGCTCTAAACTAAATGGTCTCATGCTGAATCCCTCAAAGTGCCAGACTATTGACTTCTCCCTTAGGCATAAACGAGATCTACAAACACTAGTAAGTACTCATGAAGACTGTTGCTTTGAGGGGACTAAAATTGAAACTAAGTCTAATGCAAAATACCTCGGTCTAGTTCTATCTTCCGATCTTACTTGGACATCTCATATCCTAACGATTTCTATGAAAGTGTTCTGTCTTACCTACTACATTAATAAACTTAGACAATCTGGAATTACCCAACCTCTACTTTCACAATTTGTCAACTCTTGTATCTTACCTATTCTACTTTAC
This sequence comes from Trichobilharzia szidati, assembly GCA_944472155.2. Lineage (NCBI taxonomy): Eukaryota > Metazoa > Platyhelminthes > Trematoda > Strigeidida > Schistosomatidae > Trichobilharzia > Trichobilharzia szidati. The sequence goes on along the minus strand of OX235271.1, from coordinate 33,431,135 downwards.
TGCTCCCCGTTAGTCTTTCCTGATCTACTGAAAAAGGACTATACCATCCTGAGAAGGATGTTGAAGGTAGTTAGTAGGACTAGTGGTGTAAAACTCAATCAGCTCGTCACTACTTTAGTTGATAGGCATCTGAATACATGTGAACAATGGTCAAAAACCATACTCTCCGACCCCCAACACTCCCTCTATTCCCAACTCTCTCCTTGTATCTCATCAAGTAAAACCAGAAATCAGTATAAAATAATCTGTGCTCGTACAACCAATTACAGGAACTCAACGATACCATACCATACTTGGCCCGTGTTCTAAGCGACAGAGACAATGACTTGCTTTGTTGTTAATAACATAATTTTAGGCTCTTTTATTTCTCTCTTATTTTGTATTCTATAGTGAACTCCTTCTCGAACATACTTAGCTACCTAAAATATTAACATTGGCTTCCTTTTTTGTACTTTACTATATTCCTTCTATTGTGTATCCACTGGTTCCGACTCTATTAGCACTATGAGTATTACAAAATTGTCCTGTCATTAACCATCATGTAATTATTAGTTTTGTGGTTGTCTTTTTCTTATTTTCTATACTTTTCGGCAATATTAAACTGACAATCATTGGTTGTGAACGCCATTTTATGATTGTTTAGAGTTGTCAATCAAATTAACTGACCATCTTGGCGATAAACATTCTTAAATATCATTTCATAACTTCTCGTATGACTATAGCTTTACTGTCACCATGCATAATCACATCATAGCTTCCACTACCCAATACTGAGTTATTATTATATGCTGTTTATTTTCCTTTCTACTTCTTGGTATTTTTTCGCATTTATAATTATTTTGTGTTTATCCTGTTTTTTTGCTGTTGGTGTCTTTAGATTTATTTTTGTTTGTTTGTTTAATACTCCTTTTAAATGTTTGATAAAATTAGATGCAAATATTGTAGATATTGTGCTGAAAATTCCACACTGTACCACTAGTACTGTTTCTGGAATAAAGCAAATTATTGTTATTATTATTAACTATAGAAGCATTTAATTTTTCGAGTAATACAGAGTTTTGATTCAAAAATGTATCAACCTAGATTTGAGTACTTACTGAAACCTGTAAGTATGGTCTTCATTATTACAAAATTAAGAATGATTTCATCTTAGATAAGGCAAATTGAGGATTTCGTCTCTTTTTAACAAAGTCCTCATCAGCGTCTACATTTATATGAACATTATGACTAAAGAAATATTATTATTGTTAACAAAATTAATACTGTTTTAAATTACGCTGATTACAGATTACATTTCAAAAGCAACAGTAGGAGAGAGAGAGAGATAATATCCATTAATATATAACACTAGGCTGACTGAATATCAGATAAATTAGACAAATTAACACAGAATCCAAGATTATTTAAGTTTGACAGCAGGCCAGGAACAACAACAATGACTGACTGCATCTGTTTCTTTTGCGCATACAACTCCTGTTGATATATTTCGAATTGTAATGGCCTCTTCTGCTTTGATTGTTTGGTATATATAGAGGCCTATAGTAATTAATTAATTCGATTGGTTTCCTCCAACATAACTGGAGATTATGCCTATCTCACGTCTAATATAATCGTCTATGCAACAGTCTTGTCAGCTAAAAGTAGCTTTGCTATTGAGCATAATTTTCTTTATGACTAGTTATTTCATGGGTTTTCCATGCGGGATAGAATCAATCGAGAAATCCGGATAGGTATATTTTACACCAAAAGTATTTACTATAATAAATCTTTGGTTCATTCAGTATTAATTTAAGGTGTCTGGTATGTTTACCCCCTATAAAACATCAAATATCCAATGTGAATAGACCAAAGAGATAGTAACCTATGACACTGGTTGGTAATAAGCTCGTGGTAATATCTGAGGTGTGCATCGGTGGTATAGCGGTTAGGACGCTCGCCGACCATGAACATGGTTCGGGGTTCGATCCCCGCCAATGACGCAATCCTTCACCTCGCTAAGTCAGAAATAATGCTGGTAAAGAGGAAAGGTTGGGCATGAGGCTAGCAACCCCATCCTGTAAAATAAACACCACTGCTACAGAAACTTCAAGCCAACTAGCTTGAAACCCTATGTTCCACTGGGAACGTGAAGGAAAAACAATATATCTGGGGTAATCAAGGAGCACAAACTTATGCTTCATGCTTACTTAGAAGGTTCACCGAAAAATGAACTGAATTCACTACCTTTTCTCACACATGATACCAGCTCCAAATATATCTTGATAATTTAAAAGGAGCAGTGGTTATTTGGGTGGTTTCTTAAAAAGTTTAATAATCACTAAATGTGATCATCAGACCAAAGATCTGCCAAACTAAGCAAGTATATTGATAAATAGATGCATTCATTAACTTTAAAAAAAATAGCGAAATCACTTCCATAGTCTTTACTTCTCTCACTTCTTTTAATAAGAATTGTTAGATTTCCAACAGCTATTTCGTCCTATTATGGGATTCTTCAGTAGTGCGCACCCGCAGCGCCGCCAGTGATCGTACTGGTGACGATTAAGTTATAAGACCAAGCTTATTGATTGTTCAGTCACTTTGATTGAAATTTTATCACCACTGAACTCTAACTTTATCGATTCGTAATACAGCATTGCCCTCACTAATGACTTCCATAGGCATCCCACCCTACACCTTGACACAATGGCCCCCACTTGTCATGACTTCCAACTGCATCTTCAGGAAATCTATCCAGTAGCCGTCAATGAATTGGAGAATGATATTTAGACTATGGGATTTGTATTATTTTCAACTGTTAGATTAGAGAGAGAGATCACTGGGAGCACTAGGTAACTGTTTCATCAAATTCTGGGACTCCTCATCAGTGCACACTTACGATGCCGCCAGGACCTTCAAGTTACAAGACCACTCAACAACTTTGACATGATAAACTACAATCAATACTGAAAGAGTATTCAAAGACAATTATTTATTATTATTTTATTCGCTTACATTCCCAGTTGGTTTCACGCTAGAGGCTTGCAGTTTCAGTAGCAGTGGTGTTCACTTTTACTGAATGTTGTCGCTAGCCCAATGCCCAAACGTCCCCCTTTACCAGTCTAATTACTGGGGCTTAACGAGGTTTGGGAGTGCGTCTGTGGCCGGTGATCGAACGCCGTACTACATGAGGCGTAATCGGCGAGCATTCTACCGCTGTGCCATCAACAAACACAAACCAAGACAATTATGAAGCGTTTATTGTAAATACAATACACCGAAGAAATAGCCTACCTTTCCGGTAAAGTACAAACACACAAAACTATTCTCTGTATTTACTCCGAAGTGATTTGTAGGTCACTAATAAGTAAACCTAAAATGAACTTTTGTATAAGTGTGTAAATAGATGGCACCTTCTCAAGTATCACTTAATTTTGCCTCATTATTACTATTGTGTATTATTATTATTGTTATTAGAATTATTAATCGTTTCATTATGGATAAAGTGTAATCTGTAAAATAAACAAACCTTCTTGATAAGATATTTTATACGCATTACACAAACCCTCTTAAGTAAACAATGTGAACGGGAGTTATTTTCTTTGACTCATACATTTATATACTGTCAACTTTATTTATTTATTTATATAAATTTTTTGACTTCTAAACACCTCCTTTAACCGCATAGGATATTGTGTGTTTAGAAATAAACAGATGTGGCATCTGGTATGAATTTTTACAGTGTATATGTAGGTGTTTTGACAATTTGTGCTGCTTATATTTACATTTTCTCTTTTTAAATAGTGCACTCCCCGATCTATTTATAGCCTTCCCCCACCCCACCCCATCCCAACTCCTGGGCCATCTCAATCCACAAACAACCAGACTCACTGAAAACAATACTGTATGCACTTGTACAAATCAATATATATATATATACATATATATACTACAATAATATTAGAACATTATTACTAAAGCGTGTGTTATAAAAAGTGATACAGAGGGGAAAACATAAAAAAAAACAACGCGAGATGTATTCATCAGAGTGTTAGGAGGAATGAGAATCACTCTTATCTATTTGTGTTTGTTGTTTTTGTTTACGTGTAAACATCCATCAGAATGGTGATCATGATGATGATGATGATGATAATGTTGATAATTAATACTGTAGAAAAACATACAAGAATGTGCGAAAGCCATTTGCATAAACATGCATATTTGACTATGTTAGTGTCTATGTGTATGCGTGTGCATGTGCGTGTTTGTGAGTGAGTGAGTGTAAGTGAGACATTTAATGTTTACATGTGTTAATCAAAATTGTGTTAAAGTCACTTCTGGATAAATGAAGACCAGATTTCATTAAATAATTCAGTTTTAAAGCTGTCGAATAAGTAATATACCCACCCACACCAAACCAGATGATTCTGTGTATAAAAAAACAGAAGTGTTATGTATATGTATTATGTAATAGGTGTTTTCACTTTAAGTTCTTTAAACAAAATCACCTATTTTTGTGCATTCTATATATTATAAATTCATTGAAATCATACGAGTTTAACAAGAGTGGAAGAGATACTGTGATAAAGTCACGTTTTTGGTTAATGACGAGAAACTAGTGTGATTCTGCTGTGAATCTGGAACCAGTTATATATTGGGCCCTGTTACACACTAGGAATATAATTTTTCCTTCTCGGAAACATCCAACTGCCTCGTTCGAATTATACTATTATTATTATTCCCTCTATTTCTTAGTGGGATCTAGGGCTTTAACAACACATCTTCACTTTATCCTATCTTCTGTCGTCCTCTTCAGCTTGGACCACGGTTGCCCACAATCTCTCACCTCCTCCTCCTCCTCCTCCAAATCACACGATTTCCTCCATGTCACCCCGGCACCGACGACCCACTCAACCTATGGCCTTGCGCACGATATTTTTCGACGGTTTCCTCTATATATATGTCCCACTGATCCATCTCCATTTTCTCCTATGTATTTGTTAAGCGATCGGCTCTTGGTTGATTTGTTTCCCAAACAGAGTTTCTTGTTGCTAATTCTCTCTGGCTGTCCATTTAATCTTCAGTATGGAGCGAAGGCAGCTGTTGCTGTAAATCTGGTGTGGCCTGTTGGAAATCCTTTTCGTGACACGCTGGCCAAGTTTCTGACACGTATAGAAGAACCGACTTGACATTGCTGTTAAAAATGCGAGTCTCTTGTCCCATATAACTGAGTGCAGAAGATTTCCAAACTGGTTTCAGGTTGATGAAGGCGTGAGTATCTTACCTTTCCAACTCTGACTTTGACATCTTCATCCGTTCCAACTGCCTGTAGTTGAAACCATGCTTCCTAGATAACTGAAGGAAGTAACCTCTTTTGAATCTCTCCCGTTCATGATGATTGGTGCTCGTTGTTGTTGTTGTTGCGGTTTGTTAGTTATCTTCATAACCTCCGTCTTCTCTATGTTCACTTGGAGTCCTGTCTTCGCTTACTGCTTCTTCAGCCAGTTTCTTGGTTTTCGCCTGTAATTCCTCGAGTTTGTGTGACATCAGACATATATCATCTGTGAAATCCAGATCTTCTAGAGTCTTCTAATCGGTCATCCAGCGTACTCCCGATTCCTCGCTCCCACTCACAGCCTGACGCATAATCCAGTCCAGCATAATTAAGAATATCAGCGTAGGTGATAACAGGCAGCCTTGTTTTAATCCTGTATCTATCTGGAACGTCTCACTGAGGTTTCCGTTGTGGATCACCTAATATGTGGCACTGTCATATAGCTGTCATATAGCTACCCCCTATAAATTCATGAATTCTGTGTTACTTTTAATTGATTTGATATTTAGTCAGTTTAGTAAAATATTTATGCATATTATCTCTGTCCCTTACTGATGCGTTGAAAAGGAAATCTATCTGTTGATACTGCTGACGGATTCAGCGTAATTTAAAACAGTATTAATGTTGTTGATAACAATATTTCTTTAATTCTTATGGTCAAATAAACATAGAGCTTAACGAAGAGGAACTTATCGAAAACCATATTCTGTGCTCATTAATCAATCAATCAATCACCAATCAATCAAATGAGCATCTTCAATCAATTAATATGCCTTTGGTAATTTATTCGATACCCGGTAGATGATAGAGAAAGACTCTTTAATCAATACTAGCTAGCTTTGTGACCTGTTTGAACGAGGTGATCTAATGTAGTACTGTTGATGGTCTTAACAATCCCTATATTTAGCCAAACTGGTCAGTAGGTGTTCCCGCACACAAAGAATTAAGTTGTTACAGTACAATCTCTAGTATAGTTGGCTTCATACAGGGAGCAGTTCATCACTGGGTATTTATCAGAGAGAATATTCCTTGTTCATTAATAATCAGCCGCTTAAACGACTGAAGTAGTCTGTTGTATCGCACACGAATCTATGATTCCCATTATAATGGGGTGCCTAGCCCAACTTTGAAAAAAAAAATCAATTAAATACTTTAGAGACACTCGTCTTTACCTTATTCCCTGGTAAACACAACTAGTAGTTTAAAATTAGCCTTTTCTCAGTACCATTTAGCTAATCTTAACCAATAATGAAAAAGCATGCGGCAAGGTCATTTTCCATCAGTATTTCATTTATTCTACGACTAAGTTCTATGACTCAGTACTCAGTTATGCTTCAGAGAGCGGATTCTGTATAACAAACCTCTCTTCATCTAAGAATAGGTACTCTAGTTTCAAGTATGTAATCGATCCGCAGTTGGTTGGATTCATATTGTGTGCTGCTGGCGAACTTGTTCTCTACATTGATTTCGGGAAGTCATTTAAGTAACTGTGAATTAGCAGTGGAATCTAGCATGCTCAATTCAGCCTATTTGGGATTTGTCAAATGGATGTACCTCTATTTTCCATTGAGTGATGCTGTTCCACCATCGTTTTAAACGCCAAAATGTTACCCACTAGATTTTTAGAGGCACAAGACTCACCCCTTGTGCAAGGGTTCAGTTATTATTCATTTTCCACCAAATTACTTCATGTTAATCCTCAGACACTGTACTAGGAGTTAACATGTCAACAGAGATTGAAAATTTAGGTTCAGTCAGTCAGCGGGAAAATAAAAAAATAATTGAGTTAAAACAGATATGAATAGGTTACAGGATTTCATCATGAGTTGACATCGGTTAGAGAACCATTGGAAAACCTACATGGTGTACTGGACAGCCAGCTGTTTCGTCAGTCTAGTTTGGGACACTTCATCATCAGGCAACCACCGACAGGCTTCGGACCCAGGATCTACTGATTACAAGGTGAGGTTATAGACCATTCAGCAGCCAGTATGACTCGATCCAATGGTCAGCTGATGAATTCTAGTTTCTGCCAATTCACGAAATGGCACGACCACTAGCGAATGTCATCTGTCATGATTAGTTGTCCTCACACCCGACCTGCTGCACCCTACTGGTCATGACTTCCTACTAGAACCCCAGGTAACTACCTACCTGAATAACACCAGTAGCTAGTTTTCGTTAACTTTGTATATCCTATTTCATGCGCACCAATTTCATAACTTTCAGTGGCACATATTATTACTCTTTTTAAAAGTATATAATTAATCTCCAAGCCTTTTCTTTATATTCCTGTAGTGGACATATACACATAAGCACACGTACACACAATTCACCTAACAAACTGTCAGGTGGCTGGCTACTTGCCGATTTCGTTATGACTTCTCCTCTTTAGCGGGAATAAAACCGGGAAAAAAGAATTTACAAACCATACGCATACTCACACATTTTATGAAAACACTTCAGGATGATCAAATATATCTGTGGTCATTTTTCTAAGAGACATTTAGACGGTTTTGTTATACATAAATGGCGTTCAGTTTAAATGAAATCGGTAGTCTCCAGTATCTTAACATGGTAGCGGCAACTGACTGACTAACCACTTACTAATACTGTACACACATACACACATGCACACATGCACACAATTACATTCACAGATAGTTAGAGATTTCACCGCCTAGCTTGGCTTAATTATTATTTTTCTGTTGTTGTTGTTGATGTTGTATCAAAGCCATTTCCATTTTGACAAACAGTGCTAAATATCATCCCTTAACCTAATCATACCATGGGTTACGACAATGAAGTAAAACAAATGCGGCTCTGTACCGAATGGACGACAGCAATAACAACAGCAACAGAAAGGGCTAAAAGAAGAAATAGCAGGGACATTTTAAAAAAAAGAGAAAACAGGTTTGAAAGAGTATGCATATTTTAATTACATTAACTGATAGGATTGTGCTTCGGTGGCACAGTGGTTAGGACGCTCTCCGACCATGCACATGGTCCGGGGTTCGATCCCTGACCCACGTACTCCTTTACCTCACCAAACCAGTAATAAAAAGCCTGTAAAGAGGAAAGGTTGGGCATGAGACTAGCAACTTCATCCTGTAAAAGTAAACACTGCTACAGAAACTTCAAGCCACTAGCTTGAAACCCACTGGGAACGTGAAGGAAAAAAAATTGATAGGATTAGTGATGCCATTAATGTTCGTCTAATCACCTGCTTTAGTATATTTTTATTCGGCTAAAAGTGAAGTGTATAAGTCAGTGGAATAAAAACTGCATCCATCACACTAATGTCCACTTTCCTGAAAGTTGTTGTTACAAAACCTAGAAATAAATGTATCTTAAAGATTACTGTCGAATTGACTTTTGGTACGGTGGTGTATAATCAGTATGATGCATCAAGCTGATAGATTTCATCTCGGATAGCTGTGGATTGTGTTACCGGATAATAATAAATAAGAAGGGGATGCAAAACATTCACTTGTCTAAAATCTTCCCTCTTTCATACTGAATGTTTCATAATGGTGTTCTAATTACAGGATTAGAATCAACTGGAAAATAAGATGTATCAGTCGAAAATGTCTTTTTCTTCAGTAATCTTGAATGTTCTCCAGACAGCGAATAATATTGTTTTTATGATTTTTAATCTTCTTTTTTTTTAAACAATTTTCAACGGTACTTGTGAATAAGAAGGCATACCTTTCTGTATTGTAACTGTGAAGTTCTCATTTTAAAGAAGCCATGAAGGTAAACTTACTGATCTAGATGGAAATTATGCAGTTAGAACTAAGTGTTCTGATAAAACTTGTTCAACTAAAATGTCATTCGACAGTCTCCTTAGCGTTTATCCGACCCATTTCCATTTTCTTTTGCATATTTGTTGAACGATAGGTTGTTAATTGGTTTGTTCTCAGAATTTCTTGTTTCTACTTCTTTCTGGACTTCTGATCTTCAATATTAGGCCAGCGAAGGTGGCTGACGATGAAAGTCTTCAGTCTTTTGGAAATGTTTTCCGTGAGGCATGTGTTAAGTTTTTGACTCATATAGAAGCATTGACTAAATAAACATTGATGTTAAAATTCGAATTTCGTTCTTTTCAATTCTGGCTAAATTTGACATCTTCATCCGCCTGTAGTTGAAATGATGCTTCCTAGATAATTGAAGGAAGTGACCCTCTTCAAGTTCATTCCGTCGATAGTGATGATTGGTGCGTGTTGTTGTTGTTTAGAAAAAAGATCAGAACAACCATATTTTACGTTGATATAATCAAAAACCTCAGGTGTTTTCGTTTTCGTATTTTCGATAATTTTAGTTAGTTAGTTAGTTAGTTAGTTAGTTAGTTAGTTAGTTAGTTAGTTAGTTAGTTAGTTAGTTAGTTAGTTAGTTAGTTAGTTAGTTAGTTAGTTAGTTAGTTAGTTAGTTAGTTAGTTAGTTAGTTAGTTAGTTAGTTAGTTAGTTAGTTAGTTAGTTAGTTAGTTAGTTAGTTAGTTAGTTAGTTAGTTAGTTAGTTAGTTAGTTAGTTAGTTAGTTAGTTAGTTAGTTAGTTAGTTAGTTAGTTAGTTAGTTAGTTAGTTAGTTAGTTAGTTAGTTAGTTAGTTAGTTAGTTAGTTAGTTAGTTAGTTAGTTAGTTAGTTAGTTCACACACTTATGCAATGTAATTATTTTCATACTAATAGTGGTGCCAGTGAAGAGGAAGCCTAAGTCTAGTACTTCTTATCATCTATCTCAAACTATCTAACATCACTCCGAGGCGTACCGTGATGACGAGTCACTTAGACGCATGATTTTTGTTACTTCTTAGTGATCAATCAACAGATTACTCAGTTTCTTTTTAATATTCAAGGCCATTTACACAATATACCCTTACTTGAATAGGTTTTTCACTGAAAAACTCTTCATTTATGATGGAACAATCATTCTGCATTTATGAATGATAAAAGCTGATGCCGTTTCCAACCGAAAACTTACATCCAACCTATGAAAACTTCGCTTTTTCACTAGGTAATTTATCTTCTGAACCAAAACTACTCTCTGAAACCACTTCTTGTGTACATGAAACAGTTGTAATCTGACCAGTTTATTGGTAAGACTATTCATTTAGACACAGATGGAGGATATATATCTCAAGAAAAACCACAGAAATACCTTGCTAATAGATATCTAAAGGTATGAAATCCAATTCCACGACTTCTTACAGTCTGGCTTGTCCTTGTGCTTCACATTAAATTGCAGTGAATCACAGTTCACGGTAGTTTCATATCGTTTAGATTAATAAGCATATACCACTAATGATAACAGAACTGATCTTCTCTCGCTCTATATTAATAATAAGGTGGCTCATTAAAAAGAATCACAAACAAAAAGCTCTGGTAAGGTACCAACCAGCAACCTGTTATGCAACAAACTGTTTGAAGAAAATAGAGACCGTTAAATGACATCACACGTAAGGCAAACCATTGCTCAAGTGGAAGCCCTAATTGGGAAACAATGAGTTTCGTGTGTCTTAGAGACTGACATGGAGGAAATCGTGTATATAGCAGAGGTAAGAGATTATGTGGAATCTTTAGGCCAGATGAACAGGGCTCCCCACTCGGAATCCAGGGGAATACTAACAATCATAATGTTAGGTTATGAATTGCAGTGATCAAAAAAGTATCTAGAATTGTCTTCTTGAATATAATCTTATTAGATAGGTGGTTTTAATCGAAAATGACCAGTTAGTCTACTTTTCATTTTATAAAATGTTAAACAGACAAATTAGAAGTAAGTAAGTAACTAACTCTTTCAGTCAACCATTTGATCTGATTAGTGTTTAATATTATTGTTTTCACACAGAAGACATTATTACCTTAGAGATTAATATTCTGTAAGCAATGTAAGCAGTTTTAACATAGTAACAAATCAGTGTCAGTTACAAATAAAGTATTCTAACAGTGACATTTTTCAAAATGTAGATGACGTAATAATTTGTTTTAATAAATGACTTAACAATGCTTTTAATTAAAACAACAGCAGCAACAACAACAACAAAATCACTTTTCTTTTCTTTCCTCCCTCTCCCACCTCTCTCTCTCTGTTGCTGAAAAATGTTCTCTAACATCGATGTGTCACCCAATGATGTAACAAATCGCATAACTTGTATACAGATTGTTAAAATTGAATAAACCAACTCGACAGTCATTCAGATCTTGACATGTAAAAGTGATTGATGAATGTCTACTTCGCCAACTTCTTATAGAGTTTTATTGTGCTAAGTGTATCCTACTGATTCTTTATACGCTTGAAACCATCCATACAGGCAACTTTAAAGATTGGATGGAGGATTTCATCATGTGCTGACATCTGTTAGAGAACCACTGCAAAGAGTACGGGGTAGGCAGCTATTTCGTCCTAGTTTGAGACTCTTTATCAGTATTCACCCACCGGGGTTCGAACCCAGGACCTTCTGGTTACAAGAATTCATGGGTTGGCCATTGGATAGGATCCCAATGACTGCTGAATGGTCTACGAGCTCGACTTGTAACCAGAAGGTCATGGGTTCGAACCCAAGTGGTGGGTGCGTACAGGTGAAGGGTCCCAAACCAGGCTGACGAAACAGTTGGCTGTCCAGTACTCCTCCATTCAGTCAAACAAAATCCCTACAAAACCAATACCTGAAAACTTTAAAGATATTCATTTCTTCATCAAATCAATACAATGATGATGACATTAAATTCTTATGCATCCATGAGATGGGATTCATAAATACATCTCAGTTACTAACCAGACAGTCAGTTAGATAGTTTTTAAGCTTTTATGGCATCTCGTTTTTTGGGGGATTAAACCCTAAAGGTGACTGAATTTCCAGTCAGATTCGTTGTGTTCTACTTTACTTTATATAAATAGGCATAGAGGACGACACTTATTAAAAACTTGCTGTAACAATTCTGCTAAATATAATTGGCTAAATAACCCATCCACCCACCCCTACACACATACACTCGACAAGACTGGAGCACTATTAAGTAATCAAGTAGGCGAATTAGACATAAATAGGTCATAAAGAAAAACAATGGTTTCTTTAAATATGTGTATATATGCACCTATACACACCCTATGCATGTATCTGTTTAATTGTATGTTTGTAGAAATGATCTTGAAATAAGGTTCATATACCATATCATGAATTACAAACTCATGTTTTTTTGTTTCTTCTCCTGTAAATTCAAATGTGTCGTTGTTGATGTTGTTGTTACTACAACTTTATGGTTAACTCAAGAGTGCATGGATCACTAGTGAAATCGTCACCGTCACACATACACATACACACTCACACACACAGGCACATACACACATGTAAACTCGGTAATGAAACAATAAACAATGTTGAAAACTTCTTCTTTCTTCAGAATATAAAGTCATTTAGATTGATAAGAATCTAATTTTCATTTTTCTTCGTCCTTATGATCATCATGATCATCACGATCATCATCTCCTTATTCGTCATCTACACCAACATAATTATGTTGCAGAGACATTGAGAGAGAAGAGAAATATGTTGAACGCATATTATTATTATTATTACAACCACCAGATGTCATGGTTCTAAACTAAAACCCGCATTTCAAAGGGGGAAAAGAATTATTTCATAGCCAATAGGATTTAATTAGCAAATAAATAGGTCGGGAGGGGGGTGCGAGGGCGATGAGTTTATAACAATGAGAAGTGAAATGAAGTCATCTCTTCTTTTTTATTTAGTTAGTCATTATTAGTTCAGGTAAGTTCTATTGGATTTTTTCTTCATTCACAATAAGCATAAGCACAATGACAGAGTGACAAAGTGAATAAAACTATTTGAAAGAGTAGAACATGAAACAAAAGCGGAATAAACTTTCGTGTACTTCTTTTGTCAGCATAGAAAACAATTTGGAGTGTATCAATTGAGAAGTTCACTTGTTTTATTTTTATATTTTTCAAGAATTAATTTGTAGGGATTGTTACAGATTAGATCAGGGATTGATATCAGTTAGAGAACCATTGAAAACCAGCCACAGGGAGTACTGGGCAGCTGTTTCAGCCTAGTTTGGGAATCATCAGCAGTACGAACCCACCACAGGGGGTTCAAACCCAGGACCTATAAGTTACAAGGCAACCTCGCATACCATTCAGTCCATGAATTCAAACTTCTACCAATTCGTGATTTAGCGCGACCCTCAACAATGTCGTCGATGGGACATCCATCCTCACACTTGACTGGATAGACCTCACTGGTCAAGACTTCTCACTAGAACTCCAGGAAACTCCGTCCTGTAGCAAGTCGCTAGCAAGCATCAGATTAATTTTCTACAGTTAGTTTGTAAGGATTACTTTTGTTTTATACGAGTTGGTTACGGATTGATATCAGTTAGAGAACCATTGAAAACCACCCAGGAGTACTGGACAGCCGTTTGGGAATCATCGGCACTACCTTGTGTATCATTCATCCCCTGGAAATATTCTGAATTAAACGTCATAGGCAAACGAATTTCAATAATGATCTTAAATCTAACTTACCCATAGCATGATCGAACTGCAGTTTACTCAGCGCTGTAGATTAGAATAATCCATGGGGTTAATAAAGCACTTAACCACCCTCCCGCGAAACTCTTCGAATCTAAATATATGTAAGACTTAAGCACTGTGGTAGCATTTAATTCTATATTAATCTCTTTTATTGAATATATCAAACAGTGTTATTATATTAATATTATTATTCCTTTAGGTTCCGAGTAGAACATAGGGTTTCAAGAATATTTCTCCATTTTTGTCCTGTTCTCTTCAGCCCTCTTTAGCTGGCTCCACGACTGACTATAAGCTCTCACCTCCTCACACTCGGACCTAGAAACAACGAGTTGTTTTGCATTTTCGGGCCTGGCTTACGTATAATGTCAATTAACGGTCTTCCCAGTGTGTATCCTAGCCATCTCCATCTCTTCCTTCGGAATATTTGTTGATCAGTAGCTTCTTGATTGGTCAGTGGTGAGAGTTCCTTGCTTCTTATTCTTTCAGACCAACCATCAGTATGAAGCAAGCGAAATTGGCCCTTGATAAAAGTTTGTGGTAGCCTGTTTGAAATACTTTTCTCTGATGCGCTGGCCAATTTTCTGACTCATATTAGAAGAAGTGTCTCGCTGACTCCCATACAGAGAAACATACGGTTTCGAACACAATTTGTTGTTTGTGATCCTACCATCAATTATTATTACACAACTTCAAAAATTTCAGCCTCCTAGCTTTCTTTTTTCCCGTCCCATTTGTCACAGGAGTAGTAGAATTTGATTATGAACAATAAATTATTTGTTCGAAACGTTATCCAATGATAAATAATACTGTTTCACTGTGTGTGTGTGTGTGATATGCTCTTCTATGCTCTTTCAGCTTTCTGATGTTAGAGAGAATCTTAGTTGCAGTTAATTTAAGATTGGTAAATTCTGTTTAACCGGACGATCATACCCCAAAAACCGTATACTTTCATCATTCAGGAAATGTTATAACATCTAAGTTTTTTTCCCTTCACGTTCAGCAGTGCTTCAGCAGGGCTTCAAGCTAGTGGCTTGAAGTTTCTGTAGCAGTGCTTATTTTACAGGATGAGGTTGCTAGCCTCATGCCCATCCTTTCCTCTTCACCAGCATTATTTCTGGCTTAGCGCGGTAAAGGAGTGCGTCCGTGTCCGGGGATCGAACCCTGGACCATGTGCATGGTCGGCGAGCGTCCTAACCGCTATGCCACCGACGCATTTCACACAGTGATACACCCATTGACTGGGTATTGGTTTTCAGGTGAACCAATTACACCCATCCGTGCCTCTTGCGAGACGAGACTGGCATGCAGGATCATCCTGTGGCGCAACCACTTGAGAGCCCTCTCCCTCGGTGGACCAAGTTAGCTGACTTAATCAGTTATGGATTCTCGAGTTTACTTGTTAGTGTTTATTTGTCAGTTAAACGAGACTTTTCAGGTGTGTATGTGTGTGTTTAATTCACTCTTGATTTTCCTGTTACCTGATGACTTAACCGGAATATCCGGCCTCTGTTAGCATTTCAACTGCTAGTACGGATGCTTCATCAATGTCTGTGGAGTCAAGAATTCGCATTTCGTCCTACTTTGGGCTAGTCGTCAACTGGATGTACCTGAGTTTGAAAGAATGGGTACTGCTGGGAAACATCATCACTCACCAGGGATTATAGATATATCCAGATGACGAGTCCCAACGTAGGACGAAATGCGCATCGTGGATTCCATTTCTTGAAAAGACTATGCCTAAATATAACAAGTTCTTATAAATATCACATTATCAGGGAATAAATTCTCCACCTTGTTATTAGTAACATATTTTACTGTCAATAAAAGTAAACGTTGCAAAAGTTGGCCACACCTAACCCCCCCTCAACCGCCCACACACACCAACACACAAACACACATACATTTACATGAGTGTAGACGTATACATATATAAATACACCTATAAGTGAACATTTACATTAAAATCTAATTTTTAACCTATTACATGATTGATCATTCATATTTGAGTTTGAGTTGACAAGAAAATTTGTGTCAAAATATGTTGTGTTATTTACAAAATGAAACACACATTCATTTCCTTCCGTGTTGTTCAGGTGCTTCATTCGATCTTGTTGATTTTATTTAGTGATAACAAAATGACAGGCAGTTTTAAAATGAAGGAAAATATTGTTGATTACTCTCTTCATTCTTCATTTTTTGACTATCTTTCATACATATACACAGACATACATGCGCACACGCGCATACATACACACAAACACACACCTACGCACTTACACTGACATGCGCATGCACTGGCTCCTATAACTATTTCTCTCTCTCTCTCGTAGAACAATTAAACAACATTTTCCTTCCCTTATTGTTCATAGTTGGAAAAAAACAACAACAGAAAACAGATTTGTTAATATATGCTTACTTAATAATAAATAGGTGGGAATTAGTTTTATTGAAAAATCACATCTGAGTACTTTTTGAGTTTTACAGAGTTTTGTTTTCAATGTGAAACAAGCTTCCAGTCCTCTAGACGTATTCATCCCCTCAAAGCGGACTAAGTGATATATGCTGCAAGACGTTCTTCAGGGGTGTTGAAATAGTTGGTTAGACCATAAAGTATTATTATTATTGTTTCCTTTAATTCCTAGAGGAACATACGGCTTCAGCCGTACGTCTCCAATGCGTTCGGTTCTCTGTTAGAGTCTTCACCTGCCTCCATGTCTACCCACACGTTTTCATTTCCTCTTCACATGACCCCCTCCAAGTCAACTTTGCACTGACGACCAACTCGCCGCTTCCCGTTCGGGTTCCACTTGAGCGATGGCTTGTCTAGTGATGTCACTTGATGCATTGTTTCCTCAGAGTATGGCCAATCCATCTCCATTTCTTCCTGCCTATTTATTTCACAATCGGTTCTCGCTCCCAGAGATCCCTGTTACTAATCTTTTCTGGCCGGCCATCTGATCTCGAGTATTGAGCGAAGACAACTGTTAATGAAGGTCTGTAGTTTGTTTGAGATGCTCTTTATGACGCGCTGGCCAAGTCTCTGATCCGTATGGTGGGTAGCACTGACTTCACATTGAAGTTGAAAATCCGGATGTTATTTTTGATGGTGAGTGTTGTTGACCTCCACACAGACTTGAGAGTAGTGAAAGCTTGTCTTGCTTTTCCGATTCTTGCTTTGATATCCTCGTCAGTTCCGCCTGTAGTTGAAACGATGCTTCCAAGGTAGGTAAAAGAGGTTGTTTCTTTCAGGTTCCTTCCATTTATGCTGATTGTTGTCTGTTGTTGTTCTTGCCCAGGAATCTTCATCACCTCTGTTTTCTCTATGTTCACCTGAAGTCCTATCTTTGATGTTTCTTCTACCAACTTGTTGCTTTCCGCTTGCATATCTTCCAGTTTGTGGGAAATCAGACGTATATCATCGGCAAAGTCCAGATCCTCTAAGTTTTTGTATGAGTCCATTTTATGCCTGTTTCCTCATTGCTCGCTGTTTGTCGCATTATCCAGTCTACTGCAATCAGGAAAATCATTGGCGATAGTAGGCAGCCAGCCTTGTCTTACTCCTGTCCTCACTTCGAAGGACTGACTGAATGGTTTCCGCATACGACAGTGTACAGAAGTACAGCAGTTCAACTTGCCACGCTCCACGCAGTGCACAAAGACCGAAGAAAGAGACAGTGAAAACACTCAAGAGAAATGCGAGGGATAAAGAATGAGAACATGGAAAAATAATAGGGGTTCAGAAGATATTGGCAAATCACAGAGAGCGAATGCATCTGCACCTTTGAGAACGATTTCTAGCCATATCTCCTAAGTACAGAGAAGCGCAATAAAGACTTCCCAATTGTATATAACTTTAAAATAACCTTAACGTTAAAAGTAATTTACAAAAATTACTATCCCTAATGGGTTCATCAAAAATGTTGATTGGTGTAAAATCTGATTACTTACGACTTCATCAGAAAATTGAACTCTGTGTTGAAGGGACTTAAACTAGGAGGGAAAAGGTGTCCTTTGCCCCCTCCCGCCCCGGTTCAAACTTGAATATATTTCTTCTATTAAATATTTAGGCATTATAATTGACAATAATACTTAGTTCTTGAAGGGTAAAAATGAAGACAAATCTGTGATTGTGCCTGAGAACTAGTTACTTGTTTCTGTATGAGTACTCTTATAGACCCCCTGAATAACCTAATTCAGAGAGTACTTTAAAATGTGGAAATATCCGTTCACCTAACTGTGAATTATTGTTTGAAAGTGTCGTCTACACTAGTATGCTACTTGTATCTGTTAGACGAATATTTTTTTTCCTATTCCTTCACTTTCCCAGTGGAAAATAGGGGACTTAAAGATAGAAGCTTGAAATTTCTGTAGCAGTGGTGATTATTTTATTTTCCAGGATGAAGTTGCTAGCCTCATGCCCAACCTTCCTTCTTTACCAGTCTTACTACTGGCTTAGTGAGGTAAAAGGGGGCGTCCGTGACCGGGGATCGAACCCCGGACCACCTGCATGGTCGGCGTGGTCGTGTTAGATGAATATGAGTATCAAAAAATCTTTGAGGAAATATTTCTTCATCCACTATCTGAATGCAGGGGATAAGTGGATGATCATCATAACACACTAATCTTTTAACTATCATCAGTTTAAAGTCATCTTCAAATCTTGTTTTTTAACTGTAAGGTATAATTAAATATATTGCTGTTACTATTACTCTTACTCTTACTCTTAAGCATAGTCTATTTATTGTTACAGTTATGAATGAAACATGCATAGAACGTAGAAAAGAAATCTGGTTATTTCTCTAGGGAGATAGTCGACAAGGATGGAGAATAAATCACTTAAATAGTTCCCTGTTTCTTTTATCCCCATTATTAATAATGGGACAATAATAATGCTAAATGCTAAAAATACCAAAGTGTTAATGACCCATTTTCATCTCACTGATGAAGAAAATAGTAATTATCCCCGTCTCTCTGTCTCCCAGTCTCTGCGTGTGTTTAGGTTCAACACTGGAGATTGATAAAGTGTAACAGATAAGGTGCGCTCGAATGATGAACAAGTTAAATAATCCAACTGAAATAAGAAAGTAATCTTGAATGAAACTTATAATTTTCTCACAATGAGTTAAAATAGTTAAAAAGTATTACAATTATACTCCACCATCAGGGATATATATATAGGGATTATAATAACTCGAATAAGGTGATCATCATAATTTATAATGACTCAGTTAGTTAAATCATTACAACATTTCACAAAATATATAGGTGACATTTCTCCATCAAGTGAGACATTTAAAAACACTGACAGTTGATATGTGTGTCAATGACATATGAAAGGAGTATTTTAACATTATTACTTTAGTGAACTATTGAGTGCATTGTCTATCTAGTTTCAACATTGAACTTTACACCGATGTGCAGCAGTTCCAATCGCCATACTCCCTCCTTGTAGCACACAAAGCCAGCGAAGAAGAAAGTAAAAAGAAACGCTAAATAGAGACAGATAACAGAGATATGAGGCAAAAAGAATAGTAATATCGAAGAACAACATGGTTTTATTGGGTATTATAAGTCACAAGGAGTGGATGCATCTGTGCCATTGAGGCAGATTTTGAGCCATATCACCAATTGTCTCCAGTCTCCACTGGTGTTTACCGTCCCGAAGACTCCAACCAGGAAGCCAGTCTACACCTTCCTACGTGGCTGACTGGCTTAAACTAACTGTTGTGGATTTCATTGATTGGTGAAGCCATGTTTTGGTTTGACCACTACTGGTTTTTTCCAACCTGATCCATCCTATGTCAGTTAACATTGCCCGTCAAGGAAGGTGATGGCTAGATATGCATGCGTAACACATGTTCTAACCACCTCAGTCGATGTCACTTCACAGCCTCGTCTATTGATTCCCCCTCTTTACTTAGCACTCGACGCCTAACCTGGATATTACTCACCCTTTTATACCATTTCACATGGGAGATAGAACGCAGGTACCTAAGATCAAAGACAGCTAGCCAGCCTTTTCATGTCTTCCACTCTTAATGACCAGGTCTCACAGCCATAATGAAGGAGGATGGAGAAGACTGCTGAGCAGTACACACGCCCTTTGGTCTACAGCCAGCTGGATATCACATCTACGCCAGAGACGGTGTAAACTGGCATATGCGAAACGAGACTTCTGTATCCGTGCTGAGATATCGTCAGCGATCAACCCGTTGGTGCTGGCTGATGCAACTTTCCAAATAGGTGAATTGGTCAACGTGCTCTACCACTTCACTCCCTATTTCTAAGCTAGGAGTCAGTGTAGTCCAGTCCTGTAACATTGTCTTACACTTGGTGGGAGCTAATTGCATGCCAAACATTCGCTGATTGCAACTCAAGGTGTTCAGAAGACTCTGCATTTTGCCAGCGTCTTCACCTACGAGAACTATTATTATCCACATGCATATTCTAAGTCAACGAGATTATTCCCTGGTGGTAACAAGTAGATCCCTGAGTGGCTGAAGTGAGCAGTTATGATTAATTCCATTAGTACATCTATAATGAAATTGAATAGAAATGGGGGTAGTGAGTATTCCTGACGGACACCACTAGTTGTCACCAGTAGTGGTTGTATTACAACAGTAGCATGCAGTTTTATGCAGTTATGCTTGTCTTCTTGATTAACATTTATGGTGTCAAAGCAGATCATATACTGTGATATGAATAATTACAGTCAAGATTTCACCTTCACGAACTGTGGAAATGGCAGATCAAGAATTTGCAAACTTGTGAATTTGATTTATGGTATTACCAGTTCACCCGTGTAGTCAGCCAGATATCGGGTACACCGCTGATAAATTTAGCCCCTGATGCGCGACACAGTCGTCTGTCTTGGGCGATTAGATTACTTCTATATGTGGTTGTCTGGTAAGCAACACTGGTTGATCATAAGTGGTACGAAAGTATTCATCTGAGTCAATCAGTCAATCAATTAACAGTCTATATTTTTCTGTGGAAGTAACCGTTGACTCGTGAATACCGCCCTTTTCAATAAAGATGAAATATTTATAACTTGAAATGACAAAAACACGTATACCAGTATTGTATTTTCTGACGAATTATAGTTTTGAATTTATTTTTATTATTACTTACTTTGCACATGGTCCGGGGTTCGATCCCCGGCCGACGCACTCCTTTACCTCGCTAAGCCAGAAATAATGCTGGTGAAGAGGAAAGGTTGGGCATGAGGCTAGCAACCCCATCCTGTAAAATAAACACTGCTACAGAAATTTCAAGCCACTAGCTTGAAGCTCTATGTTCCACTAGGGAACGTAAAGGAAAAAAAATTACATACTTTGATCCTCTGGCTTCTGAGTGGAACATAGGACTTCCAACTTGAGGTCTGAAGTTTCACTAACAAAAGTTACTTATTTTGTAAGGGATGGGGTTGCTAGCTTGGAGTGAAGCCCAACCCTACTTCTTTACTAGGGGATCACTTGCGGCCAAGCAACGTTTACCGGAGATCGAACCCGGAGCACATCATCAGGTCTGAACCACTGGAGAATAAGACATTTTAGAATATACAATGCATTCCTTGAATGAACATAATAAATAAATGCCATTTTATCAATCTTCTTTTTTATTTATCCCATTGCAGAATGTTTCCTATGACAGCGTTTCCATTGAATCCTGTTAACTGTGGTCGAACATCAACAGACTTAATATGGCCAAGTCCTGGAACACTTCAAGGCATTGGATCTGGATTGAACTGTGATCCATTGATGTATAACAATCATAATTCTTCATCATTATCATCACCATCAAATCATGGTGTAATAAATAATTCAGCCGGGATATTCAGTGGAGCGTCAAATTTTCTTTCACGACCCAACTATAACTGTGGTGTAAATCAAACCTATCGACTACAACAACAACAACAACAACAACAGAATTCAACAAATTATTTAAACGAAGAGATAACGAATCAATGCAATGACAGTATCGATGTTAGTGGTGTTAACGCCACCAGTAATACAGATTCACATTTGCCAAATGAAAAATCCCAAATAACAACTATAGCCAATAAATCATCAACACTGGTCGATATGACAACAAAAACGGAATGTTTGCCTCAAATTGGTAAATTCCCTACAACATTATCAAGTACAGAGAAGAGTGAAGCTCAAAGCGTTACAAATTATGACAGTTGGTCTCGTGAACACCGGAAAAAGCATAAAAAATCAAAAATGCATTCATCAGCTAATTCAGCTGAAAATGATTCCTTAAGAAGTAAGACAACATTATCGTCTACAAAGGCATCACCACACCCCATCTATGTAGATGAATCTGTTGATGGCTTATATCATAAGTTGAATGGAATTTCTGATGACATCACAGCATCAGTTAGTGGAGGAGTATTATCAGCTTCGAAGACAAGACCATCGGATATGAAGGAAACATCTGAAGACTATTCATCGAATGTTAATGAAGAGGATGAGGAGGAGCAGGCGGTGGAAGAAGCAGGAAATTATCCATTCAATATGTTTTCTACTCCAGGTCATAATAATAATAATCATAATAATAATTTCCCTGGTTCTATATCAACTGGTGATTATGATAATCGTTATAATGCTTCATCATTCCGACAATATGATCAGTGTCAGTCATCATCATCATCATTATCTCGTCATGATGAGAATATAAAACGTACATTGAATAATATAATTAATATGAATTATTCAGTAAGACCACATCATTCTCAGTATACAGAGAATTCAGGTATAGACGAAGAAACGTATAAAACAATGATAAATACAAGTAATCCTGATGATATTGTCACTTCATCAAGCAATCCGAGTAGTATTGAAAGGCGATTAAATAATCAATCAACAGAATTAGACTCAGACGCCTGGAACACGTCGATTCATTCACAGTATTCACAAAATATCCTGCCACAACAGTTGGCATCATTTTATTCAAGTTGTTCAAATGAGCTGGCTTTAAGACAAAGTTTATTATTCAATTCACATCAAAATCAAAATCATAGTTTGGAGACAGGAAATTATTCCATGTATCCCCATCATCATCAGCATCCTTCTCATCATTCTCATCCACATCAGTCTGAATCTGGACGTCATACATCAACATCATCTTCATCTCCTCCTCCCCCTCCTCCTCTTCCACCACTACCAGGGCCCGCAGCAGCAGCAGCAACAACAATGTCAACAATGCCAACCAGTATAGAGCATAATTCTTCCACTGGAATGAGTCGTAATGAAATGGAATTTTTAAGTAATTTCAATAAATTATCCTCTGATGAAGTGGTTAAATTTACTACTACTGCTAATAATAACAACAGTGAACCGAATGATATAAAAGTCGTTACAAAGTTCAATAATGCAATACAACAGCAGCAACAACAAGGGACAAGACGAATGATAAATGGTCCATTAGGGCAGAATAATTTAGATGTATGCAAGTTACCATATCAACAGCATCAACAATCACAACATCGACAAGGAGCTGCTGGTGGTGTTGGTGGTCAAATGATTGATGATATAAGCGCAGCATATCATTCAGCTGCAGCTATGGCAGCAGCTGCAGTAGTTGCACAAGCTGCAGTGGCTAGTGCAAATGTGACAGGTCATCAAAATCATCCTCACCTTCATCATCATCATCCCCATCCCCAACCCCATTCACATCCTCATTCTCATTCTTCACTTCAACATTCTATCCCACTAACACAACACCAACACCACCATCAACAACAACAACATTTGCAATCACAACAGCAACAACAACAACAACAATCACAGTTCACTGAAAGTGAACATTCCATTATGCATCCACATAATACAGAACAATATAGTATGAATACTAGTAATAATAGTAATGGTAGTAGTAGTAATAATAGTAATAATATATTACATCAATCACAATATAATAATATGATGAATCAAAGTCTAGGATTATTTCCTCTTATGAACAATTCGAATTCGTTGAATACAACAATACAAAGTATGAATAATAATAAAACAATGAAAAATAAAAAGCTTACAGTTACAGGTTAGTTAAAACAAAACAAAACAAAATAAAATAAAATGAATAATAATGACAAGTGAATTAGTTTCTGTTGCTATATTTATTATTCTCCTGTCTGTTTTTCTTGTAAATCCATAGGCATTTCTAGTACTCTGTCTCTATATGTGTGTGTACTTGATTGTTTACGTATCCATGGTAGTTGTAGGCATGTAGACGTCTTCTATGTGGTATTAATGCATATGGTAACAGTTTGGAATATTATTGACAGCTGAAAGGATTGTTTCAGAATGAATGATACTACGGTTTGTTTATTTTACATCCACTGGTAATGATGAAATATGTAAAACGGTCTATGACTTGTTTTTAGTCCTTCTGTTCTTCCTCCTGAATGTGGACAACTTAGACAGGGGGAGAATAAGACGTGAATTGAAGGTTCTTCACTTTATCCTCAGATGGACATTGATAATTCAGTTGTGTGTGTGTGTAATTAGCAAAATTTATACCGCTAATGGGGGAAATTCCTCAAGGTTCTCTTTGGAGACCCAAAATACACGGGTGATAAATGACAATAAAGAGGACAAGCATACTTGGTTGGTGATGTATTTGACATAGAGAAGACGGGGATGATGAAAATACGCGACAGTCGTCAACAACAACAACAATTACAAGCACCAATCAACATTATCAATGGAAGCAAAATGGAACGAGGTCAATGCCTTCCCTTATACAACCAGGCAGCAGGAATTAAGATGTGAAAACTAGTCAGGATCAGAAAGGCAAGACAAACCTTTATTACTCTGAGGTCAGTGTGAAAATCAGTTGGGTTAGAAACTTAATGAGTCGTGAAAAGGATTTCGAATAGGATACTGAAGACTTTTATCAATAGTTGCCTTCATTGGCTACATATTAGAGATAAAATGGCCGGCCAGAAAGAATTAACACACCAAGAAACTCTGGAAATGAAACAATCATCAAGAACATATTTTTCAACGAATATGTGGAAGAAAATGGAAATGGATTGGAATAAACACTGGGGAGACCGATGGGTTGTCCACCGCTCAACTGGAAACCGAATGGGAAATGACGAGTTGTGCTGCGGTCCAGGGATGAAAAGGGGGAGATCGTGTAAGAAGGAGATGGGAGCTTAAGGATAATTGTGGAGCAACTTGAAAAGGATTGAGGACGACAAGGTGATGTGGCGATGTGCTGTTGAAGCCCTATGTTCTACTATGAACCAGACTGAATAATAGTGCGTCCGTGGCACAGCGGTTAGGACTCTCACCGACCATGCACATGGTTCAGGGTTCGATCCCCTGCTGACGCACCCCTGATATCGATGGTTGGCCTGCAAAATTTGGGCTACTGATATGCCATGCTGAAAATTCTATACTTGTAGCAAAAATACGGTGTGGAATCAAGCTATAATCAAAATTTAAAAAAAAATAAAGTGAATAATAAATAGTATACTACCACTACTGATGTTAATGATACTTTGTTAAAAATACAACTAACTAGTTGGTTGTGGCATTTTTGTGACATTGTACACAGATCTTTTTTTTATTCCTTCACTAACCCAGTGGAACATAGGGCTTCAAGCTAGAGGCTCCAAGTTTCTTTATCAGTGTTTATTTTACAGGATGGGGTTGCTAGCCTCATGCCCAACCTTTCCCCTTTACCAGCTTTATTTCTGGCTTAGAGAGGTAAAGGAGTTCACCGGCCGGGGATCGAACCCCGGACCATGTTCACGGTCGGCGAGTATCCTAACCGCTATGCCACCGACGCACGTACACAGATCTAATAATAGTATTTTTAGTAACGTTATTGAAGCAGTATCACTTCACTTTGGATAAGCTTTGATGAATGTTAAGACTACATATATTGTTTTATAATAACTTCCATTTTCAAAGGGTTAGGATTGAACACACTATTTGACGGTTATTTAAGCCACTTGAGATGTGATTCAAACCCGTGACACAGCAGGCGAAGGTTTAGCACCAAAATCCAGCGATTCACAGCTCTGTTGAAGTCTTGTTGACAAGTACCATTAAGGGAAAGAGAGTATTTCAAAACTGAACTATGGGGCAGTGAATAATTTCTCAATGCAGTGTGTGGCATTTGTAAACTTTATCTAAGTTTATAAATAACACTGAACGTTTTGAGTGTGACTCTAAATTACATAAAATAATTAATTCCCTCAAGGTATATACGACCTAATGTGAAATTTTTTTCCCAAATATTTTGTACTATTCAACAGAAGGAAGAGAATGCGTGAACTGTGGGGCTACAAGCACACCATTGTGGAGACGAGATGGTCAAGGCAATTATTTATGTAATGCTTGTGGATTATATCAGAAAATGAATGGTCAAAATCGTCCATTAATTAAGCCTAAAAGAAGACTGGTGAGATTTTTTGTGTATCTTTCATTTTTTTTCTTTATTTGATTCAGGATAACTTGATACATACTGATGCGATGTTTTAAATAAGCAACCTCTGGAATTGAAATTTTAATCAGCTTATCCTAATAAATGTTTAGACATTTTTTGATTGGTTGGTGGAGGCTGAATTCTTTGAGTCAAGTTTTCAATGTGGATACTGTGCTAGGTGCCTTGGTATCACAATGCGCCCTGAACTGTTGTTATTAGATGGTTTTGACCAATTAACAGGAAGCCTTGCCTGACTTAGTTCTCGCTCCTGTTGGCACTCACCAGTCAGCAAGGCGTGAATCTGCAATCTTCAAGGAACAACTCATGTCCCTTATGAGATTCGTACCTGTATCAGCCAGTGGTGCAGTCAGAGACATTATCATTGACCTCCTGCAGGAATGTGTTACATACATTGATTGGACACTGAGTAGTAAGTAAATGGTGTCATGTGCCTAGTCCTTTATTTGGTTGGTGCAAACTTAATTCTGTCAGCGGTCCAGGAAAGAATGACTAAACCTTTGATGTTGAAGTTGTTGATAATCAACAAAGGTTTCATGTCTTTAGAAACCTTTCAATAAAATATACATCAATACGCTTAAAGAAAGTTTTGGGTTGTCTGTAGTAAAAACCTGCATCATGTAACTCTGAAATAAGGGAAATAATGCTAATTTTCTCAATGAATTAATTAATGGGTAATAGCAAACTGTAAATTTCAAAACTGGAACTGCACTTCACCTGTGTTTGTAAGAAAAATAAACGTCGCAATTAAGCAAATGCGTCAGTAGTCCAGTAGCAGAATATTCGTCAACCACGCCTCACATGGTCCGTGGTCCGATTCCCGATCGACGTACTCTGAAACCTCACTTATGCGGTAGTAAGTTTAATAAAGAGAGAGAAGATTAATCATGAGACTAGCGGCCTGAACCTGTAAAAGCAGCATAAAAGCTACTGGAACACTTTAAAACTCAAGCATGAAACCTTACGCTCTACTTGAAACACAAAAGAATTATTTTTAAAAATATATTTGTGCAGGAACCATTTTTCTGAACGTAATCTGATACTGTAGAGAATTGAAGATCATTCAGAGATTATCGAAAATATAATTATCAAAGGATATGCAGCGTTTGTTCGTTGTTCGTTCAAGTTAATCCTGAGACATTGTCTAGGCGTCAATACTAAGAGCTGGCACCTAAAACGATGGGGGGGGGGGGGAATGCAAGTACATCCGGTTGTTGAGTCCGAATTTAGGTCGAACTACGCATCCTGGATTCCCACTGCTACACGCCATCCACCAAAACTACTTTAAGTATTCAATTCTGCTGAAACTTAGAATAAAAATAAATTTGGACTAAATAAACTAAGTTTAAATCTTCTTTCACCTTTAGAATATCTAAAATGTAAGTTTAGAAAGAAAAGCAGACACATCAGATATGAAATTATGGTAACTGCTATCAATATAAACAACATTTAAGCACTTATCTGTTTCCTAAAAGCTTGTGTGAAGAAATGCGCTTTATCTATTAGAGAAACATGTTCCATCTGTTGCCTAGAAAATAAGAATTACATAAGTAAATTGTAACAGATTTCATGCATCTATCTGCATCCATTTTATTTTGCCATAGTGGCAATGATTATTACAACGAATGTTTCCATTAAAACGTATGCAATAACTATTAATTAATTATTCAATTATCGTAGAATTTATTTCTCATTAATGCCAGGAAATGGATTCATCGGAATGCGCTGTGTGTTTATTTAGACTAAAATCAATTTTTTGCTGTTGACTGTTTCTGTTTGTGATTGGCATATTCAGAATTCGGATGATGAAAGATGCTTCTGCTGACTTCATTAACGCCCTCGAGTTAAATAGACCTTTATGAGCTAGGCTGATGCCGGCATTATATCAGCAGCAAATCCTGTGGCATCTGAAAGTGGTTGAGACTGTAAAAGGGGGTGATGATTGGGGTGAAGACAGAAAACTGAGTTATTTCAGAAATGGTAACTGGGATATGGAATTCCATCACAGACCACTTTGCCCTTTTCTCTCCAGTCGTATTTAGCCGACTCCACGGTTGTCCACAGGCTGTTATCACCTTCATACCACCCTCGGACCCAAGCCAAACTCGTCATTTCCCATTCGAGTTCTACTCGCAAGCTGTCACTCGACGGTTTTTCTCAGTATATGTCCGACAGATCTCCAATTTCTTTGGAATATTTCCTGTGCCATAGATTCTCGATTGATTGGTTCCCAGAGTCTTTCGTTTCTAATTCTTCCCGGGTGACTGCCTGATTTTCAGTATACAGTTGGCAGAGTCATTTGGGATAAAAGTCTTCAGTGGCCTGTTAGAAATGCTTCCCATAACGCGCACTGACTGACTCAATATTAGTATCGAAAATCCAAAACTTTTTCTTTATCGTGAATGCAGCAGGCTTCCAAACTGTTTGCAGAGTGATGAATGTCTATCTTGCCTTTCCGATCTTGGCTGGTTTTAACATGCTCATCCGTGTTGTCGCCCCTAGTTGAAAGGATGCTGCCTGACTGTATAAGTGAAGAAGGTGACCTCGTTCAAATTTCTCCCGTTAGGTGATAGTGATTAGGCAACTTTATCACCTCCTTCTTCTCTCTATGTTCACTTGATGCACTGTCTTCACTGACTGTCACTTCTATCAACTTGTTGGTTTTCTCCTGTAAGTCTTCCGATTTATGTGACAGCAGACAGAGATCGTCCACAGAGTCCAGAATTTTCTTATCGGTCAATCATTGATCACAGATACTTAGAATTCATTGATTTGGAATGTTTGATCATGTTTCCGAGTACGCGTAATATCATCATCGAAAAAAAACATTGACATTTCTCCTCGACTGTATTTCATTTATCCTATCGTTGAATTTAAAGAAACATTTTCCGCTTAAATTAATTTCCGCCAATTAGTTACTAAAAGTCAAAATGAATAGAAATGATCAAAATATTCTGGGGAGGGGATCAGAAGTAACAACGAGTGTTTGTGTATGTGTGTGGATGTGTGCGAAATGTGTTTATTAGACTCAACAATAATAATATCGCATCATACAGAATCATATTCACGCCTGATTGAAATATATTTGACATGTGTTCAACAGGATCTTGTTATCGTATTGTCACGCCTTATTTCCATGCAAACATTACCATATATACATACTGAGGATACATCTTTGACTCAACTTGCCTTCAACTATCCATATCATGTGTTATGGAGTCAATTATTGTGATATTGTCTTCATATTAAGATGGAAGACATATTTTCATTAATACTGATACGATTAATGTTGATATTGCCAGTAATATTATTATTATGAATGACGATAGGATTAATGTCAGATAGAATTTTAAAGCTTTTATTTTCTCTACTTGTTTATATGATCGGGCTTTCCTTGTGATTGAAAACTTTGACGTCATTTGCCTAGAAACTAATGTATATACATATATGAACTCCGAGATGTTAAATAATTGACATACCCCTTTATTACTTTCTGACAAATTGTTACTGGGATTGCGTAATTCCATCGAAACTATGGGAAAAGAATATAGGGGAAAAGATGGTTAAGATCTTGATGATAAAAAGAAGATGTAGAAGATGAGGCAATCATTTTTTTGCATCAAGTCTTATTAATTCAAAGATAGTCCTGTGGAGTTCATAGTTTTTTTAATGAAATATGTAGTAGGATTAGGAGTAGAAGTAGCAGATAAGTTAGTTGGAATCCGGAACACCGATTTCTCATGTGTCAGGTTATGTGTGAAGGCTGATGATACAACTCAGCTGCCTACGCTGAAGTAGCGGGACACAATTCGAACTCGAATGGCTAAGTCAGTGAGCCACTATCTATTTGAATTTAGCCTAACCCTCGAACTAAACCTAATATCTCCCTAATTAGGTTCGGCTAAATCTAACTTATCGTTAGCCTAAAATTTTGACCTAATCTCACCCCCCCGAAACCTAACTTATAACTTTCTAGATAACCCATTTAATGTCATGACACTTCATTAGTCATATTTTATTCATGATTATAATATCATTTACCTGGTTTCACTGGCTGGCTGGTTTCAACATAGAACTTTTCACCGATGTGCAGCAGTTCGAGTCGCCACACTCCCTCTTGGTAGCACACAAAGTCAGAGAAGAAGAAAGTAAAAGGAAACGCAAAATAGAGACAGTAAACAGAGATATGAGGCAAAAAGAATAGTACTATCAAAGAACAAAATAGTTTTATTGGGTATTATAAGTCACAAGGAGTGGATGCATCTGCGCCACTGAGAACGATTTGGAACCATATTACCAATAGTCTCCAGCCTTCATTGGTGTTCACCGTCCCGAGGACCCCAACCAGGAAGCCAATCTACACCTTCCTACGTGGCTGGCTTAAACTAACTATTGTGGATTTCACTGACTAATGCCTGGTTTCACTACCTTGTTTTGACTGATCGTCCTAAGATCATTGGTGCATTAACGCCTCTTCGATGCTTAAAGTTTAACTCACCACTTTATTAATCAAAAGGCTTCTCCAGCTGATATCACTGAGTGATCAAACTTGGAACAAATCAAATCCCTCACATTAACTCTTCAGAATTAGTCCTATGCTTGTTAGTGATTGACTACAGGATGAAGTTGCATACGGTTATAGTGAGAAGTCGTGCCTAGTGGAATCCATCCAGTTGAATGTGAGGAAAACTGTTCGCCGATGACATTGGCTGATGGTAGTGGTAGAATCACCAAGTGGTAAAATTTGGAATTCATGGGTTGACCATTGGATTGGATCCGAGTGACTGAATGATTTATAAGCTTGCTTTGTAACTGGAAGGTTCTGGGTTCAGAAGCCAGTGGGTGCGTACTGCTGAAGAGTCACAAACTAGGCTGAAATAGCTGTGCAGTACTCCCTAATTGTCTTCGATAGTTCTCTAACTGATATCAATCGGTAATCGGACTTGAAACAATATTTCCCTCAACAAGATTAGAATCACTGTCCGCGAAGTTATCTTCGGTGGACTCAGAAGCTAGATTCTGTCACTAACTAGCCAAATGCTTATCTGAATGCTTCTGTAGACTGGATTCATCATTTCATTTATGCATTTGAATTTATTAGATAAAAATAGTCGTCTTGTTTGAGACAGAATCCAAGTTATGTGTTTACATGCGAGATGTAATGTAGTTTAGCTTCTATAGTTTATTATAGTTTACTGATTTATGTAAATATTTATACACCACATAAACTGCCTGTATACAAGTTGCCTAAAACGAATTGTAATTACCAAAATTCTGTTTCTATTCAAAAATATTAAACTAATTCATACCGGTTCCATTTTTAACAGCAATCTTCGAGTAGACGTACTGGTACTATATGCTCCAATTGCCGTACAATAACAACAACATTATGGCGCCGAAATACAAATGGTGAACCTGTCTGTAATGCATGTGGACTTTATTTCAAATTGCATAATGTAAGTAAAAGATTTTTGGTTGTTTGTTTGACTGTTTAACTCTTTTTTAATGAAAAGTATTTGAAAACGGTTAGTCATTCATGTTAGAATACTTAGTTTAGATTATGAAATTTGTAGGAATTTCGATTAATTGAATTTCAGTTTTTTAAATTCGTCAAGAATCAACATCAGTTAATGAGATCTTTAGAAACCACTGGAAAACCTGTGAGTACTGGACATCTGTTTCGTCCTAGGTTGGGACTCTTCATCAGTACACACCTACACTGAGTGGTTCAAACCCAAGACCTACTGGTTACAGGGCGAGCTCGTAGACCACTCAGCAGCCACTGGGACCCGATCCAATGGCCCATGAATTCTAACTTCGGCCAATTGACGACATAGCGCGACCATTTCGCAATGTCTACTTCGATGAGTTACTGCCTCATCTTCAACCTGCTGTACCCTACTGGTCACGGCTTCCCACTAGAACCCCAGGTCACTCACTGCCTGAATAGGGCCAGTCGCTAGTGAGCATCAGATTAATTTTCAAGTATTGGTTTGATAGGGATTTCTTTTGCTTGGATGGAGGATTTCATTGAAAATTCTAACTTTTTATCAATTCGAAATAATTGTAGAACCTGATGATGAATTTATCGAAAAGAGTACTCTTTGTTCCGTGTCTATTCTTTTGAAAATTCGAAATATGCCGCTATACTAGCTAACCAGTGTCATCGGTGAGCAGCCGTTCCAAACTAACATTGTGAACCTCACAGTCAACGACTTCTCATTAGAAAAGATACACTCATCTGATAACTACTGGCCCGTAGAAGAGTCACATTCAGATTTTTAGGTTTTGTAGGGAATTCTACTGGCGACAGTGTTATGTGAGAAGAGTTGACAGTAGTTAGAATTCACGGGTTATTAATTTTACAAAGCAGGGACTGAATGTTATTCAACGGGCTTGCATTCAACTGATGATGGGATCGTTGGTATACATTGTCGAGGAGCTTAAAACTAGGACGAATTAGCTGTCTGTCTGTCTGTCTGGTGATTTTGTTTGAGTCATAGCGTTGGATTGGGTAATTGCTTTTTGTCTAACCGCTATCCAAACAACCTTTCTGGCATGGTAGGATCTCAAGCGACATAAGTCTCAGCCAGTATAGCTTGTTGGGTCATTGCGGTGTTCAAGTCCGACCACCACGTCAAGGTAGCAGCTTTCGGTCGGGAATTAGCTGTCAAGTGTTCCTTAGTTTCCAATAACTAACTGTCTAACTAATGTGTTGCTTCGTGATGACCATAATTGTATCTCCACCTGACTGCATATCTCTTTTTTTCCTACAACGCAAACTATTTCATCAGATATGATTATCAACTTTTTATTTTGATTACTTGTTTGAGAAAAGTATGTAACTCACTTCTTGTTGTTTATACATTTCAAAAATGATAATTTATCAGCTTTTCTACCATACTACTTAAATTGTTCAGATTGTGACTACAGTTTTTTGCTTAACTGTGCGTTCCTTCATATCTTGTCTTTCTTAGCAAGAAAAATCCATACAACAATCTACCTTACAGAATAATTTGTTCATTACGTGTATATATACAAATGTATGTACACTATCCAATACTTTCAAACTTCACGCATTCAACTTTCCTAATAGGCGATTCTAGGAGAGTGATAATATAATAACATATGAATGAAGATGAGATAGAGGTGTGGGTGACCATGAAAGACTGACTGACTGACTGACTGGGTGACTGAGTGAGTGAGTGAGTTAATAACGAGTAAAGTTGGTGTTG
Source organism: Trichobilharzia szidati (assembly GCA_944472155.2). Classification (NCBI taxonomy): domain Eukaryota; kingdom Metazoa; phylum Platyhelminthes; class Trematoda; order Strigeidida; family Schistosomatidae; genus Trichobilharzia; species Trichobilharzia szidati. Next base: position 33,397,574 of record OX235271.1, on the reverse strand, counting down.
GTAGTGGTGGGGGAGGAGAAGGAGTATAATATATGCTCAAAAGTGAGGAAGATAAAATGCAGAACGAAACAAGCAAACACTTTTCACAATATACATTATATCTATATATATATTTACGTATACATATATGATAAAAAGTCAATGGTGTGATAAACTGAAGTGAGGAGTTAACTACCGATTCCCCTCCCTCTTTCTCTCTCTCTCCCTCTGTTGTATCAATTATGAATGCATTATTATTTTTTCCTCGATAGATTTTCTATTGTATTGGGCGGGGCTAATAGAATATAACGATTGTTCAGAGAAAGACAGTGAGTGAGTGAGTGAGTGCGTGAGAGAAGGAGAGAGAGAGAGAGGGGACAGAGAGGGAGTAACACTCACGAAGATGATTGACCAGATGAGAATGACTTATTGACTAATATACTACTACCACTCACTACCTATCCAAACTGAATGGCATTATTGACTGATTAGAAATACTGAAAACAGAAATGCTTGTCGAATAGATGATAATAATAAATAATAATAATAATGGCTATGAAAAATCACGGTATTGATGAATATTTTGAAGGTGAAAGGGAAAAAGAAGCAGCTGGGAGCGAGGTGGAGGCGGGGTGGGGGTGGTAGATGATGAGAGGGAGGTGGATAACACAACATAATTCTGTACATATTAGATTCTGTTAGGATCTTATTTGGGTGTGTCTTGAACAAACTGAGATTTTGGCGCCATTACCAGCTGTGGTGTATGACAATTTTTCGCCCTAATAACATTGATACTACTCAAGAAAATAAAGACTTATCATTATGATTATTAATAAACACATTGATAATGTGGAGGGAGGGAGGGAGAGGAGTGAGTGAGTGAGTTAGTGAATGAATGAATTAAAGTATTTATTGATAAAATAGAATGATAGACAGTGAGCTCTTTAGGCTTAGCACATACACTACAGATACCGATGTTAGGTAGTATACTCAATTTAGAAGAAAAAATCAATTATTTGATGAAATGATGAAAGACAGAAAGTGAAAACTGTAAACAACCTTAATGCATTTTTCCTCCTATTCTGACAACTCTCCAAGTTGAGCATATGATAGACTAATTTATTATAATGTGAACAAGTGTTTATACAGATGTGTTTGTATGCATGTGAGTCTGTGTATGTGTGTGCATGAGTGTGACTTTCTGTCAGTGTAGCCTATTATGCTCGATACAACCTTTTAGAGAGTATAATGGAAAACGATTTAACAAATTTATATTCAATCCTGTAGTGAATTCTGGACATGAAACAAGTTTGGCGTACTGTTTATTTACCAGTCTTAATGTTTTCAAATGTTAGTTTGTAGAGATTTAATTGGTTTCTCTTTATATTGATATCGGTGAGGTTACGGGTGAAAACTTGTGAAAAGTCCCAAACTGGGCTGACTAAACAGCTGCTCAGTACTATCTGCTGGTTTTCAATGATTCTCTAACTGATATCGATCCGTTGGCGGACTTGAAATCACTACTGTGTCTCATTGCTAGTTACTTCCAGATTAAACTATTCCAAACTGAAAAGGTTTTTGTTGGAAATCGAAGTTAAGTGGTCAAGTTAGTGTCCGACGAAAATACCCACTACAGTCCTACAGGAGGTCAATCGCCAGCCCAAATAGCTCAGTAGTAGCGTCTCTGACTGCAGCACTGGGTGACGCGGGTTTGAATCTCAGGAGGGACATCAGTTCCTTCAAAGTTGCAGTTACGCCTTGCTGACGAGTGCCAACTAGCACGAGGTCCAAGGCTTCCTGCCGATTGCCTCCAACTATCTAATATCATCAAATCAGTGTACACCGTCATGGAGAGCTGCCTAGAATGGTGGCCACATTGCAAACTTGACTGATAGAATTGAGTCTGAACCAAAGAAAGAACTAGACACGTCACACTAGTTACTAGTGTCCAATGGAAATAATTGGTCTTATATAAAATACCTCTAAATGTTAGACAATTAACTTTACCCTCAATCATAAATGTGATCTACATGAACCTGTTCATTCATATTATGCTTGTAGCACTAAAGTATAGAAATTAAGTTAAGTATTAAATACCTTGGCATAATTCTTTCTTCCGACCTTTCTTGATCTTCCCATATCATGTCGATTTCTAGGAAAATTTTCCGTCTAACCTCCTACATGAAGAGGTTAAGACAGTCAGAGGGGAGCATTATTCGGCCTCTACTTTGACTACCTCTTACCTCTTTTTCATTATTTATCTCTGTCTTTAGTCTTTCCTGGGCTACCAATCAAAAACGACTATGTCATATTGAGAAGGGTATTAAAGGTTGTCAGTAGGTAGGTGTTCCATTAATTCAGCTCGTTACTACTGTAGTTGACAGACACCTGAACTCATTCTAGAAGTGGTCTAAATCCATACTGTCGGACTGTCAACACCCTCTTTATTCACAGCTGTTCCCTTGTATCTCATGAAGTAGAGGACCCGAAGTCATCATAAACGATTATATGCTCGTATAAACAAGTAAAAATACTCAAAGATACCGTATCTAGGGCGCGTTCTATGTGATAGAAATAGTGTTAAGCAAATAAAGTATAATTTTATTTCAATCGTTTACACACAATGATAAGTTTTCGTTTTTGGTAATATTTTGAGCAAAATTACTGCCCGTGTTCACATTCACTCAAAGAGCAAGAAAGACAAGTTCCCTATTTCATCAGTTGACCTAGATGAATGAAAAAATCTTCATAAATCTATTCCCCCAACCATTCTATCACTTGCAACAAGCTTGATTGATGAAAAGCGAATCATGTGTGGATCAGACAGCAACTCTACATGTCATCATCCAACAGAGTATAGAATGCCAGTCAAATCCCTACCTCAATTTCATCGACTTTGAAAATGCCTTCGGTAACGTTGACTGTGAAGTAATTTGGAGAGTACTTCAACACTATGGAGTGGTTCAAGTCTTTGTCAAACTCATCCACCAGCTTCATGTTAAGTAAAGACATTAGTTAGATAAGGCTGCATTCTGTCACCGATTACATTTCTAATTGTTGTGGACTGGATTATCCGGAAGACTGTGAGGAGCGAAAAGACAGGAATACTCCGGATCAATAAGAAAACTCTAGTAGATGTGGACTTTGCAGGTGATTTGTGTCTAATGTCACATAAATTCCAGGATCTACAGGCGAAAACCAGAAAGTTAGCAAAAGAGACAGGCAGCGAAGGTAGGACTTCAAGTAAACATTTGGAAGACTTCACAACAAGCACTAATTACCATGAACAGAATAAATTTGAAAGAGGTCACTTCTTTCACTTATCTGACTAAACAGTATCCCCTGAACTACAGGTTACACCACAGATCAAGATATACAAACGAGAATCAGAAAGGTAAGACAGACATTCATCACTCTAAAATCAGTGTGGAAATCTTCAGCATAAAAAAAAACAAAATTCGAATTTTCAGCACCAATGTTAGATCAGCCATTGCTTCTATATGAGTCAAAAACTTGGCGCATGTATAACAGAGAGTATTTCTAACAGGTTGCTACAGAGTTTTATCGACAACTGCCTTCTCTGGCTCCATAGTGAACATCAGATAGCAGTCCAGAAACAAACAGAAACACGAAACTATGAGAACAAACAAACCAAGAATCTATTGCCCGACGAACATTCTGAAGAAAATACAGATGGATTGGGTGTGGCGTATGTCGGCAAGTCTCTCATGTTCTACGGTTACACAGGCACATACCAGAGAGACATTTGAGTGGCCACGCATGAGAGGTCATCACTCGAGTGGAATCTGAATGAAAAACAACGAGTTGAGTGTTGTTCCCAATGTGAGGAAGAAATGAGGGTCTATGGGGGATCGTTGAAGAAGCCAGTCGAAGAAGACTGCAGAGAACACGGTGAAATGGAAATGTTCTTTTGGAGCCCCATGTTTCACTCGGAACCAAGGGGAATAATAGTAATAATAACCTTTCTAGTGGGAAGATACTTTTTAGGCGATCATTTCAATACTAAAGTGAAAAACACTCGAGAGAGAGACGAGTAAATACCCCAACACTTTGGCATATGTTTCATTATTTGGTTGTTTTTTTTTATGTATGTATTTATTTCTGACAACTTTGAACGTATTTAATGAATTAAACAGAAAAGAATTTGAGGGAATTTATATAAATTCACTGATATATATATATATATACATAAATGTGTATATATCAACAGATTGTATTATTATTTTACTGGGTAGAGTCCATTCCTTTGCCGTTAATACTACTACTACTATTACTACTACTACTCAACATAAAATGTCTGCGGTTGTCATGTTTTTTTCCACTTTTGTGTTTAAAGGTAGCAAAATAGTGTGATGACAAGTTATGGCGCCAAAAATCTTAATATTTTGTAAAAACACAAAGGTGGTTAATAAACTCACCTTACCACTTTTGACGGGTTTTCCACATCACAAATGTACGCACACATACACATTTATAGGTACAATGTGAAGATCAGGGGGTGGGTTGGGAATATTCCCTTGTCTACACTCATATATATTTAGATGAAAGGGTACGGGAAACCAGTGGAAATGGAAATGAGTCAACGGACTTCAGTTTCAGTTTCACTGGCAGGTTGTGTTGTGTTCATTCTTACCTATGATTGCTATTATTAGTATTATTATCATTTTGAAGGGGGAGTGGGACTAATCTTTTCTGAAAAAAAGTAATCACAAAATAATTCATCAATGGTATCCTTCATAAACACGGAAAATCTAAAAGAAACTCTATACATTTGTACAGTTGTCATTTCTACAGCATTTTGTATTGAGTTTTCCTTGAAACTGAGCCGACCTTATGACATATTTTTTCCGGTGGTATTCAACAAATTTATCATGTTATGTTGGCTTTTTTTGTGGTTTTTACTTGGGGAAATCAAAGTCATAACGAATAAAATCAATAAGGTGTTCGTTTATATATTTTTAGGGGGAAAAAGAATTTTGAGCAGAAATATATTTTTGAATTTGATGACTATTCGTGTAGCGCGCTATCGAGTTTATAGTAGACTGATAACGTGATTTGTATAATATAAGTGAAACATCCATAACTTGCAGCTGGAGCTCATCCTAGTTTTACACAGACTTCTTTGAATTAGTGAATAATAATTTCACATCTACTCAAGTTATGAGTCGGCAGGGAGCTGATCATGAATCTGTTGGATAGATCTGTCTGTGGTTAATCAACTGTGCTGCACTATAATGTGTGTTTATGCAGGTGGTTTTTATTCCAGTCTCTGAGAATAATTAACTCATTTAGGAATGGTTTTATCACAAGTTTCAGTTAAATGGAAAAATCCTGATCCTATTTTAGACTCATCAACTGGATGTACCTGCATTCTCCAGTGAATAGCGGTTTTCTCATTGAGATTCGAACTCAGTACCCATTGTTTGGAATGCTAAACTGTTATTCAGTAGACCACTTTCTTATTTTCCCGTTAACTGATGACTGAACCGAAACGTTTGGCCTCTGTTAACATGTCGGCTGTCAGTATGGATGCTTCGATAATGTCTGAAGGTTAACAAGAAGTTAATGAAAACAAAACACGTAGTTCAGCTAAGAGTTTCTTTTCGGAGAATTCATTCACTTAGTTGTACAATCTCAATTATATATACTTATTTTTTGCATATGTGTGTTTACATAAGCTTTGTCAGAAAAGAATAAAAATAAGTTTGCGTTGTTGTTTCAGTCATCAAAATATTTCAAAAAATGTGATGTAACTAGGGTAGGGTTGATGAGTTGTCAAAAAATAGCTGTCATTGTTAGTCAATGCATAAGAGAAGTTGAATAAGTGTATTGTAGTTGTGTAATAAGGTGAACAGTTTAATGATGAGTGAGTTGTGATTAGGATGTACATAGAAATGAAGAAAAATATGAAATTATGTGGGAGTTGTGAAGGTATTCAAGAGTTATAAGGAGTTAGAAAAGCAGGCACACAAACATCAAGTCAGTAGAAGTCAACACAGTTGTTGCCATGATAGTAGAAGTGGTTGAATGATTTTCTTTTGTATACATAACTCAGGTTTTTCCAGATGAATGGATAGGGCTTCAGCAATACAAAGGAGGCGAAAGCGTATTGCCCTTTTAGTAGGTTATTCTTGACTCTGTAGATCACTTTGAAGGAGACGTTTGTTCATATGGAATGACCAGTGTTGTCAAAGTGTTCGATGATCGCGCTCCTTATGCAGTCACTGTCACCTCTTTGCAGCCATGCGAGATAGTGTTCTCGAACCCTTTTGGAGAGGATACGCATCGAACGACCAATGTATCTCGCTCCACATCTACAGGTGAAGTGATATATGAACATAGATCTTGTCCTTAAGCCTTTTTCATACCAATCAAAAACTGGAGAACACTACTCCTAACCTTGCTGAAAAGAATGTTCTTGTCAAAGATGCTGAAATTCCCCTTTTAAAGATATTTTAGACCAAGTCTCTCCTGAAATCCAAGTTCATGTAAAGTTTCTTTTTTGAAACTTTAAATGTTTCGCTCCTCTGGGCTTTTGGTATAACATTCTTGTCTAGAAATCTTGACAAGTATCCATTTTGGAAAAAGGTTTCCTTCAGAAGATCCATTTCTGCTTCCAGGCTGTCAGGACTACAGATGCGTCGGATAGAAGTGGCGAGGGATTTAATTAAGTCTTGTTTTCGTTCAATATCCACTCAACTGTTGAAACTTGTTAGTTGACTGTTCCAAGTAGATTTTAATTGGACTGACCTTCCTAAGGTTCCGTTAGGTCTTCTTGTTAATCCCACATCATGAAAGGCAATTTTGAACTCGTTTACCATTTCTAGAGTGAATTTTATTGCTGGATGACAGTTGTTGAATATTTGTGGTAATCGATTGGGCCGACCATTCACATGGTCCGGGGTTCGATCCCCGGACACGGACGCACTCCTTTACCTCGCTAAGCCAGAAATAATGCTGATGAAGAAGAAAGATTGGGCATGAGGCTAGCAACCCCATCCTGTAAAATAAACACTGCTACAGAAACTTCAAGCCACTAGCTTGAAGCCGTATGTTCCACTGGGGAACGTGAAGGAAAAAAAAATTGGGGTCCCTATTATTGTTGCAAATGATGTAAATGTAATCTACACACTGCTTATACAGTTTCAGATCGTCAGTAGACGACTTTAATCGGCCCTTCTCAAGGTTAGCCATAAAACAGTCTGCTAGTAATGGACCCAAGGGAGATCCAATTGCAATAGCGTCTTTTTGTCTGTAGACGGTGTCACTGAAAGTGAACCGTATATTGAAAATACATCTCAGCAGTAGTTCTTTTAAATATTTTGTTGGTATTTTAATGCATATTTACAAATAAAACAGTTTCTGTAAGTGGGATATTGGTGAAAAGTGATTCGGTGTCGAAAGATAACATATCCTGTATGCAGTTGACGAATTGGAAAGTATCATGAAGTAGGTATGTGCATAGATGTTTCCTTCCAAGTTCTAGAATATCAGCCAACCATCTTGCAACTGAGTAACAGAGGGAACCTGATATATCTAGAACTGGACGGAGTGAATAATCAACTTTTATAATTGAACCTGTTAGTCGGATATTATCATAGACATAGCAGCTAATTAACTGACCAATTTTTATTCTTTTCAAGATATGTGTAAGCTATATCTCAATTAATTCAGTTTTGTCTTTTTCGTTGGGAGACTGAGAAAATTTATTTCTGTTTAAGAGTATATTCTTCATTTTCTTCATGTAATCTTTTTAGTTCAGAAGAACTACAACAAAACCTTTGTCAGGATGGATTATTAGTGTTATTACCTGAAGTTATTTCAAACTATTCACATTACTTAATTGAATTTTAGATTTTCCCGTCGATTGATTGGACCGAAGTGCTCAGTCTCAGGTTGACATGTCGGCTTCTTGTGCAGATGCTTCGACGATGTCTGGGCATGTAATTAGAAGTTAGTTAGTGGATGGTGACTAGCAGTGGAGTCTAGGATGCGCATTTCGCCCTAATTTGTAGTCGTCATCTGGATGTACCTGAGACCGAGCACTTTGGTCCAGTCAATCGGTGGGAAAATCTAAAATTCATTTAAATAATTAATATGACCTGTTGCACAAGAGGTGGCTCTCGTAGCCCAAGTGGTCTAGTGGATAACGCTTTGGCGTTTCAATCTACGGGCACTGGGTTCGAGCCTCGGTGGAAACATCATCATCGAGATGACAGGTCCCAAACGGGATGCAATGCACATCCTGGATTCCGCAACTAATCACCATCCATCAATTAATATTCACATCACTATATAAAAATCTTGATCATTTCATCAAAACTTTTCAATTTTACTCTCCTTCTTTTTTTAATATTTTTTAAACAAATTAATTTGTAGATTCAACGACCAATATCAATGAAAAAGGATGGAATTCAAACACGTAATCGTAAAGTATCTCAAAAGACAAAAAAGCATAAATTTGGTTTTTATTCAGAACTTTCTGATTTACCAGTTGACTATTTAATGAAAACACCATTACACCGGTTTGGTGCAGCTGCAGCAGCAGCTGCTGTAGCAGCATCAAATCACTTTGCATGTACTACTCGTTGTCTACAAACTATTCCGCCTAGTTCACCGAATTCTATGTGTAATCCTTATTTAACTGGTTATTTTTCTGATGGAAATATCAATAGTGGGAATATATTGAATGGGATAAAACAGCATAAAGATAATGGAAGAGGTGAATTAGATCATTCTGATGAAGTTGGTCAGTTTACTGATGTTACAAAAGCATTTCATGCTACATTCGGTAGTTTAACAAATAATACTGGAGAAGAGATTAGACATTCCAGTTTATTAAATAACAATAATAATAATGATAATAACAATAATAATAATAGTGGTAGTAATCATTTCCAACTGCCTTCTCCACATCACCACTCACAAATTCATTCTCAACACCATCTCGAACAACAACAACAGCAACAACACCAACAGCAACAGTACCTTCAAAAACAACTGTCTCAACAGACAAATCCTGTCAACTTTACAAGTGATCTTTATAACCAACAGGCATCTTCTTTAATAAATAGTAATAATCATCAACAAATGAATGAAAAGTACTCAAGATATCAAAAATCGAATTATAATTCTGGACTAATGTATAATCATTCTACTAGTGATGAACAGAATGCTGCTGCTGCTGCTGCCGTTTCCAATAACAACAATAATGGTAACGGAAATTCAGAATGTGCGCCATTAGGTGTGAAAACCTCAAGCCTAGTTCATCATTCACCTACAGATGTTGTAATGCTACAATGGAATTCCCACTTACGATCTACACCGAATCAATTAGACGGAGGTGTTGGAAATTTCAGTCCTAATTCTTTATATAATCGTCAGCATATTAGTAGCCATAGTAGTAGTAGCAGTAGTAGTAGCTGCGCTGGTGGAAGTGTTACACACCCTTATTATAATCAGCCAGATAAAAATGACTCGGATCAAATCGATAATAATAATAATAACAATAATTTAACAGATTCCATAAATCATCATTCTGTTTTATTGTCATCAGCAGAACATCGAAGTAATGGACAGGATTTATTGCATTGTCATGAAATGAAAGTCTGTACGGATACTTTAACTCCAAATTCACCGAATAGAAGAGGTAATCTTGACAACGGCTCATTTTCTGCGGGCAATTATCATCATAACAATAATCAAAATTTAGAGTCTGTTAAACCACAAAAGCAAGAACAACCACAACCACAACATCAGTTAACAAATCATTCTGAATTAGGAGGAGGAGGAGCATTCCCTTAAATTGTCTTTACCTTCTTATTGTCTAGTTATTTATTCGGTTGTGATATTTGCACATACTTACACGCATATATACATATATATATATACGTAGCCATTTCAACTTCCTACATTCTTGTGTAAATCGTCTAGTGTACACGTCATCATAACATGTTGTATTGGAGACAAAAAAAGAAACAGCCTATTTGAAGCAGTAGATCCTAACTTCAAGGGGTTATCGCAACAATGAATAGTCGGTATATATATGTATTCTTACTGCTTATCTTCAGGCGGTTTATTTCATTCCATGCAGTATAGCCATCCCTTGTCGAGGAGAGAATAACACTTCACTTCAAGAATCATTCAAAGGATGATTGCAATATGGAAGAAGAAAGCCCTTTCTGTCTCTCTCCCTTTCTCTCCAACACAAACACATACGCACACAAACAGGCACATGCACATGTCCATGCAGGAACAGATTTTAAGGGCGGATTTAAAAATTATCGTATTATACTTCTCTTCGTTACTTTAAATAAAAAAGAAAGAAAGAAAAAAACTCTATACTACACTAACTTGATGACCATTATTACTGCTTTGCATTTTTATTCTATATTCTACATAAAAGTAAATCTAATCTAGGCGTGTCACTAAACTCCAACAAAACGCAACAACAACATCATTGAAGTCATCCTGTTTCGGTAAAGTCGAATTGCCTAGTGTAATCATCAAGACTGGGTGTAGGCGCGTGTGTGTATGTGTTTACGAATGTTTGAGTGTGCACAAGGCTTCATATAACCCGCTTCACGCAAAAATTCAGATTATTGTAACATTCACCATTATTATTATTATTATCCTGTTTGTTTTCAGAAAGAGAACAGCATTAACACACATGCATTATGATTTTTGAACCTACTATTCCCTTTCTACTCTGATTGAAAAGTTTGTTGTTTATGCATACAATAAACTCGACCTTTTCTTTTAGTTCTACATTTGAATTGAAAATATTTTAAATATTTTATTGCAATAAGTATTAACATATAATGGATTATAATAATGAGTTGAAAAATATATAATTCTTTATTCAAATTCTATTAAACGCAATTTATTTTCCTTCATCTTTTTTTAAAAAAGGCAAAACAATTTCTACTCCTTATAAAAATGATATTTAAAGTAATCAGAGTGATGTAAAACTGTCAAATGATTACTACTCAAACTACTACTACTACTACTTATCGATGTGTGAAAGTAGTATGTATGACTTACATTTTAGATAAAAAGGTGATATCTATGCGTACAACCTATGCCTAAACTGTATGTACATATAGACATTTAAATATCGAATTTTTTGTGTGCATTTATTTATATTTAAATATGTCTGTATCGATAACTTCTATATTCCTCTTCAGCGTCTGTATAGTTGTCTCATCAGTCGTTTTTGTGTGTGTGTGTGTGTGTGAGTGAGTGAGCGTATTGTTTCCCGTGATCCGCCGGTCACTAATTTCTTTGCCGACTCATATTCCGTACTACCACTATTATTACTATTACTGTTATTATTATTATTATGTTCCTCAGCAAAAGCGGACAGACGAACACCATTATTATTGTTACTATTATTACTATGTGGTGTAACTGTATGACTTTTTAAACGCAAAAAAACATGTTACACAAGGTTATTAAAAATTATTTCAAATTTTAATGATTTCATTTAAATTTTACTTAAATAAATGAATAAATAAATAAAATAATTGGGTAAATTAAGAACGTAAATAGAAATAAGTTTTACAAGTGAATCAGAATGATAGAGACAATAGTATTGTATAGTTAGTTAATAATAAATATCAGATGATGTATTCTTGGTTTTAGTAAAAAAGTCTCTTTATATTACATCATTATTGTTCGCTTTGGTTTCGAGGGTGGAACACAGATCATCGACAGAATACCTTCATTTCGCGCTGTTCCTTCCAATCCACTTTAGCTGGCTCGACAATTCTCCACAGACGATCATTTCTTCCTCACACACTCGAAGCAGCACTGAACTCGTCGTTTTCCCGTCTCATTTTTTCGGGTTTGACAAGAATGATGGCCTAGTGAGCGATTTCACTCAACGGTCTCCTAAGCGTTTGTTTGACCAATCTTGCCCTATTCAGGTAGGTAGTTACCTAGGGTTCTAGTGAGAAGTCGTGACCAGTAGGGTGCAGCAGGTTGGGTGTGAGGATAAATACTCGCCGAAAACATTGGCTAGCGGTTGCGCTATATCGTGAATTGGTAAAAGTTAGAATTTATGGGCCTTTGGATTGGGTCCCAGTGGCTTAATGGTATACGAGCTGGCCTTGTAACCAGAAGGTCCTGGGTTCGAATCCCGATGGGTACGTACCGATGAAGAGTCCCAAATTAGGACGAAACAGCTGTCCAGTACTCCCTGCAGGTTTTCCAATGGTTCTCTAACTAATGTCAGCTCATGATGAAAATCCTGTAACCAATCTCTAATTTGTTTGGAATATTTCTTCAGCAATAGGTTATAGTGATTGATTGGTCCCCTGAGATTCTTGTTGCTAATTCTTTCTTTGTCGGCCATTTGATCTTCAGTAGGTAGCCAGCGAAGTTATCTGTTAGTCTGCTTGAAGTACTTTTGATTACACCCTGGCCAAGTTTTTGACCCGTATAGATATAAAATCCGAATTTTATTGTTGATTGCTTAGCAGAGTTGACCTCTACTCACTGAATTTAGAGTGATGAGCATCTGTCCTAGATTTCCGATTGTGGTTTTGAGGTCTTGATCCATTCTGTCGCCTGTAGTTTGAGACGATGCTGTATGGCCTAGATAAATGAAAAGGGTGATATCTATTTATACATAGTTTTAAAGTATATGAAAGATTTTTTACTACGACAAATCCCAAACTGATGCGAGGCCCTTTATGTATCTTACTAACTATGACGTCCAACCTTGCCCAGTCTAACAGAGTGTCATAAACTTGAGAAATGAGGACAGGTTAAGCATAGGGCCAGCATAGGACCCCACCATGGGATCGCTACAGAAACTGGAAAACGCGGAGGAGGGTGCAGAGTAGGAATCAGAGAGACGAAATGACGCGTCAGGGTAAAAGTTTTCGAGAAGTCACTCAGCCTATGTGTCTTCTTACGATGAAAGCAAAAATAAGTATGGAGACATGGAATGCGCTCATGGTGTGTGAAGTTGGGAAGGCTACTAAGATGTCGTTGAAATAGCCTACAATACTGCATTCTGGCGCTTACACACAAAATGATGAACACTGTTCCAATCATAGTTCACAGTAAAGTGCAATGAAAAACCCTATATGTAATTATATTAGCTGACTAGAGATGCAAATCATAGGTCGAAGTAAATAATAATACCAGCTGTATTCGGCATAAAATGTTTACAATTTATAAAGAGTTTTCAGCCTAGTTTATTGCCTAATACTTCCTCTGTATCCAGGATCTTCTAGTAAAATAGCCAACTACAACATGTAATTCAATGCTTTTCAGTCTGAAGAATAAAATTATGTCTCATGGTATCTTTATCTCATCGCTGAGAGATGCATAACAGTTGACGTGATTATATTTGCCGATCCACCGATTAAAACAAAATGAGAAATAGAGAAGATTTCATGCATTTTGTGTTGGATGGAAATTTAGCTAGCCTAGGGATTCAAGCAGGCCGCTGTCAAGTGGAGGATTTCCTTCCAGAAATAGAAACAGTAGTTTAATGGTCTACGAGCTTTTCTTGTAACCGGAAGGTTCTAGACTTGAACATCGGTGTGTGTGTGTGCTGATGAAGAGTCTAGGAGTAAGATGAGACAGTTGTATAGTATCCCCAGATTTTCCAGTGGTTCTCTAACTGATGTCAGCTCATCATGAAATCCTGCAACCAGTTAAAAGCCTGCCAACCAGCACTTAAAATAAAAACTATTGACTAGAATAATTTTTAGCGCCACTTTTATTATTATATACCTACAATGTATGAGGCTGAAGGGATAGTCTAAACTGTATCGTTTGATCTCCTTCAAACTGAAGATAAAGAAATCATTATCCTGAAAATTAATTTAACGGACAATAACTTTTCATCAGTTTGTAATAAGTGGCAAGAAGGATTATTCCTTCAGAAGTTGGATTTTTAAGCAATTCATGACATTCAAGGTAGATGTCAAATTCACAATCTGAAAATTAGTTAGCAGTTTGTGATGCAGACAGTTCACGGAGGTGAGATTTCCCGATAGTTTTCTTTTTCAAACCAAATTATTCTCATCACAGTATGTGATCTGCTTCATACCACAAGTGGTAATTAACAAAGGAATAATATTTACTATATACTACTGACTAATGGGGATAAGTAGTTGTATACCAACCATATCAGTCATTAGTGTTTGTTAGCTAGCCGGATTATCAAAGTGATTTAAACACCGGACAGCCGTTACACCTGTTTGGGGCCGACCTCAATGCCGATGTACTTGGTTTTGATTCAGCTGAGACAGCCGAATCAGTTCAAACCACCTGGTATTCCTTATGAACAGGAATCAGAAAGTTAGTGAAAACCGTAGAGCACTGAATGAGTACTTTGTTCCAATTTACGATTCTTCTCTATAAGATGTACCTATCTATATCCAGGTGATTAGTGGTGCTGCCACTACTAAAACTGGAAGTCAACCTCATCGTTCTACGCTGTAAAGGATCAATGATCAGGCTGTTGAACTACTGTAGACATCTATTGTACGATACATTTAAAGCTGTTATTTCTTGTAACTTGTGGCTAACCAATAGATGACTACATGAGGAACTATGTTATGACAATGCACATAAATGTAAGAAATGTCACGCTTTACAAGTGTGACCAACCATATATAATCGAAAAGTAGACACATTCATGGACCATTGGATCGGGTCCCAGTGGCTTAATGGCATACGAGCTCGCCTTGTAACCAGAAGGTCCTGGGTTCGAATCTCGGTGGATGCGTACTGATGAAGAGGCCAAAACTAGGACGAAACAGCTGTCCAGTACTCCTAGGTTTTCCAATGGTTCTCTAACTAATGTCAGCTCATGATGAAAATCCTGTAACCAATCAAATCCCTACAAACCAACACTAGACACATATTTGTTGACTTACTGTAAAACACTGACATGCATGTTGTCATGACAAAACAATGGTCGCAGCTTAAATGTTAAGTACGTGTAAGTAGAGTATTTTGACTTACCATAGAGAAAATACTTCTCGAAATCTTTTGCACCACTGAACTTCAAGTCACATTTCACAACAAACTTCCATCCGTTAAAGAATTATTGGGAACTAAGGAGTACTACCAGACGACTGTTTCCTGCTGTTTTGGGACTCTTCGACAATCTATCCCCACTAACCTAGTACCTTCAGGTCACTAAAAAAGAGCCTTACCATTCAACCCATAGGACGAAATTTAATGGTTCGTGAATCCTAACTTATAACATATCACTTTATATAATGCGGTCATTAGCCAGTGTCGTTAACGGATATCTGTCCTCATATAAGACCGTTGGATATCTTCTTAAGTGATGCTTCTGTAAGCATGGGAGTTATGCAGCACACGCGTAGCCTCTGTTTATTCCTATAAGCCTTTTTTCTATCTAAGAGAGTTCAGAGTAATTTACAAGGGTGTTATAATCATTGTTCAGAATAAAATACTTGATAGTTCTACAAATTAATAGGAGACCAATTTCAAAAAATGCACCTAAACCTTGGAGATTTTTCAGCACTCAGTTTGTAGAGATTTGATTCGTTTCAAGTCTGACTGAGGATAATTATTATCTGTTTGTCTGGTTTCAACATAGAATTTTACACCGATATGCAGCAGTTCGAGTCGCCACACTCCATGTAACACACAAAGCCTGAGAAGAAGAAAGTAAAAAGACACGCGAAATAGAGACAGTAAACAGAGATATGAAGCAAAAAGAATGGTAATATCGAAGAACAATATACTTTTATTGGGTATTATAAGTCACAAGGAGTGGATGCATCTACGCCACTGAGAACGATTTGGAACCATATCACCAATTGTCTCCAGTCTCCACTGGTGTTTACCGTCCCGAAGACTCCAAGCAGTCAAGAAGTCTACACCTTCCTACGTGACTGGCTTAATCTAACTATTGTGGATTTGATTGACTGATTAAGCCATGTTTTGGTTTGACCACCACTGGCTCTTTTCCAACCTGATCCATCTTATGTCAGCTAACATTGCCCACTGTCGAGGAAGGCGATGGCTAGACATGCATGCGTAGCACATGTCCCAACCATCTCAATCGATGTCACTTCACAGCCTCGTCTATTGATTCCCCTTCTTTACGTAGCACTCGACGCCTAACCTGGATATTACTCACCCTTTTATACCATTTCACACGGGAGATAGAACGCAGGTACCTATGGTCAAAGACAACTAGCCAGCCTTTTCATGTCTTCCACTCTCAATGACCAGGTCTCACAGCCATAAAGCCGGAGGTGTGAGCGGACTGCTGAGGAGTACACACGCCCTTTGGTCTATAGCCAGCTGGATATCACATCTACGCCAGAGACGGTGTAAACTGGCATATGCGAAACAAGCCTTCTGTATCCATGCTGAGATTTCGTCAGTGATCAACCTACTGGAACTTGCTAATGCAACTCCTGAGATAAGTGAAGTGGTTAACACGCTCCAGCAACCACTTCAATCTCTATTTCTAGGCCAGGAGTCAATGTAATCCAGTCCTGTAGCATCATCTGCATTTAGCGGGAGTGAATCGCATGCCAAATATTCGGTATCGGCTAGAGTACTTGGCAACTATTTAATCCTAGTTTGGGGCTCTTCACAGCACCCACCTACCAGGACTCTATGGTAACTGGCTATAGGAAAAGTTATCTGGAGTTCTAGTGGGGAATTGTGACCTATGAAGTCTACCAGGTCGGGTGTAAGGATAATTACTCACCAATGACACCACCGATAGCTAGTGATCGTGGTAGGACCACCAATTAATAAATTTTAGAATCCATAGGTTGATCATTGAATTGAGTCACAGTGTATGGGTGTTCTACGAACTTCCATTGTAAGAGAAAAATCCTGGGTTAGAATCCAAGTGAGCGGGTAATGACAAGGAGCCCCAAATTGGGACGAAGTAGTTGTGTTATACCGTACGCTGAAATGGACCAAAGCAGTTTGGACAGCTGAAGAATGACAAGTTAAACAAAGTTAGAAATAGGTTACAGGAGCAAATGCTTGGATGTTGAGGTCTCTCGCTTGTCTTTTAGGTACTGGAAGGACAGATACGTAAATTACTAGTTCTTTATGTATGGAAAATTACTGCAGAGACAGAGTATGAGAATAAACATGATTTATTCAGGGGAGCTGTGCATTCCTTAGACAATAATTCCGCCTTAGCATGGCATATAACATGCACACGTAGCCGGTGACTTGCAAGTATATAGCAGGTGGTAGTTTGGGATACTTCTCTCACAGAACCACATGTCAATAAGAAAATCAATTTAATCTGTCAACTAATCAGTTAGATATGGATTTAAGGAGAGCACACGGTGTACAAGTACTCTAAAGATGATCTGTGTGTATGTGGCGACATAATATCCTCTTAAAAACTTTTCTGGAAACAATGTATTTTCAAGGGTTGGTTTACAGGAATCTGGTTAACTTCCAGATTTATGATAAATTGACTTCAGTTAGAGAGCCACTGAAAACTAGGGAGTACTGGACAACTGTTTTGTTCTGGTGTCGGATTCTTAGGCATTACCTACTTATCATGCTACCAGGGATGAATATTCACGTTAAAAGGCTAACTCGCTGACCATTCAAACAATAGGATGGAATACAACTGAATAAAAATTCTAACTTCCGTCATTTCACTATATGTGCCAAATATGTAGGAGCAACCGATTCCTGGATTTGAGTCACTAGTTTCCATGATGATTTTGTTATCAGTTATCTGGTCTGTCACACTCTAGCCAGTGGTTAATTCGTGTTGCGAACTTCGGTTGTGTTGGTCTCATCACTCAAGAGTTCTCTCTTTACAACTGCATAACATTCTCCACATAAACATTTAGTTATTTTTAGTGTAAAAACCCTCAGCTATAGTGTCAGAGCTATTTATTTATTTATTTATTCAGAAGATGTGACTGAAGAAGAAATTAACGATGTATACGAGACGTTAATTGAAAACAGCTACCCTGAAATGCTCATCACTAGTCATATGGCCGACAGAGTAGGAAAGAAACCCTTTGTATCCGCTCAACAAAAAGCCTGTTTATATATACGACTACAATTCGAAGGTGATACACCAAGCGGTGAAATAATTACCAAACAGTCTAACTGTTCCTGAGGAGTCAGTTACAATGGCTCCATTGCTCTAGGAACTTAACTTTTCGTGCTAGGTTAAATAAAGGTGTTGTTAAAACCCAAAACAATTATATATTAGGTCGCCTCGTTCAAACAGAGCACAAAGCTAGCATTGATTGAAGAGTCTTTCTCCGTCATCTGACGCGTGTAGAATTAATTGCAAAAGACCCGTTAAATATCGAACACTTCAAACACAGTAGAGGCCACTGAAATTTGTCTAAATCAATCGGAGTACTGTGTGTAAAAGAAACAGGTCCAGTCAGTCACTGTTGTTACCACAGCCTCCTGTTTTTTTCCCTTCATGTTCCCCAGTGGAACATAGGGCTTCAAGCTAGTGGCTTGAAGTTTCTGTAGCAGTGTTTCTTTTACAGGATGGGGTTGTTAGCCTCATGCCCAACCTTTCCTCTTTACCAGTCTTATTACTGGCTCAGCGAGGTAAAGGAGTGCGTCCGTGTCCGGGGATCGAACCCCGGACCATGTGCATGGTCGGCGAGCGTCCTAACCGCTATGCTACCGACGCACAGCCTCCTGTAGAACCTACAAATTCATTCGCCTAATTTATCTGATATTCAGTCAGTTTAGTGTGATACGAATGCATATCATCTCTTGCTTACTGATACTTTTTAATTATAATCTACTGACTGAATGTAATTTAAAACAGAATTAATGTTGTTATTAACAGTAAATCTTTAATTTTTATGGTCATATAACTGTAGAATATGATGACGAATTTATGAGAAAGAATATTCTTTGCTCATTTATCAATCTTTGGAATTCAGTGTTACAAATTAACCATTAGCTACTCTAAATTAGGCATAAAGTCCTCAAATTCATGTTTACAAGAGATTAATGAGCTTTCAGCAATTCATCATTTCTTTCAAGACAGTCCCTAGAATGCACAGTTTGCAATTTATGGAGTCTGTGGAGATGAAATTTCCCCACAGTTTCCTTTGGAAACGAAAACTATTCACATTGCAACTACTCATCTTAGTTAGTCAGAAGTGTATAATTTCATGCGATTATGCTTGTATTCTTGTGCGTCGGTGGCACACCGGTAAAGTGTTCACCAACCACACCTCATGTGGTCCGGGGCTCGATCCCTGGCCACGGATGCACTCCTTTACCTCAATAAGCCAGTAGTAGGACTGGTAAAGAGGGAAGGTTGGACATGAGGCTAACAACCCTATCCTGTTAAAATAAGTATCACTGCTACAGGAACTTTGAGCCTCTAGCTTGAATCCCTATGTTCCATTGGGAACGTAAAGGAACAAAAAACTGTTTGCCTTCTTAACTAATAATTATGATATCAAGGAGATCACATACGTTGTGATCTGAATAATTATGGTTTCCAAAAGAAACTGCGCCGAAATTTCACCACAAACTTTGTAAACTGAAAATCTAAAGTGTTCAAATTATGAATTTAATTTATAATGTTACTAGTTAGACTAAGGAACCATCCAGAAGTCAGGTGGTCTGAACTGATGTGACTCCCTAAGCTGGGTAGAACAGTGTAAACCTCTGAAGAGCTCAGACTCAAACAGGCGAAACAACCTTCTAGTTTTTAGATTACTTTAATGCGGCTGGTTAGCAATTACTACTAGTTGGTGTGTGTGTGTATATATGGCATATAGCTACTCTTCTCAATCAATCAGTAGTATACAGGTTCCTAGTATATTTACTAACAATGACAGCAACACTTTGTAGTGTAACTGTTTCAAAGTATCCTCCAGCCATTCAGTTATTCAACTTATAAGAACAATAAACCGATAGCTATAAAATGAAACATATTTAATATCCTACTAGTAGTTAAGACGACCAATGTAGACAAAAAATAATAAATTGTACAATCTTATCATTCTTTTTTTTTCCAGCGAGTTTCGTCATACGATCGAATAACTTTTCTTTCTTTACATTCATAGAAATTCACGCATGATTGTCAACTAATACTTCCCCAATAGTGCCCTTTTATTAAATTGTATGTATATGTAACATACGATTAGAGAATATACTAAATATAGGCATCTGAAAGTAGTCAGTACAAATCAATAGCTGACTGTTACTCTTTCCTGTGCGTCAGTGGTTCACAGGCAGAATACTCGCCAACCACGCCTTCTCCCGGCCAACGTACTCCTAAACCTCAATTAGCCGGCAGTAAGAATGGTAAGGAGGGAAGGTTGAGTGCAAGATCTGTAATTACATCCTATAAAAGACAACATCGCCGCTTCTGAAACTTCAGGACTCAAGCTTGAAGCTCTATGTTCCACTTCTAAGGCAAAAGAATAAAATATTTGCAAAAAAAATACCCTTCTCAGTATATATTTCATGAAAAACCAGTATTAGCTATAGAGTCATTGGAAAGTAAAGAGCATTGGGAAATTGTTTCATCATAACCTGAGACTCTTCAGAAGCACACACCCATGACACCACCGGAAGTCAAGATTTCTGAAGACTTCAGACCATGTTTCGCCTCTTTTGCTGGCTAACAGTAAGACAACAAGGCACGTGTTTCTATCTACCAATAATTTGTTAGTTGGACCACTTCACTTATTTGGGAATTTGAGTTAGCCCCAAAGCACTGGTTGCAGACGAAATCTCAGGGCTGATACAAAAGGTTCGTGTGACGTTTGCCAACTTACTGCTATCTCTCGTGTAGACGTGCTATTGGGCTATCGATCAAAAGACGTCTGTACTGCACAAAAGTTCTCTCCGTCCTGCTTTATGTTTGTGAGACATGGCCACTGAAACTGGGAGATATGAAAGGGCTGTCTCTATCTGATCATAGGTGTGTGAGTTCTGTCTCCCACATTATTTGGTATAATAGGGAGAGTTATACTGAGGTTGGGCGTAGTGTTAGGTAAGAAGGGAGAGTCTATCTATGAGGTTGTTAAGCTAAGGCTTTGTCTTCGTTGACCAGCAGTGTTAACTGACATAGGATCAGGTTGGAAAGGAGCTACTGGTGCTCAAACCAAAATTTTTGATCCGTCCATGAAATCTTTTAATAATAATAATAATTTGCTTTATTCCAAAACAGTACATGTGATACAGAATGGAATTCTCAGCATTTTTACTACAGTATTGCATCCAGTTAGTACATTATCAATAAATAGAATTCTACAAAGATTAAGGAAATTACAGTTCATTATTACAACAACACATTGGCATGTCGGTAGCAAAAGTAAAGCTGAAACAGTGTTTGAAGGTGTTAGAAAAGTGGCAGCTGTCTTATTAACTGGCGTAAGTGAGAGAAAGAAACAAAGCAGCACATAACGGAAAAAAAGAGAGAGAAAAGGAAAAGAAAGAAAGAAAATGTTGTACCTATAAATGATGTGAGTTGGAAAGACGAGATCCAGTTGTAATACTGACTATTTAATGAATTTTAGGTATCACGCCTAATGCTTTCTTTATCACACAGAACACGAGCTAAGTAGGGAATGGTTGAGTTTTTGTACTTGCTGGTGCGAGCATATAGTTTTCTATATAGGCTTCTGGTTTCGCCTGATGAGATGCAAGGGGAGAGTTGTGAGTGAAGAGGGTGTTGTGAGTTAGATAAAATGGACTTAGCCCATTTTTCACATGAGTCCATGTGCCTGTCAACCAGAATATTAACAGGCTGGTTAAGTGGCACGTTGCTTACCCTGCTGACAACCTTTAACATCCTGTGTAATATGTTATAGTCTTTCTTCAGTAGTCCGGGAAAAACTAAGGGGGAACAATAGAGAATAATAGGCAGAATGCGAGAGTTAACGAATTGTAGGAGTAAGGGTTGGGTTATACCAGAATGTTTTAACTTCTTGATGTAGAAGGTAAGACGGAATATTTTCTTAGAAATTGCCAAGATATGAGACGACCAGGGGAGATCAGCAGATAGAATGACGCCTAGGTATTTAATTTCCGACTTGGTTTCTATTTCAGTGCCATCTATGTTGCATACCTTGTGACAGCCAACCAGTTTGTTTAGGTTGGATTTATGCCTAAAGGTGAAATTGACTGCTTGGCATTTGGAGGGGTTTAGGGTAAGACCATTTTCCTTGGAACACTGGCTGATTTCTGACAGAAAGCCATTAAGTTTACAGCAGTCGCTTTGACATTTGACAGGCAGAGATACAGTCAGATCGTCAGCATATTTGACAAAATTAATATCATTTGAAGATGGTAAGTCATGTAGAAAGAAAGAAAAGAGAAGTGGGGAGAGTACAGCGCCTTGGGGGACTCCGGCTTCAGTGAGTACAGCAGAGGATGATTTACCTTTGTATACGGTGTACTGCATTCTCTTATAGAAGTAGGAATGCAACCAGTTAGTGACCCAGGACTCAGTTTTCGTCAAAGAGAAATCTGAGCCAGCCACATCGGGAAATGTAGACATCCTTGTTATGGACCTCGGGATCTTAACAACCAATGGTTAAAGACAATTGGTGATATAACTGAAACTTGTTTCCAGTGGCGCATGCCATGCATTCACCCTCTATGATCTCCCATATCTACGTTAGTATTCTTTCTCCCTCACATTTCTGCTCATTATTGTTCTTTCAAATCTCTTTTTTCCTCTGACTCGTCTTCCTTTGTGTACTACACTGAGTGTGACAAGTTGAACTGCTACACTTCTTTGCAAGGTGTTACTTGAAAACAAGTCAGTCAGTCAGTCAGTTACGTAACTACATTCTAATGAATCACAAAGCTTTCACTGACACATGATGCCATATACACTAAAGTGTTATCCACATTATCTCAAGTTCTCAACTACTCATTTCAATCAATCAGTAGTATATGCTTCATTAATACTTTTTGAATTTTGAACTTTCATTCGCCTTCTTAGTATGCGTTATAGAAAAATAATATTCTACTCATCAAACAAAGAGACAAACAACAACAAAAAGAAAATGACAAAACAAAAACAGAATACTGAGACAAGCATGGATGGAATCAAAGATGCCTAGTTGACATTTTTGACTTGATTTAAGTGGAATGACCAATACGTCTAAGTATGTATACATGAGAGTATTACTATTATTATTATTATTGTCGTTGTTGACATTAGTATATTTATACTAAAAAAAGAATTAATATAATAAACAAGACAGTTTATGCATAAGGAATACTGGAAAACAATTATCTCTTTTTTTTATAATGTGAGACATGATCATTCATTGTAGTATTCTGTGACACGTCATAAACCATATGTGAAAGTATTCCTCTTCTGCTTTGTCTTCATTTGAATAACAGTAAAACTACTCTCTCCCCCTCCCTCTTGTTCTCCTACTTACCTACCTAACTACCTTTCTTTCCCTTCTTTTTTAAAAAAAAGTAGAAATTAATACCATGACTGTGATTAGTTTGATATAACTTGTAAAGTCTACTTTCATTTTGCTCCAAAAGAGTAGTATATATACTTGATACACGCAAATGATACAACAGATACAACCCCCCCCCCCATACACACACATACAAATACACACGCATAGAGAGGAATTGAGCACACCAAGTTGCAGGAAATGAACAAGTCAAATCATGACCCTTAAAGAAGTTAGCCATTTGTGTGTATTACAAAGTCAAAAGACACTATGAATGAATGACCTATGCATAGACATAATATACACATGTGACATTGTCATCACAGAGAATGCTAGGGGGGCGGGGATTGGTGTGTCCGTGTTTATGTGTGTGTAGGGGGGATAGACGAAGAAAACACGTGTGTATCAGTTTTTCCTTTTACAAAGAATAAAAGAGGAGGATACACTTGAATTTCTTTAAATCATCATCATGTGAAAGTTATCCTTTCACAGTTATTGTTGTTGTTGTTATATTGACCATTCTGTCCCCCCCTCTGTCTCTTTCACTGGCCTCTTTTTCATTGCTGTTATTGTGCTGCATTGGTTATGTTGATGACCTACCTGTAAAACTAATGTCAAAGTTTTCTCCTCTTTATTATTCTTATTTTTTTTTAATTGTAATTCTATTGGTATTTTGTGAGTACAACACTAATGATGGCTATTCTTATATGTTTGTTGAAATATACGATTATTTAGAAAAATATATTTTAATAATAATAATAATGGTGATCATACGCATAAAAGAGAATTAAGCGTACAGATGGAATATTACAAATTTGGCGCCATCAGGCATTGAAATTAACTCATTCATAAGTCTTTGTTAATCTTCAGTTGTTTATTTTTTTTCATATTAAATTTATTTATTTACTTCAATCAAATAATATTAACAATTTAAAAAAAAATGGATTTATGTTTGCTGAATTTTTGAAGACATGATACCTGTCTCTCCAGCTCTTTCTCTCCCTCTCTCCTCAATAGTGATAATGATATGATAATTAAATAGAGAAACAGAGAGGTCAACAATGACAAGAACCTCTTCAAATATTAGATCTAAATATCTAATCCGTTAGTTAGTTAGTTAGAATAATAAAAGCTACTGTAACAACATGAGAGAGACAAGTCGATGAGTACAACTCAGCTTTTCTGTCAATCTAATACCATTTGATTGTATATGCTGACAGATGTGTATTTGTGCTCTGTGTGTGTGTGTGTGTAACAAGGGAATCAAACCAAAGTTCAGCTTATATACTCAAAAATAACACTTCCAATAGTCATGTAACCACAAGAATGATTTGTGAGATGGTTTTTTACAATTGTTAAGTTAATTTTTAAAATAAATTTAATAAAAAAAATTAATGAAATCCATGTTTAATTAACTTCACTATTATTTTGTTCTCCAATTAATTATATATTTAATTAATTAATCATTATTTTGTAACTTTAATGTGGCGTTGATAAGGTGATTGATTATGAACGGTTTAAGTTTGGCACTTAGAAATGTTATTTGGAATTTCAGTTTGGCTATTTTGTATTTTTGGTTTTGTTATTATAAATTAATTTGCCCACGGACTGATATCAGTTAAAGAACCATTAATAACCAGCCACAGGGAGTACTGGGCAGCTGTTTCATCCTAGCTTGGGAATCATCGGTAGTACACACCTACTTGGCTGGTGCAAGTTCCACTAAATATTTCACGAAATGGTATAAGTTAGAATTCATGAACCACTTAATCGGGTCCCAGTGGCTAATGGTATACGAGTTTGCCTTGTAACCGGAAGGTCTTGGGTTGAAACCCTTGTTGGTGGGTTTGTACTGCCGGTGATTCTCAGACTAAGATGGAACATCTATCCAGTACTCCCTGTGGCTGGTTTGCAATGGTTCTCTAACTGACATCAATCCGTGGTCAAAGTCGTAAAAACGAATGTTATCCTTACAAACCAACTCTTGAAAATAAATTAATTGATTCAGAATTCTAACAGTCATTATTATAATTCCCTTGGATTCCGAGTGCAACTTAACTCACAGTCATTGCAAAGTATTTTGTAAATTATATTACTTTCTTTTATTGGGTCCACCAGGTCCTTTGGCCTATGATAACTGTGAGGTCAACTACATAGGTCAAACTAGTAGATCAGGAATAGTGAGATTATTAAAATATAAGAATTTAGCTAAGGTTAGAATGGTTCACTCCACCCACGAAGATAAGTAATTTGGAAACAAGCTCAGCAATTACACTACATGCATTAACACACAACCACACAATAGGTTGGGTAGGACAGAGTCAAAATTCTGAAGAGGAATATAGGTAGGTGGAGAGAGAGTTTGATTACTGAATCCTGCCTGGTACATCGAGTCTGCCTACACCCAACACATGCAACAGAAATGACTCAACGGAAATACCAGAGATATGGAAGATATTATTACCAGACAAATCAGAGAATAATAAATAATGTTAAAATGTATTTCAATTCACATTATAACATTCTAACAAGTTACTTATTTTGACTATAAAAACATCATATTTCCCATCTTCTTGCATTTTATTGATAACACTAATATTATTTCTCAGTGTACTTTATCTTATATTGATTTTATGCAAATGTCTAATCAATTTTACTCATGTATATAAATGAAGTAAAACGTTGTGTGAGTGCCTTGATATAATTATGAGTAGCAATAACTTGTACTCGAAACGTGGTCATCAGTAAATATTACTGTGTAACACTGTATGATTTTATCAAAATAAATTTTATCTATAATGGAGTTGTTATTATAATCCCCTTGGATCCCGGGGGCAAGATTGGGCTTCAACAGCACATCTCCATTTCACTGTGTTCTCTTCAGTCCTTTTTCAACTGGCTCCATGATTCCCAACAAGTTTTGAATTCCTTCTCAAACGCGATCTCCTCCATGTTACCCTCGGACCTAATATACCCAAATGATTGTTTCGCATTCCAGTTCCACATGAACGATGGCCTGATGAGTGATGTCACTTACAGATTCCTGTTGCTACTAAACCATATATTCTTAAATTTATTTCGCAATTTGAGCAGCCTTGTCAGCTTCAAACATTATGCAAATATTCAAATGGCTTCATGTTTAGTTTTGCTTTTACGGAAAAAAGACATATTGGGTGAATAGCTTCCCAAAGGCGTTCAACAGTCTGCATCATTCCATCCATCTCTCCGATTTCAGAGAAGAGTAAGTTATGCTTAAATTTCTGTGTTTTAAAGTTTTCGTAGAGAGATTGGATTGACTTTTCAGGGTATGGTCGCTAACCCCACCCTCAACCTACTCTCTTTTTCCAGGCTTATGACCTACCAGTAAACCAGGTGAGGTTGTTTTCATGGTCATTTGAAGGTGAAATTCAAACATTTAACAGGAACTATTATTATTTCCTTTAGTTCCTAGAGGAACATAGGGCTTCAGCCATGCGTCTCCATTGCGTTCGGTTCTCTGCTAGAGTTTTCACCTGGCTCCAGGTCTGCCCACACGCTTTCATCTCCTCTTCACATGATCTCCTCCAGGTCACCCTTGGACGACCAACTCGTCGCTTCCCTTTCGGGTTCCACTCGAGGGCTTGTCTAGTGATGTCACTTGCTGGTTTCCTCAGAGTGTGGCCAATCCATCTCCATTTCTTCCTGCCTATTTGTTTCAAAATCGGTTCCTGTGTGTTGGTTCGCTCCCAGAGATCTTTGTTGCTGATCCTTTCCGGCCATCTGATCTTGAGTATTGAGGAAAGACATCTGTTAATGAAGGTCTGTAGCTTGTTTGAGGTGCTTTTTGTGACACGCCAAGTCTCTGATCCGTATAGTAGTACTGACTTCACATTGGAGTTGAAAATCCCGATTTTATTTTTGACGCTGAATGATGTTGACCTCCACACAGACTTGAGAGTAATGAAAGCTTGCCTTGCTTTCCCGATCCTTGCTTTGATATCCTCGTCAGTTCCGCCTGTAGTTGAAACAATGCTTCCCAAGTAGGTAAAGGAGGTAGTTTCTTTCAGGTTCTTTCCATTTATGCTGATTGCTGTCTGTTGTTGTTGGTGGTGGTGTTGGCCAGGGATCTTCATCACCTCCGTTTTCTCTATGTTCACCTGGAGTCCTATCTTCTCTGGATGCTTGTTCTGCCAACTTGTTGCTTTTCACTTACATATCTTCCAGTTTGTGGGAAATCAGACTTATATCATCGTCGAAGTCCAGATCCTCCAAGCATTTTGTGTGTGTCCATTTTATGCCTGTTTCCTCATTGCCCGCTGTTTGTCGCATTATCCAATCTACCGCAATCAGGAAAATCATTGGCGATAGTAGGCAATCCTGTCTTACTCCTGTCTTCACTTCGAAGGATTCCGTGAGCTTCCCGTTGTGGATTACTTGGCATGCAGCGTTGTCATACAACTGTTGGATGAGATGTATTATTGTCGGTGGCACCCCGTAGTAGTGAAGTAGTTCCCAAATCACCTCTCGATCGACGCTGTCGAAGGCCTTTTCAAAGTCGATGAAGTTGAGATAGAGAGGTGACTGCCATTCCAAACTTTGTTCAATGATGATCAGTAGTGTGGCGATTTGATCAATACATGACTTGTTTCTCCTGAATCCAGCTTGTTCTGGTCGAAGTTTTTCATCCAGGGCTTGTTTGATCCTTTCCAGGATGATGCGGCTTAGTATTTTGCTTGGGATGGACAGGAGCATAATTCCGCGCCAGTTCTTGCATTGACTTAAGTCTCCTTTCTTTGGTAGTTTGAATAAGTATCCTTTCTTCCAATCCTCGGGTACTTTGCCTTCTTTCCACACCTTCTCCAGTAGTGGTGCCATCAAGTCTGCTGTTGTCTCTGGGTCCGTTTTCA
This sequence comes from Trichobilharzia szidati, assembly GCA_944472155.2. NCBI lineage: Eukaryota > Metazoa > Platyhelminthes > Trematoda > Strigeidida > Schistosomatidae > Trichobilharzia > Trichobilharzia szidati. The sequence goes on along the minus strand of OX235271.1, from coordinate 33,369,262 downwards.
ATGCTTCTGCGGGGATTCCATCTGGTCCTGCTGCTGTTCCAGCTTTCAGCATCTTGATTGCCTTCAGGACTTCTGTTTTCGTCGGGGGGTTGATGTTCACTGGTAATTCTGCTTCCGTTGTTGGTATTGTTGGGCGCGTTGTAGGTGGCGGTCGGTTTAGTAGTCTTTTGAAGTGTTCAGCCCAGTGTTTCCTTTGCTCCACTTCTTTGGTGATTGACTTTCCATTTTCATACTTCACTGGCTTAATTTGTGACCAGTTTTTGCCTGAGAGGTACCTAGTTGTTTGGTAGAGTGTTGCGAGGTCTCCTTTGCCTGCTGCTTGTTCTGCTTCATTGGCCATGGCTTCATAATACTTTCTTTTGTCTTCTCTGGCACTCTTCTTTACTCCTTTGTTCAGTGTATTGTAGCTTGCATTCAACTCCTGTTTCTGTTGCTCGTCGGTGCACTGGATAATCTTTTGTTTCACCATCCTTCTCTCTTCTATTAGCCTCCAAGTGTCCGTAGTGAGCCACGGTTTGTCCTGCCTCTTCTTTCTGCCCAGAACTTCCATGCAGGTTTCGCTCCATACTGTTTTCAGGTTGTCCCAGTGTTTTTCGACGCTGACCTCTTCGCTAATGTTGATTTGTATCTCAGCTTTGTCCTTTATACTTGCAGTAAAGATATCCAGGAACTAAGTGATTTGGTTTTTAAATTTTTGTGACTGACACAATTTTCAATATAGAAAATATCCCCATTTAGACATTTGGAAAACAGAAAGATTGAGCGAAGAAATATTTACTTTTCAATTAGATCCTCATCTCTGGCTCTACTCAAATATATGTAGCATTTTTATTACAATACACAACAATTTACCAAACAAGTGGTGATATGTTCGTTAACAATAATTAAACAGTGTCTAAATGTCAATGGGTTGATAATTAACGAAGAAAATCAATACAAATTTAAAAGGTGGAAATGAATAGAATTTTGTTGATTTTTTGAGAAGCAGGAATACGTTGGGGCTCTGAGAAGACTTTAGAGGATGTGTACTTCGCGGATGATTTTTGATTTGTTGTCATACAAATTCGAAAACTCACAGGCGAAAACCATCATCACTCCGAACTCAGTTTGGAAGCCTGCTTCATTCAGCGTAAAGAAGGAAATTCAAATAACCAACATCAGTGTTAAAGCAGTCGGTTCTTCTATATGGTCCACAGACGACGTATCACGAAAGGTATTTCCATTATGCTACCGCAGAATTTTACCAACAGCCCATCTCTCTGACCCCATACTGACGATCAGGTGGCAGATCAAAAAGAATTAGCAACAAAAAACTCTGAAAACGAACCAATCAAGAACATTATTTCTGAATAAATATCCCAAAAAGAGTGAAGATGGATCGAACACACACGCTAAAGAGACCGTCGACTGAAATCACACGCCGGGCTATCACTCGAGTGGAACCCGAATGAGAAAAGAGGTGGTTTCGTGAATAACATGAAGGAGATCATAAGAGGAGGAAATAAGAGCCTGTGGATAATCATACGGCCGGTTGAAGAGGAATAAAGAGTACAGAATGAAATGGGGATGTCCTGCTGAAGCCCTATATTTCACTCAGAACTCAGGGGAATAGCTGTGTATCCCGTGCTTGTGAATACAATCCAAGTAACTGTGGCGTATGAGTTATTAGCCTTCTTTAATAGACATTCAAGTAATATTTATTTACCTCAGCATTTTTCTAATTTTATGTAACCAATGAATAAATGTTCTTTGTAGGAGATTTTTTAACTTCTGAATTATTATTATTCTCATTAATTTTTTCCAGATACTAAAATTTCAATAAATCTCATGATGTGAAATAATTGTCTTAATTTTGGCAGGATGTATGAACTGAAGCTATGACTATTGAAAACCAGGGAGTACTGGACAGCTGCTGTTTCATCCTAGTTTGGGAATCATCGGCAGTACAAACCCACCACCACGGTTAGAACCCAGGACCTTCCGGTTACAAGGCAAGCTGGCTCGTATACCATTCAGCCACTGGGACCCGATTCAATGGCTCATGAATTCTAACTTCTACCAATTCGTGATTTAGCGCGACCCCAACCACTGTCGTTGGTGGGACATCCATCCACACACGTGATCAACTCGTAAAAACATAACTAACCCTTACAAACCAAACTATAGAAGCTATAACTGACAATCACTTCAATTCTGAATCATTCACTTGATATCTCGCCTTGATTTCAGTCATTTTAACTCAAAATTGATAGGCAAATAATTTGATGCATGGGGAAAATGTATTTCCTTCGTTATAACATCACTGAAACATAATTTTCAAAAATAGAAATACAGTTGATGATTAATTAGTACAGATGTGATCATCACTAGCTGACATCAGTGAAAGAGTCAATGCGAAACCAACAGAGATTACTATAGAGTCGTTTCTTCCTAGTTTTGGGATTCTTCAGCAGTACCCACCCATCCGGGTTTGAATTCAGGACCTTCTGGTCACAAGGCCAACTCGTAATCCATTTTAGTCACTGGGACCCAATATAATGGCCGGCCTATGATTTTCAAACTCTAGCAAGACCACCAGCCAATGTCATCGGTGATTATTCGTCCTCACGCCCACCTCAGTGGACCCACTGGGTTTAGAATCGAGGATCCCAGTGACTGAATAGCCTACGGACTCACCTGGTAACTGGAAGGTCCTGAGTTCAAACCCCGCTGGGTTGGTATGGATGGAGTAGTCTCAAAGTAGGACAAAATCGCTATCCCGTACTCCCTTGTAGTTTTCACTAGTTCACTGAGTGATGTCAATCCGTGATCGAACTTGAAACAAATCAAATCGCGACAAACCAACTCTTGAGAAGGAAGTAAAGACTAACTGTCTACTTCTAGTCTTAAAGTTATCATCAGCGCTCAAAATGATGAGTAATCGTTAAAGGCGAAGTATAACAAACAAAAAAAGTAACAACACCGAGTCACATCACAGTATGCGAAAAAATCAAAAAGCACTTATTGGTATATTATATTAATCAATTTCAATTAGGTTAAAAATTCTAAGCAAACAGAAAACAACTCATAATTTCATGTAGGATTTCATCATGAGCTGACATCAGTTAGAGAACCACTGAAAAACCTGCAAGGAGTACTGGACAGCTGTTTCGTCCTAGTTTGGGATTTTTTCAGTAGTACACCCCCACCACCTGTGTTCGAACCTAGGACCTTCTGGTTACAAGGCGAGCTCGTAGACCATTTGGATAGGGCCCCAGTGTCTGCTGAATGGTCTACGAGCTGGCTAGCCTTGTAACCAGGATGTCCTCGTTTTGAACCCTGATGTTGGGTGCGTACTGATGAGGAGTCTCAAACTGGGTTGACGAAACAGCTCGCAGTCTAGTACTCCCTGCAGGTTTTTCAGTGGTTCTCTAACTGATGTCAGCTCATGATGAAATCCTCCATGCGGTCAAACAAAATCCCTACAAAACCAATACTTGAAAACTCATAATTAGTCATCCTTCATTGGATTCGGTGTAAAAATTCACTTGGCTGCATTTGACAATTAGAGTGAGAGGCATAAATCTTGAAAAATAAACTCAAGTATAAAAATGGAGAAAAATGACTTTTTTGATAAATAAAGTAATACTACTATCGAAGATAATAATGATAATATTATAATAATAATAATAATAATAATCGCGACAATATTCTTCATTGTCTGATATTTAATTTATTATTATTACTGTTGTTAACGCTGAGGGGTAGAAAATACGCTCAGTTTTACACTAGTTCGCTGAATTAAAAGTATTTTTGTATGCCAAAATATTAATAGTCAGGACTCATTCCAACAAATTAATTTCGATTTTTAAGCCAAATTGTAACAATTATTATTTCTAATGTAGTGTAACCATAGGCTTTATTCTATGCCTCATTGAAAATTCAGTTTGACAGAAGGGTTTGTAAGATCATGCTTGTCACAGACTGCGCTACATTTCTAGGGAGAGTTATTCTGTATGAATGGAATACTGATAAGAAAACCTCTAGATTATGTATGATGCAATGCTGTGAGTCGGTCGTTCAGTGGTAGAGCGTTGGCTGACCATGCACGTGTTCCAAGGTCCGAGTTCCGTCTGGCACACACCTTTACCTCCCTTAGCCGGTTACAACCCTGACAAAGAGGGAAGGTTGGGTGTGAGGCTAACAACCCCACCCAATAAATACGCCACTGCTACTCAGACTTCAAAGCTCAAGTAGCTTGAAGCTCTATGTTCCACTGGGAAAGCAAAAGGAATAAGAAAATGGTGCAGTGCACAGTCACGTCCAAAGGTTATCATTACACCAGAATCAGTTAGCTGATAGGAATAACTAATAAGTCATTGACTTGATAGTGAAAAGCGGTACTTCCTCTATTCGACAGATGAGGGTAGCATGCATTAAAAGGATTCAATAACAATGAAAAACTACACTTAGCTTTCGTACCGAGAAATTTCGAAGCGGTTCATTTTAACTTTGAGATTCTATCTAACTTGTTGTCGTTAATTACTGGAGTCAGAAACTTCATAGCTAGGCTCTTTCGGAAGTAAATGGCCCAAAGAATAACGTCCGGTAGAAAGTTTGTTAGACTTCATAAATGTTCAGTGATAGTACTCTTGACTGATCCATTGTAACCTTTTCGAAGCCAAACGGGGTATTTTCTTTGACTGTTTTAGATATAAAGGACGCGAGTAAATTGGTAGATACGCATATAAATGGTCAAATGTGGTAGTTTATCCTTATAGTTGTTGAGAAACATCGGGTTATAGCCGAGAATGTTCTTTTCAATGCGTTTGATATTCCCTTGTGTAGTGTGTTGGCCAGAAGGTCGCCACATTCATGTATAGCATCTTCTTCGGAGTAGAGATGGAGGTGTACTTAGTTGGTTTTCTGTTTTATGTGTTTATCTGTAACGCGTGGAAGGCAACCATTTTCAAGTAGCGTCTTCTTCAGAAAAGTGATCTCTTCATTTATTGACTCAGGGATGTAGATTTTTAGGATCCCAGTTGCAACAGATGTTATCAAGTTTTGCTTGCGGTTAGTGGGTACCCAACTGTAAAACTTTGCTATGCAGCTGTAGTTACTACTTGGAAGGCAACACCCTGAATGTGGGAATACTGACTTCCAGATTAAAAGAACTTTCATTCAGATGCAATTGGAATGTCCAATTCACATTCGGTGATATTATTTAAAGACACCAAGATGGTGTAACTATAGCATCACCTTTAGGTGCGGTACCGACAGATATTTTCACGGCAGTTTCGGAAAATGGTCCACTGCATAAAAGCCACGCTGATGATACTTTTGTGATTTGTGATAACAAATGTTACTTAAATAATGTCTTTCAAGTTTTTAATAGCTGATACCCAGCTATCAGCAGAAATCACACAGACAACCTTCTTTCTTTGGTACCCATTAATCACAAGTGGAACTTGATAATATCTCTTGTGACTAGGATCATAAGAATCTGCAATTCTGGGTCAGTAGCGATGAAGACATTATTCTTTTTAAGAAGATACTACGTGAAAATAGTGCCCATAAGATATGCTGCGTCTTAATTCAGAGTATTATTTGAATTGTTAGAGGAAAGTTGAGAGCAATCCATGTGGTTTTATTTTGTATAATATTATGACTAAAAGAGATAGTATTAGTTAGATATGACTTGTCTGCATGAAGACATTTGTTTATCAACAGTGCTTCGATCTCACCTGTTTTAAGTTCAACTTTAAGGCTGTGAAATGAATTCTGTAGGGTTTTAAATAACACTCAAGGGACCATTTTCACGTGCACATTCGATGTTTACCAATAAGTGTCATAACTGTATTTTCGTGGTTATTTCAACTTGGAAAATGATTAACTCTCTGATAATTTTTGTTTATGAATCTAATTAAATTATTTTTATGTTCCCCAAGTTTGGTCAAGGATTGATTTCAACTAAAGAACCATTGAAAATCAGCAGGGAGTACTAGACAACTGCTTCGTTCTAGTTTGAACTCATCGGCAGTAATCAACCACTTGAGTTTGAACCCAGTACTCTATGGATTTTGTTGGTTCTCTAACTGATATCTGTCCGTGATCAAACTTGAAATAAACTAAATCCACATACATCATTATATATATATTATTTGCTTGGGTTCCGAGTGGAACATAGGACTTCAACAACACATCTCCACTTTGTTCTGCTTTCTTCCATCCTTTTCATTTGGGTCCACGATTGTCCAAACTCTCTCATCTCTTCCTCATACGATCTCCTCCATGTCACCCTGACACCGACGACCCACTCGTCGCTTCCCATCCGGCTTTCGCTAGAGCTATGGCCTGCGTTGTACGCGATGTCATTCGGTGGCCTACTCAATGTATGCCCCACGATCCGTCTCCACTTTCTCCTACACTTTTGTTAAGCGATCGGTTCTTGGTTGGTTTATTCCCCAGACAGAGTTTCTTGTTGCTAATTCTCTCTGGCTGTCCATTTGATCTTCAGTATGGAGCGAGCAGTGCAAGTTTCTGACCCGTATAGAAGAGCTGAATTCACATTGGTGTTGAAAATGCGAGTCTCTTGTTCCTTATGCTGAGTGCAGAAGATTTCCAAACTGGTTTCAGGTTGATGAAGGTGTGCGTATCTTGCCTTTCCAATTCTGACTTTGACATCTTCATCGGTTCCTCCAGTGGTTGAAACGGTGTTTCCCTGCACACTAACGTTTGAAAATAATTCTGACGCTTGCTAGTGGCTACCGGGAATGACATTGACTTGACTTCTATTGAAAAGTTGTGACCAGTGGGGTCTACGAAGTCGGGTGTGAAAACAGATACTCGTCGATGACACTGGTTGGTGGTTGCGCTATAATCACAAATTGGTAGGAGTTGGAATTTATGGGTTGGCTATTGAACTAAGTCCCAATGGCTGGCTACTTTACGAACTTGCCTTGTCACCAGAAGGTCCTGGGTTCGAACTGTGGAGGATGGGTATTTCTAAAGGGTCCCAAACCGGAACGAAACAACTGTCAAGTACTCTTTGCTGTTTCTCAATGGTTCTCTAAATGACATCAATCCACGGTCACACTTGAAGGAAACCAAATCCCTACAAATCGACTCTTGAAGATTTTTATTTTCCTTGTTTGTTTTGTTACTACAGTTTTTTTTTAATAAATAAATAAATCCTACAACACTGTTAAGCATTCTAACCTACATAATATATGAATATATCCATCACTCAGTGTAAACAATACAACCTAGTAACCTAACCTCGAGACAACATTCGAATTATTATAAGATAAGGTCAGTGAGATAAAAGAATATTGACTTCCATAGTATAGTGATGATTATCTTCTTCGTTGACCTGTTACTGAATTTTTAGTATTTGCAACATTAATTCAGTTGTCAGTATATCTTTGTTTAAATTGTTACAGTGTGAATTTTAAATTTATGCTATGCATGAGGGAAGAGCAGAGGTTTCCAGGAAAAAAAAAGGTAAAATAATCTGGCTACTTCATTCGATTGTATTATTATTATTGTTATTTTGTAGACGGTTAATTTATGACCTTTCATACTAACTAAAAAGGAGAAATTTATGTATGCTTTTTAATGCCATTAAGTTGTCCACCGTCTGTATGTAGTAGTAATACCCGATTGACTGGTGACCAGGACCAAGGTGAGTGAAATATCATTGTGTGTGTGAAGTGAATCTCAGTTCTTGCAATTGCTTCAGTAGAGTGGAGAAAACTTGTTGTCCATTGTATGTTTTGAAAGATTTGAAAATCTTGACGAAATTCACAGTATTCATAAGGTGTTTGGCAATTGTACTTTGTGAATGTTTGTTTTCTTTTAAACATAAGTTTCTTGAAATATGCTGAGAAAACAGGATAGAAGCCCTTTGTTCTGTTCTTCCAATTTAATCGCTACCCCAAGTACAGGTAAATTTATAAACTCAGTTGGAGATGACATCAGCACGGTACTTATCCAGTTTGGATCGGTTTACTGAGTATGTGACTGTATGTAGTGTTACGAGCTTAGCTGTAGGGGAGCATCCTTTTATTGCTCTTTACATTCTCTTGTCAGTCTTCCTTTGAATGGAAAACAAATAAACACTTTCTTCTTGTCAATTTCTGGGTTTTTCGTTTCCTCGTCTTTTTCTTTGCTGTACTTTTGGATACCATTAGGCATTTCTCAACAAAACCTAATTCTTCTTCCAGATTGCTGGGTGAAAATAGATTCCTGGCTGTCATACAGTGCCCTCACTAATTCACGCTTAAACCTTATAGGACAGAAGCTGTTATAGTGAAGATATAGTCTGGTCCAGGTTTATTTTTCACAGATGAACTTTTCAATCGTTCCATGGTTTCTCCTTCTTACATTAAGATCCAGGAAATTCAACTCATCCTTATGTTCATATTCCATGGGGAATTTAATACTGCCATAGATATCATTGAGACGGTCAAATATTAAAGATGCGTGATTCATATGGTTATAAGTAACAAACGTATCATCGACGTATCAGTGTCGTCTGTTCGAGTTTACCCATGAAGATATCGCTCAGAATAGGTCCCATAGGCGAACCCATCGCAACCCCATCGATCTGTCAATATCACAGGCTGGATGGTCAACTATCTGGTCTTGCGATTTGAAGGCAATAGGTGTGCGCTGCTGATAAGTCTCAAACTGGGACGAGATACCTGTCCTGTACTTTCTGGTTCTTAGTGGTTTATTAAATAATGTCGGTTCGTGATCTAAATTGAAATTCGAATGATCATTTGATTGACAAATCAATCTTAAAGCCTGGCTAATGAACAGAGAATATTCTTTTGGATAAATTCGTCATCAGTTTCTATATATTTACACGACCACAAGAATGAATGAAATACTGTTATTAACAATATTATTGCTTTAAATGACAACGAGTCAATAGAGTGCGATAAAAAAACGAGAAGTAAGAAGTAGTATGTGTCGATATAGTGCGTCGGTGGCATAGCGGTTAGGACGCTCGCCGACCATGAACATGGTCCGGGGTTCGATCCCCGGCCGGCGCACTCCTTTACCTCACTAAGCCAGAACTAAAAAGCTGGTGAAGAGGAAAGGTTGGGCATGAGGCTAGCAACCTCATCCTGTAAAAATAAACACTGCCACAGAAACTTCAAGCCTCTATCTTGAAGCCCTATGTTCCACTGAGAATGTGAAGGAATAAAAAAGAAAATGTATCGGTATAACAATAACCTGAATATCAGATAAATTAAAAGAAAATAACACAAAATTTATGAACTTATAGGCTCGAATGCTGTTCAGGTTGGCAGTAGTGACTGGTTGGGCCTGTCTTCCTTTTGCACACACAGTTCCATTTGACTTGAGCAAATTTCAGTGGCCTCTGCTATTTGGAGTGTTCCGCATCTAGTTGTCTTGATAATTTATTCGTAATCCGATAGATGATAGAGAAAGACTCTTTAATCAGTGTTAAGTTTTTGGCCTGTTTCGACGAGGTGATCTAATATAAAACTATTGATGGTTTTGACAACACTTTTATTTAGCCATACTGGCAGGTAATTCTGAGCACGCAAAATTAGGTTCCTAGATCAAGGACCAATATAAGTGGCTCCACATGAGGAGTAGTTGAACTGACAGATACAATTAGAAATGATTAGCCTAAGTACTTCGTCTTTCGGTTTTGGAAACACAACCGGTTGGTTATGTGGAAAATATAGGCTGCATCTTACGGGACTTGTTGAAATGTGTATATTGACCAGTTTAAGTACTTTTCTTATGAGGATGGATGCCTTCATCCATATACCAGCAATAAAATCAGAATTTCCCGATAAGGTTGTTCAAAGGACCATAGAAAGAAACCTGCTAACATAGTATCCAGTGGGGAGCCCATCGCTACTCCACCTAGCTGTCTGTAGAGTTTACCATCAAATTTAAAATTGACATTCAGCGTACACTTCAGTAGCAATTCTTTAAGGATTTCGACTAGAATTCCAATATTTATTGATTTTTTATTTATTTGTTCACAGATGTAATATAATTAATCGTTTCAATTAGAGATACGCTTGTAAATAGAGATGTTACTTTCAAAGCAGAACATTGTTATACTTTCACTTATGAAATTTTGAATAAAAAATGTTGATAAACTTAACACATCTTGACTTTGCTAAACCCACTGGCAAAAATTTTGTTGTTGCAAAAATCAGAACTAACGCTAAAAATCTACCGAAAACAACAGAAGTAAACTTTGATAATAAGAGAAAAACACTTTTATGGGATAAACCATTTATGTATACATATTTATGTATATGTATGATGCAACATAACATCAATAATTTATTTATTTTATTGCTTTACCTTCCTAGTGGAACATAGGACTTCAGGCTTCTTGGGCTTCGAAGTTTTGTTAGCAGTAGTGTTTTATTTTTAGGGGGTAGGGTTGCTAACCTCATGCCCGACCTTCCCTCTTTACCAGTCTTGTTACCTGCTTAGCGAGAGTAAAGGAGTGCGTTGGTCGGGATTTCAACCTCGGACCAGAAGTGTTGTTGCCGAGCAGCCTGCCGCTATAATGGCCGATGCACTATTTGTAATAAAGTTAGTAAAAATAAACTTTAATGGGTTATTGTGTTATTTTCCCGATTATTTCAACTGCTCAGCAGTGAGTATCCAGGCATGTCACACAATGAAATTTACTGTTTAGTAGGTACTGTTGTGCGGTACGTATAAGAATATAAACACAAACGGCAAATAGTGTAAGTGTTGTGTCGCCAATAACCAACTAGTGAATATGTTCAAGTCAGAATGAGAACGATAAGTATGGGGAAGAATAACAGAAGGAAAACAAACAAATCTAAGAATGAAGGCGATATCGGGAATTAAAATACAGATTCGGTTTATTACAGGATTTCATCATGAGCTGACATTGGTTAGAGAACCACTGGAAAACCTGGGAGTACTGGACAGCTGTTTTTTCCTACTTTTGGACTCCTCAGGAATGCTGAATTATGACCCCAGCACAGATGAACCCGGCAGTTTCAGGTTACGGAACTCAAGCTTTTGGGCTGGAATTCAGTGTCATCTGATTTCGAACTTTGTCAACTCATGATATAGCGCTGCCCTCACTAATGACTTCAATAAGCATATACTTCAGCTTGAAATGATGAACCCACTCCTGGTGGGGACTTCCAGCTACGGCTTTAGGGAACTGATCCAGTAGGCGTCAGTCAGCTGGCGACTGATATTCAATTTATGGGATTTGTGGGGATTTGGATTAATTTATTTTCAGTTTTTTAGATTTCCTCATGAAACAGCCAACATCATTTAGAGGGATCACTGAAAACCTGGAAGTAATAGACAGCTGTTTCATCCTAGTTTGGGACTCTTGGATGATTATAGGGTTTCTGAGGATTTTTGGGTTAATTTCATATTTCTTCTAATGTTCTTTCCTATATCATAAGTATCTTTCTTGGCTTCCACCATCACAGTGTCAAGCATTACAGATGTTATATTTACAAGATTAGGTTTAGGAGGAAGACATTTGTGCGCCTCTGTGTCTCAGTTTCACACGCGACGGATGTCTTATTCTGTACTACTTTTCAAGTTATATAACTCTGTGTTGTAAACTTTCTTGATCTTAGATTGATAGTGACTGTAAAGGTGTTAAGCAGACAAGTGATGAAAAGGTGACGTAATAATAATAGTCGTAGGCGAATTACTCATTGGTTCTCGTTGTCCCACCATCAACACCCCCTCACCCACTTAAATAACTATCCGATTGAAGCAGTTTGATGTGGACTAACTTAAAATCTACTATACTCAGTATGTTTCATTGGACTAAAGTTCGCCTAATTTCACCACGAAGGTGTTTTCGATTATTTCATGTGTCATTCCATGTACTGATTTGTCCAAAGCCATATAAAAACATGAGCAGACTGACTGATTTCAACATGAAACTTTGCATAGGAGTTCAGTGGTTCAACTTGTCACACTCCATATAGTACACAAAGGAAGACAGAAGAGAAAAAAGGATCTTCAAAAGAACGACAACAAGCAGAAATGTCAGGGAGAAAGAATAGTAACGTAGACATGGGAGATCACAGATAGTGAATGTATCTACACCATCGACAACAAGGATTTTTAGCCACATTACCAACTGTCCCCTCCGGTTGGTTCTTAGAATCCCAAAGACCCCAACCAGATAGTCTACATCTTCCTATATGGCTACCTGAAGCTAGCCATTAAAGATTTCACAGACTGATACAGTGTTTTCGTCTGAGCATCACTAACTCTTTTCCAACCTAATCCTTTTTCAGCTAACACTACCCGTCGTTGAAGAAGGCGATGACTAGGATTGCATAACACGTGCCCTAGCCATCTGGATTGGTGTAACTTCACAACCTCGTTGACTGACTACCTCTCCTTACCTAGCAGTTGGCACCTAACCTCCAGAGAGAACGGGAAGATCTATGATCAAACACAGCGAGCCTTTTCATGTTTTTCACTTTCAAAACCCGCTCATATTATCAAGGGTACAGCATTAATATGCTTCTCTGTGTTAAGGCTTCAGTGGTTCAATGGCAGAAAACTCTCCTGAACTACGCACGTGGTCTAGGTTCGATTCCCAGCCGGTGCTCTCCTGATTTATTAGGCGATAGTAAGCCCCAATGGAAGTAAAAAGTCTCAGCAGGAGGCTAACAAGCCAGTGCGGTGTAAAACACAACATTCCACTGCTACTGAAACTTCAAACCTAGGAGTTGTATGTTCCGCTTGAAATGAAGAAAATATCAATAACTAACTAACGACAGTAATGATAATAATAATTCATAAATAGTTTTCGCTTCAATAAGTAAGGTAAGAAAAGACAAGGTAAATCATTAGTTCTCATAATACCCGTAGGTGAAAACTGAGCATAAATCATTTCAGTATAATGCAAAAGAAAGTGCCAAAGCCTTCTATAAGGTAATATTCAGTGAGAATGCCTGCAAAGAATTTCAAAGTTGTATGGTTTGATCATTTAGTGCGGAAAACCAAACAAACAAACAAGATAGGACAGGACAGGATAGGATAGGATAGGACAAGATAGACCTGCTCACAAATACTGAGAAGAAGTTCACACATCCGGCTTCTCCCCATACATCATACTCACTATATTTTACCTTTACTTCAGTTTAATTAATTAGTTAAACATTGATTTTCATATCCTCTACTGTCATGGTTAGAGATAAATATCTTTGGAAGAAAAATACATTTCTTCTCACAGTTATACTTGTTTACGCATGGTGTATGAAAATAAAAATAAAAATGAAATGTGGTCATAACAATGAAGGTGAAAATTTAGATCGGTGGAATTCAAGAATTTAGAATATGAAAGCAACACTAAAAGGACTGTATACACGTGTAACTATAGTGATTATTCATAAATAGGTAAGGTATTTTATGAAGTGAGTATACCTTTTATCCATCAATAATATTTACTTTCCTTAGGAAATGAACTTCCAAAAAGATGGAAATAAAGGAAATGGAATGAAGAAGGGAAGACAGAGAGAGAGACAGAAGGAAAAGAGTGGCTAAAATAGGCTGAAGTTTACTCTGCATTACATTTTCATGATAACTGACAGTATAGATAATAATAATAATAGACAATACTAATAATAGTCAAGAATTGGTTTGTAAGGATAAGATTTGTTTTCACGAGTTTGACCACAGATTGATATCAGTTAGAGAACCATTTGGAAACCTGCAGAGAGTACTGGACAGCCAGCTGTTTCGTCCTAGTTTGGGACTCTTCATCAGTACTCACTACCAACAGAGTTAGAACCCAGGACCTTCCGGTTACAAAACAAGCTCGTATACCATTCAGCCACTGGGAACCGATTCAGTGGTTCATGAATTCTAACTTATACCAATTCGTGAAATATTTAGTGGGACTTGCACCAGCCATGTGGGTGCGTACTGCCGATGACTCCCAAACTAGGATGAAACAGCTGCCCAATACTCTCTGTGGCTGGTTTTCAATAGTTCTCTAACTGATATCAATCCGTGGTCAAACTCGTAAAGTACTAATGAAAATTTACTTTATTCCTAAATAGTATTTATGAAACCACATGGAATTAGATTATGTATATGGTTCTGTGAGTAAGAATTTTGTTCAGATGTCTCAGAAAGACGCAACAAGACACTTATGTATAACTTGTTGAATATTTCAGTGAAAATCTGTATAAATTAATGACTAGAGTTAAGTAATGGAGCACGTTTGCTTGCCTCGTTTATTCATTCCATCATCGTTTATGAACACAAAATCCAGTGTTCTGTCAAGTTAAGTAGTTGAGTTAACAATGTCTACATGACCTAGTGATTCATGGAATGAGCAATTGCCGGAATTGAAGTCTCCAACAATTCTTGATTGAAAATTTCCAAGACAAGTAATAGCAAAAGCTGTAAATTGGCCTACAAAATTAGACAGATCCAGGAGTGAGTAGTGTTTTTGACGACATCTGATACTGTTACAATCAGTGTAGTCAGTTCAGAATGTGAAACCTACATTGTGTGCAAATGACCACCAGGAATGAATGAAAGTTGCCATCCCTCCACCTCATTTTTTCCTGGAGCAAAACCGACCCTGTCTGAATAATGTGAAACTACCTAGCCAGACAAGATAACCGTCACAAAGTGCATGAAGCCAAGTTTCTTAAAGCATAATAATTATAGCCGTATCGTAATAAATGTCAAAGGATGAGAGAGGTTGTAAATGCATAATCCCCTTGGGCAGATACTGGCAGTTGATAATAATGATAACAGGAATAGTGCAATGTATAGCTGCACATTTTAATACACGTTACCACTCTCCATGATGCTTTTTATGTTGAAAGTTGAAAGTCATTTGGTCTTAAACATTTTAAAAATTCTACAGAGTAAACAATACCATATGAGGTCATACTTTGATACGTAAAAACAAAATAAAACAAGAGAAATTAGATGCAATGTGTAGATGGGAGTTTTAGTAGCCCGACGTTCAAACACGCCGCCAGCAAAAAGAATACTGGCTAATCTGCTGTCTTTAACATCTATCAGTTCCGTATTATTATTATTATTTTAGTAGAGAAGGTTAGTGAATAAAATAATTAATCTGATGTTCTCTAGCAAATGGCTACAGGACGAAGTTGATTGGATTTCATGTCCAACAGGTCGGGTGTAAGGACAAATACTCACCAATGACACTGGCTAGTTCCAGTCTCGCTTAAATCGCGAAGTGATAGAAGTTGGAATTCATGGATTGGCCACTGGATCAGGTCCCAGTGAGTGAACGATCTAACGAGCTCATCTAGTAAAGGGGAGGCCTTGGGCTTGAACACTTGCCGATTCCTACTGATGAAGAATCCCAAACTAGGGCGAAACAGCTGCCCAGTACTCTAGTACTCTAAATGACATCAGTCTGTAATAAAACTTGAAGTAAAACGGGCTTAGTAACTGCTTAAATATCTTGTTCATTAATGAAGTTAAAATGGTCAAGTCCATTTCTGATCGTTCATCTGTGCTTGAAGACGTAAGTCTAAGAAGAGAAGTATCTATATTTCAGTAGTTTAGCATTAAAAACTTTTAGAAGAACAGTAAGTGATGTAGCCATCGAAACCGACTCCATTTCCTTGAGAAACGCACAGTCACAAAAGGCTCGAAAGACAGTAAATAGACGATTGCAAGTGAAATCTGTGTGTGATTCTACTCAATAATAGTAACGTCAAAAACTCAAAATGACCTCTACAATGCCGTCAGACAGTCAAGATAATGTTCTAACTAGAACAAAATTTAATTAACCGCAATTCAACAGTAAGAACAACCTGAGAATCAAGTGGAATATTTCCAACAAGGCGGGATGAAGAACTCTGTTCACAAGAATCACACACCAACAATTGCCGAAGACAGTCGAAAGTCATAATGAACTTAATTCACTCAAACAAAATCACGTCATAAAACAACACATTGTCAATGTATAGCACACCCACAAAGAGAAGCATTACATTTAGAGATTAAACAGGAACAAAGAGAGGTAATAAAGATCAAGTGAACATATGAAAGTCCAGCAGAAAAATGTATAATAATTATAAAGTTAGTTGAAATATCCCAATAAGTAAAAATATTGTGATTGCATCGTTCAGGATGGATATTCCAGACAATGTTTCCGTTACAAGCAATACAGCCAAGAATATCATCAGTATATTGGTGGTACCTGTCCTACAATATCAGTATTACTATTTACTTGTTCCGTGGTTTCTGCATGGAACATCAAACTGTTCATTTCATTCGGTTCTCTGTTGTCATATTCAACTGGTTCCACAACTGCCCACAAGCTTTCATCTCCTCTTAATACTGATCTCTTCCACGGGACCCTTAAACCCTAAACCCATCGCTTCCCATCTAGTTTCAACTTGAGACGTCGATTAAGTGTTTCCACAGCCTGTCTTCAGTCAGTCACCGTTTACTTCTGTATATTTGTTGGACAATAGAGTGCTTACTGCTTTGCTACCAAACAGAGTCAAATCCAGGGACAACAGAAGACCCGTACCTCACAAAAGATTAGTCATGAAGTTGGAAAGTCTTGATATCTTGTCTTTCCTATCCAACCATATAATCTTCAGTACTAAGGGAAGTCAGATGTTGATGGAAATCTATAGCCTGTTAGAAGTACTTTTGTCTGCTAACCACACAGAACACTGACTTCAAATCAGTAATGGAAATTCACGTCTTGTTCTTAATGCCGAGTGCCTTACAATATTCACAGTGATTTCAAGGTGATGAATGCATTTCTTTTTTTCCTAGATACTAACTACCTTTGATATTCTTAACCATACTACCTGCAGTTGAAACGATACCATCCAGTTCCGCTCCTCCTAGTGATAGTAGGTGCTTGTTATTGCCGATCGTATATCCCCTTCACCTATGTCTTCCTTGTGTTCACCTGAATTCATGTCTTCATTGCCTGTCCCTCCTATCAGCTTGTTGATATTCGCCTGTACACTTTCGACTTCACACAACGTTAAATATAAATCATCTGCCAAAGCTAGATCTCTGACAGTCCTTTTTTCAGTTCACAGTATGCTCGCCTTTTCCCTTCCTACGATCTGTCGTATGTTCCAATCCATCACAATAAAGAAAATCATCAGTGATTGTAGGCAACCTTGTCTTACTCCCGTATTCACTTGAAATGCTTCAATGTGCTTAGTGTTAAGAATGACTTCACATGTGGTGTCATCAACATATATCTCTTCCATGAGGTGAATAAATGTTTTTTTAAGGCATTGAAAGTCTTAGTGTTGAAGGAGTTGTCAAACTACTCTTCATGGCCACTGTGCCTCTCTAATGGTTGTCAGATAGAAAGAAGCCTAGGTCCAGAGTTTTTCGGCAAAACAAAGCACAACTCATCTTTGTGACATGTCAACCACTTTAATAACTACTTTCATCGATTAACTTCAGTGAGTATTTAATAGTCAACAGCTGCACAGGCTACCATTTGATCGTCCATTTCTATCTCATTGTCTTTTTAATTAATCTTTCAATAACCTCAAACTGAAGTACGAACAGGTTCACTTTTTAAAATTATATTTTTCGTGTTCATCTGGAAAATTTGTTAAAATATGCATCTAGTTTTACGCTATTCATCTAGTTGAATTAATAAATATGAGAATAATAACATCGTTTAGTGTTTAGCGAAGAACTACTAGACATTGAACTGCAAACTGTTCGATTGTTAGGTGTAAAACTTGAGCACTATGATCGTATGTAGTTTAATTTAAGGTCTTTTCGGCTCAAGGACTAATCAGTAGACTCACACGACTTTCGTAAACTGAAGATTCTAAAATTATCTTATTTTCTAAGTTCGATGCCGGAAAAAATATCGATGTCTATAAGCTGTAATCACAACAGAAGAAATTATAACAAGAATAAAAGGACTACAAAAAAGTATGCTTAGAAGAAAAGGTCTACATAATTGTTAAAAAATTACTCCATATCATCAGAAATGAAATCGGTCAGTTAAAACATAAATAAATAGAGAAAGTTATCAAAAGAGGTCCTCTAGCATCGCCAAATCAGAAGCCTTCAAAAAATCAAGAAACAATCAAATCGATAAATTCAACAAGTTACTGGAACAGAAATCTCCAGCAATATACAGTCCTTGACCGGAGATCAATCAAAGTGAGTCATCAATCTTTTGACAGATTTGTTATTTCCTAAAGAAATTAGTGCATTAGAAAAGGGACTAAATTTCAGTGTAGCAGTAGACAAGCTGAAACATGAGGATGTCATCTCTAAAATAGAAATATCACCAAATAGAACAGAGCAAACAATGGCACATGTGAAGTACGAGCACAATATGCACAGACATTAAAACAACAAAAAAGATAGGTTAGTCTTACTTGACACGACCAGAAACAGAAGCTCTAGAAAGCCTTAAGAATAACATGAATGCAGTAACCATTTAATCAGACAAAGGCAATTCAGCAGTAGTACTAGACATATTAAACTATTTTCAGAAGGTGTATACCCACATACAAACATGTCCATATGATGAAATTAAGAAATCAATAAACGCCGTTATGAATACGGTTAAGAAATCCATGGCGGACCTTATGAAGACGTTTCTAGGCGTGTCTTAATGGCTTAAATTGATGCCGAAAACTAATAACTCCAGTATGACAAATGGCGTTGTTGAAGTTCATAAGTCAGGATATTCTTTTAGACCTTGAGTTGATTTTTCTAGAAATTCCGCACTTAGAAGCCACTGAAAATCCACACTGACAAATTCTTATGAACTAGAACATAAATTAGATAATTTTAAATTACATAATCAGGAAACAGAATAGTTAGTTTTGATATCCGTCATTTTAAGTACAGAAGAGTACCTGGCAAATATGGCTACGAATTGATTTCTGATCAAGAACTTGAACTTAGGACTAATGTGCCACTGGAAGACATCATGCCAGGAGTACAGCTATGCCTGATTTCTACAGTATTTAAATTCCATGGGAAAGTAAACAAACAAACTAACTAAGGGAGTTGCCATGGCGTCGTTAATATGTCTTTCTGAGAACAGAAGATATATTCATAGATAACTGAGAACAAATTATTATAAAATTACAAAATTCTTCTATCTAGCCTTTTTTCATTGATCATCATAATGGATAATTATATGGAATAATTAAGTGGAATGCGTAAAATAAAAAATGTCCAAACGTAAGAATAATAAACACATTAAAAAACAACGTTTTCCTTTCAATAATGTCAATATCTAACTCTGAAAGGTAGTCAGTCATACACTGTTGCCAACCCAATCAATCATTACTTTTCTATACACTCTGTTTCTTAATATATATATGCTGAAGTTTTAAATTTGGACAATCAATGCATTTAAAGAATATATTTCCTGTGTCTTTTATCTATCTTTGATTTTAAGTATTCAACATGAATATAATATTGTAGCAACAGTCGGATAGTTGCACCATTCTAATGTGCACCTATGCATATTGCACTTGTTTTCTTGTTGTTGTTGCGTGCTAATTACTCCTGCTGTGTGAACCTCACAATTTTTTTTTTTTTGATAAGCAGCGCATAAAAAAGACAAGATACTCTCCTTCCTATAGGGTGTTCAAGCAGTGTAACCAAACACGGAATTGTATCCTGTTATTTTTAATAATGCGTATCCCTACAACGCAAAGAAGCGTGAATGCATGCCGAGGTGGTGGTGGTAAGTAGGTTTAGGCCTTTTTGGGCATGTGTATATATATATATATTTATGCCTACATGAAGACAAGGTGTACGTACAGAAGTAGACTAAGAGTGCGAATTATCAGTAGTGTTTGTATGTATGTGTGTGTGTGTGGAATGTAACCATGTGGATAAAATTATGTTCCGTATGGTTTTCAACTTCTTATAGCTTAATAATAAGTAGAGTAAGTGTTTATGTTTTGACTAGAAGAGAATTTCCATGTATGTATGTATCTGTGTTTTTGTGTGTTTGTGTGTGTGTGTGCGTACAGAAAACGGTATACTGCACACTTACTAATAATCATGTGTGTACTGAGATTTTATCAAAATGTGATGATGATTTCCAACAAACCGTGAAAAACTCTCTCGCTCGCTCTCTGTAAATCATATAAACGAATATTTTTAAAAACGAATACTCTTCGCCTGGATTTCTTTAAGTGTATATAGCCCTTGAATATATATATGTGCTGGTTAACTAACTGGCCAAAAATATATGGCCATAATAAAACCACATGGTGATTTCTCTCAGCCTGAATAGTAATGATAATAATAAACTCGTCTGGATTGAATCATTTTGCCCATATTCAGTCACTAAGGTGTCCTGTTTCTGCAAGAATACACTTGAATAATTTAGCCCAGTTCTAACCATATAATACAATCTTCATTCAAATGCTTCAATTCTAAGTTGCTGCTTTGTGTTGCTTGCTATTAGGAGTTTATGATTTTGATTAGATTTTTTACTGAAAGTCAAAGTTCAGCCATAATGTCATTTGGTGGTGAATACTACTGGTGGCTGGTCTTCTGCTTCGGATTTGTAATTCGTGTGTGCGCGCGTGCGTGCTGGCATCTGTTTTTTATTTAAACGCAGAAAAAGCTTGGTACAATATGGCAGGCACCAAGAAAGATGCGCCACACAATAATAATAAAACAACATAGATTAAAAGTAAAAATATTAGTAGAAAACGGATAAAGAACTTCATCTCGAAGGAAAACAGTCATGTTTAACAAGTTCAAACAGTATTCGTTAACTATCATCAGGAAGGGAAGAAAGAAGGAAATTGCAACACGTTCGCCATTGATTACGATTCTTGGCCATATCCGATAACGTTTCGAGCCATCGATTCGAGCTATCTCGCGGACCCCAACCAGGGAGTCGTGACACACCAACCTATGCTAATCTAGCCCAGAAATCCTTCATCCCACGACGCCACATCATGGACTGACCACCCCTCCGCCTTTTCCATCCCGTCCCAGGGCTGGTTAGCGAACAGAGACATGTACGGAAGCCTCTGGGATGACATTCGCAGCACATGTCCAAGCCACCGGAGCCGGTGTTTCCAGATGACGACACTCAATGAATGGTGATCTCCACTGTGTTCAAACACACGCCGCCGAACCTCAGAATTACTCACGCGATGATGCCATCGAACGCAAGCAATCCTGCGGAGACAGCGATGATCGAACACGCAGAGTCGCCGCACATCCTCAGCTCGGAGAGGCCAGGTTTCACAGGCTTAGAGCAAGACTGCCCGCACCGAAGCATTATGTACCCGACCTTTGACAGCCAGGCTAACGTCGCGACGGCGACAGAGGTGGCACAAGTTGATGTATGCCACCCTAGCCTTCATTATGCGGTTGGAAATCTCATCCGTCACCCGTCCGCCAGCACTCACACAACTACCCATCTGTAGTGAGTGATCGTATTCTAACACCGAAACTCAAAATGTACATCCTGAATTCCAGTATTGTAAACCATCGATAACTATATATCACATTCTGTCAACTCTAAGGCATCCTTGAATAGTCAGTCAACAGAGATGGAGCATTTACGTCGAATAAAATCAAGCAGAGGGGAAATTCAAAGTAGCCATTTCAACACTTCTGGAAAAAGAGTGAAGGTTGGTCATGGGGTTAGCTACCCTACTCCGGGAATTAATAATAATAGCTTTATTCTGAACATTATTTATATAACGTTCGGATTTCACACTGGAGATCATTGCATGACATTTTCTCTTCGTACAGGATCTTCAGATAAAATATTAGTTAACAGGAGATCCTGTGATACAATACTGCTTTACCTGAAGAGCAAACCAATGATTGAACGTAGGACTTCATCATGACCTGACATCAGTCAGAGAACCACTGAAAAACCTGGGAGTGCTGGATAGCTGTTTCGTCTTGGTTCGGGACCCTTCATCAGCACGCACCCAGCTCCAGAGTTAGAAACCACGACCTTCTGGTTACAAGGCGAGCTCGTAGACCATTGAGCCAGTGGGATCCGATCCAATGGCCCAAGAATTCTAGCTCCTGCCAATTCATGATATAGCGCGACAACTTCGCAAAGTCTTCTTCGATGAGTTACTGCCTCATATTCAACTTGCTGTACCCTACTGGTTACGGCTTCCCATGAAACAACTGTCCAGTACTCCCAGGTTTTCCAGTGGTTCTCTAACTGATGTCAGCTCATGATTAAATCCGCCACCTACAAAACCAATACTTGAAAATCAATCCATTATGGTTAGTGTTCTTTATCTCTTTTGTGAAATGCGCGACATTTGGATGAAAGCCAACTGTAAAATGTTCAGGAGTACATTTTAAGACCCAAGGATATAATTCAGAAGCAGTCATCTCATATGCTGGGATACGCTGCTTCCAGCGACTATGCCTCTTCTGAAGTTTAGTGGAAACTTGTGAATCAACTGGTTCTTAACACTTGAAATACTCAAGGGAGTAAATAATACCATTAGAAGTCATATTTTAATCCATTAAAACAAGATGAACAGGAGAAACTATATGAAATATAGTGATAGATTTTGTTTTAGTAGCCCAAATTCTAAGCACGCAGCTGTACTAAAATCAACCCAATTGTCAGGTATCATTTGAAACAAAAGGGAACTATAACAAGCAAGGTCTGGGTAGGTTTGATAATCATTTTATTCTATGAAATAGACACTCAATTAATAGCATGAACTAAGTAGTCGAGTGTGATTTAACTTTATGTTTAACTAAGAAATCGAATATGACGTATCGTATAAGTGGCAATCACTTACTCAACCGATTCGTCATAGGTAAACTGAATTTAATCGACGTTGCTTTTCAGATAAAATGTCAGATTGTTTGAGAATTCTGTAAAGCTTATTAAAACCTTTTTCGGATTTTATGATTTGTCAGTATAGAGTAGGAAATTTTTATGTATTTCACTTTGACAATTTAACGAAAGAAATTAGGAATATGTTGTAAATTAGAATTTTTTTCATATCCTGAATGGGAGCAGTTTTACATTATTAGAAGAAACTGATGACTTAGGCAATGACCTCGATGGGATTGGAATCGGTCATTCCTTTGATTTACACTATACTCCCTTTGTTCTCATCGCCAGTAGACGAATTTAAACGTCTACTTCTGATGTGCACCACAGATGCACAGTTTCGATTTGATAATAATGTCTGTCGTTAAACAGATGGTGTAGATATGGGCAGTTCACTGTGCGCCATACTGGCAGACATTTTCATGTCTAATCTTCAGATACCCTGGAAGAAGAACTACACATCCTGAAAGATATCTTCATACAAAACGGTTATCCACCAAGATTCATAGACAAAAACATCAAACAGAAAATCCAAAAACAAGAGACGCCATCCTTACCTACTCAGTTATGTCCTTAAAAGGAGAATTTCCACTTCTGTAAGAAGAAGTTTCTTTGCGGCAAATTTGAGAGTAGTGTTCTCCAGTCGCCCGTTGATCTGCAGAAGCCCAAAGGAAAAGATTCCGCACCTGACCACTTCTATGTGTATATATCAGTTCAGCTGTTGCTGTGGAGCCAAGTACATCGACCATTCGACGCGCATCCTGTGAAAAAGGGTCAAAGAACACTATCCAGAGTGGCTGCAGAAAGGAAGTAGAGGCCGTATAAGGAGTGCAAAAATCGAACATCTCGTCACCACTGGTCCATTCCATCTCAACAAACTCCTCCTTCAAGAACAACCTGCTAATGACAATGCGTTTCCGTCTTCTTTGCATTACGGTAGCCCTAGCCATTCATTTAGGGGAACCAGAACTATGCATACAGAAGAAAGTTATTCAACCACTACTATCATGGTAACAACTCTGCTGATTGACCTAACTTTTGCTTGTATGCTTACTTTTCTAACTATTTAAAACTCGCGTAATTCCGTATGTTATTTTGTTTCCATGTGCACCCTGAGCACAACTCTTTCATGTTATTACATAACTCTTCTTTAACAATCGTTTATGACCTTATTTTTTTTAATATTTTTTTCGTTTGTCAAATTTAATGTACACACACGTACAAAACAATCACATATATATGCGATTGTACACCTACAAAAATTAATTCACCCAAAAGAGACTCTTCGCTGAACTACTGGCTTTCTGTCTATTAATCTTGAGATAACAAAGCTGAAAATGGCGATTGATGAGACAACTTCCTATTGTCGATATGTTGATGACACCTTCATATTATGCGGTAATGATGAAAGTCATTCACCTGATCTGCTTCAACTGTTCATTGACTCACATGAGAATATTGACTTAACAGTGGTACATGAAATCGATAGAATGTTCCATTTCCTCGATATTGCCATGCAACTCTTGGAAGATGGCAATCAAAATAGATCCATTCACCGGAAATCTACAGGGAGTGGACTATTCTTAAATTTCAATAGCTTTAGTCCGACCACCTACAAATGAGCATCGGTCAAAAATCCATTTTACAGAGTCAGAAGAATATTCGCCATTGGAATACTGGGAGAAGAACTCCTAAACATTGAGAATGTTTTGAAAAATAACGGTTACCCTCCGAAATTCATCAAAATTATGCATGATCCGAAAATCTAAAAGTGAAACAAACCACAGTGAATAAAAAATCTATCCTCATCCAGTTGGATTTTAAAGGTGATAATATCGCAGGAATAATTAACGGAAGACTAAAAACTTCTCTAGCCAGAACATATCCTGTAGCCAAATTGGTTCCCATTTATCGAACAAGAAAACCCTTTGGTGCAATCAAAGGTTGATAGATACTCTTACCATGGCAACTCTAATTGTGTATACAAATTTATGTGTATTGTGTGGGAGCAGTTACACTGAGAGAACAGAAAGCAGGGCTTATATCAGATTCTCTGAACATGTACCAAAAATTTTTTCGTCTCATGGGAACAAATGCTTTGAACATTGCCGTTGTATTATTATTATTGTTTCCTTTAATTCCTAGAGGAACATAGGGCTTCAGCCATGCGTCTCCATTGAGTTCGGTTCTCTGCTAGAGTCTTCACCTGGCTCCAAGTCTGCCCACACGCTTTCATCTTCTCTTCACATGACCTCCTCCAAGTCACCCACCCTCGCGCCGACGACCAACTCGCCGCTTCCCTCTCGGGTTCCACTCGAGCAATGGCTTGTCTAGTGACGTCATTTGATGGTTTCCTCAGAGTATGGCCAGCCAATCCATCTCCATTTCTTCCTGCCTATTTGTTTCACAATAGGTTCCTGCTGAGTTGGTTCGCTCATTGCCAGAGATCTCTGTTGCTGATGTTTTCTGACCGGCCATCTGATCTTGAGTATTGAGCGAAGACAACTGTTGATGAAGGTCTGTAGTTTGTTTGAGATGCTCTTTATGACGCGCCAAGTCTCTGATCCGTATAGTAGCACTGACTTCGCATTGGAGTTGAAAATCCGGATCTTATTCTGATTTTGATGCTGAGTGCAGTTGACCTCCACACACACACGTTGCCATTACCAGACATCTTATTGATATGGGTCATGAGGTGGACACCGTGAAATCCTTCAAGATTATTAGTCGACAGTTTAAACTTGCTGAAGCAATCGCTATTAAACGTTTAAAACCTGACTTATGTGTTCAGAAAGACTCACTTATAAGTTTTTCTTTGCCTTGGTGACCCAACGCCTTTTCTCTTTGTCTCAATTGATGACATAACCTCTTGCTTTCAACCCCCCACCACCACCACCACTTAGTGTAATTCAATTCCTTTTGTTTCTATGACTTGATTTAAGCTCACCACACCATCAATCGTCATCAATTCCTCTGCTTTGGTCATCAATGTGCAACTCAGTTTTTAATGTATCCGACCATCAATTTCGCATATTTGTATTTTGACCTCCTTCATAAGTTATATAAGTTGAAATTCTGAAAATTGTTTATTAACCTGTGTCTCTGTTAACAAAAATCATGCTGATTCTTGCAATTATGACAAAATTCTGTGTACATTTGCATAATCAACTTTTGGGTTGCAAGTGGCTGAAGAGAATCCAACAAAACAAATGATGGTCTCATATTATTCTTCACAGACATTTGTTTTTGCTTTGTTTAAATTCATAAAGGGGAATAAATGTATGAAATATTCTACAGAGTTATCCGTGAATGTCTGTTTCAACTATAAATTACTTATATTTATAATTTCGGGCACACTGGTATCTGATTTCCACTAAAGGTTTATTACTTCTTCTAGCGTTGACCGCAAAGTGGTTTCGAAACCTTAAACAACCTTATTCAACGGCTCTATGATGATACCACCTGTCAACTAATTTATAACGGAAAAATCACCGATGCCTTTGAAGTGAAGACACAATGGAGATTAAGACAAGACTACCTACTATCCGATTATGCAGCTGACTGTGGGGAGCGAGAAGACGGGAATAGGTTGGGCCAATAAGAAGGCTCTAAAAGATTTGGATTTAGCGGAGGATTTGTGTTTAATGTCATACAAACTTGAAGATCTGTAGGCGAAAACAAACAAGTCGGTAGAAGGAAAAGACAGAGAAGACAGAAACTGAAGTAGACTTAGAGAAGACAGAACAACAACGAAAATAACAAGCAGAAGTCACCATTAACAGGAGAAGTGTAAGGGAAGTCACCTGCCTCACTTGTCTAGGTGGTGTCGTTTCGACCACTGGCCAAAACTAAGATTAGAAAAGTAAGACAAAACTTCATCGTTTAGCAGTCCGTAAAGAAACCTACTGTACTAAGAAGCATGAAGAAAACAAATCCGGATTTTCAACGCTAATGTCATATCGATTCTTCTATATGATCCAGAGATTTCGAGTATCACCAAAAGCATTTCAAGCACACTTCAAACTTTTATCAACAGGTGCCGTCGACTAGTTCCATACTGAAAATCAGATGGCCAGCCAGCAAGGATTAGCAACAAGTAATTTTCCCAATGAACCAATCGAGAATCTATTGCTCAACAATTTTGCTGAAGAAAATGGAGGAGACCGCTGAGTGACATTGTGCATTAGATCACTACTCTTGTGTGGAACCTGACTGCGAAACGGTGCCTAAGTCAAGGTTGTGAGGGAAACATTCAGGAGATGATATCAGAAGGAGATTAGAGAGAAAAGAACAAGAAGTTCAGCGCTTGTTCATGTCTGATTTAACATTCTTAGCTCGTTTGCTCTGCACCAAGGTAACATATTCACTAAACGACTCTCTTTCACTTGCTGATAATTCACAGAGAACAGAAGACATTTGTGATATGTTTCTCTGCAACTCAAATATACGAGAACTAATCGAATCAATAAGGCTTTAAGTGTAACTTTGAAGAGTTTTGGAATTGGGGTAAAAATATTATGCCTCCGGAGTGCCTTCCAGAAGCACTTCGGATATACTGATGATTCTTAATGCAGTTTTCAAAGAAGTTCAATTTTGTATTCACTTTGGCAGGTTTGATAGAATAACTCAGAAGCGCATTGAGTCCTCTCACTGTCGGAGGGTCCTTGCTTTTTATTTTTCTTTAAATCTTGGAAAATAACCATTTGGACATTAGAGAGAAAGGAACAAGAAGTCCAGTATATCCAAGAATTTCTTGTTCCTTTCTTTCTAAGGAGATTAGAGCTTATAAATAGTTCATGAGCCAGCTAAAGAAAATTTCAGAGAATAGCAGGAAATGGAGATATACTGTTGACGCCCTATATTCCATTCGGAACAATAATTTATATATATATATATATATATATATATATATATAATATTACTTCCTACAGAGACAGTGAGTGTAATCTACAACTATGAGGTAGGCAGAATATTTAAGAAAAAATTTCTATCTTTGAAACATATATTTCATTTCTTTATGTCTTGAACAAGTGGTTCAAAAAAAAGGATTCTTTACCAATGCATATAGATATTTTTGAAAAAAATAGTTTGGCGGCAAATATTCATTTTTCATTATTTCAAACAAACAAACAAACGAAAAAACCAAAAAGAGAAAGGACAAATGCAATCATTCATCTGTTGGGGTTGTCCAGTTTTTCTAAAATAAAATTATTTTTGTTTCAACTGCCTTACAGGTGGGAATAACAACGATTTATACCTGTTTTTTACCGATAACCAGAATAAAAAGTATCCGTGTATTTTGCTTTTAAAAGAATTTCACTTTGAAAGTTCTTAATGTTCACTTGCATTAAAAGACAAATCATCGATCTCCCTTATTATTATTATTATTACTATTATTATTGTTTCTGCTTTGACAATGCGCGACAATCAAACAGCCGTTTAAGTTTTATATACCAGAGAATATCTGCATTTCAAATGTATTTACGGCTTTTTGTGAGTGTGTGTGCGCGTGTGTTTTCAAATGTTCACTTTAAATGCAATAAATCAAATCAGAAAAAATAATGTTAAGATTTTGATTTTCATGAACAAAACTTGTATTCATTTGCATAGGCATATAGTGATTCACTATTAGTGTACTACAGACTCGTTGGTTGGGTATTTTAAACTCCCGCCTAATCATACGTTACACTGCAGTCCAATGTTCAATTCCAATTAATCTTAATATTATGCGATGTGTACAGCAGCTATTAACGGTAAACTTTACAACTTTAATACAACATGTAAAAATGATATAAAATTTTACTTGATCATAAAATTATTAAGGTAAAAGTAAAATTATTGTCATTATTATCACTATTATTATTACTTTTATTATTTACTTGTAATTCATTAGGAATAGTTCACATGAACAATATCTGCAACCTGTTGAATCATATAAAGTTCAAGTTTCCTTTTTTTTTAAAAAAAAAATGAGTTTTGAAGCAAACTTTATTGGTTTCTACATAAAACTTTAACTTTTTGACATGAAAGATGATGAAGTAGAAAGATTTTTTAAAAATATACAACTAATTTCCTTTCTGGAGTATTGGATAGCTGGAGAATAATAATGGATAAACTTATTTTATATATTCCATGTGATCTTTAATTAGAATTTTTGTATGGGAAATTAGGATCGTGTATATATGTTTAGGTAGAGAACAGACTGACTAAGTTATAATTATAGAATTTTGCACAGAAGCGCATCAGCAGTTCAAGTTGCTACACTTCTTGTACCACGCAAAGGTAGATAAAAAAAGAGGATGAAAGAGATTATAAAGAACGATAATAAGCAGGAATGTGAAAGAGAAGAGTAATAATATGTAAAAACACTGGGGTTTGATGGATATTGGGGATCACAAAAGGTGAATACACGTTTGCACCAATGAGAACTATTTTGAGCTATATCACCAACTATTTGTAACCATTATTATTATTATTATTATTATTATTGTTTCCTTTAGTTCCTAGAGGAACATAGGGCTCCAGCCGCACGTCTACATTGCATTCGATACTCTGCGAACCTCTTCACCTGACTCCACATCTGCCCACATGCTTTCATCTCCTCTTCACATCACCTCCTCCATGTCACCCTCACACTGACTATCGACTCGCCGCTTCTCATTTGGGTTCCACTCGATCGATGGCCTGCATTGCGGTTGATATCACTTGATGGTTTTCTCAGAGTATGGCCAATCCATCTCCATTTCCTACTGCATATTTGTTGCACAATCGGCTCCTGCTGGGTTAGTTCATTCATTGCCAGAGATTCCTCGCTGTCGCTGATCTTTTCTGGCCGGCCATCTGATCTTGAGTATTGGGCGAAGATAGCTGTTGATGAAGGTGTGTAGTCTGTTCGAAGTGCCCTTCGTGACGTGCCAATTCTCTGATCCGAACAGTAGCACTAACTTCACATTGGAGCTAAAAATCCGGATTTTATTTTCCATGCTGAGTGCTGTTGACCCACACACAGACTTGAGAGAAATGAAAGCTTATCTTGCTTTCCTGATCCTTGCTATGATATCCTCATCAGATCCGATTTGTAGTCATTGATTCTAAGAATACCGAGGACCCCAAAAAGGAAGTCTACACCTCCCTTCGTGGCTGGCTCAAACCAGCTGTCAACAACTTCATGGACTGATGTCATGTTTTAGTCTCACCACTTCAAACTTTTTTCCAACCTAAGAACATGTCAGTTAAGACTGTTCGTCGAGGAAGGCGATAGCTCTGTATGCAGACGCGTCAATATTATCCACTGTATTTCATCACTTAAAGTGGGAGACAGAACGCAAATATCTGTGGTCAAAGACAACTGGCCTTTCCATATCTTTCCCTTTAATGGTCATTTCTTACAGACATTACATG
Source organism: Trichobilharzia szidati (assembly GCA_944472155.2). Classification (NCBI taxonomy): domain Eukaryota; kingdom Metazoa; phylum Platyhelminthes; class Trematoda; order Strigeidida; family Schistosomatidae; genus Trichobilharzia; species Trichobilharzia szidati. The sequence goes on along the minus strand of OX235271.1, from coordinate 33,339,033 downwards.
CAGGACAGAGAGAACTGCCGAACATTACCCACGTCCTTTGATCGATTCTCGGACATCACGTCTACGCCAGAGGTGACGTAAGTAGGCAAATGTCACACAAGCCTTTTGTATCCATGCTGATATTTCATCACCAATCAGGCCATTTGGTCTGATGCAACTTTCCAAATAAGAGAAATGGTTGACACATTCAACCACTTCACTCCCTATCTTTACACCAGGAGTCAATGAGGTCCAATCCTTCAGCATCATCCTGTATTTGACAAAATTGAATCTCATGCCAAACATTCGAAGATTGCTGCTCAAAGTATTCCGAAGACTGCGCAATTTATCAGCGTCTTCACCTAGGAGGACTATATCATCCGCATACTCTACGTCAGCGAGACTGTTTCCCGGTAATAGTTCAATCCCAAATTTGCTGAAATAACTTGAGATAAGTTCTAATAGAACATCTGTGATGAAATCAAACAAAAATGGAGATAGTGGGCATTCCCGACGGATACCACTGGTTGTCATCATTTCGGACAACCCACTGTCTATATTCATAACACAAGTGTTAAGCCCCTGTCTATCTATCTATCTATCTATCTGGCAGGAATCCTGGTAAAGGGGGGCATGTTGTATGCGATGCTGGTAACCGCATCAGATGTAAAGAATACCACTACCGCTACTGGAATTTCGAAGCTCGGACTTATAGCCTCATATTCCACTCAGGATGCAAAGGAATGTATACATATACATATATATATATATATCAGCTATTTGACGCAACGTTTATTGATCTCCCATTAAAAAGATACGTCCTTTCTGTTTACTGAAAAAAGAGTACTAATCTCAAACGAATAGAAATGACCAATTCACTTAAGTTTTGTTACTATTTATTGTTTCATTTGCGAATCATATTAAGAAAAGAGTAAAATATTATCGGTTATTTATTTCAATTAGTCACTTTATTTTCCCACTGTCCTCTGCTTTTCCCGTTTTGTTTTTTTCATCTCTGTCTCTCTGTAGCTTTATCCTCATAATAAATCATCATAATTGTCGTCAAAGTTAACACTAGTGGAGAGAAATAACAAAATTGAAAACAAATACTATACAGGAGAAGTAAAAGTCTTTTCACGTCTAATAACTGCTGCTGCTTCTTCTTCTTCTAATGGAATAATATGATACTGGAACAGAGAAGCAGAAAGAAAGAGAAAAGAGGGAAGAAGAGAGAAAAGTAACCGTTCAGACTATGATTTATATGAATAAGCTGGGTAATCATTTTTCATTGTGATGAAAGGACTTTAGCATTAAGTGTAAAGATAGATAAAAATAATGGTCAAATTGGTCGGAAGATTTTCGTAACTATGTACACACATACACACAGAGTTAGCTCTTTAAGACAATGATAAATGACCGACTGACTTAATTTTACTATTGTATGCTTATTGATTTTGCATATGAACTCAAGTCATGGTGCTTTTGTGAAGAAAGGCTTGGTAACTGGTCAGATACCATGCTTAATGATAAGCTGAATTCAACCCTTAGACCAGTTCGAGGAGGTGAAATTCCACCACCATGGTTTCCGCTGGAAACCAAAATTATTCAGACCACGATATGTGATCTCCTTTATGCCATTAATGGTAATCACGTAACCAAGCCCAAATATGTAAAAGTACATACTGCAGACCGACTGAGGTCAGTAATTGTTTACTGCTCACATCAACCAGTAGTGCTTGCTAGCCAGGTCTAGGTGACGAAAACACAAGACGATCATTTCACTCTTTCAGCGCCTAATTCATCAGTGGTGTACGCGAGTTGACTCAGCTCAGAGAGCCAAATCAGTTCAAACCATCCGATCACTCGCTAGTTACTTGAACAGATCAGTGATACCAAAAATCCAATTCATAGTTTTCAAATTAATTAGCCATTTAATTGATTGAAGATGTCCATTTAAAATCTGAAGTGACTGATTAATGAACAAAGAATATTCTCTTCAATAACTTCCTCCTCATCAGGTTCTACAGTTGTATGACCATACGAGTTGAAGAAATATGGTTGTTAACATCAGTAATACTGTTGTAAATTAGACTGAATCAAAAGTATCGATAGATGACATTTCAAAAGTATCAGTAAGAGAGAGACAATATGCGTGAATATAACACTGAACTGATTGAATATCAGATAAATTAGGCGAAGTAACACATAATCTGTAAATTTATTACATTTGACAGTAGGCAACAACAGGGCGGAAACACTGACTCACTGGACCGGTTTATTTTGCACACATATCCCCACTTAATTTAGGTGGATTGCAACGGCCTCTGCTGTTTCCAATCTTCGTTATCTAGAGACCTTTCATAATTTATTCGACACCACATAAATGATAGAGAAAGGCTCTTCAATCAGTGTTAGGTTTGTGGCCTGTTTGGACGAGTTGATCTAATGTGGAACTGTCGAGGGTTGTAACAACGCCTTTATTCAGCCACGCTGGTGGGTAGGTGTTTCTGAGCACGAAAAATGAAGTCCGTTGTGTGCAACGGGTCTAATACAACTGACTCCACATGGTGAACAGCTGAACTGATAGATACAATTAGAGGTGGCTAGTCTAGGTACTTCGTCTTTCATATTCGGAACGTCAACCGGTTGTATGGGAAATAAAAGTTGCAGCTTACCGGAATTAAGCGTTCTTTGAATCGGTTTTCTCAACCTTTTGTTTGATATTTCACTTGATATATATCACGGGTTGGAATTTTCACAGTTTCCTTCAGAAAACAGGCTTATTCAGATCTGCTTGATATCATAAATGGTAATCAACAAAGCAAACATAAATGCGTGCAAGTATATACTACTGATTGATTAGGATGAGTAGTTGTATATACCACTCATTATCAACCAGTAGGGCTAACTAGCCTAATTGTAAACCATAGTTTCTTATTCAGCTTAAGTTATCGTCTCCCTCATGCATAATTGAGGCTTTCAGCAGAGATAATTAAACAGATAGTTCGATCAATAATTAGTCCGTGTAAGTGACACAAAAGCTAGAAGATTTATATGAAGCCTCTACTTAAAACACACCACATCACTCCAGCTTATACTTGGTTTCTAGAAATAGGCAAATAAGTATAAAACTTGGGCACTGTGGTAGAGTGTAGCTCCATTATGGATAAGATTTTATTTGGATAAATCACACAGTGTTACACAGTAATATTAACAGTATCTAGTCAATTCCATACATACATATGAATGAAGGAAAACCTTGTGTGAGTAACTTGATGTGATTATGAGCAATAATTTGTGCTCGAAACGTCATCAGTTAATATTACTGTGTAACACTGTGTGATTTATCCAAATAAAATCTTATCCATAATAGAAATAGGCATACTTTATTACCAAGTATAACGAATCAGTTCCGTCTTAGCAAATCTATCATCCTTTTATTCCCTTCTCTAACCACTCTTACTTATAGCGCAGTGGTTAGACTTCTAAGGATAGCTTAATATATGGAACATAGGGCTTCAAGCTACTGTCTTAAAGTGTCTGTAGCAGTGCTTATTTTACAGGATGGGGTTGCTAGTCTCGTGTCCAACCTTTCCTCTTCACCAGCATTATTTCTGGCTTAGCGAGGTAAAGCAGTGCGTCGGCTGGGGATCGAACCCGGGACCATGTGCATGGTCGGCGAGCGTCCTAACCGCTATGCCACAGACGCACATAGCTAATATATAATAGACTGAAAAATATATTTTTGTATTGTGCTAGGAGGAAGGCCATATGAATCAAGTAGAACTGAGTTGTACACGTCATTAAAGTGGTGTGTTATATGTGCTACTTGTAATCATAGTTGATTGTATGGATTTGTTACAAGCTTAATTTAGTTGCACTTAGACATCCTCTTTAACTAGTGAAACACAAACCGACTTCCCAAAAAGCATTTGTTTTACAATTCACTACATTATTACTTATGTTTAATTCCTGTGGGTCCAGAGTGAAACATAGGGCTTCAACAACACATCTCCATTTTATCATTTTCTCTGCTGTCTTCTTTAATTGGCCTCACAATTGTTCGTAAGTTATCCACTCCACCTCACACGATCTCCTCCCTGCCACCTTCTTACCTACTAACAACTTGTTGTTTCCCATTCAGGTTCCAATGGAGCGATGGTCTGGCACGTAATGTCCTGTAGCGGCCTCCTCAGCATGTGTTCAATCCATCTTCTTCAGTAAATCTGTTGAGCATGACGTTCTTGGTTGGCTGGTTCCCAAGAGTTCCTTTTTGCTAGGCGTTTCTAACCATGTGATCTGCAGTATGGAGACAACGAAGTAGGCTGATGATAAAAATCTGCAATCCGCTGGAATTGCTTTCTGTAACGCGCGTGTTTAGTTTCTGAGCCATATAGGCAAGATGATTCACTAGACATTGGTGTTGAAAATCGGAATCTTCTTCTTTATGACGAGTACAGTAAATTTCCAAAATGATTTCAGAATGATGAATGCCTTCCTTGCTTTTTTTCATCCTGGTTTGGATATCTTCATCCGCGCTGCCTGTGGTTGAGACAATGCTGCCTAGATAAGTGAAGGAAAAGGCCTCTTTCAAATTTCTTTCGCTGATAATGACTGTCATAGTTGGTTGCCGAGTATCTTATCACCTCCATCTTTTCTATATTCACGTGAAGTCCTATCTTGCCGTCTGGTACTTCTGCTAACTTGTTAATTTCCTCTTGTAGGCATTCGAATTATTGTGACACAAGACACAAATCATCCGCGAAGTTCCGATTTTCAGAAGTCTTCTCATCAACACAACGTATTCTTGTCTTCTTGCTTCTCACTCAAGGTCTTTTGAAGTATCGCATCCACCATGATTAGGAACATCACCGGTGATATTACGCAACTTTATTTTATTCTTCTTTTCGCTTCGGATACCTTGCTGAGTTTACCATCAGCGATCACTTCACATGTAGCATTATCATACGGCTGTTTTAATGAGGTTGATAAAGATTCGGGACACTCTGTGGTGTCGAAGCAGTTCCCCAATTCCTTCACAGTCAATGCTGTCGAAGGATTTTCAAAGTCAATGAAGTGGAGTTAGAGATTTGACTACCATTCTGTACTCTATTGGATGATGATGCGTAGCGGTGCAATTTGATCAGAACATGATTTGCTTTTGCTGAACCCAGCTTGTTCTGTGCTGAGTTTCTCATCTAGAACATCTTTCATTCTCTTCAAGATGATGTGACTTAATATTTCACTTGGAGTGCATAAGAGCATGATTCCGCGCCAGGTGCAGTAATCCATTATCAACTCAGTATTATTTTTTTTACCAAATTTCATTGTGACACTGTGAAAGAGGTTAAAAATTATTTGATCTCCCTCTTCCGTAACCAACAAGATCTCTTTTGTTAGAAAGCTTTAGAAAGTGAACTAGTTCAAAGAGTTCCGTTACTATTCCATACAGATATGAAATTTCAAATCATCTATAAAAATTCTGTCATACATTCAGATAAGTTTAACTGCAAGTATTTTTTATCTTAAGTTACTCAGCGTTCAAGTAAACTTTCTGCTAGAAGGTTGGTTAAAGTCACTGACTTCTAAATAAACTTTAAAATGTTAAATTTTAAATACCTGATGAGCATCAACACAGTTCTGCTACAGTTCCTCAAATAAAGCACTCAGTGAATATGACGAAGAAACGAAGAGGTGTTAAATTCACACCCTATAAAAATATAATGTTGACAAGGATATAAACTAGACCTGTCAGACAATGGATTTCAAATAAGCTTAACAAATAATAGGTAGGATTTGGATGACTAAAATCTTTAGTTACCGTCAAATATTGATAAATTACAACTAACTTTTCCGTATCATGAAGCTTATTAACACTTTTCAGAGACTCTCCAACTGTAGTAACTTTCAGAAATCATGATTTCATTGGTTTGCAACTGACTACCGGAGTACATCCGTGACTAGAAACTGCGCTCAATAAGTCCAATATCCTCATGAAGAATGGGATCAAGACCAAATTTACTGATGTTATCTACAGAGCCCTACAAATTGAAATGGAAAAAGAACCCAAAAAACCTGTTTGTTGACGTGAAACTAATAAGATGACTCGATGGAGTCCTGAGTAGGTTAGTCCTTGGTAAAGCAAATTGGGAGGGTCAGCCAACGAGTTTCTACAGTTGAGTACCTGTTGAACGAAAACGAAATTCAATTAAATCCCTTGCCACTCACCTCCGACGTATCTGTAGTCCTGAAGCACTAGAAGTAGAACTAACTCTTCTGAAAGAAACCTTAATCCAAAAATGGATGCCCACCTACATTCATTAACAAGAATATCAAACCAAAAGTTCAGAGAAACGAAACATCACTTACTCCAAAAAAGGAAAATTTGCATGAACCTGATAGGGAAACCGGAGATACGCACATAAAGTAAAATTATTTGGCAGCTTCTACCATCCTGGTAACAACCCCGTTGACTTCTAATAACTTGATTTTTGTTTGTTTATTTGTTTCTTAAAAATTCTTTTTACCTCTTGTATTTCTTCAGAACTCTTGCCTAGTCCCATATTTCCACTTTGCAAACTTGACTGATATAATTTTTTCTGAGTCAAAGATAGGACTAGACACATCACACTAGTTACTAACTAGTGCCAAATCAAAAATATCCCATACAGTCCTACAAGAGGTCAATCGCGAGTTCAAATAGCTCAGTGGTAGCGTCTCTGACTGCAGCACTGAGTGACGCGGATTTGAATCTCAAAAGGGACATGAAATACTTCAAGGTTACAGATACGCCTTGCTGACTGGTGAGTGCCACCTAGCACGAGACTTAGGTTTAGCCAAAGCTTCTTGCCGATTGCCTCCATATTTTCCTTCGTTTCTATGTGCATCTTGATTACAACTCATCCGTTAAGAGTGTTCATCTTATTACGCAACTGTAATACACTCATTCAACTCCTCTTGTGCACTAACTAACATTAACGGCTATGATTACGACAGCTCATCACTTGTGTTACTACCCTTTTTCATGAAAAAACGTATATAAATGAGATTCTATAGCCAAGGAGAATGAATTCGCTGAAAAGAGCCTCTTTGCTGAACCACGTGTTTTGTTTTCATTTTCTGACCAATTCATTCGCTGATGTGTTGAACCTGAATTACTTACATTGGATACTGACTTAAGAAAGAATCATCAAGAAAAGCATAATGGCATATCTAGAAAATAGAAGCTTATTATCAAGAGCACAACATGGCTTCCGAAGGAACCTCTCATGCCTGTCAAATATTCTCACTGCAAGAGAAAGCTGGGTTAAATCAAGGGACAACAGAAGACCCGTTGACGTCGTCTTCATAGACTTCAGCAAAGCCTTTGATAAAGTACCCCACAAAAGACTACTCATGAAGTTGAAAAGTCTTGGAATCAAAGGCAGCTTACTAAACTGGCTCAGGGAATTCCTCATAGATAGGAGGCAGAGGGTTAGGATCAACTCGAAACTCTCCTCTTGGAAAGCAGTACGCAGCGGAGTGCCACAAGGCACGGTACTCGGACCTCTCCTGTTTATTTTGTATATCAGTGAGTTATCTCTGCTCACCGACTCCCCTGTAGTCCTATACGCAGATGACTTAAAAATTTGGAGAGAGCTGAAGGGCAACAGTGACACGTCCATGTTGCAAGAGGACCTCAACAAATTGTCAGAGTGGTCCATAGAATGGATGCTCCCGATAAATGTGGCAAAATGTGCAACCATGCGCATTGGACAAGCAAGCACGAGCTCCTACGAACTAGAGGGAATTACACTTCCATCAGTTCAGACTTACTTGGACTTAGGTGTCATAGTTAGCCACGACTTAAAAACTACAGCACACTATCGCGTGGTGGCTGCACGTAGTTTCAGGTCATTATGGACAATTCGTAGAGCCTTCACTAGAATCACCAGAGATATGTTCACCTCCTTATATCCATCTCTGGTGAGGTCAAGACTGGAAAACTGCATCCAGGCCGCCAGCCCTTGTCTAAAAGGGGACTCACACATTCTAGAAAGGGTTCAAAGGAAGGCAACACGTATGGTTTTCGGAATGACTAATTTATCATACGAGGAAAGACTAGACAGTTTAAATCTCTTCTCCTTGTCATACCGTAGGCAGAGAGGAGATTTAATCACAATTATATATGTCCAAACAAAGTTCACTTTTAACGGTTTGAAAAAATTTGGGCATTGGGTATATGATATTCATTATAATAAAGGTTTTTGTATTTCCCAATGAATGAAAAACAAAACGATATTGTTTTTACTGACGTTTCGCTATTTAATGCTAATAGCTTTCATTATGTAAACACACGCTGCTTTTATAATCTTATACACTTAACAAATCCAACAATCTACACATGATGGTTTTGTTATCTTTACCCATTCACCAACTTGACAACTAAAAAATGCCCCAGACAGACGAACGATGATCAAGTTAGTAAACTTTATTTTGATATCATAACAGACATACTATTACCTTTGTTATTTGGTTTAGTTATCTTCATCGCAATTTTACTTTCAATATGTCCTTTTAACTTGACCTATGTCTATTTCTCACCCCCTAACTGTTTTGTTATATATATGCTGAGATTTTGTAAATTCCGGTTTAATAATACTTTGATAAAGCTATTAGAATTAAATAGTGAAACGTCAGTAAAAACAATATCGTTTTGTTTTTCATTCATTAGGAAATACAAAAACCTTTATTATAATTTAATCACAATGTTTAAAATTTTAAATAATGACTATGGACCTGACCTATTCTCTCTTTTCCTTCCCACCAGGTCGGAACACCTTAGAGGACATAGCAGGAGAGTTCAAAGGCCAAGAAGAAATCATATTGCTGTTGAGCACTGGCTCTCACACCGAGTCATAAAATCTTGGAACCGACTCCCAGAAGAAATGGTGTCTGCAACCTCAACCGATTCGTTCAAGAAGGGTTTGGACAACCACAGAAATTTACTAGAAAAGGATTAACATAGGCTCCAAGCCTTCTATCCTCAACCAATAAATCTGAATCTGAAAGTGAATGATGCAGTCTGACTGTCATAAGAAAACGATGCTCATCAGTAGATAGAATCTATTCTCTAACAGGCTTACTTTAAGACCTGAATCAAATTCACAATATTTTTCAGAGAAAATTTTTCTGTTTACAACCACATTTTCTTTCACTTGTACAGCCTTGTTTCTTTTTCACCATTCTACTACCACAAACAGAGAATATTTTGAGTGTTTGTCACGCAGTTATATAATCATTGAGATGAGAATTTGTGATTCTGTCTTCAAATGTTTATATACAGTCATGTTCACACATGATTGACAGGAATTCGTGTAAACATACCGAATTGTAAGTGTGTGTGAGTGTGTGTGTGTGTGCATGTGTGTGTTTATGCAACGCATATTATCAGAAATCATTTTTAATGTTTGTTTATATTATTACTGCTATTATTATTAAATTTAAGCAACCTTTAAAAAGGAGACAGAAAGAAATGGAGGTGGGGACAACTAGTCGTCGTCTCGTGTACATCGCCTTTTGTTAAATAGAAAACACGAGCTGAACGCTTTTCAGTTATTATACAGGCTGTTAAGTAAGCATGTCGTGTTTTTCATTATGTGATTACAACAAGGTGTAGAAAGAAAGTGTTGTCCAACTGATGTAAACTGTGAAGATAAAAACAGTAGATAGTGGGTAAATACATTTTGTTTTAAAAAAGACTTTTAAAATACTATTCGATTATTTGAACACCTTTTTTTTCTATTAATCTACAATGATGATTGAATAATTGGTAGTGTTTATTTTAAAGGATCTCGAGGAGATGTATTTACCCCCCTCCCGCCACGCACCACACTTCATCTCGCCTCATCTCCATTCCAAAGAAATATACCAGATGAATAATAATAATTTGTATATCATGGCAAGTATTCACTTGACTGAATTAGTTCAATCAGCTACACTCGGTATAAATAAATAATTGTACAATTTGGATATTTACTTTTAGGGATGCAATGACCGTGAAATTTAGTTCAACATTTCTACTTCACAGATATATTTTGATCAGTGATAAACAACATTACGAATAAATGATTTGTAAACGGCTGATTAGTTAGTAATCAAACAAAGAATATTCTTTTGGATAACATCCTCCTCGTCAGGCTGTACAATTTATATGACATTAGTAATTAAAGAAATATTGCTTTCAACAGCATCAATGCTGTTTTAAACAACACTGAATCAATCAATAGTACCAACAGATTACAACATTTCGAAAGCATCAGCAAGAAAGAGAGAGATAAAATGCAGCAAAATAACACTAAACTGATTGAATATAAGATAAATTAGGCGAAGTAACACATAATCTGTAAATTTAATACGTTCAACAGCAGACAACAGCAAGGCGGAAACACTGACTCACTGAACCGGTTCATTTTGCACACATATCCCCATACTCTGAGAAAACCATCAAGCGACATCACCCGCAATGCAGGTCATCACTCGAGTGAAACCCAAATGAGAAGCGGCGAGTCGATAGTCAGTGCGAGGATGACATGGAGGAGGGGATGAGAAGAGGAGATGAAAGCATGTGGGCAGACATGAAGTCAGGTGAAGAGGTTCGCACAGTATCGAATGCAATGTAGACGTGCGGCTGGACCCCTATGTTCCTCTAGGAATTAAAGGAAACAATAATAATAATATTCAGCGCACAGAACGTAAATGCATCAAAATCAACTTCTTACTTCAGAGAATTATCCAAATATGTTTTAGCCTTCACTTGAATAGCATAATAGTAATTTATAAATAGCCTGTCGATAAAATTATATTCTCAAATTAATTGAGTTAGTCAGTGAGCATGACAACCGTCTGGCTTAATTACAGAAAAAAAATCATTTTTTATATTCTACAGACAACAAAAAATCCATTAATGCATTGCTGTCTACTGTCCATTGGAAAAATGTCAACTTCAAGCGTACAGTAAGCAATGCATTCATATGTACAATAATCTTTATTTAAAAGACTGATTAGTTTTGAACAGAAAATACTCTCTTCGATAACTTCCTCTTCATCAGGATCTACATTTTTATGACATTAATCATTCAAGAAATTTTCTTATTAACAACATTACTGCTGTTTTAAATTACACTGAATCGGCAGTATTGACAGATTACAACATTTCAAAAGTATCAGTAAGAGAGAGAGATAAAATACAGCAATATAACACTGAACCGATTGAATATAAGATAAATTAGGCGAAGTAACAAATAATCTGTAAATTTAATACGTTCGACAACAGGCAACAGCAAGGCGGAAACACTGACTCACTGGACCGGTTCATTTTGCACACAGATCCCAACTTGATTTAGGTGAATTGCAACGGCCTCTGCTATTTTCAGTCTTATTTATTTTTATTTTATTTTTTTCTATTTTTGATTACAGCTTGATGCCACACTGTATTTTCAGTACAAGTATGGAATTTTCAGCATGGATATCGGTAGCCGAAATTTGGCAGGCTGACCATAGATATCGGGTGTGCGTCGGTAGGGGATCGAACCCCGGACCATGTGCATGGTCGGTCTTCGTTATCTAGAGACCTTTCATATTTTATTCGATACCCCATAAATGATAGAGAAAGATTCTTCATTCATTGTTAGGTTTGTGGCCTGTTTGAACGAGGTGATCTAATGAGGAACTGTCGAGGGTTATAACAACACGTTTATTTAGTCACACTGGTAGGTAGGTGTTTCTGGGCACGAAAAATGAAGTTCGTTGTGTGCAACGGGTCTAATATAACTGACTCCACATGAGGAACAGCTGAACTAACAGAGGTGGCTAGTCTTGGTAATTCATCTTCCAGTTATTATCTTATTTGAAGAAGCCATCCCAATTCGCCTAAATCAAGTAGAACTTTGTGTGCGAAAGAAATAGCTCCAGTTAGTCACTATTGCTACCCTGGTCTGCTGTAGAATCTATCGACTAATAAATGCTGTGTTAGCTCGCCTAATTTATCTGATATTCACTCATTTCAGTGTTGTATTCACGCATATTATCTCTTTGTCTCACACTGATGTTTTCGAAATTTTGTAATCTGTCAATACTGCCGATTCAGTGTAATTTGAAACAGCAGTACTGTTTTTCATAAAAAATATTGCTTTCATGATTACTGTCCTATAAATGTAGAACCTAACGCGAAGGAAGTGATCGGAGAGAATGTTCTTTGTTCATTTATCTCACTCCTTTACATTATCATTTTCTTCTCGATTAATTTATCAATATTCATCATTGATGGAGTCTGTTTTGCTTGTAACGGGGGTATTGAACAAAAAGCAAAATGGGATTAGTGTTATCACGGTTTATAGGCTGAATCGCATGTCATTGTGTAGTGCACAGACACTGAATAGAGAAACTCGTTCATTCACAAAATGAGAACCATTTTTCATTCTTAAAATAACACAGGACATAAAGAAATTATGAATGAGGCGAAGCTAGACCACATGACATTCATCAGCGATAGAAGAAGGCTGGTTAGATACTCAAGAATGAGAAAGAAAGAAAGAAAGAGGTACTCGCCTCTCTTTATTTTTATTCTTAATTTTCACTGTTCGCCATTTGAATTACAATGGCGAAAGGTATTTTCTTATTTGTGAAAATAAGGCAATTAACGACATTTTCATCTTGCATTGAAAGGAATCGAGTAATTTATATTTCTGTCATTGATTGAAGCAATAAAATAGCTTGTTATACTAGACAGGAAGGATAACATACGTATTAGGTCCCAGCTATTGTTCTTCAACTCTTGTCTGGTACGCACACACACACATCCTGTCTCTATCGCTCTCCGTGTGTTAGTTACTGAAGCCACTTTGATCTATTCTTGTTATTTATATTAATCAAAACTGCAAATGACGACAAATATTACGATCTCTTTTCACTGAAGAAAACAAACACACTACCTCTAGACTGTTAAGAAAGATTAATGTTTTGTTATACTTAGACAGTTTTGTTAGTTTAGTGAGTTCGACTGCATAAAAGTTTGTAATGTACTAGTATTAGTTGGACCATTATTAAGACAATACTTAGTAATTAGAAGAATGGCTGTCTTGTCAAATTACTAAAGAATGGACGGAATTATGCTGTGATCCACGCTAAACAAGATGATAATTCGCGTCATCTTGAAGAGAATGAAAGATGCTCTAGATGAGAATCTCAGCACAGAACAAGCTGTATTCAGCAAAAGAAAATCATGTTCTGATCAAATTGCAACGCTACGCATCATCATCCAATAGATTATAGAAGGGTAGCCAAATCTCTAACTCCACTTCATTGACTCTGAAAATGCTTCGACAGCATTGACTGTGAAGGAATTGGGAAACTGCTTAGACACCACAGTGTCCCCAATCTTTATCAACCTCATTAAAACAGCTATATGACAATGCCCAGTTTTGAGCAATCCGCAGTGGAAAACTCACCAAAGCCTTTGAAATGAAGTCAGTAGTTAAACAAGGCTGACTAATATCACCGGTCATCTTCCTGAATGTGGTGGACTGTATCTTGCAACAGACTGTGTATGGGGTGCGAAGAGACTAAAGTTCGTTGGACTGATAGGCAGACTGTAAAAGATTTGAACTTCTAGGATGACTGCTCATAAGCTTCCATCTTCTCCTTACGCGATCGCCTCCATACCACCTCCAACCCGAGGCAAACTCATCTTTTCCTAATCGGGTTCCATTCGAGTGATGGCCTGGTGCAGAATGTCGCTCAACAGTTTCCTCAGTGTGTGTCTTATCCATCTTCATTACCTTCACGATATTGTCTAGATAAGTGAAATTGGGGATCTCTTTCAGATTTTTCTCAGTGATGGTGACCAGCTATCTCCATTACCTTTTTTTCTCAATGTTCACCTGAAGTCCTGTCTGTCTCCTCTGCCAACTTGTTGGTTTTCGAGCGTAGATCTTCGAGTTTGTGTGAAATTCAGCAAAAATTGTCCGCGAAGTTCAAATCTTCCAACAGCTTCTTGTCTGTCTAACGTATTCCTGTCCAGCTCAATGTAGTGTTTGGTTATTAAGCTAAATAACGTATCCTTTTTGTTTACAGGACACAAACTATCCATTTAAGGTAAATTCTGTTGCAAAATGACTGTTATTAATACTCCTACTTTGGGACTCTACATCAGTAGGCAACAAGGATCCAACCCGGAACCTTCACGTTTTGAGTTCAAGCTCACTCAGCATCCAGCCACACGGGCTGGAATTCACTGTCCCCTGAATTTTAACTTTGTCAACTCTTCATATAACGCTACCCCCAACAATGATTTCGATGAACATCCTCTTCACCTTGACACGGTGGATCCCACTAGTCCAACTCAAGTGGCTAGAAAGTCAACCAGCTAGGTCTCACAGTCTGAAGGTCACTGGTTCGATCTCTGGTGACGTCAGGTATGCGCAATTCTCGAAAGTCCCAGACTGCGAAACACAGTTGTGCAGTGCTCCTTAATTTCAATTTATCTCTCTAGGTGATGTCTGAAAGGATCTGACTTGTTTCAGGTTTGACCGCAGACCAATGTCAGTTAGCGGACCATCGAGAACCAGCAAAGAGTACTGGATAATTTTTTCGTTCTAGTTTGAGACTCTTCAGAGGTGGCCACACACCAACGGGGTTTGAACCCAGGACCATCTCATGATAAGGCTAGCTGGACGTGATACATGCACGACCCATAAATCCCAACCTGCACAAATTCGTGATATGTAAGATGGTTGGCTAAACCTATGTTTCGTGCTAGTTGGCACTCACCAGTCAGCAAGGTGTATCTGCAACCTTGAAGGAATTCATGTCCCTTCTGAGATCCAAACCGGTGTCACCCAGTGGTGCAATCAGAGACGCTACCACTGAGCTATTCGGGCTCGCGATTGACCTCTCATAGAGCTGTATTGGATATTTTTTTGATTGGACACTAGTCAGTAACTAGTGTAATGTGTCTAATCTTATCTTTGGTGCATGGTGCACTTTGAATTGTTGATGTTAGTTGGTTGGAGGAGCACGTTTGAATCTCAGAAGGGACATGAGTTCCTTCAAGATCTCAGATACGTCTTCTTGACTGGTGAGTGCCAACTAGCACGGAACCCACGTTTAGCCAAAGCTTCCTGTGGCCGATTGCCTCCAATCATCTAATATCATCAAATCAATGTGCACAGTGATGGCGAGCTACCTAGTGGCATGGTGGCCACATTGCAAAGCCGACTGTTAGAATTCAATCTGCACCAAACAAAGGACTAGATATATCACACTATTAGTAGTTACTAACTCGTGTCCAATCGAAAAATTTGTGATATTTTTAGCGCAACCACCAGTGAATATTATCGGCAAGTATTTGTTTTCATGCTCTACTGCCTGATTTTCAACAGTTTTATAACTGATATCAATCTGTGACCAAACTTGAATTCAAAATCCCAATTGATATTTATCCAAATTGATTCGCTTTTAAGAAAAATAGCTTTTCAACTACTTGAGTAGTATTTGCTTACATTTCGGTATTCGTAGCTCGTTTGTAATCATAATAATAATCTACTTTATTCCAAAAACAGTGAATGAAACAGAATGAAATTCTCAGTATTTGTCACAATATTGCATCTGATTTACTCAAAATATAAATAAAATTAAAACAAAATTAACCGGAGGAATTTGTCCACATTTACGACATAAAGTCAAAAATACTCGAAGCATGAACTGAGATTATTAAATATAATAATAATCATAATAATAACAGTGATTTTTTTTCAAACGGTATTATCGATTCAGTTTGGAAACTTTAGCATGTTATAGATTAGTGGGTCTAATGTTCTGTTGATATAGTATAGTGAGGGGAAATACAAAATTAACAGTTAAAATACAGCCTAAATTATGTCCAGATTCAACTCCAAAGGAAGGAAAGTGTCAGTTATACAATACTATGCACCCACAAACAGTGCAGACCTCGAAAAGAAAGAAGAATTCTACAGACAACTGCAGACAACAATGGACAATACTCCAGTCGGTGACATTAAAATACTAATGGGAGACATGAACGCCAAACTGGGACCAGACAACACAGGAAGCGAACTCATCATGGGTAAAGAAGCTCTAGGAGAGATGAATGAAAATGGAGAACTCTTCGCCGACTTCTGCGTCTTCAATGAACTAGTGATTGGTGGCAGCGTATACAAACACAAGGATATCCACAAGGCTACATGGGTGTCACCAGATGGGCGAACCAAAAACCAAATTAACTTCATCTCAATGCTGCTCAAGGAAGTGGAGGCTCAGCCTACTGGATACGAAAGTAAGAAGGGGAGCAGACATTGGCTCAGACCACTATCTCGTACAAGGGACAATCCAAATCAAATTAAAAGCTTTCAGAGAATCAGGAGCTGCAGATAGACCGCAAGCCAAGTTCAACACTCAAAAACTGAAGGACCAGGACACAGTATAAAGATTCAAATTTAACTGACTTGTGGCACGAAAATAACTGGTAGGATATAAAGCATAGATAAATAAATATTTGTGATTTAACTAAGTAAGTGTATATCAATATGTATTTTTATTCATAATTTGATAACAGGTCGGTGTTGTGTTGTGTGTTTTTTCGCAGTTGCAGCTTCAGAGGAGTATTATGACAGGTAGAAAGAGAGTGAAGTAGATATACAGGTGGGAAGAGAATACAGCAGTTTAACAGACAACAGTTAATGTTATAGATATGTAGGTATAAATTTTGAACGTCTGGTATCCCTCATCATCATTAGGACTTTTCTCTTTCTCTCTCCTTGTCCCTTCATATGATGAACACTATTTGTATGCACGTACGCGTGTAGTCTATGCGACTTGTATCCTAAAAAACTAAAAAAGTGAAATTAAGAATTTTTCAAGTTTTTTCAGAAGAAGAAAGAAACACCAAAAACTGAGAAAAAAAACGCGATCAGGATAATGTCGTCTAAATATATATATTTTTTTCTTTTTACATTGAACACGAGTGTTTTTACTCCATATTGTCTATTCCATTCTAAACCATAATAAAACAAAAATGAACGAAATATATTGAAACATTGTACAATTGTCAAACTTTTTTGGGAAAAGAATGTAGGCTGTAGATATTTATGTGTGTATATGTTTTACATGTAATTAAATTCTGCTTTTCTCTTTTCAGCTGACATTATTATTAGTAGTATAGTTAAATATTATTATTATTACTATTATTATTACTGTCAGTTATAAAGAGGAAACATCCGTCCTTGTTTAAACCACATTTACACCTCATTTTGGTATCGACTGTTAGTGTCAGCAGACCAAGACCATAGTTTACATTGTTTTTTTACAAATAAAATAGAGTATTAATTCTAAAATTCTCTGTCTTTGGTCTACCTGTCTGATGAAACATTCACCTACCTCGCATCTACACCTTTAACATACAATGCACGTGTAATGTACACGAACCAGAGGAAGAAATCATGAAAAAACACTCGTGAAACATTAAAAAAAGAATTAATGTATATACCTTTTATTTTTTAGAAAAAAAAGAATGTTTATCTCTTGAATATTGAATGTTGAATACTCTTCAACAACTAACTTATAGACTTTCTGCTTTTTACTTGTAAGCGTATTTTACACAATTTGAAGTTAGTAATGGTCTTTATTACTTTTTTTATACTCTTTAGAATAATTTTTTTCCTTCACGTTCCCCAGTGGAACATAGGGCTTCAAGCTAGTGGCTTGAAGTTTCTGTAGCAGTGTTTATTTTACAGGATGGGGTTGCTAGCCACGTGCCCAACCTTTCCTCTTCACCAGAATTATTTCTGGCTCAGCGAGGTACGGGAGTGCGTCGGCCGGGGATCGAAACCGGTCGACGAGCATCCTAACCACTATACCACCGACGCACTGTTTAGAATAAAAATCATCATAATTCATTTTGGCATTTTCAATAGGACATACATAGTTCACAAAGTATAAGGATGCATCACTATGAATGGAGGATCTATAGTTTGTTTTTTGTTTCATCTCAAGGAAAGAAAAATAAAACGAAAATTAATGAATAAAACAAATAAAAATAGAGTAAAAGCTTAAAATAAATTCCTTTTTTAAATATTATTTTAATGGCATTTTAACAGCTCTGTGAAGTTTACGTTAGCTGTACGTTCTTTCTGTAATCTTTTTATTCTTACGACGTATTTCAATAGGGTGTTAGGCTTCATTTTAGTCATCTTATTCAGTAGTATGAGTGCGTTGGTGGTATAGCGGTTAGGACGCTCGCCGACCATGCACATAGTCCGGGGTTCCATCCCCGACCGACGCACTCCTCTACCTCGCTAAGCCAGAAATAATGCTGGTGAAGAGGAAAGGTTGGGCATGAGGCTAGCAACCCCATGCCGTAAAAATAAACGCTGCTACAGAAACTTCAAGCCGCTAGCTTGAAGCCCTATGTTTCACTGTTGAACGTGAAGGAAAAAAAATTCAGTAGTATAACTTGTATACTGGTTTATCGCTGAAGTGTTTCTTGAAATTTTAGATCATGTGTTTTGGTAGGGATTCATTTCATTACAGATTTTTTTCAACAAAGAGGGCAAAGTTAAACTTTAAGCATCACTAACTACCAATCAGTGAATGACCTCGAACTCAACAGTCACATGAAAGAGGCATTTTTGTCTATGGAATTCATGTATTTATGAAAAAACTGCTCAAAAACTGTATAAAAGGGTTACAGAGGATACCTTCCTCTGACATGTGATAAAAGTAGATCTCAGTTTTAGGTTGGTGTATCAACAAGGTGTAATTCTGTTGTGGGTAAAATTTGTTTTGATAAAGTCTCAGTGTATTACAGTTATATTTCTTGAGTATTAAATTGTGCTTGAAACACCATCAGTAAATATTACTGTATAACAATGTGAGACCTTATCAAAATAAATTTTACCGGCACTGGTATTATACTCTACCACCGCAATGCACAAGTTCTATTCTTAAATCAACAGAGTAATTTAGCCACATTCTATGCATGTAATTATTTAGGTCTTCTAACCCTAACAATAACCCTAATCTTTCTTGAAACTAACCCTAACGTGAAAATATCCCTTAACTAACTGTAATCTAACTCGAATCAACCCTGATGTCGCCTTTATTAGGTTAGCTTAAGCCTAACTTGTTTTTTTGGCTAAAACCATAACTTAATCTTTCCCGAACCTAAGCTGAAACTTGCCAGATATCCCATTTAATAGCATAACACTTCGATGAGCACATTTTATTGATGATGACAATATTAATCGCCAGGTTTTACTAACTTGCTCAGTGGGCGTCTCAAGATCATTGGTGCTATCGCACTGTATTGGTAGTTGGTGGTACTTAAAGTTTAACTTGGCCACAAAGAATGAATGAACATATTTGCAGGGTATTCCAAGCTTGATTTAATTCGTCGTTTCTCTTCAACTGTCTACATACTAAACAATTTCAAAATATAAGTTACGCAATTTCTGAACATACACTTTATTCACAGTGATTTCGAATAATGGATAGAAAGTATAAGCAAGATAATTCCAAATAATGTTGTGAGTAGACAAATCATTCAGTGTTAAAGAGGGACTAACTGTTTATTAGTATGATTAGAGGAAAGGGGATAGCAGGTTTTGCTTCAAAACAAAAATTGACCAGAGGCAGAATACAAGATCGAAAAACCGAGTGAATTTATATATTTTATGATGGAGAGCTCAACAAAGTGATTGAAAGTGAACCGTAAAATTAAAATTATAATGAAACAGACAAACAATTAAGTAAATTCAGAAAGAGAACCATTGAAAACCAACAGGGAATACTGGACAGCTGTTCGATCCTAGTTTGGGAATCATTGGCAGTACGCACCCACTGGGATTCGAACCCAGGACCTTCCGGTTACAAGGCAAGCTGGCTCGTATATCATTCAGCCACTGGGACCTGATTCATTGGCTCATGAATTCTAACTCCTACGAATTCGTGATTTAGCGCGACCCCAACCATTGTCGTTGGTGGGACATCCATCCACACCTCCATTCGTGATCAACTCGTAAGACAAAACCAACTCTTACAAACCAAACTATAGAAAATTAATCTGATGCTCGCTAGTGACTTGCTACAGGATGGAGTTTCCTGGAGTTCTAGTGAGAAGTCGTGACCAGCCAGGTCCAATTAGATGTCACGTGTGTGGATAGATTTCCCACCAACGACAGTGGTTGGCGTCGCGCTAAATCACGAGTTGGTAGAAGTTAGAATTCATGAGCCATTGAATCGGGTCCCAGTGGCTGAATGATATACGAGCCAGCTTGCCTTGTAACCGGAAGGTCCTGGTTTCAAACCCCAGTGGGTGCGTACTGCCGATGATTCCCAAACTAGGATGAAACGGCTCTCCAGTGCTCCCTGGTTTTCAATGGTTCTCTAACTGATATCAATCCGTGATCAACTCGTAAAACATAACTAACCCTTACAAACCAAACTATAGTAAATTCAGAAACTTAATAGTGAGTTCAACTCAAGAAGTAAAAGTCAAAATCAAAATTAAGTGGAGTGTTACCCAACAGATCAAAACACAAAAGCATACGAACAAAATAGTTACAGTTACCAAGGTAGTGAAAGATCAGTCACACTATCATTCTGTATACAGAGATTGGGTTGAAGTCTTTTGATGCCAACAGCTTCTGAGAACAAAATTAAACTAAGGTTTTCTTTGTGAACTAATTATTTTGAAAGCCTAACTAACTAATTTCCACTGTGTGTCACTGAATAATCTGTCTACTTACATCATTTTTGGAAATTATGTTGCCTACACTTCTTATCCATAACTCAAATTCACTGTGAATAGTGTATTTTCAGAAATTGTGTAACTTATGTTTTGATATTGTCTAGAATGCGGGATCCACCAAATAAAACGAGCTGATATTATCCTGCAAATACGTCCGCACTTTCTTTGCTCAAATCCATATAGGGGAACCACTTGTATCAAAATGCAGATGTTGTTGTGAACTGACACCAGTTGGAGAATCAATGAAAACTAGGGAGTACTGGACACCTGTTTCGCCCTTGTTTGAAACTCTTCAGCTCTGCAATAGTACTATATCATGAATTGACAGAAGCTAGAGGTCATAGATCACCGAAATCCTAGCCAATGGCTGAATGGCCAACGGGCTTACCTTGTAACCTGCAGGTCTTGAATTCTATGCCTAATTAGGTGATGGGTGTACACTGCTGTAGCGTCTGAAACTAGAACGAAACAGATATCCAGTGTTTCCCAGTTTTTAATGTTTCTGGGATGTTTGGTTTCAGGTTCAGCTGATATTTTCAAGAGCTACTTTGTAGGGGTTTGATTTGTTTCAACTTATACCATGGAAGCTCCTGAGTGGGTGCTTACTGCCGATAAGTCCCAAACCGGGACGAAACAACTGTCCAGTACTCCCTGATGGTGTGCAATGGTTATCTAATTTACATCATTCCATGATTAAACTTGAAACAAATCAACTGCCCACAAATTAACTCTTGGAAATTAGTCTGATGACCACTATTGCCTGACTATAGGACGAAGTTGATGGGAATTCTAATGAGATTTCATCAACAGTGACGTCCATCAAGTGAAGAGTAAGGACAAATACTCTATGGAGACACTAGCTGGTGGTCACGTTAAAATCAGGGATCGGTAGAGGTTAGAACTCATGGGCTACTGAATTGAGTTCCAGTGGCTGAGTTGTCAGCAAGCTTTCTTTGCCACTGGAAGGTCCTGGGTAAAAATCCCGGTGGATGCGTATTGAAGATGAGTCCCAAACTAGGATGAAAGCAATTTCTAGTACCCTCAGATTTTCAAACCAGATTTCTTAAGCGCATTTATTTGGGTACATAAACAGCTATTAGTTGATGCATAGTGCATTCTATGAACGGGTTTATTTCTACTCAAGAGCTTACAACTGCATACATTGTAGCTACTCAAAGAAGGAAAACTATCTATACTGAGAAAGAAATGAATACCACAAAATAAACTGAATTCACCCTTCTCTATTACTAGTATGAAAATAAACAAATCATTCTAGATAGGAAATACTTTGAACTATGATTATTTTAGTTTAAAGTGACACTTGATACTTGCATTAATCAAGACTTCATCAGGCGCCATGAAATACGGCAAACTGAAATCATGACATATCCTTAGATATTGTTTAAGTAAGATAAACACCTTTTGACGGGTTTTAATATGGTACACACTACTTAAGTATTTAGTTGTCACTTCTTAATTATTTATTAAGTGTTAGTTTTCAGGGCTATGATTGTTTACAGGCCTGATCATGGGTTGGCATCGGTTAGAGAACCACTGAAAACCAGCAGAGAGTACTGGACAGATGTTTCGTCTCAATTCGGGATTCTTTATCAGTACCCATCAACCGGGGGTCGAACCCAATACCTTCTGGTTACAAGGCAAGCTCTTACATTATTCAGCCACTGGGACCCGATCCGTTGGCTGCCCATAAATCAATCCTCCGTGAGAAGGAATTCGATAAGGTCCCTTTTATATTTTTAGTGGGCAATAGACAGAATGAAATGGTGACGCATTAAGCATATGCAGAGAAGACATTCATGTAACACCATATGCTAGGTAGATGCCTGAGGGTAACATGGAGTAGATCACGTGAAAGGGGAACCAAGCTTGCAGACAGCTTTGGGTAAAAGAGAATCAACAGCAGGGGACCAAGCGAAATTCAAATGTTCTACTGAAGCTGTTTGTTTGACTCAGAATGAATACTCATAAACTGACTGAAAATATCCACTGAATCATGAAGAAGATAAAAAGATATTTCAGCGGAGAAATTTTCCTTCACCGACGAAGTCAACTTCAGAGGCTCTACAGTCATGCCTACATTTACCAAAAATCGTTTAGTAGTCTTTTCTGAGTATTAGGGAGTGACATAACTGATGCAGTTACTCAGAAGTGGTTTCTAAGACAAAATAAAAAATTACATAACAGTTAATAGCACACTGGAAGAAAGGGTTAGAAATCTGATAAGGTTAAAATTGTTATTGAATGGGAAATAAAGTAGTTGGGCGTCCACTTGACAATTGTAAAGAGGATAAGAAAGCGTACAAAGGGAACATGTAAGAGTGATGATAGTGAATTAATTACTAAAAATTAAAACAAATGGTTAAGCAAGAGTATAAGACCATGACAAAATAAAAGACTGAACAAACTTTTTCTGTACACAGAATTCTGGGTTATATTGACGAATTGCCAACGCTTCGACCATACACAAATGCTGAAACTTAACTCCCCCCCGTGTTTACTATTCAGTGTCACAATATAAATGCTCTTAAAAGACGATTCTTGTGAAGCTGCGTGGCTTGACTTCATCAGGTACTCAAGGATTAAGCTTGTACATGTCTTACAATGCCCTCTTGCCAACCATGACAGATAATTTAATTGAATTTTAGATTTTTCCCGTCGATTGATTGAACCGAAGTGCTCGGTCTCAGGTTGACATGTCGGCTTCTTGAGCAGATGCTTCGACGATGTCTGGGCATTTAATTAGTATTTAATTGGTGGATGGTGACTAGCAGTGGAATCCACGATGCGCATTTCGTCCTATTTGGGACTCGTCATCTGGATGTACCTGCATTTCCCAGTGAGTGATGATGTTCCCACCGAAGCTCTAACCCAGTGCCTATAGTTTCCAACGCCAAAGCGTTATCCACTAGACCACTTGGGCCACGAGAGCCACCTCTTGTGCAGGTACATCCAGATGACGAGTCCCAAATAGGACGAAATGCGCATCCTGGATTCCACCGCTAGTCACCATCCACCAATTAAATACATGACAGATAATGTTCGGAAATGCATTTTGAAAGTGTGTTATACACATGTAAGTAAATTTATAAACATACATTGAATTGGCCCAAAGCGACAGTCTCTCCTTCACACATCCGCTGATCATTTGTTGACCGTAGAAATTCATCCACAGCTCAGTCGAAAAGAGAGCTTTTCACAGCGACATGGATAGGCAGCTCTTCAGAATTCCAGCTGCAGTATCACCTTTAAACTCTGCATTCATAAATTTCACTTTCTTTGGCACCATTTTAGTTCTTTCAGACTTCTGCTTTATTTGCATGTTTTTTCTCTCTCGATGAATCTTGTAGGATATCCATTTTCAATGAGGACTTGTCTGGATCTCTCCAGCTAGTTCACCATCGATTGTATCACCGGTATATATCCTTCTTACTCTTGAAGGCAAGAAGTGGATCAAACTTCCATTTCTTCTTAAAGTAACTCAACTATGAAAATTCGTGTATTAATCACTCCATTTTGATTTCTTGTAAATGGTTCTCTGAAGAGAACATTCAGATCTGTCTTTAAAATAGTTCTGTTAGCAACTATTTGATTGAATGCAGCAAACACTAATGTATCTATACAAATTATTCACCTTAAGTGAGAAACAGTCTAAGAGAAGAAGGTTTTAAGAATGATAGGAATGTTTCTAAAGTTACATAACGATGTTGTTGTTGTTTTTATAACGGGAAGCCTAGTTTGAGCATTTAGCGTTTTCGTCTCCACCTTGCGTGCATAACCTGACAACTGGGAAGAAATAAGTATATATATATTAACTTAAAGATGATTCTGTCTTGATATGGAATTAGTTCATTGACATCTGTAGACATATAAAAAAATTATATATTAGTAATTTGTGTCATATTTGATATATGACATTACTAAGAAAGTTTTCCCTTCAAAACTCGAAATGAACTGATGAATTATGTTGAGAAAAAGGATGAGAATACGATGCAAAAGAGAGCGTGAGTAGGTGTTTGTGTGTGTGTGGAGAGAGAGGGGGGCTGGAAATGATTTAGGTAGAGTTTTCTGTGTATTTCTGTCGTTTACTGCTAGCCATTTTCTTTCCCACTCCTCACCCCTACTTCTAGGAATGAGATGAACAATATCCCTAAGGAGGCAAAAATACTTTTCTTTAAAACTACGAAAGCAAAAAAGATATAAGGACCATAATTCTTCACTAAATCAAGATAGCTACTACTACTATCATGATGGCATGATCATCACGATCAACGACAAAAGTGGGAGTGGTACGGTCTACTTCTCTCTTCCTCTCTACGCCTATGTGTCTGTAGTGCGTGAGATGTAGAATTTATAAGAATTTATATTCTTGAACTCATCCAACCTTGTTAAATTCACCTTTACTACTATGTTCTAACTTGTGCACTGAACTATTCTTCCTTCTCATATCGCGCTGGTGGGGGGTTGGCAAAATAATACCAAGTAGACATGCCAAAAATGAAGATGGAAAAGAAGTATACGAAGGGATTGACAAATTTATCTCATAGGCAAAATTTGACATCTTTCTTCGAGTCTATATTTTTACGGCTTGTGTTTTTTTGAATTTACAGAGGAAGGGGAAGAAAATAAATAATCCCTGATGATTTTGATGGACAGGAAGTGAAATCATGAGGGAGACAGAAGACATATCAGTTCATAATAAATTTATTTGTTTGTGTCAAACAAAAACAATCCTTAAAAAATTCTTTTGAAATAAACATTTATATGAGGAAAAATATAAAAAAAATTAATTTGGTTTTTTCTAAAATATTTTTCACCAAAAAGTTTTTTTAAAGTGACCAAAAAGGTATAACTTACTACTGACTGGCTTTCAGGAGGTCGTTTTCCTGAAACTTCATATTCATCTGTGAATTTCAGGTATCGGTTGGAGTAATTTTCACGGTAATAAAGGAAGACCGAACTCTCGTACACAGCACGAAAAAAATTTCAAGCTTGATCTCAGGTTTATGTTAGTCAGAGGACTAATACGGAGTATTGGACAGCTGTTTCATCCCACTGTAGGACTCTTCGTCTGTGCTCATCCTCCTGGGATTGAACCGAGTGTCTTTAGGTTATGAGGCGAGAACTCTGGTCGCTAAGCCACTTGAGCCAGAATCAAACTACCAATGAATTCTGACTTCTATCGGCTCGTGATTTTTAGTATCACTGGTAGCCAATGTCATCGGTGAGTATTTATCGTCACATTCAACCTCGTGGATTTCAGTCGTCACGACTTCTCACTATAAATTCGGGTAACTTCGCGTTGTATTCAGTTACTAGTTGCTATTAGATTAATGTTCACGAATTCCTTTGTAAGGATTTCACTAGTTGGTACTGCTGTGGAGTTCTGTATTCCCTGGTCATCATTGGTTCCCTGAATGATGTCATCCCACGAGTGAACTTGTAACCATTCAAATGTCTACAGACTAAGACTTGAAAATTATGAGAATTATTAGGTGATTATAGACAACCGACAGAAAGTGCTTTACTTCTAACGGACCTCTAAGATTCGCATCAAAAGTAACTGGGTGCTGTAGACAGAGTACACCAAAGATGCATAGACTGAGCACTAGATTTAAAAATCATTTTCGCCTTAGGTATTACGGAATTCAACATTTGTCAACACAGTGACCATGCCTCTTTGTTGTCTATGAAGCTTTTTTCAATCAAGGAGATTTTTAAATTTCACATGTTCGAGTGTCAATTCTTCAAAATAAAATATATCTGTATTACAAGTTTTCGTAATTGGTGGCTCCAGTTCTACTGTAATTCAGGTTTTGTTTTCAAACTCATTCACTATCTCATAAAATAACAGCTGGCAGTGTGACATAGTTTCTCAAAGAAGTTACAGTTTACTGCTCTACAAACCTCTGAATTTTATCAGTACGAATTTGTTGTCTTGAAAATAATAATAATATTCGTTGACGCTGAGTACGGCCGATATACCTAGGTCCACACGAGCAGGTGAATTGGTAGATACACACAGATGAGGCCAACAGCGGTAGCTTATCCTTCACGTTCATGCGAATCATTGGTCTCGTGTAGAACGTCAGTCGTAATTCAGCTGCAAAGAAGGTTTTCTTCAATAAGCGGGAGAGCCGATTTCTCAGTATTTCTGTAGATTGGTCTCCATTGAACTGTAGGTTCATATAGAGAAGTCTTTTTGGAGCACTGGGTGTGGGCGGCTTCTCTGGTCTCGGTTTCATTGATTTTGTGATAAATCTTTCTGAATAGCCATTTTCAAGGAAGATTTTCTTAAGAGTGTTCATTTCATCTTCTATGGCGTCCAGGCTGCAAATTCTACGTATTCTGTGGCTTAGTGAACAGATTAAGTTTCGTTTAGTATATAGAGGCACCCAACTGTGGAAGTTAGTGAGCTGTCCGTTCCACGTTGGCTTTCTGTAGATGGATCTTTTTAATGTTCCGTCTTGTTGGCGTCTCGTTAGTTGAACATCAAGAAAAGATATCTTTGAGTTAGACTGTTTCTCTAGTGTGAACTGAATCGCAGGGTGGCAGTTGTTGAAGAACTTCAAGATATGTCCTAAATTCTCTTCGTTGTTGGAGATGATGAAGGTGTCGTCGAAGTATCTCTTGTAGAGTTCAAAGTTGTCAATCATATTCTTTAGGCAAGTGTTTTCGAGTTTCGACATAAAGAAATCCGCAAGCAGAGGGCCTAGTGGTGAGCCCATAGCTATACCATCCTTTTGACGATATATTTCATTGTTAAAGGAGAACTGGACGTTTAGAGTGCATCTCAGCAGAAGTTCTTTTAGACAGTCGGTGGGTATGCCGATGTTTACTCCTTTTGAGTGGATGAGCTCGCATATGTGACAAATTGTTTCATTTTGTGGAACATTTGTAGAATGAATGACGGAGCAGATTGAACAAAAACTAACAGAAATCGTCCGTAAACTAAAGAACGAATCATTCATTACCAAAGAAATGTTTGAATCCCTGAGACTATCTGGTTCAAATATACCAAGACTCTACGGACTTCGTAAAATACACAAGATGGGAATTCCACTTCGACCGACCCTCGACATGACTAATTCACCTTACCACCGCACTGCCCAATGACTAGCAGACTTACTTGAACCAATCAGAGAACAAGTCTCCCGTCACTCAGTGCGAGATTCATTTGAATTCGTCAACTGCATCGAAAACGTCAATGTTTCTAATCAAACGATGATCTCACTAGATGCTGTCTCATTGTTTACAAATGTTCCAACAATAATAATATCTTTATTCTGAACAGTATTTATAAAATATACAGAATTTTCAGAGGAGTTTACTGCATGATATTTTCCCTTCGTACAATATCTTGAAGCAAAATATTATTGACAGTATATCCTGTGACAAAATATTCTCTGAGTGGAAGCACGAACCTTTTCATTATGATATATATGCTTTGTCTCCTTCAAGAAATTCACGACATTTGGTTGAATGCCATTTGTAGGGTCTTCAGAAGTACATTTTTTGAGATCTGAGGAAATGAGTGAAGAATAGCTATCTCATGTATTGCAATACCTTGCCATCCACAACCAGGCCATTCCTCAAGTTTAGTAAGAACCTGCGAATCAGGAGCTTCTACATATTTAAATACACACAAGAGTAAATAATACCATTAGAGGTCACATCTCAACCTATGAAAACAAACCGAATGAGAGAAAATATATGCAATACAGAGAGAAGAGAGATTTTGGTAGCCCAAATTTTAATCAAGCCGCCAACTAAGCTTAGATATCAAGAAGAAATTGAAAAGTTTGGAAGTACATGTGTTAATTTTACTAGTGCGACTATAGAAATCTGTCTTTCAGAAGGAGGATTTTAAAAATAATTTAAAGAAAGTCACTCACATATTTCATTTTGAACATGTTAAGTCAAAAATAAATATATAGAGAGTGAAAGGTGGTGAGTTCAATCATTGTGCTTCTCTGAATAAACTACTTACAAATTCAAAGTTAGATCATGATTTGATATTAGCTAGATAGCCATTGAAAACCAGGGAGTAGTGAACATCTGCTTCGTCCTAGTTAAAGACTCTTCAATGACATGCATCCACAAATACCCTCAATTGAAATCAAAGCTATTCAGCCACTCAGACAGGATCTAATAGCCCATAAGTACTAGTTTCTGCGAATTTGTCATATATACCGCCGCCTCCAGTCAATGTCATTATCGAGTCTTTGTCGTTCCATCCGACTTGGTGGATCCTGCTGGTCACGACTTCTCGCTAAGACTCCAGGGATCAAGTACTGTACCCAGTCACCAGTGTACTTAATATTATATTTAGAGTACTGGCCCGATTCGCTTGATTTCACGAAATAGTAGATGTCAGAATTCATAAGCTGTTGGATTCTATCCTAGTGGTTAAGTGATCAACCGGCTTCCCACATAATCTGAAGATTCTAAGTTCTATGCCTGTTGGGGTCATTCGTGCTTACTAATGAAAAAGTAGCTGTCAAGTAACATCTGTTTTTCAGTGGTTCTCCAACTGATGTCACTTTGTGATTTCTACAGACCTATAGCTACTTCTTGTATCTGACAAACGAAATAAGAGACAGAATATGCTACCTAAATGTCACCAATAGTAACAAACAAATTAAAGTGGAAATAAAACTGATGAGCACGTCACTTCACTGAAATTTGGAGCAGTCGATCATAAAGTAGAAAAAAATCCCACACAAGCTGAAACCATAAGGTCACCTTAATCTCCTTGAGTAATTTGAATGCAAACGCCTACTGAGCATTTTTAGATTATTCAGGGGAAATTCGAATTTCGTACAAATATTCTCAGTCGTATGATTAGTTTAATGGTTTTTTGACACATATATGTGCATTTCATTTTGTAATCTAATTCTGAGTGTACTGTGAGCTGGATGGTTTATTTGCGAAGCTTTCATTGCCTTACTAGGCAACATCTTCAGCTCATACTTCAATTTGAAGTCAGTCATCATATCTAATTCTGAGTGACCAGAGTAGATTACTGACTGTCCAGAAAAAATTTAGGGAGTTCATATTCCACCCCACCTGCTCTCAAGAGCTCCTAGCACATCTATGTCATACCTCCTGATTTCTCTGGCAACATAGGCAGCCATACCAGCTTCGTACATTGTAGGAATATTCCATGTTCTCAAAATTATTTATACTTTCAAAGAAAGAAGACACATCGGGTGATTGGCTTCCCGAAAGACTCCATCAGCCCACTTTGTTCCATCTCTCCCATTCCAGCGAAGAATAGGTTCTTTTTTCAAATTTTTGTTGTACTTGGAAGTTTCTGTAATGAGTGGACAGACTTTCCAGGGTAGAAACATAATCCCACGCCCAGCGTTCCTTCATTTCTTGGGTGTAGTATCGGCTAGAAAACTACAGTCCTCATTAGCTGGTTTCATGATTACTCATAAGCTGTCGTCAAATCCTCATGCGATCTCCTCTCTCCCAACACTAGAGCCACGAACAACTTTTCTTTCCACATTTTCGGGTTCCACCCAAGCAATGACTTGGCGCATCATGCCACTCAACGGTCTCCTTAGTGTGTGTCCAATCCGTTTCCATTTTCTTCAGAAAATTTTTTGAGCGGCAGGTCTTCTTCGGTTGGTTCGTCTCCAGAGTTTTTTGTTGTTTAGGATGGAGCCATAGAAGACAGTTGTTGATAAAAGTCTGCAGCAAGCTGATGGGAACACTTTCCATGAGGTGCTGGCAAATTTCCAGACTCACATAAAAACGTTAAGTGACTTAAGATCGGTGTTGAAAATAAGGAATCTTCATCACTTCTATCTTTTCTCTGTTCACCTGAAGTCGTCTTCTGCCAATTTGTTGGCTTTCATTTGGAGCAATGAATTAATAATTTAGACACCGTGGTTTTGAGCCTCTCTTACTTTGTATGATTCCTCTACGTTCCCATTGGAACATTGGGCTTCAAACTTCTTGAGCTTCGAAGTTTCGGTAGCATTAGTATTTTATTTTTAGGGGATAGGGTTGTTAACCTCATGCCCAACCTATACTGGCTTAGCGAGGTAATGGAGTGCATCCGTGGCCGGAGATTGGACCCCTAACCACGTGAGGCGTGGTTGGCGAGCATTCTACCGCTGTGCCACCGACGCCCTCTCTTACCTACTTTACCTATATTTCTCATGCTGAAATTTTCACTTAAAAGCTTTACCGAAGCTTAACGCATTAAATCAAATGAATTATAAGACTTTTTCATTATTCCACTCACTACCACCAGTCGATAACTTTATAAAGGCCAGCATGAAATTAAGTCAAAGAGCTTCTTGCAGCAAAATAAAAGTGTACAAACATTCCTTTGACTTACCAACCCTCTTCGCCCCCCCCCGGCACCCATCCACCTTACTCTCATTGTCATCCATTTTAAATCAGTGCGTGATACTCACTTTGAGACTTGTACACACACACACACACACTAACACAGAATTCAATTCACTGTTCGTTCTATCATTTGTTATTGCATGTTTGAATGGTTATTCTTTCAGAAAAAACAAACGAATAAATAAACAAACAAAACAATTGTTCCCTAAATTTGTCACATATGTCTAAAAAAGTCTCTCTAACGCTCAAATAAAAAAAATAGATTTGCACACAAAAGTCCACTCAAAATTAGTCATTAGTTCTTTCTGAATACTACTACAATCATTTCTAGAATTAGTACTGTTAGTTTTTGTTCTGCTAAACAATCGAATGCTTGTCTAAAAGATTGACTTGTTCATGCTGAGACACGGAGGGAGCCAGAGCCACAGAGAGAGAGAGAGAGAGAAAGTGAATGAGGAAGGGGAGGACAAAAAGTGAGTGAGTGTCTGAGCAAACGCACCTGTACTTTTTCATATACAGCCAACTAAGCTGAATTAACAGTAATACGTTTAC
The DNA here is from genome assembly GCA_944472155.2 of Trichobilharzia szidati. Taxonomy (NCBI): domain Eukaryota; kingdom Metazoa; phylum Platyhelminthes; class Trematoda; order Strigeidida; family Schistosomatidae; genus Trichobilharzia; species Trichobilharzia szidati. The sequence goes on along the minus strand of OX235271.1, from coordinate 33,307,313 downwards.
CATACTGTATGCCTTCGATTTATTTTTGTTTGTTGGTTGATTTGTTGTTGTTAATAACCACAAATAAGACAATAGTTTATTAAAACATTGTCGAACTGTCAACACACTGGTGGAAAACAGACACTTTCAAGGGAAATTGAGGAAAAATTTACAGTTAGAAGCTGTAGGATAAATAACTGTGACCATTGGAGACGCGCGCAAACATGCCGACACGCGAACACGCAAAATTATTAATTAGTCTAATTGTGATTGTCTACTTGAATACTACTACTACTGTGATTATTATAAGCGACGTCTTCATTACTTATGGATAGAAATCAATATTTTTTGAAAGGGTGGCCAAATTCCTATTATTATTATTATTATTATTATTAGTAGTAGTAGTAGTGGTAGTAGTTTTAGCAGTAATAGACTAGCAGACTAATTTACATTCTAGAGGTTATGTGAAGACAGTATTCTTGCCTACCTTTATCTAAAAAATTACCGTCTTAATAAAATAAAAGGAATTTGAGGAAGAAAAGTACTTGGACCAGTCAGTATACACATTTTTACAGCTTTGTTACGCTATGGTTTAGAATAAATTCAGTAAATACCTTCAGCTATACAGTCAGAGCAAAGTCTGACTACTATCGCTAATGATCTTCCTGATTGCAGTAGATTGGATAATGCGACAAACAGCGGGCAATGAGGAAACAGGCATAAAATGGACTCACACAAAAAACCAACTTGGAGGATCTGGACTTCGCCGATGATATATGTCTGATTTCCCACAAACTGGAAGATATGCAAGCGAAAAGCAACAAGTTGGCAGAAGAAGCATCCGGAGAAGATAGGACTTCAGGTGAACATAGAGAAAACAAAGGTGATAAAGATTCCTGGACAAGAACAACAACAACAGACAACGATCAGCATAAATAGGAGGAACCTGAAAGAAACAACCTCTTTTACATAACTGGGAAGCATCGTCATTTCAACTACAAGTAGACGGAACTGATGAAGATATCAAAGCAGAGAGGATCCGGAAAGCAAGGCAAGCTACCACTACTCTCAAGTCTCTGTGGAGGTCAACAGCGCTCAACATGAAAAACAATGTGCAGATTTTCAACTCCAATGTGAAGTCAGTGTTACTACATGGATCACAGACTTGGCGCGTCATAAAGAGCATCTCAAACAAACTACACACCTTCATCAACAGCTATCTTCGGTCAACACTACTCAAGATCAGATGGCCGGCCAGAAAAGATCAGCAACAGAGATCTCTGGCAATGAGCGAACCAACCAGGAACCGATTGTGAAACAAATAGGCAGGAAGAAATGGAGATGGATTGGCTGGCCATACTCTGAGGAAACAATCCATCAAGTGACATCACTAGACAAGCCATTGCTCGAGTGGAACCCGAAAGGGAATTGGCGAGTTGGTCGTCAGTGCAGGGGTGACATGGAGTAGGCGGTGATGTGAAGAAGAGATGAAAACGTGTGGACGGAATTGGAGCCAGGTGAAAACGTTGGCAGAGAACCGAACGCAATGTAGACGTGCAGATGGAGCCCTGTTTTCCTCTAGGAACTAAAGGAAACAATAATAATAATACAGTCAGAGCTATTTGTTCAGAAGATGCAACTGAAGTTGACACGTTAATTGACAACAGTTGCCCTGATAAGTTCATCACGAAATATATGACCAAGAGAGTAGACAAGGAATTTTTTCTGTATCTGTTAATAAGAAGCCTATATGTATATATGACTAAAGTTCAAAGGTGATATATACCAAGTGAAATATCAAACAACAAGTTGAGAATACCGATTCAAAGAACACTTAATTCCGGTAAGCTGCAACTTATATTTCCCACACAACAGGTTGACGTTCCAAAAATGAGAAACGAAGTAACTAGAGTAGCCACATCTTATTCCATCTATCACCTCAACTACTCGTCATGCGAATCCAGTTATATTGGCTCTATCTCACACTATGAACTTCATTTTTCGAGCTCAGAAACACTTAACTACCAGTGTGACTAAATAAACGTGTTGTTATAACCCTCGACAGTTCCACATTAGATCACCTCGTTCAAACAGACCACAAACCTAACACTGATTGAAGAGTACGTCTCTATCATTTATGGGGTATCGAATAAATTATGAAAGGTCTCTAGATACCGAAGACTGGAAATAGCAGAGGCCGTTGCAATTCACCTACATCAAGTGAGGATCTGTGTACAAAATGAACCGATTCAGTGATTCAGTGATTCCGTCCTGTTGTTGCCTGCTTTCGAACTTATAAATTTACAGATTGTGTGTTATTTTGCCTAATTCATCTTATATTCAATCAGTTCAGTGTTATATCGCTGCATTTTATCTCTTTCTCTTATTAATGCTTTCAAAATGGTGTAATCTCGCAATACTACCGATTCAGTGTAATTTAAAACAACAGTAATGTTGATAATGAGAATATTTCTTTCATGATAACTGTCATATAAATGTAGAATCTGATGAAGAGGAAGTTATCGAAGAGAATATTTTTTGTTCATTACTGATCAGTCTTTTAAATAAAGATTACTGTACATATGAATGCATTGCTTACTGTACGCTTGAAGTTGACATTTTTCCAATGGACAGTCGACAGCAATGGATTAATAGACTTTTTGTTGTCTGTAGAATACAAAAAACGATTTTTTTCTGTAATTAAGCCAGACGGTTGTCATGTCCATTGAACTAACTCAATTAATTTGAGAATATACTTTTATCGACAGGCTATTTATAAATTACTATTATGCAATTCATGTGAAGGCTAAAACATATTTGGACAATTCTCTGAAGTAAGAAGTTGATTTTGATGCATTTGCGTTCTGTGCGCTGAATATTATTATTATTGTTTCCTTTAATTCCTAGAGGAACATAGGGGTCCAGCCGCACGTCTACATTGCATTCGATACTCTGCGAACCTCTTCACCTGACTCCACATCTGCCCACACGTTTTCATCTCCTCTTCACATCCCCTCCTCCATGTCACCCTCACACTGACTATCGACTCGCCACTTCTCATTTGGGTACCACTCGAGTGATGGCGTGCATTGCGGGTGATGTCACTTGATGGTTTCCTCAGAGTATGGCCAATCCACCTCCATTTCATACTGCATATTTGTTGCACAATCGGCTCCTGCTGGGTTGGTTCGTTCATTGACAGAGATCACTGTTGCTGATCTTTTCTGGCCAGCCATCTGATCTTGAGTAGTGTTGACCGAAGACAGCTGTTGATGAAGGTGTATAGTTTGTTCTAAGTGCCCTTCGTGACGCGCCAAGTCTGTGATCCGTATAGTGAGTAGCACTGACTTCACATTGGAGTTTAAAAATCTGCACCTTGTTTTTATTTTGAGTGCTGTTGACCTCCACAGAGACTTGAGAGTAGTGGTGGCTTGCCTTGCTTTCCCGATCCTCTCTGCTCTGATATCTTCATCAGTTCCGTTCACCTGTAGTTGAAACGATGCTTCTCACTTAAGTAAAAGAGGTTGCTTCTTTCAGATTTGCGCTGAATAGTTTAATTGTAATGCTTTCACTGTTCCTCTAGACAAAAATTTTTAGTGTTAACTTCACTATGCATTATGACAGAGATAAAAGCATCACAGTTAGCCCTGAAGATGTCTCACGGGGATTCGTTGGGCCACCCAGCTCAAAATGCACAATAATCTCAGGTACACTCATCTGAACTATAAATCTTCCTTATTATTTGGAAATCTCACGAACAAACAAGTCCTCTTTCCCTTCGAAAATGAAAGGAGTTTGCTGAAGGCCTGTTAATCACTACAGGAAAAGTCTCCTTCCTCTATAAGAGAAACCATATAATTTTTTGTCTCTGGTAGTGTAACAAAGTATCTCAAAGAAATCAGAAGTTACTCCGAATTTTGTCATCGAGAGTCTATAAAACATTTTGTGAGTCTGATGAGTATGTTTCATTTCTATTTATTCACAACAATTAATGCTAAAACAGTACTTTTCTTAGTCAGTTTCCTTAGAAAAGTGACTAACCAATTGTAATTTTTATTCTTAATTCCACATTGCTTTTAAATTTTAAAACTTAGATCGTTTCAAAAATACAATGTATGAATATGAGGTTCTGTATAAGTCATGTGAATACCGAACTGCTGAAGTAAGAGCTTCAAGATGGCCATTCATTGGTGTAACTGACTATTCTTTTGCCTTCCAAGTGCAGTGTAGGCCTTCAAAAATACATTCCTATTTCGTCTCATTTTCTGCTGTCCTCTTCATCTGAGTTAACGACTGCCCGTAACCTATCGCCTGGCGCGCAATTTTATTTGACGGCCTCCTCAACGTACGCCATCTTCATTTTCTTCTGCATATTTATTGAGCAATCGGCTTTTGGTTAGTTTATTCCCATAGTTTATCGTTGCTGATTCTTTCTGGCCAGCTGGCCATTTGATCTTCAGTATGGAGCCAATGGAGGGGGCTGTTGATAAAAGTCTGTAGCTCGAACAGACCATCTCCTAGTTTATTAGCTTGCTAGTTTTCTAACCGGTCCCAAAGCGAGGAAAAGAGGAAGGGATGGGCAAGGGGCTAGTAACCCTAACCCAGAAAACCAATCAAGAAGATCAATTGCTGAGACATTTGAAGGCAAGACAAAACATTCTAAATGACTCTACTTTGCATACATTTGTTCCCCTTAATGAATTTAAACAAAGCAACAACTACAGATTTCGCAGAATAAAATGGTACCATATTTTATTACTCTGCATAAAATTAGTGACCACTGACTGACTGAGATGAATGGTTGCTTAGCACTAATATCAACCAGTAGAGCTTGCTAGTCGGCTAGATGGAGGTGATCTCAACACCTGACAGCTATTTCGCTCGTTTCTGGTGGAGCTCATCAGCGGTTTACCAGTTTGACTCAGCTCAGCTCAGAGACAGATCCAAATCAGTTCAAACCACCTGATTTCTGCCTAGCTACCCGGGAGAACTGGTCACATACCACCCATAATCGGTCATAATTTTTAAAAGGCTTACGAAACAGTCAGATAATATCTGTCAGTTCGGTAAGTGGATGATTCACAAGATTAATCTCCTCAACAGATAAGCTATTATAGGCTAAAATAATTAATCCTCTAACTTTGATTCTCCCTTATCGATTCATTAATTCATTAAACCTATTGATTTCAACCATCAACCATCTTGCACTTTACCATATCCTCTTGCTTGTGATCTTAATACTTGTAGTAAAGATTTAGATCATTATCGGCATACTTCACAATCTGCTCAACGCTTTAATTACCTCTAATCACTATGATTTTCTCTTCTGAATAGAAGGGAAGAAGTACAATTCAAGTAGAGGCTTATCTTTTCCGTAATCTCTTATTCAAGGAAATAAGAAGTAGGGACATACAAGAAACAATAAGATTTATACTTGAATAATAATAATAATAATAGTAAAAAGAAGTTATGAAATGACGTTAAGACAAAGAAAATCACAGATTTAATAATAATTCACCTAGATAAAGCTTGTCTCTTCTTCACTTCCCCTTATTGTTTTATCCTTCCATTGTTGTTGTTGTTGTTGTGTGTTTTAATTCACCCATCATCCAATTGTTCCAGTTAATCTCGCCTGAATTTCTTTTCATAGGATACATTACAAACAAACAAAAAAGAGGTGGAGTGAAAGGTATCGGTTGGCTATAATCATCAAGAGGTGATTGATTGGCTTACTAGTGCCAGTCACCAAGATCAGCATGGTGATGTTTATTATAAACAAGCTGAGAAAATTCCCCTAGTTTTATACTCTACTACTACTAATAATAATCTGTTTGTCCTCGAAAAAGAAGGAAGGGAAACGAAATAGCTGTGTGTTCAACTATCCCTATAGCATAGATTATCTAGAAAGATAATAATATTATTATTGTGATTATCATTCTCTTCCTACTTCTTCTTCTCCTCCTCCTCCTCGTCAACACCCCTTTTTTAACAAAATCCTCTCTTCTTATCCAATCGTGTAACGTGAAAATAGCAACAACAACAACAGTCACAGCGGATTCTGGATTAGAAAATGCGCGGGTTGCTTATTCCCAATACCTGTCATATATATAATAGAGACATATTTATGGATGTATGCCCTACATAAGTCTGCTTGCATACCTCCATACGTAAGTAGTGCGTGTGTATACACGTGTACTTAATGATGTTACACACCAGAAACAATATTAACATCATCACCATCATCAACAACAACCAGTATAAGACTAAGAATTGAAAATTTCTGCCAAATACGTACACACACAAGAGATGTAAACTACTGATAGTTAGTATCAGTGCGCTGCCGTTTGTGACGACTTTATCCTTTCCCACTTCTTCTTCTTCTTGTTTGTTTTTTTATCTGTCTCTTTTATGCTCTTTTCCTCACTGTCTCCTTCTCTCTCTTTCAAACTCTTTCTCTCTTCTTCTCTCCCTCGTTTTCTTTTAGTTGAGGTGATGGTTTTAGATGAGATAAGGATCAGTGGATTTGTTGTAATTTCACATACATCATATTTTATCATAGGTGTATATGCGTGTGTTTGTAAGGGTGTGTGTGTATGTGTGAGTGTGTTCCTGCTTGTTTGTTCATGGTTATGCGCATTCATACACCCGTGTAAAACAGTTATAAACCTGTTTCTTCTTTCCTCCTCCGGTCTACTATTTTTTTCTCCCTCTCCTATAGATGTGTATAATGCTTAAGACGACGAAAACTAACTAACTGACTGACTGACTGGCTGACTGACTGTCGACATGCCCTCATGTATTCATTATTGGTCAGGTGTAGTTAGCTAGATAGGTAGGCTAGCTGATGATGAATTACTGAATATTCACATCAAAACCCGTATATTTTTCCCCCCTTATAATCTCTTCTACTGCTCTCGTTATTATTATTATTATTACTATTATTACTATAATTATTATTATCTCTTTGCCTTCATAGAAGAGGATTTTCAGATTGGCTTTATCATTCTGGTCAATACAGTGAACACTATACACACATATATATACATACATAATTGTTATGTTGCTTCCACCATCCTGTGGTTATTGTCCTTTCTTCAACTGGATGTTTGTGTCATATTTTTACCTGATTCTTTTCTTCTTTTTTTTTTAAAAAAAAAGAAAGATGTGAAGACAATTCTTTACATGAGAAAAAAAATTAGCTGTTTTCCATCATCAGTAGACGTCTCTTTGAATTCTCTTTTTTTCCGTTTTTTTTGGATTTTGTTTCCGTTTTTCAAATTCGCGCACTCATGTATATCCCATGTAAAGACGTAAGAGTATTGTCAATGGACGTGAACATTGAACGTTTGTTTTATTGGGTCTGGCAGCCATTAATGGGCAACTGAAAGGCGCGAATGGTCGATCGCTTGCAAGTTGAAGGAAGACTGGAGTTAAATACGAATAAAAGTACTTTATAACTTCATTTTTACTTAATATTTGTTTGTAGACTTTGTAGTTTTCTTCAATTTAATTGCCAAACAATATAATTTCGTTCAAGGAATACTGGTGTTTTGGATTTAAAGTTGAAGAAAGTACATAGTATTTATCGGCTCAATCGCTCAAGTCTTCATAACGATAGGAACTTAGGGCTAAGTTCCTTGACAGTATTATCAATTTGACTAGAATTAAACAAGAATGTTTAACAGAAGACAAAAAAATTTCTGATCAATTTTAGTGCTGAACAACCAAACCAACAAGAACTAAAAGTGAACGGAAACTAATTCGTCATTAATTGATGTGCGTGTGTCTGTGTGTGTGTGCGTTACACATGTATGTTGCAAACAAAAGGTCAATGTTTAATTGTTTTAAAGTTAGTTTTTGATTTTCCCGTTTCTGGATTGGACTGAAATATGTTTAGCCTGTGTTAACATGTTGGCAGTTCCTAGAATGGAGGCTTCGATGGTGTCTGAGGTGGATGGTGAAAGTGGGGGGGGGGAAATCAAAATGGAGTTAAACACGAATAATAATAATAATAATAAAAGCTGATGTGCGTTGCACAAGAGGTGGCTCTTGTCGCTGAAGTTGTCTAGTGCATAATGCTTTGGTGTTTAAAACGATGGATATACTGGGTTCGAATCTTAATGGGAACGCTATCACTGAATTGGGATGCCAGGCATATCCAGCTAACTACTCTCGAATAGGACAAAATTGACATCCTGGATTCCGCTGCTAGTTACTGACTGTCCACCAGAAGACAGTGAAAACTATTGTCTGCTATTCAGACATAATCTCGTTCCATTTTTCCTATGGTACATACAATACATGAGATTACAACGGAATAATTGTTTGGGAAATCCATCCTGAACGATCTGTTTACGATATTGCTACTTATTTAAACATTTCAACTAACTTTTCAATGATTTTCCTCTTTTCCCGCAGACTATATGATTGGTCTGACATTTACACACCATATTCTAACCTCTTACTAAGACTCCAAGCGACTTCATCAGTAGCTGGCATCGATACGTGATGAAACCTAAAATAAATCAAATCTTTATGAGATAATTCTTGAAATTGATTGAATACAAGACGAACTTGCCGGGAGTTCTAATTAGAAGTCATGACTAGTGGGGTCCGTTAAGTCGAGTGTGAGGATAAGTACTCGCTAAGGAAATCGGATGGCGCTAAACAGTTAAAACTGACAGAAGCTAGAATTCATCGTCTATTAGATTTCATCCCAGTGTCTGGATGATAAACCGACTCGATCTCCTGACCTCAAGTTCCTGGATTCCATCCCCCTGGAGGATGTGCTGTGAAGAGTCCCAATTTAAGACGAAACATATCTAATACTGTATATTGGTTTCCAGTGGTTCTCTAACTGATACCAGTCAAGCTTGAAACCAATTCATATAGTGTAGATATTGAACTAAGTGACTTTGGATTACCTTATATTGTATTCAGAGTTTATAACCACCATTAATATATCTTCAGAATGAGTATTACGATACTGATTATTTTTTAGAAATTAGATGTTATGTTTTAGCCCAGCGAGCAGAGATTTAATTTGTACATTTCAAACACGTATGAAACTGAATCCGGTATTTTCGAAGGATAATGACATCACATGTACAGTATAAGGAAACTTTAAGAAACACTGATTTACTTCGTTTTCAGTATTCACAACCTGAAGACAAAGTGTAACGGCGGAATACAGTATCTGGTAGCCAAATTATTTATTTGTCAAATGATGTACAGCGGTTGCAAAATATAGGAAACCTGAAACTGAAATGTCCATATGGGAAAGTTCTTCATATTCTGTCTCTTTTGTCTTTGGAAGATTTCATCATGAGCTGACATCAGTTAGAGAACCATTGGAAAACCTACAAGGAGTACTGGAGAGCCAGCTGTGTCGTCAACCTAGTTTCGGACTCTTCAGTAGCACGCACCCACCACCACGGTTTGAACCTAGGACCTTCTAATTACAGGGTGAGCCAGCTTGTAGACCATTCAGCAGCCACTGGCACCTGACCCAATCCAATGGCCAGCCTATGAATTCTAACTTCTACCAATTCACGACATAAGTCGACCACTTCGCAATGTCTTCTTCGATGAGTAACTGTCTTCACATTCAACCTACTGTACCCTACTGGTCACGGCTATCCACTAGAACCCCAGGTAACTGCCTACCTGAAAAGGGCCAGTCGCTAGTGAGCATCTCATTGATATTCAAGTATTGGTTTGTAGGGAATTTTGTTTGATTGGTTGGAGGATTTCATCACTAGCTGATATCAGTTAGAGAACCATTGGAAAACCCTCAGTGAGTACTGGACAGCTGTTTCGTCTTTTGTCTTTAACATGTGAAACGTGTGAAGGTCTTTGTAAAACTGTTTCCATTCAAATTTTTCTTTTAAACATGACTGATACATGAAACCTTTCCTTGTTAGTTCAAAAAAGTAACTTCTAGTTTTTGTCCAGAGCAACTTTATTAACGTTCATCCCCACCAAATATACGTATATATATATATAATTCCTCTGCGTTCCGAGTAGAACATAGAATATCAGGCTTTAGGCTTTAAAGTTTCCGTAGCAATGGTGGCTGGCAACCTCTCCTTTTGCCAGGCTTACTACTGGCTAAGTGAGGTTTAGGATTAGAGTGTCATTTGGAGATCAAACTCCGAGCCATATGCATAGTTGGCAAATATTCTACCAATGAACCATTGATGCGCACCACCTATATACCTATATACAAACCTCTACATCTTGTTAATAAAATCTCTCTTCAACTGCTTAACTGTCATAATTAGTAGAATTAGTTAGGCGAATGGAATTCTCACATGCTCAAACTTATTTTTGCCAATGTTTTCGTCGTTATAATCATTCGCAATCATCGCATGTATCGATTCATAAGAGAAAAATCTATCCCCATCAGCTGTCTGAAATAAACAATGACCAAAGCCAGTTAGCGAAGAATAGGCTACCAGAAGAAAGGTGGATTAAGTTGATTGTGTCTCTTTTTTTCTTCTACCTTTGCAAAACAACTTTTTCTCTTCAAAGGATTCACTCATTTTCCTTTCTCTCTCTCTGTGTATGCATAACTTCCTTTTTCAGCTAACTACTCGTTAAATATATATGCTGAATTATTTTTTATTTTCAATAATAAATCAAGACACGCAAGTGTATATGAAGAAAGAGTCGTTGATTTGTTATATGAATTAGATATAAAACAATAAAACGAAAACGAAAACACACATGCTAATAAACGATGTAATGTATGTCTAAAAAAAACAAAATACACTCGAAGATAGATACGGTCAAATAGGCCAAAGAAAATCGAGACCGCTGAGTGACATTACACACAAGTCAGACCGTCAAGTAGAATCCGAATCAAGCCCTGGCTCCGAGGATGATGTACAAGATATCATGTGTAAGGAGAAGACAGCTAAAGAGGACTGAGGAGAACACAGTGAAATAGAGATATGCTGTTGAAGCCGTGTATTCCACTCGGAACCTAAGCGAGTAACAGTATACTACTGATTAACTTGTTTAAGTAGTTGGATACGATATGAAGCAGTAGAAATTGCTAGCCAGATTATCGAAGTTATCTAAACACCGGACAGCTGTTTTGCTCGTTTCGAGCCGAGATCATCAGTGTATCCGGTTTGACTCAGTTTTGAGGGCTGAATTCTTTTCTGAACTGATTCGACTCTCTCTACCAGCTGGGGCGAACCGGATACAACAAGTATACTGAACGAATGGAACAGTAGTGTAGTGCTTAGATCACTTCGATAATCTAGCTAGTAAGCACTACTCATACAAATTTTTTTCTTTTTCAATATTCTCATATAACATGCCGATAGATGAGCTTTAGCAAGAAATACAAATCAATCAATTTTCAAATGATAAATATACTCGGAAGAAACTGTTGGTCCGTCTGTTGAGCAGATAATTTATTAACTACAAACTTGTCTTGTCACCAGAATGTCCCGCATCCGAACTCTGATGAGTGCGTACCTATGACGAGTCCCAAACTAGGACGAAACAGCTGTCCACTGTCTCACTGCTTGCTTTCCAATGGCTCTCTAACTAATATCACCTCGTAATCTAACTTGTAACTAAACTAAATCCCTGCAAAGCAACACTTAACCAACTTTGAATTAGTTAAGCTGGCTAATACTTCATCTTGAAATGTATTCAACCTAATATTTACTTATCATTCCTGAATCACCTTTAATAATAATAATAATAATAATTTGCTTTATTCCAGAAACAGTACTGGTGGTACAGTGTGGAATTTTCAGCACAATATCTACAATATTTGCATCTAATTTTACAAACATTTAAAAGGAGTATTTAACAAAAAAATCTAAAGACACCAACAGCAAAAAAAACAAACAGGATAAACACAAAATAATTATAAATGCGAAAAAGTACCAAGAAGTAGAAAGGAAAATAAACATCATATAATAATAACTCAGTATTGGGTAGTGGAAGCTATGATATGATTATGCATGGTGACAGTAAAGCTATAGTCATACAAGAAGTTATGAAATGATATTTAAGAATGTTTATCGCCAAGATGATCAGTTAATTTGGTTGAAACAACTCTAAACAATCATAAAATAACATTTCAGGGTTGTTTTGTTTTTTATTGTCAGGTCTAATGCAGTGTTTGTAGTGTGAGTAATTCTGAATAATACAAAATTTTAAGATGGTGATAATGGCGTTCACAACCAATGATTGTCAGTTAATATTGCCGAAAAAAATAAAAAATATGAAAAAACAACCACAAAACTAATAATTACATGATGGTTAATGACAGGACAATTTTGTAATACTCATAGTGCTAATAGAGTCGGAACCAGTGGATACACAATAGAAGGAATATAGTAAAGTACAAAAAAGGAAGCCAATGTTAGTAATTTAGGTAGCTAAGTATGTTTGAGAAGGAGTTCACTATGGAATACAAAATAAGAGAGAAATAAAAGAGCCTAAAATTATGTTGTTAATAACAAAGCAAGTCATAGGTTTCACGCTTAACATTGTCTCTGTCACTTAGAACACGGGCCAAGTATGGTATCGTTGAGTTCCTGTACTTGGTTGTACGAGCATAGATTATTTTATACTGATTTCTGGTTCTACTTGATGAGATACAAGGCGAGAGTTGGGAATAGAGGGGGTGTTGGGGGTCGGAGAGTATGGTTTTAGACCATTTTTCGCATGTATTCAGATGCCTATCAATTAATGTACTGACGAGCTGACTGAGTTTTACACCACCTTATCTTTTTATATAACACACTGTTATCTTTTATCTTTGCACAAAATGACTCAAACAATTCATTGACTCAGTTGTTTTTTTTTTTTTAATTCTTAAAATGAATGAAAGCTAGTCACATTATTCACAAAGTGCAGAGAAACTTAAAGTCAATTATGTGAAGTGACTACTTGAAGTGCTTTAATTCATCCACCTTAAGGGCATTTATTTATTTATTTATTCAGTGATAAATTGTCTATACACATATATGCATCTATATATATTGGGCCTTTATATAATTTTTGATGTTATTAGTATTAAAAAGGAATTTAGTATAAATATATCTGTCATATAATTAGTAATTTTATTCTATAATAGTAATATTAATAATAATAATAATAATAGTAGTAGTAATGGCTTTATTCCATAAAGAGATGATCTGAATCCATTAAGAGTTTGACAGTTTGACCTTTCACTACTCACTTCCACATATACACATATGTATGCCTAAACTGTATATACAAACATGACACTGTACTCAATGTTATATATATATATATATATATATACATTGAGTTGATGAAAAGAGTAATTCAATGTTTTGCTTTTAAGAGGAAGAAAAAGCATACCATTGAAAAGAGAAAAAAAGAAAGAAATTTGTTGAAATAACGAAATAATGAAAGATTAAAATAAAACAATAGGATGGATAAAAGTGATGCTTGAGAATGAAGACAAAATGTATACATGTCAATGTCCATTCTTGCTATTATTATTATTATTGTTTAATCAACTTTTGTGTAATTCGTTAGAGGATTTCATTATGAGCTGACATCAGTTAGAGAACCATTGGAAAACCATCACCAGAGTACTGGACTGTTAGCTGTTTCGTCAGCCTAGTTCGGGACTCTTCAGCAGTACGTACCTACCGCCAGGGTTAGAACCCAAGACCTTCTGGTTACAAGGCGAGCCAGCTAGTAGACCATTCAGCAGCCACTGGGATCCGATTCAGTGGTCAGCCCATGAATTCTAATTTCTGCCAATTCATGTATAATTGTATGAAATTTATGAACAACTTGTTAAGAAATAACAAGAGTTTCAACACTTTTTAAAATTTTCCAGTTACATGTTGAGCTAGTAGAACATTCAGCCAAAGGGAATCGATTTAGTGGCTAGCGCATGAATTCCAACTCATGACAATTCACGATGCATATCGTGCCACCACTAGCCAATGTTATCAGCGAGTAATTGTTCTCTTACTTGATTTAATGTACCCTAGGTAACTCTTCTTGTATAAGAGCTAGTTGCTAGTGAGCATCAGATTAGTTATCAAGCGTTGTTTGATAGCGATTTGTTCGGTTACAGGTTTGACCACGAAGCAATACTCTTACGAAGCATGGAATCAAACGGATCTGTGGCTCTCCTTATTATTATTATTATTGTTTCCTTTAATTCCTAGAGGAACATAAGGCTTCAGCCGTGCGTCTCCATTGCGTTCGGTTCTCTGCTAAAGTTTTAACCTGGCTCCAAGTCTGCCCACACTTTTTCATCTCCTCTTCACATGACCTCCTCCAAGTCACCCCACCTTTGCACTGACGACCAACTCGTCGCTTCCCTTTCGGGTTCCACTCGAGCAATGGCTTGCCTAGTGATGTCACTTGATGGTTTGTTTCCTCAGAGTATGGCCAGCCAATCCATCTCCATTTCTTCCTGCCTATTTGTTTCACAATCGGTTCCTGCTGAGTTGGTTCGCTCATTGCCAGAGATCTCTGTTGCTGATCTTTTCTGGCCAGCCATCTGATCTTGAGTAGTATTGAGCGAAGACAACTGTTAATGAAGGTCTGTAGTTTGTTTGAGATGCTCTTTATGACGCGCAGTGCAAGTCTCTGATCCGTATAGTGGCACTGACTTCACATTGGAGTTGAAAATCCGGATCTTATTTTTTGATGTTGAGTGCTCTCCTCGTAATATTCTAAATTACAATGCATACAACGATGTAGAAGAACCTGTATTCCTTAGGTTTTTAACAGACTTCGTTTGCAATATTGTTGACAGTAAAAATAGATGTGCAGAGGAATCCGTCTCCTAAAAACTATCAGCAAAAGAAATTTTTTAAAAGAAAGTCAAAAGTCGAAAATATACTGTCAAACATTTTACTTTTCAAAGTTGTAGCATATTACTTGAGGCTCAAACTCTGTGCTCATTTTTCCACACACACACACGAAAGCGTTATCCAATAGATCACTTGAGCCACGAGAGTCACCTCTTGTGCTATGGGTGTCAGCTTTAATTATTTATTTCTAATTCAATTTCGATTTTCCCGTTGATTAATTGAACCGAAATGTTTGGCCTTAGTGGGAATCTCATTGTCCGCTGGGGAACACAGGCAAATACAGATGATGAGTCACAAATGGCGTGAAGTGCACATCCTGGATTCCACTGCTAGGCAGCATCCACAAAAATATAGACGTCTTCATTTTCTATATTTTCTATATTGTCTCACAAGGATCTTACATGCCTACAAACTCACTCAGAGACAAGCTGTGTAGGCTAAAAGACCCGGTGGACCCAATTTGACAAAATAATATAATTTACAAAATACCTTGCAATGACTGTGAGTTAAGTCAACTACATAGGTCAAAGTAGTTGGTCGGGGGTAGTCAGATTATGAGAATATAAGAATTTAGCTAAGGTTAGAATGATTCACTCCACCCACGAAGATAAGTAATTTAGAAAAAAGCTCAGCAATTGCACTGCATGCATTAACACACAACCACACAATAGGGTGGGTGGGAGAGGGTTAAAATTCTAAGAAGTAATATAAGTAGGTGGAGAAAGAGAGAGATTGATTACTGAATCGTGCCTGGTTCATCGAGTCTACACCCAACACATGCAGTAGAAGTGACTCAATGCAAATACCAGAGATATGGAAGATATTATTACCACCAGTCAGTCAAATCAGAGGAGGATAATAAATAATCTTAAAATTCTATTTCGATTCAAGTACATTCCTTCCCAGTGACATAGGCCTCAAGCTTGGCTTAAGTTTCTTAGCAGTGTTAATTTACAGGATGGGTTGCTCCTAACCAGTTATTTCTTAGGACGTCGCGGGTCGAACCCATGTGCGTGCTCTGTCATACGTACATTATAACATTCTAACAAGTTACTTAATTTGACCATAAAAACATCTTATATCCCATCTGATTACATTTGATCCATAACACTCATATTATTATTTCTGAATGTACATTATCCTATATTGGTTTTTATTCAAATGTCTAATCAGTTTGTACTCATGTATATAAATGAAGCAAGAAAGTTGTGTGAGTGACTTGATGTGATTATGAGTGGCAATAATTTGTGCTCGAAACGTGGTCATCAGTAAATATTACTGTTCAACACTATGTGATTTATCAAAATAAAATCTTCTCTATAATGGAGTTATACTCTACCACAGTGCCCAAGTTGTATACTTGCATCAATGCCTACTCTTCGTTATTTAATACATGCTACTGATATTCAGTATTCTTGCAGAAGACATTATACGCAATATACTACTTAAAAATCTTGTCAGTAGAAGTAGTAGTTGTTGTTGTTGTAATAGTAGTGTAAGGAGGAGATGACGGCTTATGGGCCAATCGTGCAGTAGGCTAACGAGGACTGCAGAGAACCGAATGAAATGGAGATGTGGTGTTGAAGGCCTGTGTTCCACTGGAAATAATAATATTAACAACAATAATAATAATAGTTACATTTGAACGCTTAATATAGATTAAGCTATAAAAAAGAATAATCCTTAACTTGTTTTATTTATCATTAGTTACATCAAATAAACAGATGTTTATCATCTTAAGACTTTGTTGTTATTGTTTCTTCTAAATTTTTATCTAATTTATCTAATCGATTGATAAATATATATATTTGTAGCGGATTCATATGTATGATTCACAATAGAATTAAAGAGGAAACACTAGCCAGTACATGTATAATGCTGATAGCAGATTCGGTGAAGAACAAGAAGAATAAATTTTCAATCTGTTGATCTGCAAAACGTATGGTATGTGTGTTCTCTACATTCTTAGTCATCAAAAATAATGAATAGTAAGTATTATATAAGAAATACTAGATATAATCCCATGTATTGAATGTGAACCATCTGTTGGTTAAGCAAAGGCTTAGAAGTTATCGTGCAAAATAAAGTACTCTGATGACTAATCACTAGGGTGACTGAAATCTACCAGTCTTATTTCTCAGGGGGTGGTTGGAGGTAATCGTTGGGAGGGGGTGTTGAGGAGAAGCTATATGCCGATTAAGACTTTAATACTCTTGTAGTTAGGAGATTTCAGTAACAAGAAGAAGGAGAAGTAGAAGAAATCTTTATTATCTGCGAAATTTCATTCAACAGATTCCTAGATGTATGAGAATTAACTGTCAAAATAGTGGTGAATCCTATTTCTTTTATAAAAATATAAGTGGTAAAAGAGACCAGTTGTCAGAAGTATTTTAGGTTAACTTTACACTTGATTTAGGTTACCAGCGATATCCATGAATGACACCTAAGCACAGTAGTTATCGGTGAATATATATAACTAACTTTACCAAGAGTGTAGCATACCACTCTTCATGTTAACGAGAAATTAAAAAAATATCTCAGGCAGACAATGCAGTA
The DNA here is from genome assembly GCA_944472155.2 of Trichobilharzia szidati. Lineage (NCBI taxonomy): Eukaryota > Metazoa > Platyhelminthes > Trematoda > Strigeidida > Schistosomatidae > Trichobilharzia > Trichobilharzia szidati. The sequence goes on along the minus strand of OX235271.1, from coordinate 33,289,938 downwards.
CAAAATATTTAGATTTGACGAATCAAAATCATTTCATTACGGTAATATTCATTTTTTTCTTCACGTTCCCAGTGGAACATAGGGCTTCAAGCTAGTGGCTTGAAGTTTCTGTAGCAGTGTTTATTTTACAGGATGGGGTTGCTAGCCTCATGCCCAACCTTTCCTCTTCACCAACATTATATCTGGCTTAGTGAGGTAAAGAAGTGCGTCGGCCGGGGATCGAAACCCGGACCATGTGCATGGTCGGCGAGCGTCCTAACCGCTATGCCACCGACGCACGTAATATTCATCAGCTTTTAAAAAAATCTCGTAAAATGGATCAGGCAACAGATCGTGAGCGGGAAACGAGAGAACAGGTATACGTTGAACCAATAAGAAAACTCTAGAAGGTCTGGACTTCGTGGACGATCTAGGTTTATTGTCACACAAACTCGAAGATGGGCAGGCGAAGACAGGAGGAATTCAACTGGACAGAGAGAGAAGACGAATGCGATGAAGATGCCCAGTCACCAACAAGAATCAGTCATTATCAACGGAAGAGTCGTTTCAAATACAGGTGACAGCATGGATGAAGATGTCAAAACCAGGATAGGTAAAACAAGAAAGATCTTCATTGCTCTGAAATCTTTGTGGTAACTTGCTGCTTTAAACAGAGAAAGCCAGAGTTCGGATTTGAAACACTAAGGTCAAGTCAATTCTTCTTCTATATGGTTCAGAGACACACGCGTCACCAAAAGCACTTTCAACAGACTATTACAGATTTTCATCAACCGCTGACTTCGCTTTCTCCATACTGAAGATTAGTTAGCTAACCGGAAAGGTTTAGCAACATGGAACTATAGAAACCAACCAATCAACAACTTGTTACTCAATAAATATTCCCCCAAAAATGGATATGGATCGAGGACACACTGAGAAGACCGTTGAGCTGCATTGTGTGCCAGGCCACCATCATCGGAGTGGAACGCGAATAGGAAACGCCGAATTGGGCATGGTAGCGAGGGTGAAATGGAGGAGGTCATACGGTGGAGAATAAGTGAAAGCTAATGGGCAGCCACCAAGTCAGCCAAAGAGGATTGCGGAGGACAGGATGAGATGAAGGCGTGTTGTTGTTGAAGCCCCGTATTCCACTCAAAACCCAAGGGAACAATAGTAACGAAAGCATAAATTAGTATTTTGAAGAGAAAACCGTAAGAAAGTTTATTAGCTATGAAAAAAAATCATTTTTCATCTTCAATTTCTTTAAATTCTATTGATAATTTATCAACCATAATCATGTATTCACAAGATGAATTGATTTTTCCACTGATAAGATATAACGAATTGAAATTATGACATATATTACACCTATTTTACATTCTTCATGCACTGGTAATGTCTTGAAATAGTTTACTATTGAATTTAACCGTATTAGGTAATTTATTCCAACAGTTTGTGGAATCTGTTGGCAGCCGAAACAGAATGTACATGTAAGAATCTTACACAGTAAATTAAAGAAGCGATTTACCATCGGTCACACTTGACTTAATGATACTAAAAGAAGTAAAAGAAGCACACAGGTTCATTGTACACTTAGCTATGTTTTGTGGTTGATGACTGCCAGGATCCAGGATCTACAATTTGTTCTACTTTGGACTAGCCAGTTGAATGTACATATGAAATCCTCAGTGAATGATAGTGTCCCCACAGAAACTTGAACCAAGTACCCTCCTTTTCAAACGCCAAAGCATTATCGACTAGACCACTTGGGCCATGAGAACCAACTTTTGTGCGACGGAGATAATTTATTGTTTTGTGGTTTTCATGTGTTGATAATGCATTTGCATTTTACGAAATAAAGTACTACTTCAAGTTTGTTCACAAGCTGACTACAGTTAGAGAACCACTGGAGAATAAGCAAGGAGTAGCGGAAAGCTGTTCGTAACTCTTCATCAGTACGCACCCACAAGGGTTCAAACCCAAGACCTACAAACTAACTCCTGAAAATTAATCTAATTCTCACTAGTGACTGGCTACTGGAAGAAAATGTCTAGAGTTCTAGTGAAAAATCGTCAACAATGAGGTCCACAAAATGAAGAGTGAGGACAAATACTTGTCGATGACATTGGCTAGTGCCAGTCACGCCAAAATCACGAAATGGTAGATGTTAGGATTCATGGGCTGGCCATTAAGTATGGCTGAATGGTCTACGAGCTTGTTTTATAACCAGAAGGTCGTGAGTTTGAGTCCCATTGGGTTCGTACTACTGGTGAGTCTATGGCTAGAGGGAAACAACTGTCTAGTACCCCCCCCCCACTTTGGTTTTTTAATAGCTCTCTATCTGATATCAATTCGTGACAATAAAAAATCAAATTCCGACAAACTATCTCATTACTGTAAAAAATTATCTTCATTTAAAAGTCAATATCTAATCAGTATCTTACGTTAATCCAAGAAATAAATTCAATGAGAATGGAAGAAAATCAAGTATAGTATTTGTAAAATACATACTTATCATTGCATAACATGAAGGCTTAATAATAATAATATATCTTTGCCAATTCGTGATTTAGCGCGACCACCAACCAATGTCATCGGTGGGACATCCATCGTCACACTTGACTGGATGGACCTCACTGGTCACAACTTCTCACTAGAACTCCAGGAAACTCTAGTGGATGCGTACTGCCGATGCTACCAAAACTAGGATGAAACAGCTGTCCAGCGCTCCCTGGTGGTTTTCAGTGGCTCTCTAACTGATATCAATACGTGGTCAAACTGCTCCTGTGCAGCCAGTTTCATAGGCCGTACAATTAGGCGTGTTTCTCGTCGGATTTCCGAACATCACCCTGCTTAGTGGTTAAGTAAAGGACAAACAAAATCTATTCATAGCGCTATTCTATCTCATCTTGTGGATACAGAACACAAGATTGATGTCAACGAGGCTTTCAAAGTCATTTACCGCATACCAACAAATCTTAACTTCGCCTTAAGAGTTCGTTTACTAAATATTGCTGAGGCCGCTGAGATCCACATTAAAGAAGCTTAATTTATGCGTCTGAAAGAAGCTAGTTTAGATATTTTCCTTACCTTGGCCGTCAAGGTTTTAATGATCCTTAATTTTAGTTGATATTCTGTTTGCTATTATTTATTATTATTATTATAATTTAAGCATCTTTAATGAAATGTAATTCTATTGATCTTACTTTACAAATCGATATTATTTAAAAAAACACCAATATTGTTATTGACTACTATTCTAGAATATTCTATGTATATAAACATGCACATATAATTGTAGAGCCAGAAGAGGAAATTATCGAAAAGGATATTCTCTGCTCAATTATTTTGTGTTTTATAGATGTCTGAATGAATATTTTCGCTATACTGAAATTTAATCCTTACAGACGAAACTCTTGAAAATTTAATCTGATGCTCGTTAGTGACTTGCTACAGGACGGAGTTACCTGCAGTGAGTTCTAGTGAGAAGTCGTGACCATTGAGGTCCAACCAGTCCGGGAGTGAGGACGGAGTTCCCCTCGATGACACTGGTTGGTGGTCACGCTAAAGTTCACGAATTGGTAGAAGTTAGAATTCATGGGCTGGCCATTGAATCGGGTCTCAGTGGCTGAATGGTATACGAGCTTGCCTTGTAACCGGAAGGTTCTGGGTTGAAACCCTTGTTGGGGGGGGGTGCGTACTGCAGATGATTCCCAAAACTAGGCTGAAACAGCTCTCCAGTACTCCCTGTTGGTTTTCAATGGTTCTCTAACTGATATCAATCGGGTGGTCAAACTCGTGAAAAACAAATCTAATTCTTACAATCCAACTATTGAAAATATATCTCATCCTTTCATATTGAAGTATTGTAATTTTTATTTGCAAAAATCGAAGACTTACAAGCGAAAACCGACAAACTGGTCGAAGAAGCAGCAAAGACAGCACTCCAGGTGAACACAGACAAGACGGAGGTTATGAAAATAACCAACAACAACAACAGCAGCAACATCCACCGCCAATCACCATCAACGGAAGGGATTTGAAACAGGTTACTTCATTCACTTATCTAGGGAGCATTGTCTCAACTAGAGGAGGAACGGACGAGGATGTCAAATACGAGAATCGGGAAGGCGAGAAACACATTCATCAACCTGAAACCAATCTGCAAATCTTCGTCACTCACTCAGCTGCATCAACAACAAAATTCGGATTTTCAATACAAACGTCAAGTCAGTCAGTTCTTCTATACGGATGGATCAGAAACTTGGCGGCGGTCACAAAGAATATTTCCAACAGCCTGTTGCAGACCTTTACCAACAACTGTCTTCGTTTTATACTGAAGATCAAATGGCCGGAACACAAGAATCACCAACAAGAAACTATGGGAACAAACAAAGCAAGAACCAATCGCCCAACAAATATGCAGGAGAAAGTGGAGATGGATTGGACACTCGCTCAGGAGGAGGCCGCTGGGTGACATCGCGCGTCAGGCCAGTGCTCGAGTGGAACCCGAAGGGGAAGCGGCGAGTGGGACGTCCAAGGGTGACATGGAGGAGATCGTGTGAAGAGGAGCTGAAACAGTATGGATTAACATGGATGCAAGCGAAAAGTACAGCACAAGACAGAAGCAAACAGGAGGCGTGCAGTTGAAGCCCTATGTTCCACTAGGAACCCAAGGGAACAATAATAATAATAATATAATAATAATTTTTTATTTGACACTTTCTGTAATTAGGCTTTTAAGATTGTCAGTATATAAAAGTTGTACAGTACATTACTAACATTTTTTGATATTTATATAACTGGAAATCACTCTCTCTCTCCCTCCCTCCCTCCTTCACACAAACACACACACTCACACCCACACCCATACATACATATTCATATACAAAGGCATATTGCTAATCACCATCTAAGCAATTAATCAACACGCAACAGTTTTTATCGTAGATAGATATTAAAATTTACACATTATAACATTTTTCGTTTCACTCTACGATACTGAAATATTATTATTATTTATCATATGAATGAGACTTCTAGTAAACACTTGAACGTTGCTTCTATATTCTATTGTCCCACATCCAGTTTTACGAGAAATCCCATGATGAGCATTATATATATATATACATAGTGCAATTACATACGCACATAGGCGTGTATGGATGAAAGTCAGTGGGCTGGCTCAAGAGAGAGAGGAGTATGCAGAGCACTAACATCATCATTATCAATATCATTATCATCATCGATAATAATAATAATAATAGTAACAATAATAGGGATCCATTAGAGACAAATAATAAATATGAATATCTATCTATTAGACATTTCTATTTTCCATTTCGACTCTCTTCATAACTCGTAGATTAATTCTGCTACGGCTAACCAGCCTTAGTATTATCATAACTAATAATTCTCCTTCTCTCTCTCTCTCTCCACCTCCATCTCCATCTCTCACTTAGTACTACTACTGCTACAACTGCACTGCCTACCTTTTCGTGCATTCATCTATCCTACCTGACTCACTTATCGCAATATTAATTGGTTTGTAGTTTGAGTGTGTATATAATAGGCCAGGTAATTTAATGCAGGCTCATGTCATTTACATACCTATACCTATACATATATATATACATGTATTTTATTCAAGCTAAGTAGAATATCTATTAACTACAGCTAAAATGCTATTTTTTTTACTGAAAACTACTCAACCTAATTTCTCTGAACGCACTTTTATTTTCTCTATTTCATTTATCCTCCTCTTAGTTTGTTGTAGTTTATTTTTTCACTTCTATTGAGAGAGAAAACACCAACACCAACACTACCACCACCACCACCAACAAGAACAACAGCAACGAGGAGGCGGAGGAGGACGAGATTGTTTTTTGAGTACTGAAAAATAAAAGTAAAAAACAACAACAACAACAACATCAGCCAATGCATATACGCATATATATATGTGAACACTAAATATTATCTATTATATTTTATCTAATAGTAGATATCTTTAATACAGGCGCCTAAAGTAATTAGGCACTTATAAGACTGACTAATCAATAAAAGAATGGAAAAGTTTTGTGATATGAATTGAATGGAAGGATTATACGAGCTCTGTCTCTTTTCTCTCTCTCTCTTTTGCCATGTACTCTATCTATTCCTGGCTCTTCAATACACACATATATTTATATGTATATATATTGAATGTTTTCACAGTTTGAAAACAACAGTTTGTTCCATTTATAAAGAACAACTGAGAATAATAATAATAATAGTATCTCTTTTCTCCCTAAATGAGAACTATGCAGCGATATATTTCCTCTACTTTCACTATTATATACACTACTTTTATTGTTAGTAGTCTTTCTCTAAAAGGGACTACGAGATATTTTAATTTCGCTCAGTTTTATTCTGAAAATTTTGGATGAAATTACTTGTGTAGTAGTAGACCACAAAAGTTGGCTCTTAGGCATTTTTAACTATTTCCTTGGATTCTAAAGTGAAGAATACAGCTTCAGCAGCATATCTCCACTTTGTCCTGTTCTCTCCAGGCCTCTTCAGCTAGTCAGACGATCTCCTCCTCCATGTCATCCACACCCAATTCATTATCTCCCATTTTCGTATTCCAGTCAAGTAATGGCCTGGCCAGCGGGTGATGTCAGCCAACACTATTCTCAGCGTGTCTCTGATCCATTCGCATTTTGCTTCAGAATAGCTTATTGATTGGTTTGTTTTCAGAATACTTTGTCGCTAATTCTTTCTGTCCGGTCATCTGATCTTCAGTATGTAGCTAGCGAAGATGGTAGTTGATAAAATTCTCAAAGGCAGTTGCAATTGCTTTTCGTGACGCATATGTTAAGTTTCTGATCCATATAGAAGAATTGACTGATTTGATACTAGAGTTAAAAATCCGAATTTTTTTTTGTTTATGCTGAGTGCGGACAATTAACAAACTAGTTTCAGGGTGATGAATTTCTGCCTTGCCTTTCTGATTCTGGCTGATTTTGTCTAGCTTATCTGTGTCGTGGGCAGCTGGTGGCGTTAAGCAGAGTGTGAGAATATACTTTCTAAAAGGATGTAGGCATTATTCCCATATGTATCTTTTAGGATTAGTCTGTAAGAACAGACTGTATTACGCCGTAGTGTTGGTGAAGTTTAGGTTGAAGTGTATGAATTCGTTTCCCAACAGTTGAATAATACTCAACGACTTTAGGTTCTGGTAAAGAAAAGCCAATCTTAATCGAATAATTCCAACGATGCTGAGTGCTGTTGACCTCCACGCAGGTCATGGTTGTATAATGAGTGATATTAATAATGTGTTGTTGTTTTATGATGTGGTTTTGTTTAAGTGAATCAAGTTCATTCTGACTTCGGACTGTCTGCGGGAATTGTTGGTATGTGATTCTTGTGGACTGAGTTCTTCATTCCACCTTGTTTGGAAATATTCCACTTGATTCTCAGGTACTTCTTTATAGTTGAATTCTAGCAAACTAATTTTCTCACTACAATGCTTACTTTGTATTAAATAATTATCTAGCCTGTATAGCTGCCCTAATGGCATCGTTGAAATATTTTTGAGTTTCTGATATTATTATTACTCTTATTATTGAATGGAACTGCATAGATCTATCGACGAATAGTCGTCTTTTTGGTGTCTTTGCAGCGTTTTGTGACGATGCACCAAGCTCTCAAGGAAGCTTTGGACAGCTTTACAGTAGGAGTACGCCAAGATCAGTTTCCCTCATGCTAGACCACACCAAGTCAACTCTAGTCGTTATACAGACATAGAAAACAACAACATAAGCCATTTATAAATTCAAGTATCGGTGTGTAGGGATTTGATTGATTGGTTACAGGATTTTATCAGTATTCCTGCAAACCAATAGTTGAATATCAATGAGATGCTCACTAGCGACTGGCTCTATTAAGGCAGTTAACCTGGGGTTCTAGTGGGTAGCCGTGACCAGTAGGGTACAGCAGGTCAAAAGTGAGGACAGTTACTCATCGAAGAAGACATTGCGAAGTGGTCGAGCTATGTCGTGAATTGTCAGAAGTTAGAATTCATGGACTGGCTGGCCACTGGATCGGGTCAGGTGCCAGTGGCTGATGAATGGTCTACGAGCTGGCTCGCCCTGTAATTAGAAGGTCCTAGGTTCTAACCATGGCGTTGGGTGCGTACTGCTGAAGAGTCCGAAACTAGGCTGACGACACAGCTGTCCAGTACTCCTTGTAGATTTCCCAATGGTTCTCTAACTGATTTCAGCTCATAATGAAATCCTGTAACTTAAAAATTCATTTCATATATACCAATTAGATATTTAGTCATAAACTAGAGTAAAATATATTCAGTTTTACTGTATTAAAAACGACACCAAAAAAATACACTCCTCTTTCTGTTTCTTTTGATGTAATAACACAGAAATAGTGTATTTCACCACACTACACACACACACGCACACACACAAGGAAGTATAACATTGTGTAGATATTGGTTTAACAGGTAAAAGTAATACAGAACTACAATCAAAATATATATAATATAAAAGGAGAATAAGAAATGTAATGCCTAGTCAAAGGGAAGGAAAATTCTTTCATAATATTTGAATTATATATATATATATATATTCTACGTCGGAATCTACTGGCGCCAAAGTGAATGTGGTACTGCCATGAAAGGTAGGCAAGAAATAAAAAATGTAGGAGAGTAGCAGTATTAGCAGTAATCCACTGGGGGAAATGCACAAACAATCTTATCCTAATAGACAGGAAATGGTCAAATGAAATGCATAGACAATTATAATAATATTGTTGAAACCATCTATATATATATATATATGTATACGTTTAATAATAATAATATTATTATTATAACTATAGTGTAATAATATCTTCAGAATTGGGAAGGTGGAACAGATATCATAGAAACACGCTTTTTATTTATTTATCTCTTCACAAATATGAACAAACTGGCGAATTTTTTAAAAACTTTCATCTTAACAAAAATACTTTTTTAAATTAAAGAAAGAAAGGGGAAACAGGAGGAGAAGTATGATTAGAAGAATGAGCTAACGGGTTGGGGGGGAGGGCGATAAGAGAAGGACCTGAGGGGGAAATACCCCATCTTTTATTATTATTATAATTTTTTTAAAGTAATTGAGAATTTTGTAATCCAAATGAGGTATGTTATCCCAATGAAGTCTACTGTGGTTTTCACTATTTCATTCTATCTGTGTATATTTTGTATTGCTCTATTTATTTATTTATTTGCTTTAGTTATCTTTATTCCTATGGCTGCTATTATCGTTATTATTATTATTATTGCTACTATTCTTCCGAAAAGCATCATATTTGACTGACTGTTAACAGTGTCTTATCCACTTCCTGTTATATATAGCACTCGGAGTAATTCTTGTCTATGATGAATGCACCTTTTGGTTTTATGTTTAAGGAGGCCGCGTGAAGGGGGGAGTGGGAACGGATAGACTAAAGAAAGTATATAAGACAGCTAATATTATTACTGTGATGAATATAATAATAATAATAAAATAAAATTGCATAGACACACGCACATAGCATCGCTATACGTATAAATTTTTATGGATAGAAAGAAGGATAGAAATTTTATAAAATGCATAAGTAATCATGTGATGAATAGTATTCAGTGTTCAAATATTATAACAGTAGTTAGTCTGTTCTGTGTTTAACCCACACTTGTTTCTTCACATTATTATTTTTTTTTATTTGTGATATTTTTGAGATATACATTTCATTGAAGATCTGATAAGGTTGGTTATATACTACTACTACTACTTCTGCTACTACTACTACTTATGTCTTGATAATAATTATGTTTCTGAAAAACTTTTCTTCTCTTGGATAAATCAAATCTTTTCTATGAAATGGTATAAATTTAATATTAATTTCTTAATATTTCAAAAACAAAACACACAACAGCAAACAGACAAGCAAATACACTACTCATATATACATACATCATATATATGAATTTCCTTTATTAATAACATATAAACTTGTAATATTATTATTATTATCCTGTTTAATTTTATGTGACAAAAAAAGGATATTCCGATTGTCTGAGAGAGATAAAAATTCAGCATTTTGTGGCTGGTTAACTGACTGGATGGTTAGTTAGTATGCACAGTGTATCAGGAAGTTGGTGACTAAGGAATAATCATAGATGCACTACATACATTCTACTACTACTAATAATAATAATAATAGTAGTACCAAAGGTGAAAAGACAGCGAGTTGTAGTTACCAATATGTCTACCAAATAAAATAAACATGCTTAGAATAAGCTTACTTTGAATAACTTAAGGCTCCATTTTTTTCTTTTGCTTTTCAATTTTACTGGCGTGGAATCATGCCAATCTTGTCCACGCCAAGTCGCATCAGCCTGGAAAGAATAAAGGATGTGTTGGATGAAGAACTCCGCTCCACCGATCACAACCAGCTGGATTCAGAAAAGGCAAATCAAAAATCGAACAAAGCGTAGAACGGCAGTCAAATCTCTACCTTAACTTCATCGACTTCGAAAAGGCCTTCGACAGACAGCGTTGACTGAGAAGTAATTTGGAAACTACTTCGATACTATGGCACTCAGTACCTCAGGTTTTTATCAACCTCATTCAACAGCTGGCTATATGACAATGCTAGGTGTCAGGTGATCCACAACGGAAACTTCAGCGAGGCGTTCGAAGTACATACAGGAGTAAGACAAGCTGCCTATTATCACCTACGATGATATTCTTAATTGTGGTGGACTGGACTGTGCGTCAGACTGTGCGTGGGAGAAAGGAGACAGGAGTACGTCGAACCATCTATGAGAAAACTCTAGAAGATCTGGATTTCTCAGATGATATATGTCTAATGTCACACAAACTCGAAGACTTACAGACGGAAACCAACGAACTGGCTGAGGAAGCAGCCAGTGAAGACTGGACTGCAGGTGAACATACGGAAGACGGAGGTGATGAAGATAACCAATCAACGGCAACAACAACCAGCACGAATCACCATCACAGGGAGAGATTTAACAGAGGTTACCTCCTTCACTTATCCGACTAGGAAGCATCGTTTCAACTACAGGCGTAACGGATGAAGATGTCAAAGCCAGGCTGGATCGGAAAGGCAAGATACGCACGCCTTCATCAACCTGAAACCAGTTCGGAAATCTTCCGCACTCAGCATAAAGAACAACATCCAGATTTTCAACACCAATGTCAAGTCAGTTCCTTTATATAGGTCAGAAACTTGGCCATCACGTCACAAAAATCATTTTCAACAGGTTGAAGCAGACTTTTATCAGCAGCTGACTTTTTGACTCCACGTTGAACATCAGATGTCCATTGAGAAAGAGTCAAAGACAAGGAACAACACTGGGGATGAACCAACCAAGAATCGATCGCTCAACAAATATGTAGGAGAAAATGGAGATAGATCGGTGGGGCATACATTGAGGAGACCGTAGAATGACATCGCAGGCCAGGCCATTACTCGAATGGAATACAAACAGGAAGCGACGAGTGGGTCATCGGTGCGAGGGTGACATGGAGGAGATCGTGTGAGGAAGAGATGAGAGAGTTTGGGCAATCGTGGACCCAGCTGAAGAGGATGGTAGAAAATAGAAGAAAGTGGAGATGTGTTGTTGAAGCCCTATGTTCCACTCGGAACCCAAGGGAACAAAATAGTAATAATAGCAGTTAAGAAATTAACTGGAGAAAGAAGGTTATGCAAAGTGTTAATGGAATCACAACTTAATTGACTTCTGTTCTTATTTTTCTTCTTATTGCCTTAGGTCTTGAGTGGAACAAAGCGCTTCAACAACACATCTCCATTTTGTCCTGTTCTCTGTAGTCCTCTTCATCTGGTCCCTCGATTCCTCATAAGCTGTCATCTTCACCTCCATGTCACTCCCGAACTCACTCACGCCCACCTCGTCTTTTCCCATTCGGGTCCCACTCGAGCAATGGCCTGGAGCGCATTGTCACTCAAAGGTCTCGCTAGCCTGTGTTTGATCCATCTCCATTTTCTTCAGAATATTTATTGAGCAACAGGTTCTTGATTGGTTCGTCCCCAGTGTTGTTCCTCGTCTTTAATTCTTTCTCAATGGACATCTGATGTTCAGCGTGGAGTCAACAAAGTCAGCTACGGACAAAAAGTGTGCTTCAGCCTGTTGAAAATGCTTTTTATAACGTGATGGCCAAGTTTCTGACCTATATAAAAGAACTAACATAACACTCTGTTGAGAATTGGAATTTTCATTGGATGGAGGATTTCATCATGAGCTGACATCACTTAGAGAACCACTGGAAAACCTGCAAGGAGTAATGGCAGCTGTTTCGTCCCGGTTCGGGACTCTTCATCAGTACGCACCCACTGGGTTTCGAACCGAGGACCTTCCGGTTGCAAGGTCAGCCAGCTCGTAGACCATTCAGCAGCCACTGGGACCCGATACAATGGCCAGCCCATGAACCATAACTTCTGCTAATTCACGACATAGCGCAACTACTTAGCAATGTGTTCTTTGATAAGTAACTGTCCTCACCTACGATGTGCTGTACTCTACTGGTCACGGCTTTAGGAGGTGACCTGGGGTTCTAGTGTGAAGCCTTGACCAGTAGGGTACAGCAGGTTGAAGATGAGGCAGTAACTCATCGAAGAAGATATTGCGAAATGGTCGAGCTATGTCGTGAATTGTCATAAGTTAAGATTAATGGGCTGGCTGGCCATTCGATCGGATTCCAGTGGCTGCTGAATGGTCTACGAGCTGGCTCGCCTTGTAACCAGGATGTCCTGGTTTTGAACCCTGACGGTGGGTGCGTACTGCTGAAGAGTCCGAAACTAGGCTGACGACACAGCTGGCTGTCCAGTACTCCTTGTGGGTTTTCCAATGGTTCTATAACTGATTTCAGCTCATGATGAAATCCTCCATCCAATCAAACAAAATCCCTACAAAACCAATACTTGAGAATTCGAATTTCGTCGTTGATTTTTATGTAGCGTGATGAAAGTCTTTCTTGCTTCTCTGATGCTGGTCGCCTTTGACATCCTTATCTGTACTGTCACCTTTCTGTTAGAATGATGCTGCCCAAATTATTGAAAGAAATGACCTCTTCCCATTTAACCCCTTCATAGTGATTGTTGCTTGTCATTGTTGTTGGTTGTCTTCATCACCTCTGTCTTCTCTATGTCTACTTGATGTCCTGTCTTCGCACTCTGCTTCTCCTGCTAACTTCCTGGTTTTCACATGTAGATATTTGAGTTATTGTGACATTAAACATAAATCCTATAGAGTCTTCTTATCGGTCCAACGTATTCCTGCCTTTTCGCTCCTAACAGTCTGACACATTATCGAGTAGTCCATTAGGAATGTCATCCGTGATAGTGGGCAGCCTTTTCTTACTCCATTCACTTCAAACGTTTCGCTGAATTTTACATTTCTTTTTCACTTGATATGTGTCACTATCATATAGCTGTTGATTGAAGTTAATAAAGATATGTGCCACTTCGTAAAGTGTTAAAGTAGCTTCCAAATAACTTCACAGTCAACGCTGACGAAGGCTTTTTTAAAGTCGATGAAGTTGAGGTAGAGATTTAACGGTTATTCTATGCTTTTCCTGAATCCAGCTTGTTCTGGTCGGTGGGGCAGAGTTCTGCATCCAGAGCATATTTTAGTCTTCTAATTGACCAAGAAATAATCATAATCAGGTTACGTGGTGATTTTTCTCAGTTTAAATATTAATAGTAATAATAATAATACTGATAAAAATAACTCGTCTAAATCTAATTATCTCCCAAGTTTCAGTAGCTAAGGTGTCCTACTTCCTTAAGATTACAATTAAAGAATTAGCCCAGTTCTAGACGAATACACCAACCGTTCAATACTCATTTTGTGGACAAAAGAAAAAAAAGAGTTACTGCTTTCTTTTGTTGCAAGCAATTTACCCTTTTTATTAGATTTCTACTGAAAGTCAAGACTGACTTATGATGTCACTTTGTAAACAGTGGCTAGCATCTATTTAAAGAGTAGCATTTGGTCACTTTACAGGAGTATAATTCCATATTAGATAATTTAGTTTGATATTACACAAATTGAGTGACACAGTATTCATAACTGGATGATGTTTCGAAAACAGTTTCTTGCTCATAATTATGTCAATTTATTCACATGGCTTCACAGAGGTTTAAAAGAACGAAACAACTGTCCAGTGTTTAGATCTCCTCTAACCGACTGGTTAGCAAGTACTACTGGTTGTTATGATTGGTATATACAACTACTCATTTCAATCAATCAGTAGTATATAGTTTTGCGTAAAAATTATCGCTTTCTTAATTACCATTTATGTCATCAAGCATATCACATGCTATGATTTGTGGTGAAAATTTCACCTCCTCGAATTGTGTACATCTCAAACTACTAATTAATTAGAGAATTGTGAATATAACTCATAATTTGCTTTATATATATCCCTCGTTGTTTACTGGAATTCTCCATATATATCCAGTATAGGTTTTGTAGCAGTTCGATTGCACATGGATGATATTGATTCAGAGATTAGTCTCCCTCTCCCTCCACCTAACTGTACTACGTTTTAATGATTTAACCAATCCCTCCATATTATGTGATTACATGAAAGTGAATGCATTGCGACGATCGAGCTGTTTTCTATTTTTTTAAATATTTTTTATTCCCTTACTTTCCCTGTGGAACATAGGGTTTCAAGATAGGGGCTTGAAGCTTCTGTAGCGGTGGTGTTTATTTTTACAGGATGGGGTTGCTAGCCTTATGCCCAACCTTCCCTCTTTAACATTTTTATTATTGGTTTAGCGAGGTAATGGAATGCGTCCGTGGCCGGGGATCGAACCCCAGACCACCTGCGTGGTCGGTGAGCATTCTACCGCTGTGCCACCGACGCATAATTAACGTACCGTCACATTGCGATGGTCGAGCTATTTTCCAAGTTTTATTTAACTTAACAGGATTGATCATTCTAGCTCTAGCTAAATTTCTCTATTCCAATGATCAAAATGATCCTGATCTACTAGTATGATCTGTGTAATTGAGAAAATCATAGAATTCTTACCATTAATAAATTTAAACAAAGCAGCAATGACAACTGCATCAGGATAGTATGAAATCATCCTTTATCATATTGAGGATTCTCCTCAACTGGCTAAAAAACTGAGCAATAGAAAAGTATAAATTACCTTGATGATTTGAACATTTGCCAGTGACAAGGAGTAATTACTAAGAACTAAGAGTAGCACAACTCCGAAATGATTTGATTTGTTAAATAATTAATTTTGAAAAGTTGGTTTGTAAGGATTAGATTTGTTTTGACGAGTTGATCATGGATTGATATCAGTCAGAGAACCGTTGAATACCAGCAGAGAGTATTGCACAGCTGTTTCATCCTAGTTTTGGGAATCATCGGCAGTATGCACCCACCACAGGGGCTTCGAACCCAGGACCTTCCGGTTACAAGGCAAGCTCGTATACTATTCAGCCACTGAGACCCAAATCAATGGCCTGTCCATGAATTCTAAATTCTACCAATTCGTGATTTAGCGCAACCACCAACCAGTGTTGTTGGTGGGACATCCATCCTCACACTTGACTGGACGAATGTCACTGGTAATATCTTCTCGCTAGATGTCCAGGAAACTGCGTCCTGTAGCAAGTCAATAGCGAGCATCAGATTGACTTTGAATAGTTGGTTTGTAATGATTAGATTTGTTTTTCTAATAAGGATGGATTTCTTGCCGTTGACATTGGTTGGTGGTCGCGCTAAATCACGAATTGGTAGAATTAAGAATTCATGGACTGGCCATTGATTTGGGTCTCAATGGCTGAATAGTATACGAGCTTGCCTTGTAACCGGAAGGTCCTGGGTTCGAAGCCCCTGTGGTGGGTGCATACTGCCGATGATTCCCAAAACTAGGATGAAACAGCTGTGCAATACTCTCTGCTGGTTTTCAACGGTTCTCTCACTGATATCAGTTCGTGGTCAAACTCGAAAAATAATTAAAAGTTAAAAGGATTGACCATTTGTGCGTCGGTGGCACAGTGGTTAGGACTCTCGTCGACCATGCAGATGGTCCGGGGTTCGATCCCCTGCCGACGTACACCCAATATCTATGGTCGGCCTGCAAAATTTGGGCTACCGATATTCATGCTGAAAATTCCATACTTGTACTGAAACTACGGTGTGGCATCAAGCTGTAATCAAAAATATAAAAAATAAATAATTAAATGAATCTGCATGGAAAGTTTTTTAGATAGAAACAAAGTTTCCCTAAAAAGAATAAAGCAATAACAATTTAATAGATTGTGTAACTACAGAAAATATGTTTTGATAAAATAGCAAAAAGGCGGGGGGTAGGGTGAGTCATGTTTAGATGGAACAATAAAATTTTCTATACAGGACAGAAGATGACGTAATAAAATTTGTTTACTATGTTATCACTAAAGCAACGCAAATTTCACTACTGTCTGTTTCTACATATACAGATTTTGTTTTATTAGTTTGATGGTGGCTGCTTCAACAAAACATACCAAATTAGGTTTCTTTTGCCTGTTGATTATTTTGAACGCCTTTAGATTGTTCACAATATGACCAGTATCAAATAGATGGAGAGCAGTCACACTCTCTAATACTTGTGGGCCCTTTAGTCTCAGGTTCTTTGGTATGTGTTCAGAACTGCGGACCATAACGCTTCTTTCTGTTCTTCCAATGGGAATGCTTTAACACTTACAAGTAAACTGGTAGACATAGGTGAGAGTAACATGAGGTGGGAGTTTGTTCACCGTTGATTGTCTTAAACAACTGGTCGTTTAACAAACACATACAAGTTTGGCAGGTATGTTCTTTCCAGGGCAGCGTAATTGTAACTGACCACACGGCCATTACGCGTAATCTAGGAAGCGTGTTTCATCCTATTTCGGACACGTCACTTGGATGTGCCTATATCTTATGCGTTCTCATTGAAACCTGAAGTGCGCTCTGAATTTCAGTAAGAGCTACCATTTACCAAACAACGTCATGTCAAATATAAGGTATCATTGAAGTGTCCATACTAGGAGCTGACATATCAACAATGAACTAACAATTTAGTCGAATGAAATCTTTCAGAAGGAAACTCAAAATCTCAAAAAAGTCAATAAGCCTGTGTTAGTAAGCGAAGGCATGTTTCATTCACAAATTTTCAAGCATTGGTTATGTTGGGATTTTGTTTGATTGGTTGGAGGACTTCATCATGAGCTGACATCAGTTACAGAACCACTGGAAAACCTACAAGGAGTACTGGACAGCTGTGTCGTCAGCCTAGTTTGGGACTCTTCAGTAGTACGCACCCACCGCTACGGTTCAAACCGAGGACCTCCTGATTACAAATCAAGCCAGCTCGTAACTTCAGACCGTCAATGGCAGCAGCCATGAATTCTAACTTCTGCCAATTAACATAGCCGACACTGCATTTCTTGATGTACTGCCTCACTTTACTGCTGTACCCTACTGGTCACGGTTCACTAGAACCCAGGTACTCCTGAATAGGCCAGTCCTAGTGAGCGTCAGATTAATTTTCAATATTGGTTTTGTAGGGATTTATTGTTCGATTGGTTGGAGGATTTCACCATGAGCTGGCGTCAGTTAGAACCACTCACAAATCGTTGACAAATCTTTTCATTAGAATGCAACTTCAAAGACGTGTATACATAAAATGAAAAAACATGTTGAGATAAGAATAACAGGAGGGGAAATGAGTTCCTTCACGTTTGCACGCATGCAACAAGCATTAAATCTAGGTTCAGACAAGTCCTCCTACCGATTGTCTCCAACCATTGAATGGAGTGGATACAATACAATTTGATGCGAAATGTGTTGTAATCAATGTGGTTACTATATGAGTGAACGAAAATCAATTTGGTGCTAAACAATTTCTATTATTTCATTTGTTCACCTACATCTACTCACTTAAACAATTATTAGATCTTAGATTTATGGGAGTTTGATTAGTTTCATGGTAAAGTTAGTTTAAAATTGATATAAATTTGAAAAACCACTGGAAAACATTAAACATTTAGAAGCACAGACACTATATATTAGTAAACTATCAAAAGAGTTAATTTGTAGGGATCTCGTTTGTTTCAAGTTTGATCACGGATTAATGTCAGTTACAGAACCATTGGAAAACATGAGAGTAATGGACAGCTGTTTCGGCCTAGTTTGCGCCTCATCTGCTAAACGAACCCACTGGGATTCGGACTCACGAGCGTCCAGTTACAAGGTAAACAATAAAACTACTGGGATCCGACTCGATGGCCCATGAGTACCAGTTTGTGTGATCAAACTTGAAATGCATAGAATTCCTACAGACTAACTCTTGAAAATTTATCTGATGCTCGTTAGTGACTGATCACAGGACGAAGTTGACTGGAGTTCTAATGAGAAGTCATGACCAGCAGGGTACACCAGGTCGGTATTTCAAGGTGGTTGAGCCAAAATCATGAATTGGTGGAAGTTAGAATTCTTGCGTTTGTCAGTGGTGAATGGTCTGCTACTTTGCCTTGTAACCGAAAGTTCTGGACTCAAGCCCCAGTGGGTTCGTTCTGAAAATGAGTCCTGAATTAGGTCAAAACAGTATTTGAGTACTTCCTGCTGGTTTTCAATGATTCTGCAACTGATGTATATCTATGATCGAACTTGAAACCATCACAAGGTAGATAATACAGCTCGGTGAATTCTAAACCAATGGCTAAATAATAAAGTATTCTTCTTGGAACTTGATGATTCTGAATCCCATTTTTAGTAGGATAGTAGTGTCCACTATTGAAAAGTCTAAAACGAGAGACTGAACAGCTTTCAAGTACTCCCTGGATTTCAGTATGCATTTGTGAGGAGATAGAATTTAGCCAATGAGGTCAACTGTAACATGCTTCACCTGCAAAGGTATTCCCCCCACTTTGTAGTAGACATATTTCGGCATCACTATCAGCAATATGGCACAGTAGAAATACTTTCCAAATGATTTTATTTACCAATTATAAATAATGTAGACATATGAACGGCATAATGCTTAAGTGTCCCTGAAGAATCAGTTATATTGGCTGTTGACATTAGAAACTTAATTTCTCCTTCAGGAACGTGTTGTTAAAGCCATCAGATCTTTAGATCACCTCATCCAAACAGGCCACTGATTGAAGACTCTTTCTCTATTGTCTATCGGTATCAAGTCTCTACTACCAAGACTCCGAACAGCGAGGATATCGCAATTCTCTTAAATCATCAGGAGCTGTGCGTGTGTGTGCAGGTGAAGCCAGTCATTGTTGTTACTTGATCTGCTGTCAAACTTATATATTCTTGGATTCTGTGTTACTTCGCCTAATTTATTTGATATTCAGTCAGTTTATGTTATGTTAATGTGTATTATATCTCCCCCTTACTGGTACTTCTCAAATGTAATCTGTCGATCTATTGATTATTATTATTGTTTCCTTTAATTCCTAGAGGAACATACGGCTTCAGCCGCACGTCTCCATTGCGTTCGCTTCTCTGACAACGTTTTCACCTGACTCCACGTCTGCCCACATGCTTTCATCTCCTCTTCACATAACCTCATCCATGTCACCCTTGCACTGACGACCAAATCACCGCTTCCCATTCGTGTTCCACTCGAGCGATGGCCTGTCGTGTGATGTCACTTGATGGTTTGTTTTCTCAGAGTATGGCCAATCTACCTCCATTTCTTCCTGCATATTTGTTGCACAATTGGTTCCTGCTGGGTCGGTTCGCTCCCAGAGATCCCTCCCTGTTGCTAATCTTTTCTGGCCATCTGGTTATGAGCGAAGTATAGAGCGAAGACAGCTGTTGGTGAAGGTCTGTAGTTTGTTCGAAGTGTCTTTGTGACGCGCCAAGTCTCTGATCCTATATGAGAGACTGACTTCACTTGGAGTTGAAAATCGGATCTTATTTTTGATGCTGAGTGCAGCTGACCTCCACACAAACTTGAGAGTAATGAAAGCTTGCTCTGCTTTCCCGATACTATTGATTGATTCAATGTAATTTAAAACAGCATTAATGTTGTTGATTACAATATTTCTTCAATGATTACTGCCATATAAATGTAGAACCTGATGATGAATTTGTCGAGAAGAATATTTTTTTCATTAATAGTTTTTTTCAAAAAACACAAATTAGTATAGAGCATAAACCAGATACCAATAAACAAATTTGTTTACTTACAAATTAACTGCAAATGAAATTTCAGTCTTCAAACTGAGTTTTATGCCCAGTGTACACAATAAACCAACTAAATGACTAACCACGCGTGTGTTTCGGGGTTCGATCTGCAGCCAGCACTCTCCTTCTATACCTCGCTTAGCTGGTAGTAAGCCCAGGGAAGAGACGAGGTTTGGCATGAGTCAAGAAACCTCATCCTATAAAAAATAATAACACTGCTGCTACTCAAAACTTTACATTTTAAGCTCAAAGCTCAATGTTCTGCTTGGGATTCATAGGAATATTATTCTTTTTGTCTCAAGTGGCATATTTTTTATTGATTATGCGTTACTTTTATATCGTGTATGTAGATCAAATTATACTGTCATGCATCGTCATTGAACAGAGCATGGAATGACAGTCAAATCTCTAACTTAACTTAATCCACTTTGACAATGCCTTCAACAAGGTTGGCCACAAATTTTTATCAACCTCACTCAAGAACTACATGACAATGACATCCGTCAAATGACGCACAACAGAAAACTTAGAGATGAATTTGGAGTGACGACTGGGCTGGCTGCTGTGAGCGATGATATTCTATATTTTGGTTGGAGCATTTCATCACTAGCTGACATCAATTAGAGAACTATTGGAAAACCTACAAGGAGTACTGGACAGCCAGCTGTGTCGTCAGCCTAGTTTGGGACTCTTCAGCAGTACGCACCCACCGCCACGGTTCGAACAGAGGACCTTCTGGTTACAAGGCAAGCCAGCTCGTAGACCATTCATCAGCCACTGGGATCCGATTGAATGGCCAGCCAGCCCATGAATTCTAACTTCTGCCAATTCATGACGTAGCTCAACCACTTCGCAATGTCTTCTTCAATGAGTTCCATATTTCGTTGGACTGGATCATGCAACAAACCGTGAGTGGGGAGCGACAGGACAAGAATACGTTGGGGGTGATAAAAAGACTCCAGAAGATCTGAACTTCATGAACGATTTCTGTCTAGTATCACAAGAACTCGAAGATGGACAGGCGAAAACCCACAAGTTGACAAAGAAGGTAACAAAGACAGGACTTCAATTGGACAGAGAGAAACCAAATGTGATGAAGATAACCAAAGAACCAACCAACAACAGCAACAAGAAGCACCAATTACTATCAATGGGAGAAACGTGAACAAGGTCACTTCCTTCACTTATTTGGATAGCATCGTTTTGACGGATGTGAATGTCAAAACCAGAAGTGGAAAGGTAAGGCAGGCCTTCACTCTGAAATCACTTTGGAAACCTACTGCATTCAGAATAAAGAACAAAATTCAGATTTTCGACACTAATGTTAAGTCACTTCTCTAATATGGTCCAGAGACTTGTTGTGTCAACAAAAACATTCCCAACAAGCTTTAGACTTCCATCAGCAGCTGAATTTCTTGGCTGCATACTAAAAATTAGGTGGCCATCCGGAAAGGATCCGCTACAAAGAAGTCTCGAAACGAAGTAATAAAGAATCTATAGCCTAACAAATATTCTGAAAGAAATGGAGAAGGATTGGACATACGCTGAAGAGACTGTTGAATGACATCGTGCCTCAAGGCATCACTTGAGTGGAACTCGAATTCGGAATGATGAGTTGGATCGTATGGTGTCATGGAAGAGGTCGTATGAAGGGGAGATAAGAGCTTGTGGTCAGTCGCAGGGCTAGCTAAAGAGGGCTAAACAGAGCAGAGTGAAATGGCCATGTGTTCTACTTGGGACCTAAGGGAATAATAATGATAAAAAAATTTATATTGTATATTATTTCTAGAAATGAACCATGCTACAGTACACTTTTAATAGAGGAATAATTATAAATCTGGGCAATATATTTGTTGGCATTTATAGTCTTTTCATTGTTTTACTAGATCAAATTGATGGATTACTTTTGACATGTGTCATTTTTAGAGAGAGAGAGATGTCAGAATATTTCTTACACTTCTGTTACCATGATGATGATGATGATGGCTTTATTCCAAACAGTACACTATTGATACAATGTAGAATTTTTCAGCGTGTAATACAATATATTGCGTCTAATTTCCTCCTTAACATTATACATAGTACGAAAGAAGAAATAATTAAGAGGGCACTTAAACTGATAACAATTCCGATAAAAAAAATTTGAATAAAAAGTTAAAATTTAGGTGGAAATATGACCAGCAACAGTATATTGATGAAAGAGAGACTAAAAAAAGCCGTTTACTCACTGTTTCACACTAAGTGAGCAGTTTCACTCCTAACGCTTTTTCTCATCATACAAACTGCTCACCAAATTAGGTATCGTAGAGATTTTTTACTGAGTTATTCTAGAATAAAGTAATTTTATACTTGCTTATAGCTCTATCTGATGAGATGCTAGTGGAAAGTTGTGTATAGAAAGGATGCCCAGAGTCAGACAAGATAATATTCGCTAGTATTTCGCATGAGTTCAAATTTCTATCTATTAAAGTACTGACGAGTTGGTTTAACGACACCGCACTCACCCTAATGACTGTCTTTAGTGTCCTTCGCAGTGTGACAAAGTCTTTCTTAATTACCCCAGGAAAGATTAATGTTGGGGGGGGGGGTCAGGGTAAGAATAAAGAAGAATAGGTGAAATACAAGAATTAACAATGTGTAAAAGTACAGACTTATATTGATACAGGATTATGAAAAAGAGAAGACGTTCAGCGAAGAGACTCTTTTCGCCGGCGAATTCATTCACATAGCTGTACAATCGCATTTATATATAATTGTTTGTGTGTGTGTACATGAGGTTTGTCAAGTTTAGATAATTAATCAGGTAATACAAGAATGATCTAGTATAGAAACAAGGTTAATTAGACAGCAACTAAAGTAAGATTGAGTTAGTAAGTTAGATGATGCAATATAATTGACTAAAATGTTTCAACTTAGGTCAGGATAGCAACAGAGGTAATTACAGGTAGAGACTGAGTAGAGGTGGGGTAGACAATAATGCCATTTAAATTAGGACTAAAGTTGAGCAATTAAATTGGATGACGTAATATAAATGACTAGAAATTGAGCGTTGGTCAAGTCAGTAACAGTGGTAATGAAGTGTAGAAATCAAATCGGGTGGGGGTAGAGAACAGGAAAGTTGAAAATGTAAAATATTACAATTGTAAAGACAAAATAATACTAATGAAGAGGCAGAAAGAAACAGAATTTACCTGTCGGGTATTAAGACAGATTACGTCCATTGCAAGTGTAGTGATTGAACGAACTTCTTCTGTATGCAGAGTTCAGGGCTTAGCAAGTGAATTGTCATTGCTTCTGCAGTTTGAAGAAGTTTGACTCGTACACTTTTAGGAAGACTGCTTCGTATTCTGTAGACGACTTTGAAGTTTGTTTGGGGTGTAGCTTGGTGTCCGGAATCTATCAGATGTTCTAAGATAGAGTTGTGGGGGCATCGTTTTTCTCCTTTGTAAAACCATGCTGGTAAGTGTTCGGTGATACGTTTGGATAGCGAACGCCGGGTACGGCCGACATACCTGGCTCCACACGAGCAGGTGAATTGGTAGATACACATTGATGAGGCCAGCAATGGTAGCTTATCCTTCACGTTCATACGAAGCATAGGTTTCGTGGAGAAGGTTAATCGTAGTTCAGCTGCGAAGAAGGTTTTATTAAGTGAACGCAACAGTCGATTTTTCAGTGTTTCCGCAGGATTGTCTTAACTTCCTTATGTAGAAGGTGGAAAGACCAGGCAAAATCAGAGGAAATACATATTTCAGGGTATTTAACACATTCAACTTAATTTCAGCTTCATTGTCATCTATGCTACAAGAATCTTGGTATGATTAACGTCGAAATTATTAAGTCCATTAGTTATCAACAATTAGGTAAATAATGAATAACTCTCGAAGGATTTGTACACGGAGAAAATACAACAGACGAGAAGGATGTATCAGCCATTTCTTGAAGCTTTTGATTTTTTGTCTACCTGATAGGAAGTAATTCGTATCTAATTGGTGGATGATGACTAGCTGTAGAATCCAGGATGTACATTTCGTCCTATTTGGGACTCGTCATCTAGATGTACCTGCATTCCCCAGTGAGTCATGATGTTCCCACCGAGGCTCGAACCCAGTCCCCATAGTTTCAAACGCCTAAGGGTTATCCACTAGACCACTTGGGCCACGAGAGCACCTCTTGTGCAACAAGTCTTATTAATTATTTAATTCAATTTAAATTTTCCCGTCGACTGATTGAACCGAAGTGCTCGGTCTCAGGTTGACGTGTCGGCTTCTTGTGCAGATGCTTCGACGATGTCTGGGCATGTAGTTAGAAGTTAACTGGTGGATGGTGACTAGCAGTGGAATCCAGGATGTGCATTTCGTCCTACTTGGGACTCGTTAGTTGGATGTACCTACGAAATGCACACCCTGGATCCCACTGCTAGTCAGCATCCACCAATTAACTTCTAATTACTTGCCCAGACATCGTCGAAGCATCTGCACAAGAAGCCGACATGTCAACCTGAGCCCGAGAACTTCGGTCCAATCAATCGACGGAAAAATCCAATTCAATTAATTCGTATCGTTTGTATCATTATTAGCTTTTTGATACGGAAGGTAATTAAAAAAAGATGCTCACCTTTCATATCATACATTTGAAAATCTGTTGCAGCAGCAGTTGACGTATTAAACACCTCACGCGATAGTCATGTTCCAGTAGTCATTCCATGAATAACCAATCGTACGCATTGTTCAGCGCTACACTGGTCACCATTTATCGCATTATTGTAATTGTTATTATCAAGAATACACTATTAGCAAGCAGTCCTAGTTATTGTTACAAGGCGATGAGTGGAATTTATTTAAAGCTAAACGAAGACAATACCTAATTGAAATTTCCGTTTCCAGATGTTCCTTTTTTTTAAAATAGATTTTTCATTTGTTACTTTTTTGTTGTTGTCGTTGTTATTTCTTTCTTTTATGATAAACACTCACTGATAAATAGAAATGAGATGAATTCATGATCAACCGTATTTTCAATACTAACCAATACTGGCTGATGATTGACTATGTTTCAAGGGATTATGATTATTGTAGAAAGAAAGAAAGTAAAATAGTTGACCGATCAACAAGTGATCGTTATATATGACAAATAAATGAATAGAGGGAAGATTTTAAGGTATTTCCCTTAAAAAATATTGAAATTTATACTTATAAATAAGGGTACAATCTGTTCATTATTTTTGTAAATTAGTATATGTATTGTATTCTGTGATAGATTTGTATGTGAACAGATTAACTTTTATTGTTCTATGCATGATAATTAGGTCAAGTGAGTATTGTTCATTAATTCATTCAGTGGAATAAAGATTAGATTGTATTATATTAGCTAAAACAGTTTCTTTAATTAGCGTTGTTTTTTTTTTACTAACTGAGCTTTCTTCAGGTATATAGAAGATAGATCCAAAGCATTTGAGGCCATGAATCCGAGGGGGAAATCAGCAGAGATGAGATTAAGCGAACGATAGTGAAGGAAATCTAATTACCAGGGAGAAGAAACAAAGGAAACGTTGGACTGATCACTACAAAGAACTCCTGAACTGATCATCACCTATAGCTCGTCTAGAAATAACAAGAACAGCCACAGAACTGTCGGTGAACACCAAATCCTGTCACAGAGTCTTTAAAGCTAGATAGGAAAGCAAGACCAGATGGAATTCCTCTGGAAGCACTGATAACAAATCCTGAGACCTCAGCAGGCATGCTCACACCATAATTGGTAAACATTTGGAGGGAAGGAATGGTACCTGTTGACTGGAAGAAAGGCTGGCTATCTTGTCAAGCTACCAAAGAAGGAATGGGCGTCTGCAAGAACTGGCGTGGAATCATGCTATTGTCCATGCCAAGTAAAATACTATGTCGCATCATCCTGGAGAGAATAAAAGATGCACTAGGTACATAAATCCACCCCACCGACCAGAACAAGCTGGATTTAGGAAAGGCAAATCATGTGCTGATCAAATAGGAACTCTACGCATCATCATCGAACAAAGTAAAGAATGCCAGTCGAACCTCTACCTTACCTTCATCGAATTCGAAAAAGTCTTCGACAGACAGCTTTGACCAAGAAGTGGTTTGGAAACTACTTCAACACTATGGCGTGCAGTGCCCCAGGTCTTTATCAACCTCATTCAACAACTGGCTGTATGACAATGCCACGTGCCAGGTGATCCACAACTCAGCGAAGCCTGTCTTTGAAGTGAATGTAGGAGAAAAACAAGGCTGACTACTATCACGAATCATCTTCCTGATTTCGGTAGACTGGAGGATGTAGCAGACCTTGCATGGTGAGTTAGAGGACAGAAATAAGTTGGGCAGATAAAAAGACTTTGGATTTCGTGGACTATTTATTTCTAATCTCACATAAACTCAAAGACTTACATACGAAAACCAACCACTTGTCAGAAGAAGCAGGCAGTCAAGACGGGACATCACGTGAACACAGAGAAGACAGAAGTGGTGAAGGTAACCAACTAAGAACAACAAGCACCAATAACTGCCATAGTTTTGACCAGTGCTAGTTTATAGTCATTTGGATATAAACTACTGAAATGTGTATAATCTATATAATTATAATTTCTGAGCACTGTTCATTAAGTTTTCAGTCTCCTGTCAACAGCATTTTTAAGTATGATAAGATCTTCTTGTATACGAACTTAATAATTCCCTTAGGCTGTAAGGAGATTATGAGAAGCCAACGAAATAAACGGTGGTACCACCTTACTTTACCTAAAATATCTGCTTGATAATACATTAGGAAAACGATATAGACAACATTTTCCGAATAAACATTATCCCTCACTTTTATTTAGTATGATCATAAACTTCAACAAATTAACCCCAGAACCTGTATATGTAGGCGACAAATGTCAAGATATCAGATGTAAAAAAACAATCTAATACAACATTATCTGAAGATAGGGGCATTTTTGGAGTACAGGCAAAGATTGAAGCCAGTGTGTGGTAGATAAAATCTCTGAGAACAGAGACAAAGTGCATTATTCAAAAAATTGATAATCACAAGACAAACAAGGCGTTTTATTTTCTGTACTTTTAATCAAGTCGTCGCATAAAACATCTTAAATAATTAACGCAGCAAAAACAAAGTAATAACAGTATTCAGTGTCTCCCAATTAGAATTACACTTATATCGTGAGAAATTACCTGTGTGAATTAAATCGAAATCGTCCAACTTTCCTTATTGCTTCTTATATTAGACTGATAGGATCGTTGATTTTTAAAATACGTATTTTATTTTGTGTAACAGTTAAGATAACTAAATCAAACACTTTTACTATTTTTAAGATGGTTTTCATACTACTGAAATAAGAGTAAGTAGCACAAAACAAATTAGTAAATTTCATTTGTTAGATTTCCGTAGGAATTAGCATCAGTTAGAGAAATCTCCGAAAACTAGAGAGCACTAGACAAAAGTTTCGTCAAAGTCTGGAACAAGTGTACACACATGACCCAAATAGGGTTCATGGAGAAATCTAGCCACTGAAATCAATGAAAATCCTCACAAATCACATAATCCGAATATCAGTTTCCGGCTTATTGATGACTACTGAATAGTCATTCTGAAGCTGGAATCCACCATGCCAAAATGAAGTGGATGCCCATTGAATGCAGTGGTGAGGGTAGGGTTATATCATGAGTTCATAAGGTTAGATAAGAGACATGGGTCACGGAATTTGATATCGTAATCTGGAGGTCCCAGGTTCGATCCCTGGCGGGCTCGCTAATGTACGTGGATGAAGAGTCCCAAGTTAGGACGAAACAGCTATCCAGTGTTCTTTTATTTAAAGTGATCTCTCTAACTGACGCTAGCTTGTGACGAAGTCTGGCAGTTGTAATCAAATTCATCCAAATCGCCACAAATTTCATAATCCGAAAATCACTAAATATTTTTAAGAATGATTCTGATGAGGCTATTTGACCATAGTTTTAGATTATTCAACAGTAAGGATTAACTTATACAAAGGGATTTCATCCTAAGACTAGGTTACAATAAAATGCATACCGTCATGTTTATTAATACTCAGTTACCGTTTTAGAACCATTTGTATATCATCGTATTCAGTCTAGCTTGTGATCAGTCAGATTCTATTAAAGCTGACATTAACAGACTCTGCGAGTTGGAAATATTAAAACGGACGGTTTCAGTGAAGAAAATTTTCTTTGCGACGAAGTCATCACCTAGCCTGTACATTCGTGTATACATAGTAAGTGGATGAGAAATTTTCAGAACTGTTTGCTTTCAAGATTCACGTTAATAAGATTGCAAATAAGGGGTTAGAATGTAATAATAACAAAATAAACAGGAAAACCGGATGAAAACATAGTAAGATCATAATTATTGTGAAAATTGACATTTTTATGCAGTTAGGGATTAAAAAACGTAGTAATAACAAAATAGACAGGCAGTTAAAATAAGAAAGGCAATAGGACAATCACTACTTAGAGAATCAGTTGTTTATGATGGCCATGGTTGTGAATAAGGTCGGATGTATTTCTTTTGAATACATAGCGTAGGTTTGAACTTTCGGGTCGCTAGTACCTCACCTATTCCAAAATGCCTTGATTTCAATCCCTCGTAGAGGTTTGATCGGATCTTGTAGATGACTTTGAAAGAATTTTCAAATGGAGCCAAATATTCTGAGTTCAACAGATGTTCTGTTACCGAGCTATATGCACATCCATGTGTTCACCCTTTGCTAGCCAGGCTGGCTAGTGTCCCTGAGGGCTTTTTACAGGCAGATGGATGGTATGGCCAATGTTCTCAGCTACACATGAGCAAATGAACTGATATTTGTAATCCATAGATATGTCACATAGAGAAAATGATTAGGGTTTAGAGACGATAAACTACGAGGGAAAAAATGAAGGCAGTGACAGTAAATATGAGCTAATTTGTAGATAAATTCAACAAGAAGTATTCCTATGCATCGAAGATACTGAGGTTCAAAACTGAACTGTGTACTCGATAAATTTCTAAGCTTAGAAGTTTCTGGTCAGTCAGTCTGGCTTTCACAAGTCAACTAAACTGATCTTCTTAGGCGTTTAGTTTTAGTGTAATTTCAAACCTTAACCACATTCTGTTTTTGGAAAGTGACATATTAAATACTTTCGTGTTCATAATACCATCGCCTTTTTGGGGTTTGTAGTGCAGAGCACCAAAAATACGTCTACGTCTATATTTGAATCACAATTTGCACATGTCTTCAGTGTTGCGCTTCTTTGTCTGCCTTTCCTGTTTTCCCTGTTGTCCTACAGTCACCGTTCATTTCTTCTCTTTGTCATTGAATCCATCCCACTGCTATTCGATATTCTTGCAGGTGATATACATATTTATATCTGTAGCCATATACTACTTATAAATCTTGTCAGTAGCACACTCCATACATGAAGAATTAATATATGTATAATAGACACTTGAGGACAATGTTATTCTGCACTAGCCTATTGTTTCCCTTCAGTTTGATAGAAAAATGTAACTATTACCGGCGGCAAATGTCAACGAATAAGCCAAGTGTAGCTGAGGAAATGAAGTGTCAATCAGGATTTACTTATACAGTTCAGAACTGATGGATTCACTGATTTGATGACGATTATCGTGAGATCAGATAACCTGAATAGTTTTATTTTTCTGTTAAAGTAGCCATGTAGATGATACCAAGACGGAATGTGAAAGCTTTGTTAATTAGGTCCAAGTCCTAGACAGATATCAAGAAGTGAAGAAAGCCTTCAGAGCCAATCATTGAAATACTATGAGTATAAAACTTGGGCAGTGTGGTAGAGTGCAACTCCATTATGGATAAGGTTTTATTTTGATAAATCACACAGTGTTACACAGTAATATTAACTGATGACGTTTCGAGCACAAACTATTGCCACTCATAATCATATCAAGTTACTCACACAACTTTTTCCTTCATTTATATATATGTATGGAATTGACTAGATATTTGAATAAAAATCAATATGAGATAATGTACATTCAGAGATAATAATATGAGTGTTATTGATCAAATACAATTAGATGGGAAATAAGACGAATGTTCTTATAGTTATAATAAGTAATTTGTTAGAACGTTGTGATTTGCTCGAATTGAAATAGAATTTTGAGATTATTTATTATCCTCTTCTGATTTCACTAACTGGTGGTAATAATATCTTCCATATCTCTGGTATTTGCATTGAGTCATTTCTTTTGCATGTGTTGGGTGTAGATTCGATGAACAAGGATTCAGTAATCAACATCTCTCTCCACTTACCTAGATTACTTTTTAGAATTTTAACCCTATCCCACCCTATTGTGTGGTTGTGTGTTATTGCATGC
This sequence comes from Trichobilharzia szidati, assembly GCA_944472155.2. Classification (NCBI taxonomy): domain Eukaryota; kingdom Metazoa; phylum Platyhelminthes; class Trematoda; order Strigeidida; family Schistosomatidae; genus Trichobilharzia; species Trichobilharzia szidati. Next base: position 33,259,321 of record OX235271.1, on the reverse strand, counting down.
ATTGCAATTGCCGAGCTTTTTTCTAAATTACTTATCTTCTCTGGGTCAACCATTCTCACCTTAGCTAAATTCTTATTTCCTGACAGTCTGATTACTCCCGATCTACTAGTTTGACCTATGTAGTTGACCTAACTCACAGTCATTGCAAGGTATTTTGTAAATTATATTATTTGTCTAATTAGATCCACTGGGTCCTTTAACCTACAGAGCTTGTCCCTGAGTGAGTTTCTAGGTTTGAATGCCACCCTAATTCCTGCCTTATTTAGAATCCTACGTAGGGTCTCAGATGTCCCCTCCTTATATGGTATAATTGTAGATGACTTATATTCTTTCTTATTTGTGTTATTACTACTAGTTTCATAATTATTTTTATTTTGCTTTTGACTTTTTTCGATCTTCCTAATGAATTTTATGGGATAGTTATTTAACACCAACGCCTCTTCTATCTGAAACGTTGAAAAAAATATACATTTAAAATTATATATAAGTAGGTAGAAGAGATCATAAGAAGGATTATCAAACGGTTATCTTCATTACAACTTCAGAACTATTAAAAATCAGAGAAGAATATACGTTCGTTTCATTCATTTGAGGCAGATGGTTGGAGGCAATCGGTAGGAAACCATGGCTAAACCTAGGCTTCGTGCTGGTTGGCACTCACCAGTCACCAAGGCGTATCTACAATCTTGAATGAGCTCATGTTCCTTCTGAGATTCGAACCCGTGTCGCCGATCGCCTCCAACCACCGAATAACAACAATTCAAACTGTACCATGATGGCAAGCTATCTAGAATGGTGGCTACATTGTAAACCTGACTAACAGAATTCAGTCTGCACCAAGGAAAGGACTAGACACATCACACTAGTTAATAGTGTCAAGTCGGAGGAATATCAGTAGTCTGCCGCTTGATACTCTCGATTTCTTCACTTATTATAATATGTGACAGAAATCATACCTCGAACATGAACACTGTTAAGAAGCATACACCTTTGATATAACTAAACAGAGGACTAGTTTACTAGTCTAGCCGGTCCTAATCCTGGGAAAGGAGGGAGGGTTGAGCGTGGGGCTAGCGATTCAATCCCAGAAAATCAATCATATCGCTACGGAAACCTCAGTGCATAAGAAAAATATAAATATAAACTACAAACTTATTTTTCCCTGGAATCGGAGAGACGAAATGACACGGACTGGTAAAAGCCTTCAGCAAGCCAGTCACCTTATATGTCTTATTTCATTGAAAGCAAAAATAAGCATGGGGACGTGAAGTGTTCGCATGATGTACGAAACTAGTATGGCTTCTCACGTTGCCAAAGAAATAAGAACATATGGTGTAGAAGTACTAGGAATATTTGAGAGCAGATGGAATGAATGTCAAATCTCCATATTATTAACTGGAGAGTCAATGATCTAGTCTGCAACACTTTAACGGATGAAACAAATTATTATTTATCTTTATAGTTAATTTTGTTTGTTTGTTTTATTTATTTTCTGCTTTTTTCTTTTTATTGGCATCAGATAAAAGAGATATCAGAACAATATGTCAGATAAACAGGTGGCTGCCTGTCTGGGAAGAGATCAGCACAGATGAAACCTTTAAAATAATGGGGAAGATTTGTAGTTCAGGTGGATGATATTGAATTAGTTGTGTTCTCTGAGCTGCTTGATGAATTAAGTGCCAGGCTTGCGTCGTCCACCTTCTAGACAACATCTTCAGCGCTGGTTTCACTATGAAATGAACTCACTTTAACTCTCCATGAATGATGTAATTGTATCTCCTGGTAACCACTGTCATGACTACTTGTTAATTTACGTCTCTATTGATCATTTTTATTGTCTTGGAATTCGATTTTTCTTATCATGTGATTTGCTTTTTATTAGCTGCTAAAGTTGGTCTATAGTAATGCGTTTGTTAATCTCTGGCTGATTCACTTGAGTACCAGGCTTCTAGAAATTCTCTGGCACTTTTGGTGTTTCTTCTGTTTAAAATTTCTACATTATCGCAATCAAATTGATGTCCATAATTATCTACGTGCATTTATATGAAACAGGAATATATATCATGTCTTTTCACAGCTGATTTGTGTTCCTGGATTCTAATTCGAGGCGGACACCCACTTTGGCCGATGTAATGTCTGTTACAATTCATACATGCAATTTATTTTGTGAATCGTATTAATTTTATCTTCTTTTTCTGTTGGATCTGTTCGGTTTGCACAATACTGAATGAAGTGATTGTGTTGGCTGGCTTGTGTGTTAAATCTATTTCAAACGGTTTCAATATTCTAGCTGTTATTTCAGAGATATTTTATATATATGGTAGGATGAACTTTATTGTAGTCTTTGATGTTGGTGTTATGACTCGAGGTTAAACACTTTTTGATGAAATTGTGAGGATATCCATCCTTTTTTGATGATGGTTAGTAGGTATTTTTCTTCTATTCTCTTCAACACTGGAGTGCTACAGTGTGTGTTTGAACTATTCTAAACAATGTTTACACACAGTTTCTTTTGTGGGTGACTGGGATATTGCTACTATAGTTGAGTATTTGGTCTGTGTTTGTTTATTTTCTATATATTTGTGTTTCTAAATTTCCTTTGTTATTTCTCTTGATTAAGACATCTAAGAATGGAATTTTGTTGTCTAATTCTGCTTCTCTCGTGGTGAATTTAATGTCTTCAAATATGTTGTTTATTAATTTGTGTGTATATTCCAAATCATTTCTTTTAATTATTACAAATGTATCATCAACATAACGTACCCAGATTTTTGGTTTAATTATGGGTAGGGCTATTAATTCTAATCTTTGCATAACTGCTTCAGCTATTAATCCTGATTTGGACGATCCCATTGGTGTTACTTTTATCTGTTCGTATATTTGATTACTGAATTGAAAGTATGTTGTAAGACTTAATTCTATGAGTTGCATCCAAGTTAAACAATGCATTTTTGTGTTTCCATCGCTATAGAGTAGTTGTTGCATAGTTTCTTTTGCTAGTTTTGGACTAATTGAAGTATATAATGCTGTGACATCGAAGGACACCATTATTTCATTGTCATCTACTTGAATGTTTTTGATTTCCTCTAAAAATTGGATTGGCGAATTGACAGGATGGTTGCACGATTCTGTGAAGGATTTTAATTTTCTGGAAAGTTCTTTAGTTAGATTATATGTTGGTATTCCTGGCAGCGAAACGATTGGTTGTAAGGGAATGTTTGGTTTGTGTAGTTTCGGTCTACCGTAAAATCGAGGTAAAATAAGTCCGTTAGATTTCATTCGCCATTGATCTTGTTTTGTAATTTGTCCTGATTTCGTTATTTTATTTAATATTATTTTGATTTTATTATCTAATGTTTGTATAGGGTTTTTCATCAAAAGTTGACAAATTCCTAGAAGCCTGGTATTCAAGTGAATCAGTCAGCGATTAACAAACATATTATTATTGTTTCCTTTAATTCCTAGAGGAACATAGGGCTTCAGCCGCACGTCTCCATTGCGTTCGGTTCTCTGCCAACGTTTTCACCTGACTCCACGTCTGCCCACACGTTTTCATCTCCTCTTCACATAACCTCATCTATGTCACCCTAGCACTGACAACCAACTTGCCGCTTCCCATTCGGGTTCCACTCGAGTGATGGCCTTGTGAGTGATGTCACTTAATGGTTTCCTCAGAGTATGGCCAGTCCAGCCCAACCCTATTTCTTCCTGCATATTTGTTGCACAATTGGTTCCTGCTGGGTCGGTTCGCTCCCAGAGATCCCTCCCTGTTGCCAATCTTTTCTGGCCATCTGATCATGAGCGAAGTATTGGGAGAAGGCAGCTGTTGATGAAGGTCTGTAGTTTGTTCGAAGTGGTCTTTGTGACGCGCCAAGTCTCTGATCCATAAAGTTGAAAATCCGCATCTAATTTTTCATGCTGAGTGCTGTTGTCCTCCACACAGACTTGAGGGAAATGGAAGCTTGCCTTGCTTTCCCAACCCTCGCTTTGATATCCTCATGAGTTCCGTCCGCCTGTAGTTGAAACGATGCCCCCCAGGTAGACGGGTAGGTGAAGGAGATTGCTTCTTTCAGATTTCTCCCATTTATGCTGATTGTTGTCTGTTGTTGTTGATATTGCTGTTGGCCAGGAATCTTCATCAACTCTGTCTTCTACACGTTCACCTGAAGTGAAGTGCTATCTTTGATGCTTCTTCTGCCAACTTGTTGCTTTTCGCTTGCATGTCTTCCAGTTTGTGGGAAATCAGACATATATCATCGGCGAAGTCCAGATCCTCCAAGTTTTTGTGTGGGTTCATTTTATGCCTGTCTCCTCGTTGCCCGCCGCTGTTTGTCACATTATCCAGTCTACTGCAATCAGAAAATCATTGGAGATAGTAGGCAGCCAACCAGCGAGCATTGTCTTACTCCCGTCTTCACTTCGAAGGGTTCCATGAGTTTCTTGGCATGCAGCATTGTCGTACAAACGTTGGATGAGGTGTATAATTGTTGGCGGCACCCTATAGTATCGAAGTAGCTTCCAAATCACCTCTCGATCGACGCTGTCGGAGGCCTTTTCAAAGTCCGTGAACTTGAAGAAGACATTATTATAGACCAAATTTACCAGCTAATAAAAAGTAAATCACATGACAAGAAAAATCAAATTCTAAGTCAATGAAAATATGATCAATAGAGACGTAAATTAAAAACCAGTCACGACAGTGGTTGCCAGGAGATACACTTCAATGTGCATATATGAGTTCACCTGCTCGTGCGGAGCTAGGTACATAGGTCGTTCTATGCGGGTCTTATCAAAACGTGTTAGAGAACATCATCCAGCATGGCTGCAAAGAGGAGGCACTGGTACAATTACATCATTCATGGAGAATTTAAATGAGTTCATTTCATACTGAAACCAGCGCTGAAGATGTTGTCTAGAGGGTGGACGACGCAAGCCTGGCAATTAATTCATCAAGCTTGTTTCATCTGTTCTGAAAGTAATTGTTATTACTTTGAACCTGTCTTGGTAATCTAATTTTAAAACCAAGGTTTATTTCACACAATAATATTTCACCCCCTAAACATTTTGACATATGATTGATTCCGTTTCCCTTTTTTTGTGAATACACATGACAAGCATGTGTGCACATGTGATCAGAATGTCCGAAATGTGCTGATCAAGGGCATTACACGTGTCAGATAAATCATGTCTTCTTATTATTTTGTCGAAATTCATAAAAAAGGAACTAATTGCTTAAAACATCTGAAAATGAACAGTGAAACAGTATGAAACTTATTTCTATAGGTAGATAAAATATGTCAGACATAACCTGATAAAAGACACCTTTCATTAAATCTTTAAGTTTATACTGTAACAGATACACAGCGACGGCATTTTCTTCATGAAAACCTTTTAGTGTGGTGAGAGCTGTCTGCAAGCCAAAGTTGTAAGTAACAATTTACGTCAATGTTTACGTCCCGAATCGGGGTTATGAGAAAAAACAAGAACAAAGCTTAACCTTGAGGAACTCAACAACCAATCACGGCAGACTAAGCGTGGGTGGATACGATTCGCAGATATATCAACGGACTGTATAAAGAAACGGCAACAAAAAGATGACAGAATAACCTTCAGCAGGAAAACAACCAATCAGAAGACGTTGCTTCTCTGCTAACAGTAAGGCATAATAACGTACATAAGAATCTACAAATATCTGTTGATTTTTTTTGATTATAGCTTGATTCCACACCGTATTTTTGGTACAAGTATGTAATTTTCAGCATGTGATATCAGTAGCCCAAATTTTGCAGGCCGACCATTGATATCAGGTGTGCGTCGGTAGGGAATCGAACCCCGGACCATGTGCATGGTCGGCGAGAATCCTAACCGCTGTGCCACCGACGCACAAACGATCTGTTGCCCCCCCCTCAGATGGTAGCATGATCGATCCGCACGTCAGAATCGCTACAGTTCTCCACGAGACTTTTATCTGGCCTCAACCTTTGCAAGCATAGTTCACCATCTTTCAGATTTCAATGTGTACCCTCTCGCTCCGCCTCGACGTTGCATATAGCGCGAGTCCACTTGTCTATGTCATGAGACAGGCTGGTGATGCGCCTATGGCTTGTATCTTGGGAATTTATGAGCAAAACAACTGGATATTACCTTATCCCGGACAAGCCAAACCTTTACTTTCAATTTCTTAACGCCCAATGACTCACGCATATATTAAACTCCTTGGTCCCTAGCTGAATGGTCAACCTGCTTGAGTGGTAACTGAAAGATGGGTGCGTTCTGGCGAAGAGTCGCAAACTAGGACGAAACAGTCATCCAATACTCCCTGGTTTTCCAATAGTTCTCTAACTGATGTCAGCTCGTCGGCAAACTAAAAAAAGTATTTCATGATGAAAGTACTAATAAGAAGTTAGATTAAACTGCCAATATATTTACATTAGAATTTGAATAAAGCAAGAACAACAGTGGCTTTTGCAGAATAAAATGGTACCATCATTTATTTCGTTGGCTTCTCACCAGCTGCTTACACGCCAAAGCCATTATTAAGTATATCTACAGAAATAATTTTAACATACACTTGCACAGAGTTCATATTTCAACAAAAATCAATCAATATATGCATACAGTAATTATATATATATAATAATATTAAACACTATTCCGAACAGTAATGATCGTGCACAATTGAAACTTCTGACATTACGTAATCCGATGAAAGAGAGGTGAAAATATCCAGTTACCAGGCAGGGCAAAGAAAGACTGACAACTGCTTCTTTCTGAATGCAAAATGATTGAGCAAAGAATATCCTTTCGATAATTCTCTCTTCTGGCTCTACAAATATATAAATGCTTATGTACATATAATATTCTAGAATAATAGTCAATAGCAATATTAGTGTTTATTAGATAATATTGATTTGTAAAGTAAGACCAATGGAATTATAGTTCATTAAGGATGATTAAATAATAATAATAACAATATTAATCATTCCTACCGGCGTCCAACAATCACTATATTTCTTGACCTAAAGGCGGCATTCGATTCTGTCGACCGAGAGGTTCTCTGGCGATGCTTGGCTGTGAAGGGAATGCCGAGAAAATACATTCCACTGATTAAGGCACTCTACTCGTACTCATGCAGCTAGGTGAGGGCCTATGGCGAGTTGTCATCTGAAGTGGTGACGACTAGTGGTGTCCGTCAACTTCATCATAGACGTATTAATGGACTTAACCCTAACACACTTCAGCGACTCAGGGATTGCCACCAGGGAATAATCTCGTCGACTTAGAAAATGCGGACGATATAGTCCTTCTAGGCGAGGGCGCTGACAAAATGCAGAGTCTTCTGAACACCTTGAGCAACAATCTTCGTATCTTTGGCATGCGATTCGCCCCTGTAAAATGTAAGATGATGCTGCATGATTGGACTTCACCGACCCCTAGATTAGAAATAGGAAGTGAAGTGGTAGAGCACGTTGACCGCTTCGCTTATTTTGGAAGTACCATCAACCCCAACGGGTTGATCTCTGACAAAATCTCAGCACGAATACAGAGGGCTAGGTTCGCATATGCCAGTTTACGCCGTCTCTGGCGTAGATGTGATATCTGACTATCGACCAGAGGGCGTGTGTACTACTCAGCGGTCCGCTCCATCCTCCTTTATGGCTGTGAGACCTGGCCATTGAGAGTGGAAGACATGAAAAGATTAGCTGTCTTTGATCATAGGTGTCTGTGTTCTATCTCCCGTGTGAAGTGGTATAATAAGGTGAGCAATATTGAGGTTAGGCATCGAGTGCTAGGTAAGCGAGGGGAAATCAGTCGACGAAACTGTGAAATTACATCGACTGAGATGGTTGGGACATGTGTTACGTATGCCTAGTCATCGCCTTCCTCCAATGACGGGCAATGTTAGCTGATGTAGGGTCAGGCTGGAAAAGAGCTAGCGGCGGTCAAACGAAAATATGGCACCAGTCAATGAAATCTACAACAGTTAATCTACGCCGCGTAGGAAGGTATAGACTTCCTGACTGGTTGGGGTCCTCGGGACGGTAAAAACCAATGGTTGGAAACAATTGGTGACATGGCTCAAAATCATTCTTAGTGGCGCAGATGCATTGATTCCTTGTGACTTATGATTCCCAATGAAACTGTTTTGTTCTTCGTTATTACTATTCCTTTGTCTCACACCTCTGTTTACTGTCTATATTATGCATTTCTCCTACTTTCTTCTCTTGCTTTGTGTGCTACATGGAGTGTGGCGACTTGAACTGCCGCACATATGTGCAAAGTTCTATGTCGAAAACCGACAATATTAATAATAATAATAGAGATATAGTAGCAAATAGAATATCAACTATTAGGAAAATTCCACAAAAATTCAAGATCATTCAAACCTAGATGACCAAGGTAAGGATAATGTCTGAACTAACTTCTTTTGGATGCACAAATTAGGCTTGTTAATATGGATTTCAACAGCCTCAGCAATATTTAGTAGTCGAACTCTTAAGGCGAAATTGAGATTCGTAGGTATGCGGTAAGTGACCCTGAAAGCATGGTTAAGGTCAATCTTGTGTTCTGTATCCACAAGATGAGATAGAATAGAGCTGCAAATAGTTTTTGTTTATCCTTTACTTAACCACTAAGCAGGGTGATGTTCAGAAATTCGACGAGAAACACGCCTAATTGTACGGTCTATGTAACTGGCTCCACAGGAGCAGTTAAATGCATTAATCAGGTTTCAGGCGCTTGATCGAGATGGCTTCAGCAAACTTGAGGAGAATTGAACTCTTTTGCCTAATGATAATTTTGAACGATCTTCCGACGTCCACCTCATGAACCGTGTCAATGAGATGACTGGCGATGGCACTGTTTAAAGCATTTGTTTCCTTTAGACAGACATAAGCTTTTTGGTACATGTTCAGAAAATCGTAGATATGCCCTTCTTCTTTCTGTCCTTCCAATGTAACTGCTCCCGCAGATACATTTAAATTTGTATATACAGTTGGAGTTAACATGAGAAGGATATTATCTATCGATTTTTGATTGCACCAAAGAGCAAGTTGTTCGATATTTACATTATACTACCGTAGCTTGAAAAGAAACAGTCAATTTCATTGAAATCAATTAATTAATGTAATACGACATTCTTATCAAAAGTAAACGAAATGACACGATAACGCATTTTTTTTCTTTTTTTTTCTTTCTTTAATGTCTATAACTCAAGACAAGTTTATTTTTTTCTGTGTTATCAGAGCATAACGCTATAAAATCATTTGAACATTAAAAAAAACACAAGTAAAAATACACTATAACATTATAAGTTAATCACGAGTAAATTAGATTAGGTAGGGGTATACTGTCATTATAGTCAAATGACAACGGTAGAAAGTAGTTCTCTTAATCACATGATAGTCAGAGCATGACAGCTATGCGTATATATGAGGTAATCGATTTAATACACCAGTCACTCACCATCAATGGGATAATTCAGCTGACACAGACAAACACACACACTCTCTCCCCTATAGTTTATCACGAGAAAAACGACAAGTTCCTTGACTTGAATAAAATACACATTTTAAAATTAAATAAATAGCTTCAGAAGAATAGTTTAACTTACCTTTATCACTCAAGGAATAAATCTAGGGTTTACAGCTTACTCTCTCTGTCTGCTTCAGAAATGGATGACTACGGAATATAGACCGGAGGGAAATATTTACAATATGTGTGTGAGTGTGTATTGGCCTGTTAAGTTGAACTATCTATTATTATAGACGGTAAATTTATTTCATTAATAGTAGGCTAACGATCCACAACGGGAAACTTACGGAGCCCTTCGAAGTGAGGACAGGAGTAAGACAAGGCTGGCTGGCTGGCTGCCTACTATCTCCAATGATTTTCCTGATTGCAGTAGACTGGATAATGTGACGAACAGTGAGCAATGAGGAAACAGGCATAAAATGGACTCACACAAAACACTTGGAGGATCTGAACTTCGCCGATGATATATGTCTGATTTCCCACAAACTGGAAGATATGCAAACGAAAAGCAACAAGTTGGCAGAAGAAGCATCCAGAGAAGATAGGACTTCCTTTAGGTGAACATAGAGAAGACAGAGGTGATGAAGATTCCTGGACAAGAACAACAACAACAGACAACAATCAGCATAAATGGGAGGAACCTGAAAGAAACAACCTCTTTTACCTACCTGGGAAGCATCGTTTCAACTACAGACTGGCGGAACTGACGAGGATATCAAAGCAAGAATCGGAAAAGCAAGACAAGCTTTCACTACTCTCAAGTCAGTGTGGAGGTCAACAGCATTCAGCATCAAAAATAAGATCCGGATTTTCAACTCCAATGTGAAGTCAGTGCCACTCACTATACGGATCAGAGACTTGCACTGCGCGTCATAAAGAGCATCTCAAACAAACTACAGACCTTCATTAACAGTTGTCTTCGCTCAATACTCAAGATCAGATGGCCGGCCAGCCAGAAAAGATCAGCAACAGAGATCTCTGGCAATGAGCGAACCAACCAGGAACCGATTGGCTGGTCATACTCTGAGAAAACCATCAAGTGACATCACTAGACAAGCCATCGCTCGAGTGGAACCCGAAAGGGAAGCGGCGAGTTGGTCGTCAGTGCAAGGGTGACATGGATGAGGTTATGTGAAGAGGAGATGAAAGCGTGTGGACAGACTTGGAGCCAGGTGAAGACTCTAGCAGAGAACCGGACGGAATGGAAACGCACGGCTGAAGCCCTATGTTCCTCTAGGAATTAAAGGATACAATAATAATAATAACGATTCTTTAAATATTCCCCTTATTAATATTAGAACAAGACATATCAGCGAACAATATTGTTGTTTTCAACTAGAACTTCTTCAGGCTTTACTCTGATTTTCCATAGGTTGGTTTTTCCAATTTGACCACAGATTGATGTCAGTTAGAGAACCATTGAAACCCACCAGGGAGTACTGCCAGACAGCTGTTTCATCCTAGTTTTGGGAATCATCGGTAGTATGAACCCACTACCACGGTTAGAACCCAGCACCATCCGGTTAAAAGGCATGCCTGTATACCATTCATCAGCCATTGGGACCCAATTTAATGGCCAGCGCATGAATTCTAACTTCTACCAATTCGTGATTTAGCGCGATCACGCAACCAATGTCATCGGTGGGAAATCCATCCTCACTGGTCACGACTTCTCACTAGAAGTCCAGGAAACGCCGTCCTGTGGCAAGTCACTAGTGAGCATCAGATTAATTTTCAAGAATTATTTTGTAACGATTCGACACAATGGATGTGTACTGCAGATGATTCCCAAAACTAGGATGAAACGGCTGTCCAGTACTCTCTGCTGGTTTTCAATGGTTCTCTAACTGATATCAATCCTTACAAAACAGTTCTTGAAAAATAATCTGGTAGATGTTTTGAACGTCACAAATGACGATGATTATAATGATGACACCAATCAGAAGACTCCGTTTCTCTGCTGCTAACAATAACGAATAATAATGTACATAAAAATCTATAAACATCTCTTGATTTTCTCATTAAACGATCTGTTGCCTGGCCCTTGTCTTCTATTGTTACAATATGTGTATATGTAGACAATTCAATAAATAAATTAGGTCAGACCTTAAAAGTTGCGTAATACTGAAGGTGAAGCAGACAGATAATCAGAGTTTAAATAAATATCATAGAAGTACGTTGGAAATGAAAAATAAGGGTGGGAGGGTTTTAATTAGACATTACCTACTAGGCCAAGGAAGAGACAAAGGTAGAACAATCTTCTTTTGTATGCAAAGACTGAGATTGTTCTCTCGAATTCCCATAGCTTCGGGTATGTGTAAAAGGCGGATTCGAATTCCATTCAAAAGGTTCAATGGAATGCAATAGATAACTTTGAAGGCACTTCTTCTGTCCACTTGGTGACCGCTAACAATCAATGAGCCAAAATACAACTTCTTACAGATTTTAATTAGCCTTCTCCGAACCATGAAGTAAGATGCTCATTAACACGTTTGTTGAGCTGTCTAGTTGTTCGCCCTATATAGCTTTCTCCACAGGAGCAGCTAAATTTGTAGATACACATAGAAGTTGTACAGCTAGGCAGCTTGTATTTCACTTGAGCAATCATAATTGATCAGCTGGAAATTGACAAACAAAGGGTGGCGGAAGTATAAGTCCGTTTTATTGCTCTCGATAATCTTAGGTGTAGTGCTTCACTAACCACAATTGATTATTTGTGTATTACTACTCCCTAAGATCCCGAGTTGAACATACGGTTTCAGCAACACATCTCTTAATCACTTTGTTCTCTTTCAGCTACCTCCATGATCATCTCTTCCTCACACGATCTTCTCCATGTCACTGTCGGACACAAGCCCAACTCGCCATCCCTTCCCTTTGTGACCCACTCTCTATAGTCTGGAGAATGATATCACTCAGTGGTATCTTCAGAGTGTGTGCCATCCATCTTCAATTTCTTCGACATATTTATTGGCTTGAGGCTAGCAACCTCATCCTGTGAAAGACAAACATCACTGTGCTAGTAAGACTTTGAAGCTCTATGTTCCACTCGGAACGCAAAGGAATTAAATAATAATAATAATGTCGAAGACAAACGGGGACATAAAGAAATTTCATGAAGTGGTAGACGTATATGAAGGAGATTGTTCGAGTACTACTTGACAGGTCTGCCATAAGGCAGACCATTATTCAAAACAATTATTTCTGCTTTGAAACAAGCAACAAAGCAGGTTAATAAAGCAGGATGATTTAATGAATTCATCAAATTTCGGTAGAACTCCTCTTCAGCTGAATACTCTACATACACGGATATATATATACTTTTGAAATTACATTGGCAGATATAAGACTGATAACTAAACAAAACTACATTGAATTAGTCATGCAGAAAGAGAGGTGCGAATGTTTTCCAGGTTATGTTCAAATAGATAAGGAGAGAGGGAGTATGCGAGAAATTAAAATTAAGATAAATTGCATTACGCTTCAATTACATCACTTAGATGAACAATTAATCATTAGAGAATATAACAAAAATTGCAAACAGAGTAATATCAATAGTAATAGTTATAATAGCAATAATAGTAATAGGGTTGAAGTGAGTTAAGATAATGCTACTGATAAAGGATAGTTTTAAATGAATCAAGAATAATAATAATAATAGGTAGAATAATAAGTAAAACGTATTACCATGGTAGATTCAGAGTCACGACCATCTCCTTTTGTACACAGACCAGGTTTATGAACTCGGACACTTGCACAAGTCTCTGCAATTGCAAGCATCTTCTTGTTTCTTTGTTCTACCGAAATTTGATGAATTCATTAAATCATCCTGCTTTATTAACCTTTATTTTTTTTCCTTCACGTTCCCCAGTGGAACATAGGGATTCAAGCTAGTGGCAGTCTTTATTTTACAGGATGGGGTTGCTAGCCTCATGTCCAACCTTTTCTCTTCACCAGCATTATTTCTGGCTTAGCAAGGTAAAGGAGTGCGTCGGCCGGGGATCGAACCCCGGACCATGTGCATGGTCGGCGAGCGTCCAAACCGCTATGCCACCGACGCACATTAACCTTTATTGCTTGTTTTAAATTCGTATCGGGAAATAAATGTTTTCAATTTCTGTTTTGGTGAGCAAAATTCAACAGAATCTTCAGCCCCCCTAAATTGTGATACAACATAAACATGTACCTGTTCAATCGGCTGTGGCATCTCTCTCTCTCTCTGCTTACATCATCAACACTAAACATCCATCTCATCACACTTTCATTCAATCAAATCGTATGATTTTTAACCAGTCAAGTGAAGTGTCCAACACCATTAAACATGTATTTGTAATATAATAACCATTTAATCCCTTCTTCAGCAATAACATAAAATAAAATAATACAACAAAAGGCATATTTTTTTGAAGGCAAATATCAAAAGTTGTACAAATATAAGAACAAATTACAAACAATAATAAAAGACACTAGGAAAGTAATTTATCACAGTACCGACACATTCCATAGATCACAACCATTTTAATTTGTCGATGAAAGGCAAGCAGCAAGTGTGTGTGTGTGTTTATATATGAGATCAGACGACAGCCAACTGATTGTTTATTGTTAAATATTCATGAAGTCTTCTTCACCAACTGTATAGAATTCAACCGATAAAGAACCTTTCATCCGCTGAAATCTTTCATCTTTTGTATCTTTGCCAAACAATGCTACCTCTTGTAGACTTCGATTAGCTAACTCCGCATCTGTGAAACTATGCCGTCCAAGGAATACATCAAATCCAATAGTATGTTTATCCATGATCTGTAATAATAATAATAACAATAATAAGTAATAGCGTAAGTAGGAGGATAAAGTTGAAGAGAAGAAATTTCAACTCAATATGCAGTTAGAAGACAAACTTCGCGGGATGACATCACATTTCGTAGTTTCTATACAATCGCTTCACAACTATCATGGTTCACAATAATAATAAAATATTCAAGTGTTGGTTTGTAGGGATTTGGTTGATTGGTTACAGGATTTCATCATGAGCTGACATTAGTTAGAGAACCATTGGAAAACCTGGGAGTACTGGACAGCTGTTTCGTCAGCCTAGTTTGGGACTCTTCAGCAGTACGCACCCACTGGGGTTCGGAGCCAGAACCTTCTGGTTACAAGGCGAGCTCGTATACCATTAAGCCACTGTGACCCGATCCAATGGTCCATGAATTCAAACTTCTGCCAATTCACGACATAGCGCGACCCCTAGCCAATGTCTTCGGCGAGTATTTGTCCTCACACCCGACCTGCTGCACCCTACTGGTCACGACTTCTCACTAGAACCCCAGGCAACTACCTACCGGAATAGGGCAAGTCACTAGTGAGCATCTCATTGATATATTCAAGTGTTGGTTTGTAGGGATTTGAGCATGACAATTACTCAGTTATATAAAACAAAAGTACATACTAATGACCAATCATATTTAAATAGGTCAAGTAGTCAGTCCATGGTAGGCGAATGTTGAAGTCTATTGTTGTTGTTTTTTTACACATAGTTTAGGATGTATGTGATTAATCCAAAGTGCTTTCACCACCTTAAATAACCTTGAATTAGAGTTATGTGAAATTATTTGTCTACTTGCATCATTTTTTTGCAATGATGTTGCTTATACTTGTTATCCATAACATGACGTCACTGTGAGAAAAGTATGCTCAAAAAGTATTTTGAAACTTGATATTTTGATATTGTTTAAGTGGTACGCAGTTAAAAAGACCCGACAAAATTAAGCGAGCTCTTATTATCTTGCAGGTATATTCATGCATCAAAGCATGAACCACATCTACTGCGTGAGGGTTAACAAAACTACCCAAAATTATAATAATTCTGATCTGCACTCCTCCCTTATTATCTTAATTTATTTGCACTCAACTCAGCATGAACGACTCGGTGGTTGAAAGGTAGAACGCCAGTCAACCATGCATCTAGTCTGGAATTCGATCCTCCTTGCTAAGCCGGTGATAATTTCGGTAAAGGGGGAAAGTTAGGCATGAGCCTAGAAATCACCACCCTGTAAAAATAAAACCACTGCACTGATACCGAAACTTCAAAGCTGTAGCTTGAAACCCCATGTTCCACTCGGAATGTAAAACGAATACAGTGAAACAAAAATTAGAAAAAAATGGACACCTCAAAATAACAGTCAGAAAGAAAGATGGTGGCTAGCAGGGGAATCCAGGCATTTCATTCCATTTGAGATTCATCAGCTGGAAATACTCACATCCATAATAAGTGATGGTGTCCGCAATGAGAGTCAAACCCAACACCCATCGTTACTCCGTTACTTCTTGTACAACAGGTCTTAGTCTTTAATTATTGAAAGTTTCGAATTTCTTGTTAACCAAAAAGCCAAGCTTCTGTACTTTAGAACGGATATTACTCAGAATTACACTCTACAAAACTATATTTTCATAGCATCCTAGAAGTTAGCAGCTATTAAGTTGAATTCATTCTTCATATATTCTAATACACCGCGTTTCGAGTGGGCTACCAGCCTGAGTTCTGAAGTTTCAGTGGGTAAGTGACTGACTGGTTTCGACACGGAATATTGCAAGAAGTGCAACAACCTGCCACACACCATTTATAAGACATGAGAAGACAAAAAGAGACTCAAAAGTACCATAGTGAGCAAAAATGTGAGGGGAAAAGATTAGTAACATTGAAAATCAATAGGGTTTAATTGGATATGGCAGATAACAAAGAGTGGATGCATCTGAGCCATTCATCAGAACGATTTCTAGCCATATCACCAATTGTCTCCAGTCAGTGGTTCTTAGAATCCTCAGGACACCAACCAGACAAATTACCCCTCCCTACGTCGTTAGCTTAAATTAACTGTCATAGATTACATTGACTGATGCCAAGTTTTGCTTTGACCACCACTAGCTCTTCTCCAACCTGATTCTATGTCGACTGACACTGCTCGTCGAGGAAGGCGATGGCTAGGAATGCGCAACACATGTCCTAGCCATCTGAATCGATGTAGCTTCACAATCTTATCGATCGACCTTCCCTTCTTGCCTAAAACTCGACGCTTAACCTCGATACTGCTCACCCCATTATACCACCTAACATGGGAGATGGGACATAGACGTCTATAGTCAAATACAGCTACGTTTTTTATGTCTTCGACTTTCAGTGGGCATGTCTCTTAGACATAAAAGAGGACAGAGCGAACTGGAGCTCTGCAGCACTCACGTCCTTCGATTGGTAGCTAGCTGGATATCACGTCTACGCCATAGATAACGTTGGTTAACAAATGCCACACGAGCCTTTTGTATTCCTTCTGAAATTTTGTCACCAATGAGTCAGTACATTGGAGCTCCCCGAATAAATGAAGTGGTCAGTATGCTCGATGTAGTTCAGTGCTGTAGCATCATCTTACAATCGACATGAGCGAATCATATGCCAGACGTATTCAAAAGACTCTGCATTCTATCAGTGTCTTCATCTAGGGCGGGGGGCTATATCATCCTCATATTCTAAGTCATCAAGACTATTCCCCGGTAACAAGTCGGTGAAGTTAGTTAGGATCAATTTCATTAGTTTCACTAGCACTAGTGTTTATTTACCTTTTTTTTCATGAGAGGAGGTTGATTTTGGTCCATGTTCAACCTTACTTCTTTATCGAGATTACTACATATGTGTTCCCTTCATTGCAGCAAATTCAGATAATCTGCTCTGAAATGCTTTCACTGGAAATCGGTCGGTCGGTTTCCGACATAGAACTTTCCACATATGTGCGGCAGTTCAAGTCGCCACACTCCCTCCATGTACCACACAAAGCAAGAGAAGAAAGTGGGAGAAATGCATATTAGAGACAGTAAACAGAGGTGTGAGACAAGGGTATAGTATTAACGAAGAACAAAACAGTTTCATTGGAAATCATAAGTCACAAGGAGTGGATGCATCTGCAACAGCCATTGAGAACGATTTTGAGCCATGTCACCAATTATTTCCAACCATTGGTTTTTACCGTCCCGAGGATCCCAACCAGTCAGGAAGTCTACACCTTCCTACGTGGCTTAGACTAACTGTTGTAGATTTCATTGACTGGTGAAGCCATGTTTTCGTTTAACCGCCGTTGGCTCTTTTCCAGCCTGACCCTATATCAGCTAACATTGCCCGTCGGTCGAGGAAGGCGATGACTAGGCATACGTAACACATGTCCTAACCATCTCAGTCGATGTAATTTCAGTCTCGTAGACTGATTTCCCCTCCTTACCTAGCACTCGACACCTAACCTCAACATTGCTCACCTTATTATACCACTTCACACGGGAGATAGAACGCAGACACCTATGATCAAAGACAGCTAATCTTTTCATGTCTTCCACTCTCAATGGCCAGGTCTCACAGCCATAGATAGGATATATATATATATACATATATATATGTATATATGTATAAAGGAGGACGGAGCGGACTGTTGAGCAGTACACACGCCCTCTGGTCGATAGTCGGATATCACGTCTACGCCCGAGACGGCGTAAACTGGCATATGCGAACCTGGTCCTCTGTATTCGTACTGAGATTTCGTCAGAGATCAACCCGTTGGGGCTGATGGTACTTCCCAAATAAGTGAAGCGGTCAACGTGCTCTACCACTTCACTTCCTATTTTGAATCTAGGGGTCGGTGTAATAATTTCACTGGTAATAATTTTGCCACACAACTGTCCACCTTTGAATAAAACAGCAACGCTTATTTAAGTCGGTTACTTTATTGCCGTCATTAAACTAGAAAAAGTACGCACACAAACTCCCATTTACACACAAACACACACACATAAAAGTACAGCAATTACTAAACACACCGAAATTACTATACAGTGAAAGGAGAAAAAGAAATATGACAAAAAAAAAATGAAATCAATACACTGAAAATTATTTTTAAAAAACGATTTTCAACTTATTTATCGATCTGTAAGAATCAGCAATCAATAGACTCACACAAATTACAATCGGTTTATTCAATTTACGACGGTAGAATACAAAGTATTCATCCCAGACAGGATTATTATTACTTTGTGAAATAGTTGTGTATACAGTCTCATTTTCACATTTGATAACACAATACGGTGATGGAGGATTTTTTCCATCAGGCCATAGAAGATTTGTAGCACTGTGAATATGTAGACGGACAGCTTCTTTTGGTTTACCAGAAAAGAAATCCAAAAAACCATTATGCGGTATATCCAGAGTATATTCTCTACAGGAGAAGAAACAGGAGAAAATGATCAGAATATTTTCTCCGATGAATAAGTTGAATTGTAGAAATTTAGGAGACGACACGAATCAGCGCAAAAATGAGACAATCAACACTTCAATTGATCAAAGACTTCACACTCACATAGGATAAAATGACCTCAGAGGCGTTCAAGGCCAGGGGTAACAAACATGTTATCTGGGTTAACTAAGGGGCGTCTGGGAATTAGACACAGAGAGAGAGTTCCATTAGACTCAAAGACTGAGGTTAGGTGTAGTGTTAGGGGTAAGGACGGACGGACGCATCCTAAACCATTTCCTTCCAAGACAAGCAATGTTAGGTGACATAGGATCGGACTGTAAAAGAGTCAGAACTGGTGAGAACAATGTGCATAGAATAAATCCATGGAGTTTTCGGTCGTAAGGAAGTGCAGACTGCCTGAATCGGGTTCTCAGGACTTAAAAACCCAATGACTGGAGACTCAAATGGGTTAAATGTATTCATTTTTTGTCACCATCTAGACCCTGAGAATCCTGACTAATCTTCACCTAATTGTTTCTCCTCTCTCATGCGTCCTTCTAGATTTTTAGTTTACTGGAATTTCTTTTCTCCACTTTTAGTTATGTTACTGCAAAGTACAGCGCGACCTGAACTGATACAATTTTGTGCAGGTGCAGTGTTCGTCAGTCAGTTAAGAGATAAGAATGAATTTTTTTGATTCATTTATTTTTTTCAGTCTCTGAGGAATGATGTCACATATACAGACAAAAATATTCGTGGAAAAGGAAGTTATAACCTACGTGGTCACTGATAAACGCAACACATTCTTATCAGTATAAAATGTAATGCTTAATAAGAAAATGAAGAAAAACTCCTTTAAGAGAGTAGAATAAAACTTTTCGAAAAGGTGATACCAGGGAATCCTTTTCATTAGCATGAATAGTAAGAGCATATTATTTTGAAAGCTGAAATGTCATTTACCAATCAGAGTCATCTTCTTTAACACCATAGTTACTTAGAGTTTAGCACAAAATAAACACACAGAGAGGGAGTTTGAATAAAGCAAGAACAACAGTGGTTTTTGCAGAATAAAATGGTACCATCATTTATTTCGTTGGCTTCTCATCAACTCAGCTGCTTACAGGCCAAAGTCATTATTAAGTATATCTACAGAAACAATTTTAACATACACTTGCACAGAGTTCATATTTAAACAAAATCAATCAATCAATCAATATATGCATAGAGTAATAATATATATAATAATATTAAACACTATTCGGAACAGTAATGATCGTGCACAATTGAAACTTTTGACATTACGCAATCCGATGAAAAAGAGGTGAAAATATCCAGTTACCAGGTTGGGAAAGAAAGACTGACAACTGCTTCTTTCTGAACGCATAAATCAGTCAGGTTTCAGGCGCTTGATGAAGATCGCTTCAGCGAACTTGAGGAGAATTGAACTCTTTTGCCTATTGATAATTTTGAACGATATATATTCATGTTCAACCTTGAAAGAAAAAAGTCAGAGCATGTAATCGACGAAACAACTTCTTATTGTCGATATACTTACTTTACTTTACTTCGGCTATCTCCTACGGGAGGATGAGCCGGCTTCATGAACATCTCGAATCATCGCTGCCCAGGCGCGGCGAAAGAGTCATTTGTAAGAGAGTTCATGAAGCTTCATGGGAATTTGGTACGGGTGATGTCCCCAGAATCGCTCGGCCTTTTGTTTGAGAGTGCAGCTCTAGCCTTTACACAACCAAGTGTGACCTACAAGGCAGTAGGAGTGGAGTAGGGAGTCCACTATCCATTGTCAGCCGGTGACCGGAGTTCGGTTCATACGCCTTTTTGAATGGGGTCAGACATCCAGGACATCCAACAAGCCCTTTGTCCATACGTCTGCCGGTGAGCTCCAGTGGGCTTCATACGCCAGTCGTTGGAGGTTTGGAATCAGGGTTTAGCCATCTCCCCTAGACTGTCATCAAATGGACAGTCAACCCGGTGAAGAGCGCCGGGCATCCGCTTTCGCCCTCTCACTTTGATGAAAAACACCTCCGCCACGTGAAGGCAGTGAGTAT